>CM030015.1:4593333-6035000 GCA_017639485.1 Pluvialis apricaria
TATCCACAAGGACAGCCAGTGTAGATGGACTCAGAGCAAGTCCAGACAGAAAGACAACAGCTTCCTTCCCTGTGCCAGGACAGTTCCTCTGCTCACAGCACTCCCTGAAGCTGCAAAATCGTCATAGACAAATGCAACAGCTGTATGAAGGGTCCCTGGCTGACATGATGTGCCTGTTGTTGAGTCCTCAGCACCATAGTGAGCTGCCAGTCTGCTGCAGACTTCAGCTCTGGCAGTGATTTTTCTGGTGTATGTGTGTATGTGGTTTTGAAGCTATTCTGCTTGGACCATGTCTCAATGCCTTCTCTCCTCTAGTGCTCCTCAACCTGTGGGAAGGGCCTCCAGTCACGCGTGGTCCAGTGTATGCACAAAGTCACCGGGCGCCATGGCAATGAGTGCCCTGTCCTGTCCAAGCCAGCGGCCTACAGGCAATGCCACCAAGAGGTCTGCAATGAGAAGATAAATGTCAACACAATTACCTCGCCCAGACTTGGTGAGTGAGGGGTGTTGGGGGGAAGATGCCACCTGCAAAGGACCAGACAAAGCCTAGGGTCCCCTTGTGCCCAGTGTGATAAAAGTGGAGCTTCAAAGGATTGCCCAGGGCCAGAAATTAGTAGAGGGCCCCCCCCCGGGTCAGACTCTAGACTGAAAGTCTAGTGTGGATAGGTCCTCTTTTATCCATCAATCCCTGGTTCAGCCTTTGCCCAAGCTAAAGCGCTCAGCAGTGGATAGACCTGAGAGACCAACAGGAGCACACAAATGGTGGGTGGGTAATTGATTGATTGATCAGAGAGGTGAGGGAGCTGACAGGCATATCTTTCTCTGTCACAAACACCTTCACACCCTGCCTTCACTGTGGTGAGTGTAAAGTACGATAATTTATTCATCTGTGCCTCAAGAAAAGCACATGACCTTGACAAGCAGAGCATTGCTGTTTTTTTTTCCTTTTCATTTGCTGCCACAAGAATGTGGTTTGATGAATTAATTTGCCCAGGAAGGCAAGAGGGCATCTAGCCTCTTTCTGTGAACCCTTCGATTTTCTGTCACTGTCCTTCTTCTCACCCTCCCTGCATGCCCTGTGTACCTGGCTGAGATGCGAGTATGGTGATAAGCCACCTGTTTCCCAAAACACCTTAACACTGTATTTAAGAAATGGCTGTAGTTAAGAATGCTTCTGTTAATACAAAATTGTGGGAATGCATGATTTTCCATGTCATATTTGCTCAGTTTATAAGGGGATAAAAATATATTTTTCCAAACTTCAGCCCTGTGTGTTCAGCCACAGCTCCAAGAACCAAGCTGGTTTCTTTACATTTCACACATCATCACCAGTCAGATGAAGCTAAACTAAGCCATCAGCTACACTGACACAGCCTCATCGGTGCCTCCCATTACTTTTCGGTACAAGAGGCTGGGTTGTAAACGATGCTGCTAAGAGCTTACCAGAAAGAACAGCCTCCACCCTCTCAGCAGAGCCAGTCTTGTAGGCTAAGAAGCCTCTAATACACATGAAAAGGCAGAGCTGCTAAGTAATAGAGATCCATTTTCTAATAGCACTGTCCAGTATTAAATAACACTTAAACTAGGACTGGACTTGAAGCTTCTGAACCGAAATTTGTTTCCAAAAAGTTTAACAGATGTTTAAAAGAATATGGGAAATTTTATTCTTGCAAATGCAGTCATACTGAGGAGCTTCTAACCTCTTTTGTTTAAGAACATATGAGAGTACTTCCCAGACATTTTAGCTCGAAGAGCATAGTGGAAGGAAAACATTTCATTTGAGAAGTAAGCCCTTGATACACTGATGAGACAAGAAATCCATCCTAATTCACATTTAGGACAAAGCAATAAAAAGCTCACGTGTTTAGAAGACTGAGGAGGCTCAAGTCCCTGCTGAAAGTAATCTGCAAGTAATTTGGGATGCTTTTGTTTCTAAACTGGGCTTGGAATCACCAGGGCCAGAAACAATGATATTTGATATTAGCAGAAAGATGTATCATTGAGTGTTTTGCTCTTCTTGCTTATAAACAAATTCTCATTGGATTATCTTTAAACAAAATTTTCTGTTTTCTGCAATGGAACCCTCACCCAAAAAAAATTATACAGAAAAAAATTCCAGTAGTCTACATGCTGCCTTGTCCCCACTCCAGAATGTTTTTCATCCTGGGTAATATTTTCAGAAGTATCTAAGTGTGGAGTTCACCTCACCTGGATTTTACATCTGTGTCCAGTGTCCCTCGGTGATGACAAAATCAGAGGGGGTTTATTCTGTTCCTCAGGCACCTGACCCATGTCGCTTCCTAGACATGCTTTCTGTCTTATTTCACAACCTATGAAGGACCTTGGACCTCTAAAATATTAAAGTCCTAGCCTTGTTTGTGGCTCAGTGTCTTTCTATTATATAAAGTCTCTCATCTCAGATTCATAAGGTCTACCTTAGATGTTCTTGCAAGATGAGTAATTTATTCAGCTACGTCATGTTTTCTGAACGCTCTGCCTGGTTGGAACCATAGCTAGTGGGGCGTGCTGCAGATCTAACCCCCTCAAACAGCCCCTCCACTGCTGGCAGACTCAGAAATCACCCTACCCTGCCCCCATTTAGGATGCTCACTTGCACTCAAATTTTTTTCTCAGTGTTAGGGTTTTTAAATTGGCTTAATGTTCCTTTTTTTTTTCTGGGACAGTGCAGCTTCATTTCATCAGATTCTATCAAACTTTTGCTTCTTGTCCAACTGAACGAAGCTTCAGTGATAAACCTACCAGTTTTGCTGCTGTTGTTTCCTGGTGCTTGGCACTGAGACTCACAGCTAAATACAGGATAAGAGCCTTTCTGGGTTTCATCAGGCAGAGATGAGGAACAAGGGACTCAAGATGCTGCTGGACCAGCACCTTTTGATGTTCTTTAATGAGACCATTTTTTCCCAAACTCAGAGGCCACAACATTCATTTAAAAGATTTTCCAATTATCACAGCGTTTGTAAGAATGCTGCATACAATTTATATATCACATACCATAAAAAGCACTCACTATATGTATGCATTTTTATCAAGTGTACAGTTTCACCACCATTACTTTTTTATAAAAGTGCATGTAACCCTTTAGTGATATTGTCAACAGATTCAGCAACAGTGTCTTTGTGCTGCTTTCCCCCCATGCACAAACCTTTTGTCAGTCTGAGGGAGTTTCTGCTGTCCATTCCCCCTTCCCAATAGCTAATTGTTGTCCTACTGGTTTTGCTACACCAAGAAGTATTATTTTTACTTCATATTAATTTAGCTTTACATCCATCAAACTGCGTTTGATTTTGTTCCTCTGTAAAAAAGTTTTCCCCCAAGAGGATGATGGCCACTCCTGAAAGTTTGCCTTAGCACAGCGCAAGCGCTCTCCCTGGGAGCACGCAGCTTCCCATTGATTGCTGTGAGCTGTTGATGTGCTTAAATCTAGGCCGACACTTCAGATATTTTATTCTTCCGCACCTGTTTGTCACTGAGACAAAATAATACAACACAAGGAGGCTTGCGCTCCCCAGACATGTCCAGCTACACCCTTGCAGTAAGCACGTGCAAGAGCCCGATATTTCGGTAGAAAGAACATCATCTGATCTGCAGTGCTGACAGCGAGATTGGCCCTTTCTTCCCACGTATGCAGTGATTTTGATCACACCCGCAATGCTGTTCTGTGGCTAATCTGCTAGTTTCTCCTTTCTTTTCTTGTCCAAAGCTGCTCTCACGTACAAGTGCACAGGCGACCAGTGGACAGTGTACTGCAGGGTGATCCGGGAGAAGAATCTGTGCCAAGACATGCGGTGGTATCAGCGCTGTTGCCAGACTTGCAGAGACTTTTATGCAAACAAGATGCAGCAGAAGAGTTAATGAACCTGTGCTACTTCTTAGGGTATTACAGCTATTTGTATGCAAATCACGGACTAGTAGGTCTGAGTACTGGAACTTCATGAGTTGCTACAATGTGGTGGATTCCAAAGCATACCTAGTAAGACTTGAAACTAATTCTACAGACTGGATACCAAAGTAATCCACTCATCCACCTTAAAAAAAACAAACAGAAAGAGTCATCTCAAGGAGCCAATCATTTTATCGTATCTTGACATCCTTACATTCTTCATTAATGCATTTTACTTTAATATATTAAATCACCAGCCACTGGATGGCTTGCTACCATTAAAGGACAAGAGTTGCAAAGTGATTACATTGACTAAGGTTATGGGTACCTCCATGGAGGAAGGCCTCTGGCAAAATAATTCAGCAAAGGTAGAGACATTCCTTAATCTTTTAATCTTGGCTTTCATCTGATGTTTTCAATTCCCAACAGTTATCCCACTGCGGAGTGGGCTTGGAGGGACACATAAATGAAAGGCTTAATTTAAAGAGAGGATTTGCTGTAAAAGCTTGTGAAAACTGATAGCAGAGGATGGACATCTCTGAACTTTCTGCAGAAAATGCAGTACAATTATATCCAACATTCCAAGTCATATTTTTTAGAGCAACTAATAGGGACTGCTTTCTGATTTGAAAAAAACAATCCTCTCTCTCTTTTCCCCAGAATAATATAGTTTCTTTGATGAAACCTAATTTTTCTCTGAGCTTAATGAAATGGAAGCTTATTAACAGCAGTAGATAGTTATTTTTAAGCAAGAACCATTTACATGAGATGTGAGAAGCCAGAAATCCTTTCATCCAGTAGAGCTTACTGAGGGATTGCTTGCCCTAATCTCTCTCCAATTTTTAGAAGTCAATCAGATAATGAGACTGAATGTTGTTTTTTTTTAAGAGGACCATGAAACTGGATAGGGTTGGTACCGAAACAGGATTTGGAACAACCTTTGTGTGAAGGATGGAGCAGAGAGCGGAACAGGTGTTTCCTATCTCTTGGCTCTTGTATACATCTGAGGTTATGTAGCCTTTTGAGTCAAAAGTAGTCAGGGATACAAGACATTCAAAGTGTACCCTTGAGCTTGTTGAAGCCATAAGGCTAAGACTTCCATTGCTTTCAGTAAGGGTTAGGATTTTACTCACTGTATTTAATGCTTCCTGGCTTACTTTTGTGGTGCTATCAGGCTTGGTGCTATCAGATTGGTGCTACCACAGCACTTAGCAAGTGCTGCATATATGACACTCTCTTCCATGTCTCTGCACTTTAAACCAAACTCCTCTCTGAGATGTGAGACTTGAAACAGGAGCTCTACCCAGGGCAGAGTTTGTCCCCTCCGTTAGTCCTACATATCAATGTCTCTCTATCATATCTTGCTCCAGCATGTATCATTTCCCTTGCCAGGGTCCAAGGCCAGTTGCGCAGTGGTTAAATTACAGCCCACTTTTCATGATACAAACAGAGCCGTTTGGATGAATTGCAGCTTTGTACTCGCTCTAGAACTGTGTGTTACTGTTTTATTCTTTGGAGATGAGTGCAGAACTAAGCCCAGCTACTACCCCCAGCCCCTGGGCCAGTCTGGATTGCAGCTCACACCTGTCCTCAAGTTGTCTTTGTTGCTGTTGCCTCTTTTTTTTCAATGCAAGGAGGGATAAAGACTCTTAGTACCTAACATATCTTTAAAGCAACTTTTTCTTCCTTATTAGAATCCTTTCAATATCCAGGACCTCACTGGAATAACTCATTAGCATTTTATTAAGGGCTAAGCTTTTCAAGCACAAGGAGCTAATGTTCATCAACAAATACTGTGCGGGCTTCACATTCGCATCTGTGCTTAGTAGTGCAAATGAGCGTGTGCGCACACGAGGCCTGGCCTGTATCCACAAAGGCACATTTGCACGCAATTTTTTCTCAAGTGCCTGTCTCAAACAAATCTGCTTTGCCATGCCCCAGATGATTTTCTCTATCAGGGAAATGATTCCAACCTGTTTTTTGTTATACTGGATGTTATTCTTTTGGCATCTTGCAGTCAGGATCAGACCTCCTTCTTCTGTTATTCCCACCCTGTAGCCCAAACGCAGAGGTTGTGTAACTACTTAGCAAGTAATGGAAAATGTTGCTGGCAGGGGTCACAGTAACAAAAGATTTAGGCAATACCACGGTGATGTTCAGTTAGGCAAATTAATAGGTAAATGAACTGCTAATAAGAAAGTTCCAGGAGATCAGACAGAGCCCAAAGAACCTGATTTATATTGGTAATTCACAGTGGTAGTTCCCCCCCTTGCCTGCTGTCATACCCGGCAGAACAGCAGGGCTGTGGCTGTCCTTGCTGCCTCCCTGCCACCACCTCACAGCAGTCTGACTAAGATGGGTCCCCTTACACTTGGAGTTTGCTCTTTTCCTTTTAATGGGCTTGCCCATGAAGTGGCCTGGCCTGATGAAATGCCACCCCCTTGCAAATCATTTTTGGCATTACTAATATTCACGTTGGGCTGTTGAAGGATTTGCCACCGGGCTTCTCTGTTACCGTGGAAGAATAGAGTGTGCATTTATTATTAATGGGAATCAAAGGTGCTTTTTAATAGCAGGGGTCATTTTTCCTTCCGGTGCTGATCTGTTGCCCTCTCTAGACAAAATGCGGGCTTCTAGAAAGGTGCATAGGAGAGGAAGGATTTTAATTCTTATGTTTTTCCCTAATAATTCACTACTGGCCACTGTCCAGAAGAGGATACTAGGCTAGTTAGACCTGTGTCCCCAGTATGCTAGGTCCTGGACTTCAAAGGACATTTGAGTCCAAGTTCTCAGTCCTACCTAAGGAAACATGACTTTACAAGGAATTCTTTTGAATGTCTGAGCACTGAAAAAACCACCTCACTTGCTCTCACAGCCCACAGATTAGCATGCATCAACTTTTGTTTTTATAATCAGAAACCAATGTAAATTAAAAACTGATGGCACAACACAGCTCCATTTTATTACATTCTCTTGCTTCATATGGTGACAACCTTCCCATTTTATAATAGCCAGAAAAATAATAATAATAAAAAAGTTTAATTCTCTTCAATACTCCTGCACTTCTGTTTTATTTTATAGGAGCTTTACTATGAATTTACAGCTATGCTCTGCCCTCAGTTACTACATACTGGTGAAAAGAAAGCTGTTTGTTTCCATGTATCTATGACAATACTTTTTTTAGTTGTTCGTAAGAGATTGACGCTCTTTTGATTGCAGTGGTGGTATTTCCATATTGTAAACAATACTCTGTACTGTTACTAAAGTACTGTACATTTCTAGTTGCACAATTGTGTTATTGAGTGTAGATTCTCACTATCTCATGTATGGTGCTATTTTTTGTTGGTGGAAAAGAATCTTAGCAGTCGATTATTGCTTGATATTTTATTATAATACAGGGATATATTCTCCATGGCAATAATATCATTTAAGTTTTTCATTACAGAGTGAAATGTATATATTTTTCTGTTAGCTAATGTTGCATATGTACTGTATCCATGGTAATTTTCTTTTTGGTGCTGGTTATAAATAGAAAAGATAAAAACAGTCCAACTGAATGGAAGCAGTTGTAAATGAAAACAAAAAAAAAAGAAAAGAGGATCATTCCATTTTGAAAAAATTGAGTATGTTGAATAATAAATTTATTTTTTCCATAACAACTTTAATAAGGTTTCTGAACTTGAAAAAAATACAAAGCAAACTGAATAGGTAGCATGAAAATTAAGAGAAAGGAGTGAAGCTGTAAGTAGTACATTATACATCTGTCTAATACTGGACTGAGACTGGGATTCGGTTAAGTCTAGGCCAACTGTTTGATAGCTGTGGGAGGTGTAAAAGGTCATTTGTCACTAAAATTCTGGCATCTCAGAGTTCCCAGTGTGCTAACAAATCAAAAAATGATGGGTCTTGTCCCGGTCGGGTTGCAAAATAAAGCACAGGGAATGTTAATACCTGATTAATGCCTTGCGAGGTCTGTGGTCAGTGACACAACAGTAGAAAATGCCTGTCTGGAAAATGTGAGCCAGGCTCCGTTTGAGATATCGCTGCGTATGCCTGAGCAGGCTGCAGGGAAGCTAAAGCTTACGCATGGGGGGAGGGACATTTTGCAAGTGCTTTTGAGAAAGGTTGCTTTCAATGTATGTTGGAGCTGAGATGAAGTGGCAGCTTGCTGTATGTTTAATGGTAGCTGCTCCACAGGCGCAACCTGACAATGAAGGCTGCTGAGCATGTGGAAATTTATATTGGAGCAAAATTACCCCATCCATTGGAAAGGTATCTATATAACCTAGCTGCACACTTCCCTGGTGTGAAATAAACAGAATTACTTCAGAGCCAAGTGTTTTGGATGTCTTTGTTGTAGGCACTAGCCAGAATCTTTGTACTATTTAATTCCCCCTTCAGCAGGGTGAAGATGTTTTTTGCAGGTGGCTGCACACAGATATGCTCTCCCATCCTGTCTTACAAAGATGCCATCATCCATATCCCATTCCAGCTCAATTCTTGTTAAAAGGACACGTCCTCAAGATGGGAGCAGCACCTTTCTAAAGCCTTAAGTACGGTTGGTGTGATAGTCTTCCTCTCAAAATGATTTCCAGAAATTGAGTTTATACCTATACTAGCAATAGAGCTCATTTACTGATCTCACGCTGACTTCTTGGTAATGGCACAACACTGACAGGCTTCCTAGTTTTCAGAGGTAGCCTTAGGAGATACCAGCCCAGCTGCCATCATATATATGACTGTTAACAGCAGCAAAATTGTAGAATATCCATCCAAGTGTTGCTGTATATTAACACATCATCGTGTTTGTGTATTGCCTGGAGTCAACATATGATTGCAATTGTTGACCTGTTTAAACAATAAAACATAGCTATAAGCCTTTGGAAGCCAAAAGGCTTTACATTAAGCTGGGATATGGCAATGGGTGGGAGGGGTGTAAGGAATGCTGTCATACATTTGGCTTGAAATTTTCCTGGTATGTGCCAATATCTCTTCTATAAATCCAGTAGGCTTATATACTTAGTTTGCCTATTTTGCATGTAGCAGTTTGTTGGTTTTGTTTATTCCTAATCCCCATCTTCTAACCAAGAAACCAGATGATTTGAAGCTGTTGTCCTTCCCTGTCATCTCAGTTGTCTTTTTAATTTAAGACACCTCTGCCAAGATCATTAAAGGCAGGTGGGGTCAGATGGCTCTGGTGCTCTGGCATAAAAGTACCAGAAGGAAAGCATAATCTCTCCTCAGCTGCTTGGAGTTCAGTTCTGCCTCCACCAACTCCACCTGCTTCCTTCACTCTCTTGCAAGTCCTGGTGTACACAGCAGCCTTAGCTGCCTCTTGGTCCCTTGCAGCGAGTTAGCAGGACCCTGCTTTCTCTGGAAGGAAATGTCTTTCCAATAAGCTCAATATGGATCACCTTACCCCAGCATCAACCCCGTGCCATCACCCAGAGTACTACTGTCGGAGGACCTTGCTCTGTTGGTGGAGTGAAAACCACAAGTTCCTTTGTGCTTTCCCCAACACCACATGCTCCATCAGGAAAGGTATGTTTTCTTCTTACTGAAGAATGTCAGCACAAACACCAATATGCTGTGGAATTCCAGGCAGAGAAGAACCATGCCAGATGCACTCATGTTCAATGCAGTCACACTTCTGATGCTGTAGGAAAAGAAGCCCTGGTAACCTACTTACTGGCAAGTTACTTGCCTCACTTGTTGTCCTGCTGCTGTATAGTGCACCCAGAAACAGGCAGGCTGTGGGAACTGCTCCTGAACAGCATTTCTTCTTCAAGTACTTGGACCTGTGCTGAACATGCTTGATAATACTTCTCCATACAACTTGCACTTCATCATCCTTCTGTTTATCTTGATCTGGAGGCAGCTCAGTAGGAAGACAGAAGTTCCTCAAACACTACTTATGCACAAAGTCCAGTTATCTTCTCTGTGTGCATTTTTTTTTTGACTTTTATCGTCTCTCTGGCTTCTCTTCGTACTCTTTAGAAATGGGCCGGTCTTCACGGAGAGAGTTTCTAACAGCATAACTGCCTTGGACAAGCAGACTGAAGCATCTTCACTTTGGATGGAAGAATTGTCTGTTTATAAAGGGAGAGTTTAAACAAGAAAGTAAGCAGAGAGGGACCACAAACTCCCCTTAGCAGTAACTACCCAGAAGGTAAACAGAGAGTCTCCAAAGCTGACCTCCATGTGCCTTGCATCGCCTCGTCTTCTTTCATGCCACTTTCATGTGACAGACCCCACGAAGAATGCCTGGAGGCTGCACTGTACCACATTTTTTATTTTGTCAGAGCTGCCGTGTCTGCCAAATGGTGGCCAGACACTCAGACAGACTTTCCCAATTAGCAGAGTCCTGCAGCTGATGTCTGGGGCTTGCATATGTGTTCCCTGCGCGTTACCACAGCTGAGACACTGGCCGGGACCACATGGCCTGGGGTAGGTATCTGCCTCCGCCGCTGGGCTGGAGAGAAGCAGCTGGGTTTTCTTGAAAGTTGTGGTTTCCTTCGGCTCCTCTTGTTTGGCTGTGAAAGGCTCCTGTTTGGGTGTTCAATCCTTTCATCCCTCTGTGGCCTGGGTGGAGCTGGAGCCTCCAGTGTGGCTTGTCTGGGTCATGCCACAGGCCTTGGCATCCTCCTCGACCTTGGGAGAGCGCAACTCTGCACGCTTACCATGGTGGAACCCACAGGACGTCTGCGTGTGGGGCCAGATCCTGGCACAACTCAGTCTCCAGGTGAGCCCTTGCATCCTTGGCATCTCCAGCCTCTCCCAAGCCTCAGAGGCTTATAGCAGTCTCAGTAACTCCAGAGATGCTTGCCTTGTTCTTCGTCCTCTCTTCCCCACAGACATGCTTCGTGGCGTTCCCTTCCCTGCATGATTGTCCCTTTCCCCTCTTGCTCTGCTTGCAGCTGCTTTGTCTCCCACAAACTTGCTTTGCATCCGCCAGAAACTTCACCACCTTTGCAGTCTATACAAAATACCATCCCTCATCTGCTCAAGTGCATTTAATCTCCTCCCCCAGCCCTCTGGAAAAAAAAATAATTCTCATTGTACTCCTGTAGTAGCCTTATGTCTCCCCTCACTGTTGCTTTCCGGCTGGTTTTTGTTCTGAGGTCTCTTGTAATGATTCAGTGTTCTTTGTGCAGTGGCACTTAGAAGCTACACCCAGGCATGCGGGTGCTGGAAGGCCATGCCCAAAGAAATCATCCTTCTGTCAAGAGCTTGCAGACCACAGGTGGTCCTGGCGAAAAAGCAGATTCCCAAAGCAGCTAGCTATGTTTATTGGCAGCAGCAATCTGAAAAGGCATGGAGATGAGCATAGGCTGCTTCTGAATCGAGTGAGTGAGCCTGTACTGCGGTTACCGCACTGGCAGGGGAGGGAAAAGGATATTCCCCACGGGTTTTATATCCTCATACACGCTTTTTGTTATTGGAAGTAGCAAAGGGTAAAATTCACATCACTTCGGAGATGCCCCTTACAGAAACTGGGCTGCAAGATCCAGCCCCAAGCCTGGATACTGCTCAAAACGTGGACTGGCAGGGAGGGAAATACTCATTTGTTCAGAAGGAGGAGAGCACTGGTAGCACGCCAGTCTGTACGGCTGGCTCCGCTACCCCAAAAACCATCAGCTGTTGAAAGATCACTGACAGTTTCTGTAAGGTCACTGCATACTACAACATCATTGCGCAGCCATCCTGGAGACAGCCTTGAAACTATTCAGACTGTCGATGAATCAGTGAAAAAGGGGTATCCTCTAACAGGATCTTTAGGTTGCACAAATGTCAGTGCAACCACAGCCTGGCCAGCAAAGCCAGACAAGCCATTCTTGGGTATTTTTTTTTTTTTCATTTTCTTGGAAAAGACATTATTTGAACATTTTGCAGCTTCCATTTATTTCCCCAGCTCTGTATTTTTCCCCTTGATTTTGTCTCTAATGGCAAAAAGACCCAACCAGTCTGCAGCTTTGTTTGGCACCAAACTTTCCTCCTGAGATGATCGCACAAGAAGTCTTTTATCACTTCAGCGGCTCTGAGCCAGAGCTGCTTGTGGTGGAAGTCGCCGGGACTGTAACCCCAGGCTGTCGTGGGATGAAAGTCAAGCTCAGGCTGTCAGCAAGGCGAGTTGCAGCAGTCGGAGCCCCTGCCAGGACACGTCAGTACTTCTGAGTGTGCTTCCCCCGGTGCTGCTCTCATTAAGGAAAAGGTATGAAATCCACATCTAGACTGAATTAGTCCTTTAAAAAAATTAAGTGTTGTCTAAAATATAAATCCTGTCCAGAATCGTGGTCTAATTCCTTAGGAAATCACTATAAATTGAACCTACCCTGCTCCCCACTGCCTAATAACATCATGTCACATCTCGGTTTTCTCACAGAGCTGATTCACCTTCTGCGCCACTTGTGCTGCGTTGGCTTCAGCACCATCAGATCTGCTTTTTGCCCAGTTTCGTGTCAAGGAAGGAGGGCTCTGCTTGAACTGACAGACTGCTGCTCTCTTCAGACGTTGACAAGCCCCTGGAGCTGCCAGCCACTCTCGCTCATAGCTTCTTCCCCCCATCATTTCACAACACTGGCCAACAATACCTTGAGGAGGGGACTGTGAAACTGAGCTCAAGAAATGCTGTCAGTCGTATTTCCCAGAGGGTAAGGAAGATTCCAGCCGTTTATTTTCCCAACGATGTTTTGCTGAAGAAACAATTTTAAAGGGGAAAAAGAAAAACCACATTATTGTGTAAGCAAGATGGAAAACAGCTTTCTGCGGGTTCCCAGGTATTTATGTGCCATTCTCTGCAACGTTATTAGCAACAACATTGCCTGTGGCTGGCTGACATATCAAGTATGGATGGTTTTGCAACAGCTGTGTGCACAGTACCTTCCTTCGCAAGCAATGCCTTTTCCCTGGCTGTCCCCATGGCTCGGTTTATTTGTATGCAAGGCAACTGTGAGGTTATCGAGGCTTTCCATCAGCTGTACAAACTCACAGCTGAATCAGCTCTGTGTGTGTCCCTTTCTGAGAATTAGAGTTTTTGGGTAGTAGGCTCTTGGGCAGCTCCTATGAGAGATCTGGTCTTTCTGATGTATCTCTCTAGAGGAATTACTGCCTATGCTTATACTACAAGCTATGGAGTATCTATAGCCATATGTATAAGAAAGAAAAAGCATATCTGCTTGTTTGTTTTTCAGCCTCCCCATAGAATGGTTCTAAAAGCAGAAGTATCTTTCGCTATGGAAAAAAATTGACAAAAACATCCTCATATTTGTCAAAATTTTCTTAGATGTTTTTCAGGGTATCGCTAAGACTTGCCAGGTTCCTCCCCTTTCCTCCCCTGCCTTACCCCAAATACTTCCATTTTTGGCTAAAAGATCTCAAGTTTGGGATTTTTTTGACAAACAATGTCAGCCAAAACCCAGGCTCTTTTCTCTAATTTTTCCACTTAATTTTTAAACTATCTTCTGGCAAAGCAGAAATATTGTTTTGATGGAAAATTTTCAACCAGCTCTGCTCATTAGTTTCTGCTAACAGTCATACAGGCAAAACAGTGCATCTTCCAAAAGAGGAGACTGTCCGAAGGGCCGAACACGAGGCAGGCGATGACTAACGCTTCTCTCCCCAGCTCTGTGCCCCAGCCAGCATTGTGCGCTTTAGCAGGCCTCAGCCCTTAATGAGAGCCATCTTTCTAGAGATGTTTCCAGCCTAAATCTCTCTTGGCAAGTCAGCTCAGTAATTCAGGTACTTTGCCAGGTTAAAGGAAGATGTGGGTGGCACAGAAGGATCTCCTCTGACCGAAGGACCGCGGGATTCAGAGGAGCTGTGTTGTGCATCTCTTATCCATGTGGACTAATACTTGGACCCCTCCAGGTTCCCGTTGGCAGGGAAGGGTAGGGAAAAGGGGTTAGTCCAGCTCACTTTCAAAGCAAGCTTCAGTGTGCTGTTGTTTAATGGAGATGTTTAGATACACCAGCAGCTGAGCCACGCACAGTCATGAGCAGTCTCCATGTAACCCTGGGGACCTCCAGGGTCAAGATGCTGAAGAGGCTGATGGGCTGAAATTACATCACTGCTGTGTATCTATTGCCCATCTGTCCATGGAGAAAAGGGTTTTCACACTGAATCTGGAATGTGAATTCCAGGGGAGCCCAGCTCCTCTCATTTTGTGGGCCCTGTGATGAACTGGGAGACAAAGAAGAAAGATGTTATTGCAGAGGTGGGCAGAAGCCAAATTTCGATGTTTGGCCTCTGCAGCCAAAGGAGCATCAGCCCATTGGCTACACGGGCAGTCTCCTCAGGGGATAGCCATCCCTCAGCAGTCCCTAATATTTGCAAAGTGCTCTGAGATCTTTCAGTGAAAGGCCTTTTAGATGTGCAAAACTTTATAGCCCTTCTCTGACCATTGCTGATTTTAGAGGGTTAAGTTAGGAACAGGAAATACAGTGACTAAAGGAAAGCCATTAATATTAAATTTTACCCTTTGCCAGATAGTCTTGTGTTATCTTTGCTCTTTCATGAAATATTTTCCAGTTTTCCTTGCAGGGCATTCTTTACAGGGGTAGCAACTGAGGAGCTGTAACTTGGCACATCTCCACCTGCTTTTCTGTAGCAGTGCACATTTGTGCTCTGGGATTTGAAGAATTTCCTTTGCCTCTAGAATTGATATGCAAACAGTCAGCTGTACAGACATCAATCTGTCCAGTAGACATGCCGCGTGACCTAAGAAATAATACAGGTGGTCAGCACCATGCTGGTGACTCCTGAATTTCTGGAGCAAACAGACTCATTTTAGTATGTCTAGAAGACAGGAGGTCCTGTATACACCCTCCAGTAATGTAATCTGCTGTGCTTGACTGATCACAAAACACTCACCAAGATTTCCCTAACAAAATTCTTGATTTTTGCCAAGGAAAGCAAAGATTTGCAGGAAATGAGAGCCATGACCTTACCACCTCACAAATAGCTTGGAGATCTCAAGATGCTCATCTCAGCAGAGAGATGCTTGTGCCAGAGCAAACGTAGAGCCCTGTGTGGTCAGTGCACAGCTCTTCCAGCATCCCTTTCTTTGCCTCCTCCAACAGGGATCAACTGTCGTGATAAAAGCAGAAGTGTGCCAACTTAGCCTCCTCCTGCCTGTTTGCTGTGTTGCAGCAAGTCACACTATGTGTAGGTAATGCTGTATGAGCAGGTATGGAATGAGGGACGTTAAGAGTGGGAAAGATGAGTGTTGCTAGCTGCGTAACCCAGCTCATACCGTTTCTCTCACTAGTGATTTCATCACAGCCAAAAGCTGTGTGCTTGAGCTGCTGCGTACCCTGTGGGCAGTTAAAGCCGAAGGGAGAAATTTCAGAGAGAAAAAAATGGGGCTCCAGAGAGCCCCATAACTCTGAGCAAGTTGTTCACTAGGGCAATTGCCATTGCTGTTCAAAAGAAGTCTTTCATTTCCCGTTGATACTTCTCAGATTGCAAGGAAAGCCATTCTTCTGCTCCTGAAGGCCCTAGCTGCAGACACAGCCTTGGAAGGGAAGCTTGCTCTCATGGCTACGGCAAAGGAATGGGAAGCACGAGATCTGGCATGAAGTCCTGCTCCCATTGAAGCCAGTGGGATGTTTGCCATTGGCTTGAGGGGAAGCCAAGATTTCACTCTGCAGCCAGATTTGCTGGTGTGTTGAGCTATGCTGAGAGCAGGACCAGAAAGGGTTCTTGGTTTCCTGATAAAGCTGTTACTGCCTCAGCGCCTCTGCTGCAGATAGCTGGTTTCTCACCTCACATTGCCCCCTGTTTGCTTTCATGTTTTCAAATCTAATTCTTAAGCCAGAAATTCTTTGAGGAAGAGACTGGCTGCATGGTTTATGCCTATTGTATTGTCCCATGACTGGAGCTCCTGGACATCCCCACCAGCAAAATCATCCCCTCCATTGTGGATTATGGACAGTGCAAGAGAATGGCATAAAGCAGTAACACAGGGCTGGGATAACGGGCTTAAATGAAGTAAAACATATGGGATTTGCTGCAGGTAAATAACTGTGCCTTTTCCGTCAGGCAGCGGCTTGAATCAGCTCTAGAATTAACTCTGAGTGGTTCAAGAGACCCTGAAGAGATTGCAAAGGTGGTCCAGGGATGGGCTTCCCTGCTTCACACCTTCACACCAACATGAACTGCTGGGAATCTTGATATTATAAGCACCCCTTTTTCTCGTCTCCTCTCTTTCAAGATCAGGTGGAAGCCAAATTGTGTTAGTGATGAGTGTTAGTATAGGTACTCATGAGCCTGATAGTAAACCTTTCCCAAATTATTAGTTTTCCACTTGCTAATAAGCCAGCTCAAAGGTTGCTCTGCTGCTGTAGTGACATAAATGTTAAGTAGTGCATTATATAGTTCTTCCCGATGTATTACACACCCTTGTGTCAGCTCCTGCAACCCACACAGCATCCATGTTTGCACAGGGTTAGTGCCTTCCTCTGAAAAGCAGGTGAAGGACGCCATCGCAGAGCGGATTGAGATTATTGTCTTATACCAAGCAGCCCCATTTTGGCCTATACAGGTCCCGTTGTTTTTATTTGAATGGACACATGGTGGAGCCTCTGTATGCCAAGGAAAAGAAATATTGCAAATAATTCTCGCTTTTTATTTATATTTCTCCCTGATCAGGACGTCTCTTTCTATTCATTGTGTGGGTTTGGTCTCTACTGCCCCTTTCTGGGAATATGTATAAACGCATCACATCTATTAAAAAAAAGTCATGAAGGTTTATCTCCTGGACCAAGAAGCTGCCCTGGCTTTCCTCACGTCTCCAGGTGCCACATGTTTGACAGCATCTTCTCCTCCTGGCTAGCCATAGCTAGTGTTCTCTGGCCATCTGGGACTTGATCTTGTTCCTTTGACATTGCCACAAAGAGTAGCTGGTGGGAGTGGCTTTCTGGTAAGTTGAAACCATTGTGATATAATTTTTCCCCACAAGGAAGGAGTTTGTAAGTGTAGATGCTTAAAGCTGAGGTAATGTTGATCATATAGAGATCCAGAGCTAATAGTTTTACTATGATTTTCTCCAGCAAGTTGAAGCAAAGCTCCCCAGAAGTTCAGCACTGGTGCAGGAGCGCACCCCAGTGTTACCTCTTTAGGCACAAATATTTTGACAGGCAGAAATACTCTCTCTTCTAGTAATAAAGGGGATGAAAGCAAAGAAAAAAAAAGCAAACGATGCAGTATTCTCTCCTGATTGCTTAGCTCAGCTCTGCAGCACCACTTCCCATCTCTTTCACATCATTCTGAGATTGTTCCCCTAGAGTATCTTATCAATAGATTCTTTCTTAACTTAGTGACTGCCTCTAAGCAAACTTTTTTACTTTTTTTTTTTTCTGGTTCAGTGACTGGCACAATGTTTGCATGAACTCTAAACTATCAACCTGTTGCTCTTCTATTTTCTTTGCTAACATGATCCCCACCAGCTTTCATGTTTCCTAGGGCAAATACAATCAAACAAAATGAATCAGAATAAACAGAGAGAATTAGTGCTCATTCTTTCTTAACGACTCGCTTGTATTTTTTTTTCTCCATTAGCAAATTCAATCCAGCTACTTTTGCTCACGGTAATTCACTGTAGCTGCTATCCACAGGCTCTGGGTTACACATAACGGTAAGATGAGGGGACAGTGCTTTGCTTTTAGCAAGAGCTCAGCATTTGTGTATTTTGAATTTGAAGGAATGGGGCAAGGTGGGGGGAGGTTTACCTGATCCGCCTGGTTCTCTGTGATATTCGTTCTGTTGCTGGTCAAGTCCTACCTGGGAGCATGAAAGAAAGATTACACTTTGTACCTTTCATCTGCTCCTTTGTCACTTTAATTCTCCTAATAGTTCCTCTTCCGCCTTCTTTTTTTTTTTCTCTTGTATTTGCTCTGATTTTAGCACTCCAAGAGGCAGCACAGGGTCCTGGCACAGCTTCCCCAGGATCCTGACAGATCTAAAGGCCAAGCATCATGGCCAACATGCTCCCATGCACCCACATACCACGTAGACAACTCCTCGTGGGCATGACCCCAGAACCAACTTCTCATGGAGGCAACCATGGTGAAACTCCCTTCTTGCATCCAGGCCTTGGACCTACAAAGTCTTCCCTGCGAGGCTGGCGTCTACGTGGTGAGACTGGACCGTGGGTGCACGAGCCTGGCCTCCACCTCTGCAGCTCCTCAGGCTGCCCAGCACCTGTGTGGGCATGCAAAGGGCGAGGGCTCCCGCAGCCACCGAGGCTCAGCTCTGTCCTCGAGCCCTTCAGTCCTGGTCTCCTGGTTCCTGGGCGCTGTGCCTGGGCTGGAGGTTGGCTGCGGGACAGCCCTCAGCGTACAGCTCAGCTCTCTACAGAATGCTGCTCGCTTGTGCAGAGAGGGGTGTACGCAGGCATCGCCGCCTTTCTGTTCTATGTGAGATGTGAGCTGTGCTTGCAGCAGGGAACTGCTTTGTTCTTGATGGATTCTCTCGGACTATTCCTTGAAGAGAAAGATCAGCATTTGGCCCTTGGCTTTTAGGAGACTTTCCTAGCACTTGCCTCAAAACAAGTGGAATCACTGCCCTCCTGCTTTGGACCAGAACCCTATGCAAGAACAAGGGCTATGGCTGGGTTTTTTCTACTTATGAATCTTTTGGTGTGTCTTTTTTTTCTCCTATCACATGAGAAAGCCCCTGGCACCACGATAAAAGCCCCCACTGCCCACTGGGGCCCCTCTCCTCGTGGTGAATGAACATCATCCAGAGAGAAGGCGAAGGTTTCCCCAGAAGCACATACCCATTCCATGGCTCCAATTAGAGAAGATTTGTCTGTGTTTATTGCTAACAATGTTCTTCCTCGCATTTGGCTCAGCTGGGAGCCCGATTAGTGACTTCCCAGTGGCCTTGAAGCTCAAGGCCCATGTTTCTTTAATTTTGTCAAATCCATTGGATACTTAGGGAAACGGCTGGGAATATTGTAAAGTAGCTTCTGACAGTGAAGAGTCCCAGCAAAGGATTGCATAGACTCCTGGTAATTATTCTCAGCCTGTCCATCTAAGGCCTGCTTGTGCAGGGAGCTGCAGCATTAACCAGCAGGGACACAGCCCACATAGTAAAAGACATCGTTCTGCTCTTCTTCCTTTTCCTTACAAGAAACTGATTTGGCTAGTTGTGCTTTGTTTGGTACCTGATGATTACGCCGCTGGTGTTTGTGTCACTTTGCTACTGTTCACAGTTTGCAATTGCAGCTTTTCTAAGTCTTTATTGACAGCCAGACACATCATCTTTCATCGCTTAACGCATGCTCACCCCAGCTTCCCAGAAAGCTGGGATCTGGGCTGTGCTGACATGCCAACACATCATGCAGCCTTGGGGCGTATGAGTTCACTTCCCTGTAACTCGGGGAACCACTGTGCAATGGCAGAGGTACCATTATAGCATTGCTTGGCTGTGGCTTTATAAAGCACTTTGAGCTCCGTGGAAGAAGAAGGTTAAGTGCAAAACTGTCCTGTTATTCTGTGGTTAAAGGTTGCCTGAGATTATGGTTTGAAGTGAATGGAAAACAACAGCCAAAGGAGCAGCTCATATGTCCTTAATGGTGGTCAGTTAGCGGGTTTGGGCATTTTCAGGGGCTGCTTCACAGCCCAGTTTCTGAAAGGGCGGAACCAGCTTGGGGCTGGGACCCATCTGTTGGGCTGTGTGCAGGACACAGGAGTTGTGGCAGGGCCATGCTTAGCCCTAGCTTTTGCTGTAACAATTACAAGTGACAAAAATGTTGGTTTTCCCAATTTTCCTCCCCACAAGTTGGTTTAAAGGGGATGAAGGCAGATCCTGCTATAGCTTAGTACATTACTAGCCAACTCAAATGACTCCCCACTGTCTTTTCATCTACAAGAGATTCTTAATGCCCTAAGTCTTTGCATGTCCTGGCACATAGCCCAATTGAAGCATGAGCTCCAACAGAAGTTTTAAATTTAAAGCTGTTCTTTTGGCTTCAGAAATTTGCAGATTGAAGCTGAGAGATGCAGTTCAGCTGTTTACTTGCAGATCTGCAACAGCCCTGCTGTGCTATTGCACTTGCCTCGGTCAGGCAGTTGTGTTAACAGCACTTTCCAATTAAAGTAGCAGCCTCAGCTACAGAAAATGCTTTTCCTATCTGGGCATTTATCTGGTTGGTTTTTTTTTAATTACTCATGGAGCATAGGGCTGTTTTGTTTCTCATCCCTTATTATAATTAATCCATCATAATTTCTGGTGACTGGTCTGGCTTTTGCTGTTTTTTTATTTCTTGCCATTTCCAGCATCAGCTTGGGCCAGTACCACTCAGGTGCCACATTACTCGCACAATGGGGAGCACTGATGTGAGCGGCCAGGCAAATATCAGGTACACAAGCAACTCCTGAAGTTCTGCTCACCCAGAGCAGGAAAAAAGACACCCTGTTCTGGAAATAGCCCTGCCAGAAAGTCCCAGAGCCTTGCTATGTAAATTATGGCCACTTCCTCGACTGAAATGTTCCTACTCCAAAAACTTGGCTTTTAAGACCTTCACAGCCAAGATCAAGGCTTTTTCCCATTACCTGAACATTCAGAGTCTCCGAGAGAATATATGGTATTAGATGAACCTTGCATCTTTCTTCATGGCTCAGTCAGATAGGTAAGAGCATCTTTTTCCATTTCACCTCACTGAAAGGGACATGCTGGGCTCCATCCTGCGTGTAGTGCAACAAGCTCAGCAAGGCTTCTCCGGTGGGGTGCAGTGGAATTTGAACTGAGACCTGGGATTTTCACGCCAGCCATATTTGCCATCACAGACAATGCTGTAACTGTCTGCCTGCTTAATGTGCTTTGTAACATGAGCACAGAACTGCTCAGGCTGGGACTGCAGGAACTGGAGAAGGACCAGATGCGATGACAAAAGCACAGGTTTCTGTGCTGACATGCTGTCCCGTGAGGCCACAAAGCCCCTCTCTCCTACGACATGCTTTTCCTATAGTTTGATCAGCTGTAGCTGTCACTCTGGGCTTGTGCCCAGCACAGTGACCCTCAAATCTTGGAGCACCTCAGTTCTGCAAGACACTTGCAAGGATGCTACAACCACAGACTCCCAGATTGACAGGAAAGGAAAGCCTGCTGCTGCCCCCATGTGTTACTTGCTCATTATTGTTGCCAAGCACCGGTGAAGATGTGGGAACCCTATTTGAGAGTGAAGGAGAGCCAGGATAAGCACAGCATGGCATCTCAGCTACTGAGGTCAAAGGTCTTGCATTGGAAGACCCTTCTGGCCCTTCTGATCCTCCCATAAGCTCAGGGCCTTCCCAGGGCCCCCCTATATTAAAAAAATTGCAAATTCAGATTGGACGTGTTTGGAAGTGAGACAAGCTGGAGACAGCATGGAGGCACGTGATACGCAGCAAAGCACAGAGGTGTCATCGTCCTGTTCTGAAAGGATGTGTGTGCAACACTCAGAGACTGCCATGCAATGCTGAACGATATCAGGTATCAGCACAGCGCGTTCAGGCTTGTTGGCTCAGACCACGAGGAGCACAGAGCGAGAGAGAGCTCTTGGCAGGCTGAGCTCACATGATAAGGTCATTGGAAAGACAAGTGATGCTTTCATCAACCCGCCTTTCCCCAGTGTGAGCACCAGCTTGAGCAAGAACTCACTTTGTGCTCCTGTAATGTACTGTGCTCCGCATGGTGCCAAGGACAAAGGCTTCCTCCTCACAAATACAAGGAAGCTGTGTTTTTCCAACCAGTGTCTCAGCCCCCAATTCCCATCCTTCTTGGCCCTGTCAGGTTCCAGTTTGGAACCATTAAATGGCACCTTTTGGAAGAGCTACATTCCCTCTGGATCAGTGGCACGCAGAAGGGAGAACAGGCTGTAGTTACTGGCTATCTATCACCTGCTGCTTCCCAACAGTTATAATTTACACTTTGGACATCCATTAGGGATCTCATGGTTTTGTCCTTTCCAGTTGGGCAGCACTTTGTTGGGGCTGCACAGGCTAATTATTCTGGAGTTCATCAGTCCTGGAAGCTGCCTGAACCCTGGGGTGATAGGTTGGTAGCAGCAGCCAAACTCTCACTGGCCCAAGTGGAGTTTGTGGCTCAGGGGGTTATGTATACCTATGGCTCTGACCATCACTAACACGGCTTCTTGGAAAGGTAGGGTTGGCTGTTTGCCGTCCTTTCACCGAGAGCCTTTTTGGCCCTGGCACCATTGACAGATGGGCCAAGGAACAATGCCTCAGCTAAACATTGTCCACAGAGCGCCCTGGACACTGCTCTCCGAGAACATCTGAAGGGAACAACATGCACTGGCAGGGCTTACGTGCTCCGGCAATTGGGGATTGCAAACACATGCTTCAGCTATGCAAGAAATCTTTGACTTGTTCTGAATGCGATTCTGCCTGGGTTCCTTCCCAGGAACATTCCTGTTCTTCACAATTTACCAGTTGCAGGAAGGGAGAAGGGGAGGGAGGGATTTTAAGAGTAAGGGAGAGGAAAGGGAACAAATCTTACAGTGCTTTCCACAGCCAAATTCCTCCAGAAGGACAGGGTGTGGAGTATGGACTCCAGAATTTGGCACAATCCCAAGAAAATATGAACTGCAAAATTAAAACCACTTTTAATTATTCATTCATTTTTATATAAAGGATAAGTCTCTGTTTTTCTGAAGTAATTCAGTGTGTGCTATCACATAAACCAGGCAGCCCCTGCCAAATGGTGCTGCGTGATAGAAGGCAAGCACAGAACTAGGTCCCTGAGCAAAGACACGTTATCTCCTCCAGGAGACAGCAGTGCTGTTTAGATCTGCATTCTGGTTCCTGAGATAAAAGTCTCAGTCCTAAGAGTCACAGCGTACGTGAGAGTGTTGCAAATGTAGTCCTCATAGGTGGGAGTAATTTGATGTCTTGAGCTGGAGACGAATGATGAAGCTGGGTCTTTATTATAACACCTGATGTGTTACAAATGGGAGAAAAAGCTTGTGAGGGTGGAGGCAAGAGCTGTGCTTCTCCCATGGAAGAAGTCAGGGGTACAGGGTACCCAGCACCTCACACCCCGGCTCAGAGGGCCGACAGACAAACCCCTCTTCTCATTGCAGGCAACAGCAGGGTCCTACCTGGGGAGGGCCACAGCGTCTGCCACGTGCTGTGGCTGTCCGGAGGGGTGGGCTACGTGGGCGCTGCTGGGCTGGGTGTCACATTGGGTGTACCCTTGAGTAAGGAAGGTGTAGGCCATATCCAGGTTGGGTCACCCCTGAGCCAGGGATGGCCCTGCAGGTAAGATGTGAAGCTGCTGCCAGCCAGGTCTCAGGGCTGCTCCTGCGCAGCAGCACAGACACGGGCTTTGGGCTTCTGTCCAGACGCGACCACCTAAACCGTCAGCTTGTTCTGAGAGTATTAAGTTTCAGCCCAAGACCCTTCAAGAGCAGTCAACGGCAGGAGTAGCGCTCCCACATGAAGTTGCCCACGGCTAACTTTGGAACCTGCTGAGCTAGACAATTGCTTCCAACAGGAGAAGCCATTAAAAGTGGCAAGGTGTAACCCGATGCACTCAGAGTAACCTCCATAGGTCAATTAACTATATTAAGTATATGCCTATAATTAATTTAATTTAACTGAGGCTTTCTTCCCTGCGTTGTGTGCCTACTGTATCAACCGCTTAAACTTATTGCTGAGTATATAATTCAATCAAATGTACACACAGTACCCACATAAGATTAGTCACTTCAGACACCAGGGAGAGTATTATTTTGTTATATTTGGCTCATACTTCTGCCTTAACACAGGGGGTAACTTCACTGAAATTGGTTATGCTACATTAGTCCAAAATGAGAGCAAATCCCAGCATTTATAAATTATTTGCAATCATCGTAATTTCTATAATGCCATGTCCAGAACATAGATGTGGTTTGCTACAGCTACCTTCCCACTCTCCCACTACGAAACACCGAAATAAAGACAGAAAGGAATACACTTTTTTTTTTTTTTTTTTTTAAATAATTCAGCAATATCAGAAAAATCAGCAGATTCCTGTTGCCTGACAGTGCTGTGTAGGAGCCTTCCCCTGTACATGCTAAACTGAACAGGCATAATTGGTTGGTTATTAAGAAACAGATGCTTAAGAAGTATTTCTTTAACTGGTACTGTATGTAGTGTCAGGAGGGTAGTTCGCTACTTGTGAGGGTCCCCTTCTTCATCTTTTATTGACTGCACATTCTACATTTTTATTGTTAATAGCCCATATGGTGAAGGAAACAAGATGAATGATTTTACTCTGCCTTGCTTTTATTAATCCCAAATCACGGATCAAGTCACAATTAATGATGGCCCTGGTGATTTATGAATTGCAATTTTTACTCCTACTAGTCCTGGACAGTTGGAAACCATCAGATGCCAGCCTGCGCAGCTGTAGCCTGGGCATCAGTTAGCACCAAAGAGCAATGTGTGCGTGGATGTGTGAAACGGCCCATCTCTGGGCAAGCGAGTTAATTGAATACCAGCGCAAAAGAGACTGGAAATGCTTTCTGCGAGTTGCACATTAAGTTATTAGTTTCCCAGGGGTGGAAAGCAGACTATCACTGAGTGATCTGAAATCCAAATAATAGATTTTATTGCAGAGCTTAGAAGGCTGCTTAAAGAGAAGCAAAGAAAGACACAAGGAATATGTGCCTGACACTGGCGGCACTTCTGAAGTGAGCCTGAAGAAAGAGGGACAAAACCAAAGTGATGAAGAGAACAGCAGTTCTGGATCTGAGCATACAGGAATTGCAGGGACAAAAGAGGAGAGCCCTATTCTAGATTATGCTCTCTTTGGAAAGCCCCGGCCAAGACCTTTATTAAAATTTTGATTCTTTATTACAAAGTGATTAACTCTGACAGTCCCTGGGAAGGCGCTTGCATCAGTGTGAATGCTGACTGGTGCCCAGCATCGTGGACACAATTGCTACTTTGGATTAAGTGAAAATGAACAGATTTTCTCAGTTCTGTTGCCCTCTGCGTTGACATAAGTCAGGGGTAGGAGGACTCCTTCCTGACATTCAGGGGACGTATGACCCTTATGTTGGTTGACTGTGTATAATGACTGAACCATTCAGCTCTCAAACAGACTTCAGTTGTTTGGGGCTTTGGAGCTCTCACAATCTATCTGCTAACAGCAAAAATATTCCAATTATTTGGAATGATTACATCATCCATGCAACTAGCCCAGAGCCTACATCAGCTCCCCTACAAAACAGACAGTTATTTCTTGTTAAGAATTCTCATATTCTTCATACTGACAGTTTGCATCAATTGAGGTTCAGCATGGCGAGGCCACTGGAAAGCAGTAACAAAGCCACTGAGCAGACGCATCCCTCAGTTCACTTGGGAACCGGGTCTGAAATGACGTATCTGCTGATTGCTCACATGCCACCACGTTTCTCTACTTTGGCTTGGACAAGCCTGGCTTACACAAAAAGCAGTCAAGCTTGGAGCACCAGGAGGGATAAGCTGTTCCGAGGCGCAGAGTTGAGCTATTCTGCTGTGAAGTGAAATGGTTCAGGAACGGACAGGGAGTCAGCAAAAGCTGCTGGGAAATGACACACGGCTGAACTTCAGCTGTTGCAACTGGAAAGATCTGCGGAGGATGCTCACGCTGAAAAAAGCCTGGAAAAAGCAGACAGGTATCTAAAACATTCTGAAAAGCCTCCTGTTGTGGTGCTTTTTTCAGTGTAATAAATCCTTGTTGGATTAACTACCTAATAGTGACATTATCTCACTCTGCTAGGAGCAGACTTCTTGCTGAAGTGAGAACAAATATAATATTTTAAGGTAAAATATGATAGTTTGAAGGTCCCAGAGGGCAGAAGGGGCAGGGCTGCACTCAGTGAATGGGCACTGATTCCTGTCATTTCCCTGTTCGGGCCTGGTATCACATCTGCCGCTTGAATTTTAGGCCAAGATAAAGGGAATCTTGTAAAGCCCTATAGCTCAAGAACGACACATATTTAAAGCAGTAAATTCTCGCAGGGACTGTGATCCTTTTGCAGCATAGATTTGTTGCAGACACACTGCTGGGAGGGACAGCAGTCGTTTCATGAGACCACAACAGCAGCAGGCTCCTGGGCTCCTGCTGCTACAGGCAAACAGAGCTGCTGCAGTGCTGGGGTGGTTTGTGTCCACGTAACGCCACCAGAAAACGGACTGGGACCTTCTCCGTGTCCTACCTGAAGTGAATTTGTCAAGATCCAGCCAGGTCCTATTTAAGCACCATTAGAGTTGCATGCCAGGTTCCTGGAAGTAAGAAAGGTGAAGGACCTTTCCAAGAACTAGTGCAGAGTTGGCCCCTGCAGAATCTGCCATAGACAGTTAGAAAAAAAGAAAATCCTGAGCTGTTTTAATTCCCCATAAAAGGCAGGAAGCAAATTGGCAGTGTAAGTGTCTATGAAGGCAAAAAAAGAACTGAAACAGGCCTTTCTTCTGTCCTTTCCACTTGATAATGAAGGCTTGAAAGGCTCTAAATTGGCAGGTTTTGTTCTAAGGCCTTAATTCCGTTAGGACGGCTGGAAGACTTTCTGGACAGACAGAAAAGAGGTCAGTATGTAGCAAAGACAGAAGAGAAAGCTGCAGACTTGTCTTGTGCAGGGATGTTTAAATGTTGGTGACATTACCCATTACGTTGTGTTATAGGGCACACTTGTGCACGGCAGTCTGGAGACCACACACATTTGACATTGACACCAGTCGAGTATTTCTGTACTTCCATGTTTACGATTTGTGTAGACAAATCCGAGAACGGAAGTGATTTTGAGTCTGACTATTAAAAACTTTTTTGCTTGATTTTCTTAACCGCTGTTTCATCCCAACGGCTGGGAGGAAACCACCTTTTCGTAAGGATTCTGTAAGGATCTTTCAGCTGGAGGGTGAAGCAATTTCCCATCTACATTTCCTGGTGTCTTCCCATGAGATCGACTAATAATTCTTCCTGGTATTTTAACAGTTGTTAGAAAAATAATAAGCAGTAAATGACAGTTAAGGACAAGTAAGCCAGCCCAGACTTAGCTCTGTCAGCAAAGTCTGGTTGTTTCCGTGCGTTTCCAGCTCACCTTAGCAGTTGTATTTTCCAGGTTTGAGCAGGTTACCCTGAGTAACCTGTATTTGTTTGACAAAGTGTGATTATTACTCCTAACTTTTGAACCTCAGTAATCAAAGAGAGATTGTAAGTGGCTCAGGGAAGGCATTTTGGCACGTCTCATCTAGCCCCCACGCTTGTAGAGCCCTCTCCAGCACACTAAATCTGTCATCTGTTGGGTCAGAAAAGTACATAAGCTTGCTGAGCCCCAAAATCATCTGCTCATGAGACAAGCTGGCCCAGGACTGGAGGGACGGACGTCATAATCCCTGCTCGGGGATGGGGTGCTGGCCGGCTGCTCGGAGGAGCTGGGCTCAGCCGCAGTCCTGCCTGGCCACTCTCCCACCGCCCTTCCAGCCCTGCCAAAATCACTCAGCCCCACAAAGATGTGTGGGCAAGTGGGAGCCGTGAGGATACAATGGCTGCTGCTTAAAAAAAGATACCGTCCATGCTTGGAGAGCCTTCCTTCCTCTCCAGTGTGTGACATTTCTCAACTGACGTTGCATCTAACCTAGTGGTAGCAAGAGCTGGAGAGGAAATACTCTCCCCTCTTCGCCTTCCCTGCCTCTGGCACCCGGATTGCACGAGAGAAGGCAAAGGGATAGCCAGCAACTGCGCTCAGCTTTAATTTAACTTAAAGTAGGTTTGCCCATCTCCCTTAGGGCAAAGAGCGTCCAGCAGCCCTCCAAGCTTCTGAGCAAAAGCCCACAGGCTGTCCCTCGCAAGAGGTCTTCACGCTGGCCCTTGGGGCGAGTGGTGCCTGCTTAATTCCTGCAACCAGCTACGAGGAAAAACTTCTTCTCTCCCCCACCCCAGAAAAGCTTTGCATGTGGAACTTGTTAAAGACTTGTCCTGAGCTTGTTTTTTAAACATAAGCCACGAGTCAGGACGGGCCAAGGAAAACATACCAGTGCAGAATGCACCTCATCAGCTCCGCAGGCACCGGCTTCGCCGCGGCGGCAGCCAAACGCCGGTGGTGAGTCCGTGGGGCAGCACAGCAGGAAGGGAACGGTGCCCACATGCCCTCGCCAGCCTCGCCGAGCAAGGGAGGGCAGTCCAGGGCCCGGACTGACCACTCCACCCTCCCAGCAATGCCCCGCTGCTCCCAGAATTAGGCCAAGTTTACTATAGATGGGATCTATGTCTGTGTGTATGATCAATATATTGACAATGTAATAACTGAAACTTTATTATAGCTGCATGTATCGTCAGTATAAGGTCTCTAATTACGACGATACCATCCGTAGGGCTGTGCAGACCTGCACTGTCTGCGGCCCTTGCGAGTGCTTCGAGCACATGTCCCGCCCGCGCTGCGGACAGGGGCGCGGGCCCTTTAAGTGGGGCCCTCCCTCCCGCCAACACGCTCCAGCGCTGACCGCTCAACCAACCTCGCTCCACGGCTCTTTCCCGTCGCCCATTGGCCAGGAGGCGCTGAGGGTCCCGCCTTCCGGCGCTGCTAGCCAATGGGAGGAGAGCTGGGTGAGCGCCGGGGGTAGGTTAGTGCGTGTGGCCGATGGCCGGCGAGCGGAGGGTCAGTGCCGGCGGCTCGGGACAGGGCCCGGCCGCCCCTCGGGGCGCGGGGGCTGAGGGGAGCGGGGCAGGGCCCGCCCGCCGCGCATCAGCGGCCCGGCTCCCTCCGGCGCTGAGGGGAGCGGGGTCCGCTGAGGGGAGCGGGGCCCCCTGAGGCGATCGAGGCCACCTGAGGGGTTCGGGGCCCCCTGAGGCGCTGAGGGGAGCGGGGCCCCCTGAGGCGATCGAGGCCACCTGAGGGGTTCGGGGCCCCCTGAGGCGCTGAGGGGAGCGGGGCCCCCTGAGGCGATCGAGGTCCCCTGAGGGGTTCGGGGCCCCCTGAGGCGCTGAGGGGAGCGGGGGCCTCTGAGGCGATCGAGGTCCCCTGAGGGGAGCGACGCGGGGTCCCCCCGCGGGCCTGGAGCGAGGGACGCGGCGGCCCCCCAGGGGCCGAGGGAGGCTGCGGGCGGGCCGCCCCCTCGCTGTGCCCTGCGGAGGCGGCCCTGGGAGCTGTGCCGGGAGCGGAGCGCCCATCCCAGGGTGGAGGTGCCCCTCCGCCCCGCCGGAACGGGGAGGGGGGCGCGGGGAGGCGGGATCCTGCGTACCGGTGGTTGCCGGCACCCGGTTCGCCACGCGTGGCGGTGCGGGGCAGGGGCCAGGCCGTCCCCCTGCCTGCCCGACCCAGGGCTGCGGGGCTTGGGGCGGCCAAGCCGGGCTGGGGAAGAGTCGTGGCCCTCCATGGGGAGAAGCGATAAGGGAAGAGCGTCGGGAGAGCACCCTCTGCCCCCTGGGCTCACAGCGCGTCGAAAGGCAGAGCTGTCCCACAGGACCGTCCAGGGGGGCCATGGTCTTCAGTCTTAAGATCTAGCAGAGCTGTGACCCTGCCTGCAGCCTGTGGGTGCCGGGCTGAATGCTGATGAAACCCCATAAAATGGTAGTGGTTTCACCATGAGAATCCTTTATAGGTAGATTGAGAATATTAAGGTCAATGGGGAGGTTTCTTACCTGTACCTGCCCCTGACAACAACCTGTGGAGCTGAGGATTGAAGAAGAAAACAAACAAACAAAAAAAGTAGCTTCCTAATAACATGCTGCTGTAGGCCTAGCGATAATTAAAATAAAGTGCTCAGGCAGGTTCTTGTCTTTATACCACAAAATGACCTTGTTACTCAGGTTGAAGTTAAGTGTGGCTTGAGCTGTCGTTTCTTAAAAAAAAAAAAAGTGCATTTCCATTAAATTAAACTGTGGATTCTTAAAGTGTAGAGATCTAAGGAGTCCTGAAAAGTTAACACATAGGATAGTTTTGGTCAGTTTTTAATGTGTATTGCTAGGAGAACGGATGTGGTTGCGTGGATTTTTTTACCATAATTAAAGACACTTGGCTCAAGTGAATTTTTTATGCTTTTTTTATGAAAATATAGAAAGTAGTATTTAAGATGTGTAGCAAAGTAGTGTTGTATAGAGGTTTGTCCACAGAACAAACAAAAAAAAAGTTTGAAAATAATCTACCCTTTGTTGAAGCCTGTGTGCATGAGGTTTCTAGTATTTCTGTCATTGCTGTTAGAGTGGCATCGTTTGGGTTTGCCCCCGAGAAGATCTGGGTAGAAGGAAAGCTTTGTGTATATGTGCATGCGTGCAACTACTATGCTTTTTCTCCGTTCTCCCAAATCTTACATTCTAAGAAATAAACACTGGTATTAAGGAAATTCACAATGTCTGGGTTTCATTCCAGGTGCTGGTATAAAAGATGAGGCTGAATGAGGGCCGGACAAGATCCTTCCAGGCTCCTGTCACCGTCCATAACTACCCGGGCAGGCAGGTGTACGTGTTTCCCAATGGCCGATCTGATTCAGAAGAGTCATCAGAGGAGGAACTCAATGTTATGGAACTGCGACCGAGGGGCAAGGAGCAGCAACGATGCAGCACTTCTCGGGACAGAGTTGGAGATGTGGTACTTCTGGAACGAGAGATTACAGAGGATGATAATCTTAACAAGCTAGCCCTGCAGTACGGTTGTAAAGTAAGACCTATCTCTGTTTGTTTGGTTTTAATTACTTTAGAGGTATTTTATGCGTAGCTTAGTTTCCAGAATTACAGGAAGGCGTGCTGTTGTCTAACAGTTTTGACACTGAAAAGTGCCCTGAGCATTTCATGAATGGTCAATATCTGGGTAAAACTGAGCTGGAGACAGGCAAAAAAAACACCACCAACAAAAAAAAGAGTTCTTCAGCTCGCAGCCTAGTAAGATACTGTCAACCCCACGCCCTGTGTGACCTGCTTTCCTTTTTAATTTGAGTGACTAAGTGCAGTTTAGCAATCATGATTTGTACTTAGTTATTTAAGTGAGGGCAAAAAGTAGGAAGCTGAGTACAGACATGAGAGTGAGAACCCTGCTTTCAAGGAGTGTACGGTTTTTGAAGCGAACTGAACAGCACAAAGAAATGCTGCTCTAAAGGGGTCTGGTTTTGGGGTGGGGGGGGGTTACCTATTTTTAGAGGTATGAGCTTACATATTGCAAGGAGGGTCTAAGTCTAACAGAGGTGGACTTGGAAAAGGAGAGATGCCAAAGTTCAGGTCACGGAGTCCAGGTGCGTGTGGGTGTTGATTGCTGTCGTACCCAGAAGTGTGTGCGGTTCAGCCATCTGCAGGCAGAAGGGAGCACGTGTGCACGGTGAATTTTCTCTGGAGTTGGAACATACTACAAAATACATTTTCTTTGTTCCAAAGCAGAGAGCTTTATAGAAAAACTGTTAAAAAGTTTAATTACCTGATCTGAACGTTAGAAGTACCCCATTGTTTAGCAGTTAAAGCTGTATTTTTAGAGCCTCCTTTATCTGCAAGCTAGACTGTGATTAAAAAGTTCCATGATGCAAACCATTGGACAGTGACCCAGATGGGGTTAATGATGGAGTACTGGCTCAACTGCTGCAACACTACTGCAGTCTCTCTTGCTCAACAACACAGCTGTATGGTGCAGCTGAAGCAAGAGGGCTTAGAGGAATTGCGACAATTCCTCCCCTCCCATTCCCTTAGAAACAAAAAAACAAAACAAAAAAGAAACCCTTCTAGGTTCTGCTGACAAGCCTGATGCGTGTGAAGAAGCCAGCCTGGTAGGACTTGAATAGATCTTGATTGGCACCGGTAGAGTGTGAAAAGTCAGAGCTACAGCAGTTGACTTTGTAGTCATGACTATATGCTCATGTCTAAGCAGGAGCAATTGCATCGTTACTGCCTCTTATGCCAAATCACAACAGTTTGATGAAAAAGGAGGAAGCTTCTGAGCAACTCTTTTGGTTTGTGGCGTGAAAAATCCTGCTGTGCCCCTGCGCTGTAACTCAGGAGGACTCTGTCCCGTCCCTGCCATGACTTCATCTGCCTCCTCTGCTGCCCCGCGCCCGGAGCCTGTCAGCCCCAGCAGGTGCCGGTGGATCTACTCTGCCTGCGTGCTGAAGGCCGCGGGGCTTGGCTGGGGGGAAGGCAAGCTGGTGGGGAGGGACCGGGTAGTCAGTGTTCTCCTCTCACAGGAAAAAAAGCTGTCCTGCTGCCTCCCTCCCTTCCAGAAAGGGCACTTCTAACTTGTTCCGGTTAAATTGGAGAGGTACAGAAATCCTTATTATTGGAGATCTGTGTATTTGTCTGTTTACGGACTGGCACTGATCAATTTTGATGTATTTTGTTTTACTTGCACAATTAAGCGGCTCCTGAAAGGCTACCAGGACATCAGTGAGGAAGATTTGTAGCCACAAATATATGTGACTGTGTTTAAAAAAAAATCCAGGATGAGCTTCTCCTTGAAATCAATGAGAACTTGTCATTGGTTTCAGAATTGTCAGGGCCTGCTTGGCGTGGGGGTATTAAGACAGTGCAACAAATAGCTTTGTGTGCTACAGATAACTTGGCAGAGACGCAAAGCACTTTAAAATTCTCATTTTTACTCTTGACCATTTATAGTCCTGGCCTGTTTTTGGCATTGTTCTTAGCTGGGACAAGAGGAGCTCACTGCAGCCAAAAAAATGAGTACAGAAAATCTGTCTAAATGGCTTGTGCAGCCGAGTGCTCTTGCATTCTTCCCATCCGCTTTGTTTGTTGTTTCTGCGTGAGTGCTGCTCCACTTTCTGTTCCTAGCGCCTTAGCACAACATTGCAGTGTTTGATTGCAGACACTGCAGGGGATATTTACTGTCCCAATAATTTGCTTTCATTGGAACAAAGCCAAAAAATTGAAGTACCACCTCAGTCAGGAGGCTTTGGGTGAGATTGTTATTTCATAACTAAAACATTTTGCAGGGTTTGAGTCCTGATGTTAGGCAAGGGCGAGCAGCGAGGAGTCTGAACCAGCAGCTGAGGATTCCCTTCACCTCAGGGACACCAGATTAGGATCTAGATTAAACGTCCGTCCCATTTTCAGATTTCTCAGGCTTCACAGGGTAAATGGGAGATTCAGGCATTCACCTCGTCTCTGCCCTTCAGCGGAGTCTTGCTCTCTGGCTGTGACAGAGCAGACTTCCCACCTTTCAGGGCCTGCACGGTAGATGGGCCTGATGTGTGGTTCCCTGGAGGGGATGTGGGCAGCTCTGCAGGCAGAGCCGCTGCAGCTCCGCTCTCCTGTGGGGCGGCGCAGGCTCCTCCGGCCGGGGAACTCCCTGCAGGGAGGGAGGAAGGGCCTTCCCCTCAGCACCTCCTGCGCTGCTGAGGTGGTGCCGCCCCGCTCCTGGCAGCAGCGCAGCCCTGAGCATTTGTTGCAGTGGCAAAGGCGGTGTTCAGGCTCCGTGCTGGTGTGCACGTGTATTGTCTTTCAAAAGGAGATCTTTGCCCTGTTCCATCAGTGATTTTGGCACTGATGGCACTTACACATTTGCTTAGAAAGTAAAGTGCTTGCTTGTTTTCAGTTCCCCAGTTTCATTGGTAGCCTCAAGCTTGTGAATGCGTTCGTACAGTAATTCAGAAGATTTCTAAAAGAACAAACTTTCTCTGAAAGTGCAGTTCTTATACTGTGTCTCTTTTGTATGATATATCAGAGGGGGTTAATCTGTTCGTGTTGCCTTTCTCTTTGCTTTGGGGTACTGCTGTTTTCTTTGTTTTGCGTCCTCCAGCCTTTCCCTCAAGGTTCTTTCACGTCTCCTTGGCTGCTTTGGAGCGCTCCTTGCACACGTTGACAGTCCTGTTAATTTTCTTTGACAGAGGATTTAGGGCAGCTGAGAAGTTCATGTACTTACTTAATAGGTTGTTGTCAGTACATACTGTATTAGGCTGTCTTCTCTTTATTTAACATTAAATAAAGAAATGCTGTCTCACTTCTGCCTTTTCTGTGGTATCAGCTGTCCTTGTGACTTGCACTGTACGTATGGTTCATTCTTTCTTGCTATTCTCACTGCTGTTTGCATCACGGAGCTGGGCGGGAATACCGGTCACGGGTGGAGAACCTACACACAAACCACCAGAGATGGTCACGGATGCACAGAGGTTGTTGCCGTAAGCGTACCTTCAGCAGGAGCATTTGCCGACCGGAGAAATGAGCTGTGTGGCGCTGCTGTCGTGCAGAAGAGGGGTGGTGCTTGGGAACACGAGCAAAGGGTCCTCGTGCCTGTGTGGGAGAGATGCGCGCCTGCTCTCTGCCAGGCTGTGATCGATCTTTCAGAACTGCGGTATGGTGTGAAGATGGAGGAGCTCTGTTCACGCTGAAATCGCTTTCCAAGCAGGGGGAGGGTTTTACCTGCTCGTACTGCTGTTGTCTTCTCACCTTAAACACTCATGTGTTGTTTAAGGTATGAAAACTGTTTTGAAAAGGCTTTGTTATAAAGACTGTTTTTGCCTTAACTTGCATTAGAAAGTGAGAGAAGGGTAAAGAAAGCAAAAGGAAGGAAAAACAGTATGAAGCGAAATACAGCATATGAGGTAGAAGAGCACTAGCGGAGGGTGTAGACTGGTTTAATAGGGGTCCGTCTATCCTGCAGGACTTGGAGCAGCCCTGGAGCAGCTGGGAAATCTCTGCAAAACACTGAGCCACTTACAGATGGGGCTGGCTTTTCTTTTCTGGCTGCTGCTTGCACACTAGTTTTGTAGCTGCTTCCTGCTTCTGTACTGGGTTCTTCTACAGTAATATTCGTGTCCTTTTTGGATTCTGCAGGTTGCAGATATCAAACGCGTCAACAACTTCATCCGGGAGCAGGACTTGTATGCATTGAAGTCCATCAAGATCCCCGTGAAGACCCACGGGCTGTTAACGGAGAACAGCAGAGACCTAAGGCCACTCCCAACTGCGCCCTCCCAAACCGGCCTGACGCTCGTGGACTTACCGGAGCCTGATGATGGTGCGAGCAGCTCTGCTGACGGCAGACACCTGAGCGACTACTTCAAGGGGATTGACAAGAGCATTCAGGACGCGGTGCAGGCAGAGGTCCAACTAAACACAGAGTTTTGCGTGGAAGGACTGGAGAGGCCACTGCCCGAGGCAGGGAAGCAGAAGAGCAGTAATGGTGCAGACTGTGGAATCCAGTGGTGGAACGCAGTTTTTATTATGCTCCTGATAGGAATTGTCCTGCCAGTATTTTATATCATCTATTTTAAAACACAAGGCCTGGTGGCCCATACCTCCAACACAACACTAACCTCAAATATTTCAACAGATGGATTGGAAGGGAAATTACCACAAAGCTCAGTTGTAGAAAAAAAACCCTAAGGGGGAGAGGCAGCCACATCCACCCTCTCCTCCTGGCGCCGACACCCGTACGCCCGTCACTCTGACTCGAGGGCATTCAGGGGGATAACAATACAGATTATTTTTATTTTTTTAAATAGCTGATGTTGTAATCCTGAACTTGACTGAAAGTGAGGTGATGTGATTTTTTTCATGGAAAAAAATAAGGATGTTGCGTCTAAAGAGCGCCAGGCAGCTGGCGTAATGTTTGTGAACTCTGTTGAGGGAAAGTATTTTGTAGCAATTTACTCATCTTGTTTGCTTCAGGTATTTCTTAATGCCTCATCTAAGAAGCGAATCCTTTGCTGCTGAGATAAGGAGTGCAGTATTAATGGGAAGTTGGGGGTTGTTTGCATTTTAAGAAAACACTTTTTGCTTAGAATAGAAGCGGGGGCTCTTTTTTCTCTGAACTGTCATTTTATCTCTTGCAGACCATGGCGGTGTTGGCATACTTAGCCCTAAAATGATGACTTCCGGTGTGTTAAGCTGCATGTGCCACAGCACGGGGTCACTGACAGCACCTCACTTTTTCCTCCTTTTGAGCAAATTTTTAAGTTGTGTTTATTAGGATGCTTCAAGCCCACCCTGGGAGGGGTTGAGCCCAGACCTCTTCTCCTCAATGAACTCCTTCAGAGACGTCTCTCGGAATCTGTTGTCTCTGCAGGTGGAGCTCATTGCAGAATCCGTGCATTCGCCAGGGTGCTGCTCCTCCAGAGCCGCTACATCAGCGTGACCGCAGATGGCCAACGAGCACTGGCGGAGGATGCGAGAGTAGCATCAGCCCTGTGGTACTACTACGCTTTCTCAAAGGCTCGTTTGCTGGGGGCGAGGTCAAGCCAGTGTTACTTTTTTTTTTAAAATAAAACAAAACCCCAACATAATGGTGCATCTCAAATACCCAATTTCAGTCATGGATTTGAGTTTCCTTGGTTGTAGAGCATTGCTAGGCTGCGTTTAAGTTGCAAGGTCCAGGAAAGATGCTCTGCATTTTCTTAAACAGTCACAGAAAGAAACGTAAATTCCTTACAGGATGGGGACTGTGAGGCTGCTGCATGTTAAACATTTCTGGGAACTGCTGATGTTGCATTAAAAAGCTTCTGAGTGTGTAGGCACGGCCAGTGAACTTCAGCGGCTGGTGGCGTCCCGCGCTGTCGCTAAGCCTGAGGGCTGTGCTGTTCAGGACAAGTCAGTAAACACTACGTGCTAGAGGTGAGCAGAAAACGAGGCTTTGGGGAGTTCTGCTGCAGAGAAGAATGTGTCACAAAAATTTAATTCAGCAAATTGGGGGACTGTGGGCAGAGGTAAATGCTGTCCCAGGCCCAAACACTACGGTATGGCGCAGCACCGGTGTGTGGAACCTGGCAGGGGATGGGGTGACGTGCGGTGTCAGAAAGCGCCGTGCTCGGGAGGGTCCCAGTCCTCTCCTGCGCAGGGCTGGGCTGCTCTCCAGCGGCTGTCCTTCGTCAGGGCCAGGGCAGAGCCCTTGTTTGGCTGCCCTCTGCCCCAGGAGGTGGCAGAGCAGTGGCACCGCTGAGTTCGGCCCTGCCCTGCGCTGTCACCGGCGGCCACCGCGACCTGCGGGGCAGGAGATGAGCAGGGGCAGCATCTTTGGCAAGGCCGGGCCAGCGCTGCCCTGAAGGTGTGAGGGGGTGGTTTGGCTTCTGGGGGGGGGGGGGGTGGTCACAGCCCCGCGAGGGCCGGGGAGGCCGCGCGTGCTGCGGTATGGGCTGGTGGGGTACAGAGACGCTGCCCCGGGCCTGAGCAACAGCGGCTGTACGGGGGAGGCGGGACTGAGGCTTCCCCGCACCGCGACGCACCCCGCGCTGTTGGAACGAACCTGTTTCCTGGAACTGTCAAAAAAGTGGTCAGAAAGGCCTGAGGGAACCTAATTTTGTAAACGATGACTCAAAGAATCTTATACTGAAAAAAACCCCGTGTATTTTTTCTTCTGTGAAGGAAATGTATCTCTCTTTTTCGGAGGGGAGGGTGGGTTATGACTTTTTTAAATAAAGCAAAATGAAATAAAAAGACAAGGGGCACCACCCACCCCAGACAGCTTGTGCGCTTTTGTGATTGTCACAACTCGATTATGCTGCGTCACACAGCCGCGCGCGGCCCTCGGACAGCCGAGTGCCCTGCCACGTCGCTGCTGGGCACTAGGAAGAGTAAGAATTCAGCACGCCTCTCTCTGCATGGGTTTTTCCTCACCCAAAATCTGTTTTTGTCAAGAACAGTGAGCTTGGGGGTGGCAGTATTCCCTTCTTGCCGGTTTCACACTGCAGAACCACGGCTGCCACGGTGGCGCAGCCCCGACAGCAGCCGCGGGGCTGGCGGCAGGAGGGAAGGGGCCAGGGCTTCCTTCGGGTCACCCGGTGTTTCCTGCAAACGTCTGTAATAAGGTTCTTACAGAGCATCTGATCTTAATTTGAACGTAATAAGTATCTGTATCCCCCAAAATCCACACTGAAAGAATCATTGCTGCAGGTTAAAACCAACACTTCAGAACTGAATCCGGAGAGTATTTCAGGTACCCAGAGAGGGAGGCAAAGATGCACCAAACAAAACCATGCTCTGCAAAGACGAGAGAGGCCGGAGTACACAGTAAAAGCCAGTATCTTTACTTTAGTGAATGCAGGATACAAATATTTTACAACAACCTCTAGCATTTTCTTAACCATTTGATAAAAAGTTCACTAGAATATTTATTGTATATTGAAGAAAAAACAACACATTCAGGGAAAAAATTGAGATTAACTTATTTTTTCTTAAAAGATTCGTCTCAAGGATGGCAACAAAGTCCAGCTTGTGCCGCCAAACGGCTTATCATCATTAAACCGTGAACAGCTTCTTTGTGAACTGTTGACTACAAACATTTACCAAATACATAAATCTCTTTTAAAAAAGCCATTTTAAATATAGCAAAGCAGTGTTCTCTTGCACAGCAAAGTGAAGAAAGTTTCTACTAAGATTTAAACGTTTACATTTGTTAAGTCTTTCTTTCACATTCTAATTTAACTCTTCCCATGATCAATTGTTAGGAGTTGTTTTGTTCCTTATTTACTATGTATTTCTTGTGCGCACAGTAATTCGCAAGTTTCTGATGCATTAGTGTCCTCTAAGTGAAAGGAAAGGCTAAAGCATTTTTCTCTGACGAATCCCTGATAACGTGTATTTTCAAATACTGTAGTGAGAGCTGGAAGATGGAGAGGTGATTTGTCACATTAGAAGATAAAAATCTTAACTCATTCAGCCTTGAATTCAGACTCGGATTGGATCCACCTGCCACTTCAGTCAGTACAGTTATTTTAAAAAAAGTATTTTTTTAACCTGTTGAAATATCTGTGCTATGTCTTTTTTTCTTTTTTTTTTTATAAAACATTTTTACAATTCCTAAAAAAGTGTGTTCCAAAGTTAGTTACTTGTTACTAAAAATTAGGATTCCCGTTTATTCAACGGCATGAGACTCTCCCCCTGCCGCGGGGGGGGTGAAGACGTGTTCTGCTGAGTCTGTTGGAGGGTTTTGGGCAACGCGTGAACAGTCCCGTTCACAGCTCTTCAGAACTGATTATTTTTTTTTTTTTCAATTCATTGGTGCAATTTCAATACAAACTCTAACCCTTACGTAGCTTTTTTTCTCTAAGAAAACAGTAATAGTACTGTTTAAAAACCTGCATAGAAATAAAGACTATTGAGATACAGTCAGCAAAGCCATCTTGTAAGGCACACAAGAAAATAGACAGTAAATGTGAATGCAGAACTCCCACTCTGATGTACAGCAAAGTTCATATATGTGCATAAATAATGAAAAAAATCACATAACTTTCCAGAGCATTAAAAGGTTCTCTGAAGTGGTAAGTGAATTCAGTCACTTTGGAAACAGAGTCGCCTTTAGAAAGAGTCTCGTTTTCCTCAAGGCCTCTGCAAACCCCTCACTAACTACAACAACCGGAGAGTGATTTCCAGGGGGAAGTGGCTGAGACCAACCGAAAGCTGTCGGCGTTTAAGAGTTACCATGACAAGAAGAGATCGGTCTTGGAAGCTGCGTGTACTGACTTTGTCCTTCAGTCACACGTTAAAGCAAGCAGCCGAGCAGAGCTGTCCCTGTTGGATTCCCATTTCTCACACTTCTTAGTTACAGTATCAAGAGAGTTTTTAAATTACTAAAAGAAAAAAAAAAAAAAAAAGAAAAATTAAAGCCCAAGCAAAAATTTAATAAATATGAGGGACAACTTTAAAGGAGTCTGGAGAATAAAACAGCACTGGAGTTTCTGCCCCAGAACTACAACTACCAGCAGGAAGGTTTAGTTCTACCTACTTGAATTGGTTCCCAGTACAAACAGCCCCTCCCGCGTGCAGGAAGGTGGGATGCACCGCAAGGACCTGGAAAGAGACCGGATTTCGACACGGCTCCCAAAATCGCTCCCTAACACGCACTCAGCTCCGCCACACCAGCCTGGTGTGAGCCGCTAAACCGAGTTTTTGGCTCCTGACACTTTCTGCTGCTCAAACCCGGCTCTCACCCCTCCGACGGACTGGTCCGAGCAGAGCCCACGAGCCACCAGAGCGAGGACGCCGTCCTCATCCGTCCTCATCCTTCCTGCTACGGCACAGCCAGACCGTGCCGGTACCATCACCCTACCGAGCCCCAGCACACAGCAAACCCTTCTCCCGGCCGGGCCGTAGGCCACCGTGGGCCTCTGGATTCCTCGCTCTAGTTCGTGGAAGAAGCAAAGAGGAACAGCAAATTTATTATGAGGCTGAGGCTTTATCCCAAACCACTTACCAACTGAAAAAAACCTTTTGTGCTCATCTGATATGTGTTATTTCCCTATCACGAGAAATTAGGTCAAGTTTTTCCACTGGTTTTTTTTTTTCCTCCTCAGAAGAGGCAGCTTTAAAATGATGCCTTAAAATGTGTTGTAACAGATTTTTTATATTTATGCAGGATGAACTTAACACCGGATTTTTTTTTTTTGCCACTTTGCTATTTATATACATATATATAAAATGTATAATGAAGCTTAACCATACAGCACAGAGATTACAATTTAACGGCACACATTCACCACCAGTGAGGGGGACAACCCCTTTATACACCCTCTGAAAAATCTGGATAATAATATTAATAATAATTAAAATCCAAAGAAAGTACAGTATATTTAACAAAATAGTAAATATTAAACAGTGAATACTCTACTTAATAAGGACCTCGCCTTTTTTCAAGTTGGCGTCAATCCACAAAAATATACTTTTTAATCTGGTGAACGTACAATACATAGGTACTTACACCGAAGGTGATAATATATTTAGGATGCTATATACACAAAGAGTTTGGCTCAAATTTAAATTTACATATAAGTGTTCATGGCTTATTTTTCCCCCAAGGTTCCGCCTGCAAGTTTTTCCTTTTCATCTTTGAAAGCAAAAACTAGAAAGTCAAAATAAGATAAAACTATACTCTACAAAAAAGCTACAACATACAGCTTTGGCTTATATAAATAATTCATAGCAGAATGTGTTCAAAAGTACTGTATATAACTTTATATATAGTCTTCAATTCATTAGGGTATTGTTTTCTTTAATATAAAATATACATGAGCTAAAATCCGTTTCTATATTTTTCAAAGGTATGAACGTAAAAACAAATTTGTCAAACATATTCCAATTATAACTTAATATATTAATTTTATTTTGTTAATGTTCTATTTTCTAGGCTAATATTTTCTGAATATTTCATGCGAGTTCTCTATGTCTCTCTTTCACTCATTAAAAAAATCACTTCTTTGACCCAATACACTATTTTTTTTTTTTGCACGTGCAAAACAGGGTTTTTGTGTTTTTTTTTTTTATTTCTTATAGCATCAGCCCTTCTCCATGCACCCTCTGCAATAGAGACCCATGCCAGGTTGGGTAATATAAAGGTCATTTTATGTACAGTATTGCTTTCTTCTTCCTGCTTTTCTACTGCTCTGCTGCTACAAAGCATTATTTCTTAACTACAAGTAACCATACAGCTTGAATAAAACACACAGGGACATTACTACAGGCGAGCCCTCTTGGTTTCTGCAATCTAGTGTGGTAGGATTATAATGCGGGTACAAGGTTCCTTTGCAAAACAGGTTACATCATTAAAACAACAAGTCCAGGTAAGTGCCAGACTAGATCAATACCTATAGGATTGTTCTGTTACATTTTACCATGGGACATCTGCAGCTATACAAGAAGTTTGTCGTAAGTGCCTGATGATTCTGTGTATGCTACACACACTAGCACATATATATGCATATGAAGATATATATATGCATGTATGTATATACATATAAATATACTTATTTCACGTCCTTATTTATAAATTTAGATATGTCAGGACAGTTCATTTTGAGAACACAAAACTGAAGAGGCAACACCGCAAGTTTATGTCACCCACGTGTCCATCCTCATTCGTTTTACCGATGGACTCTCTCTGTCTTCGGAATTCGGTGGCCTTCCCAGCACGACAGGCGAATGGAAATCACTTCTCGGGTCTTCCCGATCGCTGCCATCGTAGGAGCTGCTGGAGCTGCTGAGGCTGTCAACAGGAGAGCGACCCATTTCCTGCCGCGACTGCTGCTGCTGCTGCGGCGGCGGCGGCGGCTGCTGCTGCGGCGGCTGTGGCTGCTGCTGCTGCGGGAACCCAGAGGGAGTTACACGGTCCCGGGGAGGTGAAATTGGTTCAGATTTTATGTTGATGTTTTGGTTGGTATTAATGGATAAATTTGAACCCTGAGATAGCTGGCTGCCAGTACTGGGAAAAAGAAAACCAAAAGGCAGAAATAAGAAAACACGAAAAAGGAAAAGAAAGTGACAATTCACGTGTCTGTGTGATGGTGCGGTCTTGTGGTTCAACACCCTCAAAATGAGTATGTAAATAAATGCGGCTTACTGAAGTGAAGAAACAAAGCTGAAGAAAGCATTAATTAAAGGTCTGAACTGCATTTACAGAAGCTAAAACCAAACAGAAGCACTGCCTATTTCCAAACATTTAAGTTCCTCAGGCAGGCGGCCCCTCCGTAAGAACCCGGACCTGCAGGGACGCAGGGTGAAGACTGAAGTGACAAATGGGACAAACAACGCGAGAGATGACTGCTTTTCCAGCCAAGGAGCCAACCTGAAAGGCCACGCCCCATCACCAGACACGAAATTAAAATGGTCTTGTGCCCGGTATTCCCCAGTGCAGATATTCAGCTGGAAGCGGCTGAAGCTCCCGAGGGGGCGCAGTACTGTGACGCTGTCGGGTACTTACACGAGAGAGCTGAGGGCCGCTGGACCGAGATGGTGCTGCTGCCAGGCAGACACCTGCCCCAGGGACAGCATTCCCGGGGAGTTAAATCCCTGCAAGGCAGACAGGTCTGCACTAGTCAAGGAGTAATCTAAGAGGGGAAAAACAAATAAACAAGAAAGTAGTTTATAGGTGGGTTTTATATATACATACATATATATAAATACATAAGCATATGTGATACATGCGCGCGCACACACACACACACAAATATAAAGGCTTTCTGCCCCAAACAAATAAAGGCAAGTGACCCAAAGGAGTCCACGTGCAAACTCTGAAGTCCGGCAGCAGTCCTCCTGACTGCACAAGGAGCTTAACAGGACACAAGCCTCTAAATGACGAATTTTTTTTTGCATTCTGCTTCCAATTCCTACATGTTGCTGTCTCATATAGCTTCTTCTAAACCCGTAGGTACAACATATTTCTGCATTGTTATGCAGGCACAGGGGCTGGATGCCTGAGGCGTGATATGACCAAAGTCACTGCAGCTGGGAGCCTCGGTGACTCCTCTGCCCACTCCGTTTGTGCAGTCCCACTGTAACGCAGCACATTCTCCCTCTCCCCACAACAGCTTCACTCAATGCTGTCTGATTAAACTGTCATCTCCATATCAAATAAACAAAAGAAACCCCTTTATTTAGAACAAAAAGTATAATTATTTAGAGATATAACTGAAATGGGTAATAGAAAATACAATATATTCCTAATCAACAGTCAGTGACTGGCTGTTACTTTTGGCGAGGCTACAATGCTTAGACAGTTCTCACTTCATTCACACAGGGGAAGTTATTTTCACTTCATCATTATCACTCATGCTTTTCTTTCAGGTTTTAAAACAAAGCCGCAAACACTTCTCTGCTTTTAATTATTTTATAATATAGCTTCCTTAAAATAATTTCCAGTCTCTTGAGAACATGACAAAATGCTAGCAGCCAAACTTACTTTACACTGCCAGCAGATGAACCAAAAATTCTGTTTAAGTAGGGTTTGTGTTTTGGTTTGGTCTAGGTTTGGGTTTTTTTTTTACTGTGGGGGAGGTTGGGGTTTTTTTTGGGGGGGTGGTATTGTTTTGGTTTTTTAGTATTGTCCTAAAATGACAGCACCACTATGATTTAACTCTCCAGATAAGCTTTCTTCTTGAACAATTTCCCCATTCCCAGCCACCAACTTATTTGCTGTTGACAACTTCTAGGTTTCCCTTTTTAACAGCCTGCAGAGGAAGGAAGCCCAGTGCCAGCAGGGTACTGTGCTCTTCAGAGACGCATACGCATCACGGCAAGAATCTTCCCAAGGACCTTGTGAACCCCAGCTGCACCCCAGCAGCTGAAGCTACTTAAGCTGCCCTTTGCTTTTTGTTTGACTTCTTCTCAGTTGACATTTTTATTGGAACTCTGAAAAACCCTCACAAGTATTTCTGCACTGATTCAGAAAGATTTTTCCCAAGCTGATCAATCCAAAGCCCTTTTGCAAGACTAAAATAAAATATATAAAAAAAAATACAGCCCTCCAACGACTAGGACACGCACTCAACCTTCAAAGCAGCCAGACCTATGACAACCTGCAAGTGCAGTAAATGTAAACACTCAAGATGTGCTATTCTGTGCCGATGGGATTTCTGTAAGAGCAGACCTGAATAAAATGCTTATAGGAATTCAGTTTCCATGTATTTTTGTCTTTGCAATTATAGCTTTTATGATAATGGACAATTAACTTCCGGTAATTTAGACAGAACGTGTCTGATGACAGGGGTTTGAGGAGATACTTTTCCAAAGAATACATGTGCCACTGCACAATTAGCTGTGTTATCATTTCCCTAAATAACCATATATCTGCTAGCAGTAAATCAGGACATCAGTTTCGACACGTGAGTGGCTTGATGCAAGATGGGTAAGTCATACAGACAAGAGCGCCTTCTGTGTCATGGAAACCATTACTGCTGTGACCCTAACAACAAGGTACCTCTGAAGTTTGTGCCTTTGCAAAATAACTCACCTAAAGCCAGCAATATAATTTATGGCTAGATATGCTCCGCTCAAGCGTAAGTTACTATTTAACCGATCTCTGTGGGTTTTGAATACTCTTCAAAAATGCCTAGACTGATTCAGAACAAGTAACTCGGTCCATTCTGGCCCCTCCCCCAGCAAACTGCAGAAAGAATACTTCTCCAGAAAACCAAATTATATAAAATAGCGTATTTGTGCAAAACTGATATCCAACAATTTAATTAGGGATCTAAGAGCTGAATCTAGCCCTGCCAGCCCTGGAAAAAAAACCCTTTCAATCCAGAAAAAAAAAAGTGAGGTATCTAAATTTTATCTTAGTCCTTGAGCTGTAAAACTGAAGTTGCTACGCAAGTGGTGACTACCCTGAGAATACCCAGATGACAATCTGGTTTCAACATCAAATTTCTTTTTGCAAATCCCCTGAAAGGCTCAATCTAATAGAAACAATTTTAAAGTGTCTGAAAAAAACTAAAGGCTAAAAGCTTTTCACAAATTGCTGCATTATCAAAGGAAATGGGCTGGTTTTTAAAATCATACCCCAGCGATAACAGCACTCGTGCATCGCATAGGACACCAGTTTCAATTGTCTTTGCTGCTTCCTGAGATTCAGACTACAGCCCCTTTCATCTCTGTGACACTTTAGCCACCAGCTTACAGGTTATTCTGGATGAGGGACACACACAACACCGCTTCCCAAAACAGCCTCAGACTGCGTGAGAGAATGAAGGGATTTGTTAGGTGACAAGTACAACTCAATGTGGGTCTTCTGAGCAGGGACCAGAAGTATTTGTTTACTTTAAAGCGCCATTAAAAGCAATATATAAACAATCTTTGTGGCAAGCATCAAACCAAAATCTCTATGTCCAGCAAATTCACACTTAAGCTTATAATCCAAAGCCAAGTCACCAAGCACAACTCCTCACTCTGCTCATTATACCGTTGTTGCAGCCCCATCTCCTCCTCCATTCCTTTCTTTAGACTTTGTTTCCATCGGCCAGTCCGGCCCAAACCACAACAGCCCCCTCAGGGTAGTGATTATTTGCATAAACCTTCGACAATTTAGTTGGGTGCTACCACAGTATAAAGAGTTACTGTCACTGATGACTGAACAGTCCCTCTCAAACCGCAGACCCTCATGCACGCCAATAACTGCCCGGGGGCAGCGCCTCGGGGGCAAACCAAGGCACAAAGCGGCTGAAGGGTAATAGATGTCAGTTAATGAGCACATTAATGCAAAAAGATACAAATACAAAAAGATGTGAGTTGCTTGGCTGGAAGATGGCTAAAAGTCTGAACTAAAAGCTGTAGTGAAGACTTTCAAAGCTAAAAAACGTGTAGAAAACTTCTAAAATCCCATCTTTTTGGGGGCAAAAAATATGATGAATGGATGGTTACTTTATCATTCCAACATTACAGACTCTTAATGGCATTCCTCCTTGCAAAAAATGGAAATAATTACAAAACCTCTGTATCACTCAGGTTTTGGCCATTTTCTACACACCTTGAAGGTTTTTTTTTTTTTTTTTATTTGTCCTGACCTTTGCACAAGAGTAAGAACATTAGGTCCAGGGAAGAGAAGCTATAGGGAATCTCCTCTCCCAGACATGTGGATCCCCCTAGATTCACAGAAAGAAGAACAGAACACCCTCAGGCTCTTTGATCTAGCCAGAGAGCCAATGTGGAGCAGCTAGAAATGGAAGCTTTCTGGTGTAGCTCCGTTCCCAAGACCTACCACTGCAAAACAGAGAAGCAATTTAGGTTTTGTTTTTTTTTTTTGTTTTTTTTTTTAGTTTTATGTTTTAAATCTGAAAGTCTACCAAATGAGACTTAAATATTATCACTGCCAACACAGTGGTCCCCCATTCAGAAATTTCTGTCTTAACAAATTATAGCACTTAACATTTGAACACCTTAACTAGACTTCACCTAAAAAGAACAGAGAACTGGGAAATTGTTTCCATTGTTTTCCTATTTGATTTTAACCAATAGCTGTTCTAACTCTGACTTACAAAACGTACTGACACTTATCTGCAAGGTAGTTTCTCTGCAGGTGCATTTGAAAATTTAACTGTGCATCACAGATCATCAACCTGAAAGGCTGCAACCTTGATGGTGTCAAGGAAATGATTACAAAAATTCCTTCACTGATTACATCCAGGGCCTGTAACAAACCGAGAACCTGGAGATTGAAGTCAAAATTAACTCTATTGGTGTGGAGACGAAGCAGGAGGCACCACATCATGAACTACTTTCCAATCTGGCAAACCAATTATCACTTATATTACCAAATCCCTCGCATCATACCCATCTTGGATAAAAAGTAGTTTTAAGGTCCTTCAGATAACAGAGACACAACGGTGAACCGCTGACAATGCCTTCCCGTGAGTCCCCACCTCACTCTCGATAAAACTACTGAAGAGAAGGCCCTATGTGGGTTTTGTACATCTGGGCTTTCTTGCGAACTGAAAGCCCCTGTAGAATCCGATTCCCCCTCCTGCTGTTGGAACTGAGCGGAGCAGGACGAAAGGGACAGTACGCTCTGAAGTATCAACTACTGCTTAAACGTGAGAGACATTTCAGCTCTCAGATGGATGGCTTGACTGCTACTGCTATAAGCAATGCATTTCACGGTGTCTCTCTGTATTCAGCTGTGCACAACCTGACTGAAAGCTGCTTCCTGATGTAAGTCTCAACATTTATGCATTTTACAAGCTAAAGGCTCATTTTTGATGAATAAGAGCCTTCATTTGAACTGTATAGGTAAATAGAGTGAAGTGTCACAGAAATGCAAATTTTCTGGGCTTATGAATCACAAAAGCCTTGTGCACCTGACACATCGAGCCACTTATCAAAAACAACGCTTACCAGTGTTGTAGGCAGTAGGCATGGCCGAGTACACCAGTCCCTGCGGCGGCAAGCTTGGAGTTGTCACAGACACCACAGGGGTAGCAAGAGGCTGTGTAGACTGAGAACTACTTATCCTTTGGGTATTCTAGAAATGATTAAAAACAACAACGTCTTGTGATATCTGTTCAAACAATGGAAAAATCAAGTGCTAATATAAAAGTAGCATTCAATTAAAATGTGTTTCTTTGCTTTACTTTTTAGTTATGAATACATCCTTTTTGTCAGGATAGATTTTCTAAACAAGCCAAAACATTTCACGACAACCAAAATGATCTTGGCAAAATGAAATGAAAAATTAATTAAGACTCACTGGTCCGCTTCCCATGCATGCAGATTTCAATGGTGTTAGAGTTGCAGGACAAAAATAAATGCAATTTTTTAAGAGACATACACAACAATTCTCAGAAGTTAAAGTGATTTAAGAGTTTAAGTCTCATTTTTTGAAAGGGTTTTAGTGAAGATGGTGAGATGCAGTTCCAAAGTCTCCCACTTCCCAGTTGTTTATTCAATTTCCAAAGTTTTAGCTGCCAGTTTTGACACTGTGCTGACTACACCTGTCCTGAAAGGAACACAGAGATCTTCTAAATTTGTGTTTATACGACCTCAGTGATAAAATAATCTTGCTGTTCCCATGGTTCCTGAGAAACTGAGAGAGTACTTGTTATAACGCAGATACATTTCAAAGCAAGCGACATTCAAGTTCACACAGAGCAACTGTGCTTTTTGACAGGAAAAATAGCTAAACTAGATTGTCTCAGATTATTTGTTCTAACTGTAGGCACAATGTGTTTTTTTAATAACAGACTGAACATCTGTAGCAAACATACCACTCAAATTAAGCTCTTCAACCAAATCTGCTGTTGAGAAAACATTGTATTAAACACTGTGGTGAATACCCCTAGACAGCAAAGCTGCTCTGTCACAGAATGTACTACTCTTCATGGAGGCAACTCTAAATCTTTCTTCAAAGTACGAAGCTGAACACCATTTAGCCATGCCAGATACTGTCAAGAACAGGAAATGTTCCATTTTTTAATTTTTAAATAACAGATATTTATTTTTACCTACATTAGTCTTTGAAATATTAGAAGTAGCAGAAGTCTCTACATTCTATATTTCTACATTTTTACAGAACCATTCCCAATTAAGGGAGCTAGAGTTCAAACTGCTGAAAACGTATTTTTAAAGCAAGGTGCCCTCTAGCCCTGAAAAAATATTTGCTACAACAGTAGCAGTTTTTCATCTATTTGGTAGCGTTCCATCTCATAGCTTTCAAAGATTGAAGCTACTACTTTTTCCTAATTTTAGACAGGTCTACAAGTATTTCAATATCTGCAGCACTTAATTATTTTTTTTTTCTCCGCTCTGATCTTGAGAGAGTAAGCAGTATTAAAAATGCATGATTCCCTTAATAACAACGGAATGAGCAGGTACAGAAACACTGCTCTATTTGATTTTAAGCTTAAACTTGTGAAGATGAATTGAGGGCTATCAATCCTTGGCCTGTATCTTTCCAACTCAAAGAAAAAGGTGTACCACAGTGACCGTATTAAAATTAGCTACAATCTTCTGCTGGCTACCAGTTTCTGATCTCTGTTTTGTCTGGCTGCTGTTGAAAGCCCAACTTTGAGCCTTATAAGAATTTGGAGGCTCTCTGGCATTCAATTCAGCAGATGCACCCACTCTGCTTCAGAGCTGCCAGAGAAAGTCCCACTGATTTTCTGTGTAATTTATCCGTTTAAATCACTTACATCCTTCTGAAAATCTCCACTAGACCAACTTTATCTGGCATAAAGATATGTTATTAGAGCAGATTTTTGTATCTGTCAGGAATTGACCTTTTTCCAAAGCTTTCTTGGATGGCAGCCTATGAAGCTGGGATTACTGTATAATGGAAAAGTTAGGGGAGTATACTGGGAAACAATCCAGACCAAAGGACTTCCCCATGGGATTTTTTTTTTCCCCCCGAGTGGCTAATAAAGGTGGTTTTCTGAGGTAATTTATTTCTGAATATAATGCCCAAACACTCAGCCATACAAAGACACTAAGATATATTTGGATGTGTCTAGTATTTGTTTTACTTGAAGATTCAAAGATTCACGACAACTTTCAGGATTTTTAATATTTTTTAAACTGGTGCAAATTATAGCAGTAACAGGAAGAATTCCATATCTTTATTTCATGCTGTGCTACCACTCCTATCTGCTTCTCATATTCAGTGCTCAGTTCCAACCATACAGAATGAATGTTCACACACGTGATTTGGAACTGCTTTCTAGCACTAGAATTAGCATAGTAAGAGCCATAACATTGCAGGTGTAGTTCCTATTTCTTTACCACATTTGAGGAAGACACTACTACATTTTCTTTGGGTGAGCTTTCTCCTCCTGACAGACGAACCCAGTTTTTAAAACCACTAGAGGGCCCACGCTCCACACTGTATCTGTAAATCCACCCGCCTTCAGCAAGTCGCACTGTTTCACACTGCAAAGAGCATAGCAATTTTTAGCAGGTAGGAATGCCTTAACTCAAGTGCTTTTGCATAATTCCAATTGCAATGCTATTTTGATTAAGTGTTTTTACATGGAATTAAAGCTCTATTTCTTGCATTGGAAACCAGACGCTCCTCTGTAAAGGTGAGAGGAACATGCATAACAGCTGTTATATAAACCTTAAAATGTAATAAATAAACCTTAAAAACTTAAGTACTGACTTTCAAATATCATTTCCCCTTACTTTTGTAAATCTATTGCTCATGTTTAAGGTAAAAATCATCCAACAGCATGCATTCATCAAGAAACATATCTAAACCACTACGTTTTCCATGCTTTCATGCAATTAGAGCCTTGTATTAGCAACAGGTCCATGTTCAAGTCCAAATCAAGGTATGTAATAGGCAGACTTTGTGTATCTTTACAATCGCACGCTGATGCAGCATCTTCTGCATGGTTTGTGCTACAGCAGCTATTTGCAAATTGCTCTAAAAATAAGTTACGAATTATTTTGGCCTTACGTTATTTTCCAGACAGAATGCCAAAGGTTAAAACCTTTTGGAAAAAATAGAAAACACAAATCCCAAGAGTTTCCTTTCAAAAGCAGAATATATTTCCACTGGAAAAAGGTAGAATTATTCATTTGCAATTCTCTATTCCTTTTGGTAAACAGGGAACACCCCTGTGGTTTGATAATCTCAAGCAGGATGAAATAATTCTTAACTCCAAAAAGGTGACCTCACCAGCAATGATGTAATCTCCTTGAAAATAAGAGAAGTAATACAGGGCTTGTGTTACAATCTGAAGAACTTCATGAGTGAAGCCACTTTCTAAAAATATTCCAAGAATTTAGGGGATAAGTGGTTATTTACATTTTACATAAAAGACATTAAATATCCTATGCACATGGACAGTTACTCTGTAAGGCTCTTTTCCAATGTTCCCTCCAAGAAAAACAGAAATATTTTCAGGAAAAAAAAAATAGAAGTTTACAAATGGAAAGCACTAGACTTTGGATGTGTTTTCAACTTGGTCGGGTTTTGAGTTTGATAAAACAAATGTATTTTTGTCTGCTACCAAGGGAACACTGGAATTATTTAAAACATGTAATGAAACTACAGTTAAAAAACTGTAGTAAGAGACACTTTCAGCATCTTGCTCTCTCTCATCAAACAGTAGCCCAAACTCACCAACTCCAATTCATCCTCCTCCGACTGTACTCAGCAAACAAGAGGGATAACACAGTTACTAAAAATAGCATTGCTTTCAAAAATGAAAGAAAAAGTCACGTTTGTGCTTCATGATTTTTATATATTTTAATTACTAACGTGAATTTTCCACCTGATGTTGTAAATAATACTACTAGGATATACTTTACGTAATTTGGGTCAGTTAAAAAATACATGCTTTTCCAAGATTCATGCAGAAAGAGCTTAGTAAAAACAAGGATACAGCTACACATTGACAACACATGTAGATAAAGAGCACAGCAGTTTCTGGCTGGACTGATCCGATAAACATCCAGCTCGGTAACAAAATATTTTTCACATACAACCATCATACCATCCCAGCATCTCTACTCTGAAATCTCTTTCCAATTTCCTCAAAAAGACAGACAAAACTTAAATTGAATATTACATTGTTCTTAACAACACAAAAGTAAATAGGTACTGTACACTACTAACATTAGAACTGCATTAACAAGATCCTCCTCTTGTATCTATTTCTAATTAATTTAAAAATGTAATATTCCCTTTAATAATCAGCCAGTGTATTTCCTATGTCTTCTACACTTCAGTATTCCTAGAAAAAAACCCCAAACTTCAAGAATCATTTACTCTGAGGATAATTATAGCTTTTGTTACTTGGATTAATTGTGCATTATTCATCATGAATACCAGTAACAAATGTAAGCACTTGCGGTATCTTAAAAACAAATAAGAATTATACAGGGTACTTGTATTGTTTATATCCTGCTACTCTTGGTTATGGTTCATTCTTGCATACACAGAAAACAGAAAATGTACACATAGATGTTTAAAATTTCTACATGACAGTGAAAGACTAAGACCAAAGGATCTGGCCAACCAAATTAAAGGAAGAACAGAGTAACTCTTCCTGAAAGACCTGTTCCTGTCTCAATGCTGTGGTTGCCTCATGCCTGACACGAAACTTGTGTGCTATTCCAAATCTAGGCTGAACAAACATTACTACCAACATGCCAAACTGCACAGTAGTATTGAAAAGTACACAAACAGGGACTGAGCCTGATCCTCATTACTCTTTTATGCCTGCACTGAAGACATGACGTCCACCATAGGACACACGAGATTGCATTCCAGCACACCACATCAAACAAGCGTTTCTCTCAGAGCATCACTACCGCTGAAGCTACGTTTTACATCCCACAACCATTATGACCCAGGAAAAACAGGTACAAAGTGTGCTTTAGGGCATGTTAATACAATTCGCATCACCAATAAGATCAGCCATTCCTCCACGGAATAATGCATAACCCTTTTTTAAAACCCACATCCTCCAAACCAACAAAGTTCTCAGTACCAAGCCAGTGAGATGTTAAATCAAAATAAAATCCCAATCTGCGTCTCTAGGATTGCACTCTAACCGCATTTAGGTCAGACTACTCTTTTTACACTTTTACTATTTTACACTGTTAAAAAAAAGATTCTGTACAAATTTAACTTCTCCCAAGGTAACAACTTGTAACTTAGATTTTCATTACTGACATTTCAGAATACAAACACCTTTATTACTATAACCTACGGTAAGCATACAAAATTTCTCCCTGTGCGTGTGAACAGAACGCTTCATTTTTACAAAGCCAGTCACAGCACAAATGTTTTAACTTACCAATGGTGGCATCATACCCTTGCTGGAGGGTGGGATGACAACACGGAGGTCGGGTTTGCGGTTGTTCATTCCAAGATTACCACCTCCAGGTGGAGGTGGAGACTTTGTAGGCATGACTTTGCCCAAGCCATTCCCACCACCAGTAGTTCCGAGCAGACTTGGTGAAGCTCGAGAATTCACAAACCCATTTCCTGAAAAAGGAAAGACAAATGTACCGTAAGACTGAAGAAAAGTAGCAATACAGAAATTTGCTGCACATGTACAAATTACGAAATATTTCTTTTGTAAAACCTCCAACAACAGACTTCTCACAAGAGGCACAGTATTGAATAATCGAACAAACAAAACCCACTTTCATCAGAAGATCAATATGTAAAGGTAATATCACCTCAAGGGCACACTGTGGCAGCTTAAACGCTGAGAAGAGCATATCGTCAAAGAACTGTTTCTAATAACATCTGTTGTGCTTTTTTATTTTGCCCTTTGAAGTTCCTCCAGGCTGAGCTTGCAAAAAAGTATGTGCTTTTGCACAACCCCAGTTCATCCCCACCCCCACAGAACATGAACTGTACAGAATTGTTGCCCATGAGAATAAAAATCAGCTCTTAAAGTCTCTATTTCTAAAACGTATTCTTCAGGTATCTTCAAAATCTGCAGGACTCCAGTATCTGTTCTCAAATAACATTAATTTCAGTCTCAAAAATACATACTGTCCAATTATTATATTTAGCAACAATAAGAGGAACAAATTATTTTCCTTTGAATTCATTCCAAGCTCTGGACACAGATATACACATAATTTATGCCCATCGGTTTATTTTACGCAGGTCTTCCTCTACCTTACTCCTGATACTCATTCTAAGTAGAATTAGACAAGCCAAAGGCTGCAGGTCCTGGCTTCTACTGACAAAAGCCCCAATCATGTTAACTAAAAATTATTTCTCAGAAAAAAATTTAAAGCCACATTCCAATGATTTTATCATATTTATAGCAGCAATTCCCAAAATACACACACCTTATTCAGCTGCAAATGAAAAAAAGGTTGTTAAGCAAGGGGAATTTCACAACAGGGAACCCTATAGTTCACACTACAGAACCTGTGTATGTGCGTGTATAAATAATACAATTCATAGTAAGATTATGTTTATACTAACAGTGCCGTTCTGAAAGCAGCCTTTATAGTCACAATTCAGGGAAAGGTCTATTACACAAAGTTCACTGTCTCCTCTTCTAATGGCCTGTAGTGCCACACTGGCACAAATTTCGTATTATTATTCTAATTTGAATAGGCCCCTATGCCCAATCCAATTTTATTACATTAAGTACATATTAATCTAAAAGCAATTAAAATAAGAAAGTTGTCAGTGTCACATTCTACCTTCTTCAGCAAAATTTTTAATGCCTTTAAAAGGTTAGCAAGAATGAAGAACAGTAGCATGTATCAGTAACAGCACAACACTTCATGAAGGTGAGTGGTACCGATAAGATACTTCGCCAGTGTGTGTGTTGAGAACCAGGGTGCTAACGAGGAAGCCTCCCCCTCCGTTACCACTGATCCTTGTTACACAGCGGGGGGGGAAACTGCCAAATGCAGTCCTCTGCTTTTCCCTGTCCACCATAAATGGAACCCTACATATTGTTTTATAGATTTAGAAATAGGAAAAGCAAAGATTAATGTAAGAATGGTAACAGAGCTCTTGTGCTGATCTGAAGATATTATACTGAGTTTTATAAAGGTTTTTTGGAAACTCAGTTACTGCTAAATATTTTTAAAGAAAAAAAATTTAAGTAGGTAGAACTTACTAATCTGGCATTTACAACCACAGTATTCTCGTTCACATATGGATGAGCAGTAAATTCACAACTTTAAAGACAAGATTTCAAATTCGGGATTTAGTGTCTTTGTGGATTTCTTACTGTGCCAAAAGCCTGACCATACATGGATGATCTGATATGTCCCTTGAGTTCTCCAAGGCTAACAGAGCCAGGAGGAGTTATTCTAATTTAGTATTTTCCTGAAGCATTTGTATGGGAGGTATGGGAATACATTTTCTAGAATTCTACCATTTAAATCAGAAGTTATGGCGGAAAGAAGGAACACAGCGGAAAGAAGAACGAACTTTTTATACCAGCATTCTTCCTTCTGTATTAAAAACCACTGCAAAACCTCATGTCATGATTAAATCATCTACATTCCTCAGCAGAAAACAGCAGAATTTATTGGGATGCTTCTAAGGCTAGTGATAAAATGTAGTTAAAGTGCTGGAAAGCTTGGCTGGAGCTGAGAATACGTACTAGAGCTAAATATACTCTTAACTGCTAGGACAAAACCAGCCACAGCTAGGTCACACAGAAAAACTAACCATCCAAAAAAAAGAGAAATTAAGTTCTGTGCTACCCCGAAGGTTCCTGAAACGGCGAGACGGTTCTCATAGAATCAGTTTTGTTAAGTACAGTTATGCATCAATACCTATCCATTATAAATGAGTTTAAACATTAGTTACAGACAGCCTACATAGCATCACATCACAAGACAAGTCTTGCACAACGAAGAAAAAGTAAAAATTAAGCAGATTTGGAAACACATGTGAGGGAGGAAAAATTATTAGAAAATATAATTTGGTGAAAATGATGCTATCTAAAGAATTGTTACAGTATCTTCCACTTTCATCAAAAATGCCAGAACATTTAAAGGACTTACTGTTATAAAAAAAGTAAAGTCTGGGCTTTAATCTAAGTAATAAATAGCATTTTATTACTCACTAGGCTGTCACAGTTACCTTTTATATGCCAAAGCTGTGGTGTTCTCAGTTGAATTTAAACTTCAGAACAATAACACTTTGTATAAACAATGAAGTTCTGTATAGCATTTTAGTCTATCCTATGATACCATTTCCTGTCCTCTGTTTTCAAGTATTTCGGTAGCTCGTGTGTTAAATCTGGACAGTGTCTTTCTTCCACACCCAATACAGTCATTTCCTGCAGCCCTTATTACAAGGCTCTGCCAACCCTTCAGAAACATTTCATGCTTTTAGTGGCGCTGTCAAAAACAACGAAGTCCTTGCCATCGCCTCTCTGCACAGTATCATTCAGCAGCAGAGCAGAGTCAAAGCATTTGTTCTGACAAAAGGCTGAGCATTTCTTAAAATGAGTGTTTAGAAAAATATATTGAGAACGGGAGAAACAAAATGTTAAGTGTGCAATGCTATGGGTATGGCAGCTCTTTGTTAGGAATAGCAAGCACTGAACATTTAGCAAACACTGAAGGATCTATATCGATTATTTGAAGAATCATATGCTGGGGCTGCAATAAGACTGTAAAATATTCATTTTTAATATGAAACTTAAAGCTTTTTTCCCTGTTAATAATCTAATAAGAAAATCAAATTACAAGTTAAGAGGGAAAGGATAACTAAAAGCATGGTATTTCTTAGAGTAAGGTCAGGAGCCAGAAAAAGATAATGATTACAGGATGATGCAACTATACGGCAGTTTGCCAAACTCAGACTTTAATAACCCCATAAATTCTACTTACTATTTTGTATAATACTGAAATTGTATCTACCCCACCTACTATAGATCCTCCCCAAGGACAATTACTTTATGTTTAAAAGCACTATCAAACTAAAAAATGGAAACAGAATATAAAATTGTATGCAAGTCTAAAACAAGACTACTGTTTTCACTTCCATTGGAAGAGTTTTATTCAACTCTAATTCTTTAAAACAGACTATGAAAGCATTTTCAAAACACTTATTTGGAAAACAGAGACCAATGCAAAAATGATAAGCTCTCAATTATACAAATCATAATTTAATTAGATTTTATGGTAACAAACACTGCGAGTGTACATTAGCCTACTTCTTGTTTAGCCAGAAAGTGTTTAATTTTGAAATACCTTCTTTTCTGAAGCTAAATGTTAAAACCCACCCATTTTAACAACTGTATATTCCACCTTCAGAAACATAATACAGCTTAATCTCATTTATTGTCCTGCAGCCCAAGACGTAGCATGCAATTACATGAGCCAGACTCATATTTCACTATATAAATCACATCAGCTGAAACAATGAACACACGTGGCTGGAAAGTACTCCATGTACTTATTACTACTCAAGGAATAAATTACAGTCATTGATGCCATTAATCTTTTTTTGTGGTTCACCTTTGGAGAAACTGAACAGTTATACACAGTTTTGGAAAATAATTGTAGGCAAGGAGCTAAGCAATATAAGATTAAGCAAAAATAAGAACACTAGTAAATAAGTATTTATGCCTCAAGTGACATTATACAACCCAACAAATGTCACACAATGAGAAGTAAACAGAAAACTGTGTTTGCAATAAGCCATCGATTCACTATGTATCTAGAAGACCAGATAAAAATCTATTTAAAGAAAAACATTTACACGTAGGACACAGGGGGGGAAGGGGGTGCGGGGGGGGGGGGGGGGGGCAACACGGGAACAGATGTATTGCAAGTAAATACAACAATAGCATTTCTGCGTGCATTAGCGGCTCATTTTTTTTTCAGTATGACAGCTTTAAGTGGAAATCAGGGAAAAAACCCACCAAGCCAGCAGCATTTGCAGTTCATACCATTCTCAGCTTTGCACAGAAATCACTGTTGATTCTACCATCATTTCAAAAAGCCTAAGTCCTCTGCTAGCTTTCGAAAGATTTTACTAGAACATCTCAAGGAAGCTGAAATAAATATATTTCCACTGATTGTTACAAATCAATACTTCAGATAATACTGTGATTAGAATTAAAGTATTCCTTTGACAGTAACGTAAGATTTTGAAACGTCTGATGTAAGATTTATACTTCTAAGGCAGAACTTTAGATATTAAAATGCAGCAAAAAGAAATACACGACTAAATGTCAAGGGAATGCTTACTCATGTTATAAAACTAAAACAACCCTCATTTTGCAGGTTGCTGGAATTTTTTTTTTTTTTTTGCCTAAAGCTGCATAAAAGGAGACAATTTTCAAGGATATTTAGATTTTAAATAGGCCTTCTTCAAGACAAGGGTTATTATTCAGAATGCAGCAGCAAACCTAAAACAAAGGCATACTGCTTTTGTATCTAAATGTTATTCAACTTTGTGAGAAACATTAGCAGTGTCAATTGAATGCCTTTTAGGTCTTTTTTTTCAACTAAACAGTTTACAGTTAATGAAATCAGAGTTCTACTTTTGAACTCGTTGATTTCTATGTATCTATACAAAGCCAATGTAAAGAATGGTAAAGAACCCACAACAGAATATGTTTAGAACATCTGAGTCTGTGTGTTGCAGTAGCCTGGGAAAGGTGACATTATATAAATGTTGAGACTTCACACAAACAGATACGCTGCAATACTGTAATCCAGCTGGGAGATTAATAACTTGTTATACATGTGGCAAATTCTAACCAGAATTGTCTCGTACCACTCACTAAATTAAAAGTTATGGTAAGACAATGAACACACATAATATATGAAATTTCAGCTAAAATCTCCGGGTAGTTGAGGAGCTGAACAGACCACATGTGGATGGGTGGTTTCCAAGGAGATCTTGCTACAATTAAAAAAGCCACCTCAAATGCTTTCTTCTACCAGCATATTTTTCATGCTGATTTCAGCCAGTCATTTCTTGTGAGCTGATCTAATCAGAGTATGATGGATGGATCAAACTTTGTTATGTGCTGACAACATCTAGCAAAGGAAAAGGGTTCAGCTTGCACCCTGTGAACCAGCTGGTCTGCAGTCCACTTTCAGTACTGCTTTTCCTTGAGGAGAGCTCAGAAGCTGTTAAGTGTTAAGTAGGCTGTTCTCAGTGTTCTTCAGTGATCCTTCAACTTCTTCCTTGGAGAAGGGTGAAACACTGTTGTATTTACCTGCATAATCTTAAAGAAAGACTACCTGTGACACATATTACCTCTCACACTGAAGAGAAAGTAGAGCAGATTAGAAATACCACCGGTAATGCATAAACTTAAGTAGCAATATGCTCAAGGTTTACAGCTGCTTTACTAAAGCGGCCATCTGCAATAACAGTTCCAAGCTTTTTATTTGATGCAGACTGGTGAGTTAGAGTGGGGGTGGAGGGAGAAGAAAGACTGTTTTCTTAAGGAAGAAGCTGATAGCATCAATCCAGTCTCAAGCAAAATTCCTGCAAGAGGTATGTTTTTCTAGAGTTAGCTGGATACTTCTCATGGGGGTATCTCATTAAATAAACAAAACAACATGAATAAAAAGGTAAGCACAGAAAGCTGTTTTGTAATTGAAGCCTTCTGGTGTACTCTTAAGACTTGCAGCATTATCAGCTACTTGACTCAGACTTGTGAAAGACCAAGCTGAAAAACTCTTTTTATCATCGGACATGTAGAAAAAGCTCCCCCAATCAGCCAAGCCCTCGAGACAAAGGGAACCATGTACAGATGTTGCCTTTCACAGTTCTCTGTCTCGATCCCTTTCTGGCAATACACAAGCGGTTTACAGGTGCATGCAAGCTGTCAATTACACCTCTGCATAATCCTTCCTGAGGCCAGGAGAAAAGATCACACATGATCTAGACTGGCTCTTATTAGGGATCCAATAGCTCTACAAGACAATTTTTCAAGCAGGTATATCCTTCAGCTCTATTCCAAAGAAATTCAGTATTCCTAAAGTTACTTCACATTCTCTGAATCTGTAGATTAACGAGGACATTAGAGAAGATACAGCTCTGGAACAAGGAAAAATTCAGTACTCAAGAAGACTAGATCTTTCTTATCCATTCTACTGAGATAAAATTATAAGAGGAAAGATAATTTCCCAGAAGATTAACTGGGTCCATAAACTGCATTACTGACCAGAAGGGCTACTTCACTGACAAAGAAATGTAGAGACAGATAATGTTGTGTCCTTGCAAGATCATAAAAACCCTCCATTTCCAACAGCTCCTTTAAAATCACCTAGGATTGGGAAGAACTTAGGGAGCTCATCTTAGTCCAAAGGTCTCAGGGTTTATGGTTTTCATGCAACCTTGGCAATGAAGGCAGCTCAACACCATACATGAAAGTTATGGAAGAAAAAGTAGAGATTGGGTAACAATGATACTTCTTTTGAGCACTTCTGATTCTCAGAGTCCTCAAGGATGGGACAACTTCACTGGAAACGCGCTTCACTGGCAACCTCTGGATGATTCAATGTATAATACCAAATCTACTGGAACACAGTGAAGCAGACCTCCTCATGACAAATTTGAAGGTGATCCATCCATCAAGTCCTTTCAGTTCCAAGTCAAAGAAACTCTCCCCCACATTTGGGTACTCCGAGCAAGTGAGGCTATACTTATGCCTAATTAGAATCCACAGCCTTTTGAAAAGGGTAATATAGACATGCAGCATGTGTTCAAGCCATGATGATGTTGACAACAAATAGCAAGTTGTACACATCCTGGCGATACGAGATTCTTGAAGCATATTACATGCTCATCACAAACTGAAGAGAGTTTAACACTGATCATGGGCAACAGCATAATGAAAATTCTAGCTCCAAAACATTTGATCTAATTAACAGGAAAAAAAATAATTAGCTCAAAAGCAAGTACTGTTACAATCCCAGACGTTTTTGCCCCCTCTCAAAACTGATATACTTGCCAAGTGAAAATTTTCAGGAAATGTCTTCATGTGGTGGGTAAAATTTTCAAAGTATTAAAAAATAAAACTGCTTTTTTAGAGTTATGACAGATGCATGTGCAATAAGGTCTCATTATTATAAAATGATTACAAAATTTTCTGTTCTAGATATAAAAAAAAAACACCTACCAATCTTTGCTACAACACACAGATATTTTTACTCAAAGTTATTTTCCACAGAAAAACTGTTAAGTTGGCAGATTGACTGCTAAAGCAAATCATATCTATTCTAATCAAGTTACACAGGACTTGAGAAAAAGACTCATGTGAACTAAATAAGAGCCATTTTATGCAACATCTTTGTTTGAACTGGGTTCCAACTATGCAAGATAACTTTTACTTGCCTTTTACTTAGAGATAAAGGTGTATAAGTATCTTTCAATGAAATGGGAACAAAATCTCAAATGCTCAAAACTTCATAATGTCAAGTAAGAATTGGGTTCTTCCTTTGTCTATAAGAGTATCTGGGAATACGGGTATGCCAGTACTCCACCTTTATCTTCCGCATCTCTCCTATAAATTGGGAGCTGCAAAATTGACACGTGACCTGTCACAACTATATCCATAGGAGAATTCTCCATTCCCGAGAAGTTTAAAAGAAAAGACTGAAAGCTAAAAGAAGAAAATACGTGGTTTTAAAGTGAATTCGACAGTAAATACAGCAAGAAACTAAAACCACTGCTGTCTGCAGACATAATTAACTTGATACATGCACTTTCAATGGCAGCTGTCATGCTCAAATTGACAAGTCAGCAGATTTGCTCAATCTGGTTATGTATGGTTTCTTGATTTTGGTTGCAATTGAGAAGGTTACTGTGCACCTGACAGTATTTAAAAGAAGCCATGGCATATCCTAGTGGTAAGTGGAACTTGGACAACTCAGGGTACTCTGTAGCGTAGCATTCTGGTGTTAACTAGGTATTTGAGTTTCACTAGAGACACTCCTTATAGATGTTCCACCACTCCTGTATAGCCACAACTCTTACTTGTACGAAAAACCTTTCTGAAAATGAGTGGGTATATGTTTAACATTTTGGGTGCGATGTTCTGGAAAGTAAGAGATAAGCGATGCGTTTTGACTTTTCACATAAACTATTAATAAATGCATGAAGAAAAACATTTTACTGCATTAAATATGTTCACCAAGCTGCTGTAACTGGGTACTTCTGCAGTTTAATATTCTATAGCAAGTGCTGTAAACAACTGCTTTATTCGGTTATTGAAAGAAGGAGTTAAATCTGAGGCTGCTGTTACTAAAGCCTGATTTTGGAAAAGAGGCCTGAAACGGCTTGATAATAAACTTATTTGGTCTGACTTGAGAAATACTATGGAAATCAACACCTGACCTCCACAGTTTCTAAAAATAGTCATTTTTTTTCAACTGAGGAATTTTCCTCCATTTAAAATCTTGCTTACCCGATGGAAACCACACTTTTAATATTTCATATCTTTGCTGCACATAGCCAAACAATGGATAAAGAGTGGAAAGTCAATCCTGTGCTTTCAGCCTTGTAGTTGCAGCATTTCTTATTCATAAATTCTATCGCCTGACTTTATCTTCAAAGAACTTTTCCCCAGTTGCCACACTAAGTAGCCAGTGGGCAAATACTGAAAGGTCAACAGTTGCTTCTCTAATTCCTTGCTATGAACACATACCAAGGAGAGTTATGTGTATTTCCAAAATTGACCTTCAGTTACCAAGACATCTTAAGGAATGGAAGAAAGATGAGGGAAGTGGGTGAACTGTCATTTGTTTTGTCTTTCTGTGGCGTGATAAATTTCAATGGCCGCCTGCCCTCTATCAGGGTACTAAATTTTGTTTAGGGGAGACAAAACATTATTTAAATGAAAAAGAGCTATCATATCTTTTTACTTAAGATAAAAAAACACTCTAAATTTGATTTTTGGCAAGATCTCCAATTTGTTTTTGAAAGATATTCTGATCATCTTCCAAAATTAAGACAGAACCTAGCTATCAGCTTCCAAAATTTATTGTTTTCTTTGTATAACTGCTAGAAAATAATTAGCAAGATACACATGGCAATACAAACAATACAGTCTGTATTTTCTTCATTTTTTGATTGGCACCACAACCAGTATCAAACATCCAGGTCTTGTGCATACTAAAGTTGAGAACACAGCTGAGTTGTCTTTAATGTAATAGTTTAGTAAGTGCAGTGAATTTCATACAAAGTAAGAAATGTGGTGAACTAGAGGTCTCTTTAGAGTGCTGTAATTACACCTGTAGAGAAACACAGAAGCAAGAGCAGCATGCTACTACTGAAAACCATTAAAATAGAAAATGCAAATATTACTGAAGCAGAAAGGTCACGGCAGTAGAGAGTTAAATGCCTGATAAGAATTTACAAGACTTGACAATTACAAGGCAACTAAAAAAATTACGACCTTTGTTCTCTCACAACTGCTTTCTCAAAAAAGTCAAAATAGAAAATTGCTTTTGAATAACTGTGAAACTAAAACCACAATACTAATTTTTAACAAACACTTAACACCACACCTACCAACTGGACTGGTACCAGCTCCATTTGGCACTGTGAGGTCAGTTGTCCCCAGCATTCCACCTAATAAAAATAAGCCACAACATTAAATTAACTTGATCTCGTTACAGTATCACATCATTTTGTACTTCAAAACTTAAAACGTTTAAAAAAAAATAAATGCACTAATACCATTAAGAATTTGTTACTTGAGGTTTTCTGTTTGTTTGTGTGTGGGGGGTTATTTTAAAAAATAAAACAGAGAGGGTAGAAAAGGAAAACACAACAGTACTGAAATCTCACCTGCATTGCCAGTACTTGGTGGTCTCTGAGGGGCCCCAGGTGATACGTTCCGATGCAGGGTGGTCTGAGGTGGGGAGAGCATGGTTGTGTCCGTTAACGATGAACTGGCTGCCAGTGATGGGGATACAAGGGAACTCCCTGGGTTACTGTAGGTTAAAGTGTTGGGATTGGACACCGGAACCGTAACCGACATCGAGAAGTTCTGAGCAGGCAAGCCAGGCTGGAGGAAAGACAAGGAACACACACAAGACAACAACATTAGCATTAACTATGTTTGCAGAAATAGCACATTATAAAGATACACATTAAAGTTTGCCAAGAATTACTCAGGTAAAAAAACATAATTATGTTAGTTTTTAAACTCTATTAAGCATACAATTTTAAAACATCCATTTGTTGTAGAGTATGGTGTTAAACACTTGTACATCATGTAAATTACAGTTTCAAAAGAATTACTCAAACTTCTAAAATACTGGAAGCTCAAATACAGAAAAGTGAAGATATTCATATGAATTCGCAAGCTCAGAAATACAAATATACCAGTTAATTTAGGTTATTACAAAGCAATGACAAGCTTAACACGTCTACAAAACAATGAACTGTTGCACCTTCAAATTGTAAGCATAAACATGCACATTATAAAATAGTCAGTTATTACACAAAAAAGAAAAAGTTAGTAATAATATTTTCTATTTATAACCTTGCCAAAATATTGCTACAAATTTCTAAAACTTTCTTCAACAGACTAAAAAACTAAACAGATCCTTAGAACTTCACTAAGTTCAGTAATTTTAATTTAAACATTTAAATTGCCATTATTCCGAGCTGTGTCCTGCAAAACCACGCTTTGAATAACCACTCCATCTTTCTTTTTCACAAATCTCTTTTTAAAAAATTCTATTTTATTACAGCATTATTTAAAAGGCAACTCATTTTCTGAAGTATATATGTTTGTTATTCAACAACTATTTGAATCAAAAGCTTAGATGCCTGCCCATCTATGGTACTCATTTGCTTATGACTAACTTCTTTGGCCTTTGTCTCATTCCTATCCTTTGACAGTGATGAGTTTCTGAAACAAAAGAGACTATTTTCTTTCACAACTCTCATAATTACTGGAAACAAAACCATGACAGGTACAGTTTAAGGGTAAAAATTTGGTAGTATTTATTGACAGAATAGAGAGATAATAGTTTTGATTTAGAGGTCAAATGCAGATGACAAACATGCATGACCTAGCAAGTACACTTAAAAAGATGTATTTTTGTCACGTGCATCTTTAAATTTATTTAGATTGATACTTCTGCACAACAATTGTGATAATATTAGAAGTACAACAGTAACTATACTAATGAAAAAAGCATAATACATTTGCTACAAGAAACAAAATCTCCTACTAGTGAGAGCCAATGACAGTGTCCCTCCTGAAGCATTCCCAAGAATAATTATCAATTTTTGGCACAGATGGAAGGAAAAAGTAATGAAGCATAGTGACGTAATGCTAGCAAATCATTCACAGTATCTAACTAATGACAAGCTCTACTGGTATTTGTTTTCATAGGGAACTACTGCAAGAAACTATTTAGTATTTACCAAAAAAAAGATTGCTTTTAAACAGCATGCTGTCAAGTAACTCAAGCTAAACGTGAAATACCTGAAGTATGCTTAAAACAATGCTAGAAGCTAACAGCTGGAACATTTTTTCTGTAGATTTCTCAATATAGAACTAATAAATGACGGCTTCCCCCCACACCTTACAAATAAAGGCTGCCTCTGCCCATCTATGGTACTCATCTGGTTATGACTGAATTCTTCACACTTTGCCTCATTCCTATCCTTTGACAGTAATGAGTGCACGAGAACAAAAGAAACTATGTTCTTACACAGAACCATAAGTACTGGAAATAGAACCATACCAGGTCCAGTTTAAGCTATAAATACAGAACTATAGAGCTAAAAAATAATGTTGCCTTTTTTATTTACACCGATGTTCACACAATATAGGCGGTTTATGAAGTCCACAGAAAATCAAGGGAGAGCAATTTAGCTGTACCACACTAAGAAATGAGGCCTGAAGATGTCTCAACACAGAAACGTTGGATATCAAAAGCTTCAAAACAAAGCAGGAACAAAAGACATTGGCTTCATTCAAGTATAAAGAACTTGCTAAAAGAAGTGATGCTGGGTGTCATGACTGTCAGTTTGCTGTTAACTCCCCAGAGATGGTCTTATTGCTCTGAACAAAGAAATAATTTCTATAATCAGCAAGTCATTTGGGGACACACTACTCAATTACCCCAGGGTCTGTGCCGATTAACCTAGCCAGTCCTTTTACTTTAATTGCTACAAGATTTGCAATGTTAAAAAATTTAAAGGCTGTGGCAGAGCTCGGCATTAGGTTTTCTTAGAAAATACTTCCCCTGTAATGCTCAACACCAGTTGGTTTTTGTAGATAGAAATTAAATGTCATGAAACCCAGGCAACATTTACCCTGCTGTTATCCCCAGGCTTCCTGAGCCCAATAATTCTCTTCCAAGAGTCTTTCTCCACTAAAGCTTTAGACCCCAAAATTGAAGAGGCTGTATGAAACTGAGGAAAACATGAACAATCTGCCCAGTAAATATGTGGAGTTCAGACAATGATAATTTCATTTCTTAATTACGTAACACCAAAATGAAAAACGATCCTCTGATCACACTATGGGATCATCTCTTTCTAAGCAATCGAGTGACTTATGGCTGCAAATGGGCTAGGCACTCGGGACAAAATTTTCAAAGATCTTTTTAGTGTCCAGGAAAGTATCTGTTGGAATTTCAATAGGAGCAAGACGGCAGTCTTTTGAGGATCCCACTGTGCACCAGTCTCTATCTAGTCTTCAACAAAATAAAATTCCCCTGATTTAATGACAAAATTAATCTAGTTCTATTTGCCTGCTTGTAACATATTGTAAAATCTTGATTAACAGACAGATAAAGAGCTACAAGATGTAAATAAACTATCCTACATCCCACGCCAAAAATCTATCTTTATAAAAATATTTTAGGTAGGATTAGGCAATGCAGCTAGGCTCCTGAAATTCAGAGATGTTACTTCACGTTCACAAGGCATGAAAAATTGAGAGTGCAAGAGAAGCTAGAGAGAAATCTTCTTATTCTTTAAGACAAAATGTATTTTAACAAGACCAAGTATCAGCATCTCATTTTTCCTCAAAAATATATATTCCCTTTTCAAACCATTACATCCTCTTGTCTTTGCAGTGGTTTTCAGTGGTAAGCAAACACCGTGAAAATTCTCATGCACGTAATAGAAGCACAAACCATACTTTAGTACTCACTGCGATTTTATGATTCCGCATCATATTATCAAACTCTTCATTAATTTTTTTATATTTTTCTTCTGTATGTGGCGTGAGCACATATGAAGTGTCAGGGTCCGGGCTGTCGCACCCTCTGTGTTCCTTCTTGTTCAGAGCCTAAATAATGAAGTTAATAAAAAGGATCAACAAATAAAAAGTAGAGATAAAATAAAAGTACTTACAGGGCCTCGCTTGAAAATAAAATCACTATCTTCATTTAGTTTGCTGAATCTGTCCTCCGATAGTGGACTGTGCTCAAAGTAATCGTCAGCATCAGGGCTCTCACAACCATTAAGGCCTTTCTTTCTTAAGGTCTGAAATACAATTGGAAAATTCACATACAAATCATACTAACTTGCCAAGAAGTTTTGTACACTACTGAATCATTCAGAGCCACTGAAACGACATGAATCTCACATACAAAAGTCACTGTTCAACAGACAGGCTTAGTCTTTCAAAATAGTGGCATAGTACACAGAGAGAAAAGTTTCATTCGGAGGCACAGACTCTCCCAGGTGCCATCTCATGGATAACTTTAACCTACACCCACTTCAGCTCTGCATTGTTCCATGCAAACCCATTTTTAGATACTGGCTGATAGAGTTACCTGACATACAAGGAACACTCAAGCCTATGGCAAAGGAGGTAATGTCATCGCTGGTAATTAAAAGCCAGTTTACTGGATCTTTAATAAATTGATTTTAGCATCCCAATTTTAATATTCACATTTTAAAGCGCATACAGTTAAACTCTGAGAAACACAGTGGCTAAAAGTTTCGATCGAATTCAAAAAGTGCAGTACATTAATATATGTAACACTTGGGTCTCAGTAGTTTATAAAGGCAGGATTTTCCTGCACTTCTGTCATCCTGCATGACAAGAACTGCAAAAAAGTATAAAAAGAAATTACATAATCCCCCTCTAAAATGACTTAAGTTTGCTAAATATAAGTTTTTTCAGACTCCTTTACACTAACTTGATGCAACTGCTTTATTGGGCTACTTCCTGTTTTCTGATGGAGAACTGACATCAACATCCCCCGGAAAAAAACCCAAACTCGTCTGCAATCTAGGCATTACAAATAAGATACTGAAAGAAAGGATGTCTCGTGACCAAATTTTGAAAGATATTTGTATTCTTTGCTGGTTTTCACCCTATTACACAATCAGAAATCTTTCTTTGCAAGTTCTCATTTATAACAAAACGAGATGTAAAATATTGCCTATGGAAAAATCTTTAACGTTTTAAACAAGTTTCAAAAGGAAAACAATATAAATTATTAAACAGGTACACATTAGCAGTACATAAGGCAGCAGCAGGACTATACAGGCATGAGGGGGTGGTATGTTTTCTTTTTGTGAGGAATTATCTATATTCTATGAATTTTTCAGAAAAAAAACCTAAAGGTTTGAAATCTGCAAGCTGACGTTCTCAGCACCATAAAGAAATTGCACTTGTCTTCCTATAGAAGATACGTTTCCATAAAACTCTGAATTTCTGATTAAAAAAAATAAACTAGGTTTTGGTTTAGACTATAGTATTCAACAGCATTTTTTCCTGAAGTGCCATCTACTAATTTTTAGTACAATAAAAAGTACAAAAGACTTGCTCATTATTCATATATATGCAAAATACTGCCTATTTCTACTTCAGTTTTAAAGCAGTACTTGAAAATTCAATTACGCCGTCTGAAATTCTTTAGTATCACAGGTCACCATAAGCTATAATTCCTTCTCAAGTTTCTTGGCTTGCTCCGCGGATCCCACACAGTATCTGGAACTCCCACAAAAATGTAATCACTAAATCAGCATATGGGGAAAACAGGTGTAGGTTCCTCCAGCACCTGTCGCAGCCCTGATCCCGCTCCTCTAACCAATCAGCTGGACACGGATAGGGACTTGGCCATACAAGGGCCGGCTGTTCGGCCTCTCAAGGTCGGAGCCTGTTATCCCTCTCCCAACTCTTCCTAACAAGTCAGCCTGCCAGTCTTCTACACTTTGATATCAGTAGGAAAAATGTTAACACTGTATAATCTGGATTACGCTTAACCCCTGCAACCCAGAGAAATCCCTAAATAGAATCCAAATATGTCTTTACACGGTGCTCAGCGTCAGTGCCCGAGACACCGTCAGAAGCTGTATTTAGATACTATAAAGATCTTGCAAGAACCACACAAACTGTCTAGTTCACCTCCTTTGAGAAAAAATTAGAGCAATTTTAAGTATTGCAGCAAGGGAGTTTCATTAGTGCTCCTTTCAATATTCTAAAACAATCAAGTCAAAGCTTTCAAGCTTAACGCTGCCAATTCATCCTCCCGGATCTGTCTGAAAATTATACTCAAAAGTTCTAATATAAAGGAAGAGATTTAGTTAAATATAAAAATGCATCCTTCCTCTGGGCAACCGGTTATTTTTATTTTTGATAACAATGGGGTTAACTCTGCTTTGACTCATGAGGAAGGAAAATGCCTCAGTATCTCCCGTTTAAGATTCTGGAAACCTTCACTCCAGATGGGGTTCCTGTCATTGTGGAAGGATTTAAGCCACGGTTCACTGTTACAGATAATAAGTCTGGGTCTGATATCCAAAGCTCTGTCTCCTTATCACTAAAACACGAACTGCCACTTTGAGGACCTAACCATAAAAAGACTGCCAACTTTATCATTGCCCAGTAACATAATAGTAAAACATCTCTGCTCTGTGGCTCGTACTAACAAGTGGAATGCTGTAATCTGTTCACACGGCCAGGCGAAGCCTACGCGAGACAGCCCAGCCTCAGCTTTCTCACAGGCTACAGAGCGAGACATGATAACAGGCCCTTGCTCAAGGGAAAACACGGCAGGCCACGACTGCTGGGAACTGCTCTGTCGGGGCGCAGGAAAGCCAAACTCCATAAACAAGTGCTGACTCCACCCTCAAGATTCTCTATAGCTAAAATTTGTTACTTCTCTGATTAAGGTAAATAACTCGCCCCCCCCCCCCCCCCCGAGCTATTTCCAAAATATGATCATGGAGACTGAAATTTTATTAACTCTGAACATAAGGGGGAGGGGAATACCAATTAGTGAGACCAAATAATATTTGTGTAACATGAAGAGAGTTTTGTTTCTGTGCTGTGATACACAAATTTGTTTAGAATAAAAATCAGAGGTCTTGCAGTTGAGGCTAATAAATACAGAATGTTACGTTTTCTTACTACAACAAGAGGGAAAAAGAACATTAAGTTTAAAGTTTTGCTATTGGATACTCACTGCAATTACCTTCTGCTGTTAAGTCTTATTTTCCAGATCATCTAAGGGAATATGCAGCCTTTTGAGTTAATCTGTATTATTTTCCACTTCCTCTAAGACTTAGGCAAAATTACTGGAAATTGTTCCAACATGTTTGCCAATGCACTGTATTGTGCCTTCAGTAACTGAGATTATGCAGCTTTGATATTAGACAGGACTAACTAACTGATGAGAGAAAAGTCCTGATTTTCTTCAGAAAATAACGCAAAATATTTATGATGAACCGGGACAGTTATGAAGTCTTTTTTTAAAAGAATCAAGCAAAGAACAATATAATTGTGTGACGTACAACGTCGCTATACAAGTGTTCCAGACAGCTGTGGTCATCTTGATATTGCAGAATGACCCAGAAGTTTAAACTGCTTTTGTTCCACTGTGTAAAACTGAAATATGCAAATAGTATAACTATTAGTTTGAGTTTTGGTTGTGTGGTGTTTTTTTTTTTAATGGCAAAGCTTAGAAAACATTTTATGAGAACGGCTGGACTAGCTAGGAGAAGTTTAAATATTACATTCAAGCACATGGTACAAGAGCCCCAATATTTTCCTGAACTTCCCCACACATATGCAAAGTAATTTTTAATTGCGCTGCGTTTTGCTAATTTAAGAAAAGAATCATGCCTTGGCAAGAAGCATCTAAGGAACAGAAGAAGGGCTTCTTGCAAAATAAAAACAACAAAAAAATAATTAGCTCCTCTCTACGATTCAACATAAATTTTACTCAAACCAGTAATACAGATACCAAAGAGCATAAAAATACAATAGAGTTATTTATTGTATGATCCACGAGGAAGCAAAGATGATACTCAACCATCACAGTGTAATTATCATAGCTTGTTTCCTTCCACAAAATCCAACAGAGAAACATGAAATGCAGGAGCTTTGAGCCTGCTGAGTCTCCACAGTGTGAAATCAAGTCACCACCTTCTCCAAGGCTTGTTCCAGCCCAGCTGCACGCAGCTTCTCTCACACAAACTCACACTGGCTCAATATCCTGGTCATCAGCAGTTCTGGAAACCAGAAACTCTGAACTAATAAACACAGATTACTGCTACCAGAGATGAAGTTAAGTGACAACCCCCAACTGTCCTCCTCCCCATAAAAGATTCCGGTTTTGACATCCAACTCCAAAAGTTGCTAGTGGTTAAAAGAGCACAATCAGCATGTTTCGTGCTCCAATTCAGTGAGTGTGGTTAAAAAGCCAGGACTTCTGATACTAGTGATCTGGGCTCTTTACCAGCTCTGGCAAAACTGTAGAGAACTTGATGATGTTCACTCTCACCTCAAGAAATAATATTTTTCTGCCTTGAAGCACAAAATTAGGATGACCTCATATACAGAAAGTGTTACGAAGTGCAAAAAAGCGTCAGTTCATTCAAAACATTCAGTGTTGGGTTTCTTGTAACGTTACACAAAAAGGAAGTGGTTGTTGTTATCAATGCTACTACGTATCATGTTAACAGCTCTATTTTTGCACTTACTATCAGAGCTGGCCAAACAGGATTTTTGATCATGTTTCATCCCAAATCATAAGGCAAAACATTTCCAAAATGTGAATAAGATTGAAATGAAAAGCGATTTCCTTGGGAAAAGGCAAACCTTTCATCTAAAATCAGTGGCTAGTTCTCTTTCTGCTGTTGCAGTCAGAGCACAGAAAAGCTGTGAAGCAATACAAAGCTGGAGAAAACACTTTTTAAAAAATTGTAATTTAACAAAGTGTAAGTATTCTTCAGGCCTGAAGTAATGGAACGGCTACACTAGTACTGCCAAATATTACTACTGCTTCAGTAGGCATGTACACCATGGTTATCAAAAGGATAGCCACTGAAACAGTTTCTTGATGCTCTAGAGAGCTGCCATGCAACACTGCAGAGGGAGAGGACACTGCTGCCACTTGCACGAAATTTCAAAGGCTCCTCAACCACAAACACAGTCACCCGGTGCTCACACAGCTCTGCAGGAAGGACAGGACTAAGCACCCCTCTGTCATCTGTGATGGGAATAACAATAAGATCACGGAAGCAAAAAGATTGTGAAGTTGCAACACCAATAAAACGCAAAAGCTGGTACCGGTAGCCCAGGCTGCAATAGTGCGTTTCCTATCAATCTTCAGGAACAAAGAAAAATCACTCCTAAAACAGAGAACCAAGGACAGCTGGGAGCTGTTTAGCCTACAGGATCAGTCTCACATTCCATCTCTGCAGAGATCCACACTTTAAGGTTATTTCCCTATGCTTTAAGGGAACTGCTGAAGTCTCTGTGGGTGCCGTTTGACAGGCTGACTGACAGTAACAACTAACTGCCACGGAAAGTGCAGCATCCTAGAGACCACCCTTACGCCAACTCTGATGTTTGCTCAAGCCTGCAAGAAGTCATTTTTTCTTCACTAAAATTATAGAAAATACTCCTTGGCCATTCTTTATTTAACTTATTTTTGCTGGATTTGTTTTCAGGTGTAGCAGGAATAAGGTGGTTTTCCAGTGTATGGGCTGAGCACCACAGATACAAAGTAGGCAGAAGGGATGGCCTGTCCGCTTCGGCAGCAGCAAACCATTGCCTCAGCCACCACTGATAATCACAGCCTACTTAAAAAGCCACACCTTTTTTCTGAGATATTCACAAAACAAAGGACAAATACAGTAATCACAGCACCAGACTCCCACCCATTTTTCATTCTTATTATGTGAAACCTCAGTGAGAGAAAAAAACAGCATATTCTTTTAACGCAGTCCAGCTCCTTTCCCACAGCAGAGAGAGACTTCAGCTGGCAAGATCTACACGTATCATTACAGACTTTACATACAGCAAAAAGTCACGGTTAAAGCATGACAACTGCTTTATTATTTGCTTCCTGTTACATACTATGGCCAAGAAGTTGAGCCTAAAACCAGGCTGGATTTTTCTTCTTTTGTAACACAAAAGATTTCACTCTCTTCACCCTGAACAATACTATCATCCTCTACATATAATAATTTCTCCCCTATTATGTATAAAACATATTCAAGTACCCAAGGAGCATTCTTAATCACTGAAAGCTATTTACAGTCTTTCAGCTTCCTGCAAGTCAGTCTGGCTTCAGACCTATCATAATTTCTGTTTCTTTTCTCTGAAGTAACAATATGGTTCTGCAAATTCAGAGCTTGCCCCTGCGGTGTTGGGTATACGAATTTTACCCCTGTCTAAAATACAAGCAGGAGTGAATCCTAAGTGCAGCGTACACATCAGAAGTGAACAGCTAGAGAAAAAGCACTTAATTCAACTCAGTGATGGTGTTTTGTGTTTGAAGCTCATCAACATTATTTCTGTTGGCTTTAATTTATTTTTTCATCATTAGATCTACAGGATTATTTTATGTAGTGTTTACAAATTTTGAAACTTTTCCTCAGACTCTACTAATATTCTCAACTTCAACCACTGAAGCATCTGCAAATTTCATTAGGAAGCTGTTTTCCTTTCCTTTGAGCGAGGAGGCTCCTTGAGTTTAGCCCTAACGCTATTCCTTTCAGTACCCTGACACATTTTCAATTACATTTTGCTTTGCTATCAGTTAGAATTTTACAGTCTCATTATAGCCACAAACACATACATCCCAAAACAGCACAGTAAAGCAGAGTCGTGCCCAGCTTTCAAAACTTCAGTGAAATGTGCAAGAGGTCAAATTAAGATTACAGCAGACACTTCCACGAGCCAAGCAACTTGAAGAGTCTACCTTCAGAAAGAACAAGGTCTCACTAGTCCTTCTGATAGGCTTCCCCCCAACCAAAATAAGGTATACTAAGTAAAATTTGAAACATTGACATACTCTGCTTTTAGCTTACTTAAATAATATTTTCCATACTTGTGCTTAATGAGTAGTGGTACTCTAACAGTAAAAAAATTTCAAAAGTAATAGATATCATGCAAAAATACCTAGACATCGAAAATTGCGAGTCCAGTACTTTAACAGTTTGCTGCAATGATTACACTTCTCGGCCAAATGGTATGGTATGTTAGAAAAAAAAAAAAGGAGGTTTAGTATTAATTACTTCTTCCAGGGTTTTACAAACAAAAAAATACAAGCCTGCCTAACAATAGGCCATAAAAACCAAGGAAGAGCCCTTTAGGCAATGCCTGGCTATCTTCAGTTGTAGGCAAAGGTATTCATCATTTAGAGACCAAAAAAATGTTCATGATTTGAAGTTTTATCAGTGTCCCTGTTATATACCACTCTAAGAAAAGACACAGTCTTGTTTCAAATGTTGGAGTGCTTCCAGTATCTGGCAAATTTTAACATGTATCCCTGGCTTGCCAAACATGAAAGCTAGCTGTCAAATTCCTCCAAGATATGATAAAGATGGCACTCAGGATTCAAACCCTCATTTATATAAAATAACACATACAAAAGGTTTTAAGACATGGTATGGTACGAAGCTTAAATTCTAGCTTGAACCATCTTTGCTGTGAAATGTTATTTTAAATAGATAAACCACAAGCAATTACTAAATAACAACAATTTTATGGGCTATAAAATCCACTCTTCACCCCCAGAATATGACACAACGCACTGAACTAGAAGGTATAGGAAAGGAAGCTCCTTATTTGTATTTGTGATTTTAAAGAAACGCTATCTGTAAACTGTGGACTTTATAACGCAGTTGCTGACCTACAAACAAGCCGGATTGTTCACTCCTAAATTAACTTCTTGCGACTTAAAACGATTAGTAATCCATTAGCACTGAGAATACTGTTTCCACAGTGAAAGCTAAGCCAAGCTCTCAACATCTGATATCTGATGCGTTTGTCTTTGTTTCACTTTCTATACAACTTAGATGATTAAATTTTATACTGCTGAGCAGGTTTGCATTTTACCTGTTTTACAGACAGTACCATCGACTAGATTTTTCCATGAAAGAGTACTGAATTGCCAGTCTAAGTCAATCTTATTCAATCTTTTTATTAAAAATAGAAGACAAAGTAGATCTGTATTCATCTTCAGGAAGCAGAAACTATTCCTTAGCATATAAATTAAATATATTTTATAGTCCTTTCAGGGAATGCAGTCTGCAACAAACAAAATTAATGGTAAAATCAAGCAAAACAGTTCTACGTTAGAATGTTCAGAGAGATATTTTATGGTACCTAACTGCTTTTTTCAATCCTTACTCAAGTGACAACATATATATGTACATACACATCCTCCCATATATATCCTCTTCACATACTTGCAATGGTTAAAATATAAATCAGCAACAGCAGTAGCTGACTGAATGCCTCCTTTCAGCAACAGTATATTGCAGATAAGCCATATGGAACATGAAAAGTTTCCAAGTGTAGCAACCCATCTGCATAATATCCTTCATAATCTTTTAGAAGTTCTTTAGTAAAAATATTATCTCCTACTCATGGTGTGCCAAGAAAAGTTTTCTAAACTCTGATTACAACTCAATGATACAAAAAGATTGGGTTTCTTTCGGTCTACCTGCCTATGCAGTAACATCAAATTGCTACTTCAAACATTTCTTGTCCTGAATTTCTTCTTACAGCTTGAAAATTGGAAAGGATAACAGAAACTTTCAGTCTTGGTACTCAAGATAACTTACTATTATCAAAACAGTAATTACAACACAAATAGCAACTATTCCCAATGAAAACATCTGGTGGATTCTACGGATTTTTACAAATATTTGTTAAAATATCATTCAGATGGAAGATTATGGGAACTGGCTACATTAATGTCTGTGAGAACAAGCTTCAATTACCTTTAATATTGGTATGGAACTGCCATTTTGTTTCACCTAAAAAGGTGTCCAATTGTACAGACAAATTGCTAAAAGTACGTGTGGGCACATGTGTGGGCACTAAACAGGTATGGTGTGTTTGTGCATAGGCACACAAGCATTACCCCAGTTCATAACATTACTGCAGAATATTTACCAAAACAAAAAAACCCCAAAAAGCAAGTGGAGTATGACAACAGAAAGCAGGTACTTGAAAATGCCAACTGAGATAAGAATGTACAACAGGAAGCAGCAAACCTCTCCAGAAATACAGAAGGGGGGTACAAGCAGATACATCTCTATTTTTACCAAATTAAAATCATCAGAATGTAAGACTTCAAGACACAAAGGCGTAGTATTTCACAACTCATGTTTTGAATACTGAACTTCTCAGGTATGTGTCAAAGAATATACTTAATAGGGGTTTTTTTGCATAACCTTCACTTAGAGTCAATTATTCAAAAACCAAAGCGCCTCTTTGAAGATTGTCCTTACCTAACCTGAAAAGGGGGTGGGAAATCAAATGTGGGACCTAGAGAGGCAGAGAGAAAAGACTGTATGGGAATCAGGGACAGCAAAATACGAGTAAACTTTACGCTGTCATGTGTAATTCACGTCAGATAAAGACTGGCTCTGGCATGCTTGATATTTTCACTTTTAAAAAGTCACTATACTCAGCAAGTATTAAATTGTAAGTTAATGCAAAAAAAAAAAAGCAGGGCTTTAAATGGCATCAGTTTGTTAGTTAGAAGAGCTTTCAGTGGGACAACACGCAAGAGCTTTGATCTAAAAAAATCTTCACAATATTCCCAATGAATTTGGGAGTTTTTAATTAAAAATATATTATTCACTTCCTATTGAAACTAACTGATAAATAATTCCAGTAAAACATGATAGAAATGTTAAAATTAACACTACTGCCAATTTAACTAGCTTAACTAACATTCCATAGTCCACACTATAAATTAGACATGTAAGCTCTCACATGAAATATTCCATCACTGATATGACATTAACGAGATGTAAAAACCATCACTGGTAAGTCACAAAAAGACATTAACACTGTATGTGTATTGATTTGTAAGCATTATGAAGAAGAATGATATATGAGATAATATGATATAATAAGGGCTGTTCGGAGATTCATAGCTCTGTACCACAAGAACTACCACCATAAGTACTTCCTTTATTCAGGTGATAAAACAGTTACCAGGTACGCAGGTACCCGGTGAAAGGATCAATATGAAGCCCTCTGTTCAGATGCGTGCTGAGTGTTAGAGCCTAGACAGGCCGTAATATATGCAGTAAAACACTGGCAACGAACAAGCCACAATCTCCATCATATGATCAGAATTATCTCATCACACCCACATGTCAGTTACATGACTGGGAGGTTTTATGACAGTACAAAGATCTAGCCACTCCCCCAGCCCTCTTCTGCAGAAACCTAGTTTAAAGCCCAAACATTTAGATTAGTCAAAAGCAAAGTATTAGGAACTTCTCGGCAGAAACACAGCACGTAAAAATGCTGAGGTCCAAAAGGCAACTAGGAGTGAAGCATCCTATTGTTGACTCTCTCCCTCATTTTTGACAGTTTATGCTGTTTTGGTTATGTTACGGTTGATAAACAGCCACTATCAAGAAGTTAGCACTTCTGCTGTCCCTTCTGCAAGGCGGTTAATCACTGGCAGATCGGCAAGGTTGACAGCTGAAGACACTATCAAACACATGAGCTTGAAAGTCAAAAGCTAGGGTTACATTAACTCTCCACTGAATTAGAGAGTAGCATCAGCAAGAACAGTTATTTATCTTACTGTAGCTCCAGGAGATGCACTGATCTGGGGTCTATTCTTTCCATGCGCAGCTTGTGCAAAGTCACTCACTCTTGATTAACAGATGCCACGGTGCTCGCTTTGAAATTGCAAAGGAAAAAATACACTCTTCAAAGTGTCAATACAGAATTTCAAAAGCACCAAATTCTGCAACAAGGGTTGCAGAATACATGAGACCAGCACAGCTTGAAGAACTTAATACAAGTAAATAATTATGTCTTTGTGTGACTGCCTGCATGAACTCCAACATTAATAAGCAGTGAGCTGTTACAGATTTTCCTGAGAGTCAGTTTTCAATCCTACTTAACACAATGTCTCCAGAACAGCTAAATCCAGAACCGAATCTTTGATACGTGTTTCCAGAGCAGTGGGTGTAAGAACTGGGCTTTGTGTGTCTTGCCCTATAAATTTCAAAACCAAAAACGTTCTCCAAACACACTGCAGAATGAGTTGGAAAAAGGTCACTTGCACAGCTGGGAAATAAATACAGGAATTAATAAGAGGAGAATCCATTTTAGAACAGAATACTTAGTGCTTTATTACTCTCATCTCTGGTAAAGAGGCATTCTCAACTGCAAAAGCTCTCTGCAGCAGAAGTTGACTATAGTTATCTATGAAACATTATCTGTTTTATTGTACTAATGACCTAGTGATTATGAAGCTGTCAGTGCTCAGCTGACCCAGAACCAAATGGACTTAGACAATAGGTTTGTAGGACACTGTTCCTTAGAAGGGACTTCTGAACATACCTCTGGTTTTATGTAGCTGACAGGCAGTACCTATTTAAACAAATACCAAAAACAGTCTCCAAAGAAAATGAGAGGTATGTGTTATTCATTAAGAACAGAAGTTATATGCAATAGTAAAAAAAAATACTTGCTTTCATTAAGTTTTGATTCTTTGGGATGTGTTATCCAAGTCTGTACTACAAACAAATATATAAACATGGAGCCTTAATCATCCTTTGCTTCTAAAGGAGGATGGCAAGTAAGAGGTATAGGATGTAGGAATTGCTCTAGCAAACCCTCACAGGCCAAAGAATCACAGATGCAAGATGGATCCTTAAACAATCTCTCAAAACACTCTTAATTACTCCACTTTAAATTGCATCTTTATTTTACAAATGTCTGGAACATGTGACGTATTTTAGCACCACATTTTAAAGTTTATATTTTAATAAACATTTCTGAGGATGGATGGAGTAAATATGGTACTACTATCTGTTAATTTGTAATATAAACCAAAGTCAAGGGTAGTTTTCACAGGAAACACGAGAAATACTTACAATTGCCATAACCTAAAAACCGACAGAGATTCCACCTAATAGCAACTTCTACATCGTAAGGCCTCAGTCTAGAACAACAGTCTAAGTTTTCCACAGTAAAATGAGCAAAAGCATAAGTTTTCTTTCCTCAAACCTCATCCTAGTAAGTTATGCCTGTACAGTGCTCTTACTGCTTTGGGCTGTTGAATATTTTGATTTATTCCAATTACATCTAAATACTGCACACTGCAAGGGAAAGCATAAAAATCACACAAATTAAAAGTAATGTTGTATAATTAAAATCCAAAATATCATATTCGTTAGCATTGTTAGCTATTTCTATCTTTAATGGTTACTATGTCCAGAGTTCAATGAGACACTTAAAATTCTTACATCATCCAAACCGAAATATTTACAACTCACATTACCACTAGAAACTGAGGGAAGAACATTTAAATAGTACTACTTTCTATTTAGATATAGCACACACTTTAGGATTACAATGACAGGCTTATACCACTGACTGGCAGGACAGGACACCGAACAGTCACGGCCATAGTCATGTCTGTCACATTCAGAACTGTTCTAAGAACTACAGCACATCTCTGGGAACTTTACGGATTGTGAGTAGCTTGTAGCTAAACATGCAGGTAGTGATGGGAATTGAATCAAGCCATGCTTTAAATGGTTTCAAAGAAAACACAATCTGTGCTCAGAAAGATCGCTACCTGAGTGTCTCAATTACCACTACTCCAGCTCTGTTTAGAATTTGCATCTTCCAGGCATGATGTTAACAAATCACTTACTATACCTATTAGGCTACATCCATTTACTGTTATTTTGGGTATCCTGTCAAATTCAGGAAAAAAGTTAACGCCATTCAGCGGAGGCAGGAAGGAGAGAAAGCAAGAAAGTTTAACGTATTAATTACATTTTCTCATCAGATAAGTGTAAAAAGGTGGTGGAAAAGGAATAGGGGAAGAAGTGATCTCTGGTCCATGAACAGAATTTAAAACACTGGCCAAGCATCTAGCTCACAGGGTAATTAACCATTTCATTAAGACAAGCAGGTCAAAACAGCAATAGCTTGTCATGAGGAAAGGAAAGATTTAGGTATTTTATTTTTACTAATTTTATTTGGACCCATGATATCATCCATTCCCCTTTAAATAGAGATAAACATAAATGGGGGAAAGAAATTCTCAAAGAGAAAAAACATGCTACTGTGACCAACTCAAGTTCTTGGTGTCTCCTAGATGAAATAAAGTTGTCTTGGTTCTTAAAATACATCCACACCACTTATCAGCAGGGCTGCTTCTGCAGAGTTTTCAGTAGACAGGTACCGTACAAAGGTCCTCTGCTAATATTTAACATAGATGTAAGGTTCTGGTCTTCACAGCAGCACAGCTTCCTGAAGAGCCATCTGATTCGATTTGAGATTCTACTGATGTACAGCCAAGTAAAGCTGTCATTCATCAATTAAGTGATTTTTTTTTTTTTCTGATAGTTTATTAAAAAAAGGAGAACATCACAGCGAATTTCATTTCACAGCTTTAAGAAAATCTCACTAGTATAACTGTCATAGGACTGCCGTGGGACAGAGCAATCTGAACTGGAACTACATAAAATTACTAGTGGTAATAAAACAGCTAAGCACAACCATTATTAGCAAGAGACTTCAAAACCTATATATAAAGATGCATTCCAGACAAACTTAATATATACACACACACACTTTAATTAGTGACTAAAGCTGGAATACATCAAAATTCAGAATACCAGTACACTAAGTTTAAAACACCAGCACCATTTTAAAAGGCAGAAGAAATCTGGTGTTCTTAACCCTAAGCCACTAAATTTAATCACTGGTTTATACATACGGGAAGTGTTGCTTTAGATTATTTGCAGGCAAGCCAAAACTGTTAAAAAAGAGTCTATCCTGCTTCCAGCAATTCTTCATATATCAGAAATGAAGGAATGCAAAATAACATTAACAAGGAACAAAAACTAGCACTGTCAGCTTTCTTAAAGTCACCAATCTGTAATTAAAATAAAAAATAAAAAAAAGAAAAAGAGGCGTGTCAGCATTAGTCACCAGTATACCCAGTGCAATTTCAGCATAGCAAAAGAATTAAAAGAGTATTTTAAAAGAGAACAATATTATCAAATGCAAGAATGGACAAATAATGATAACAGTGAGCAGCACAAATAAAATGACTTTGAGGATTAACTGTTGAACTTAATGGTACCTTTTTTTTTTATTTGGGAGGAGAGTATAAGTGGTAAGTGTTCTGCTCTGCTCAGCCAAAATATACAGGTGTTTTCTGTCACTATATTCAAAATAAGTATTTGCTACCTTGACCACACTTTAAACTTTTCAAGGCAGCTCTTTCTTCCTGAACCATGCATGGGAAACAAAATTGAAAAGCATGACCTGTTTACAAGGCAGGTTTTTTTAGCAAACACTTCTGATAGAAAAAAACAGATTCAAGCTACTGTACCTATACATTCACATATATTTTTATATATCGAAGTTTTTGATTAATCATATTCCAGGCCACTTCAGTTTTTATGCATTTTCTCTCTTTTTAAGGTAAGATAAGAATGATATTTTAGTCCTTAACCATACATAAATCCTCCTCAATCACCTCCTTAAAATGTCTCAGAGGCATTCGTGTGCCATCCCAAATTATTTGAAATTTTATATGCAGTATAATTACATTTACATAATCATTTAGAAAATCAAGTCCAATAATGCCTACGTTTTCTCAGCATCATGAGCAGGTTATAAAGTCATTTCCTTATTTCACTGAAACCATTTTTAAGCTTCTTCCTTCTTTTAAATGTATACCACTTATTTCCACAGTATGGTCCACACTATTTGGAGACCAAAGCAAGTGGTCCACACAACACACACACATAACTCCTCGTACTTATTTTTCTATCAGCCCAAAGCTTTTTGCTTCCCCCCCGGCCCACCTTAAGTCTAGCCACTTCTGGCAATTCTCCATCTATCAAATATGCAGGAATGCAAAACAACGATAACTAATCAGCATTGTCAACCTTCCCACAATCTCTAGCGTGAGTCTAACCATCAACATTCATGGTATTGCCTCTCAGCACTCTCTCAGTTCTATAAAGCTGTGTTGATATTTCATGTAACTTTGGAGGAGATTTTAGTCACCTACATTAGGCACCAGCTTTCATTTTCAACTGAAGCTGGTTGTAGAGCATTCTCTTCCTTTGTAACAATATGTTTAAAATCTTACCATGTAACTTCTCTTATGAAACATTTCAACACATCCTATGTTTGAAGGATGTGATCTGCTTTCCACCATCTTACTTTTTAGCTTTGAATAGCAAAATACGGAAGCTTAAATTGTTTGTCAAATGTATATCTATATTGGATACACCAGGTATCCACCAAGGAAGGAAAATGGATCAGTTAACTGGATACTTTCTCATCTAATTTTGTATGTGTGTATCCACATATACTGAGATACAATTCCCAGATCTTCAATTTCATATGAAGTTCACCCAAATTTAAAAAAAGAAGCTATGAACTAATTCGAGTGCTACCAAAATACCACAACATCCCATGGTTAACAAATTACTGTACGACACACCAATAACAGTTCAAAATACATGGTGTTAATCCATAGCCTGGAAAAGAAGCAGTGCTGGGGAGGTGGTGAAAACTGGATAAAAAAACAAAACCAAAAAGCTTTTGGTTTATAAACACAGTGTTTCAACACCAACTTTTCTGTTTATGCTCCCCACACTGTTACACTTGTCTCTTGGCATATGCTCCATCTGGCTGTGGAGATGCATCTGCTTCTTTATGCTGCAGGCTCCACATGTGCAGATGAGCTCTACATGCTTAATCAAAGCTATGATCTGACAATCGCATCTCTGATACTATATATGTCTGTAACTAAAGAACATGTATTGCTCCTAAGAGCTCTTCATTACAATTTTGTGAAAAGGCAGAGAAAATGTGTGCCCATTTGGTATTTTAATGGAAGATGATGCCCTGACTGCAGCTTCTGTAGATTAAACTGGTTTACTTAACCTACTGTAAGTAGCAGCAGGTACATTAACCTGCTTTCTGTTTTTTTTTCTGTCAAAACTATGACATGACCACTACCACACCAAGTCACAACAATCATTACTTCCTATTAGAGTCAGCATTTCCCATGTTAAGAGATTTAACACAAACATCCAAATCACCTGCTGCACCTTAAACCAAGAAACAATAGTGATTATTCCAATACAGCAGTCTTTTCACAAGAACAAGTATGTTCATAGTAATTACATGATACAGTTCAGGATGGATTTTTTTACACTTTTTAGTTACAATTTTTATTACAGATTATTGCATATTTCAAGGACAGCTGTCAATATCTGGGGTATAACCTAAGCTTTATACAGCACATTATACTATACTGAAAACAGCATTAAACTATACAGCACAGAAGAGTCTCATTAACTGACACCTATCTGAAATTCTCATGGGTGCAGATGCCAACCGGCAAAGTAGGTCACGTTTTAGACAGGCTCCTAAAAATCAAATCACCTCAACTTGATGAGGTGATACAACGGAACATGCACAATCCACCCACAGCCAAGCGTAGGTTAAATAAACCCTGTTTTGCTGTATCACTCAAGGAACATCAAAATGTGGAAAACGGATAAAAAGATTGAGCTGAACTGGCAAGAACAGCCTGTTTTCAGCCCTTGACTTCCAGAAAAAGCAAGGCTGGAAGAGAGGGAACAATTGAATGACTGCTGCTTTCTGAGGCCTTCTTGAGGGACAGAAGGACCCAACATGGAAGTGTTACCTTGTAGAGAATTTGTAATAACCTTAACGCCCCCTACACTAAAGAAGATTGAGTATGAATGCCTGTTCATTTCTCTCTTCCTTTGGATCAAAAAAGGATGAACGTTCAAGGTCTCAAATTGTCTTTTATACATTAAAACATTCTGTCGACCAGATGGATACAGAATCCCGATAAAACCTGAAATTCTTCCCATTTTACCCTGCAGAAGTACTCTACTACTTTCTTCAAAATTACTTGACAAGAATAATGTGCTACAGAAAAAAAGTCCATGAACATTAAAGCATCACATGCTGTAACACCTCCGGTAAGTCCTTCAAATCACAGACAGTACTTCAGTGCAACAATCTTCAACTGTGCCATTATGGCTTCGTAAAACTAAATACACGATCCTAATATTTCAAGAATTCAAAGCACACACTGAATGAAAATTTCACTTTTTTCAATATCCTTATATGATCAATCTAACCTGTGCAAGAGCACTAGCTTTCATTTGAATAACTATGAAAAACTAAGACAGATGAAACCTTATTGTACAACAGAAGAGAACCTCTCTCATCTGATGTGAAAACAACCATATTCTCCAAAAGCAAGAAACTTCAAAGAATTTTTTTGAATGGTAATTTATATTTCTGAAATCATATGAAAGTTATTTTGGAATTTCAACAGAAGATACATTTTTTCCTTTCCTGAGACTTAAAGGAAACATGACACTCACAGCCACTTGAGTAAATGCCTTTTACTAAAAGGTCAGGAGATCAGCAATCATAAGCAAAGTTTCATTGTCCTCACTAACATCAGCTGTGTTCGCCTTCCGTATTTCAGAGGGATGCAGGAATTAATCTAAAAGACCCACTAGACAAATCGTACCTGATCCTGATAGGCAAGTTTTTTTTTTCCACAGACCTATGTATGTTCTGAAGATTTTGAGTGTTTCAAACAATCCTGTTTTCCCCATTCACCTTTTTTTCAATGCTGTAAAACAGATTAAAACAGCAAAGAAGTTGAAGATCATAGAGGCTGAAGTCCCAGCTCAAAAATGCCACACAAATTATCTTTTGAAACTGCATACAGGCCATCTGTTACGAGATCTTCTCCCTTAATTTTCAAAGTACCAAATGGCAGGGAATGGACCATCCCCAAGTATACTACTGACAGTTAGAAAACTAAGCTTACATTAAAACAAAATTTTGTAACTTGCAATTCCAGCTATTCCAAAGTCTGTGATTCTGCCAAGACGGCTGAAAAACCATATTCCTTACATCCGTATCAGTTACTAGTTACCAAGTAGCTATGAAATAAAAAATAAATTATGCTGACAAAAACCCATGGTAAGAAATAAGTAAGGAAGCCAACAATTTATTGATAGGTAGACTGCTTAGAGATTGAATGAAAAGGGGGGGGATGGGACACAAGGAAATATTAACAGAAATTAAAAAGAAAAATGGGACCAACAAAAACACATAAAAGGAACAAAAAAATTAGAAAAGAAAAGGTACAGGACAGCAACAGAGCATTCACATCTACAATAACACGTACCGTGAAAGACATAAGGGCATGTATCAAAAAAAATTCTAGCATTCATTTAAGATGCCAGTACTCTCCCTCCTACTATGTTTTCACACAAACGTTCCAGCAGCAACAGAAGATACCAAGCTCTGGGCATATAAAAGCAATTCCTATGCCAAAATTGAACAGGAGCCAACTATAAGGGGAAGATGTCTCATCCATTCCACTTAATCATTTACAACATTACCATCTACCCAGTACTGAAAATAAGTAACAGTAGATTTGTTCCTTCCCTCATACAGCTTCTGAGTTGTGTAGAATTAGCTTTCTTTCTAGCACAGCAAAAAACCTCTCCTGTCATGCATATCAGGAACACAGTGGGTCAAGACTAGTTTCATGGTGAGCCTACGTCACAATAAATACCATCTGTCATATTCAAGGAGGCAAGTGAATTACTAAAGTGTTAACTAAGATACATACATCAGCTAGAACTCCATAAAATGGAACTCCTTATTCTAAATTGGTTTAGTAAATATTTCTCAGATTTTGGGGTTGGAGGGTTTTTTTTGTAATTTTTATTTGTTAAAATAGTATCTCTACATAGACACAATAAACACAAGCCATTTTACACTCTTCTTTCAGAACGTTTCCAAAATGCTGGTGCTGTAATTTCACCTCTGTCATGCCACAAGCACCTGTCAATGGTGAAACTGCATGAAGCAGTGACCTTTTGGCAACTTGCTACTGCTTAAACACAGGAGTCTTTCTCTTCCCCCATCTCATCTCTTCCCCCCATGTTCTTCCCTACCTATGCTGTAACCATCACTGCATCTGCTCCAAAGCACATTATATTCTCCATTGAACTAATTCAGCTCTGTTGTAAAGCAAAAAAGTAGATAATTTTCCACCGAAAAGGAATGTTTTTCTAAATAAAAGACATTATTAGTGGGAAGCAAACCATCCAAACCCAACCATGAACAGTATCTCCTAATTGCCTAAAGAACAATAGCTAATTGACTACAAAGTTACCATGCAGGCAGAGCAAATCTGAAATGCAATCAGTTGCAAAAAAAGAAACTGTGGAGTATCTCCCTGAAATACCGTACACTTTTTTTTCCTGGAATCCAGAGATAAGACATCACTCTACTTTACATATACTGAACTTATAAATATTCCATCCTGCCAATTTAACTTTCCCCATTCAGAACACAGCCATAAACTTAAAGAACATATTTTCCCTGCAAAAAGGTTATACACTCCTCTCTGGCTAAATAACATTTTACTAAGAAAGAAAAAAAAATAAAATCAAAAAATATTTCAAGCAGACTAAAGAGCACACCCGGCTACCGTGAAGAGACTGGGAGATGCACTCCTAAATTATACTGTTTGAAAAATGAAAGTCCCATATCCCACACTAGTATAATACTGTAAACCTATAGAAGAAAATTAGAAAGAATCTGCAGATGAGTCCTTGGATGTTCCCCCAGAATAGAAACCATATAGGCACTTGGCTACTGACTGCACTTTATGTAGATGTTAGGGGTCAAACACTGTACACTGGTAAAAAAAAAAATAAAAAGAACAAAAAACCCCCAAAAAGCTACACACAGCCTGCATAGAGATTATTTTGGAAGGGGTTGTTAGTCCTTATGATGTAAAGATGCACTATTTCCACAAGTCGTAACACAAAGAGGCCTCAGACACAGAATAAAAGTGAGCCTGGCTAACTGACTTCCTTGAATCACTATCTCAAATTCACATCTACCACAGTCAAAAAGTCATCCTGAAAGAATTAGGTTTTCCCTTCCTCTGCAGTAGTGTAAATAAGGGATAGCCAATGCAGTGACTGAGCAATACTCCTCCAACTCTTCAAAGCTTGTATTATCCCTCTCATTACTACTCAACACCGAGGACAGAAGTTGGGGTGGTTGACAAATCAGCAGAGACTCTTCTCAGAAAGAAATTTAAAGCATTTGTCTATTTCTCAGTTTTGTCAATCTGATTTTTGTTGAAAACTTATTTACAAGATCAGCTAGTATCTTCCCTGTACTCTGTAATCCCCTGGGCAATAGACTTTTCAGCTATGCAAGGCTAATCACTATTCCTAAATCATTCCTAAAAAGCAAGACACTTGTTCGGAAGACAACTTCAGAATTTAAATGAAACACTTAAGTCAGCCACCTGTTTTGGTCTATTTACAGGACTACTGGAGACATGACTCTTATCTCAAATGCAGTTACAGTACATAAAGGCTCCAACTGCCAAGAAAATCCTTGATTTCTACTGCACCTAATTTAGAAATTATGTACTGGAAAGAGCTTCTATTTAAAGCACAAGCATAATAAAAGTAGACGAAACCAATACCTTTGAGCAAATACATTCATGCTATTCTATTACTACAGAAACTGATATGTTTTAACTGACATACAGAGTGACTGGACAACAAATTTAAGTAAGCTCATTTGCTCCACAGATTCCCTTTTTTTGTTGTTTTTTTCGGCTGAACAAGGGGCAACACAGGCTGATATGACTGTGTGCAACATTTGACTGGTAAAGTGGCTACTTCCTCAGAAGAGAAAAGGGGCCAACTAGAATCGTCTTTTAAGCTGAGGGCACTCTTTGGACCTTATTCTCCATCCAATTGATGTTTTCCATGAAAACCTTGAACACTTCCTCCCCCCCCCCCCCAAAAAAAACCACCAACCCTCTTTCACACCTGTTTCCATCGCCAAATGTGGCTGAAATCAAACATGTTTCCCAGAAACTGGCAGGGGGTGGAGGGCAGATGGGAAAACAACATGGCTGTAAAAACGACTTATTGCCTTAGGAAACCAGACTAAAAGTAGCAGTTTACATTTTGTGACAAGGTTTTCAAATTATTAAATACATTTTGTTAAAATATCTTAAAATACTCTACATTGCTCTATATTTGTTAAGGAGATAAGAAAACCGATGTGTCTTTTCAAAATGTTACCTCAACGATATCTGAGTTGGTTCTGCTTTCATGGGGCTCATTGTATTCTGTGTATTTAAGTAGAACTTTGTCCATATCAGTGCTGGCATACTGAAAGAGTTTGTTAGAGCTGTTAAAAATGATGAGTGCTATTTCACAGTCACAGAGTACACTCAACTCATATGCCTTCTTCATTAATCCAAACTTCCTCTTTGTAAAGGTGACCTAGAGAAGAAAAAAAAAAAATTCTTTAACACATGACAAGGGTTTGAAGGACTACAACCAAGCATTCAAGGAATATACCAATTGAGCCTACACTATTTATTCCTACTAACAAGCAACATAACTGAACATGGGTACAAGCTTAAAAGAAGCACTGCCTATCATATTTGGGTGTCACTTTTAGGGCCAACGCACTGTATCAGATGAAGCTAAACAACTACACACCCCCAACTCTTCCACTGGTATATAACTACAAAGGAGAGCTAAAGTTTGTAGGATCCTCTAACGGCATTTCATTCTGTTCAACCAACATTGACTTTCCAGGTATCACAATATTTTCTTCTGTGATGATCAATTATTCTGTAACTAGTTTACAGGTTACTCACAATCTTAACTCCAGTTAAATTGAAGAAAACAGCAATATCAATGGAAGCAACAGTTACTATGATTCTATGATTTCTGATTATGCAATGCCACGAAATATGCTTATTTGGTTGCTATTAAACCATCTAACCAGATTCACTTATACTTTTAAGTTGTTTTATGCCACTTGGGAACATCAAGAAACACTCATTCTGTCCAATTAGAACCGCTGTGGGGAAATATATCCATTACAGACCATCACAAAGGAGCATCTGCCTACCGGGGAAGGGGGAAAGACACTTAGTTATAAAAATCACCATCAATTACGCAAAAAAAAAGTTTTAAAAAAATTATTCCTTTCACAAGATTTCAGTTAAAGACATAAGAGTATCAATGTATTTGACATCAAGTTGAATCAAACACAGGTCAGATGCTAAGGCCAGCTTTTCTTAAAGGACAGTATTTTTACTAAATGTCCTCTTAAGTGTCTCAAAAAGGCACTTAATCTACTACTATGGAGTTAATGTTCTGAGACCTTTCAAATAAAGATGTTATTTTTGGATCCAGCCTTTCACTCTGAGCTTCCGTGTTGAAGGGAATACCTCTGTCTACGGCCATATTCACACCCCCACATTACAATTCAAAGTATATGCCCCTGTGACAGGCGAGTGACCTACACGCCCTACGTGTTTAACAGACAATAGTGAGAATACTTTTGCAAGATAGGTATGAAGTAAAACACAAGAAACAATCAAACCTGTTTTATGGGTTTCTATAGTTTAACTAGGTGTACATCAAGTTTTTGGAAGACAGATGGGAAAGTTCTATGTATACACACCTCAAGGCATCTTTTCCAGAGATCAGTATCTCATACATATTACTTTTTGAATACTATCCATAATACAAAATATATACTATCCTTCCCACCACCACATAAATAGTGTCGGAGGGATGCAGACAGATATACTAACAACAGTATGTACATAGCATGCCGACAATAACTGTATTATTAAAATAGTATATGCACACTTTGCTCTTGCACCGCAAATGTTTGCAAAGGTACTGTGGACCTGCGATTCCTCTCCAGCTATAAAACAGTATCCACTTCCATAAAAAAAAAAAAAAAAAAAAAAATCATCTGTTTTAACATGTGCCCCCTCCCCCCAAAAATGCACTGTGCATTTTTGAAAACCTGGGTTGTTAACACTTAGCCACAGCAGGAACAGAGGTAATAAACAGAAGACCTAGAAAGATAAGAATATGGGATGTCAGGCATATTATGATAACCAGTGTTCCACCCAAGTTCCTGTGCAGTGTTTCTAACTTCGAAACTTCTTACGGTTTAAAGGCCACTAATCACAGAGCCTCCTGTGAGGCTTAAATATTCCATGTTCAGATGAAAAGGAAGTACTTACCATAACTTTCTATTCAACCCTTTTAAAGCACGTTTGGTGAGAAGCTCCATTAAGATACAGCACTATCTCTGAAACAATTTTATGTAAGAGCGCTGTAACACATTCAAGGTTCAACTACGGTAAGCAGATCTTTTTACCTACTTATTGTTTAACAATTACAATACATTAGTGAGACAAGATGCCAAAAAAATCTGACAGACTTTACCTTAATGCATCTTCTATTAGTATTTTCTTTTCAGTTATCAATTCAACAAGTTGGCCAAGTACAAAAGCAGGTTTTAATGGGCTGTAGGTTTCCCAAATGCAGGTGGAAATTTTACTATCTACATATAATACAATACAGCCACTTTTTAAAAACAGTTCCTGGGTAAGTCTCCTAGCAGTTCTGTCATTTTATACATACCTTCTTTCAGAACACTTGGGATTTATTTATCCTATCCTGGATGAGACATTAAGAATTACTTTGCCTGAATTCCTCTGGGGATTTAGGGAAATTGGGCGGGGGGGGGGTTTAAATGGCTGTTGTTCTTCTTCTGTTACCTCAATTACAAGACACTTAAGAGATTATTACCCGAGTATGAGCAGGTATAGACAGGTACTACTATTTAGTTTTTTGTAAGGAAAAACGCATCACAAACCAGATGTGTGTGTGCTATATTACTTTGAGAAGTCATTAAATGAAGACTGAAGGCTTAGTTCCACTGTGGACCCGTATGATCCTGGGCAAGGGACCTTAACTTCTCTACTGACGTGTTTTCTTTCTCACCCCTTGTAAGGCTGTTTTACTTGTGAGATTTTTCACTTGTGAGATTATCAGCTAACATCGACTTCTCACTCTGTATTTGGACAGTGCTTAGCCCAAACCCCACTACGACTACGGTCCAAGCCTTACGGTAATGCATACAGATTATTACAAACTCAGTTTTCCTTTAAGAACTCAGAAAGCAGAATATTAGTTCTACAAATTTATCTTTTTTTTTTCTTGCCATTTAGTGTGCCATTTAGGACCAAACTAAAACCAAAAATATGTATCTTTATTGCAGGCCAACAGCTTCCTCGGCACTATTTTAATGTTGCTTAGCAAAAAAGAGCGAGGAGGAGAGAGCAAAGCAAGACTGAGCTCCTTTGATATCTAATTTACTGTACTTTATTCTGTTCAGCTTAATGAAGATAAATGTCCTACAGCTCATTCAAGCAGATAAGACTGCTTAATTAATAATACAATGACAGTCTCATGACAATTGTAATCCCCCAGAGTAATGGTCTATATATTCTGTTTTGAGCTCACATACAATCCCATCAGAAATAAGATGCTTCTGATAAAACAATAGCTTTTCTTCTTACGTAAGTTATATGAACTTGCTCTGTAGGCAAAGCTCTAGCCCATTCTACTCATTTTCAAACAAACAAAAAAAATAAACATCATACTAAACATCTAAACAGGACATCATACACATGTTCATAAGTGACCTACTAACCAGCTATGTATGCCATAGAAAAAAAAAATTATGAACTATACTTTTCATTTGGCAAAACAAACCCTAAATGCCCTCCTTATCTGGGTCAATGAAAAAAAAAATCTCAGAAATAAGTTAATACGTAATAAATATCCTATGCATCAGGGCATTTTAGTATGTTAAAATTCTATATACTAGCTACCGAAACCACAGGACACCAGTGGGGTTAAAGAACACCATCAATACTTCTACACATAAAAACTTTGGCTGCACTAACAAAAGCTATTTAATCTCATTAAAGCCTTCTAAAAACAAGATGCAGTATGTTATAATCTCCGAGTTTCCACAGAAAAAGGATAAGGCAAGCCTAATTCCATTTTTAAGTTAGAGCTTAGAGCCTCTTCCTGGTCACTAAAAAGCCCTAAAAAGTGCCAGCCAAGAAAAAGCAAAAAAACCCCTTAGAATTTAATCCCCACACTTTGCTTCAGCAACAGAAATGGTACAAGTGGTACCAGAAATGGTACAAATAAAAATTGTACAAAAATGCACTAATTCTCCTCCTCTCCATTGTTCCAATCTGAACAATGAGACAGAGATCCAAAAAAAACAACTCCCCCTGAAAAAAAAGCCACCACACCAAAGTTAGGGTATAGTATAACAATATTTGTATTTCAAGCAGAACAAAAATAAGTTTGTCGAACTTACTCCAAAAAAATTTTAAACGGGGGGGGGGGGGGGGGGGGGGAAGAGGAGGATCAATTTCCACCTCTTCAATGTGCCTGAAGTTCTAGAGCAAGATTTGAAAGAACCAAAGTTATTAATTCATCTACTTTTACTACGTGTACTTAAGACATTTATCTACATCAAACATACAGTGACTGTGTGATTAAAGCTGTTCAAACACAATACTTGGCTTTCTCCCAAACTCCAATAATACTTTTCTTGCTATATATAGTCTTCTCAGAGTTTACATTGCTTTAAAGTGATACAGGCAGAAAAACAATCCTGATTTCACAAACAAAACAATGGGCTCCCAGCTGATATGTCAGTGCTAAGACTGTCTCATGGAATTCTGACACTACCCCAACACCAAGTTGGTGTTCAGGAAAAGTTAAAAGAGAAAAATCAAGCACTAGGAAGGGAACACAGAACAAACATCAGTACAGCACTATATAAGTCCATGTTTTGCACTCATCTTGAACACTGTGCAGTTCTGTGTCCCTTTCCCACCAAAAATAATGCAGCAATACTCAAGAATGTTTAGGGAAAAGTAGCGAGAATAGTCAAATGTGTGGAATAAATTCTGTATTAAAGCAACTAAGTAAGCTAGGGTGCTTCAACCTGAACGAGTTATTTTAAGAGAAAAATAAGAAAACGTGGCAGAGTTCCACAGAATAACAAGCAAGATGGATAGACTAGATAGGGAGTGATTGCTGCCTCTTCCATACAAGAGCTAAATAACTAGCAGAACCATAACTAAGCATAAAAGAAAAGGTGTTTCTTGAAACAACAAGCAGTAGACCTATAGGAAATCCTAGCCAAAAGATGTTGTAAATGCTGCAACTTTATAACGGCTCAAAGGATAACTGAACAAGTTCACCGGCAGGAGGTGGGGAAAACAAAAAAAAAAATCTATTAATGGTTACTAAATATACGGAAACCACATCCAGCTCAGGAAATCCCTGAGCTAAGAATAGTTCGAAGCTGGAAGAGGATTACAGAGTAGTGTAACATGTGCATCTCTACCCTACATTTATGTGCTTATGACCATCATTGGACAAAAGATACTGGTCTAGCGGCGTCTTTGGTCTGACCCACTATGACTATTCTTAAAGAGCCCAAGTCATTCCTACAATACTTTTCCTTAAAAATGGTAGCTTCCAGACACACCACTATACATTTCAATGTCCAATTAAAATTTTACTTTCCATCTCATGTAGCAATTTAGAAGTTAAAAGGAAACACCGCTTCTGCAGAGAGTCATCAATTTCTGGTACTTTCAAATACACAGGATGCCTCTTTATTAGGGCAGGGGCAGCCAAGTAAGCAGCTTTCCCTAAAACAGTGCACTCGAGTACTCTTCCCTTTTGACTGGCAACTTTTAAAGACTGTTGTAAACAGCTCTTACAAGGAATATAAATCAATGCTTTTAAATAAAGTCATGTTAACAAAATTCATTATTACAGCCAAACCCACTTCAGATCATTGTCCACAGCCATCTCAAACTCTTCTGTCGAAGAGGCTGCAGCAAATACTTTTACTACATCGTTTCTGATTTTCTCAGCCTTCATTACTCAGTGTTCCTAGCAGCTATCAGATCCTCCAGTCTACTGGAAGCACACACTAGGCTACTGTTTAAACAGGAATAGTAGTTTTAGAGTGAATTTGATTTACAGTAGTAATTCATATTACTTATAAATACATTTTCCCCTCAAACAGCAGTAAAACCATTGAGACATAATTGTTATTTGTATTCTGGTAATGCCATCTGTAGATACATGAAGACAAAGCTTGGCTTTAGAAAAGTGAATTAAGATTACTGTATTCAAAGTTTCCATTCACTTTTAGGATCACTGATGAACTTGTTCATGCAGACTCTTTGTTTCTCACCTGTCTGTTCCGTTCATCCATTATTCTTGTGATCTGTATTTTCTTTCTCCCCATTTTCAGCCTCTTCTTTCTTTTGCTTTGCAATCCAGAAATATACTAATCCAGAAAATGTCACTCTTCAGTATTCTAACACATGATACGGTTTTCTTTTACTTTGCCTTCAAGCTTGTGAAAAGGTTCCTATTTCTTCTTATAAGCGCCTAAAAAATAAAATTTGGAAAAAAATCATTTACAAATTACTAAAAAGGAAGCATCATTAAACACCATATAGCCGTAAAACATGTGCACGCATAAAATCATTTCAGTGAAGAACCAAGTATTTTCATTAGTAAAATATTATACTACACACTTTGTTCCAATTAAATAAACTTCAACTAGTTTGCCAGATACTACCTGCAAACTACAGATTTAAAACGATGAATAGTTTCATGGGCTTTCAGTTGGATGCCTTAAAAATTTACAGTTCTCAAAGGGGGCGGTGCTCACCATTCTAAACATTCAGCCTTGAGTTACCCGAGGTTTCAAAAATTTACCCGCAAAGATTTGGTAAACCCCATTCATTATTTTAGGAAACCTTATAGGAGAAACCGCTTTGTATTTCCTCTTTCTCTTGTAAAATTATCATCACAATAAGAAAACAAAGCCATGACAATATCAAGTTTCTGTTCCTAAACTAAATTATATCTCATTTCATAAAACAGTATTTGGGGGTTCACTGGGAAGCAGGAAGGAGAAGGAAAGAGGCAATATCTTTACTTAAAAAGGATAAAGACCACAGAAAGTATTTTCACAACAGAACTATTTCACAGATACCAAGACACGAATGAGTAATTAAGACATTCACACAGTTACTCTCTCTACAATAAATGCAAGTTACACGTTTGCCAATAAACAATTACCAGTCCAGCACTTGTTTCATTTTGTTCAATTGTTTAGAAAGATAAAGGTGCATGCAACTTGAAAAGCCTGTGTGCCATCATGATATTTTAATCTGGTAGTAATGCACCAAGCAGACTTGTAAAACACTGACAACAAATTGTAAATGCATTTTAAGTTAAAAAAATTGCTAAGCCATATTCCAAACATATGGCTTGAACTGCAGGTTAACATTAATTCAACAAAACTAGAGAACAACTGAAAATAAATAGCTTCTAGAACATCAACTGTATACTAGAATGTATAAACATGAAATAGATACATGTTATTCTATTACCTATTCATTAAAATAAAAGGGGTAAAAACAGCCACAATATTAGCTTATAACCTAACTTCCCAAGCCAAAACGTCTTTTGAAATCAAGCCTTGCATATTTTAATATGGGTGTCTCAATGCCATATCCTTGAGGCCATGTGTAGAAAGTAGTGCAACCACATCACCATCAGACAGTTAATAAGTAGAGACAGCAAGAGGCGATTAGTCACAGGCTACACTTCACAATACATTCAATTTACACTGAGGAAACAACCACGACATTCTGGTGCAGCTTGGGAGAAAAAAAAGAGGTGGAGGAACATCACAAAATGAAGGGATGTCATTTTATATTTACCTGACATCAACAAAGGACTGCTTTGGTAAAACATCATAAAACACCCAACAGTGTTTAGAAATACTATTCCATGGAATTTAAGATCAAATCACCACTAAGATTGTGTGATGCCCACTGGTCAAAAGGATATGCACAAGGCATTGTTTATACATCAAAACACTTAAAAGCATGCATTAGCATTACGTTCCTCCTACTTTCTTGAAGAAAAAAAATTTCTTCCAAGGCGCTGCTCAAAAGGTATTAATAGCTACGTAAGGTCAGATGAACAAGCCTCTACACAACCAACAGCACACAGCAAATATTTCACACGGACAACAACAGCTGGCATACAAATTTATACTGTCTTTTTGTTAAAAAGAAAAAAAAACACCAAGAATATCCACTGGACTCTAAGCTTCAATTCATAAAACAGTCAGTCTTAAGTCAGGTACCCCACTCTCTTAAAATTTAAAAAAAATAAAAATCTCAGCTCATGCTATGGTCACACATTAAATTTAGTTCTGCAAAAATCTGGTTGCATTCCTTGAACATACTCAATACAAGGGTCTCTATAAGCAGCTCTTAAAATTTGTTTTCTCCTTCATGTGCGGCTTCATTTTTTCAAATGTACCATACATTATTGAAACAGTTCTCTGAATACAGAATTACCAGATTCCTTCCCCTGCTTTTCAAAAGCACTCACCATCATAACTAGTACATACAAAGAGCCACCACATGTGAGACCTAAGACCCATCTGGACCAGCTTTTAATTCGTGGCTATTAGCAAGTATCACTAGGATGGTAAAGGAGGGACATAGCAATAGAATAAGCATGTATGGTGGCCTTCTATGAAGGGATTACAGCAGCAGTGGACAAGGGAAGATCTGATGATGTCATCTACCTGGACTTGTGCAAAGCGTTTGACACTGTCCCACACGATATCCTGGTCTCTACATTGAAGAGACATGGATTCGATAAATGGACCACTCGGTGGATAAAGAACTGGCTGGATGGTCGCACTCAAAGGGTTGCGGTCAACGGCTTGGTGTCCAAGTGGAGAGCAGTGACGAGTGGCGTTCCTCAGGGGTCGGTACTGGGACCCGTATTGTTCAACATCTTTGTTAGTGACATGGACAGTGGGGTAGAGTGCACCCTCAGCAAGTTTGCTGATGATACCAAGCTGTTTGGCGAGGCAGACACGCTGGAGGGGAGGGATGCCATCCAGAGGGACCTGGACAGGCTGGAGAGGTGGGCCCAAGCCAACCTCATGCAGTTCAACAAGGCCAAGTGCAAGGTCCTACATCTGGGTCGGGGCAATCCCAAGCACAAATACAGGCTCGGCGGAGAATGGCTGGAGAGCAGCCCTGAGGAGAAGGACCTGGGGGTGATGATTGATGAGAAGCTCGACATGAGCAAGCAGTGTGCGATCGCAGCCCAGAAGGCCAACCGTATCCTGGGCTGCATCAAAAGAAGTGTGGCCAGCAGGTCAAGGGAGGTGATTCTGCCCCTCTACTCCGCTCTCGTGAGACCCCACCTGGAGTACTGCATCCAGCTGTGGAGTCCCCAACATAAGAAGGACATGGACCTGCTGGAGCACGTCCAGAGGAGAGCCACGAGGATGATCAGAGGGCTGGAGCACCTCTCCTATGAGGAGAGGCTGAGAGAGTTGGGGCTGTTCAGCCTGGAGAAGAGAAGGCTCCGGGGAGATCTTATTGCGGCCTTCCAGTACCTAAAGGGGGCCTACAGGAGAGCTGGGGAAGGACTTTTTACACAGGCATGTAGTGATAGGATGAGGGGGAATGGCTTTAAGCTGGAAGAGGGCAGGTTTAGATTAAACATTAGGAAGAAGTTTTTCACTTTAAGGGTGGTGAGGCACTGGAACAGGTTGCCCAGAGAGGTTGTTGAAGCCCCGTCCCTGGAGGTGTCCAAGGCCAGACTGGACGTGGCCTTGGGCAACCTGGTCTAGTGAGAGGTATCCCTGCCTGTGGCAGGGGGGTTGGAACTCGATGATCTTCAAGGTCCCTTCCAACCTAAACCATTCTATGATTCTATGTATCACTTAAAAGCAATATTTATAAAACGATTTCTCCAGATATTCAGTGATTTTTGAATCAGAAAATTCTGGAGTCACATATGGACTCTTAAAGCTGTTCATCGATTCTTCTTCCATGAATATTACTTTTGAATCTGTGTAAGATTTTAGCACCTAGAAGTAAGGAGTTCCACAGCTTAGTTATGCATCAGAGTAGAAGATACATCCGTTCATTTCAGCCTGATCCTGCTAATTATATTTGGTATCCGCAGATTTTTTATTATACAAGGCAGTAAACAAACACTGATCTTCACTTGTCATGTTAGTCCTGATTTTGATGCCTATATCATATGTTCCTTCAGTCACCTTTTACTCGAGAATAAAGAATCCCACTCCAATCAACCACTTCTAACACAAAAGCCATTCTCTGGCAAGCCATCCCATCCTCCTCCTCTATACTTTACAGTCATGCACTGTTCTTTCTGAAATAGAGGGGGACACAGTGTATACAATATACAACCTATGAGGTAGATAGAATTTTATGATAATCTACCATAAAATTATACAGAGGCATAACAAAATTTTATGTCCTACTGCATTAGACATACACATAGGCAAATTTACTAGTTCCCAAAATTTTTTTTAAGGAAATGGAACAGTGCTCCAGAACACAATTTTAAAACCACTTTGTGTGACCACACGCTTTCTTCATACAGTCCTGTCTCATTCACTCAGCTCTTGCACCTTCTGCAACGGATACTAAAAAGCAAGCCCATGCAATGAATAAAATACGGAGCTCATGGGAGAACAGCTTAGAGGGGAACAGAAATATGATGTGAGATTATGCAATATATATAGTTAAGGAACAAAACAAAAAAGATGCACAAATGTTTTCCATGAGCTAATGGAAGAAACAATAGCAGGGAAACACTATTATCTGCTTCACATACCGCCACACAAAGGGAAATGGGAAAACCGACAGCAATTTTCACCAACAATTTTTTACAGTTTTGGGGTGTTATTTCAGGTCTTTTAAAATAAGCATGTTCTATTAGACATAAATGCATCAACCCATTTCCTGCTTAAAACCTCTGTTTCATCCCCTTTAATCAGTCCACTGTTGCCTCATCTCAGGTCTGCTACTTTCTTCAACCTCAAGCATTTTCCTCACTTAGCAAATTCCAAATTCCCATTTGCACGTCTGTCCCCATCTGGGTTCAGGCAGTGACAGCCTCTCCTCCTTCTCCACAGGTTGCTATGGACACAAGAAACCTGGCTTTGAAACACATTTGCCAAAGGCAACCCAGCTCTGAAATACAGCATCCTTTCATTTTGAAGTCACATATAAGATGATTTTCAAAGCTAAGAATTGAAACATAAGCTTGGCATAAGTTTAGGGTAGAAAGGATCTTGACACTAACCACAAAATCAGAGTAAGTTGTACAGTAAAAAGCCACTTTTTATGCATGCTCAGAACATCCAAGTGGGAAGTTACCAGTGACAAATGCGCATTAAATTTCTCAAAGGAGCAATGACTTTTCCTTTTTCTAATCCTTGATCATGTCAGAGTTGCAGTTTTATTTTCCTCCCTGACTAACAACAAAACTATATAAGACAAGACATAAGACTGTGTTCATTATATGGTTACATCAAAAATGTAATTAGCAAAGTTTTAGTTTTGCTAAATCATAGTTGCATTGCGAACATTTAGGGAAAATTCTTAAGTTACAAAGCCATTTTGTCTAGATCATCAAGAAACTCTTGCCCAAATAAAGGAAAATTAGCAGACATATCAAGATCAATGCACATTTATTTCGGGAAAAAAAAAGAAAAAAGTGAAACTAATGTTAAGTAATCTTGCCGAAGGTGAAGTTCTACTTCCTTAAGTAAAAGAATCAAATCACAGCCACCAAAACTCCTTTATGTTACTTTCATAGGCACACAGAAGTAAAATCCTTTTTTTTTTTTAATCCTTAAAAAAAAAGTTTCAAGCATCTATTAAAGAAAATTAGCAGAGAAAAAGAAGGGAGGAAAAAAAAAAAAAAAAAAAGGTGTGGTTCATGAGTTGGGGTTGTTCAGCCTGGAAAAGAGAAGGCTCCGGAGAAACCTTATGTCAGCCTCCCAGTATCTGAAGGGGGCCTACAAGAAAGCTGGAGAGGGACTTTCTACAAAGGCATGTAGTGATAAGGGTAAGGGGTAATGGCTTCAAACTGGAAGAGGGGAGATTTAGATTAGGTAACAGGAAGAAGTTTTTCACTCTGAGGATGGTGAGGCACTGGAACAGGGTGCCCTGAGAAGCTGTGTCTGCCCCATCCCTGGAGGTGTTCAAGGCCAGGCTGGATGGGGCTTGGAGCACCCTGGGCTGGGGGGAGGTGTCCCCGCCCAGGGCAGGAGGGGTGGAACTCTATGATCTTTAAGGTCCCTTTCAAACTAAACCATTCTATGATTCTACGCAAAGCTTTAGAGAGAAGATGTCAGCTTGCAATAATAGCAAGAAAAAATTTTATTTGTAGCCATCCAAGTAAAAGCCTCTATTACTGTATAAAAGTAAACTTTATTCCAAAATTTCTGGATTTATTCCCTTCCTCAACACATGTGAAAATGCCACGCTAAATGGTGGAAGACAACAGAACCGTATGCAAAAATATACCATAATGACTGCATATTTTCAGCAACTTCGATTGGTTTGTTGACAAGGTTGCTTACAGTTTCATAAATAGCGAGAGAGATACAAACTTAAAAGCAAGGAAACTGTATTTGACCTATTTAAAAAGATTTTTTTTGCAAGGGTTCACTGGAAACAGATTATATCCGTGCAGAGCTCCACAAGGTCTTGAAGCCTTCTGGCAGAACAGGTTAGGAAAAACTGTGTCAGAATCATACTCATTCCATTTATTTTCCTTCTACTTCCTTCTGCCTCTCTGTTTTCTTGGAACTCCATTTCACCATCATGGTTACAGGTTACATTCGACAGTAATCACCTCATCACAGCTCATTTACTGCAACGCACACAAAGAAATGAGTGTCATGACGTCAGCTAATTTGCATTATAACTCTCAAAAGCCACAGCTGCATGAAAACACAGATCTGTATAGGCGCATCTTACACTGATAAGCCTTAGGTAAGGTTTACTAAATAGCAAACAACTTTAACTAAATCAAGGTTAAAAAAGTCTTTTTCTAGTCTTAAAAGAGCCTGTGCAGATATTTTTGTAGATTTGGCCCCTAAGCATGAACTGATGAGCACAGACTGCACAAATCACAGCTGAACTGCACATTCACTGGCGATTCTAACATGTTGCATGCTTACCAAGGATGTGACCAGAATATAAATATTCATATACATATCAAGATGGAGACAAGACTCACTACCAGGTGTTTTGCATTAACAAGGCAGATAACACAGAGTATCTCATTTTTCCATAACACCTGTAAATCATGTAAGGCTCCTTCCTCCCTGCCCCATAGCACTAAGTGGAAATAGCAAGAAAAAATTTAAGAGTCAAATAATGCCTTCACCAAAACAATCAAAAGGTTAAAGGGCTGTATGGACATGGGTTAAACACGATTCTCAGACTGCACTTCACTGTCCAGAAGTGAGGTAACATTTTCTTCTTCATAACCTCAAAGAGAATGCAAACCCATATAAAGTAAGTATCCAGACACCTTTTTTTCCTAAATCCCAAATCATACAAAATATATTCACTCAGATTTGGATCTCCACTGAAACACGTTGAGAGCCATGGGATGTTATTACTGTGCTCTAAACATTCTACCAGCTCTGCTCTAAAATTCATTGCTACCACTTTGAAGCTAGATTTTAAAATTAGGATTTCAAGCAAAGGAACTCTATCTGCTTATAAGTTTGCGCTGAACAGAGATCACGCTCAGATTCTTGCTGGAGGTTTTGCAGAGGTGTGCAAAAACAGCAACAAAAATGTTTCATAGCCTACCCCTTCTACACGATGCCATTTACCTCACACTTCTTGCTGTACCACAATATTAGAAAAGAAATCTTTTTTCCATCTTCAGTTCAGAAGCCATTCTACATCCAAATAGAGCCTTACAGTAAATGAGCCTGGCCTCAGACCTCCAAGGTCCTCAGCTAGCAAGTGATACACAAGCATTGTTTTAAAACAATAATACAACCCTTAGCCAAAATAACTTTTAAAAAAAAGTGGGACAACGTAAAAAACAGGAAGCCATAAACAATTCTTTATTGATTTTTTTTTTATGCATCGTAAAACACTTGTTCTTCCCAGCTGAAAGAAACAACGCACGGCTTCGATACTAGACCATTTAAGTAAGCTTTACTTTTAAGAGTGGATTTGTGGAGTTTTGCAACTAAACACAGTCCCCCGTTTCCACATTAAAATAAATTCTATTTTTAAGCTTCTAATTTGTAAGTTATACAGCTTTTCAAATTAAGTTTTGAAGGCATATTAGAAAAGACCTCAAAGTACTTTCAAAAAATATGGTCTCACTGAAGAACTGCAACTCCCAAATACTATTTAAATATAGTGTTGCTCTAAATGGTCTTTTCTGCCATTCTTTTCCATGCAGTAAGTCCTGTCTAAAATTAAGTTTAATCACTGTATTTTCTTGCAAACAGAACTACAGAAATCTAAGGCGTATGAAAAATGAACTAAGAATCAGATGCTTGTTTTTAAAACAAGTTCTATTACTCCTAGAATGCACATTTTTTTTGAAGAGAGATTTTCCTGAGCTGACTGACCAAATAGTTTTCAGGAACTATCAGCATCACCTATGACAGTACACGCACTCCCAGATAACAGGACAAATGTGGCCTTATCCAAGGCCAAGGACAGCAAGGAACTCTGCTCTAGTTAATTATTTTAAATTAAATGGGTTCACATTTCAAAGTCAATACCCAAATATTTTTCACACTGTTACATTGCTACAAATTTTTTTCTTGGCCTACTGCTTAAGTCCAAAATATATGTATCATTCTATTCCGAGCATTTATACTCTCTAGAAGCAAAACAGCCATTACCAAAGCATCTTTGCCACATATTTTCAAGTGACATTAAATTCTATTTTATCATTCCCATCCATTAATTTGGTCTTGATATTTTCTAAAACAATTTATCTTTGTATTATCAAGAACACATTAGAACACAGCTGGAAAACAGGATCTGGAAACTGATAAGCCAACAGTGGAGAAAGAAGACCACAGAAAATTAAAAAAATCTTTCAATGCTGGATTAAAATCCAATTTTAGATAGAAGCAGAACTTAAAATATTAAGTAATCACAAGAATTCTGTTGCCAGACTTCTAGAAACAGATAAAGATGATAACTGCATAACTGAATAAGTCTGGAAAACATGCTCTGGAGAATTTATCAAGAAACTTGTCACTAATATATAATTTGTCGAAAGATGGGACTTTGCTATGATATACAAAAATAGCCACGAAGAAAGATGATTCTGGACACTTAACAAAACAAAACCCAATATTTAAAAGCTAGGGCCAGAAAAACTAATTTCCTCGTGAATGAACTGTAGCTTTTAGAACAACCATGTCAGTTTGATCACAATTTTAAATCTTTTGACCAGATAATCCTCCCTTTCCCCCACTCCACCCCGCCATTTATAGCTCTTGGAAAATTAATGAACTGGATGCAGAAATCTAAACTTAAGTTTAGATATGACTGCTCCATAATAAAACAGAAGAGCATTTGCAAGTATTTAATTAGTTTAAGACTCATTACTTGTTTCATAACTTTCACAATGACAAGCTCAAAGTGCAACTAAAAGCATTTAAACACAGGTTTTAAACCCACAGACCTCTGCACAACATAAGCCACAGAAGGAAGATTTCTTTCCTGAAGTAAAATATAAATTATATCAAACGTTTTTCAAGATCAAAAACATCTGCCTCTAGGTTATTATGGATCTGTAAAGGCTGTGGAACTTAACTACCACGTGGCCAAAAAAAAGGCACAGAGCCACGTCTTCTTATGAAGACTCCCTTCTGCCTCAGAAGGAGGGACCCAACAGGATGTACCTTAGAAAAATGCTGCTAAGAACATGTCTGCTTGAGATGGCTGTAAATTACAGTTTCACCCACAACAAAAAATGCTGCTACAGAAGAGCTCTCCGCTGTATGCAGAAAACAAAACAGAACCCTGTGAAACGAACTTTTCACATTTATCGGGGGGGGGGGGGGGGGGGGGGGGGGAAATCACTGAAACCATGCTTCTATTCTCAGCTGGGAAAATAATTTCCTTTTTTTAAAGCTAGCCGAATGATTCAGTGAGAATCAGCTGAAAAGACACCTTTACAAGCATTGGTAATTAACTAAACAACAAACATCTAACCATGTGGACAATTAAAAGGTTCATTTTAATGTTTTTGTCTTACAAGATGAGAGAATAAAATACATACACCGGACTGTGCAGCTTCCAATTAATGTATTTACCAATCAGAATGGAGCTTTCTTCTGGTTTTGCAACATCTTAACACTTCATCAATCTTCTTCAGGCTCACTGATGCATCTTTAGATGATGCTTAAAACCTGTTATATACCGTTAAGTTAAGTTACGGCTTTGAGAAAAAGTATTATCATTGGGAAATCTATTTCCAGAAGTCTTTCATCAGTTACCACAATGACACTCAAGCTTTAATTACTGCTATTTTGGCTCATTACTCTTCCCATCTCAACTTAAGTTTATCTGTATTCTCTGATCTATTGATAATCTTATTTTGCATAACAACATGCATTTGGCAAAGGTAAAGCTCACCATCTAGAAGTTCTCACAACACCCCTGACCCACTTGTCACATCTATATTTATCTCTACAGAAATCAGTAGAGCAAATCGGAGTACGTACAGTGAATAAGACTGGGGACTGCAAGTGGACAGATGTTTTCACAGTTACAACAGCTGAATACCGTTCTAAAGTACTAAATTGATTTGGTCAGATTTCTATGAAATTCCAGTCAAGCCACATCACCTGGTTTTTTCATTTATGTGGTCACTCACTGTTTTCACCATTTTATAGGTAGTTAAATTGAAAGCTTTGCTCTGATTTTTTAATACAGCCATGCCAGGCTGTGTTCACGGGGAGCAGCGCATTTAACGTAAGTAACAACATGTCAAAGTAACCTTAGAAGTTCAGGTTCCCAGCACTTCTATTTAGACATCCTTATCCATAAGGAGTATTGTCCTCTTTTTTGCCTCTGAGAACTACACAATTTACGGAGATTATCTTCTCTGAAGAGTACTGAAGTTTTTAGTGGGTGCTTCTTTGAGGGGGGGCTAATTTTACAATCATTTAGAACCTCAATAAATAACCTACATATAAATAACCGAACATTCATAAACCAAAAACTAGACAAAAATATCCCCCTATGTAAGTTCTCATGTATCATAACCACATCTCACAGCTAGATTATTTGGAAAAAACATAAACACCTGAAAAAAATTAAATAAGGTGCTGAGCTGACTCAAACAGCATCGTGACATAAGATTTAAAATTTACAGAAATAATGAGAGGCAGAAAAAATATTCAGAACACAGAACATATTGTAAGGCAACATTTTCAGATTTATTACTCTTATTTCAAATACTCTTTTCAAAATTGTATTCAAATTTTGCAGGCTGCACTTCAGTTTCTTTGTAGCAAATGCCAAATAAGCAATCCGCCAGTTAAGTAAAACAGTGTCTGTTCTCAATATATTAAAACTGACTGCTGTATAACTGGCACAGTTTCCCAAGGCAAGAGTAGTAACCATAGCAGATTTTTCCTTCGGAAGTACGTATATAGAAGGCATTTCATTGCCTCTGTTTTTTAGTTTCTTCTACTGGAAAAAACAAAGAACATAAATTATGAGGTAATCTTGTTTAACACTGGTTTTTACCTGATGTAGAAAACTGATAGCTTGGTACTTCAGCAAACTGATTTTGTGATTTGCAGCAAGACTTCCAAAATTCAGTTAAGTTCTGAACACTTAACAGTGACTAAACTTCTAGTAATTCATTTTCACTTTTTTTACAGAGGAAAACTGTCCACTCTGCCTACAAAGTACAAACTGTTGAGGTAATACAAACAACAGCCACGCAACAGCAAGTTCAACACATGTTACTGAACAAACATTACAGCAATCAAAAACATTTACAGCTGACTTCAGGAATGTAATGGGATACAAAGGCAGCCATAGCTTCCACACGGCTCTGCTTATGCCTTCTCCTACAGACAGCTTCCTCAAACCAGACTTCAAACTAAAAAAAAATCATACCAGATTTTATTAAAGTTCTTAGCAAGGGACACATGTGAGTAGATGAGAGAATGGAAATATAGCAGGATTATAAACAAGATTCTTCCTTTCACATTGTGCCATTGCAAGACGTTCTTCGTTTCCAAGTTTGGCTTCAGTCAACAGTGGCTTTGTGACGCAGAGCACCGCATGCTCCCATTTTGTAATTGGGAAACTTCTTCCCAAGGTTTAGGTCATTCTTAAGTATCTGCTTCTTCCTGATCCTATAGATCAGCTTTTCTTCATAGTCTGCACAAGCTGCAGGCTCCAAGCTTCTTGCTCAACTCTCATTTGTGGGGTTTTTTGGTTGGTTGGTTGGGTTAAGATTTTACCTGCTATGAGAGGTAGTCTCCACAACCATTTCCCCTCCTGAGCATACTCTCTTTCTTACCAAATACACACTTCCAGTCTTCCAAAGGATTCCACAAGATACAAACACACACACACCCATTTTAAAGGTAAGAGGACAGGAAAACAGAGAACAAATAGAAGAGATATCACACATCAAAGAATCTATAAGCAGCTTTAAAATCACTGAACAATTATCCAGAAAGCTTTCTTGATAATTTATTCGATATCTGATTAAATGACAGCATGCAGTCATATTGTTGAAGTGCAACAATTATAAACCAGACAGACACGACAACATAATGCTTCAAACAGCCTGCGTGCCTCAATAAGACATGCAGTAAACCATAAAGACGCCTACATGTTTCTAACGAAGATTAGCGGTAAGATTCTTTTTCTGTGTCTGCCATAGCCTTTGTTCAAAACTCAATCTATTCTTTCAAAATTCAGATACACCACCAGTTCAAACTTCTAAATAAAAATTAAAAAGAAAGTTACACTGTACTTCAGAGAGATTATAAATAAAATTTCAGTGAATTATTCACTTCCCTTCCCTGCATCCTTTTAAGTAAATATTTATTTTATATTTCAGTAAAATAAAACACCATTACTGTCGGGGGGGGGAGTACAGCAGATCATAGGGCACGTGCTTTCCAAACATGCATGCAGACTGTTTCATTCCCATCTAGAGGTCTCAGAATCTGAGGCAGACAAGTGGCAAATAATAAAATAACAGACTAATGAGATGAATCCACTCAGCTACATCTCAGGAGTGATATATATTGGAAAAAGATTAAACACAGGTAGAATATAGGCAACATCAATGAACTCGGGAAGATGGTGCTAGGCGCCCACAGCCAAGAAACTGTCTGATTCCCATGAACTCTCTCATTTCAGCAGCCACTTTTAAAAGCAGCCTAGAATGAAATTCCTAAACCATTTTATTGTTTTATTCAGGGCAGGCCACTGAAAACAAGAAGTTAACTATATTAAGGTACACACCCCTACATCTAAACATACTGTAGTAAACTCACTTTCTGCTAAGAAAAGAAGCAACAATATTATTCAGAATATGTTCTTCTCCTGCACATAAATATTTTCCTTTATTGGCAGGTGACATCTGGTCATCTGGGCATTCATATGTCATTAGCATTAACCTAGCCACTTTGATTCACTTGCAAAAATGTTACCTAAACTACACTGATTTAGTACACAATCTTCAGATAAGAACTGTTCTCTGAATAGAAATCTAATTCTAAAACTAACTTTGAAACTATTTTTTCCTTAGCAATGGCAACAAACCAGCATACAGTTAGCTAACATGCGGCAGATCCTCCTGGAAACCATACTAAGGCACACGGAAAACAAAGAGGTGATCAGTGACAGCCAACACGGCTTCAGTAAGGGCAAATTGTATCTGCCAAATTTGGTGGCCTTCTACGCCAGCATTACAGCATTGGTGGATAAGGGAAGAGCAACTGACATCATCCACCTGGACTTGTGCAAAGCATTTGACATTGTCCTGCAAAACATCCTGGTCTCTAAATTGGAAAGACATGGATTTGACAGATGAACTACTCGGTGGATAAGGAATTGGCTGGATGGTCCCACTCAAAGAGTTGCGGTCAACGGCTCAATGTCCAAGTGACAACCAGTGACGAGTGGCGTTCCTCAGGGATCAGTATTGGGACCGGCACTGTTTAACAGCTTTGTCAGAGGCATGGACAGTGGGATTGAGTGCACCCTCAGCAAGTTTGCTGACAACATTAAGCTGTGTGGAGCGGTCAACATGCTGGAGGGAAGGGATGCCATCCAGAAGGACCTTGACAGGCTCAAGAAGTGGGGCTGTGCAAACCTCATGAAAGTCAACAAGGCCAAGTGCAAGGTCCTACACATGGGTCAGGGCAACCCCAAGCACAAATACAGGCTGGCTGGATGTCCTGGGAGGTGGGGGAGAGCACCTGTCATTCATCTCAGTGTCCAGTCCAGCCCAAACCACAACAGTGGGGAATGGATTGAGAGCAGCCCTGAAGAGGACTTGAGGGTGTTGGTTGACGAGAAGCTCAACATGAGCCAGCAATGTGCACTCGCAGCACAGAAAGCCAACCACATCCTGGGCTGCATCGTAAGAAGCATGCCCAGCAGGTCAAGGGAGGTGATTCTGCCCCTCTGCTCTGTTCTCGTGAGAACCCACCTGGAGTACTGTGTCCAACTCCAGAACCCCAACATAAGGCAGCCATGGACCTGTTGGAGAGAGTCCAGAGGAAGGTGACAAAGGTGACGAGAGGGGTGGAGTACCCCTCCTATGAAGACAGGCTGAGAGAGTTGGGATTGCTCAGCCTGGAGAAGAGAAGACTCCAGGGAGACCTTATAGCAGCCTTCCAGTACTTGAAGGGGGCCTACAGGAAAGACAGAGGGAGACTCTTTATTAGGGGGTGTAGTGATAGGACAAGGAGTAATGGTTTTAAACTGAAAGAGGGCACATTTAGATCACGTAACAGGAAGAAGTTTTTCACTATGAGGGTGGTGAGGCACTGGAACAGGTTGCCCAGAGAAGTTGTGGATGCCCCATTCCTGGAGGTGTTCAAGGCCAGGCTGGATGGGGCTTTGAGTAACCTGGTCTAGGGGAAGGTGTCCCTGCCCATGGCAGGGGGGGTGGAACTAGATGATCTTTAAGGTCCCTTCCAACTCTAATCATTCCATGAATATGGTTTAGTTGGTAAGTGGAAATTCATGATGCTACATTAACTCCATTACTTGCTATACCTGCAAGGCAGAACAAATGATAAAATCTAATTACTATCCCTTTCTTGCAGATTGCTGCAAATGGACAACTTAAGCCATTTGACCCTAACTAGCATTACTGCTTCACAGCAAAGCTACACGATTCAAGTGGTGGATAGCAAGATGGATTAAAATATCTGTTTCAATAGCTTCTGGAATGAAATAATGACTAAAAATAAAAGAGAGCAGTCTGACCTATTTGTTCCCCTTACTGTATTAGAAACAGAAATCCTCAAAACTTCGAAAATATGACAATTTTTCTTCCTGTCAACAAACCTGACAAGACATCTTACATGAAGAGAACCACTATAAAGGTCTGAAAGAGAAGATACAGCTGACAGAAGTTTAAGCGAAGGCCCAGAAAAATTTAATTGAGGTCCCAAGCAAGAACCAACTAGGTGACCCATATGTAAATATACAAAGCCCTTCTGACAAACTACTACATCACTGAAGAGTTAAACAAAAACAATGAATACTGAGAAAAGCAAGATACCACAAAAACTGGATCTTAATGTATTTGAAAGGCAGCTGGCCTATTTTCAATTACATTAAGTAGCCAGGAATCTGAAGCAGAAGCCCAGGCAGGCTCAAATTATTGTAGACTTCCCTTACTGAAAACCCCTTCCATTTGAACAAGTATATTAATTTAACTTTGACATGAAACATTAGATGCAAATGCAAGCTTTTTGAAACTGTAAGGTAGACATTGTTACTACTTTTTTGTTGTACTCCATTGTTACTACTTAGTCAGCCAAGTACTATCTGATGCAATGACTGCCTAGACCTGACAATAACCAGGATCAGTCCAGAATAAGAGACTATAAATACAGCTGGCCATCCAGATCTGCAATTATGTATTTTAAAAAAAGAGAAAAAAACCAAACCACACAAACCAAAGAGAGTCACACACAGCTTACTATCCTGATTTTGGAAAAGGAAAGAATAATTATCCTCACTATCAAAGAAACTGCCAGAAATGCCAACAAGCAGCCCTGGAATCACTTCAGAAGGAAGACTCTATCATCAGTCTCTTGCACTATTAGATGGTCAAAGTGGACATCTCAGCATTTAATTATTGTATCAATGATTTAAACCTGCTAGGAAAATTACACAAAACACTGCCCATTTCACACACACTGCTGGATCCCTTCCATGCATGCTGTCCTGCCTTCTTGTTCATCTTTGACAAAAACTAGCTAAGAGACCTAGGAACCATATTTCAGTTGTAGAACAAATACGTAAGTCAGGTGTGAATGACTTCTCCTTGACAGTATTAGTTCTAATTGCTGCGCTTAACGTTAACAGCAATATCTTATTTTGGTAAGAGCAGTTACATCCCACTATAAGACTTTGATACTGCCTGTAGCCCTGGTAGATTAAAGTGTGCAACGTGCAAGTTCAAACACCTCAGTCAATCTTTGAGCTTGGAGAGACAAGGAGTTAAAGCCAGTGTTAAATTGCTGCATGTGAAGTGATCCATATTTAGACACAGAAATGAATTTTTTTATCCTAACAGTATCACTAGAGTACACAAGGAAGGATCTGCAATCTTCTCCATTCCTTTCTGGTATGATCATAAAGCATTTTGTCTTCATGAAAAACCCTATATACTTATTTCCCTAAGCAAAGGGAAAAAAAAAAAAGAATTTCACTTGTTAAATGTATTCATGAAAGCGGATTCTGTATACTAGAATCAGATGCTACCTTAATTATTGTACAGCATCTTATTTTATTCATTCTAAATAAATAATCTGTGAACATGATTATATGGAGTTATATGAACAAAAAAGTGAACCATGCCAAACTGGCATGCAGTTTATACACAACTTTAAAGAACCCGCTTCGAAGCATTCTTGTGCCTTCAAGAAATCTTGACTCCTCTTAAAAGTTATTGTTGGGAACTCCAGGTCTTCAAGACATTAAAACCCTCTTTCTTTTACATGCTGACTGGAAGCCTTGCAGCAGCTGAAGCAATAAATATTGACAGCTAGCTGGCAAACAGCAGAGATACCAGTGCTCCTAGTCTCCAATTTCACCTGCATCAGCAAAGACAGCGCCTAGAAGGGACAGCATAACTAGGGCCTAATATGTTCAACTGCACTACTGCTGCTTTTGCCTGTATTAAAAGCGTATTTTCCCCTCAATAAGACTGGGGTACCTTTGAACATACCTGGTTTCATATACCACCCTGTAAACTTCAATTATCTGTTAAATCTCATTGCAATGTACAGCTATATAGTGACAAAGCTCTAACTCTGGCTACAAATCGTCCTGCAAGAAGCTTCCAGCATCCAGTTCCATCCTTTCATGCTCTAACATAGGCAGCTCAGCTCCTTCTCCCCTAACTGGTGCTTTGCAAGTTTTGCATGAGGCCACACATCGCCTAACAAAAACTAAACAGCCAACTTATAGCAAACATGGGAAAAGCTGTATGCCAAAATACAAGATACTCCTGACCACACATAAGAAATGGAAGAAAGAATTAATGAAGTAGATTTTAATTAAGAAATTGTATTGGTGACCGAGTTCTGCTTTTCCTCCCACTTCTCATATTCTCTACTTTGAGGCATGAATACAGAAGCTGTAAAGAAAGACATTCAGACTTGCTTAAAGGAAAGCAAATTAAAAACAAAACACAAAGACTACAAAATTCTATCTGTCTTGCCACTGGAAGAAAGGTATCTTTCCAGCAATTCACTCTGTAGTTCAGATGAACTGCAGACTGAGAGTTGCTTTTTAGCAGATTTCATCCTGCTGCCAAGCTAAACAGGTTTTTAAACTGAGATCTGAAACAAAGACTTCTCAGTATATCCCAAAATGTTGACCACTGGGTCAGACCTAGTCCTCAAAACTTCAGCTTATGATTTCATCTGAAGCTAATACATTTTTTTTACCCCTGCACAGACACACCTATGATTATGGTCTACGTTTAGATTTGTAAGAATTCACCAACATACAGTGTCATCATTTTCTCCAGCACACAGCTTCACTGGGAGGAGGGGTGGAGACACCCTCCACACTATAAACATTTGCCTGCTTTCAAAAGGAAGATATGAATCAAAACAAGCTTACCCTGTACTTTTAGCAGGCACTACTCTTAACATGTTAGGTCAAACAATACTTGTGGAGATTATTCCTTCTACCTTCCTCTTTGTCTACCACTGAATATACTTAATTTTGATGGTAATATCTCATTAACAACATCAGTAAGCCTTTACAGATGGCAGGCACTCCCTTTTGTATGCATCACTTAAAAAAAAAAAGCAACCCCCTTAGTATTCCACATCAGAAAAAGTACTGCATAAAATCTGAAGACTACCATAAATGCACAGTTCAGTAGTAGATAAGCGTGCACGAGCTAGGTCTATCGCATAGCTGTACAGCATCTAGAAAGCAGCAATACACTGAGCTTTTGTTTAAACAGAGTAAACCAAGATTTCTGCTTCTACATTTTGAGGCTGCCAAGTCAGTCCATTTGCAAGACATCAGATTGGGCACGGAAAGCAAGAAGTACTTAGCCTATCTAGTGAATCCTCACACTCAAAATCTCACTTCATTCAAATGGCCACCCTTGCCTAATTCTTTCAGTAGGTGGAACTGAAGCCAAAATATTCCTGAACAGGATGGTAATATTCCCTACAGTCTTCCCAAACAGAGGTGAGAGAGCTCTCAAGTCTCACTGTTCTTTTTTGGAATGAGTCTAAGTTTGCGTCAGTGAAGATGATCACCCCATGCAGCTGGAAAAAAGGTATTCAAGAGAAGGGCAAGTCCCCCCAAAAAGCACGATGGAGGACAGCAGCAGCAAGAGTTAACAATAAATTCATTGTACGGAGTTTTATCTGTGGCATTTTATCCAATTTGATGCCACAAAGCATAGAACAAAGACACAGACACAGCTTTTTAAATTCAGTAGATTCAAACAGACATTAAAAAGAAACTGGTTCTCATTCACTTTTAAGGATTTCACCTTAAGGGAAGGTCTTTCAAGGATGCATATGGTATTCTTTGGCCTTCTGAAAGCAAAATCAATTAAGCACAAGACTCAGCCCTTGTAATGAAAATTTATTTAGAAGAGCCATGAGAAAAAGCAAGCTAAATCATAAAACTTAAATTAATAAATGTTTGTCAATACCACTGACAAACCCACTACAAACAAGTCACAGCTTTTGCTAGAGGTCTGAGTTTTCACTGGTGGTTCTGCAGTGTCTCAGATGCAGGCTGCTAGGGAAAAACAAAATGGGAACGCTAAAGGGACCTTGTTTTCATATGCTATTAATTCAAGAGCTTGGGCAAGAGGATTCTTGATATTTTGAAACACTTAAAGACCAACCATAGCTTCCAACACAATTATATTCTGTATGGCTAGGAAACAGTATGTATGCTAAGGTACGTAGCTCCGAGCGCACAATATCATTATGCTTTATGGAATAATTTCATTTCTCTATTATGTTTAAGACAATTTAATGCTGCTTTACTATGTGTGTCCTTAAAGTACTCAAGAGAAAGTCCACTGGGCTTCCTTGTAATTTTTCTGCAAATGCAGTATCTACCAAAACTAGAGAATTCAACAGAAAATACCTTCAATCTTCAGAGGAGCTTACTAGTCCATAATGACAGTGCATTTAGAGAAATACCATCAAAAAACAAAATCCAACAACCCATTATCTGGCAGAAAATGCCTACATAATCTTATCAACAGGAAGAGGTATAAAAAGTTACCAGCAGGAAGACATACAAGTTAAATCACAGGTGAGGGAGGTGGAACCCTTCGTTCCTCCCCTTTTAGCTAAGCCTCACTGGCATGACGTGTAACCACTGGACCTGAAGAAGAAAGGAACTCCCAAAGCATTTAAAACCCACTTGAATCTTCAAGCTTAAGGAATGCAATCATGCAGGTCTGAGACTAAGTAAATCCCTTAGCAATGGGTTGTTAGAAATATGTTGTCCCATATTCAGCATTAAAGCTGCACTCTGTTGCTTAGATCCAACCTAGGACATTTTTATTAATCTGGGCCCATAGCTGCAGCACAGGAAGAATCCTGCTACCGCATGCTAAATGGTATCGTGCAACAACCAGGAGATGAGCAGCAAGCCATCTCACTCTTTCTGCTCAGCACAAGACATCAAAAACCCCTTAAACAATAAATCAACATCACGCTTTCAGCAACAAACCAGCAGAGAAAATGGTATTAAATTTTATTAGGATTTTGCGTGAGATTATATTCCATTAAAGAGACTATCCACCGTCTAATGTTGTCATGATAGAGGATTTACGTATCCCACTCTTCCCTGCTTATCATCTCCCAAATGGTGACCTGTTAAATCTGTAGAAGGCATGTAACTGACACATTAACTTTTAAGCACAGATGATACCAAGAAATTCTAACAGTATCAGAGCATTGCCAAAATTTACGTTTGTAGCTTTTCTTAAAGCTTAAGTACCTGAGGATCAGAGGGCTATTTTCAGGTTTCATTTAAAAATTAATCTTTAGTCATCATGGCAGCAGAAAACTGAAACATAACAGCGCAAAAAAACCAGACTAAATACTTCAAAAATTATGGTCGATTAAAAAATCCAACTACTTTTGAATTTCTCAGTCCTCTCTTACACTGATATGCAGACACAATCCTGCAGCATTCCAAATTCTACAGTCGGTTACATCTCAGTTACAAATCAAGTCTCTTCAAACAGTTTGATAACATTTTATTTAATTAACAAAACTCTGAAAACGTTGAGAGAAATTGCAACTTTTGAGAGTTTCACTGTTTTATTCACTTGTGTAAGATCACATGGTTACTAGACACATGCACGCTAAATATATTTCATGCTATCATGGCAGCAGGTCAGTTCTGTACAAGCTGCTTGTATTAAATTTCTCCTATAAGTGACACTAGAGTTTAGCTCTGCTACAGCAAATATAGGAAGAGGCCTCACATTCCAAACAACCATGCCAACAGAGTATGCCAGTGCTACTTTAACCCATTTACTATTTTAAAACACACATGTAAGCCTTGCATTTATGTTATCTATATTATGAATTTTTAAGATTCAAAACTCCAAAGCTAATTGGTTTGTCTTACCATCTTGCTATGAAAATTTAAGGAAAAGGTCACAAGATTATAGTCTATAATACGTGATGTGTAAGACTGGTGATATTCAAAACAGTACGTGTTATTAACTAGATAGGATATTCAACTACAACAGAGTAACTACTAGAACACATTTCAAATAAGCATCATTGCATACTGTTCTACCAATTTCATAGTAGATGTTCTCTACAGAACATATTGACATATAAAAAACCCACACATTGCCTCCACATATATTGACATATACAGAAATACACACACTGGCATATAAAAAGTACAAACAGATCCGAGTTGTCAAAATTAATGGAGCACATACTAGAAATATTTTATCAACCTCTGTCACAATGCTTTCCTATGTCATACTACAAAAGAGAATACACCACTACAGAGAATGCCAGCACAATGGGGAAAGGAAGGCAATCTCTTCTAAAAGTTGCCCATAGGCTAACACAGGGGGACATTCCAGATAACGTGTTTTGTGGTTTCAGACTGCTGCCTTGGAGAATGCTAAAATAAAAGGGGAATAGTCTTGATCACAGAAGTCAAGAGAGATTAGAAAGGTATCTGTATTCTGCTGGAAGAATACACATTAATTCTTTTCATAAGTCTAACTCAAACTCAAATACTTACCAGTAAGAATGTAATCACAGTAAGCTTCAGCACTGAAGCTGGAGGCAGGGGGAATCATACAGACCTTCAGGAAATATTTAGGCAGCTATTCCACATAAAAATCTCAGACTGTTACTACTCTAATGAAACCATATCCACTGGGGCTAGTTTAAAGTTATCTCATGTACCTACTTAAGCTGTAATTGCACGTTTGCTGCATACTACAAGCACATCCTGACACTGTTCCACTTAAGTAGAAACTTCGCAAGATTGTTCATACATCACTGGTCCTCCCTTTCCACTGGATGGGGGACATCTGGAAACCAGACAGAACTATCAACAGGTAACTGAGCATATCTTTATTGTAGATAACTATGGGCACATCAAGAGAATAAAGAGAGGCAAAGGTACAGGTGTGCTGCAATAAATGGTTGGATTTTGAGTAGATGATACTTTAAACTAGCTTATTAGTCATAGTTATTCCTTAGTTAGTCTGCAGTGAACACTAGTATTTAGCAAATAATACACTGACAGAAAGATACAGAATACCACATTTTTACAGATGAAGAGTATTGTAACGCTTGCAATTTTAGTCGCTCAAAGGTTAAGCACCAAACCATCTGAAGTCTACTGTGTGGTCCTGATATATTGACCAGGTTTCATTTTGACATTAGAACTTCTGCACTAAGGGACCATGTTGGAGGCATCGAATCATCTCTATTTAGAAGAGTTTTTTTTTAACAAACCAGGAGAAAAACTAATATTAGCTCCACACAGAATACATACCCATATAGTGTCACACATAAGCACATGATTGAGATAGCTAATATGATGCTATTTGACCAGACAAAGTAAGTGCTAATACACAGCAGTGCTCTGCCCGATAGCTTTAACATCAAATCTGGGCCATCTTTGCACTCAGATTTCTATGCAGCTGCTGGTAAGAATCCCCCACCCCCCAACCCATGGGAGCACAGAAGCTGTCCTTACAAAGGAAAAAACAAACAAAAACAAAAAACCAAACACCTCCTCAAGAACCACCCTTCACCTCTGCATAAGTGTCAAAAGCCTGAGGCTAGCTGAATTATAATGTGCCAGTTGTTTACTTCTGCTAAACTTTGCATTTGACTTGTTAACTGCTCAAATATTTAAGCCATCACTTCCTCATCTGCATCAGATTTGAACCCATTTTTTCACTACATCTTATTTGAAAATTTTAAAGAGTTACAGATCATTCTGACCTACTATTAGCAAAGCACAGCATTGAAGAACACCTCAAAAAAAAGTACTAGCACATTAGAAGTACACAACAGTTAACACATTTAGAGCAGTCATACTGGATTCCTTTCACAAAGAGAAAACCACACAACTAAAAACAAGAGCTACGCTGTAAAAACCACAGAAAAGTAATGAAATAACTGAACCAGTAACCTTCAATATGGAGACAAAACTAGGAAATGGGACCAAGAAATACAACTTGTCTACAAAAACCGTGTTTTGCATCTGTCTAATTAACATGTTTCTGACTGCACCATTCAAAATGCAGCTTCCAAATTCCACCAATACAGTAAAAACTGGGGGAAAAAAAACCCCAACAACAGTGTTTCCACTGCAAACAGGTAATATTAGGGTCCTACAGAGAAAAGTTAGGGTCTTACAGATCATATGAAACACGTTTTGACTAAGAACAGTAAGTGTTCAATGTTACACCAAGCACTTAAAAAAAAAAAAGCTGAGCTTGGTGGAGGACTTGGAATTAAATTATCTGCCACTGTTTGATGCATTACAGGTTACTCTTATTTCAGAAGCAAACAAAAAACCCAACAACAAATCAAAACCTACCTAACGTGATTATCAATAAAAGCATAGCTTGCATAATGTAAAACTATGCAAATAGTCTGTTTTTAAGATCAGACAGTAATTGCTTTGTTTCTCCAAAAGTGTTGGCACATACTTGGTCAGTTTTGGAGCATCTACTTTTCAAGATCCCAGGTGGAAAAAAGGAACAAAAATCTGTTCACGCACCATACCCAGATGACTGATCTGGAACTTTACTCATGGCAACATTAGAAGACAAACCAAAAATGGAAGAGAAGATATTAAGATAAGTAAAAACGAGATACTTAACTGAGAGTAGAATTCACAAGACTTTCTCTTTCTTCCTCAGGAGAAAAACACCAGCACTTTAACAGATAAATCTGACAGAAAACTCATCATCCACCCACTGTGAAGTGAAATGAATGAAAGCTCAAAAAAATGGCACAGAAAGACGGGGGGGGGGGGGGGGGGGGGGGGGGGAGATATTTTTTGGTTTACTTGCAACTCTCTCTCAAAAAAACCCCACTTAATAAAGAATAAACAGCTGAAGTCTGATATACTCACTCTTCCAGATCCTAACACCAAAACTCATATGCAACATAACTTCAGTTGTTTACATCACTTCATTTCAGCCAAGTCACATGGCATGCCATACCTCCTCTTCAAAATACCCTTCTGCCCTGTCACACTGACAAAGGACAGGACAAGAGACTGGTAAATTGCACCTAGGCAGGGAGACAAGGATTAAGGCATTTGCACCAGGGTCAAAAAGCAATCAACCAACTTCAAAGGCAAGGCACCAATGTTAAATTTCCTCAACAGCAAAACACTCCAAACAAGGCAAGGTTTGCCAATAAAAGCAATATTTGCTGCTAAAGCAACAGATTAGCAGATAAGCTTTGAGGTACAAAAGTCCTCCAGATCACAATTTAACCAACAGGTATCAACTGGAGAACTGAAAACAAATGCAAAAATGCATCACTCTCACTAGAAAATTATTCCTCATTTTTTATCTTCTGTATTCATAAATAGCAAGAGCTGATCAAAGTTATATTTGGCAGAACAAAGTCCTTAATTAAAGCTCAAGGCTTCTCAGAGTCAGGCATCCATTTGGTGATGTCAAATTACAACAGAATAGAAACCACCACCATCATCATCCAACCATTATCAACACCACAAGATCTGTATGCCGGACAGTTCAAAAGCTTCTGCCATACATACAGATCAAAATGAAACAAAAATTTTTATCTCCCTAGTTTTCCTGATTTGTTAAAGGCCACCTGAGCCAAAATTTTCCTCTTAGAACAGAGGCATCAATCTAGACCACAGACAAATTTTGGAACGCAAATTTTACTGAAAGCAACAAACTTCATTGTAGTAAGATACATGAACAAAAATGAGTCATCCTTAAAAAAAATAAACCTTATTTAAGTTTGTCACACAATAATTATGAAGAATTTCAAGCCTACTCTTGAAGACATTTCATGCAGCAAGGCCTGCTAAATGAAAGAATCTTAATGTTCTCACAATACATAAAAAGTGACCAAACCACATTTAATAAAGAAACAAATGGAAAAAAGAATAAAAGTTGGTGGGTGCTGACTGTCATTTGGTTTTACTGGAACATATCAAATAGTTTCAGTACTCTTCTGCTAAAGATATGAAAAGCTGAAACAGGAATTCACAGCTACAAACCACACGAGACCATGTGATAAGACATGCCCACCTCAAAAATGCAGGTGCATTGCCATCCACATCTTGCTAGCGAATAGTCAAAACTGAACATATTAACTCAGTTTCTCAAAGACTTAATAGATGACAAATATGACTCTTTAGACATTTTCACCATTAAGAAACAGGTTTGCCCCATTTAGGTACTACATTTAAAGAGCATTTTGTGACACGATGGATTTTCAAGTGGTAGGGGTAAAAAAAAAATAGATGCTTTCTCCGTGTGGGTATCCTAACATGCCATTGACTTGCACTGCTACATTGAACTAGTTTAAAGGTAGCCTGCATACATCTATCACAATATAGCTTTACCTTTGAGGTAAGAGGGGATCTGAGGAATTCTATCGAAACAGACTAAAAGACGATTTTCCTGAATGTGGCCTCTAATCTGGAAGACAGATATAAATAATAATATTTTTCCCGTCATATCTTGTTTAGTATGCTACCTCAGCAAGTCTTTCCAATGGGAGGGTTAAGATAAGCCGGGGAAATTGCTCTGTAGGAAATACAGGCAAGGCCCGTAAGCTTGTAACATGTCTAAGCATACTGCACAGACCTGTCGGGTGCACAGGTCTCAGGTCTGGGAGAAGAACATTCTGGCTTTAGGAGATTTCTTACATTAATTGCCTGAGACTAGCAAAAGAGCACTTTAACCCAGAAACACCTTTTTAAGAAAAATTATGAAAAAGATACGGACATTATCTTCCCTCATTATCCAAATGACACTGAGCATCTCTAGATCCACTCCATCTTCCCGTGAGCAGAGTATGAACCCCCTCAGGCAGTCAGAGGGCCGAAACCTCCTGTGACAAGCACAGCAGCCAAAGCAGGAGAGAAGGGCTGGCGACATGCTGACTGGGTTGGGCGGGCAAACGGTGTGCATCCTTCTCTGCCACTAAACTGTAGCCAGAACTCCCTTCACCTTCACTGAAATCCTGACATTCCAGAAGAGCATCTCAACCCACTGGTGCATTCTGGAAACTAAGAGCGATAATGAAAGTGCAGATCCAGAGCTAGATTTCATTAGATTGAACAGTGAGACTTCAGTATTTATTGTAGCTCTCAAACAGAAATATACAGTTTCACAATGAATGATTGTAGATGTGTTCTCTAAACAATGATAATTCAATTAAGTATCACTCATTTAGACAGATACATTACTTTAATTATGCTCAAATTGTCTCCTATTGCTAAAATAAAAGTTAAATAATTTAATTTAGTACGGGAATACAGCAGAGGAGAAAAAGACAAAGACTTGGATTAAAAAGCTTACGTGAATGCCAAAAAGAAAAAGAGGTTCCTTACACACTCAGGAACCACTGGAACCCTTCAGCATTTTTTGCCAAACATGGTTTTATGTTGTTGGGGGTTTTTTTTTGTTATTTTTTGGTTGGTTTTTTTTTTTAATAGTGTTCTAGAAAGTTTTGCTAAGGCTACTTGTATATGGACTATAATACAGCCAACATACTGTATTACAAAGAAGACAATAGCAAGACCTGACTAATGTGTATTAAAGAAAACACATTTACTACCATGGGAACCCCGTTAGAGTTCACCACTATTTCAAGTAGTCTACAGGAAGCTTTTCTGTGCTAGACTTCCTCTACTAATACTTTTAAGCCATAAACATTAATAGCATAACGGGGAACAAGTACACAGGCAATGTCATCGGCTTACAGCATTTTCATTTAAATAGGTCTAACAGACACAAGGAAACATGGTAGAAAGAATACCAAAATAAGATCTCCACACTTACACCGTCACTACAGCCAAGGATTTAGCTGGAACATTGAAACCGATTCACTGAAAACATATTGTAAGCACTGTTAATGAATGTGAGAGAAACAAGGGAAAAAAAAATCCACACACAGCACAAAAAACAAGCATTACAAGAAATGTACCAAATTCAGTTGAAAGCTGACATCATCAAATCTGGTACAGGAAGTTTCACCAGAATAATGTTATTGTAACAAACTGAACCAAAATAAAACAGTGCCTATACCAAGCTTTTGGGATGTGCAGATCTAACAGGAAGAAAAGCAAGTTCCAACTCCCAATATTCAGTTTTATTGCAACTCTATCTATATACGTAAGAGGACCAGCAATACCAGCAACATAAAACTAGAGTTAGTTTAAACATTAAACTACACATAGGACTTGCCAAGTTACTGCCGTTTACAGGAAAAGCTCAAGAAATCTCGCAAGACATTAACTTACAGCTGAAACTACTTTTCTCACTTCCTGCGTGGAGGCAGTATATGAAATCCACCTGGAAGTAGAACTCAAACATTTTCAGGAGATTTTGTTTTTCACTATGTCTTACAGGGTCCAAGTTAGTCTTTCAATGATGGTCTGCAAACTTAAACATTATATAATAAAAGCATTTCTTTCAAGTTTGGGGTTTTTTTTGCAGGGTTTCAGAGATCAAAAAACAGGACCTAAAAATGTCAATATAAAAGTCTTATTAGACTCCAGAATGAACAGTTATCGATCCAAAAATAGAACAAACTTCCCCCAAAAAGCATTCTGCACATTGAAATAATAGAACTGCGTTTTCTGTTTAATCTCAAGAGCAGCCAGTATTTGTATACATAGCATTAGCTACTAAGGATCTGAACATTTCACCAAATAGTTAGTTGTATCACACTGAAATCCACTTTTAATCAACAAAAAGCATGGCAACTTGGCACATAATTTGGGGTTTGGGTTTTTTGTTTTGTTTTTTTTATGAAGTTCAGAAAAAGAGGTACTTTTCTACAGAAATCCAAACAAAAGATGTCTTCCTGAAAATATGGAATAAATCACATCACAAGCAACATCCTGAATGCATCGTATATCAAGTTCCTTCTCTTGCATAGTAGCAAGAAGGAAAAAGTATCCTAATCCCTTGAATATTGTGGCAACCACAATAACAACTGCAGCACAAGATCTTCCAAAAATACGCATTTTAAAATACCGAGCTTACCCTTCAGAATTAATACACCTACAACAATCTTCTTCGTTAATATACGCAGTTCTTTCCTTGCTCAAATTTGTATTTGTGTCTAAGGAGATCGAAATGGAAAAAGACAACAGGACAATCATAGAAAGTGGTCAAACCCAGGTACACTGTCTCAAGTAAGTAGATACATTAATGGTAGGACACTTCAAAGTTTAAAGGTCTGAGACCAGAAACACTCGTAAGTTTGAAACAAGAAGTCTGAGGTAAGATGAGAGGCTTACGCTCTCTCAAGTTGATAAACCAAGCCAGACACTCAAGCTACAAATATAAAAAACAACATATGAAAAGTAACACCCATGGAACTGAATTTTGTATCTTCATTCCACTTTACTTGTATCTTGATTGAAACAAAACAAAAACTGCTTTCTAGTTACTTTAACTGGCTGCTGTCAAAATTCTGAAGGAAAATTATCTGTAAATCCTAACACCGGTGGGCTGAAGCACTCATGCTCAAGATACAGTTATATCTTCGAAAAATTCTCACCTACTCCTTCCTTCCTCCCCTGTGGCCGAAACACTGACACATCTGTGTGGGTGCACTACACGAAACACAATGATTGCTGGGCTGCCTGTCCCTTTACTGTTCCAATATTGCTAACAGATCAGACTATTTTAAGATAAGCTAATTATGCCAGTGAAGTATCTTATAAGCCATTAAGATTAAGCAGAAGAGACCATGAAGAATTAAAAGCAGTGAAGTACAGATAAGACAGAAGCAAGAATTGTGATCTCAGCTATTCAAGATAAGCAGCCTGGAGGATTCCTCATCAGATTGCAAGTACAAATTTTAGTCTGTACTTACTTTCTCCTGCTTCTAACAGTTGTAAGAAGCACAAAAAACACTTCACATGAAGGGCTGCTTTTCCTTACACCTTGAGAAAATTAGTCATTCAAGTTTTAGAAGAACAACACCCCCAAGTCTTTGTGGCTTGCTGGTAGGCATTAGCTACATGCACGCAAGACAGCTGCAGAAACAAACATAGATGCCTTAAAAGAAATAGATCTGAAGAAAAATCCTCCGACTACGAGTTTGTTGCACAGAAAGTTTCAAGAAGTTTAGCAGATCACCTTCTCATTAACATTTCATTAAAGGAATACATGTTGGAAAAGCAGGTTGAAACCTCTTTTGAGAACTACTCAGCCAGTATCTTCAGGAATATTGTGGTAGGTTTTATTACTGAACAACTCAGCCTTAAAAATACCATGTTTAAAAAAATAGGATCCAGAAAGTTGTCAATAAAACACAGAGTGAAACTCATGTAGGGGGTGGGGAGAGGGATTTTAAAGAAGTTTATTAGTATCTCTTAGGAACAAAAGATATTCCCTCCACTCGTTTGTTCCTTCAAAGGGGGAAGGGGGGGGGAGCAGGGGAGATTAGACACAAGGTGTTAAAACAGAAAAACTTAAGCGTTTTCTAGACAAACAGGTCTTATGACTTTCTTTGATGCAAATAAACTCCTGCTCCCCCACCTCCAGAAGATATGTGTAAAAGCAAACTGCTGTCCAAAACTATATACAATTATGGTCCAAAGTCTGGCAAGGGAAAAGCAGAGGACAGGCAGTCGCAATCACAACCCACTAAGCTTCTATTCCAGATCACAAGAATCAAATCCTAAGTAGAAATGCTGCAGAGTCGATTCCCTGCACAAAATCTCCAAACCATTACAGAATTTTGCAAATAACATCCTGACCAGCCTCTCTGGGTAGGAAGAAATCACAAGTGTTCTACACAACTATGTTCCCATATACTTACAAACAGGCATCATTAAAATGAAGATCTATTTAAGATTTAACTTTATTCTGCTGAACAAATGAATCACAGCCTAATATGACATTTAGATCAAATCAAATACATTAAAAGCAAAGCAAATTAAGAAACTGAAAGTAGTTTTAAATCATCCTACCTTTAAGAGTTTATTTTCATAAAATTAAATAAAAACACTTAAGAAAACAACACTTTGCTGATACAAGATTAGAGCATTATCAACGATGGCACTAAAATCTTGAAGACGGAACTGTATTCCCCACAGCTTTCTAGACCTGCTTTTCTAATAAAATCAGGTTTACATGATCATAGTCTACTCTCCCTCATTAACAGCTTCTGCTTCAATTGGCCAGTTCCAAGCAAGTGCAACAGTAAAACTATCAATTATTTCTAAGACTTTATAAAGTGCTGCCGAATTTTTGACCTGGCGGTTGCACACAGTCCCCCAAGCGAAGCACCTGACCTGCAGTGAGTGACCAGCGAGGCAGCAGCGTCTGTCGGGTAACTCAGGCAGTCAACAGGCACCTGTGCTCAGACCAGCCACAGCTAGCGGGGCATTTGAGGTATTTACAGAACTTAAAGAAATACACTGTATAGAGGGGATACTCTGAAAGATCAGGGAATAACAGAAGACTCGAAAAATAAGTTCCATAAGTTTTCTTACATGCAAAACTACTACTTCACTGTTACTGTTCTATTTTTAAATATTTCTACCACTTCTCCAAGCCATATTCTAATATCATACATGAAATGGGCTATAGTAGACACAGAGTAAAAATTTTCATATACACATTGTCTTTGTTCTTCCCTCTTCCCCATACCACGCTTATTTGCTCCTGAGGAACCCAGCCATACAGCTGGAATCCTTTTATCTCATGCAATCACACTGGTTGTGCTCGCCTACAACCAATATTAACAGGACGGTCTGCAGATCCTTTAATGACTTCTGTCTCCTCTTAAGACAAAAATTAGAAGGTGAAAAGAAGAAAAAAAAAACATGGCAGCAATACCCAATAGCACCCATTAGTAACATCAAGTTGGTTGCAGCCTAGACTTGTTCTAAAGTATTTCTTCAGTCCTATAGCAAGACCTGATGGTTGTGTTCACTCAGAAGCTCAGCCAGGACCCCAACTGCTGCACAAGCATGCCTGGATCACCAGAGGGTGCTGCAGGGGCTCATAACATGACTACAATGTAATTTGGGCTTGGATCATAACCTTCTAATATGGGGAAAGTCCTTTTTGCAGCTTTTCTTAAAAAAAAAAAAAAAAAAAAGAAAAAAGAAAGGTTTTTACTTGGGTCTCTTCCTAGTCATAACATTTTGATGCCCTCTCCACTCACATCTTCTGAAATGAATGACTCCATTACTTTTTTTATAGACTGGTGCAAGTTTTATATAAGCACCTTGTGCTAACACACTATTGATTGGAAACACGCGTGTACCTGACAACAACAGGATTCATTGACTAATTCTATGGCATCTTCAAAAGATAACTATAAAAACAGGCATGTCAGCACCAGGCTTAACTTGACAGTACAGGAGTCCATCTCCTCAGCAAAAACATATGGGGAACCTACAAACAGAGAAGAAAAGCCTGCAACCCACTGAACTAGAGACGTCTCATATATAGGGCATGCTAAAAGTATCTGCAGGAAGATTTACTGAAAAGCAGCTAGCAGGATAACTGTGGGCTATCACGTTACATTCATCTTACTGTGAATCCAGGCCTCCTATGTAGATAAGCCTGTTTAAAAAAAAAAATAAATCAACTAGAAGTCACTAGGAGCATCCTTCAGAATACTAAAACAGTTGAAAATGTCAACTACTATTACTATCCCATAACCCTATTACATTTCCTAAACAAATCATTAGGTTTCTAAAGTACTTTCCTCCCATTTTGCAGGAAGCATATAAATGACTCCAGTATTCGGGAATATTAATCACGTTTTAAAATCCAGAACTTTCAATCATTTGAACACCACATTTTACTGGTTCCTTGAAGCTACTGAATTAAGAGCGATAAAGAGAAAAATTGACCAATGATACTTTTTTTTTTTTAAGGAGAAAAAATCATTTGACAATTATCTTATGGTAACTCTTGTTGTTTTCCCCCCCCTCCAAATTTCAACTTATATTAAACCCACGACAAAGTCTGGGGGACTTTTTGAATTTCTGTGTCTTTCACTGAGAACGGGTGTTCTGTATTTCTATCTGACTTTGTAATATAGGTTTCGTAAAATAAAATATTTTTTAAATTTCAGTTAATTCAATTTGTAAGCTTCCCATTACTTTTTTGATGGCTATTCAGGTTAGCAGTTTTCATATTTGTGACAAAGAAAACAAGCAGCAGCTACTTACAGCTGAAAATTATTCTTTGATATTCAACCATGTTACTACATGCTCTACGTACTCCTTGTGAATTTTTAGAGTATTTGTGTTAATAACCAGAACTTCTGCAAATATTTCCATACCCTGTATCTCCAATAACCAGTTAATACCCGCCTCCACCTACTGCTCATATCTCTCTTCAGCCATGCAGGACTGTCTCCTTCCCCTGAAGGAGTTTTAATGGTTTCCATTAGGAAGCACTAAATTAATACTTCTACTGCTGGCACTTTTTTCATAGTCGAGCCCAACTCAAAAGATCTCACGCAAAGATCTTCATATTTGTTTCAGTGACAAAAAGTAAAGACACCAACATTTGGAATGCTATGAACAGAGATAAGAGAACAAGACGACAAAACAAAAAAAACAATAACACACAAACCACAAAAATCCTAATGCTCCAAAAGAAACAAAGGAGGATATTAAGGAAGTCTCTCAGAGGAAATCCTTCTTCTGCACTCAAAAGCTTCAAATCCCAAAAGCCAACTAGCCAAGCTAGTAAGTGTATTATCAAACCCAGACTAATAAACATAATTTGACATCTTATAGGCTCAAAAATTTTACCAGAAAGCGCTTTTCACTTGATGTGTACAGAAAAGGAACAGAGTATCTCTTGCCATACCTTTTACTTTGCCCTTTTTTAACCTGAAACCAATGAGCTTCTGACTATAAATTTAAGACACCTGAATTGTAATTAAAACTTCATATCATTACACAATACTTCTGACAGCTTCAAGGTAAAATAAAAATATTTAGTTACTGAAAAATTTAGATTATTACCCTGGCTGCATGACAACATAATACAAGCACAGTGATGACGGAACATCCTATTTTCTCAAATATTCTCAGAAGGCTCAGTGCTTTGAAAGCTCATACTGCAAAAAGCAACGTTTTTTTAATTGTTATATACACCAACTTATTAGCAGTCATTCTTGTCAGCTTACAGTTTTTAAAACAGGATGCATGCAGTCATATCAGGAAGAGGGCAGTTGCTGTGAAAGAATGATACCAAAAACAAGATGTCCTTAATGTTGATAACCTCACACAATGTTTCTGAGCTACACTATACAAGTTTTCCACAACAGTAAGATGGTCAATTAAATACAATTCAAAGCATCTGGAGAAAGATGCCTGCTTAAAAACACTGTCACTTTTTTTTATATCTGAGGAAAAATTAAAAAAAAAAAACAAACTATTACAACTTCTTTCTTAGCCTCCTGGATGCAAGTATTGCAGATTTTGCATAATACGGGGGGGGGGAAGTCACCTTATCCTAACACCTTTACAGTTTCTTTAATGGACAGTGCCAAGGCAAGTCTGTTCTGCCCTTTATGACCCCTCATCTTTTTATATGTGTGTGTATATGTATGAGTCTCTCAAGGGTCAACTACTTGTTTACTCTCTTCTCTTACAACTGTTAGTAAGTCTTCCATATCCCATCTATTTACACTTACAATACCTTCCTATGCATCGTAAGGGATACTAAAATCACCTCCACCAAATTCTTTCTCTCAACTCTATATGCCAATATCTTCAAGAAAGAAATGTTTAACAGCATAGCCAAAGACCAGCTCAGTTACAGATGCGCTTACATAATGACATAGCTAAAAGTTTAATATAATTTATCCCCCTTGACCTTCTAAACATTGTAAGTGATCACAAAGTTACAAGATCAGGCCTGTGTATATTGGTACAGCACTCAATACCAACACTGACCACAGCTTGCAAGGATTACTGCAGGTATCAAGATGACATATCCACTTTACCTATTCTCACAGGTCTATGGTTAGCTTTCAAACAATAAAAATAACATTAGTCCAATCCATGAAATCCTAAATGACAACAGTAGAAGTAATTTGGTTTTTATATGAAGCTGAGTTCAAAAACACCTGAAAGGATTTGAAGTAAATGGAAAAAAATCCTCCTTCCCCCCTATTATCATCATAAAAGTATCATGAGCACAAACCCATCCATTCCACACCCCACTCTTTTAGGTGATCTCTGACCACCATAGTAAGAGGCAAACACATTTTTCTCCTAGTTATTTAGATTGTTATTAAAAAAAAAAAAGTAAAAATACACAGTAAAAGATGCTCTGTCATCAATGCCTGGTACACAGATACTTAACTCAAAGCAAGCACCTTTCCACAACTATGCTTGGCTGATAATTCCTAACACTTTTTATCCTGGTATACTTAAAATAGGCAGGCAACAATACTTAGTAACTACTAGTGAAATCCAGCTGAGCACAAAGCAACACAGAATGCACTTTCAAATCTCTAGGTTGGCCCATAAGGACTTTGGCAGAATTCAAAAGCTCTTCAGGGACAGAGACAAATATAAGTGGGAGACCTACCTAATTAAGCATCACTAACATTCTGAATATAGAGTAGTTAATTCCTTGAAAAATAATTCAATTAATCACACTCTTATTAAGAAGGATGTGTTTTCTTCTCATTATATAGGCACGCTTGTACTGTTACAACACATAGGGAACAAAAAGCACAGCGTTTTCTTTAGAAAAGGTTCTATACTACCTTGCATCAAAAGTCTGAAAAAAGACCGGACCCAAAATTTATCTGTCTTTACCCAACAGTCATTCCTACCTAATTCTTCACCACAGCCTCAGATTAAGGAGAAAAGGAGAAAGGAAGATTACCACATACACCACTTAAAATATTCCAACTCAGTGACTGTTTTGGCAGGGGGGGATTGAAATCTCAGGAACAGTTGTCTTGCAAGACATTAATTCCTCTTTAGTGTCAAATGGAAATGACAGCACACAGCAGAAGGGTTTATGTTCCTAAAGAAAAACATATTTGAGTTAAGGATTAAGAAATCTAGAAAAACTCTCATAGAACCATTAAACATAAGTCTAAACAATACAGTTGATAAACAAAAATAAAAGTCCCCCAATGTGGAAGAAAAAAACTTCATTTGAACCCCATAAGCAATAACTTGGAAAAAAAAAAAAATCAAGTGTTAAAACAAGAATGCAATGTATGAAGAGGGTGCTAAGAGGTAGAAATGTAGATCAGATGCTTACTTTGAAATAAACAAAGCAAACTACACTACCGCAGGCTACAAACTTAACCTTCCATGGCATTATTTATTAGCTGGTACTCTACCACAGACCATGCTGGGGGAGGGCAACTGTCATATTACACAGTTGAAGTCTGTTTTTAACTCTTAGTAATACTACTTTGTTCATTCATTAGATACTGTATCAATGACCTAAAATGTATTTTGATTAGCTGCCCAAAAAAGTTCCTGAAGTCTTCTTACTGGAAGGTCAACAAAACTAACCGGGGTGGGGGGGCTGGGGGGGAGTGGAAATCAAAATAATGTCTTACTGTAATCTTACAACCTTCCTAAGACACCAAAACCACGTTGTAAACATTCAGGGAAAGTCAGCTATATTCAGTTATTTCAGGGTCTGACTGCACCTTCGGAGACTTTATTTATTTCACATGACAGGAGAAAGAGTTAAACTAAACCCACCCTCAGTACCACATTGACTAGCCCATTCAAACAATTACTGCGTTAGTTTTTCAGCACTAGCAGTAAAGCATAAAAGAAAAGAGAGGAATAGTGCATTAATCTTCCCTGCTTACGCTACCAGAGCTGAAGAAATCAAATCTCAGCACAAGGCAACAGGCACTAAAAATCACCCGTATTAATCATGAACAAAGATTTTCACTTTTGTTCCATTTTATCAACTGAAGAACACATTACACATGAGAAATAGTATCTTTCAAATACAAGAAATGTGAAAACTTAAATAAAGCCACTTTGTGCATTAAGAAGTTGTGCAGCATATACATCGCCACATGATGTTCAAATTAATTCAACATAAGTTTTGTTTCAATGAGAAGGAAAAGTATTTCCCAGTGCTTTGCACACATTATCAGGCTGCTGGCATACTGAATAGGCCCAAAGCCTAAGTTTTACACAGAGTATTTAATCCTGTGGGCTTTAAAAATAAAAATTAAGAATTTGTTAAGGTGAATAAAATGTGCTAATTTTTAGAAAACATATCTTTTAAAAATTAAGCTTAACACAGACATCTCTCATGCAAAGCACAACAAAGTACAGTTACTACAACTTCAAGATATTTCTTATTTAAGCAAAAAACTTAGTTCCCAAACTTATACAGATTTGCACATTACATAGCATTATCCTACACTACTTTTACTACTGTTAGAGAATTAATCAACTGTGTTTTGTTATGCACGGCATGACTTAGAGCAGGCAAGGTAGCATGGCATTGTTCACAGACTTGCATGGTGCTGCTAGTCTCTCTGAAGCAGCACTCAGGCCCAGAATACACAGAACGACATCAACAAGTTATCCAAGAAACTTGGCTAACATTCTAAAATAAACCCCGTAAAAGCTTTGCTGCCCTCATTAACCAGTTTAAGGTAAGCCACATGCACTTCAGCTCAAATAAGTTTTTAAAAAAGATAGGTCTCCTGCCATAATAAGCCATTTTATTCTCCAGAATTATGTCAAGTTTTAATTCAGCCAAGTCCTCCTTATCTTACTAGTCCAACATGACTCAATTCTGTAGATCAATTTACCTAACTTCATGAAATCCAATGTTCACTTATTTCTTCACCCCTTGTTTCGCAGAGAAAGAAACTAATGTTATATCAAGGTACAGGAATCTAAATCCAGATATCTACGCGTATGTGCAAAGCATTCTATGGGCCCACTCGCGGAGGTGAGGTATAGCCACGCTGGCCTAAAGACACGCTTAAAATGGAGCAAATCAAGCAAACATAGGAGCTAAAGGCTAATATATTTCTACCGTAGTTTACAATCTTTAAACACCTTCTCACAAATAAATCATGAGAAATGCTAGAATACTAAAACTGATTTAGATGAGCTGCACTGGCGGAAAGAGAGACTACCATCTACACTAGAACTGTTCTGAAGTAGATGCTGTCCCTCTCATTGAAGGATTCTTCTCGTTTACTGATGATACTCCTCTACTACTCCTGGTGGACTATGTCAACTACATATTTAGAAAAGAATTATGGAGGAGAAAGATAACTAACTGGGGCACTGGGTTATTTTCCTTCCCAAATTCCAAACTGAATGCCCTCAGTCAAACAAGGCTCATCTCCAACTGGCCAGCACTGTTATAATCCCTTAACATCAAGACAAGTTGTTCCATTCTCTCATTTTTGTTTTGCTAGCTAAACAAGCATAGAATTTTAAAATATCGTTTTGTAATTATGCCCTTTAGTGACCAAAAGTGCTAAAATTGCATCCTTTATTACAATTCTTCTAAATTATATAATTGAAAAACATGTCATTTTGCACATAATCTAGCACCTAAATGAAAAAAATAGTTTAAAAAAGGAACCTCACACTTTTCCCCCAAATGCAAATAGCTTGTTAGAGAGAAGGAAAAAAAACAAAGATTACATTTTTACATGTAACAGGTAAACTTTTGAAATAATTTTTAAACAGACAACATAGATTATAGGAACATTGCTCTAACACCTTTTGCGCAGGTTGTTTAAACGCTAGCTAGCAATAACAAGACAACAGAAATACCTATGAAAATAGATACCTAATTCCTAAAAATGAAAAAATACTTGTGTAAGGAACAATTATGTTTAGACAGTTAAATAAGTCTGAAAGTTTATAGCCTTCCTTACACTACATAAAAATTTACCAAACAGTGAAAAAGGTTTAAAATAAATACCGTCTATATTTCTAACTCCATACCGAACCGCATATTTTTCCTTACTACTACTGTTTCTGTTGCTCCTTTGTACTTCCCAGAACCCCTTTTCCTCACTGTTCATAATAAATTTAATCTCTGCATGACTATGGGACACAACGGTTTTACACTAAGGTCTAAAAGAAACCCTCTTCTTAAATTGTCTTTTTTCCCCTATAGAGCTCCAGTTTCTCAACTCTGAAATTAATCACTTGTCAAACATGTCACTACGGCTTAGTTTTTCTAAGCAATTCCATTCTCTTTGCCATCTAACATCTCGAAAGCAGGTAAAAATTTGTTAGAAAATATAGCTCCATAAACGCAAAGAATTTACTGTCTTCCCCGTCAGAAACAGAACAGTCGCTTTTCCTATCCTCATGACTTCTGCACAGAGCCGCTGGACGCAAAATCCCACTTGGAGCACGACACAGCCGTACCTTCAATCTTTTCCTCCTCTGGACAAAAACATCCTCTAGTTTACACATTAGCGAACAGTTTCTCCTCCCCTTCTCAACACACCTTTATGCGGTGTACAACTACTTTAACAATTTCCCCCTCCGCCTCCCCCCTCCCCGACCCTTTTCGCCAGCGTATACCCACGGAGAGCCTCCTAGGAGGAGCGGGGAGGGGGGGGGGGAGGAGGGGTCGGTTTGTTTTTAAGCGTGATGTTGCTTTACCCAACGTGGCTGCCGAGAAGCAGGACAAAAGGTACTTTTCCTCCCCGCCTTTCCAGCCGCGCACACACACCCGAGCGGAGTCGGCCACACAGCCGATCTTACCTCAGTGCTCCCCGAACGCCAGGGCCTCGTACCCCACCCTCTCTCCCTGGTGCACCAGCCCTCGGGCAGACTCCGCTGGCCTGGTCCATAAATGTCCATCCTCTCCTCCAGCCCAGCGGTACGGCAAGTTCTGGAGAGGCCCCGGGCCGCGGGGAACTTACCCACCCGCCGGACCCCGCGCCCGCCGGACCCCCGCCGCCCCCGCGCCCCTCCCCCGCCCGCCCCCCGCACCAACTTCCCCGCCAGCACCCCCCGCTCCGCTCCGCCGCGCTCGGTACGGCACAGCGGGAAGGGGATGGCGGCGGGGACCCTCCTTCTCTCTCCCCCCTCCCCGCCACCGACTCAAGCCGCCCCCCTCGGCGACTGCCCCCGCCCGTCACCCCCTGCCCCTGCCTCCGACCCCGCTCGCTCGCCTTCCGCTCCTCTCCTCCCACCCTCGCCACCTTCCGGAGCCGCCGGGCTTAGGGAACGCTCCCCCGGCCTCCTGCTCCCCCCCTCAAAAGCGGGGACCCCCTCCCCGCTCACTCACCCGCCCGCGTCCCCTCGCTCCCCGCCGCCGCTCCTGCCTCCTCCCCGCTGAGGCTCCTCAGGAGACACTGACACCGGCGCACGGATACCCGCTGGGCGCTATTTTTGGGAAACAAGGCCCAATCGGGGCCGGAACTACTTCCTCTGTCACACTCTCTCCTCAGGCGGAGCAGCCGTCTCCCAAGGATATCCTTCCGCTCTTTTCTGCTGGCAGCTCGGACGTCGCTGCGGGCGCTCACCCGAGCCAGGCAGGGGCGGGACGAGGGGGGAAGCGTGGGGAAATACGAGGGGAACCCGCGGCCGGCGGCGGGGCTGGGGGCGCGCCGGTCTGAGCATTGAGCATCGCCGGATTATTTTGTTTTACCATGGGGAGCGGCCGGGTCTACATTCTTCACCGCCGACCCAATCCTGCGGCGCTGCCAGCCGATAGGGCAGCGCGCCGGAGTGAAGGGGCGGCACGGCCAATCAGCGCCCGCAGAGAGCAGAAAGCGCCGGCCAACCAGAGAGCGGTTGGTGGGCGGGGCGTAATGAAACGTGGAGGCCTTGAGTGACAGGAGGGCGCTCAATCAGGGAGACGGCGAGGGAAGCGGTGGCCAATCAAAGCCGAGCTTCCCGCGAAGGAAGCCCTTGGCCGTGCCCCCTCCTCCCCAACCTTGGCGACAGCGCATGCGCACAGAGGCCTCGTCGTTCTCTGGGCTGCCCCGTCCCTCGCTTCGCTGCCAGTGACGCACGTAGCCGGGCCCGCCCCACCGAGAAGCGGCGCATGCGCCAAGGCGCAGGCCCCGCTAGGGCAGGGCCGCGCGCGCCCCGGGCTGAGGGGTTGCCGGGGGCAACGGCTGCGGTGGGGCGGGCGGAGGGCCCCGGCCCCGGCCCCGGTCCGCCATCGCAGACCCCTCGGCCCCCTGCCACAGCCCGCCTGCCTCCTCGGGAGGGGACACCGGCGCGGGAAAGCCGCGCAGGCAGCAGAGCTGCTTCTCCACCCTCCCCCCCCATCTCTCCAGCAAGGCAGAGCTTTGCTCTTGGGGTCCAAAACCACGTCCTTGAGTTAATTAAAACCAGTCTTAATTAAGTAGTGCCTCATCCTCTTGCAAGACGCGATGGCTGGGGGATGCAGCAGGAGACCTGCAAACCGCCCAGCTACCTCTGTCACCTGCACAGAAACCACCACCTCCCCACTATATATATATATATATATATATATATTTATTTTGTTTTCTGACTGGCTTTCTGTGAAAATCACTACTCTGAGGACACGAGCTCTGTCTTCGCTTTCAGGCTAAGGTGACAGTCCACCTTGGTTCCTCCTCCATCCATCTCCACCTCACATTATCTCTGTCAGAGTTCCCATTAATTTTGCTTGAAGTAGACTACTTGGGAATACATAATAAAAGACATAAAATTGGCGTCTTTCTCCTTCACAGAAGGCAGCAGCTGAAGAATGACCCAAAAATAAAATTTTGATGATAAAAAGATACTTGCCAAAAATCATCTGCGCTCTACAGCTTCTCCAGATTTATCCTGCAAGATCCCGGCAGCCTCGGAGTGAAACGATGGGAGCCATTTCAAAGCACTAAATCACCGATGGAGAGCACACATCTCTGCTTCAGGACACGAGAATCAAAGGTGCTTTCTCTGGAAAACAGAAATCAGAGGGTGTTCTTTTTATTTGGAAGACAGTATCGTTAACTGAGTACAAAAAGTAGCCTCACAAATGGTTAGAAAACAGGATGCAAAGAAAGATGACAGAAACACCCAACTCGCGGTGTGATAACCACACCATTGGAAGGAAAAAGGTAGACCCTCCAAGATCATTCCCAAAAAATGAATGTAAACTTCCGTTGTCTGTTTCCAAACATGTAGCTCAAAGGGAAGCAGCAATTCACCGCTCACAGAAATTTTGAAGTTCAGGATTTATAATCTACAGTTTACTTGGGATTTAAATATATGGCCAGTAAATAAGTTGAAAATCTGCTGAAACACCCACTTTTCATTCAAAACAGAAGTGCAAGAGTATGCACTTCTTACTGTGGCTCTCAGGAAAAGCTAATAAGAGGTGTGAAAGACAACGAAATAACAAAATACAGTAATTGCCATCTACTGTGATATTTCCAAGCTGATTGTTACTGACTTATAATAATTGGGAAGATATTTAAATGCATACAGTTTTCTTAGCTCTCGATATGACCAGTCCAAACGTCATTGATTTTTATATGAATATAGTTTATTCTCTTCTTTGGCATTATAACTCTCATCCATAATATCTGTAAGGTCTATTACTAGAATCTAATGATTAATACCATGAAATCTTCTCATGACAGCAATATGCTGAAAAGTTGTTAGATAAAATCCCGAATTCTTCATTTAAGTTATAAAAGTCAATAGGAATCTAAGACACCGAAGCAAGGCCTAACCAAGGACTTCTGGATATACTCGTGAATTATTTTCAGTATGTAATCATATTATTCTAAGCTGGCAAAAACAGAGCAGGAAGCCAAAGAGATAAATAATTGGTTCTAATCTGTCCTTTTCAGTGGCACTATAAGAATAAGCATAGCATGTGTTGCTCAAGGGATTTCTATTTGCCTTGCAAACAATAGTTAAGGGGTATAGAGCAGCGTCTTTCCCACTGAAATGCATTCCTCCCTCAATTGAAACACTGCCCTATGTAACAATTGAGAAAAGGAAGTGCAAAATATGGCATCCAATTGAAATTACAGATGTTGTTTTCCATATGCGATGATGTGCTGTGACATCTGCTTCTACAGACCCCTCTCGGGACTGCTAGTGAAAAAGAATGGGTGGCGGGGAGGTCACAGATGTTCTCACATGTCACAACAGCATAAATGAAAATATCACCCCTTAGGGTGACACAAAATAAAACCATAGAAGAATTTATGTATCAAAATGACTAAAAACACTGCATGACATGATGACCATGTTCTGTGTTAGGTTTAATTTTCAGGACAACTGCAAAGGCCAAATACACCTGGATAATCCAAAGGATGCAAAGCTGTAGGTGATTAAGAAAAATCCACACTACAGAGAAAAAAATTGCCATCTTTATAAGACCGTAGAAGCAGCAACGTGACAAAGCCCCAGAGAACATCACACTTGAGTGTCAATATGACAAGTGAAAAATTATCACAAGCATCTGCTAGGATCGCTCTTGAGATATAAGAGAACAACCACCAAACACATTTCTGCTCATCTTACGTACAACCCAGAGACTAAAAAGAACTACCTGAAATTTCTTCCCTTAGCCAAATAGCAGGCAGTGCAATTTCCATGATATCCAAGGAGAAATAAACCCAGAGAAACAGCAAATATAAAGAAAAGTATGGGGGGGAAAAAAAAGACAGCAATATTCTTAATTTTAACTAAATAGCCTCACAGTTGAATATAGTCATCATCCAGCAGTTGTTATGGCAATAAAGCTTTCCTTTGCCTCTCTATTCCAGTTCATTTCCACCCACCCATTCAAGGTACTTTGGAGGCACTACCATCAAAATCATATCTGCACTAACTTTTAACTTACATTTTAGGACCTTCTTACAAAACACTCCAGAGATGTACCGTGGCTGTTCCTTAGGCCTCCTTTCAAATGTTCCTTATATTCCAGAAATCAGCTTTTTCATCTTGTGTCCTGGAGAAAAACTCTTAGTCTCGTGCTTCTAAAGGTGAACTTTGTATTAAAACAAAATGCAAGACTTTTAAAATTCTAGATAAGAGGAGTAGGGGATGTTATGTAGCTTTTGCATATTTGCCAAACAATTAAGTTATCCTTCATAGGGAAGGAGGGTCTAAGAACAAGCTTGTAAGAACAAGGTTTCTTAAAATGGCAGGCCAGATTAATTCCTAACATTGTTTCACTTACAATGGTGGAAGTACTCTGTGAATGAAGATTTTGTGAAGGACTGCTCATTGCAACAAAACCAAATTGTACTCACAGCATTTCAGGATGGGAACTTGCATTAGAAACAAAGGCTAGGAGAAAGGGGGACTCCCACCTAGGGAGCAGGAAATCAGAGAGGCGCAGATAATGGTTCCTTTCCATTAACACTTTGGGTAACCCTGTTAACCCCATAATGACCGCTTCAGTACAGACACAGACTTTCGCTCTCAGAAAGCTGGCTTAGAACAAACTCCCCTGACCTGCCTGTCCCTGGTTAGGAGTAATGCTGTTACACTCCTGTTTGGCTCTGGTGTTCCACTAAAGGCAGATATAATCAAGTAAAGATTTCCTTATTTTCGTTAAATCCAAATTGCCTGACAATGCATGAATTAAATTCACTCAATCCGTTTCATAAACTGCCCTCTGTAAACCACTAATATTTCCACATCGTTATATGGTACATTCAGTAATCTGATTGCCTTGGGAATATTTGTTTTTCCAGAACTTGTGGCCAAGGTACATAAGATTAGATCAGACACAGCTTGTCTAAGAATGCTGTAATGTGGGTGTACAGTATATTTGCTAGTTTTGAGTTACAGGTAAAAGTTCTCTTTCAAACTTTTCCAGCCAGGGGTTCGAGCTAAGTTATCTGAAGTTGTCTGTTGCAGCATTTGGCACGTTTTGTTTCGCTTTGCTGTTGGCCTTCTAATACTGGAGAACCAACATGGGAAAGATTTGTATTGCGTGCCTCACTGCCTGCGCGCCTGATCCATACCTCAGCAAAACTGGTGATATTTTATAGGTCCTCACAATGACAGAACACAAGTCTCTCTGGGATTCACGCTCTTCTGCTGGGATTTTCTCACCATTCTGCATGTTAACATGAACCAACAGCTGGGTTTAAGAGATCCGATATAAATAGTAACATCATGCTGCGAGCAAGCTTCTTGGAAAGTAAAGAAAATACGTTATTTAATGCACTCTGACATTTGCCTTTCCTCCCCTTATTCCTAAGCTGCATTTCTGTAAACACCCATAATGACAAATGCAAAGAAGTTGACTTCTTCACATAGACATAACAAGTGCTGCCTTGAGCCCAGGAGATGATATCCAGAACAGCTCACCTCTCCCCTTAGCCAGACAGCTGGCAAATTCTGCACCGTAGGAAAAGGAGTCAGAGCGTGGATGGAAATTCCTGCTTCCAACAGCATTCAGGATTACAACCTTTGGTATTTTATTTTCATGGTTGCTCTATGTTGCTTCAGAAACTCCCTGCTTTTGCCATAGCTTTCCATTCATTAAAATTGCAGCTTGCAATTAAACATTCTGACATAACATAGCTGAGATTTTTTGGCAGCAGCCTTAACCAGAGGTTTTCAGAGTTTCCTGCAGACAGCTTTAAATTTTCATATCCTTATGAATGCTTGCCACCTTCTTTTAATAACTTGAAAAAATAAGCCTCTCTTAGGAACTGCATTGTTTCTGTATTTCCCCAGCACTCATTTACTGCTTTTAGAAATGTGTCATGCACATGTATATTTATAGAGAGAGCAAAGTGTACATATGCACAGTATAGTTTGACATCTTATAGAGAACACACAGATTGCTTCGCAGATCTAAAGAAAAATAGTTATGTTCAATATTTTTGTTATTAAAATGCACTTTTCTCTTCTGATGGTATTGTATTATTTCACCCCTCGAAAAAACCAATCATATTTACTACATTATTCAAAAACTGCAGGTCTTCATGTGATAATAATTTTGTAGCTTTATACATATTACGACTGTCATATATTGCAACACTAAACTATTTTTATTATTTTTATGCAAGAATATTTCTTAGGATAGAGCTAGAAATCACTTAAGGGGATTTTAAAGTTATTTGCGTTTTTAAGGTGTAGAATATATTTGGACATCTGTTCAAACGCTGCTTGCCATTATCTCTAATACAGATTTGAAATTGATTTAAAAGGGGGTCTTTTTAATGTTCAAACAGACCTTAAAAGTCTTTTTTCTTCTAACATTACCTGGCAAATAAATTCTTAAAGGGATATTATCAATTTAAGAACTATGCTTTAGTCTGGAAAATTTTCCAAGAGATTAAAAAGAAAAAGCCTCCTTTTTTCTGTAAGTTTAATTTCTATATTTGACAGCTGTATGTGTGGTCAGTATTCCATGCTGTTAGGAAACAAAAGGGACAGAAATAGATATAGGAGACCATAATACCTGAAAAGTCTTTCAACTACTTTTTAAAGTAGATTTGAAGTTGATGGAGCCTCTTCAAGTGACAAAAGGTTCGTGGAACTCTTAAAAGCGAGATAAGTTGCTCCTGACTTGTGCAGAGCACCCTCAGCAATCAGCTAGCGCTGCTCTTAAAATGTAAGTTTAAGCGTTATTTTCCCTGCATTTTATCTGCTTCACTGTAAATTCCGCTGACCAAACTGCATATATGAAAAGGCACATTTTATTGCCGTGATCTGGTAAGCTTCATGTACAGAGCCCACAATGGCTCTGCGTGATCTGTTATAATGTACAAGGCATAACAAAGGAACTTTTAAAGCAATTAACTTATGAAATAAAGTTTAATTCTTAAACTTGGGCAGTTTACTAGGTGCATTTTGGGTCTTCTATAATGGTGTCCAGACTCCTCAGTCTGAATGTGTCGTTGGTGTGTTTCCCATTGATTTCTTTGCGGGTACACGTAGGATGATGGGTCTGTGTCCCACAGGATAAATAACAGACATCAGCTTCCCTGCTCCCTCTGGCCCTTTTGGGTAAAGGCAAAAATGCCCTTGATCCTCTGTTGTAGGTTTGCTTTAGTTTGAAAAACAAGCTTTAAAAATGTAACCAGAGTGTTAACGTGGATCAACTGGTCCGCAATTCTGAGTTCTGTATCTGAACAGGCATTTGTTAAGGGGTTTATGGTTTTCTTGGCTGTGATTTAGGATTATTGCATACTTTCTCAACCCTTTACTAAAAATATGCTCTGTTCTAACCATGAAATGCGGTAGCACATTTGTTGCGATCTCTGAGGATGGCTTCTTATCTGTCAAACAGTTTAGAAGACAAACTGGCACTGAGACAGCTCACCTGTTTCCTATGGTTACTCGATGATAAACTACTTCACAGACCCTGCTGATGCATCTAGGACAAGCGTTTTGAGACAGAGCTCCGATGCACATGTAAACAGGTCACCTCACGCTAAAATGCCATTTCATTTCCAAGCCAAGCCAGCTGGCTTTGGACAGAAAGTTCTTTTCTACTTGCGTGGGCAAACTTTATCACCTTCCCATCCTTTTTCTCTTGCTGTCACATTACTGCAGAGGTGGCAGTGGCTGATAGCAGAGCGAGAAGCAGTGTTCAAAATGTGTCCATGTTAGCCGAGATAATAATGCCTGGTCCTGCAGCCATGTGTTCAACCAGTCTGCGTGATCTCACACAACCTAATCAAGTATCTTTCATCTCATTATATGGAAGTAGAGAAAGATTAACTGAGATTGAGTTCCAGTTATTGAATAAAAAGGAAAAGCATCCAAAGTGTTTGTGTTTGATCCTGTGTTTCTTTGGCCCCAGTCGTAGTTTCAAAGGGTCCACACTCATCCTGGGTTTGGAACTTTTGTATCTCTAGTTGTGTTCCTTGTTGGAAAAAAGCAAATTTCTTCTTAGCTCTCCCACAGGGTGGAGTAAGAAAACTAGTGTTATATGGGAGGAAAGTTGAAAGTTTGGGATTGTTGGTTTCGTTTATTGTTTGTCTTGGGGGTTGTTTTTTCAATGTTTCTTACAGAAGATGCAAGTTCATCTTAAAAAAAACAAAAACCTGAAGGGTCTTCAAACTTCTCCGTAAAATACTTCTCTATAAAGTCAATGGAAAGTCTCTTATTCATTCAAAGATTTGACCTGCAAAGCTGCACCACCTAAGCAAAGAGTAAAATACGCAATTGGTATAGCTTAACTGGTGTAGAAGTGGTTTAAGTCTGTTTTATTACACTTTAGCCAAGCTGAGCTGTTCTAAACTAGGTTAAAACCATTACTGCAATGGAAGCCAGGCTCTGAATTTACCATGCTTTATGCCTTCCCCCTGGGTAAAAGAGGATGAGGCTACCTCAAATCACCTGGCATTTCATGCAGGTATGCATATGGAAAAAGCTGACACATAAAGACTTGTTATCCCCACACTAATTTGTCCATGTGTCCATATCCATAGTTACTCTTGTTTATGTAACACCAGTTTAAAACGATACTTGCAGGGTCTGAATACATGAATGAGTGATCTCATTCACGTACTGACATGCTTGACAACTTACCATGCATCATCTGAGCCGCGGTAATTGACCATGTGTGTTTGCTCTTAGCCTGTGGCGATCTCAGATGGAAGAAACCAGTTTAGACTTTTCTTTTTCTTGGCCCTGAGGTTAAGCTGACACATTGAACCTCACGTTTGCTGCAGGCTAAAGAAAGGCAGGCTGCAGTTACCGTGCCTCAACTGATGTGCGGTAACTCGTTAAGTTGCTGGAACTGGACAGCATGCCTGAGCTGTTGGTTAAAATAGGATAATTGAGAGCATAAATCAGGTGTTAGTTCAGTTCAGTGCAAGTCAATTAGGAATGGATTTAAGGTAAATTGACACAAATCACTCTTAGTCCAGAATAAAAGTGGCTAGCCAGCACTAGCTTAACTAAATCCAATACAACTTAATCTAACATAAATGGAAAGACTTTCAACTAGTCATAAAAAGCCAGAAATCTTCTGTGCATTGCCTAGGGCACGTGCATTCACTTCAAGCAACAAATACAATTGGACATATAAACAAAGAAAGCGAGCCAAATTCACAGCTATCTCTGCAGAAAATGTAGAGAGAGGGACGGGGGTAGCTGTGAAAGTGGCAATACCTTCTCTAGCTCTCCTGGCAGATTTGGTATACTCTATCATTTTCAGCTGCAAGCTGCTGAAGGCAAGAATGGGTATTCTGCGTCGTCTCAGAAATGCGCACTCTGCCATCATTTAATAACAAGTATGTAACAATGCTAACATGATCCTGGTAAAAGTCAATTGTGAGCAAACATGAAACAGCTGAGTTTGCTTTCATTCCTTGAACTTGATGAAAAGTATTAAGGATCAGAAGATGATATAGATACTGAAAAGTAAATCTGGGTTTCATAAATTTTAATAAATGAAGTGTTATTAGTAACTCAATCTAGCAGAAAAATCCCTAATGAATAATAAGCAAACAAAGCTTGAGTTTCTCAACTGGCTTCAACCCTTCATCTCTAGAAATTGTTACTGAAATTAGGGAAGCGTAGTTGGGATTAGTCATATAGGGACAATTTTTTTAAATCCTTTACCAATGGGAGATTGACTTGGATGGAGGAATTTGGCCCCCTAGTTCCCATTTCCTGGCTGAGTTATCTCTTCTAAGAAATTCTTTTATGGAGAATGTCCGTGGGAAACTAGTCTGAATTCTTTGTGCTGTGTGAGATTTTAGAAGACTCTGTTATGGATCAGCATCCCACTAGGGAGGATACAAGATGCATATGCACAATAAAATGATAGTCTTGCCCCTGCAACATACTACGTAGTCCTAGCAGCAGGCTGTGCTTCAAATTTATTCCTGTGTGGCTGTTGAGAACCAGTAAGGAGTCATCCTGCAGCCTGTGGGAAGAAATGCAGCCCTTTGTCATGGTGGTTACTTGGCTTATCCACCCAAGGTAAAAATACATTGTCTTCCATGCTATGGGACTTGTGCTGTAAATGCCCTTTGCCATGGCATGAATTTTGTGCACTGTTGTTTTTTTTTCCCCTCACTCCAAACAGCACTGTACACACACTGCACAGTTGCAGCAGACCACACATTTTGAACACAGGAAGAAAATAAGCATATTATTATCAGGATAATTGAGTGTTGGAAAGAAAGTTGCCTCCAGCACTTTGTCCAGATTAAAATCTCAATCAGTACCATTATCTGGGAAGTATCTGCAGTGACACGTGCATGCTATGTATCTCAGTCAGCAATCTGGCCTATAGCATTTGCAGAAGCTTTAGCAATTTCTTTAATGACCCTTACAAGTCCTCCATTTATTCAAAAGCTGAAATGCTAGTCTATGCAGGACACAAACTTCTAAAACAGCAGATTGAAGTACTCCATGTAAATTGAGCAATTTCTGTTAACACATGTCGACTAAACCAGAGCTGCCAATCAGCCAAGCTGCTGCTCTGTGACAACAAACATCTGAGGTACTGGAGCTTGAAGTTAATCGAAGTTATTTATTTTATCATGCAGAACTAAGCCATCAGCCATTGCTCTCACAGACATGGTTTTCATCTTCCCCCTCAACCAGAGTATACGTGCTTTCTTCAGAAGAAAATAAATGTTATGTACTTAGCCTTAATATTAACCTTAAAAATTCAGCTATTACAGTTGATGTTTATTCTGCCTCTAGTATGAAATTATGCATGCAAACATAATTTGGGGATCACTGAAGGAAGAAAACCTAAACCACAGCTATTGTTAATTCAAGACCAAGCACTTTTGTTTGTATCAACATGAAGTAACCACGAATAGAAGAACTGTAGCTAATACTGTTTTTCTCTCATCACGTTAGTGATCTGAAAGGTTCCTTCAGAGGATTATTAAGAAGTGGTTGAGTAACTAGTTTTAGAGTGTATAGTACAAGAGTCAGAATTGAGGGAACTAGCAATAGCAAGTAAAGCAAAGCCATTTCCCCAGCACCGTTTCTATACCCTACCACCAGTCGTTTCTTTTCTTCTGGTGCACATTTTTGCTCCTCCACCATCAAGAGTGAAATTATCATTCGGTTACATTGCTATAAATTTGGAACAGTTCCACTGACTGTTGATAGTCTTTGCCTCCGAATGCCCTGGGGATGCATGTTATACTGCGTGCTCTGTGTGGCTCCTTCTAAACAATGTATAGCTGATCCCTTTCTTCATGCCAGCTTGCTCGTGAGCCATGCGGCAGTGTAACGGTTCCAACTTCCTTCTGTGTCCTGAAGATTTTGGCTCGAGTGTTGCTTGTTTGCCATGAGAAGGTTCCAAAATAAGAAACACATTCACTCATGCTCTCTTCTCTTCACATGGTTACATTTAGTCTTTCTTGTAGTGCTTTCCTCTCATCACAAGGCTGGGAGTTTATGCTGCCTTATTGCTTATGGAAAATATAATTTATGTACTTACTGTCCCAAAGATTTGCTCATATTTGAGCTTCTCTCGACTGATACGACTTTATAGGCTATAGCTTTAGGTGCATCCAATGATTCCCTTTTTTCCCCTCACTGTTTTGGTTTGTTAGTTTTAGCACTGCTGACATAAACAGCGCATTTCAAAAGGCATCTTTCCTGTGGGCTCTGTTTACTCGTTAATGTGGCTGTCATCTGAAGTCCTGGGTGACAGCTCGCTTTGCTTTGGATTGTGGCATTCCCATATATGATTTATTGTATCTGAAGGAACGCACAGTTACATCTGTAGGAAAGTGAAGAAGAGTCATGGGAAAAGGGGAGTTGTCGGAGTTCTGGCTGTGAGGGGGGACTGAGGAACTTGACATTTAGGTTCCTGCACAAGATGTAATTTCCAGCTGAATAGCTCAGGCACTTACACAGCTTCACTTTGGCCCCAGCTGTGCGCTAAGTGCAACCGACATCTCTCTTAAAAGCTGCTCACAGCAACCTGACTTGATGTGACTGTTTTGTTTTCAGTAAAAGGCAGGGGGAAAAGTTGCTTCAGTAAAGTATCTGATAGCCCACATGAACTGGATTGGAATATTACATCCAGGCCACGCAGAAGTGAACCAAAGTAGCTGGGAAAATGGCAGATGAATCTGACAGCTTGCAAATAAAGTTTTACTGGAAACATTGCCTACTGAGTTGATGTCTGTGTAGCTTCTGGTACTGAATTATTGGTACAATCCCAGTTCTTTCCAATGAATCACATTTTCCTCAGTTCAGGATTAATCAACATGTCACTTAGATGTATTCTCAGACAATAAGCACTATGATATGGATGTCAAACTATTTTAGGTCAGACTGTTTTCTATTTTTAGCTTATCTATTCCATTATAGGACTAATGCCTCAAATTCAGAAAAGGCAAGTGTTACAAGATACGAGCAAAATCCTGACTCCGCGGAGGATCAGTGAGAGTTGTGCTGTTCACCTTAATAGGGCCAGGATTTCACCTGATGGTCTGTTTTAATTAAAGCTTCTTCTCGTTAAAATTGTGGTTCTGAGTAACTGAGACAGTTACTGAAATTCCTGCTTTTAAAATGCTTTAATGTTCCAGAAATCTTGCAGATGGGGAAACATAAGAGGAGGAGAGGGGAGCTACATGTTTTGAGTGAAAGGTAAGAGAGGTCCCCAATTGACTGCACCATGATGTTGCCTTGTACGCAGTATACTGCATTTTTAGCTTTTGCTAAAAGCCTGTGCCAGTGCTCTGCCACCCTCAAAGGAAAGAAGTGCCTCCTCATGTTTAGATGGAACTTCCTATGCCCAAGTTTGTGCCCGTTACCTCTTGTCATATCACTGGGCACCACTGAAAAAAGACTGTTCCCATCTACCTGGCACCCTCCCTTTAAATATTTGTAAGCATTGATAAGATCCCCCCTCAGTCTTCTTTGTTCTAGACTAAAAAGACCTAAGTCCCTGACCTTTTGTCATAAGAAAGATGTTTCAATCCCCTAATCACCTTAGTAGCCCTTACATATAAATATACCTGCTTTCTTGTACTATACCTAGCAAGTGTACATATGCACACAGATGTACACACGCAGACTGCTTCCTTCATTAACATTAAGTAGTAATACATGGTGAAATTTCTTAAGCAAAGCAATCTTCAAAATTAAGACAATGAAACATTTTAGGAGGAAAAAACCAGCAAAGATATCCATCCAAAATGGAGACAGACTTTCTTCTTAGTTAAGAGTTGGACTGCGCAAACACACTACATGTGCACTTACAGCTTCACCGCTCAGAATTCAGTGTGGACAATCCGGTGTCACGTTATACAGCTCCTGCAGAAACTCACAGAGCCAGCAAAGACTGAATTCAAACCCTCCCTGTCCATAACGAGTCACTGCCATCCAAAATAGAAGAGAAACTGGGTATGCCTACAACAGGGATAGCCAACTGGAGGCCCACAAAATTTGGATCAAGCCCACCAAGCAGTTTTCTTTGGCCACCGAGAAGCTGGCTGGCTCCGAGGCCAACCACATGGTGTAGCTCTGTGTGCTTGGGGCAGGATGCACAGTAAGCTGCGGCTGCCCGATCTTCATGGGGTCAAATCACCTGCCCTAACTGATAATAAAAATGGCTTTCCAAATCCTATGCAAGTTGGCTGTCCTTGTCTACATGCTTTCCTGCATGCAGACAAAAACTTGCTGTACTCATGGGCTGAGCTGGCCAGAGCCCTGAGCCCAAGCTAATATCCTGCCTCTCAGCAGGCCACAGTAATTTGGGCATGTAGCACATTAGCTGCAGCTACGTGGCTTCTGGTTCTCTTGGACAGCAGCCAGAGTAAGCTCGTATCTGCCTTCAAAAGACCATGTAGACATCGCTTATGTAGCTGGTAGTCAGAAGACCTATGACAGGAGTGGAAAAATACTGCTCCTGCACTGGGGAAAGCAGGAGCACAGCTCGTGCTTTGCAATCTCTCGGTGCCTTTCCCAAGTCCTGGGGATCGTTAGTTCTGACCAAGGTTGCAGAGTCTTGACTAGTTAGGCCTAAAAGTCAGCGAGTTCTGCCTTTGCCAGTGTATGCCAAACATACAAATGCCCACACAGCAGATCACGAGGTTCCTGCCTACTCGAGATTCGATCCCTCTCAAAAACCCTGCCTAATTTCTCATATTATGTTTCTAATCTCCAGGCTATCATTCCTTTTTAAACTGCCCCATTGATTTAGTAGCATCTTTAAAAAGGGCATTAAAATTATTCCCGCTCTGCAGCAGTGCTCTGGTTCGTTAATTACTTCACATTACCAACATAAAACTTGTAAAGCGCAAGAAAATTGCAGCACTGACTTGCAATTGCTATCACATTTTCTGATCCCGGAGTCGGGGACTGGCTGTACTCTGCAGTCACAGCCCCTGCCCTCAACGCTCGCTGCACAAACACACTCGGAGTCATTCGCTGCTTTGAAAATAATTACAACACCACATTGTGTATTAGGGCTCTTTACACTTCGCTCATAAGAAATCTCTTTCAAGCGGTAACAATCTGAGTGCGAAACAGCTTTTAGTGTCATTTTGGATTCTTTTTAGACATTTTCTTTCCTCCTTTCTCAGAGGAGGAAGAAAACATGTGGCCCTCTGGTCCCTTTCCTCAGCCACGCAAAATTGCCCTCCTGTGTACACAAGTAATAAAAATATGTATTTTCTTTTAGAAATCTGCAGATGCTGCAGATTAAGTGATGGCTCTCCTCATCTGTTACGGTGTCCAGAGCTGGACAGGAGATAACAAGCATTGGAACCACACTTCTATGGACTGTACTTAACTTTAATCCACAGTGGAGGTGGGTGGCATCTCTCCCAGACGGCCAGCTCCGAAGTCTGGCTCCAAGGAGTTTCCGTGCCTCATTGGTAGCAGCAGTGCTGAGAGCACGGGAGCCTTGACCCTGCCAGGGAGGGAACATGGACAGGTATTGAAGACTCCAGTGCAGAGCCTGGCTGTAGGAGCTGAACTGCTGCTCCACACCCAGCCCGTTCACCAGGGGATTCTCCCCTCCGGCTGCTGCAGGGTCCCTCTGCAGAAACACAGAATGGTCAGGGTTGGAAGGGACCTCTGGAGCTCACCCAGTCCAACCCCCTGGCAGAGCAGGGACACCTACAGCAGTGGCACAGGACGTCAAAACCTGCACAGGCGGGTTTTGAATGGCTCCAGAGTGGGAGACTCCCCCACCTCTCTGGGCAGCTGTGCCACTGCTCTGCCACCCTCAAAGGGAAGAAGTTCCTCCTCATGTTTTAGATGGAACTTCCTATGTTCAAGTTTGTGCCCATTACCCCTCGTCCCTCACCTTTGCCTCTCGCTTCAGTTTCCCGTGGTCTCCAGCTTCTTACCTTTTACATCTCACTCTCTAACCGGGGAGCTTGCCGAGTAAAGTTGAGTGCCAATTGACTATTCCTCCGTCTTAGCAGAAAGGGAGCAGCGGAGTGATCATCTTCCCCGTGAGTCAGTGCTTCTTGCTGGAGGATGCATGACTCACCAGTCCCCACTCGGGCTGCCTGCCTCCCCCATCCCTGTGCCTCACCTCCAGCCTCTCCTATTCCAATCCCACCTTTACAAAAATCATCCTTATTCATAAGTCCTTCCTGCCATTACCTCCTTGCTATAATAGGCCTGGGGACAGAGAAAACTTAACAGTATTCCCGTTTTCTTGATAAGAAAAAAAGTGCTATTTGTTTTCACCACTCAGGTATATGTCCCCCGGCCCCTCTGGATGCGTACGCAAACTGTGCAGCCACAAACCTGTCTGCAAAGTGACTTTCAAGTGAGGCCTATTAGAAACAGCAATTCCCTGCTCTAATACATTTGTTCTGGGCCACAGGTAAGATCCCAGAGTTCTTCAGCTCCCCTCCACCCTGTTGTTACGATTTCTCAGGGGTATTTCTGTTATGAACCCACTCCACTAAGTACTTATGAACCTGGATTAAGGAGAAGCAGTAACTGCTGATTGAACCAAGAGAAGAATCAATGAGCCAGTGTTAGAAATCAGGGAACAGAGTACTTTTTCCCCCCATCAGTTCCAGTGCAGTGGTGTTCACTTTTTGCTTCCTGACTCTTACAGAGACCTAGTTATTCTCTTCTTACCCCACTGGGCTAATTTTCTTCCCAGAAACAAAGTACTGGCTGCTCCGGATCACACTGGGAAGCAGTCAGGAAGCAAGAAAGCGCCTGGATTTTATGCCGTAGGAAGGACAACTAACTGGCTGCAATGCAGAAATGGGGACAGGAGACGCTAGTGGCCTTTACAAAGGGAAGAAATTGGGGGGCGTTTTTACCTTTTGGGACCTGCAGAAGATAATAGGATACAACTTCTGGAAATAAAAGCTCATGGATTAGCGCTGGGTGCCAGATTTGCAACACAAACATGCCAACCACGGACTCCAACCCAAGCAGGGCGACAGCAGCCACCGGCAGCAAGCGTCAGATACATCTGCTGGGTGGAGTGGGAGGAAGAGCCCTTACGCCTTTGTGGTGGGGTCTTTGATGGATGCGCTTATCTGGAAAGAGGTCCAGCGAGAGTTCAGGCTCTGCTTGGGGCCCCCTAGGTGTGACTGCCATGCAGACAGTAACTGCAACACTCCCTCCGCAATGGAGGGGATTCCTCCGCAGGAAGGGACGTGCCCTGCCTCAGCCCACGCTGTGTTTTCCAAGGAAGAGAGGCAGCTCAGCATCCCGTGCTCTTCGGAACATATTATCTTTTGCTGGGAATAATCACATGTTGCCATCATTAAGAGCAAACCTTGACATCAGCCAGCCAGGCCTGGTTTCTCCAGAAAATCATCAGAAAACAGCTGAAAACCAAAACCCCAGCGCATCTGTGCGATGTTGCAGTGAGACTTTGTGGCAGCCTGAGCTGGACTGCCCATGCCAGTCCCAGCGCATACCCCAACAGCAGACAGGACAGACCCTGCTGGTGGGGGACCCGTAAGAGGACAAAAGCCACAATATCAGCTCGTCCAACCCCAGAGCTGGACAGTGGTTGCAAGTGGAGGGCACGGCCAAGGCATCTGGTGGATAGAGTTGATTCAGAGGAAATTCCTCAGCTTTTAAAACTGTCCCTGACCAATGGAAATGCCAAATTGGTAGCAATTGTGCTTGCTTCTGCCTTGCAGTGAAATCTTTTGCCTGGAGCGGATTGGGATTAGCTAGTTACAGGGCAGCATGCATGACGCATCTTTGCCACAGCTTGAGCAAACAGGGCGCGCTCCTCGGGGCCATCCCTGCCTCTCCCCCAGTCTTGTACACCACCACACACACAATATAAGGCACAGGATAAAAAACAGCTCTGTCTCCCTCCAGCTTTAAAATGCAAGCAATTTGAAACAGAAGCCTTTCTTACAGAGAAGAGCGGAAAGCCAGTGTTTTGAAGCCACTTTCTTCTCACTTGTTAACATTAAGCCCAGCCTTCTGCTCATAAATAATGCATATGGCCTCTTTTTCCTCAATTACACAGTAGTGTCAGATTCCACACTCTGCCTTCCCAGAGTCACTTTCTGTCTCTTCTGGAGACAGCAAGGCCCACTTGGATGTCTGCAACAGCCACAGACTCATTAGACTCGAAGAGGATCCTTTCCATACACCAGTTAAAAGATACACAGCACCTTTGCCTTGGAGTTTTGGTAATTATCCCTCGCTGGACTGAAATGCAAGGGGCAATGTGTTTACAGTAAATAGGTTTTGCCTTATCCCAGCATTTGTGGCACAGATTCTAAACAGACTCCAGGATGCGAAGATGAGCCGGGTAAGAGGGTCACTGCATAGCTCAAGAGCTGGAGTGCAAACAGAGCTGAGAAGAGAGGAATTAAGACAATACTTCTGCGGGCCTAGCGGGGAAACAGACAAATCATGGGGAATTCAGTTTGTCAGGTGAGTCAAAGATGTGAAAACAAAAGAAAACAACCCCTCTTCCTTTCCTGCCCACCATCTTTTCCGATTAATTTAAACTTAACTTGTTGAGATGAGAAGCCAAGATTTCTTCTTTGCTATCAACAGCTTGCTGTCTATAGATAGCGCCTCATTACAGCGGGGCTGCCTGCTTTTATGTCTTAAACTAGGCAGCCAGAAAATGTTAGACTGAAGTATTGCATGTTATAGATTGACAACATTTAAAACCTAGATGGCCAAGCTACTGATATAATTTCCATACTCATTAACCATGACATCTCCAGTTCTCCCCCACAGCATTTTGTCAGATTCAGCCGGACCAAGAACCTGTCTCAGCTGCCAGAAATCATTTCTTTACTCCTCCACGGATTGGCATCGCCTGAATGTACTCTTACCCCTCAGAGAAGAAGTTTATAGAAATCTCTTTCCCATTTCCCAGCTGTGCATCTTGCCTTCCCTGCACACACACGCGGTCTATTAGCTGTCCACAGCTATGCCCGTCTAGCTGGCAAGCTGCCTGTTCACAAGCTGCTCCCACAATTGCCCTTGAGCATAAGCCAGTGCCAAGTCCCGTCTCAGGAGTTCATGCTCCGTGCTAGCGCTAACACGATCGTACTGGATGGCTTCGCCCCGCACGCTGCTGACAACGACCTCTCAGGGACCCCAGGTTTGCTGATGGCAACAAGCTCCTGAGTATTTTCCAGGCTAATATTTGCCAGGTTGTATTGTCACAGCCGTCTCACAGACCAGCAGTCTGTCAATAGCAGAGTCAGGCTTGCAAATGCAGTGTGACACAGGAATCTGGGACTCTCATAGGTCTTGGTACGAAAGACTGTTTCACACATGATGTGACACTGGGGAATGAGCACGACCACAGAGGCAAAAGGTGGGTGCTGGGCTGGGCCAGGAAACCTTACGCGGGCATTTTGAAATGGAAAAAGTTTAACTGGGGTGCGTTAAAAGGGTGAGCGACAGCATTTCCAAATAACGTTTCTTACAAGGAGAGTACCTTTACCCACTAACAAATCCTGCCTGTGAACGGGAAGAGCTTCCCAGGCTCCTGCACGCGGCCAGCGTGAATGCCAAAGCCTCAGAGGGTGGGTCTCCCTCAGTGCTTCACGGCTGAAGTACCATTTGCTTTGTAAAAAAACCCAACATATTGACTGAGAAAGAAAAGAAAGGAAGAAAAATAACTCTGTACCGCCAGCCTAGGGCATTCACCTGTAAAAGGGCACAACTAAATTCTGGTCCTGACACTGCAAGTGTATGATTATTGCGACCGAGTGCAACAGCGTCAACAGGAAAAAAATGTTCTCACCCACCTTGTATCTCTCGGGAGAACAAATCACGTCAGCCTGTACAGTCAGCATCGCCACAACACATACGCCAGGCTATCAGGATGCCTGAGGTGAAGCTCTTGCTAGTGCTGCTTTGCCTCACAAGGCATGTTCCCTGGCATAAGAGGAGCAATATATTAATGGCACATATCACGTACCATTGATAACTGCTGGCCATCCCACACACAGGCTCATCGTAGGTCAAATTACTTTTGCCGGTGTCAACGTACTCTGCTCGTGTTCAACAGGAAATAGTAAAAAGACGCTTTGCTTTACATTCTAAAGCTGGAAGATAAAAAAAATACATGTGCATCTTAAAAACTTTGCTTAAAATATGAAAACAGTCCAAATGCTTCAGATTGAAGCTGCTAAAAGGAACAAAGAAGAAGTCATTCTGACAGACTCAGAACCCAGTCAGGAACAATGGGGCTTAGATTTAAAACAACCCAGAACTGAGTTCTTGCAGTTCCTGGAAAATATGAGTACTGGACTGGTGCATTTTTTTATTCACTATTATTATCTCCCATAGACATTCATCCTGATCTTAACATCTTTATTGTCCACATCGAGCAAGCTTCCTCTCAAACAGAAATGAATGTTCCAGTAAATTTCCTTAGACAAAACCACAAAAATCAAACAAAAAAAGACCCTTTATAACTTTTTAAAAAACATACACTTCATGTTGTGATTCAAAGTGCTCTTTGTTTCAGTAAGTATAAATACTGAATTTTACAAAGAAAAAAAGCAAAAGTGAGAGAAAGAAGACTTCTGTCGTACACGGGTTAAATAACAATTGCAGTCTTAGTTCCAGACTGATTACTCTGAGAGGGAAACACTAGGTAAAGTCAGGGTTGTTATTTTGCCTGAAGGACAACAGATCTTTGTCCTGAACTCTGCAGTCAATACCTATAAATATTCTGAATGTTGTCATAAAATTTTGAAAAACTTCTCTATCAGGGACGCAAATATAAGACCTGCTTTAAAATTATGGCAGAGTTAAGTTAGAAGCTACAATTCACTTCTTAGAAATGGAAGACAATCGTTTTACATGCTACCCATCTGATGTAAAAGATCATCTTGTCTGCATTCGTCTTAAATCCTTTCGGCTGAACTTGTTAGCGATGGGGACAGGGAGAGCAGTATTACCTTAAAGCCCTCTGCATGCCAACCTCTACCAGGAAAGTTAGACCCGCTCCCAAAAAGAGAGCAGCAGCCAGAGCATGCCGCATGGTAAGGGCTACCGGCCCTGCATAAGCAGGGACCTCGGGCACCTCTGAGCCCTCCATGCCTCATCTTTAAATGAGGTTCAATAAATCAACCCTCCTGCAAAAATGCTGTGTGACCTCTGGTGAGAGATGCAGTATAAATCCACATGAACATTTCCTTTTATTATCAGTAAATACTCTTGGATTGGTTGAAATTGTTCCTGCCATTGATATCACTGATCTCTGAAGAGATAAACACGAGCTGATTGATGACTTGTCTGCAGGATCTATTTCAACCACCCCCAGGCGGGATATTTTCCATGCGGGTAATAATAAATCTTACTATTGAATGTCATCAAATGAAAGCAAATTATGGTAAAAATAGGCACAGTTATGTATTTCTTATTATATAATATTAAGGAAAATTTTTCAAAGATTGGAGGAGATTTCATTTGCATGCACAATTTTTTGTAATGTAATCCTTTTGCCTACTTTTAATATATATATTTTTAAAAGCCTTGTACAGTCAAGCAATGTAAAGAGACGTATCCCCTCAAAATAGCCTGTTATGTAGTCAGGTCTGGAAGGTAAGTTTCTCATCACGACTGAGACTGAGTAAGAACAACGTCCATTCTCAACAGACACCAGGGCTGCCTTTTACCACCACTTTTTACGTGATGTTTTCAGGTAGCCTTAGCACTATTTTATACATTTCATTTGCAAAGGGAGCAAATGACATCCTTTCTTGTCAGTTAATAGAAAAGGTTTGAGGGGAGAGCTGTCACTCACTCTTACTGCTCCCAATTCTTTTCTGAAAATGATTGTAGAGTTCCAGGGAAAAGTTCTACCTTCATAATGAGAACAGCATTGAAAATGCTCACGCCACGTTATTTGTGCCAAGCTCAGAAATAAAGATCTAAGCAACTTTCTAGGACCTGTTACATACAATAAAGCCAATGCTTTGTACCAGGGTGGTTGTGCTGCAGAGGAAGGAAAATGTGCAAATCCAAATCCCACATTCAAGATGTAAGCATAAGAAAAAGAGCTGTGAAGACAAGATTACAGGTGGTCCGCTTACCAAATGTTGTATCTCACCATTGTATTATCTGCACAGTAGCAAAAGATCTTTGTCCCCAAATGCAATAAACCAGACAGAGAAAATGCGGAGATACAGGAAAAGGACTGGAGAGAAAAACTAATTTGAGGCAGCATTTTCCCCGCTGTCTCTGTCCTCAGACTATGGAGGCCAGGGAGAGTTTGGGCTGCAGAGCTCGGGGAGAAAAGTGACAGTGAAAGAAGCAACTTGAGGGAGAAGCAACAACTTGGTAGATATGCCCTGTGCGATCTCTCCTCTACCCAAAACCTACTGCTCCATTCTGGGTGTAATTTGTGCAGAGCAGAGATGGTGAGGAGGACAAGAGAAGGAGAATAGAACAGAGATGGGAGAGCTGTGTAACTTGAAGGGAATATATCAGCTCCCTTAGGGACCAGATAAGCTGCTGCATATGGCCAGCAGGACAAATAGATGATTTTTAGAAAGACTGGGGAAAGCCAGGCCATGGAAGAAGAGACTGGTACTGCCAAAATGCCACACAACCATGGATCGATCTCAGGAATAGAACATCAATTTATTGCATAGTCAATTTGGCATAATTTGGGGGTGCAGAGCACATGATTAATACAATAAACAACAAGAACAAATCAGCCTGGAGCAAAGGAAAGTAATTCTTGTGATTTTCCATGGCAGCCTGAAGGCCAATGAAGTCTTCTTTTCCATAGTTGAAATGGGGCCTGCTTGATTTCGATATGAACCTGAATACCCAGATCAAAATTTCTAGACTTCCTTGTTATAATGCAAGCATGGTTTTAGCATCCAGGTGATTTCTAGCACTGTGAATATATGTCAAGCTCCCTTGGAAAGCGACATTTTACTCCTTTGGTTTGAACCCACAGACTATCATCAGAAGGAGCACAAACTACACTAGGTGAGTTTGGAATTCTCTTACTAAAGAAGAACATCATGTGCTGTAGCTTGAAAGAAGGCACTAAATTAACCCCCTAAGGCCGATTCTCCTCTGCCATTTATTCATTAGCTTTGTGCACCTGAATCTTAAGAGAGAACCTTCATGTTTGTAACAGAGGTGAGAGAAGCTTCACAAAACTCTCCATGGACCACAAAAAAGACTCTTGAGTTAACAGCTTTACATCCAAAACTGGCCACAGGAGCGCTAAAAAGACACCATCTGAAAGGGCAGAGAACAGAGCTGCTATGTTCTCTCAGATAGCAAGACCACCTTCTATTTTTATATATATATTGAATCAACAAAGCATGGGTGTTTTCCAGGACTGGGCTCATTGTACACACTCCTCGTGGGAGAGGACTGAGGAGAGCTATCTTTCGCCTTGAGCTCACTGGGAAACTTGCAGTGCGAACAAGGTCTGGCCACACTCAGTTCTTTCTGGGCAGCACAGCCAGAGATGGCAGCAGCTTTCAGATCACCCAGATTTTGCTTGGACTTCCACACCTTGGGAAGCAAACCCACGTCCTCCAGACAAGCCTGCTCCCTCTCTGCCCATCACCACTCACTCACCTCATGCAAGTCCAGACAAAACCATGCAAGTACAGTACACATAGCCCAGTCACAGCTGCGGTCTGTAGCCACGTGGGCATGGCAGTAGCTCTGTGATCTTACATGGTGCTAAATATCCAGGGATAACTACAGACCAGGAAGCCTTCACGAGACTGGAGAGCCTCGGTAGGGTGGTCAGAGGCATCCTGGTCTAGACAGTCCCATTCGAGGCAAGGGAAAGCTACTGAAGAATGTTGGCCCTGCCCAATTAGGTTTAAAACCTACCCCAGCTGTGAGCTTCCAGGCAAACCCAGCAAATATTTCTTCTTCAGCACATCTGACTAATGCAGGCTGTAAGGTCGTCTCTGCGACTAGCTTGCGGCTGAGAGACAGAGGCACTTTTCAGAAACCTTCAGCATGCGATTGACAAGAAGGGAAGAAATAAAAGACTTTGGTTTATTAGTTTGTTATTCCCCAATCCCAGCTATTACAGGACAGGCGCTATGTTTATGATGGATTCATTCAGAGAACATTTTCTCCCTGCCCACGTAACTGTGCTTCAGACTGAAGCCAAAGCTGTATGGGGGGTTATAAAAGCTGCAGACATTTTTCAGTACCATGTGCAACTCAGTGCTTCGGAAGTGCATACAAGGAGATGAGCCAGCGATGAGGAGCTGGCTTGACCTGCAGGAAACTACATCAAATTCCTCATTGTACCACAATGTTCTCCTATAGCTTGGGCAAGCCCCACATTGCCAGGTACAACTATGAGAAGGGGGCAGAAAATTCAGAAGCATTCATACAATCTGCCCTTTACTCTTCCAACAAGCAACTTCTGTGTTCTTGGAAGGGTTTACTTTAGCCTCAGCCTGAATAAAACGTGGCATTACACCCGGACCATTTCTGAGCAGCTCTCCAGCATCACTGACACATACCAGGTTTCCATGTACCGCTGCTGCCATTTCACCTGTAGTTCATAGCACATCGGCCTCGCCACTAATACGCACGTATAGTCAAAATCACTGTGCCCGCAGGGACCAATTTATTTTTCCGTCACCTGTAGCTTCCTTCATTTTATGCAGGAAGAAGCTGGCAGCTTCTAACAAGGAGTGTTATGAATAGCGTGGTAACGCCTTTCTTCATCGCTGTTAAATTTCTCATTTAATCTTGTGAAGTCGAACCCTGGTTTCTGCAAAGTCCCTAAAACAACCTACATTGATTATAATTGGATCTGCAGTTGGACTGCATGTATTTTATCTCCAGTTTTGCAGATTCATTGCCTAGTACTGCTGTCTTCCTACACTTAGATATTTATCCCACTGCACTAAGGTTCTTGTGGCACAATACACAGGAGAGGTCCCTTCAGTACAAAAGTTTCCTTTCATTCCTATTCATACGTGAATTATGGCTTTTGCCTTGTCCCTATATGTATGATCATCCCCCCCTTCCCCCATTAGGAGCTGAGCATTCAGACAACAGCCAAATTGCCAGAGAAAAGCCTGGTGCACAGAATCGGATCCAATGTCTTTGGGTGGCTTGTGATTTGTATTCTGCATTCCTAGGAGTTAGCAAAAACAAGCCAAAATATCTATTTATGACTTAGGTCAGACCATTTGCATATAATTTGAAAGCACAGTGATTGTGAAGTCATGTCTGACTCCTTATGCCGTTGGTATGTAAGGAGTAATATCACACAATAAAACTCAGTGAAAAATGGTGAGGCATCACCTCAACAGACGAAGCTGCAAATTCCACTAAGATGGATAAAGTCATGGCTGTTGAGGATCGATTGAGTATTCAGACACCTTTGAGAACTCTATGACAAATTCAGTCTGTTTCCTTCGACTAAAAACAAGAGCCGAGCAAGTTTCAGTGGTATGAATACTTCTCACATTTCTGTTACTTACATTCATAGTGACCAATGTGCATTTCACACCGGGCTTCAGAAGGGCAGACGCCGCTGCCCAGCTTTGCACCCCTGGCACTCTGCTGTCGTTAAGTAACTGAGGTCACTTTACAGATTAAACAATGCCATTATGGACCAGGACACCCTATACACGTTGCTTCACCATGCTGTATTGAAATCACAACTTTCTAGAGGACCACAAATTTGTTCCCACGTATTTTATACTGCTTTTTCGCAAATGTATCACAACAGTGCTTCATACAGGTTTCTTACTGCTAATGCATCCCCTCATGGGATTATCTAAGTGCTCTTGGTACAAACCCTCTGATAAGCCTTGGAAGCAGCCAGCAGCACATCTAGTGCTATCAGCAACGCGTTATGAAAGGAATGTCATGGCAAAGCGCTGCCCCAGTCACAAGACAAAAACCACCCTGGTGTTTACAGCAGGGTAGGAAATACCACATTAAAATAAAAGCATGACAGGGGAAGAGTGCACACTTTGGGATGGAAAAAAAATCCAAACCACCTCTAAGCTCCTGGTTCCTTTGTCATCGAGTCAGTAAATTACAGAGAAGATTTGTTTGGAGTGAAAGACTTTTTGCGGAGCTTTATCTTGGCCTTTAGCAGACAGAACTGACAACCCTGAAGTGGCAAAAACCACTTGCCAAGTGCCACGTTCAGCGAACAAAGGAACACAACACCATGCGCTGAACAGCAAACTATCAGCTTCCAGGGGGAAGTGTCATTTTCACATCCAGTTCGCTATACCAGAGTGGGAGAGAAGCTCCAACTGTTTTGAATTCATGTGTCAAGTCAATCACAGGAACAGATAATATTGGAGTTATATAAAATTTCGGAAGGAACCCCCACCCACCACCTGTAACACTCACTCGCCACTGTCAGAACAGCTCTGTAACTGAAGACAGCACTAAAGAGAAGTTGTCCTCACAGCTTTCTGCAAAGCAGATGATGGGATCGTTACAATTTCATTTTACATACGAACTGAGGCAGAGAATAAGTGTTTATTTTTATTCCTATCAGAACAGTATCTGAAAGTCTCCACTGGACTCTGACTGTAAGTGCTAGTTGCTTGGTTTAAGTTTTAAAAAATTTGCATCCGATCCTAGAAACTTGAATTTTCAACAGACTGAGCAGGATCTGCATGGAAGGAAGGGAGGAAGGAAACACTAGCAGCCTGCCCCACAGATTGCTTCAGCCTTTTTTGCTGCAAGGCCATGCTGCCCCCCCTTGGGAAATCAAACCAGATCTTTCTAGTTTCCTCCAAGTACCTTAACCAAGACCCTCCAAATGGAGCGATCTTTGTTCATGTAAACAGATGGCATCAGTGTCAGAGCTGGGAAGCAGTCAGAAGTCAAAAGCTGCGTTCAGGAGCGTGGGTCCAAGGACCGACAGCCTCTATACCGGCAGCCAGGGGTGGTCTCAGACTTTCTGCTGGGTGCTGTAACATCACGAGCATATTCCTGCCCGCACCTAATCCAGCCAAGCAGCATTAACAAGATCTTGGGCATGCACTGAGGAGCTGAGTCTCTCCAACTTTTCTCCCACAGAGAATTAGGAGCTTGCACTAGGGTAATTCCTAGGCGGGAGACCTTAAGGTCAATGGTACCCAAGAGCATTGATACCAAACTCAGACCCATGGTGAGTGTAGAAAATCAGGGCTTCCTGATGCTGTTGTCTCACCCCTCGATCTTCCCAACAGCCCTCCTACCTTCCTTTGTATGCAATCAATGCTAAAATCCACAGACTCGAGTTTTACACTCTGCCGTGTCGCAGTACACCAAGGAGAAATCACACCTGCCCTGATTTCCCCATCCACCATTACCCAAATTAAAGCTATGCCAGCCCTGTCCTCTTTCACAACCACTGTGTGAGAGCAAAGGGAGAAAACCACAAGGGGAACAGATGCTGTGGTTTGAAGAAAAAGAGAGAGAGAAAGAAAAAGCTATCGTTGCTCTCTGAAAGCATCCAGAAATGTTTCTATTCAATTCATTCAGTCCTACACAAGATCAGGGAGAGCACAGGACTACTGTGAGGAAAATCTAGGTCACATATGATCACAGCAGCACAGCTGCCATCATCTCAGTGGCCATGTGAAGCAAGGACTGCAGCAAGGACCTCTCTTTGCTGAAGAGGCCTTTTTTTTTCAGTCCAGTTTTACAATTTCCCCTCATTAAGGTGTATTTTCCGGCAGGGCTGTGAGTACATTGGGTCTTCAATTGGGGTGAAGGATTTAGCTATAAATCCCAAAGATGATTCAGTAAGTGGAATTTCTGCAGGATCGTTTAAATAGTTTATAGGCTGCCAGGCAGGATTTTAACCTTCTAACAGTGACAGGAACAGTGTTACTTTCCTGCTCTTTTGAATGCCAACACATTTCTGAGTTCTCTTTGTTTCATATCTGTTATGGAAAGATACACATTGCTCCCATTTTCATTAAGGAAACAGGAATCTTATGCTATTTTAATACACCTGTGAAAACTTCTTGAAATTCTCTCATTCAGTGCTCTCTTTTTGTTAAATACCCAGGTCAGACCCTGTGGTCCCTTCCCTCCCTTCAAACAGGAAAGTTAAAATAAATGCACGCGCGCGCGCACGCACACACACAGACAAAAAAAAAAGAAAAAAAAGAAAAAAAAAAAAGAAAGAACTAGGACAAGGTAGCCCCAAACCATTATCTTTTTTCTTTATATTTAAACAGACCCTCCATCACCCTCCCTTCTCCCCTTTTCTACACCTGAATACAACCAGGAAGGATCTAAAGCCCAAATACTGAGCACTCCTGCAATTCAGAAGATTAGAGAGAAAGGACGAATGTTGATGGGTGCCATGAAGTTAAGCCAAGCATCTTGGAGCAGCATTCGCTAAGGAGCTCTGCCAAAACTCCTGGCGCAGGCAGCTGCAGCAGGAGCAGCTGGGGAGCAGGAGGAAGTGATACACAGCACCGGGCAGGAAAATAATGCACAGAGGGATCCCTTTGGTGGAAGCGAGGATGTTATAGATAAAGCATTAAGAAGGATTTGTTCCCCAAAACAAGCAGCCCAGGCAGCAGAGCAACAGGAAACCAAATCACCTAACTGCAAAGCGACGGACTCCCGCCTATTGTTAGACCTGGCCATTTGTCTCCCAAGGTTTTCTAAGCCTGATGATGCTGCAGCCCTTTCCAAGCTCTGGGACCAGGACTACTGCTTCCACGCTTTGGGGAAGAGCGGTGACACTTGGGGCTTAGGGCAAGGACTCCTTTGAGTCATGACTGCTAATTACACATCTTCGTATGTATTGAAAAGACTAAAGACAGGCATTTTAATGCATGGCAGTTGCAATAGTAAGGATTTATCTTAGTATCTTAGGTAATATGTCTGTTATCAGGACTACAAGTACTAATGTCCCTGCTATAATATTAAAAAAATCTGATATGAAATTGACCCTGGCTGGAAATTTTGAGTGCTAGGCTAACCCCGGCAGCACAGCCCCTCTGTCCTGGGTCAATCTCCCCCTGTGAAAATTCGGGGGGATTCCAGTGATCTTCCCAGTGAGGTGGCGTTTGCCTCTCTGAGATTTGGGGGGACTGGATGAAATGGACTGTTAATCTGTTCCAGTGACTCTTACACTCAGATTTCGCAAGTAGCTGCGGAGCGCTGTGCCGGTGCGTTAGCTGGTTTGAATTCAGAATTCTAATCAGGTGAACTAAGTAACTTTCAATCTAATTAGAACAGTAGGGTTTGTTCTTAATCCACAACCATTTAATCTTCCGACTCATTAGTTGTGCACAGGCTCTATGAATATGTATATCTGGAAGGAAAAAAAATGCTTTGACCTTGATGAGAATGATAACACACATATAAAGTAGGTGTGCACTCACCTTTCATCACACTCGCTTTATTATGTAGATTCAACAATTCCTGTTGCTCAGAATCAGGCTATCGAGAGTTATAGGCAATCCCACAGCCAATTAGGCATCAGAGTCCTGATGAACCATGGAACCTGTAATGATTAGCAGAGTATTTACAGGCAAGCTGCCTCCTAGCAATTTGCATGCAAATAAAAAAAAAAATGTATCTGTTTTAGAAGGCCGTACTAGGCAATATACCTACAGCACCAACAACTGGGTTGAGGAAGCGAGGAAATACATTCAAAGACAAAAGATTCAGAGCACTGAATAGGATTTTGTTTAGGAACTTGAATATACTGTTTCAATACTTTGGTGTCATTCCTGCAGTCACTTATGAAAAACTATTTGTACAGTTTTTTGAAGAATTTAATTTCACATCCAGAAATAATTAGCCACACTATTTCTAGTGTAGAATGAAGATCTCAACTATCAGAAATATTTCCTCAGTTTATGAAATTATTCCATACCACCCCTAAGAAAAATAAACTCATGGGCAAATTCTCTGATTTTCCTCTGATTTCCTGATTTATACTTGATTTCTCCTTTTATTGACATTAATGGGGGACCTTCCTTTGACTGCAATAGAAGGAGGATTGCAGAAACCATGTCTCCTTTAGGTCTGCGTTGCTTCCCTTGCATTCAATCACAAAATGTCCCAAAATTGACCATAACACCTGTCCACACTTTCTGCAATGATAGTCACATAACTCCTACTGAGGTCAATGGGAATTAGGCCCAAATACCTGATGCATTTTGGGCGCTACACCTGGAAAATATTTCAGTATGAAACATTTGTGAAACACAAACACTGGTTTAGGCTAGAGACAACCCTAAAGGGGCTAAAAAAATATCTGACTCAAGTATCTAAGCAGGACTTAGTTGTGTAGCTGTTGCTGAAAATCTCCCTCTGAGAGCCGTAAAAAAGCTGGGGAGGGATCAGAGAAAAGCTGGCTCCTGTTCCCTTGCTCCCTTGGCTTTTCATCCCAGAGGAGACCAAGCTGCCGCATCAGAGAGGTCCAGAGGCAAGAAACAGGTCAAACAAGAACACAGCAAGGGAAGGGACCCTAAACCCTGGTCAGACAAGAAGGATCCCAAGAAGGATCATGTCAGGGGACCGCAACCTTCTGTTGCTTGCAACAGCTGTGCAGATGAGACAAAAAATGTGTATATCTCTGTTATGTGAATAACCAAGTAAAATCCAGCTAAAACGGGGAGCGCAAGGCGAAGAAGTCAGACGACGCTGTAGACTGACTGGTAGAAGAAAAACAAAGGCTATATTTACTTTAGTTTTCTTCTCCTGTTCAGCCATTCTGTTTCTAGCTGTTTGCTGGCTCCGTTGTTGTTTATTTAAAAAGCCTCCATGGACCAAAAATTCAACACACATCCCCAGCTTGTGACGTGAGACGCTGCATAAGTGACTTCTTCCCTGGGCAATAAAGCAAATGCCAACGGAGAAGAGGGCTCTTTCACTGCAGAGACAGCGTTGCCCTTAAGTGAACCAGCATCTACACGTGCAAAGCCTTCACCCCAAGTGGGGAAGACCTTTTAACTTGACTCTTCCAGAATCAAGGGGATTAAGGGTACCATTTAACTCAGTCCAACTTCTCAGCTAACAGTATCCTTACACGCACCTCCACTGCTCTTTTGCAGCACCGGGCAAGTTCGCTTGAGCCAGCTCTTATGGCTTTTATCTTCAAAGCCAATGTAGATGAAAAGTTCAACAGGCCACGGAGATGCAACCCAAAGCTGTCCCTCTAAAACAACAGGCTCCAGCCGCACAAGGGACCCGTAATAGCCAGTGCCCCGCGAGGTCCAGTGCATTCACTGAGGGATCATAGCCAGCGCTGGCCCCGTTGGGCTCGACCTGCCACATCCACAGCAGAGCGGGATTTGTCCACCTCACAGCATCCCAAAACCCCAGAGAAGAGAAGCTGCTCACAAACACCATCTCTTTCCAAAGGATGGTTTGCGCTGGGGTGAAATGAAACAAGTCCAGTTGTTGCGTTTCTTTTTCCCTGTGGAGCAGGTTCAGGCCAAAGAAATTTAACCGCTACTCAGCTGTTTTCTGCTGACATCGCTTGCATTCCTCTCTCTTCTCAAATAACATTCGGAACTCCCTGCCAGACAGTGCAATTTGATATATGCCCTGATGATAGAGGGTGGAGGGGAGGAAAGTACATTGGCTAATATTTTTCCATTACAAATCTAAATGGCCCAATCTACAGTTTAATCTGCAATAAAAACAGCAATTTCTGAAGGTTGGGTTACTGACTTGGGGCCAACACTTGTACCCGAAGCCTCTATATGCAGATCACTTTTAAGAGGTTGTGATAAAATTACTATCAATCAGTAGTGTTTCCAAGCTACAGCTTTTGAAGCCACCCAATGAATTTGAAGCCCCAGACTCTCGGATCTCAAGGCCGGATTTATTCTGCTCAGAGCCATTCAGCTGGCACTCAGTCCCAGTACCAAAATCCTTATTCAACCCCGATGAGATTTTCCTTCCCAGGTACCTCTGAGGTCCTTCAGTATTGAAACGGATGGTTTGCCTTTCATGAACCCAAGTCTCAGTGGCTGCCACCAATGGAGGAAAAAGCCAGCATTTACCACACAAGGGTTTTCCTATACTAATGGCAGGAAATACCACAAATACCGGGATGAAATAAAAATCCACAGCCCCTCCAAATGCCACATGAATTAGCAAGGTAAGGGCTTAGAATTTCTGGTATTTAGAAGTCAATGCTCCTCTATGTGCTTGAGAATTCGGGGGTTTATTACTGCCTTTTATCCACAAATATAAATTTGCTTATTTTTGCCTCCCGATCACAACAGCAGTGCTCTCAGAATTATTACATTTCAAATACACACAACAGGGATGATCACATCAGGAAAAGAAGAAAACACTGTTTTGGCTGTGCCCCTACTCTGCAAAAAAAGGAAAAAAAGGGAAAAAAAAAAGTCTTTTCCTTTCTGCTGGGACAGAACCATGCTGGGATACTTGGCTCCATTTACGTTACCATCTCCCTGCGCTTGTCTCCCAGGGCTGGGAGAACTAAAACATGATGAGAAATCTTACTCCGCCGTCAGCTGGCCCGAGGACGAGGAGGACAGATCTCTCCGAGGAAAGACAGTTCCCAAGGGGCTCACAACTAAGAAGTATTTCAGCTGCCCGGCTGTAAAAGCCTTGCCCTCCCCATAAGCATGCCGCGGCTACTGGACGTGCAGCTGGAGCACAGCCCCTGCGAGCTGCACAGACAAGGGAGGGACAGAGTGAGGACGAGCTCCTGGATGGACAGACGGCCCCTTTCATTCCTCACGCCTGTGTGTTAGCAACTATTTGTCTAGCTGCATGTCCTAAGAGATAGAGTCTGAACCCTGGTGCAGCCGCCGAAAGCATAAATATCCCCAGGCGAAAGAAAACCAAGTAAATCTCAGACCACAGCAGGTTTCCCCTTTTTATATTACTTGAAAATTTATCACTTAATCTAAATTATACTACCACCCATCTAATTTATTCTGCAATCACCTCTCACTCAGGGTGTCCGGGGCCCAAATATCACTGGAGCGTGACAGAATGTGCCAGCAATGAGTCCTGGGTCCACCCTGTCCCTTTACAGGTCTCTCAGGGCTCCTACTCACACTGCCAGCAACTGCTGGGCTAACCTGATACAGACATTGCTTCATTCCAGGCAGTCACTAAAACATCTCTTTGTAAGGGATTTCCAAAGTATATTTATCCTGAGGTGTTCTCCAGTCCTTCACCCCTACGGGGACACTGTTGGGACAGCCAATATTCAGTTCTCTCTATGCCTTTACAGATGGGAGGCGAGTTAGTTGGCTTAGGGCTTCTATGAATAAATCAGCTTTTGGAGAAGATAAAAGAAAAACATGACAGAATTTGGTCCTTCTCATTCAAAAGACCTTATCTAGCAGCAGAGGGAGCGAGTAGGGCAGATTCACCTTCAACATGATAATCTCTTGCTAGCTCTCCTTACAGCATTCCCAGCTTCTGCCCTTCACTGGATGCTGAGCATGAATGTGGGAATGAATCACTGCTGATCTTGGCAAAATACCAGTCTCCCTCCCTTTGCTCCATCTTGGAATAATCCCAATTTTCCAAATGGCTTCACTGAATCCAGAATTTAAGTTCAGCTATTAAAAAGTAGCGGGAACCCATAAATCACAGGCTTTATATCAGCAAGCTCTTTGATGCATTTAAAACAATTACTGGGAAATATATGATCTACCTAAAAATATCTATTTACATGAATACCAGGAGAGAAGCTACTGTCAAAACATAATACATGGACAATCTCATCTCCACTCTCAACCCCAAAGGCAGGCACGAAGACTCTCTTTACTCTCTTTTGTTGCTCACAGCTGTATTAGAATTGATAATATGCTGAAATGACACATGCTTACGATGATGTTAGAGCACTATAAAAATTATGCAGTAAATTAATGTATGCAGCAAATTAATGTATGCCTGCTTTCAAGTCCAAGAGGGTGGAGAACACCAGCCCACAGGAGGCCATTTTTTCACCCATATCGCTCAGAAAATGGCTTGCAATTACAGACTTTTACACCAGGCTTGTATCAACGGTGATATTTCCTTCCATCCACTGATATGGATGTAGGAGTGCTGGGAACAGACAGAAGGAGCTAATCTAGAAATAGGTCAAAGGAGAAAGCAGATTAATTCATTCTGCAGTCTACACCTTGCTAGAAATTTTCACCAGCAAAACCTTTCCAGCCTGCAACTGACAATGTTGCTCTCTCATGGGAATATACAGTTTTCAGCTTTTGCTGATGTTGTTTTCAGGTTTCCACTATTGCTGTTGGTATCACTACAGCATGACAGAGTTTGTGTAGCACACGGATGTAGTTCCCGTAACAGCATAAATGGGAGTTACCATCTCTGCTGCACATGCGGCGACAAAATATGACTCGCATTAATTAAGTTTTAGAGGAGAGAACAGGCTTTAAACCAGCGTATCACAGATGCGCTACTGAATAGTTTAGAGCACACCTACCACCTTGACCTGAGTTTTGACAGATCAGGAAACAACACACCAGAAGTACATGAGCTCCAGGTCACAGGAAGCACCTGTGCTGCTGTGGCACCAGATGCCTACTCAATAAAGGATCTGCAACGGCAACAGAAACACATAACCTCTCTGCTGTCACCAATTCTTTTGCAACGAGAGAGGACCAAGACACAACTTCCACCATTGAGGCAAGTTCTGTCATTAAACCCAAAAAACCTGCAACTCAGCCACGAATGCTGTGAGAACTAACCCTTTAGCGGCGGTGTATGATGCAGCAGAGGTGGTCTGGTGAACCTATAGCGAAAATCCACCCTGTCCTCTGGATCCTCCAGGATGCCAATCCAAGCTAAAAGAAATATACTGCCTTGTGGGTGCTGGGACCACCGAGCCACTCCAGCCTGTCCGGAAGGCTCTGTTTCTGCAATGGTTAGAGCAGGCTGACACAGGAAGAGGGAGCTCTTCCCCTGTCCCCTGCACAAACCCAAAGATGAGGGCATTCCCAAGTTTTGTCCTCTCCTTTCCAATCTCTTGTCTTCGCTCTTGATCCCTTCACCTTCTTCTGTTGCTACCCTCCATCATCCCTTCCCCAAGGAAGGGCACGTGGCTCATGAGCTCGAAGCGCCGGAATCCAGCAATTTGCACTTCTGAGCCCCCCTCATCACACCTTCCCGAGGCTACACTTGCTCTATGGTCCCATCGGCAAGAAGCTCCCAGAGAGAACAAACACAGATTTACCCTGGTGGGGGGCATCCAGGTCCAAATAAACAAAGCTGGGAAGTAGGATTTACCGCATGGAGCATTGAAAACCTTTGGTTTCGGCTTCTTTATGCATCTAACTTTTGACTGTACACTCTGTCTGCACAAGATTAGCGTTATTGGTACAACCCACTTAGAAACCTCTGAAAAAAAGATTCAGCCACAGCAGCATGATGAGGGAAGATGTCTTGATTTAAGAACACAGACATTACTAGAAAGGGAAAAAAATAAAAGGGTCCCTTACTGTTCTAACATATCAAAAGGAGACTAATGAACCACCAGTTCATAGAACGACCCTGCTCTTCATTTCAGAGCCAGGCTGGCCTTTTGTGTTAAGGACACTGAATAACAAGAGCAAGAACAAACAGAAAGAACCCTTTCCCCCTGCCCAAAGTAAATTTTGAAATGAAATAATTTAAAAACTACACCCTTCTGCCCTACTTTAAGGTCCACATAAGAACAGATGAAAAGTTTTGTTCCATTGGCAAAACGGAATCAAGGCTTTTGATCCTCAAAGATCTCTTAATCGCTTTGCACATCAGTCCTTTTCATTATTTCAAACACACTTGAAGACAGCTACTTTTTTTTCCTCTCTCTCTTTTTTTCTTAAAAAAAAAAAAAAAAAAGAAAAACACTTTTCTGTGTTTGGGCCATTTCCCAGCCAACCGTGCCAGTACGGCAGACAGCTGTTGATTCTTTACTCACTGTAAGTTTCAACATTTATACACGTTGATCTGCATTAGTAAAGTCTAAAAAAGCACGATCTTTGCCCCCCGTTGTGCTAGCTCACAATGTCCACCTCTTTGCCCTTCTGGTGCTTAAGAAGAGTTCCAAGGAAGATTATATGCTTCTGGTTAAAAAAAGAAAGTAGTTGTTGGTGGGATGATTGTTGGGTTTTTTAAAAAGCTTGACTCAGATTTGGAATCTCTGTCACATCAAACTGAACTTAAATCAAGGTTTCTCCAACATTTCGTGTCTCTGCAATTCCAGGAAGTCAAATCCAGCACAAAATCACCAATTCTTAAACAAAATAGAAGTAGAATTTGCAATAAACCCAACTATCTTAGCATCCCTGTAAGTGAGACGAGTCCTTAACTGGACTGAGTTTTCCAACAGATATGCACGGTGTCCTTTGTTTTTTTATTAAAGTCTTGCTCCTGGTCTTTGGCTCACTGACCAACTGAAAGGGCAGAGACACTTTCGGAAACGAAGACCGTTCTTTGTCTGTGCAAGACTTTGCAACAAGCAGGCTCCCCAAAATTATAATACAAATTATAGACAGGAGAGATGGGAGGTGGAGTCGGAGTTAGCTGGCTCACAAGCCATCGAGGGGGATGGATAACATCAAAAACAAACTCCACCTGGAAAGCTGCATGTAGGCAGCAGAGCAGAGCAACAGTTTAATGCGTTCAGAGCCTGAGGCATTGTTTAGCAAGTGGGTGGATGCTTTTTGAGCCAGCTTCATCTACCCAAATGGTGTCAAAGCCATTGGAAACTGCCGCGTTAAATTCTGGTCACAAAGCAACCCAGAGCCAAGGAGGGCCAGCAACAGAGGGTTCTGGCAGCAGCAACGCAGAGCAGGCCTTGTGTGCATCGCGAGATGCAGGTAATAACTGCACGGTGCTCTGCAGACAACCTTTCTCATTCAGCCCAGTCAACACAACCAGCCTGAGACCCTCGGGCGGTTTGAGAGGACACTGACTCCATCTGATGTGGGCTATCAGTCAGACTCCTCCACTGTTTCCTTGTCATTAACAAGAGGAAAGACAGTCTTTCTGGTAGGTGTCAAAAGATCTGAACTTCTGCCCCCTGCATGTAGCTGTCAAACAGTCCGGCCTCTCTGAGCCTCCTCTGCCTTACCTACTCTCTTTTTCCTGTGTTTATCCCCTAAAGGCAGGGGAAGTCTCTGTCTGTAAATAAATAAGGTACCTAGCACCACACTGTTTGCACTGATATTCGGGCTTTCGGATTCAGCCACAGCAAACCAACATTTAGACCCTGGTCATTTATTCCACTGTACCAGATGAGTCAGATGAAACGCAGCTGAGACCACACCAGCCATCACTGCCCCACAAACTGCTTCATCGGCGTTGAATAGAGATGAAAAAAAAACAAAACAGATCCTCATCTGACGACTGTCCTCCCTGCAGGCTTGTGGGTATCTCGCCGGCAAAGAGCAGCCCCCAACACCGAACCCACACAGACCTCACAGAGACTGTACACGTCCACACAGCAACGGGAGAAAGCCAAACTGGGAAGATGAGCTTTCTCCTCATCGATTTTTAGGCGCAAACCACTGCCCAACATAACAAGCATGTTTTCCAGTGTTTGCCAGAGCACAAAGCTTGACAAGAGAGGACTAAAAGGAACCTGGGGATTCCAGCCACCTCCCGACTAGCTTTCCGTAACGGGAATGCCAGACACGGGTTGGCAGCTAGCGCACGGCAAGAGAGAATTGCTCCTAAGAGCCTCCCTGAGGACACGGCGTCCTCACCTACACAGTCACGGCGGCTACTCGCTGCAGGTGACTGCCATTTTGCAACACCTTCCTGCAGCTCGGTCCCGCATCTGCCACAAGCCACAGCCGAGTTCTGCGCTTCACGTGGATTTCTATGTATTGTACCCACTAGCGTCTTGCTGCTTGCAGAGTAATTACCAGCTCTGCCCTTCCCAGTGCGCACTGTAACATTAAACCTTAGTTTACTTGGCAGCTAGAGCTCACTTTTCAAGCAGCTGTGAGAAAAAGACCCTTCAACTGATGCAAATAAACAGGGTTTTATTTTTTAATTTGTAAATTAAAACAAACAGCTTGTGTTCCAGGCTGTGCAGTCCACATCCATCTCAATAAAACCCCACACAGAGCAAAGGAGACCTTCTGGCCTCTCTGATGCTCCAAGAGATGCCTGGTTTTACCCTTCTTGGTAAGGATAGAAACTTCAGAAGTGTCTCTGACTCCTGTTCGCATACCCTCCAAGAAATCTGAGGCCAGCTGTGCAGACCACCGTTTCCACTGCAATATAAGCCTAGTTGGAGGTGGGAATTAAACCTAGAGCATAGGTTTAGCCTACAGAGAACTGAAACTAGGGAACAGATCTGACTAGTTTTTGTCCATGGTCTTATCCCTCACGGTGAGGGCAGGCTTGCAAAGACCACATTTGGGAACTAACTCCCAGCAACAGCAGTTTGCTGTTCTTCCAAGAATAGCGGCTCTGAATGCCCAGTGAATTTTTATCCTAGCTAGCCTAATTGCGGATGGCAGTGGTCTTGTTCCTACCAGTCTTAAACCATTGAAGCCCAGCACTAAAATGCAAGTTTGTGATGACCTCACCTAGCACGGGTTATTGGAAACACACAAGCAATGACAGATCGGCCGATGAAGTGCCTGCAAGCCTGGCGTCACCGAGTTGCCACTTCACACACAGCTACAGTGATAGGAGCAGTAGCAGCAGATGGAGGAGGATTGTTCAAATGGCAGAGCTGGTCCTTCCTTCGGAGACATACGGCTCTAGCAACAGATGAAAACAACCAGTGAGGAGGTTTGAGGAGAACAGTCCTGGAACACATGTGAGAAACAAATGCAAGGCTGAGCAGTGGCTCTGTCTCTTTTGTTGTTCCTGGCATGGCAGTATGTTGGATAGACAGGTTCTTTTTCAAGTAGAACCAAGTTTAAATGAAACACCTGATGAGCGAATATTTCAAACTACATCCTCAAGATAGAGGAGACAGATAGCCAAAAGTCTGGGTCCTACAGTCTCGAGCATGTTACAGGTCTCTGCCACAAAGTAAACCCCAAACGGTGAAGATGCATCAAGTATGCAAAGCTGCCAACCTAGATGTGCCCACACATGCTGCTGTACTACAGAAAGATGCCAACAGCAGAGCCTTTGGAGTTAGGCAGGCATGCAGGCAGGCAATGAAAGAACTTTAAATTTGTGCTAAGTTCCCTTAGCATATAAACTATATATACTACATACATACACACGCTGTTTATTTATATATAGTAAAGGCACAGGGACTCAGGAGTACTTGGCTCAGTTGATGAGTTTATGTCCCTCCCATAGACTTTATGTAAAGGTTTAGGAAACCATGTCTTCCTTTGGGTTGGGTTGTTAGATTTATAAAACAAAAAAGTTAATTCTGCACCTGTTTCTGATTAGGATCCACTTGCATCAGCATCTGTATCAATGGAGCAGTTCAGACCACTAATTTCTCTGTAAGCTAAATATTGCTACTAGCACCGCTGGAGAATGGCGAGGGTTGCCATTCTGCAGTTGCTCTTTGGTATCGTATTGGATTACTGAGACCAGGGGAAAGAAGAGAAAAATCACACTGCAGATTCCCAAGCCCGTGATATTGTTGTATTCTGAAGCTGATCAGTGCAACTGGATGGATTGGAAAGCTTTGCTGCGGAGTTTGGAGATACGAGGCCACAGTTTTCATTAGCCCCTCCTGCGGACACTTTAACACAGCAGAAGATTGTTTCCAGTACCTCTGCCCACCAGCTTTTCCCAGTTCAGCCCATTGCTTGTGGGAGATTTGTGCAAGAAGCCAATCTGCTATTCTAATGCGACTCAAAGCCAACTCCTTCAGTGGACAAAATGCAGTCAGAGCAAATTTCATATCTGCTTTCCCAAGGTCCCTTCTCTCAAACAAATAAACAACAAAAAAAAAAAGTTTGTTTTTATAGAGCTTGGGTTAAAAAGCCAGTCTTGGAAATGTACTGAGTGGAGCAATCCTCCAGCACCACCCAAAACTAGCCAACCAAAGGAAAGCTCGCCAAGGCTGTTAATTTGACGGCTGGGGGGGAAACGAAACCTATTGCTACCATCTGCACAAAAGAAACAGAGGCAAAGAAAACCCCTGCTGTGTGAGCAGAAAGAAAGGTTCAGCATAGTGGAGACAACACAAACCATATGAGACACTTGTTAAACCCCCTTCCTGCTTTTTTTTCCCCTCCACCACTAAATGCTGCAGGACAATGATCAATCTATTCAATAGAAGCTTAAAATGAGACCCTCAGGACTGTCAGTGGTGCAGGTCTCTGTTTTCTTACAGATTCTGGCATACTAAGGCCTTGCTCCCTGGTAAATCTTTAAGACAACATGAATAGTTTGCATACTCTGAGCCCCCACAGATGGTTTGGATCTAAAAGACCTTGTGCAGACTGCAGTGGTCATGAAACCCATCCTCACAGCTAGAATTTGGGATGCATCACATTTTTACTGCTGTTTGTACTGCTCAGTTTGTGAACCAGAATAAACAAATGAGCTTTGAAAAAAGAAAGACAGTTTGAAGAGAGCCTGATCTACTGTGAGCCCTTTATTTTGCTTACTTTACCCCAAAGGCAACCGTGGCTATAGCGTGGGCTATTTCATAGGTGGAGAAAACATCTCTCAGTAATCCCCCTGCTACAGTGGGGGTTAATCTGCAATCAGCTCTATCTGCAGAGCTGGCCCCTACAGCTGCACCAACATCTCGGGCTGGAAAGCTGGCAAGAATACCTTGGTAGTGCACCAGGAGGCTCTGGGAATTTCATTATATTTTCCACTCACCCAGCGTGTCTCCGGAAGGCCATCTACGGAAGAGAACAGAACTAGTATGTTGCCGCCCAACCCTCTGGAGTTTCTCCTTTCACACCCACTGCCAAAGCACAAACACCCTCACCCTAGGCCAGATTCTGATCTTCTTTATACCAGCAAAAAACAAAATCCAGTAGTATCAGCTACAGACTCTTGCTGCAACATCTACTGACCGGCAATGCAGAGGGGGCAAGCCCTTCCTCCCACCTCCAGCAGTCCTGAGCACCGATTCTCCCTCGCCTCAAACTGAAGTTACAAGTAAAAAAAAAAACCATCCCAATGCTGTCCATGGAGCAGTGTGGCCGGCGTCCCCCCTCCCAGACTGGGCAGCGACTCTGGTACGTGCCTGGGCTTGTGGCAGCCTGTCTCTCAGCTGACACTTGCAATGGTGCCGCAGCAGTCCAGCACTTTTCACTCGGGCTTTGAAAGAAGCTGCAGTTCACAGAGTTGGCAGGGGCAAAGGGGAAAGAAGTTATCAGCTCCGCAGTTCATTTTAGAGAGGGCACACACAAAATGCAGCTCAGCTGGATTCACTCACCTCCTCATCTGAGCAGATGGGAGGATACCCGGTGCCCTTGTTGAGAACAGACTCACCTGGAGAGACTCAGAGGTTTGTACCAAAACCTGAGTTCTTCCAAAGAGCAGTTTTCGCTTGGTGATTGCAAAATTGTCCTTGCAAACAACAAATCCTTCTGCAAATAACAGACCACCAGCGGGGTCCCACACACAGAGAGGCATCTCCGTGCTGAAAGGATACACAGAATTTCTGTAGGTGCCCGAAAACAGGAAGAAAAGGTGTAAGACCCAGGAGTCCCAACTCCAAAGCCTGATAAAGACCATTCCTTCATTACGGGAGGATATATGTCACCTTTTCAACATGTTCACAAGACCCGTGGGAGCTGGGGGACAACCAGGCAGACATCCTGCCCCAGACACCAAAACACCCCTTTGCACAGGACGGAGGGGTCAGGGCTTGGTGGGATTCTGTACCCTACTTTAGACCTATTGTCCAGGAGAGCGGTGGCACGGAACCCCTGGGGCTGCCGTTGCATCAGCAGTCACAGCGGTGTGCCCTGAGGTGACGGACAGCTGTGGTGTAAGCAAACCTCTCTCGGCAGGACTGTCTAACTCCAACTTAAAATTGAGCTTCTGTTTCAAGTCAGATTTTCCCCTGATGTGCCTCATCCTGCCCAGAGACAAAAATAGAGAAAGTGAGAAAACAGACCTTTATTACCAACTGCAATCCCCACTGCCCGGCAACCAGCTCTACGCTCCATGTTAGCCTTGCATAAAGAGAAAATAATAAAACCCAACAGCCCGCACTACCCACAAAATAAAATATAGACAGCATAAGCCCTTTACGCAGCTCGGGCAGCAATCCCCATGTGTCTGCAAGCCGAGCAGAGGAGAGCTGCCGTCCTTGTCCTACACAGTCTAACCTCTGCTCCTCCTCCGAATGTGCTTCCGCGGTGCTGGTGCAGGAGGTGAGCACGCTGCGGTCCGAATCGCGTCACTAGGTAAGCCGGGGCCGCAAGGTCAGGTCTCCCGTCTGTCCTGCTGAGTAGGATGATCCCTTTCCAGAATTCCTCATTTCTTACCAATAAATAGTGGACCTCATTTGTAATTTTTTTTTTTTCCCCCCCCTACTGGAAAAGAAAACAAAAGGTAGGGGATACAGCGATGACTATAATGAAATAGTTACACGAGGGTTAAATTGCCAGCCTGTGTGCAGTTGTGGTGGGGAACATGAGGACTGCAGCCCGCTGTTGGCATTGCCTACCATAATTACCCCTAACCAAACCATGGTTACACCCTGTTCCATACAACACTTTGGATTCCCATCAGACTCAAAGGCATTTCAGACAGATCCGGGGCCCGTCTCTATCCCTCCTGATGTCTATAGCGAGACTTCAAGGGTCCAAAGTCCACACAGGACAGCTTATGCAAACCTGGTATTTAACAAATGATTTGGATGAGCCAAGGTAAATAGGGAATGCAGACACCATGGAAAGCAAAGGAGCAGTTTTAACTGAAGGAGCACATTATGCCTTCAGATTACTTTATGAGGAACACATTAGCCCTGAGGGAAAAGTGTGAGGAGACAAATCTTGAGTCATTATATAAAGGCCTGGTCTCTATTAGGAGATAGACCGATACCTCCCCAGTCCACCAGAGATACCTACGTTCTCCCCCCACCCACGGACTTCAGCGAGGAAGGGCACAAACGCCTTTAACTGTCTCCCACCCCTCCTTATCTCCTATTTCTCCCTGCCCTGCAACAGCCCAGGGGCACTGTACCCGCTCCCAGGGCAGCGCGGCACCGCTGACCCCGCAGTTCCCTGCACGCGGCGGGGAAGCGAGCGAAGAGACGCGAAAGCCGCGCTGCCCCCGTCTCGGCAAGTCCCTCCGGACAGAGCAGCACCCCACTGCCGGGCCGTCGCTGTGACGCCGGAGCCCAAGAGTCTGAGCTGCGAGGAGCACGTTCAACCTCTGGCATATAACCCTGCAACACGATCTCCGTCATCTCCCCGTGGGGCATCCCTTTCCGCCTCCCGCGCTGCCTAGCATGGGCACGAGCTTAACCCACCTGCTGCGGGCTGTTAGCTGGTCAAGCGTTCTCCGCTAACATGGAATTTGTATGCAGTTTCTGGGATGCTAAGAGGCCATCCCAACCCTGCCTGCCTAGCATTTGCGGGAAGAAAGCCTTCAAAGCTGCTGCAATGACAGGCTGCAGCCTCGTCGAGCATTAACCCCCCACAACCACTCCCAAAACCGGCAGTAACAATCCAGTTCGGAATTTGAAAGCCAGCGAGGATCTTCCCAGAAACGGGCCATCCCTTTGGCAGAGGGGGGCAGGAGGGCCAGGGCGGCACACAAACACAACTCTCATACGGCCATAAAGAGCTTCTGTTTCCCGACACGCTGCGGCAGAGGGGAGGCGGAGGCAGAGAGCGAAGCGGCAGTCTCGGGCCACGTGGCAGGTCAAACCACCGCCCAGTTTGTTGGCATCCTCTAAAGTTTAAATATGCTTTTGAGCCAGCAGTGAATCATCCCTGGCAGGTAAGAATGATGTTAATTTATGACATGCCAAGTGCAAGCGGATCTTTTGGTGTCAGTCCAACGGTTTTAGTCTTATTAACACACGGCGGCGGCTCAGGTTGCAGCTGTGCACATTAAACTCTGGCAAGTGGCATTTCAGACAATGACAAACTTCAGAACAATCACTCCACACGTGGCGCCAGGCCAGGCAAAACTGAAGGGTGGCAGAATAAAGGTCGGGAGGGTAACCTGTTTGTCTGGGAGAGGAACAGGTGGCCCGCTTGGGTTGCCACAGGGTCTTTAAACTGTCTGAAGGACACAGCCATGGATCATTTTAACCCATTAAGCTGCTTAAGCCTTCCCTTACACTGGTTTGAACTTCAAGAGAGTATTAAATCTTAAAGAGCTTAGTGATACATCTTCAGGAAGGCTCTCCCCTGTGCCGAGGCATTCACGGTGCGCAATCTGCGCTGCGGGAGCGCGCATCCTTCCTTTGACAGCAAGACCCCTCCAGCAGCTCAACCAGATCCACGCAGCAAAAAAGCAGTAAAGCTCCATAAACCAAAGCACTGTGCCAGAGCAGCAAGTCACACTGGGAAACCGACAAGGGGGAACACGTTACCGTCACCGCCACGCTACTCAACAGCCCTGAGGACACGGTGCTTTGCAGAGCCAGAGGAGGGAGAGGGGTCAGAGAGGAAAACAGCCCCCAAGCTGTCCCTCCCCTCCCAACCTCACAAGGGACACAGAGCTCACAGCCGTTGCTGAGACGCCGCGGCAGCCTTGGGTTGTGTCTAAGGAACTCGAACCACATCCAGCAAAGAGGGCTGCGTACGAGGGTGATTTCTGAGAGCAGCTTGCAGTTTCCTACCATGACACCTGGGCAGAGCAAAGGCAGTCCAAAGCATTCCTGCCGGCCGTGTTTTCATCAGGAAGTGTGATGGTGGAGACGTAAAAGACATTTTCACTGCAGAAAACTTAAATATTCCAAGCCATGTTTCAAAGCTGCATCTCTCGTTTTGAAATATTATATCAAAATAATTTTTAACTTGTCAAAAGACAGATGTTTCAGAATAAAACAGCAGAATAAGATCTGACATGTAACGATGTTTTCCAATGCAGTGTTTCCAAACCAATTTTTTGTCAGAAATTTTAATTCTTCTCGCCCCTGCCCCAATCTTCTCCTTGCAAGCAGAATTTTTATTTTCCAACCAGGTACTTCCAAAAAGAAAGAATTTTAAGCAATAAATCAGGTCTTGTTAAATGAATACAAGGATTTAGCTACACATGAGCTCTGATCCAGAACAGAGCAGGGTGTAAATTCATAAAGAAACAGTTGTGTCTGATTTAAACACCAGGTGTGTGGATGTACTTATTCCCAAATGAAATTAAAGGAATTAAATTCTTTCATAACAAGGCACTTTTATTCTGGAATAGGAGCATCCACATATGATATTCATCAAGAATAGCTAAAGCCACAGTAAGGTCTCGGGCTACTGACTGTAAATGAAAACAGTAAATTCATTCTCCCTCTTGCAGCTTCTTGCTACACGACACTCCAGATCCCCCTGGATAAATGTTCCTGTAAGCAAGGACTAGTCCCAGCATGTCTCTGAACACCTCATGATAATACTTCAATGAGACGGACTGGAATCGATATTTTTCATCTTTGCAGCTTGGGGCCAGAGAGCAGGGAGTTGGGCAGGGATGTCGGACCGCGTGCCCCCCGGCACCGCAGGGAGGGAGCCGGCTCGGCACTGACCTGGAAACAAATGTCTAGCTAGTAGGTACCAGTTCCTGCACCATTTGACCCTCCTTGAGGGAGGAGGAAAAAAGGACATCATTAAGGAGATGTTTTCAATTCAAACTTTCTCCCAAGTATCCTTATCGGAATCAGCCATTAAGTGTGGCTACAGTTTAGATAGAGCTCCTGGAGACATTCAAGCCCCCATGTTTCATAATGGAGGGTTTAGAGCCAGGATTAGATACTGCTAGATCTAAAAATCTGATACGAAGTAGTGATTTATTATAAATGAATCCATTAATTTAAGTTAGATACCTTCTATTCATCTGCAGCCAGAACAGAACGCATATTTGTAATCCAGATAATTTTACAGAAAAGTGTTCAGGTGAAGAACAAAGCTGTGTCACTGTGCAGGTAACACGCCGCTTTAATAGTAGCGAAAATGGGCCCATGCAAGAGTTTGTGTACTGACTAGAGAATGGAGCATCATTTTCTAGTCAGGAGTGAGAACTGAGAGAGGAAAGAAGGGCTGTTATTTGCAACTATACAGGAAAAGAAACAACAGAGGTATTAAACTGAGAGAGGAATGAGTGTATCAGTAGAAGTAGAAAATCAATCTTAATTCTACAAAGATGTAAGATACAAACTAACTCCCTGTGGTGGCAGTTACTCAGTTTTTATAGAAACAAAGATATAGAACAGTAAGGTGTGAATATACAGAATAATTAATCCTAGTACTTTCAGACATGGGGTCCTCTACTGCCTGGACAATTCACTGTTTTTCATCCCACTTTAAAAGGAGCACTTACCTAGAATTCATCGAGGAGACCTTGCCAGCCCTATTCCAGGCTGGGCTTTCTGAAGAAACTTAAAGTTGTTTTTCTTGGTAATGCTTCTCTTCATGTATCATCTACATTGATTTGGCCTTTTGCAAAATGAAATTAGAGAGCCACCAGAGACAGGGCAGAAGCAAAGGCAGCCAAATTCAAGCCCATGCTCAGACTGTTTCCGAACTGGAGTACCAGCGAAGCAGTCACAGTTATCACAAACTGACCCAAGAATATTCAACTTGATTCTTCTAATTGCTTCAACAATAAAAATAAATGCTTAGAACTCTAAAGTATAGAGGAAACTTAATCAGATGTACATAACAGTACAACTGCAGATTTATAGGAGGCAGAGCGAGCATCAACAAAAGCAGAATGGGGCATATTTCATACCACCATGAGTTAATACTTGCCCTGAGAAGGAACATTGGTTATCTTTTTAAACATATTTTTTTCATAAGATCTAGGCAATGTCATCACTATCTTCAGACCATATCTCCATTTTACCATGGATTATGTGCCCTAGTTTTTTTCTCATTCTTAAACAAAACATTAGCCTTCCAGTGGACCTCACCTGCACCAAACTGGAATTTTACAATGCATTTTTTGCTTTCTTAGTAGAATAGCTCGATTCGCTGCTATAAAAGTGCACTTAGAGAACATTCATAGCAGCAATCAATAAACAAACTCAGTATTGCATTTTACATTACAAGAAAGCTTTCTCAATTGATCCGAAGAAAAAAATTTAAGCCTCCATTTTCATGAGGTTCACCAAAAATGACAGCAGAACACCTTCAAGGCACTGGTCCTCATACTGCGGTTGTAGTCATATTTAGCAACAGAACAGCCATCCATGACTGACAGCTTTCTCTGACAGAAAGAGCCAGTCAATATTTACATTCCTCATGAACATAAAAAAAGAGCATCAGGGTACTTGAGAAATTAGCCCTTGATTGCCACTTGGAAGGCATCATCAGAAAGTCAAATCACTTCAGCACCTCCAACAACAGAACTGCTTTCATTCTTGAGACTCAAGATCTCTCACAGATGTGTCAAGGTCTTTTGCCTGGGAGCAGGAGATGTCTGAAGGGCATAATGGGTGCTGAAAAAGCAAGCTATGAGGGTTTTATTATTTAAAATGTCAGAAGATAAAGACAGTATTTGGTCAACTCTTGCTCTCTTTCTTGCTGAAGTAGCAGACAGAAATCTGATAAACGGCCACTCCCAGGCTCCTGAGCCAGCTACGGGGAATACTGGTAGGATTCCTCAATGCAGAATAGAGGGCTCTACTGTAATATTAAGTGATCACTGAAGTTGGGGGATGCAGATGCAGTAGTTCAATTCGGCTCTCAAGTTCCCAAAATGTCACCACATAGAACAGCCCTAAATCTTGGCTTAGAAGTCACAAAACATCCAGTGCCTTTCCAAGCGAGATCTCAGCTCCTCTCATTTCCTGCATACAATAGCATTATTCAGCCACTGAAGTTTCCACTTAGCTTGCATTTATGCCAAGTACTTTTAATTGCAAAGGAAAAGGATGTTAAGCTCTCCCATTTGTTTTTTTCTATTTCATAAGGGACACAGCAGCGGCTGGTAAAAAGTTATAGGTTAAGGGTTGTTCTCCCCCTCATCTCACTTATTAAGGGACTTGCATCCTCCTCCTGCTGTCTCACAAACAGAGGTTTCCTACGTTGCAAGGGTAGGAAAATTTATGTTGTCATTTGTAAAATACTAAAAAGGCAAGTCATTGTAAACTTACTAGCAACCAAGCATCAGGGAAGTCTGAATGGTACCTAAACCCTTCAAGGCATCCATTACAACTGACGTTCAGAGTCACCTTGACCATAGGTCTCATTTAAGCATGGATAATGTCAGTATTCACCCAGTACACGTACAATAATTCAGACAGCATCCAATTCAAAGAACTCATCAGAACAGATACAGGGCAGCAGCTTTGACTGAAGCAAAATGCTGCACAGCACAGAGAGAAATAACTGGAAAAGCAGATGCTTAATTTCTACTTATTTTTGGCAATCTTGTTCCTATGATAGCTGTTAGATAAGGGGGGAAAAAAGCTGCTGAATGCTGCTTAGTAAATAATACATGAACCACAGCCACATCTACGGACTATCAGGGTGGCACTTAATACAGCCCTATTGAAAGTTATTTTTCTTTTGATCAATCCATAGAAGGGTCTACAGTAACGTTTCCATATGAGTTTTGTTCCTATTATGCAAGATCTGGTGAACTACATTGTCTGAGACAAAGGGATTAAGTGAATTGAAGTGGTGGTTTTGGGCTTGGTAGTGTTTTAAGAAGTGTTTTTACCCCACCTCTTCAGCCTTGGGACAAGAGACTTATTAGCTAATTACGATGCAAATGAACTGAAATGTAAATTAAATGCCACATCCTAACATAGTTTAATAGCCCCAAGAACAAGACTTTAGTTAACTTTAATGGACTCTAATTCTATCCAAAAATATAGTTTATTAACAAGCACATACAATAAATTGCACCACTAACTTTAAATAAAACATCTAGCAAGCTCACCTTCACACTAAGTGACATGTGGTTAATACAGAGCAAAAAAGCAATACACAGATGCTTTCAACAGACATAGAACGAACTCAGTTGCAATCCAAGTTCAAGTTGTAATCCGAAGGAGGACACCTGAAAGCAAAAGCAATGAAGACTTCACATGAACCTTGCCATTTCTTTCCACCAGACCTTTGGTCTCTTACAAAATAGGTCTGTAATACAAAAAGTAATAAAAACTCTGGATTCAATTTACTCAGCCTCTTCCATCACAAGTTAACTATAACATTTTGCAACAACGTGAGTAGTATTAAGAGGGAGGTAAGAGGCAAAGATAGTTAAATCTTGGAATTACATAAAGTTCAGCTGCAGATAGAAAGGCTGCCTAGCAGCAGGCATGGACTTCAGTGTCATTGTCCCAGTTTTTGCAAGAAACACAAAGACGGTAAAACACATTCTTCTCTCTCAATTAAAACTTGATCCAAGCTCCACTGACATCAAGGCAAAAGTTCCTCTGTTATCAGTGGTACTCCGATGGGGCCACAGTGGCCTTCAAAAAGAAAGTCATCCTCTCTAGTGAAAGGTTTGTCACTCTCCAGTCTTCAACTTGGCTGTGATGTCAGTAAAACCTGACACGCTGTTACCACACGGGTGTTCCCTTCATGCCAGAAAAAGGGATTCAGCAGAATTTGATATATAAGAATTGAAGCCAACTTGGCAATAAACAGCTCCGCTCTGCTCCGTGTAAGATCTTAACCTCACCGCAACGAAGTAAATAGAAGGTTTGCAATGAACTTCAGTGAGAGCCCAAGAGAAGTATCAGGCCAAAAGAGAAAAAAAATGCAGTTCTTGATAACAGACCTTGTTCTTTGCAGAGGAAGGGACATTCGTATTTCTGATCCTCCGGGGCAGTAACAGGAAGGTTCCCAAGAAGAGTGCTCCAAATGTAACAGTGTCCATGGTAAAACCGCTCAAGCAGTATTTTTAAGCAAAGCCAGAGATTCCTCTGCTTCCTTTGTGGCAGAACAAAAAGTTATCTCTATAAGCAGTAGGGTCCCAGTTTTATTAACACAGTGCCTGTTATCACAACATAAACAAAAGTTATGCCTGTGCTCCCTAATTGCATTAGGAGTTAATCTTTACTCAGAAAAATTTCATAGCAATATCAATGGGTTAAAGACTTATTTTCTCTCATTTTTCTCCCGCACCTTTCTCTTTATAATGCCTAGAAAAAACTCCAGAAACTTCTCCTGCTCCCAGCCTAAGCGAAGAGTTAAGATCTACTTTTAGGACAGAAAACCCTTTAAAAATGGTCATTTTTTTTCAACTGCTGGAACTAGACTTTTTTTTGCTGTAAAAGGAAAAATTTATCTCAACATGAACTAACGTGAAGAACAAGAGTAAATAATCAAAAATTACCTAGAAATATATGCATTAAAGAGAAGTCCAAGTATTGTGACACTTCGTATTGAAAAATAAGTGATGCACAGTTCAATCAGCAACAAGCTCCCTCTCCCCTCTGCAACTTGCATAGCTGGCTCCCATGTTCGCTGGTTATGAAACACTCTTACAGTAGAACAACTTTAGAAAAATTTGGACAAGTGAGAATGGAGTTATTTTAATCTAGAACAATATCACCCAAAGATACAGATGAATACAAACACTGTTCGTATAAAAAAAAAACCATCAGAGAAACATGAATTTAAGCTGCATTCTCAGTCTATATATTGGCTTTCCTCTTCCTTGTTTTATAAAAATAGGGTATGACATTTCAGCTTCAATTGCGTGTTTAAGTCATTTATTCATTGAACATTCCATTCTTGAAATATCATCTATTAAAATGTTAGTTAAGATTCATCCTTCTTATAGAACAGACTAAATTTCTTCTGAACTGCACTTGTAGACAATAATAAAGAGACTGATATGCGCTCAATAAAAATAATTAGATTATGGGAAGAAAAAAGAAAATTAAAAAAAAATACAAAAATCAAGCTCCACTCTTACCATCTGACTCCTAATAAAACAAACACCAATGCCTTTTAGCTGATCAAGTTATTTAACACCAAAATAACTTTTACAGCTTGAATTCAGAAATAAACTGTGTTTTAAAGTCTATAGGTTGCTATAAGAAGAGGACAAAAAGTTCCAACAAAACATCTCCTTCAAAGACGACAGAGGAAGCCACAGTAAAAATAACACTGAAAATTCCTGATCAGAGTATCGTATCAAAAATTAATATCCGTATCACTACCATAGTTTTCTTCTCCATTTAAAAAAAATGGATTCTGTACTGCACTCGCACATTTCTGATACAGGTATAATTGCACCTAGGCAATATACATCTCAACTGCCCAGTACTGAAGAAAAAGGAAAAAAAGCTGAAGATTCACTATGCTGCTTCAGCGGTAAACCCCGCTGGGTGGGAAGGCCTGTTGGGGATACCAACGTTGAAAAAAATCAGTGAAATGACAGAGTCAGAAATCCACTAGTACAAAGTCTGCTTCGACATGGCTCTTTCCCCTACTGCAATGTAGATTTAATAAACGGGATTTATTTTAGAAAGTTTCGCAATTCTTAAACAGTAGATGATACTTGCATTCCTGAAGGATTAAGTTGTACATTTCTTGATGCTAATTCAACTCTTTCTTTAAAACCAACCCAATAAAACCAGCAAAACTTTAACAAGTAACATGCACAACCTAAAATTTCTACTCTCAAAAACTGCCTTTTTGGTACTCTCTTAAGCTCTTAAGATACTCTATTTATTGAAGAGATGCCAGGAAGCCTGCAGCGGGAACAAATGCTTCTTTGGCAAAAGGAAAACATTTTAATGCCTCCTCCCTTCAAAGTATGCACACCTCACCACAACATATGCTAATATACTACCAAATAAGTCTCTTTATCTTGCCATTTTTATAACAAACTGTTTCATTCATATCTATTTCAGCTTGTAACTACCTACTGCACAGAGTAGTACACTGTGCTAAATCAACAAGTAGCTTATACCTAAGAAATAGAAAGTAAAAAAAAAAAAAGAACACATTGTATTAAAAAAAAACCCCAAACAAGTCAAGAGGGGCTAATTTTATATAAACGGTTTCAGTGTAAAATTAAAATTTGATGTCATACAGACATTTCGGGCCTTTTTTCCATCCTTTGTCCTTTATTGAAAATGAACAAGATCTAACAAAAAAGGATTGCCACAAATATGATAGTGAGTGGAAATTTGTGCTAAATCTGCCCTTAATATACAAAAACAAATGTTACAGCCCTTCTGTGAAGATATCTACGTATGCATATATACCTATGACACGGAGATACACATACCTCCCCCCCCTGGATTTCCAGCCTTCTCCGCGGTTAACACAGTTCACTGACACACTTTCACAAATCAGCCAAATGCGGAATCTAGAAAAAGATGAAAACCAACTCTTTGCAGACCTATAGTCTGCAATTTTAAAAATATAATAAATATAGATAAATATTTATTATGATATTACTAGGGTGGGTGGTTTTTTTTCAAGCAAAATTTGTACTTAAAGTCATCTTCTTCCTGAAGAACTCAAAGAAGCAAAAGGGGAAGTGTTTTTAAAAATAAAAAACTCGAGTAATGAAAATAAAGAAAACACACCCTCAAACATGCTGGAGCAAGACCACTCATTGTAGACATCAGTACCAGCCTTCCTTACTGAAACAGGATCTTTAGTCTCCAGACACATCCTAGTTACCCCAATTAAATCAGCGTGGCTTCTAATGATACCAGAAAGAAAGATCTGCTTTTAATATGTGGATTTAAATAGCACAGTTAACTGTCAAAGACCTGGTAAACAACTGGGATAACTCTGTTAGGGAAAATACTATGAGAGGGAGAAAATAAAACTAAATTCCATGGAAAAGTCACTGGGATGCTTCAAAGGTTTCTGTAGGCTTAGATCTATATACCTGAATCCAGCTGCAGGGGTGATGAGGATGACGGGGGGAGTAAGTGAAAACTGGTTTGCCAGAACTGGACCTTTTCTTTTTTTTCCCTGTTAAAGGAATGAAAACTGCCTCAAATGATGCAATGGGTCAACCTGAAGACAGCCACATCTGAAAAATACTGGAAATCTTGAAGTCAGAGCTTGTGAATTTGTTTGGTTTGTATGCTGTCTTAGAGGAGAGAGAAGTTAATACTTTTAAAAGCTTGGTATTTACACTTCCGAAAAGTTTCTGCGGTTCATCCAAATTTGATAGGGCAGGATTTAAGTGCCTCTTAGTGTTCCCGACTGGGCACTTCTGCTGCTTTGGCACACGCGCGCACACACACAGTATTCCAGTACCAATGGGATACGACGTCTAATGCAGCTTTAAACTGGCAGCACTCCTGAGTAGTTTTAAATGTTTATCAACTCAGTAGGTCAAAAGTCTGCAGACACTGGGTGGAGCAGCAGTATGCCACAAAACTAACAGTTGTCCTCCTAGAAAAAAAAAAAAGGGGGGGGGGGGGAACAGTTGTCAGTAAGGATTAAAGCTCCTGGCCCCATTCCACAGCAGACAATATACTGGTTTGTAAAATAGAGCATTAGCCGATCCCAACACTTAAGAAAAAAGAAGGTTTATTTGCTCTGTATGAGTGCCTGATACAAAGGCAAGGAAACACTGCAGGGGTTCTGAAAAACCTTCCTGGTTTCTTATGCATCCAGTTTAAATAAGCAGCATGTGGTTTTTCTTTCTGCGGAGGGTGTGGCTGTGTGTTATAGCCAGTAGGTTTAACAACTGAAAGGAAAATAGCTGGGTAATTCTTTGCTTCACCTTCCCTCGTGTGTTTCTTAAATTACTGCTTGTAGCCATGAAATAATTGAAGTCCAGCGTCCTCCTTTGGTCGAGCAGAGGGAACAAACTGGGCCCCAGCCTTCAGAAAGGAGGATGGGCAGGCAGCGCTGTCGCACTGTGCCAGATACTACAGCAGGGGTGGCAACATGAAAGCGTGATACTAGCCTTGCTGTGCTCGCTGTGACCCTCCTCCTGCCCCCATCCTGGCAGGGACCCAGATATCTGCTTTAAAAAAAAATGTTAAGATCTGTTTTTTACTAACCCAGAAATCACACTTTACCCAGCGCTCGTGTCATGTGTGCTTTTTCAGATACAGAAATCCAGTTCAACACTTCGCTATCCTTTCCTATAAGAGGATACAGAATGCGATACGGAAATCCAGACAGAAGTTACTGGCATGGATGTGGCATGTGCTAATCAGTGCCGTTCAAACGTTCAGGATCCCTACCCTGTGTGCTTTCATGGTCACTGTAAGCTCTTTAGAACAGAAACCCTGTCCTTCACATCTTTCTAAACCAGCTATCACACCTCTACAATTCCACATAATCTTACCACGTCAAGTGCACGAGATACAGAGATAAGGATGACAGGCTACTTTGTTTAGATCTCATTTTCTGTGGATTTGCATCAAATGTCAGCTACTTAAGACTGTATTCATTATGGCATTTTGCAGAACAGAGTACGTTCTTGTCTAACCATTTTTGAAACAAGTGAAAACCATGCAGCAATAAATATTTTCAATTAATAGATTTTAGAATGTTAATATAGCATTCTTGCAAAATAGCCTTCAAACGTGTTTTTGTGGAGTCGTAACTTTAGTAATTCCTAAAGGTATCTACTTATACGTGTGCCATCTCATGACTTTAAGTTCTACAATGAGCAACGCTTAGCAATTAATTAGAAAGTAGAGCTCTCTAGTCCAAACTCTCCCATTGCTGGATTATTTCAGATAATATAAGGATCTAGTGACCAGCAAGTAGTTTTCCATCCCTTTATTAGAAAATTATACCATTCTAATGGAGCTCAGTGCTTGAAACAAATACTTTATAGCATGATTATAAAATTTTATGCCACCCTGAATATAATGACTGTAATGTGGAAGCAATTTATTTAACTCAACGTGAAATCCATTGAATTTCAACATATGACTGAAGTGTAACAGAATGGCAAGTTGAAGTATGCAATCTCTACAATCAGATCTTTCTAAGAAAGATGGCTTTTCCAAAATACCATTTATGCAGCCTTCTGGCTGCTGTCCAGATTTGGCATACCTAAATTGTTTTCATTTCATAACGTTGAATTGCTTACAAATCAGATACCTCTTATGCCACAAACTCACAGTAAAACAACCTGTGGTACCGCTGTGGCAAATAGGCACCATCAACCTGAATCACCAATTAGTCGCCTCTTTTTTCTTAAAGATCTTCCTATTGAAAACCAGTTTCTTATTTTTATGGAAGATAACTATCAAGGCAATGGATTTCAGCAGGATGAGAACTAAGTGGCATTCTTGTGCATTATATATACACCAACAAGTAATTTCAAAAACATTCCTTTTTAAAGCACCTTTCTTTTCTGCTCCCCACCTTTAAGCAGATGCTTTGTAACTGATGGCTTGACGTGAATTCTCTACAAAGAACCTGAGCATCGCATTTGCTTAACTCCAAGTGACTTTTCTTTAAACCTTATTTATTAGCTTTCAAATGGTACTGTAGTTCTGTCCAAGTAGAACCAGTTTAAATTTCTCTGATGATACTTTTGCATTGCAGAAAGTGAATTTATTGATATTATGGCTCAAACTAATAGGAGTTAGGGAAAGAATCACTGAAAAATGATCAGTGCTCACCTTAAAGGAATTATAATTCTTTATCTACATGAGGCCAATATTCCCTGAACTATATCCCGGTTTTGAGTCCCTTCTATGACTGTACTGTCCAGCAACTCAGGAAGTTTGTCTAGGCTTGTCTACTTGACTTGTGAATCCTGCAGACACACTCACATCTTCTACAACCATAAAAATGGAAATATTTTTTAAAAGATGTATTGCTACAAAACGTATGTTACAATGCAGAATGTTTCCACAGCATATCTCAATTTAATTGGAGTGGAAAGAAAAACAAGAATATTTTACTGCAGAACATTTTAATTAAACTCTGGCTTTAGAGCTTTTTTCTGCCTTTAATCCTCCAGCACTCTTATTTGGTAGTGGCTTTTTCCTGAAGTTGGGGTTGAGACCATCAGGGGAAGTATTGGTATGAGGTAGTATTTCCTTCCCAAGGCACAGATGTGCCATGCATGTGCTGCACTACCACAAACATGTCAATCCCATCATATCAAAACCCTTTACTATCTTACAGCAGTCTGAAACAGGCAAGTGTGATAGCCCTTGTTAAACAGTCTAGCAGCAGTATGCTGGCGTTCTTGCAAATAAAAGATATGTCAACTTTTATATGCAATCATAGGACAGGGGCATTAGATCTGAAAGGCTGATAAGTCAAAAAAAAAAAAAAGTCCTTAAGAACATGTTTTGTTCCATAAGGTGTTTTTCCTCCTAAATGAAAACCTAGTGTAATTTCCTGTATAATTACCCTTGATGCAATCCTGCCATTGGAGTTTCCCTCAAGGGAAAGAGCTTTGGGTAGACAATGGTAAACATAGGCTGGCTGCAGCGGTGACAGTGTCCCAGGGGACAGTGCAGCAATTCCAAGAGGCTTTTGGGTAGTGAGATTGGAGTCAGAAAGTTCAAATCTGGAGAAGAAAAAAAAAACAAAGGCGGCTTGTAACAAAACAATTGCATGATAAAGTCAAACGCAACAAGCATGATCCATGAACAATTCAGAAAATCACCTGTCAAACATTCTTAAGACTTTGTCAAAAGAACAGCAAGGGAACACAAATTACCACAATTAGGGTGGAGCACATGGTGCTTTCCATGTATAAGCTCAAAAAGTTAAAGGTAAATGTGTAACTTCGGCATCTGTCAGCTTAACTGGGCCCAAATACCCAGGTGAAAAAATAACATAGCTCAAGCAAATAATAAAACCCAGTAATACCGCATTTTTAGACACAAAGATGATCTAGACAGGTGTTTAGTAATTAATAACAATACAAAACACAAAAAAAGGACATCAGTAGTATTTTACTAAAACATTTCAGCAACCAATCCAGCAGGACAGCTAAGCTTACTAAAAAGCCCAAACCCCACCATCAGCAAAAAGGGATCTGAAATATTTAGAATTACTTGAAATACAATCCAGCCCAGCATAATTCTCACAGGTCCAACTAAAGAGACCATTCTAAAAAGATCAATACATTCATAATCTCTTAAGTGTGCCCCCACAGTTTACAAGATGCCATCATTTTCACCAAAAGGGACTCCAGGGTCATTTCATGGGAAAGAGCAATCATTTTCTCAGGCTTGGCCCAAGCCACATAGTGTTTTAGAAATTAAAACCAACATGCTAATCTCCATCTGGAAACTGAGAGACAGCCAAGACAGGTGAATGAGTTTAGGTGCTGAGTAATCAAGACAAGATGCAGTACCTGATAAATCAGTTTTGCGATATCGCACTAGTTTCAGCTTTCAAACACTGTAAGGTTTAACCCCATACACAATGTACCACAACAGCCTCAACTGAGACGACGACGAGCATGACGAATAGTACATTTGCGTCAGAAAGAAAAGGTCACATTCTGTAGCCAAGCAAAGGCTGAGGAAAAGTAGTCCAGGTGCTTTTGGCATACTTACCTAGCAGCCGCCAAGTATTTAACAGCACCTTTGAAACTGCAAATTTAGGCAGCGATAGATCAAATCTGCTACTTTACTCATATATGCCACCTGCTTCCCCAGCACACCATTATCTTACACCTGTCTGAGCCACACATTACTCCTGCCTCACTGAAATGTGGGTGTCGCCAGTGGTAATGCACACAGCCTTTAATAAGGTCACTCAGAATAAGAAAATATATGTGTGTGTGTGTGTATGTATATGTAAATATATAAAAAGACTACACAGTACAGTGTAGCAAACTAGAAGTAGGCAAGATAGTTAAAAAAGGTGTTTCACCATCTTTTTCAGGTTCTGCACCTTGGCTGTACCAAGATATAATCCTCCCAGCCTTGTATAAACCATCTACAAACCATTTCTTAAACTGATTTTGCAATGGTATCTTGCTGTTCCCAAACCAAACTTCACCAACATCTTCAGGAACCACATTCACACAGTCATATTCCAGAAATTATTGTGTAAGTCACAATTGGGTGAAAAAAGTAGTAACTGATGATCTTGTACCTGATGTTCTCAAACTCCTTTTCAGAGACTAGAATTTTGCAAATCAAAATGAAACGGCGTCAGTCATTGTGCAGTTTTGGTGCAGCTGATATCCTGATACTAAACAACCGAAAACCTCCTCTCTCCCCTCCATATGCAGAAATATAAAAAATACACAACCTTAAACTGGTCAATTAATATGTTCTCTGTGTCAGTAAATACTTTCTCCACAAAGCAGTGCCGTTTCCTATGAACACAGGCTCGTACGTTTATCCCACCCCTCAACACAAAGCTCCTTCCCTTCAGTGTATGTGCTGCACACCTCTGGATACACTGTTCCTGGCAAAGCAGTAGTTCAGCAGTTACAAGTTTCCTCCAGTGGCCGTGGTGCAAGTGACCCCTTACCATAACCCTCTAATCTTCCCGTTGTAACTCTCTACCCTTCCGCTTTCTGCCTTCGCCTCTAAAGCTGACAAATTCCCAAGATGCAGTGAATAGGGGAGGGTCACAATACATCTAAATCTGACAAAATGTGAATCTGCAGGTTATCGTCAGATATTGCTAACTCATGTGACTGCATGGTGCATAACCAGATGAGCCAAGGGCTGCTTTACAGCAGAGAGTCTGAATTGGGGCAGAACTAAAACAGCTCAGCTGTCACGTTGTACTGAAATGGCCAAGGGCTGCTAGCATTTCTTTTGCCTTATGTATAACAAGTCTGCCAGTTTAGGAGTGTGCTGCCTGGCAAGAAGTTGCATTGTTGGCTGATGCATCTAATCTTGCCTCAGGAACTGTATTTCTCATCTCCTATTTCCATTAGAGAGTTGCTCCTGCAAAAAGCGTCCTTCTCTATACAGTCCTCAAGAAAGAAACCATTTGTAAGCACCACTCGACCTTAGAACTCGTCTTTGGATCTCTGGGTTTTGATACTGGACATTTTTGTTCTAATACAACATTTCAAACATAATTTGATTAAATAAAACTTTTAAAATATTAATCCTTGCCCAGCTCTTTGAAGAGCTATTTGAAATGTTCCTATCACTGCCAGAAAAGCACTTCTACTCTTCTTGTGATCTGAAGAATGCAGAAATTTCGTACCTTTTAAAAAACTGTAGTAGGTGTTATAGAGGGTCCTCATGGCCAGTTCTTGCAAAGGCAGCACATGATCTGTTTCTGTCCCTATAGATTTCACCTCTGCTGGCAGGAACACAGTTAACTGGCCCGAAGAAAAAGAGAGCAGTTTCACCTCTGAAACTTGAATTGGAGAACCACACCTAGAAGGACACAAGACATTTAGAAAGTGGTTAGAAAAAAATGATGAAAGTAACTTCAAGGGGAAACCCAGATGACCAACTCAAAGTATGGCTGATACCGTTCTTCAGTGCGGCACCCTTCAAGGATTCCTTGCAGAGTGCAATACAGGTTGGGGTTGGACTAGGTGACCTTTAAAGGTCCTCTCCAACCCAAACTATCCTATGATTCTATGTTCACACACATTTTCTATAGATTGCCACCTTCTGTGACGTGTTAGTCATGGGACATCTGGAGGTCTTTACTTATCAAGTAATATTCAAAAGCTGGAGAAATGAGGACACGATCCCAAGGAGGTGAACCAAGTGCACTACGTTTCCCTTACTTTGCCAACACGCTAATATCTTTTAGCTTCTGAATGCTGTTATTACTAAATATTTTACATAGAGGAGCAGTTTCATACCTAACAGTTGGCCTCCAATGTCTTGGATCAACCAGCTGAGAATGGTAATGGATTTTTCAACTACGATACTTGAGGCAAACTACAATCACCAAAAAAAAAATAATTTAAGTGCCACTGGGTGATTCTGTACTATGCCTTTCCCCACTCAGAGTTCCCTTGGAGGGTGCACGGGGCTGGGTGAAGGAAAAATAAAAAGAGCAGCCTAAGCTGCAGTGGGAAGACACCCTAGTAAGTCTACTAGCCCTGTCTTTCCCAAATCATATAAGGAAAAGGAAGGTTATTTGGATCCAAGGAAAGAAACTTAGCTTGTAGTAAAAATAACAACTCTTTACATGATCCCTGTTGCAAGCTATCATACCAAAGAGACACACATAGGAAAATTCTACTAAGAGATTGGGGAAGTCAACAGGGGAATCGGAATTGTTTATGACAACTTAAATTTGAAGCCAAGAGCAACTTGTTAGGGCCAGTCCTAACAAATAGAACAGAAACACAAATTCGTCAGCCTTCCCAGATATTGGACCTAAAACTGAGGTAACTACACTCAACCTTATCAGATGTGAAAGAAGTCTCACAGTACTTCTCTGATAACAAAGAATCTCACGTCTTCTGATTAAAGGAAAAATAGCCCAGAGAAACAAGCAAAAAAAAAAAGAGCAGCATCAAACAGCAAGTCAATAAGCCTCTTGTTAAATATTTAATACTTTCCCACAAACCATTAATGGGATTAAAATATAATTGGGAATTCAGAGATCAAATATTCCAGCAATCCATTCCCCAGCAATCCATACCCAATGAGTTAGCTATCACAACAAATAAGTCTATAATGTTGTACTTTCAAGCTGATTAACTGCTTACCCACCTAGCTAGAACACACACTCATAAACTCACTACAGTTTCTGCAGTTCAGAGCTGGGCCATTTGGTCTACTTTATGGAAAGGGTGAGGCTATTACTGCCTGACCACAGCACTGAAAAACAAAGCCAACAAGAGAAACAGACCATCGAGAGGAATAATCTAAGAGATAGACACCCTTAAGTGAGGATGGATTAGGGAATGAATCTCAACCTATGAGTAATACTGGGTGTAAGAACAAAGAATTAAAGAAAAAACCCCACACAAAATCCATGGAGGTTAAAAAGTGGAATAGAGGATGGTCTACCTAGCTGGAAAAAACAGAGCTGCAGAAGAACCCTGGTGAATAAATAACTGGGGAAAAAAAAAGCTGTGGCCACCTATTGGCTGCCTTCACCAAGACTGACAGATATCTAGCTGGAGACTATGAAATCCAATCTGCAAAAAATAAGATCAAAATTTATTTTGAGTGGTGAGATCATCACCTCTTACATAAAAGACTTTTTCAGTCAGTCTGACTGCAGGATTCCCAGACAGAGATTCATTACTTACACAATGCAATTTATATTCTATTTTCAGAAATCTAGCTTTATGTTAGCAACAGCAGCATGTCAGATTTTATTCTCCTGCGGATGACCAGACAGAGCACTAAAGCCTGGATCTTCAACTCTTGCCTGACCCATGAAAACCTTGCATTGGTTACTAATGCTTTCTTGGAAAGAACACAGAAATTCTTCACATGACCATTATTACACGATTTTAAAGTCACTTAGCACATTACCAAATAAAACCTTTGTTTTCTTGATAATATATATAAGTGCTCCTCCTATGTTCAAAATTTTCCTTAAAAGTAATCTATGATGTTTCAAGATGGTTTCAGAACATAAAGGCAAATACCTGTTTGGTACACAAATACAAAATACAAATATTATTTTTCTTACTAAAAATAATTTCTTTTTATTCTTTAGTATTAAGAAAAAAATTTATCATTTTTTTTATTCCACAGAAACATCACAAGAATGAATTTTGTTGCAACACTTGCAACTTTTTTGGCCTTTTCCATACTAGATTTATAATACTCTCCATCAGAAAGAGAGCAGCTAGCCTCACCAGCAGTGGACATGTAATAACAGCCAAAAGAACTGGTAATATCCTCATAAAAGGTCAGAGCAAAGATAAAATTATTTTGACTGAGTATAAAATAAGGACTTTAAACATTAAAAAAAGATATGGTTGTTGAAAATCACCTGAAATAGGCAGGACAGTTGGACCAAACTTGTTGGAACACTTCCTGCATTGTCACTAGTGGTTTTGGTCACAATCAATACGGTTCTGTTATCTTTAGGGTCAATTTAATGTCTATCTCACAATTTACAATCAGTTCTGAAAGAACAAAGGCTAGAAATTATTTTTCCAGAAAAACAAAATTAGTAGGAGCTTGAGACTGCACACAGTTCAGCAGAATTATAATCCAACTACAAGTATTTAAATACCACACAACCAGATGACACAGGAATATTAGAAAAACCTTAAAATGCCAAGACTCAGCATCTCGCATATTGCAGTAGAGTGCAGGCTGTAGAGAGGGAATTTATATTTAATGCAAGATTTGCTGAGAGCGAGCATACCAGAAAATTATAATTAGATGGTAATGGGGACAATCCTCTTCTGATCAGTTTTACACCAGTAAGGCTGCATTCATCAGTGGTGCTGATCCTAATTTATGCTAGTGTCAGTGCAGAAAGAATTAAGCTAGTGTCCTAGACACACCACTATTTTTCTCACATCCTAACCACAAACATGAGAGAGCCTAGGATATTTTTAAAATCCACATGTAAAAATATACCTGTCAATCCATAATTCCAAAAAAAAAGTTACTTATTTTAGTTAGTAGGTACCAGGACCTACAAGAAGCTGATACTAGGATATAAAATGAGTAAAGGAGCTGCACGTGACATTCCAAGATATGGTCCATAACTTACAGAAATGTGAGAACTTACAAACTAGAAAGGTGCTGCAACACATTAAAAAATATTGTGTTCATTCTTTAGTTCTGGAAATTCTGTGAAGCCTACATTTTTGGCCAGCTTTCAATGCTGCTAGGATTCAGCTTTAGGCCTTACATTATCATTACAAATTCCTTCAGAATAACTGCACTGTCTGTTACGGCTTAATAATAAAATATTGAAAGTCGGCAATTAACTCAGACGACTTATTACAGAAATAAAACAGAACTGGGAGCTGCAGTAATCCCCTCAAAGTAACATCAGTTCTGAATCAATCACACACACACAAAAATCAGTTTTATCACACAGGAAGATATTTATGAGAAATTTTACAAGAAACAGGTATGCAAGACATCTGAATTAATTCATACCTACCCACTGCAACCAATGACTTTATTATACAGATAAGACGGGAGGCCTTTCAGATGAATATTGTTATCCACATAAACATATTGGAGCTCCCGAGAACGACCTAAATCTGGGTTTAGAAAATAAGAAAAGTCAGGGGGAGAAGGGATGACAGAGTGACAATTATAAGCAAAGCAATTATCTTTAATTATAAATAAGCTAATCAGACTCAATGTAAGCAAACAGAAATTAGTATTTCTCAGTTGTAAAATTTCAGCCAATGGTTTTATTATGGATAAGCTGAAAAGCTGTTTACAAAATAGCATTTAAAATTACTAAAACAAAAGAAAACCCTTTTTCAGTAGCCCTGAAAATCCCATTATAAATAATTAAATTTTAACATCGACAAACTCCGAAGTCAATTTGAAGAAGCAAAGGGACAATTGATTTCAAGTCTACAGTGCGTACTTCAAGTTCGTAAGGTCAAACCTGCTTCACGTCACTGAAATCACAGCTTCACTATCTTTGGGAAAGTGATAAAGACATAAACAAGAATGTCATCTGTCCCACTCTTCCTTTTCTCCAAGAGATACCTGTTTGATTACATTAGCCATAGCCAAATACAGCCAGTAATCATTCAGAAACAAGTCTGCATAGTGTGGTAAATTACAGACCACAAGAAAATACACAAGCATTAAACTGCAGAATACACAACAAAGGTTGTGGCTACACATAAATGATCAATACATCCGAAGGTGTGCTTCTTACATTATTTCTGTTAAAATATTCATGGCTGGCAGTCAAAAGAAGCAACTACAGCATGTTTAAGCAATGCCTTCACGGACTAGAAATACATTAACATACCTCCAGAAAGGAACATATAGGTATGAAGCAATTTTATTTCGTTTAGAAAATCAAAGTGGGAAAATGGAGCAAAATTAAAAGGGAAAATCTAGGCTTCTAGGAAGAATTCTCAGAAACAAGAATCTTGCTTATCAGCAAGATCTAGTCAGTGGTAAATCTGTGTGCTATCAAAAGAAGTGAAAAACATGCTAATGTGAGATTTTTAAAAAGACAAACCAAACAATGAACTAAAAAGAATAGTCTAAAAGAGTTTTGAACTGGCAAGAAAGCTGACACGTAGGATCATCTGGGCAGCCCGTTTTATCTGTAGATCCTATGCCGTTCAAGCTACTGGGGTAGGAAAAGACAAATGCATTTAATACAAAGCACAAACCAAGCGAACAGTGTTTGAGAGCCTCTCTGCCTGGGAGGCGATAGCTGCAACCCAGACGAATTGCATTATGAAAAAATAAAAAAAAATAAATATCTGTATGCCTCTCAACTTCTTAAACTTTCATGAGTATGTTATAGAAACTAAGCAAGATAAACAAGCATTTGGCTGAATCAGCCACATTGCAAGACGATACTAATATCGACTAATTCTGACTTCCCATCTTTATCAACTGTCAATTACCGTGGTTGGCATAAAGAGAAGGATAACCAGAGAAATCAGCATACCTTCTGTCACTTTTGTAACCGTGGCCAGGAACCGAATAAAAATTAAAACAATTTCCATTATATTTCTATTCAGAAATTCTATTGGGAATAATGAACTCTTACAATTCCCTACTAAGACAATAGGTAATACAATCCCTTCTTTATTATTGAATAGTTTTATTGTACACAAAAGCTCTGGACACCACTTAGTGCAGATGAAGCAAACGGTATTTTGAGTGATCCCCCCCCAAACATTTGGCCATCTTAAAATATACTGAATGTCTTCAGCTGTCACCCACTTGAATGGCAGCTCTAAGCACCAGAAATCTGAAAAGCTCACGCTGAGAGGGAGCTTCAGAGGGTGTCACGTTATCAATTCTTTGATATAAAGAACAAGTGACGAATCCAACAGAAAATTAATAGATTCCTTTTCTGAAATAAAAACATTAACATAGAAAACCTGAGTTTTGGGGTATTTTTTCTTTTAATACAGGCCCTTGCCCTTCACCGGTCTATGGAGGTTTCAGGGACCGTAATCTGGGCTTTGTTCAAACCAGAGTCACTGGACATCAGGGGACGCGCTCAACCATCACATGCTGCTTTGACGCTGCCCCAAAGACATTCTAGTTCGCAGCCCTATCTGCTGCATCCATCAACTGCCCTGCCCCAAGAAGCAAGTACAAATATCTCTGCTGACTGACGGGCGCTGCTGTGAGATGCTACTGTGCATCATTACGAGCTAACACCTCAAAAAGATGATTTATTTTGGCTCAGCATTTGCAGGGCTGAAAATAGTTTAGTCAAGTTCTGGGATATTTTTAGATGAAACAAAAACATTGTTATCCTACAATGAATAAAAGTATTGCAATACTGAGGCACTGAAACACCATTAAATATTGTAAGGCTGGAAAAGAATCGGCCAATAAAATTTAAAGCAGATAGCATGTGCATGGCACACCTAACGCTTAGAGAGTATCGCCTGATGTCGCAGAAGCCAATTATACTAAGAACAGCAGAAAAGTATGGGTTGCTGGGGTAGCTTGAATGTGCTACTGTTTAACTTATTAATTTAGAGAATGGAAGAAAATTTTTAAAAGAGGCTCATCTTGCTCATTTCTCCACAGATGTATGCAAATGGGCTGAAAATCAGGCAAGTCAAAAAAAGCCCTAAAGCTGTTCTTTTCATATGCACTGAGGGGGGAGTTATGCTGCATCTCATCTCTTCCCTCTGTCTTTATCTTATGCTATGTTTAGATTCTAAGTTCTGAGTTGACTGCATTTCCTAGGTAATTAAAGCAAATTTTTGGATGTTAGACAAAATATCTCAGTAGGAAAAATTCAATTCCCAAAGCCAAATAGCCTGTAACTATAAATGTTCCTTTGATATAGTTTCTTTGCATTAAATAACCAAGCATCTTTTAGTCCCCAAAAGATTTTTTCCAGTTCCAAACACTATCCATAAAGTTTAAATTTAAATAAATCATCACTTTAAAAAGCTCCTTGTATCCCATCCACATTAATTTTTACATCTTATATCAGTCAACAAATATTGTTAAAAGTTCTCTAAAAAACATGCTGCTGAAGAACTTTGTAAAATAAGGAAGCTGTCCATCTATGAAAAGGCTAAAGCTACAAAGAAGGTTTTCATGTGGCTTGTGCAAGCACTGTACTGTGTCTAAAACATTTCCACTTTCCTCCTTCCAGGCTGCCAGATCAAAGACCTTTCTCCCAGAAATGACCAAATGCCATGAGTCCTGAACAAACCTCAATTCTATTTTTTTTTCCTTTTTTCCCCTTTTTCTTTTTTTTTTTCCTTTTTTTTTTTTTTTAACCTCAGGGCCCTGGCATATGCATTCCACATGGCTGAAGATGGAACAAAAGCTCTTGTGTGTCTGCACTGATGCTCTTTTAACCATACTGTGAGGGCAAGGACACAAAAGCAGCATATACTGAGGCAGAATAAGACCTTTGTTTACTGTGTACTGATAATTACTAGACCCATTTTCTAAACAAAAAGTGCACATAAACCCTCAATAAAGTGATATAACACTGAATATTTGCTGTCATAACATCCCCTGTACTGCCAGTACACTTCACTTGAGAATTTATGGCCTATTTTAATTATATTTGTACTTTATTACATAAATAATTTTTATTTTTGCATTGTCATCAGATTCAAATTTCTGCTTGCAATGGAATTTGTTTTCAGGCATTGGAGTATTTGCTAATGGTAAAATTTTAAATTTAAATTTCTATAAGGATAATTTATATTGTAAGTAGATTGATATAAAATGATCAGTAGTTCCATCTGCCATTCAAGAACAGAATTCCTAAGGCCATTTATTAGGGCAGCGTGAAAGCTACCCTGACAATAATGGGACTGTCCAGGATGCAGTTGCCAGTTCAACTTACAGATACAATTTTGGTTTTTAAAACAAATAAATTTATTAGGAAGGCCCAAAGGCTCAGATCCACGCAATCTTGTTTCTTTTCATGTAAACTAGAATATTCATCAGCTGAAAAATATTTTTTTTTTAAATACTGGCATATCCAAGAATTAAGTGTATTCTGCAGAACAAATGACTAATTCATTATTGTTTACCCATATGCTTGTTTATGTACCAGTTCTGAAAGTGAGAGAGTGGGATCAGGTACTTTTATTGTCTTTTGTAAAACTGATTAATAGTGTTATACTTTTTTTCTTAAGATGCATGTGCCTGCAAACTTAAAAGAATGTACAGGACAAAAAACTACGTAGTACCGATCCAGCAGTGCTATGAAAGTACCGTGCTACTGCTGAAATAAATCTTACACCTATCCATCTAGGAACGGGACAACGCAGATTTCCATTACGCTTAACAAGAGGCTCTACTGGCAGCTGCAAGGGACATACTTAGATGAGGAAGAATGGATTCCTTGGCATAGTAGACGTCAACCACCATATGAAATAAAGTAAATCACACTTTAAAAAGCATTAAGCAATATGTTCCAAACATATTTCTTCTAACATGGATACGTCTAATAAAAATGAGGAAAAAACCCACCCATTCTGTTAGGAGATGAATGTCTGCTTTTCAACTTAACTCCCTAATTGAAAAATATTGTTTGACAATTCTTGCTTGAATATCACTTGTAGCTATTTCTACAGCATCTTTCACTGTTATTTAACATCCTTGTTCAGTCATTAACTAGTAAATTTGGATATAAGAATACACACCCAAAAAAATAGCCAACATGTGCAGCTAGCAGAAATAATGCTACAATTATGCCTTAACTTCAGTAATACTCCAAGAAAAATATTTTCCCATACAACAGAAGATAGATTTAATCTTTTTGCTTTTCAATGCACTAACTCTCTCTTCTACTTTATTTCATCACATCTTGACCACTCTGAAGCCTTCTGATTCTTCAGAGGAAGGATTAAACATTTACATTTATACTGTGCTGCTTTTCCTCTGAACTCTAGGATTTATGATTCAGTTTCATATCCACAGATAGCAAATTATCTCCAAATGTTCACGAGTGAGTCACTATTAAGAACTACTGAACAAGGTCAATTGACAGTCTTTGATGTTTCCCGTTATTTTAAAAGTTCCTTTTGAATGTTTTGAATTTGAGTCTAAAAATAAAGAAAAAAGAAGGTGTGTCATTATATTAGAGATTTATTTCCTCCTTTTGAACTTAAAACACTTCAGCAGATCTATGGCTCATCCAGGTCATAGCTCGCTCACAGATAAGCTACTAGTGCAAAAGTAGCAAAAACTTTTACCCTTTAATATTTCACATCTCATCTTACTGAACAGCATCTTATTTTTGCAAAATTGAAAAGATTCAACTTCCTGTCTCATGAAACGCAGTTAGAAATATATGCCAAAATAAGGGAAATTACTTTGCTTGCTTTAGTTAGTACTGTGGAATCTGGATGATGCATCCTGGAACTTGTTTTCTCATTTATATAATGATACACGTTGGGACATAACCAAAACCCTTTGTCTGGAGACATTATTTCCACTTACTTTCCAGTAATATAAACTAAGGTGCTAAGAAAATCAGAAAGATCATAAACTTCTTTAAAGACTGAATTGCTAGTACTGAAAAAATTAAGGTAAACCTATACAAATGTAATTAATTTAGAAATTATTATCTCATTTTTAGCCACCTCAATTTTCAGCTTCTTTTCAATGTGATTATCATAACTTCATCTGCACCTAATTAACACCAAACTCTGATTGTATTCTAGAAAAACTATTAATGGCTACTCAAATGACATGACAGATCTGCATGTGTGTCTATATTTCAGCAGCAATTAGCTCATGGCAGGGCTAAAAAGTAACAAACGCAGGGAAGAGGACTTGCTTTTCACAAACAGAATATACCGTCCACACTTACTGACAACACAACTACTTCCCACAACAAACCACCACACGCTGACTGCACCTCCTACTCTTGAAGACCGGCTTTGACACTTCCAAACTTCCAAAGAGTTGAGAAAAAAGCAGAGATATTCTTTCCTGTGCTACTACCATGAAGTTTTGATGGATGCCTCTACACAGCACAAACTAAACCTTTGCTAGATTATCCAGTACTGACATTCCTAATGATGAAAAATAATTTATGCAGGGTTAACTGGGATTCCACAGCAATTTTTAAACACTAGCTGAAGAATCTTAGTTAAATCATCAGATCCAGCAAACAGAAACAGATCATTACCCAAAGTGGTGGAACTCAGATTACACAGTACTATATTTAAACAAAACATCATTTATACTTTTTTACCCCTCAGTTAGCTAAAAATAAAGCAAACTTGATAGCTGACCTATTGCTTTAAAACAGACATGAAACCTTAACCTGCTTTTTTGTGTGTGTGTGTGTTTATTAGCATATTTTCCAACAATATGATCACTGTGACAACTCCATAAACAGAGTTTGTAGCGACCACCAAAGAAAATCACTTGGTTTCGTTTTTTTCTTTTTGGGATGGAAAACTTGTTTTGCTGTCTCTTCTCTGACCCACCCCCCAGCCCAATGACAGCGGTGACTCACCAAGTGGCAAAAATGCAAGGCGGTTTCCAGCCATGGAGAGCTCATTGAGGCTTGGTAGTTGGCACAGGTGGCGGGGAACATACCACAGGTGGTTTCGGTCTGCAGTCAAGTACTGCAGCGAAAGGCACATATGGAGCCTTTCAGGTAACGTAATCAAACGGTTGGTTGAAATATCCAGCGTTTGCAGCTCCCTCAGGTCTCCAACCTCTACAATCCAAACAGGCGGCATTGAGAATTATTAATGTAACTATTTTCACAAACAAGACCACAAAAAACATCTCACATAAATCAAAACCAAAGGTCATCAGTTAGCTGTGCTGTTTTTCTCTTAAGATACTGTTCTATCAATCTGTGTTCAGAACTGATATTAATAATCTCCATCTATTTCAAATCTTTTTTGAAGAACAGCTATCAGTTAGGCAGTATTTTTAAATATGAGATCTCTCAAGATAGAGTATTCCTGAATTGTGACAATTACTACTGTCAAAAATATCTAGCAGTTTCCTGGTCCCAAATTAGAAGTAGGAATAAAACCAAACCCGAAAACAAAACACATTACATAGTGTGCTGTTATTGAGGGTGTTTTGCATGACCCCAAACTCACGCAAATTCAAATGATTTTTTTAAAAAAAAACATGAGGATGTAATGCTTATATCCACCTGACTTAAGATTTTCTTGCAATGAGACTTACAAATACATGCATAGCACTTCTTGCTTAGTGACAGTCTTTCACCAAGCATGCTTAGGAACAGCAGCTCTGTCTTCATAATACAATTCAAAAGACCTAGTTTAAATTAGAAAAGAAATTTCTTAATAACCTGTAAGTTATATTGTAGGAAGATATTACAGTAAGTTCTAACCTATAGTTGCAATAATTACAGCTTCTGGAGATTTGCTGTTTTAATGTTTTAAGAATTTAGAAGTACCTTTTGTGTTTTAAATAGTATAGTCTAATTTTTTTATGTAGGTAACAAACAAAGTTCTTCAAAGTCTGCCGTACGTGACCACACAAGTAGCCTCACTTGTGCAACAGAGTGATTTTCCTTCTGTCCGGCCTGTGGGACCAGGATGCACTTCTCTAAGGACTGATTGACAAATATATTAAGCAGGTTATCTCGTTGTTTGTTTAGTTATGCTTTTACAGTTACTCTAAAAATTGGGTAATTCTATAAATTATTTTCCCCAAATACGGGGAAGCTGTAAACACTTTTGCTTTGTTTTTAAATACGTTACAGCAATAGAACCAACTCATGAAGTGCTTGGTGCCTCTAATTCTTACTGCAGTTCTCAGCATCTTGCAGAACCAAATGTACTTTGCTCTCGGCTGAATGCAACCAGCTCTTTCATCTGATAGCTGCTAAAACAAGATTCACTAGAACTTTCTACACTGAAAACACCAGACAATCTACACAATCCACAATCTGCACAATTTACAGCTCTATCACCCAGTTGTGTTTTTTTTTTTTTTTAAAAGATATAAATAGGATAACACTGTTTAGGTTAAAGCTACACAGAACCTGTTGTGCCCTTAAGCTCTCTCTGCAGCAAGAGCTAGAAAATTCGCTGTTCCCTGAGCTCTGCGGTAGCACCTTGTATGCTATACCCAAAGAAGAAAACAAAACACAAGGTTAATCTCAAGCTGTCTTCTACACAATGGGGAAAAGAAACAGCAAATCTGAAGGTGACCTTGGGAAAATTTGGGAAGTAACTTTCATTTTCATCAAAATTCAGTATTAGAGATTTTCACAGAGGTGCTAATTAAACAAAATGCGTATGCACATTTAAAAGGAGTTTCTGCCTACCGCAAACAAACCCAGCATTAGCTACAATAATGAATCAACGACATAGTATATGCATTCTGTTATAAAATATTACTGACAGAGCCAGCTGCTATACACAGATGACCATATTCATCAAACCTCTTAGTTTTGCTGTCAACCAGAATCATAAGCTTTATTTTAAAAGTGGGGGTTTTCTACTACAATATTGAAAATGAATGGCAAAAGCAAAATAATTACTACTAAATAGCAAAAGACTACTGTGCAAAAGAACTTCAGTAGAACTCATTTTTAAAGAATTTTATATTCATCACAAACAAAGCCATATGCTTGAAAACAGTGACAGGAAAAGAGCCACCTACATTCAGCCAAACCACTGACCACATGCAGTCAATAATAGGCCTAGCTATTTTCATGCACTAACCTTTTTCTCTGCCACTAAAAACAGTTTTCTAATTCAGTTTAGGTCCAAAATCCCATAAATGTTACGGTTGGCAAAGCTGGCAGAGTTTCAAAGGCATTGCTAGAATGATATGTTTCAAATCTAAAAGGAAATAAAAGTATTCTCACTTTATCCTTCATCCAAAAAACACATACTTGCTCAAAACTTCATCCTCTCTACCTTAATCTTCCAATGGATACCAGATGTAAACATCCACTTTCAACATACACTGCCATATGTTACAGAAACACCCACCGACCCACGATGAAGTTAAAAAGTAAACCGAACAACTTAAAGTGCCGTCAGATTAAAGATATAACCCCCAGACTCCCCACCAGAGTGTTGAAAGCTCATGGTGAAGAACATGCTCAGACATTTACTAATGACACCAAATTGGGTTCAATCTCATTAAAGCAAAGGAAAACAATAAAGAGGAATAACACAATATATAAACAGTCCATTAATAAGTTTTTCAAGCTTTTACTTACTAAATACTATTATCCATGCTTTAAAAATCTTGCAACATAAATACTGAAGGATGCCTTGGCTAAGAAACACAGGGAAAGCCTTACAAATCTCTCTCTTGCTATCACCTCATCAAGCACTAGGACACGTATGAGAGGCGGACTTCGGAAATTTCGGGCAGACCCAGAAAAGAAAATAGCTATTCCCAAATAAAAAGAACTGAGAAAGAAGGGACTTTTATTTAGAGACTCCCCACCCCCCCGCCTCCAAGGATAAGAGACACAAGCATTATACATCACCATTAAACCACATTGAGGAGTTCCAATTACATTTAAATGAAATTCATAAATGTATAATTTAAAATTTATATTAGCTCTAGGATTAACACTGTCAAAATCAACATGGCAGAGCACCAAGCCCCATTTTGATATCAGAAGACAGAAAAAAAAAAATCCTCAGTAGCTTTGCTAAACCTCTAACTCGGAGAGACCCGAGTCCAAACGCGAAGTTCCTGTGCCGGTTCTTGGACCCAAGTGTTTCAGCCGCGTCCATCTGCATGGATCACTGCCTTCACAGATAGCTGGGCAAGTCTGTGGCGTGGCCATATGGTACAAATGTGTTCATGGCAGAGTACACGCAAAGTGGCTGACAGACTGTAAATCCACACACCACCTTACTTCACAGAAACTTAAACACAGGCTTATACCCAGTCCTGCCTACAGCCTTCTGAAGGTGGTTTCAGCGACACAGATGAACACATAAATACTTCAGACTGTATTCTAAAACTGCCAGCAATTAAGTAATTAAACTTTTTCATCCTTGATAATAAGAAGATTCAGAAGTGATTACACTGTGGCCCCAAAAAGCCTCTGCATTCACAGTAACAGCTTTCCCAACAACTTGGAGAAAGGGACAAGGGAACTGTCATCATACACATTTGGGTTTTCAGAAGAAAAACTGCCAAATAGTTTTGTTTCTCAACACAGAGAAAAGAAACATCCATGTACCTTTTTTTTTACTTAAAAAAAAAAAAAGAAAGTGAAACCTTGAAAGAATTTCAGGAAATTTCCAAAATTACTGACCTTCTAACAAACCTGATTGTATTTGTATAAACATCAGAAAAAAAGAAAAAAACATCTATTTCTGATTCAGGTGTTTGAAAAGCCAGTTTTTAAAATTAATTCCCATGGTTTTACATGAAGGAAAAAAACCCATCTGGAAGTGAGCCGCTTATACAACATATAATAACTGCCAAAGGCAATTCAAAGTTCCCTAACCTTCAGGGGGTACAGGGCTCACCAGCTGCATAACTCAAAAATAACAAACAGTTTTCTTTACATTTCAAGAGCAATCCCACCTTTCCCTGTTGGGCCATAACCCAAAATTTCATCCAAAGATATATGAAACACATACACAATTGGATTTGAGCGTATGGAAGGCATGGATTTACTTTAAATCAAACACTGTCTGAGTCTTTCCATCCAAGTACAGGAAAAGAAGGGGACAGGAAAGGGCTACAGACCTACCTGCATGAGAATGCACCTCAAAGCAGGATATTAAGAGAAAGCAGAGAACCTACAAGGAATGGAAAAAGGGACTGATCAGCAAAGAGAGCTGGCACTTAGAGATCAGGCCACAGAAGTTAAATTAAAACTGCCAGGAGGCCAGGAAAATAGGAACTCACAGACAAACAAAAGGTTTCTCAACAAGAAATAAAGAGCAAGAAATGAAGAACTGGTGTCAACATGGGGTAAGAATTAGGAGGACAGACCAAATATTAAATTAGCTTTTTGCATCATTTTTTCCTGTAAGAATAACGCTGTGTATGAGGACAGAGACAAAATACCTCATGGGAACAAGGACAAAGCACTGAAAATTACGACATCCATGAAATGAGGCTGCTTAAAAAATTTCCATCCCAGAACACTGAAAAAATGGGTTATATATCAAAATTGCAAGCTCAGGCACGAGGATTCTCAATGAGTAAGACATTTTCTGGGATAGCAGCCTAGGGTTGGAGAAGAAATGTAGAACCTGTGTTCAAAAAGGCCCTGTTAACTTGGACTCAGTGCTCTTCGGTACCTTAGAACAACTGTTCTAAGTGGAAAGAGCAACCAAGAGTAGCCAAAGACTGGAACATAAATAGAAAGTGGAATGAAAATGCAACCCAGATCTTTCCAAATGTAAATCGCGTCATACTGGCTTATCTTTCTTTGATGAAATTTCTTGGTCAATGGTAACACACAAGCATCACATCTCACGGCAAATCATTGGGATGGGGAAAACATTACTAGCGGTGGTGTTCCTCAAGTGTCTACTTTATTTAGAATTTCCATTTTCTACCTTGGTAAACAAAACCCAAAAAACAACAAACCAACAAAAAAACCCAATACAAACAACTAGGTTTTGGTTTGCTGGCGACACAATCATTTAAAGTACTGCTAATATGACAGAGAACCAAATTATCATACAGGAAGAACAGCAAGAACTTATAGATTTAAGTGATTTATATGGAATGAAAAATAACAGAAAATAAGCATGATAAGAAGATGCTGGGAGTCAGGCCTCTGCTTGAAACAATGAAGAGAAGGATTGCCTGTACTGGTTCATCACCTAAGGATGACGAGCCACCAGTGAAAATAACTAATGCAACTTCTCTATATAGCCAGCACTGTATTAGGAGCAAGAAAATATGTTAATACACCTTTCTATTGTAGGCAATAATGATGATCTTGCTGTTATCATACAAACTTTGACATCTGCCACCCTGCTTCCAAAGGGACACAGAGGCAATCCTCTCCTGCCTGCCATCCACTCCGCAATGCCAGCAGCACGTCGCTGTTCCAAGGCTGCAGCACTCTGTACTAAAAATCTTTGCTATATACCATGGAGTAATGTTTTCCAGCTCGTGGTACCCAGAGGGACGTATTCTGACGAATCCTTACAGAATCAAGCGCTGTGATGACTTGCTGTGATTGCGAAGCACTGGTCTCTGTGCACCCAGTGATCCCTCTCTATCCTGGGGTCTAAAAAGAAAGTTGGTTGCTTCAGAAAAGGAATCGAAGGTACTAAAAGTGGCTACCATACCTCACCCTTGAAATAATGTTTTAATCAACTTCCATGAACCTGAGTACAAGATGCGTTTTCCTATTAGACCTGTAAAACCACGCAATGGTAAGTAAAGGCGTTTGAAGTCTTTCATACTTAAAAAGCTTATTACCTGTCCCATTACAAAAAAAATGCAAGTCTCAATACGTGCCTGTGAATTTGAATTGTGATACTATTATCAGTTTAAAAATGTAATGGACAGGAAATATAAGTTTAAATCACTAAGAGCTTGATGGAAAAGATCTCCTTTAGATCTGCTCTGGGATGTCTCAAGAGGACTTAAATAGATTTTAAGATGGTTGAAACAAATTAAATAGCCTATTATATATTACATTACATTTACTGTCCTACCACGCAGCTCACATTTCATAGCCTATAAAAATTAAATTTTCTAGCACAAATTGGCACTTATGATAGACCTGTGCCATCTTCAAACAAGGAAGTTTGACCATAACTGAAAATTGGCATCATTAAAGGACAAAAAGGGGGAGGCAAATTGAATCACATTTACATTTTGACACTGCTGTATGCAGATCTGTTACTGCATTGTTAGTGAGAGGGCTTGAAAAATGTTCTGTTTCTCAAGCCTAAGAGACCTGAAGATGATTTCTTCCTTGTATTTTTCCCATGTAGGCTAATATTTGCTCAATACTTCATGGGGAAAAAAAGGGACTGGAAGAGACGTGATACTGCAGCAACTATTTTATGAATAACCTGTTTTTAAATAAGGTGCTGAATATGAGTTCAAACCAAATTCTATGGAAAAAAGCCTCTATCCCTGCTGATCAAACTCAAATCTATTACTTTTAAAGCAATACTTATGGTTGCATTTCACAGACATATCCCAGCTGGAAAGAACAGGGGAAAAGATTTTCTGGGGCAGGATTTATCTAAGTCATCTAAGTAACACCTCAAAGATGTTCCCAATTCTCAGTTTCACCTACTTCAGCCATAAACTATATTGACTCTTCTCCAAGACATTTAAGCAGCAGACAAAACCCAAAACCAAGTGAAAAATACATACTTCTACTGAACATACCCAAATAGAATCTTTTTTTCCTCAACCTTGCTAAATGTCACACACAAATTTAGTACCAAACATTTATTTTGTACCATCGTTCCCAAGCAAAGGTGAGAAAAGTGGCTTTCTAAAGTCCAACCATGCTAAACAGTAGTTTTAGTTCAGCTAAAAGTGGCTGAAAACAGATATGAGGGTCTCGTTAACTCAAACTTCTAAAGGTCAGTAGTTCCCCATCTTTTACCATAATTAAGCTTCAATTAACAAAACCAGCAGCCTTCTGTATTTCACAGGTCCAGCACTCTTTGCTTTCCTCAGCGTCAGCACTGAAGCACCAGACAAAGAGCACACATCCAGAGTGGTTATTAGGTTGTGCTCCGCGTTTCCCCTCAACGCATGTTTGGAATTCAATTTTCTTCCGTAATTTGATGGTCTCAATGAGAACAGTTAGAACAAATCAGATGATAAAAATACCAGAAATTAACATACATGAGAAAAGCGGAAAAGGTGGGTGAAAGGGCAAGAAGGATAGGGAAAGAAAAAAATTGTTTATGCTCAAAGGTAACTCAAGGCCATGAAATGATCAGGTTTGCTGTTTGTTTGGTTTGGTTTGGGGTTTTTTGTTTGTTTGGTCAGTTTTCGGGTTGGGTTATTTTTTTTTTTTTTTAGAAGACAACCTATCCTTTCATTTTGTTCTAGTGTACTCTGCCTAATACTTTACTGCCCCACAGCAAGGTACTTTTGCTACACAAATAAGTAATAGATGTGAAATTAATATATTCATGTTACTCTATGGTTTTATTAAATGATACCCCAAATTTTGGATAAAGGAGCCAAAATGAAGCGTGAAGAGACAGAATGGTACTTTGTCAAGTATGTCGCATGAAAAATTCTGCTAGCACCTTACAGAAAAGTCTGATTTAGGAAGTGATGCATTTCTGCTGTTGTCTTTCCTTTAAGGAGCAGCTGTTTTCCTTTTTCTGGGTGTTCCTGGGTGGTATGAACATAAACAAGTGTGACATGAATAAAGCATGAGACCTGTTATGTTTCTCTTGTTTTGTTTATGTTTACCATGTTTACTGCTGCACTTCATCTACAATTCCCTGTGCACTAATATCACTACAAGGAAAGGGAGGGGAAAGCCTTCCAGAAAAACTTTGTGGATAAAATAAAGAGCTAATAATTTGACCTCAAGATGCCAGCCAGCTAGAGATGGCTACGTAAGTCCCTGCTTTGATTAAGTACAACAAAACAGTAATCGCCTAAAATTAAGGTAAACAAAACAAGCATCCTAAGGAGAGATTAAGGATAGTTCAGGAAGCTACGGAGACAGGGCCAGTCATGGCTATAAATTCTAGAACAGCCTTTTCCTTCTTCAAAGGAAAAACTTCAGATCAACACAACGGACTGGTCTCTCTGACAAACGTAGATTAGTAGCTCCTAACTCGTTACCACGCTAGTGTCTAAATAATCTGAGCAACAACCTATCTGTTGTGACTGTTGCTATCAACTGTTTCCAACCAACTGGAAACAGACACATCTTTCTTCCTTTCCTTGAGGTTAGAGGGTTGGGGTTTTTTCTTCCTCTCCAAGAAGTAACTAAATGCATAACAAAAGCAATAGGTCCAGGTTAGATTTTCATCTTTCAGTGGAAAAGTGCTAGGCTGTATCAAGCCAAGTTATGCTCACTTATCTTACTATTGGGAGATACCAAAAATACCCCTTCCCTCAGGGTAAACTCTGTAACAAAAAAAAAACACAACTGCAAATTTGAGTGGGATGAGGGGAAAAAAAAAATATCAAAGAAAGATCTTTAGTTTGGCACCGCGCTTACAGCAGTGAAGTTGCCATATTTGTTTTTCAAAGGAATGCTCATGGATGGGATTGTCTTAACTGAAGTCTTATGAAGACAATAGTTCTTCCAGGCCGCTGGGAGTTACTACAAATTGCAACAGTAATTACAGGGGAGGGACTGGCTAAGCATTCACAGGAAACAGTCCCGCTATAATAGAGGTGCATCTTTCTCAAATGTAAACTATGGATTCAGCTGCCCTTTTCTAGCAGCAGTAACAGGAGCTTCTCTTGCTCCTCCTCACTTGCCCAGGCAGTGTCTGTGTGGCCACCCAGCAGAACGGCTAATTCACCAGTCGAGAAGGGTAGGCAGGAGCTACTGTAACAATGTGGCTACTACTGAAAAAATTATATGGACCAACTACTAACAGTTTCTAAGATTATCACCAAAAAAGAAGATATCTGACTTCAAACAGCACTGGCAATGTCCTGATTTTCAAAACGCAACTGCAAGCCATATCTTAATCAGTGGAAGATACTTCTGTTTAGTGTTTCAAATCAGCACAAAGTAGACAAGTAAGGCTTGCGATTATGCACCAAACCCCCAGCTCAGTCATTGTGAATTGCATTCCTTTAGGTACACAAATAAGTAGTCTTAGTCCATAAAGCTCTCAAACACTAAAAAATTACCAAGTGGAGTATACTTGCAGTTGCTCGGTATCAAAGCCTTCCATAAAGAATGACAATTTAATGCAGATTTGGACAATGCTAAGTTAAACGTGGGTCTTTATTTTAAATACCACTGCAATAAAATTAAGATAACTGAAATACAGGTATCAAACTCTGCGTATGTGACATGAACCACAGGAAAGTTAATCTCACATAATACCTCCAGATCTACACATTCTCTTTAAAGGCTTTTTCCATTTAGATTTAGTGTCAGTAAATGATGCATTTTATTTTGCCTCCATTTATTTAATAGACTAGCTGAGTAAAAACAAGGATGTCAATAACAAGTAGCATTTTAACTCTCTCACAATGGTATGTATAAAAGAAAATTATATTTGGCCAGCAAGGTCAAAATGGAAATCAATACATTCTAAAATTCTTCTCTTACACAGCACTAACAATTTGTGTTTGTTCACTTTCAAAGACTGTATGACTTTGTTCTCCAAGCTTCCCTGAGCACTCAAGGCCTACTAGTAAATTGCATTTGCTTAATGCACAAGTAAAATCAACTACCCGTTAATATAGCTAATCACTGTACATAAGTTACAGAGAGCGTAGGGAAAGGAAAAAAAAAACCAACAAGGGAACCAAAGAGACAAAAGTACATTCATAGATAACTTCATAAATAAAGACTTAAGAGTTTAAGGGGAAAACAACTTTCAACACCCAACCCTAAAAATTACAAAAACTAAGCTTCAAGAGCTAATTTCTCCTGTCACAAATGTTAATTTGGTGCAATAAAAAGGAGTCCCAAATTAATAAGTGTTTTTACATGAAAGAAAAAAAAACCCAAATTATTTTAGCAGTTTAGTGAACAGGTAATTTTCTTCCAATAACTAAATAGGCTCTATGAACTAACAACTACTGAATTTCACAAACAAGTCTGAAGCCATGTGCTATCATAGCAGATACACACTGTTTAACTTTTACCAACCGCCTTTTAGTGGTGAAGGATACAGTGAACTTCAGTCTTCCCCATTTATTTTAAAACAATACTGGTAAAGGCAGTAAACATGGGCGTAATCCTCCTGAAAAGCTGATTTTGCTTATATGGCTTTGTCGTGGTTTGGCCTCAGCCGGCAACAAAGAACCAGGCGGCCGCTCACTCAGCCCCCGCGGCCATGGGGAAAATCGGAAGAAAAGACAAAACTCATGGGTTGAGATAAAGGCAGTTTAACAGAACAGCAAAGGAAAGAGAAAAACAATAACAATAACACCGAGAAAGAAATACACAAACATGATTATGGTACCACCGCTCCAGACACCACTCTGAGCAGGGACTCCCTGCCCTCTCCCCTGGCAGCTCCCCCTATAGCCCGGGCATGGCTCATGGTATGGAATACCTGTGTCCCCTGCCGCATCCCTGGGGAAATTAACCCCATCCCTGCCAGAACCAGGACATTATCCACCCTTTATTCCATACCAGCTACGTCATGCCCAGATCTTACAGTTCCCAATTAATTCCCACCACTTTCCCCTGTCTTATATATATGCACATATATACACATGCAGATTTAATTCCCATAGTCTATGGGCCATCCCTCTAAAACATCCATTGAGTTCAGTTAGTCCATGACTGTGGGCTCCACCTGTAAGAACAGTCTCTCGGGGCAGGCGAGATGGTGTGTGGTGCTGCACCGGTGGATGCCGTATTTGGAGCTCGTGGCTGGTGTACCTGGTGCAGCCCATGCCCACAGTCTGCAGGTTGAAGATGTCAATCTCAAGGCAGTTGCTGGGTGGCAGCTGCTGAGGTCAGTTCTTATTACATCACGGCTGCACTTTACTCAGTTTCATCAAAGTCCATCTGTCATTGGTTTGGGTGATTCTTACTGTAGTACCATTGATTGATAGAAATTATAGTAATGATGACATACAGTGGCAGGGTTATTTAGCACTTAACATCATAAAATTTGATTCATTGGCTATTCTCACCCAAAATCAGATCCCCATGAGGGATCAGACCTCCCCATCCTCCTGCATCACCTAGCAAGGGCACCCAGGTCCTTGTGCAAAAGCAATCCCACGGACGGGTTTGCCTTTGCCTGAGGCAGGGCTAACCCAGACTGTCTTCCCTAACATATTCTTCATGTGCACCACGGGGACTTTATCCCTTTCTACAGTATTTGGAAGTTTTGATTGGGCAGGGCCAGCTCAATTGGCAGATCCCCCGGTGTTGACTAACCAGGTGGCTTTCGCTAAATGTGCATCCCAATGTTTTAAGGTCCCACCCCTCATTGCTCTCAGTGTAGTCTTTAACAGTCCGTTGTATCGTTCTATCTTCCCAGTGGCCGGTGCGTGATAGGGGATGTGATATACCCACTCAATGCCATGCTCTTTGGCCCAGGCGTCTATGAGGCTGTTTCGGAGATGAGTCCCATTGTCTGACCTAATCCCCTCTGGAGTGCCATGTCACCACAAGACTTGCTTTTCAAGGCCCAGGATAGTGTTCCGGGCAGTGGCATGGGGCACAGGGTATGTTTCCAGCCACCCAGTGGTTGCTTCCACCATTGTGAGCACATAGCGCTTGCCTTGGTGGGTTTGTGGGAGTGTAATATAATCAATCTGCCAGGCCTCCCCATATTTGTATTGTAGCCATCATCCTCCATACCAAAGAGGCTTTAGCCGCTTGGCTTGCTTAATTGCAGCACACATTTCACATTTGTGGATAACCCGTGCAATAGTGTCCATGGTCAAGTCCGCCCCTCGGTCACAAGCCCGCCTACATGTTGCATCTCTTCCCTGATGGCCTGAGGCATCATGGGCCCACCGAGCTATGAATAATTCACCCTTATGTTGCCAGTCCAGATCCACCTGAGCCACTTCAATCTTAGCGGCCTGATCTACCTGCTGGTTGTTTAGATGTTCCTCAGTGGCGCGACTCCTGGGTACGTGGGCATCTACACGATGTACTTTCACAACCAGATTCTCTATCCGGGCAGCAATATCTTGCCACAGTTCAGCAGCCCAGATGGGTTTACCTCTGCGCTGCCAGTTGCTGTTTCCGCTGCTGCAACCACCCCACAGAGCATTTGCCACCATCCATGAATCAGTATAGAGGTAAAGTACTGGCCATTTCTCTCGTTCAGCAATGTCTAAAACCAGCTGGATGGCTTTCACCTCTGCAAACTGGCTCGATTCACCTTGTCCTTCGGTGGCCTCTGCAACTCGTCGTGTGGGACTCCACACAGCAGCCTTCCATTTCCGATGCTTTCCCACAATCTGGCAGGACCCATCAGTGAACAGAGTATGCGTCTTCTCATTTTCTGGTAGTTTATTATATGGTGGGGCCTCTTCCGCACACGTCACCTCCTTCTCCTCTGGTGATATTCCAAAATCTTTGCCTTCTGGCCAGTCCATGATCAGTTCCAGTATTCCTGGGCGACTGGGGTTTCCCATTCGAGTTTGCTGTGTGATCAGTTCAATCCACTTACTCCACGTGGCATCGATTGCATGGTGTGTGGCAGGGACCCTTTCTTTGAACATCCAGCCCAGAGCCGGCAGTTGAGGTGCCAAGAGAAGCTGTGCTTCAGTACCAACCACTTCCGAAGCAGCTCGAACCCCTTCGTATGCTGCCAATATCTCTTTTTTGGTTGGAGTATAGCGGGCTTTGGCTCCTCTGTATCCCCGACTCCAAAACCCTAAGGGTTGACCTCGAGTGTCCCCTGGTTCTTTCTGCCAGAGGCTCCAGGTAGGGCCATTCCCCCCGCCTGCAGTATAGAGCACATTTTTAACATCTTGTCCTGCCCGGACTGGCCCCAGGGCTACTGCATGAACTATTGCCTGCTTAATTTGTTCGAAGTCTTGTTGTTGCTCAGGGGCCAATTTATAATCATTCTTTTTCTGGGTCACTTGATACAGAGGGCTCACAATCAGACTGTAGTCTGGGATATGCATCCTCCAAAAACCCACACCACCTAAGAAAGCTTGTGTTTCCTTTTTACTAGTTAGGGGAGACATAGCAGCTATTTTGTTGATCACATCCATTGGGATCTGACTGTGTCCATCTTGCCATTTTATTCCTAAAAACTGGATCCCCTGTGCGGGTCCCTTGACCTTACTTTGTTTTATGGCAAAACCGGCTTTCAGAAGGATTTGAACTATTTTACTGCCTTTCTCAAAAACTTCTGCTGTGTTGCCCCATACGATGGTGTCATCAATGTACTGCAGATGTTCTGGAGCTTCACCCTGTTCCAGTGTGGTCTGGATCAGTCCATGGCAAATGGGGCTGTGTTTCTATCCCTGGGGCAGTCAGCTCCAGGTGTACTGGACGCCCCTCCAAGAGAAAGCAAACTGTGGCCTGCACTCTGCTGCCAAAGGGATTGAGAAGAATGCACTGGCGATATCAACTGTTGCATACCACTTGGCTGCCTTTGACTCCAGTTCATATTGAAGTTCTAGTATGTCCGGCACAGCAGCGCTCAGCGGTGGCGTGACTTCATTCAGGCCATGGTAGTCCACTGTTAGCCTCCACTCTCCATTAGATACTCGCACTGGCCATATGGGACTATTAAATGGTGAGTGGGTCTTGTTGATCACTCCTTGAGTCTCCAGTTGACAAATCAGCTTATGGATGGGAATCAGAGAGTCTCGGTTAGAGCGATATTGCTGCTGATGCACCATTGTGGTAGCAATCAGCACCTGTCATTCTTTGACCCTCAGCAACCCTACCACAGAAGGGTCCCCTGAGAGACCAGGCAAGGTAGACAGCTGTTTTATTTCCTCTGTCTCCAAAGCAACTATGCCAAAAGCCCACCGGTATCCTTTTGGGTCCTTGAAGTACCCTCTCCTGAGGCAGTCTCTGCCAAGAATGCATGGAGCCTCTGGGCCAGTCACAATGGGATGCTTTTACCACTCATTTCCAGTTAGGCTCACTTCAGCTTCCAGTACGGTCAGCTCTTGGGACCCCCCTGTCACTCCAGAAATACAAATGGGTTCTGCCCCTCTGTAACTTGATGGTATTACAGTACACTGCGCACCAGTGTCCACTAGAGCCTTATACTCCCGTGGCTCTGATGTGCCAGGCCATCGAATCCACACGGTCCAATAAACCCGGTTGTCCCTTTCCCCTACCTGGCTGGAGGCAGGGCCCCTCTAATCCTGATCATAGTATCCATTAGTCACTTGTTGCAGAAATGACTTGGAAGTCCCTTCAAGAGGATCGGAGGTAAGACCAGGCCTTCTGCTCTGTCTGGGGAGCTGCCTGGTGGAAACGGGAGTGGCACTTTTCCTGGAGGGATCCCCTTTGGTGATTGTTCTTCCTTGCAACTCATGTACCCGTGCCCATAGGGTCGAGGTAGGCTATCCATCCCACCTCCTCATATCTTCTCCATGGTCACGCAGGTAAAACCACAGGGTGCCTCGTGGTGTGTACCCTCTATACTCTCCCTCTTGAGTAGGGAAATGCCTGCTTCTAATAGCTGAGATGCTGCCCTGTACAGGTGGGGAGTAGGACATCTTATCATCAAGTTGCTGGACCTTCTGGGACAGTTTCTCCACAGCTGAGATGAGAGGGGGAAGAGAGACTTTCTTCAAATTGCCAGAGTCAGCCAGCCACCTCATCCACCGTTGGTCCCTCTTCGCCTTTCTGTTCCATCACTGCCAAGGAGTTAGCATATGATGATGCTGCGCTCCGTACAAACTTCCATCATATGGGCCTTGTGCATTGGACTTCATCAGGATCCGTGGGCAACTGTGTGTTATCTGGGTCACAATAAATCATCTCCCACACGGCTAATTCCCTCAGGTACTGGATACCTTTTCCATAGTGGTCCACTTGCTTGGATGACATACATCATCTTCACTGAAGGGATACCTTTCCCTGACACCTGACAGGAGTCACCTCCAGAGGCTGAGGGCTTGTGTCTTTTTCCAAATCGCCTTGTCAATGCCTCCTTCCCTAGACAGGGATCCCAGCTGCTTGGCTTCCCTACCCTCTAATTCCAGACTGCTGGCCTCGTTATCCCAGCATCGGAGCAGCCAGGTGACAATGTGCTCGCATATCTTTTGATATCTCACAGCTCACTCAGGGACAGGGATCAGGTGATTATCTCCGGTTCTGTCTCTTCCTCCTGTTCTTTTGATGGCCCTGGTTCATTGTCATCCCCTACTAAACGAACTGATTTCTTGGTGTATTTCTTCTTCTATATAGGAGCAACTGATACTGGCACAGGTTCGTTGTCTGGTTCAGCTGCAGTGCCTGCCACTGGGGTTTGAGTGGCCACATTGCCTGTCACCAGGGTTGGAATAGCCACAGTGCCTGCTGGTCTGGTTTCCCCGCCTCCCCTGAGTGTGCTGCCTAATACCGAGCAGTGTTTGGTAGATGCTGGCCAGGGCCCGGCACAATGTGATAAGTTGTGCCTCTCTGGAATAGCCACAGCATTTTCCTTTCAAATATTCTATTACTTTATCAGGGTCCTGTAGTTGTTCAGGGGTGAAGCCCCAAAACACTGGAGGTGAGAAGTTCTCTAGATACCTGCCTATATTCTCCCACATGCCACGCCACACCACCCATGACCATCCAGCCTCGGGGCAGATCTCTGGGTGGTAAACAGTTGTTTAACCTTCAACAAGACCCAAAACACATTTGGGGGACATAGCAATAGGACCATACTGGTTTGAGCATCCCAAGGATATTCAAAATTCTCAAAAGCTGTCATACCTGGCCCAAAGGAGCAAAGGGAGGCAAAAGAGCTGGGGAAAGCATCCCCCTCGTTTTCCCCATAGATTGGGTATGATTATTAATAAACTCTGAGAGACGGGGACCAAGGTATGGGCAGGACAGCAATACTGCATAAACACCCCAACACAGGCACCTGAGCAGTGATGTTATCGTATCATACGCTGATATCGCACAGGACAGCAAAATGATAATCCTGATCCCTCTCCCCAAGGTAATAAACAGCATCACAGGGAGTACATAGAGCATATAAAAATTTACATAACACAGCCACACAAACTAACGAAGCAACATTGTAACCGGCGACTATCTAACTAATATGAGAAGTGCATATGAAAAATTTGTTTTAACAAGCTCTAGTCCGATCTGTCTTTATCTCAACCCTCCAAGCCCCACGTTGGGCGCAAAAAAGGACTGTCATGGTTTGGCCTCAGCTGGCAACAAAGAACCAAGCGCCCGCTCGCTCAACCCCCACAGCCGTGGGGAAAATAAGAAGAAAAAGGCAAAACTTGCGAGTTGAGATAAAGGCAGATTAACGGAGCAGCAAAAGAAAGAGAAAAACAATAATAACAACACCGATAAAAGAATATACAAACATGATTACGGTACCACCACTCACTGACCAGACCTGGACCGCCCCCGCCTGCTCCCAGCAGCAACTCCCTGCCCCCTCCCCCAGCAGCTCCCCCTATAGCGGGCATGGCTCATGGTATGGAATACCTGTGTCCCCTGCCGCATCCTTGGGGAAATTAACCCCATCCCTGACGGAACCAGGACAGGCTTATTTCGTCCTTGCTTAGGACCCTCCTGAAATAAGTCAGTGCAGCAAAACAAAGTTAGAGCCCTTTGGCAGTACAGCATACTGAAATCAGTAAGGCATTTCTAATGTAAACCTGGAATTTGCAAAGCAGTTACTACTACTATTTCCTTTTTCACACATTTACAAACTGATGAAAAAATTCAGAGAAAAAAAGACCTGCAGTTTAATATCTGTTCAAAGCTGAGTTTCTTTGAAACCCTGACTAAATGCTATTGAACAGATTGTCTGTATTAAAGAGGTTTTCATACTACAGAAACACAAACACCATATGTATATGAAACACATCTTTCTCAGCATACATCTAACTGTCCATCTCAGAGGTTTAGTCTCAGCCTTGTCAATACGCATCTGTCTTCACCCACATGAACAACTATTGGCAAATGTTTATGAGAGAGGCTCTGAGCACCTTAAAACCCCCTTTAAATTCAGGTTTGCTTTTGGATAACAGTTCTAAAAAGAAAGACTTTTAAAAGTATTTTAAAGAGCATCTGTTCTGAAGCTTCAGAAGTGAACTTCATATATATCACATGTGCCTTGAACCAGGCAATCAGTAAAGTCAGATCTTTACTATAAGAATCATCATCAGAAGAATTCAGTACTGACAGATCAGTTACAAACCAACTTTTTCTGAAATTCCTTTACTTAGGAAGCTAGTCTAATATAAGGCGCTATATGATCACTTCAGTTTAATTTCTCAAAATATGTTAACTCTCAATAATAAGTGATGATTTTTATAAGAACAGACAGTCAAAGGGAAGAGACTTACTAGAAGACCCATATTCTTCCTCTCATAAAGTAAAGACAAGCTAATACATGCATTGCGCAAGAAGGAGAATCCGCCTCATGACAGCCCCAAGCTATGTTGCTTAGAACGTGACTGTTGCCAGCCATAACATGGAAAAACCCTTGTATCAAATTCCAAAGAGGAGGCTTTGCTGTGCTCTCAGTAGAGGATGCAGCATGTTCAGGGAAGAAACTCCAAAAGGAGGGGAATGACACCCTAAAAGAAGTCACAGTAACTTACATGAATTTCATTCTAATGCAGTTTTTTCTTATGCAAGAATAAAGTTGAAAAATATTAAAGATTCCTTTTTGGTTTAGATTTTTTAAAATAGTACAAAAGCAAACAACACCCCCCCCCCCAAATATCTTAACATAGAGCCAAGCATTCTATTGTAATAAATACAACAATGATTACATTCATTTTCAACAGTACTGAAGACAGTTGTACAGCACATCAGCCAGACAAGCAATGAACCATTCTACCTTCTCAGTTACAAAGATTGTCAGAGATGCCACCAAGAATTTGGAGGGTGGGAGGGGATTTGCCAGAGCTATGAACGGAGTAATGATCTGTAGAGCTTTAGAGCCCACGCAGGTAATACATAGAATTAAAGCAACTACGAATGTTAGTTTTTATAGTCTTTGTGGCTTTTCAGGTACATTTATATAACTAACATCTTCAAACACTCAGAGCAAAAGTACAACATAGAATTACATAACTACAAAATTAAATTCCTGTTAGTCTGCTTTTCTGCATCTTAGATTCAACTCCACAGGAATAAGACTGACCAAAAGTAACCAAAGACCCTCCACTTCTCCTTCCTTTCCTCTGCTATGCAGACAATAAACTCACATAAGACAAACACCACAAACAGAATAATTACGGAATTCAAACACAACTGTGGCCACTTCCAGAGTTATTTTTTTCTGTGGTATATAACTGTGTCACAAAGAGTCCTCTCCATAAATCTCAAACCCAAGTTTTCAAACAATCAAAACACAAAAAACAAATAATTCTATTTGACCTTCATTATTTAGGTCTGTGTGCCAGGTCTAATCAGTTCTCACAAGCACATTCCACTTTTTAAAAACAGACTGTAGAAATACATTTTTCAAACTAAAAGTAACAGAATGCATTGTTTTGATGCTACAGCCTGAAGCCCTTTATCTGAGATTTATCAAAGTATACTCTATCACTGATCAAAGCAGCAATGACAACTTAATGTTCTTTAAAGTTATATATTGCTGCATAAACTTCCCACTTTTGTCTTGTGGCCTCTGGCTCAGCATGTCATTGGGAGTATATTCAAAGGTCAAGAGGCGTTCTTTCAGAAGCCCTCTGTTCCCAAGTGGCAGCTCTAATGATTGCAGGAGTGGAGAGGAGAGTGGGGTAGATTAATTCTATTACGACTCTGTTCTTATATACCCTAGAAAATTCAGGTTGTCATTTCTTCTGTCAGATGTTTGAAAGACTACTTTGTACATTACTGTATGAACTATTTGCACGTGGTAGTAGCATTTCCATGCTGCCTTATTACTGATTTCATTATCATCTAAAGACCTCTTCTCACTCTGGTATTGAAATCAGTATTCCCTTTTAAATTTCTTTCCATTTAATATTTTGCATATGCCATGTGACTGGCTGACTTTTTAAAGCAAATTTTGGAAGTTACTTGGATATGCAAGACAAAAAAAGAATTAAATCTGTATTTTAACAATTTACTGAGAAATCTCAACTAGAGTTTACTAGAAAATATTATGCAATTTTATGTTTAATGAAATGTGTTGAAATGAGTTGTACTTAAGGCATCTTGTTTAATAAAAAGACAAGAACATGCAACATAACTGCCATGCTTCTACAGTTATATTAAGATCTCCAACATCTCCATAAAGTTTTAAGCTTCAGATGAATGCTTGTCATGATTACTTAAAGCGCTCTCAACATCTTCAAAATTCCTGTCCACCCCCCACAGACAAGAGGAAAACCCCTGGAGAAACAAGGCTTACAGTGACTTGAGAAATCAAGGACTGCCGAGCAGAAGCGTGAGCCAGGATTCAAGAGGCAGTACCAAATCTCCTAACAATAGAGAATCCGGTTAAATCTGCTCCCATACTCTCAGGAATGCACGAATCATCCAAGTACCTCAACATTAGAAGCAGCACTCAAACTCCTTTATCTTGGCACAACTCCTTTATCTCCTACTAAAAGCCCTTGAGGGGGACGGCTACCAGGGGGAAAGCCCATGGCCCAGAGCTCAGAAAACATACGTGTTCCTGCAAAGATTTTGATTTTCACAAGCGGAGTACTGCAAAGCCAGAAGCACAACAGGCTTGAGAGCACCACTGTTAATAATTAGGTTGGCTCTTCTCTCCTCCGTCCTGATTTCACCTACACCTCATCAGGCTTCTTACTACCTCCTTTTCAGAGAAGGAAAGGAACAGGGCAGGAGGGAAGCATGGGTCGGGTAGGGCCAGATTCTGCATGTTTGATGCATGGTAACTTTCACAAGGATGTCACCTGGAATAGTAGGGAACCAATGGCAACATCGGTCCCTTCTCAGAAACTAGTTTCAAAGCTCTAAAAACATAGGTATCTGGGATTTTGATACCTCAGAGGAAATCAAAATTGAAAATAAGAAATTGGGCAACAGCAGGTCACAGATAGCCTTGCACTGACATAGTCTTACCCTCTAAAATCATGTTCGTTCTACAATATAATAAAAAAGTATTTTAGTGATTAGAACTCACGTGGTATCATTCTGAAAGATGTCTCTTTCCAGACATGTAATGCCACCATAACTTGCACTAAGATTCTGTGGCCAATACGAATTATCACGTAAAAAGGGAACCTTTACAGGTCAATCTCTGCCCAGATCATATGAAAAATTCAAATGAAATTAACATGGTCTGAAACACTGATGTATAGTGCTCTACTCTCAGACTCTCTTGGATTTATTCATGAACTCAGTAACTACATGAGCACACTTTTCGTGTTTTAAATACAGCCAAACCTCAGCCAGGCAGAGATTTTTCAAATTAAAGCATCACCAAAACCAAAGTAGGAGCCTAAGAAAAAGTGTGATTGATTCAAAATCATTATCATCTTGCTAAAATACATAAGAAAGAAGAAAAAAATTGAAATCAGTAAAGTTGTTACAATTTTGAGCGACTTTTAAATATTTTAAAACTAATATTAGAAAACTCAAACACTTGGTCATTAGGCTTTTGCTTCGATAGGATTTTAGCCTTCGATTTATTGACATGAAACCTCAATGCCAGTTTCAGTTTATCCCTGATCACTTTTCCACATATGTAATGACTACAGAAGCTGTTTTAAGATCTAGGTTTTATAAAATTCCAGGTAATTGGAAATATAAGATACACTGAGCCATATCACAAGTTCTTTCTTTAACTAAAAATATGGTCATAAAAATAGCTTAATTTCCAAATACTTTTTCCAGTGATTGCACTAAAGTAAAATAAAAATAAAATAGTAAAAGTAAAAATAAAATAGCAAATTTTAAGATGGAATTTTCTAGTCCAATAAGCCTAGTACACAAAGCAATATTTGAATACGTAATTTAAATGTTACAATGAAAGACGCTGATGGCTTCTTCCAGCTGTTTCCTATTAGTTTTCAGATTAATGAATTACAACACATACATACTTAGCACATGCATTTTTGAGAACCTGCTGTGCAACACCATAATGAGGAATACCGCAGGCCATTGTTGAAAGAGATAGTTTTCTTGTTTTTTTTTTGTTTCTTAACGTCACTTCTGCTACAGTTACGGGAAATATTTCAGTTCCAGTACACCCAATAGAAGCCTATCTGGAAGCAGTGTTGGAACAAAAGCATACATTAGAACAACATTTTAAGCTTAAAATGTAGCTCTAGAATTTTTCTGACTGTATGTTTATACTGCTATTTTTGCTACCAGCAACCAGTGACATTATGAACCTTCTGTGGTATACTAAAAAATGTTGTATGATGCTGACAAATAAGCTTGTAAAAGCCCCTCAACGGGGGGGGAGGAGGGGTGGAAAAAAAGAACTGTAAGAAGAGACAAGCAGACAAATAGAGAATAGCAATCAGCTCTGTGTACACAGATGACTCATTCTGACACACTATACAGGTGAGGGTATAAAGGAAAAACTTCAGTTACTGAAAATTTCCAGGAATTTAATGGAATTTTTTTATTCTCTGTCTTCACTTCCCTCGCCATAAATTTAAAGCACTCAGAAGTACTAGTAGTCCTCCTGAGAATTTAACCCAAACCAAATGTTTGAGCAAAGCAGACTTTTATAAAATCTCACACATCCAACATCCTTTAATTAACTAGGTTCCACTGTGTTTGGACATGCACAAAAGCTAACCTGTAAGGAATACCACTCGTACAATATACTACCCTGTGCTTTGGTCACCTCTATTTAGGTCACAAAGTCCAATGACAATCAGTAAGCATTCACATTGCCATTTTGTTCCTCCATCTCCAGGGATGACTCTGATATAATTTCCTAGGGGAAATTTTTCTTATAAAAGAAATCAGTCCTTATAGGCTGTCAGGACAGGGCTGTATTGGAGTTTATACAAGATCAAGACATGTAAAAATCTTTACCTCCTAGAAATCCAAAGAATGTCTTAAAGATACTATCAGGTATTTTTATTGTGCTTCTACATTAATACAGCATAATTACTGAAGCCTTACTAATCCTGATGTGAAAAAAACACTACAGTAACAGGCAAGCGTGGGTATGTTTTGCATTTATTTAGGTAAAAAAAAAAAAAAGTATTGTTGAACCCAAGAGCTAATGTAAACCTTACTATGCTGACTCTTGGTTTTATACAGTAAACTGAATCTAGAAATGAATTATGAAACAGAGCATATATTTTACAGATCTGTGCAAAGAAAAACTTATTTTAAATAATAAGACATCAACCTACTTCAAGGAAAACAACATATTATTATAATAATGAAAAGATATTTTTGTTTAGAAGTCCGTGCTCCTTTAAATAGTCACACACTTACAGAGTGCAAAACTCATGTAACCTAATCTATGTTTTCCTCAAATCCCCACAAGTCCATTTACTTAAAAACACCACACTCCTGGATGGGTGCCTGGCGTACCAAACCTGTCCCGTCGTGCGTATTTTTATACATGTTACTAAATTAGGAAAGCAGAATGGACTAAGGTTATGCCGACTCTGAAAAAAAAGAACATGGTCTGCATCAGTTTGTACCTTTGCTTTTAAAGTTACAATCATTATTAAAAAAATTTGAACTTCATTAAGTATCAAAGCGATCCACCCTAATCAGAGACAGTGATAAAAGCAGAAGGGAAATATAGGAGAGGGGAAAAAAAAAAGCCAAATTTATCCTTCCCCATTTTGAAGGATCTAAATCAAAATAGAGACAACAAGTTTAAAAAATGAGTTAGGACTACGTATTTTAATGCCAGGGTCTAGAATAAGAGTAGAATTATTGGCATGCTGTAGCCATGATCACTGGAAATCTACTGTGAAAAGGAGGTAGGGAAGTTGTGTTTACATACCTTTAATTAAGATTTACTGAAATACCTTCTATTGAGCTCTATTCAGATTTACTACGTTGGGTATTCAAGAAGTCTTTACCAGTGAAATACTGGTATGAATAGTAAATACAGAAACTGTACTTTATAGCAACTTAAAAAAAGTGAGAGAAATGAATATGCAGTTTTTGTGTCTCGAAGTTTCTCTTGCCCCCAATTAGCAAAGCAAATTCCCAAGCAAAACAGACTTAGCAATGATCAATTAACATTCCAAGGTTTACTTTATAAATAGACAAAGCAGTAATCAACAGTTATAGTTTGATTTATAATTTTAAGAACGGTTGAACCCTTCTTGTCATTACCACTGAAGTTCACAATGCAAGAGAAAATGAGCTAGTATTTATCTATAAGTTATGTTTTTTAAAATTCATCTTCATGAACTCGTCCAGCCTTCTGGAAGTGCAAGCTGTTTCAGTTACAAAAACTCACCGAACTTACTGCTATTAATTTCCTATTAACTTAGAGGGTTATTAATTATGGAGAGATAATTATTAATTTCTTAATAACGGGTGGAAAGACTCAATCCTCCCCAGTATTAAATATGATCAACCTCAAAAAGGTGTGGTCTTACAAATGGAATGGGGAACACCCAAGTTCTATATCTGGCTAACACTGACTCCTGCTGTGGCCCGGAGCAAATCACTTCTGTTAAAAACACTTTTTCCATTCTGTAAAATGAGGATAACACTCCCTTATCAGCTTCACAAGATCTTTCTCAAATGCTTTGAAGATGAAGTTTTATAAGCCCACAAATGTATTTTGATGAGGCCTAAACTGACTAGATTTCTAAAACGATTTGCCTTAAAAAGCAAAAGGATTTGAACAAAATGAAACGAAAAGTATATATGCTATTAACTTCCTCTCAATATCCTTGCAGTTTGCACTGTAAAAATACCAATGGCAGATGAATAAATTTTCCTTCGGATTCTGCCTAAATAAAGCAAAATGGCAACAAGTGAATGCAATATGCAGAAGTCTCGAGAGACAACACGGAAATGTCAATTCGAAATGGAAGCCACACATTTCCTTATATGGGGAAGAAAGGGCATTTGCTAAACCTGCCTTTGACTCTCGCAGAGATCTGTACCCCTCTTCAGCAACAGCAACTGCTGGTGCTCCCCAGTCCCGTGCACTTTCGCTTTACAAATTAAAGAAATAGCACTGCACTGTTTACATTGTTTGGTATTATTTGACAGCCTTTTTTTTTTTTTTTCTTTTGCCTGATCAATGCACTCAACTCTTGTTTTTTAAAGCTCCCTGACAACAAACGCAAAGGGAAACTCGGTCTAGCCCATGTAAAGACAACTGCTGATATAGGGTTTTTTCCCTTCTTAAAGAGAACTTTGCCAAAAGATGGGCTGGGATCATAAACCATACCCTATTCTTTGTTTAATTACTTAGCTTTTGCTCTTGACTTGGCAAAACATTAAGCTTTTCATTTTAGTAAATCTATAATTAACTCCAACATGTGCTGAGTAAACATAACCTCATTTTTAATTAAATCTTAGAACAAGATGCTACAACTTGCCATTTCTAAGGAGAAGTATTTCTCAAGTAATGTGCAATAAAAAAATCTAATCCTTGTCAAATACGAAACTTAACTCCAACTGAGTATAACCCACTCTCTTTTCAGTCATCTGTTGTCTAAACGTGCATTCACTAACTACAAGATTAAAATGTAAACCTGGAGAGCCATCATTTCACATCAAAAGTTTCCAAGGTTCCCGTCAAATGAAATCTAAATGGTAAAACAGCAAAACTGAAAAATAACCTTGGCTTTGGGATTCCTGAAGAATAAATTTTCCATTACATCTTACTGGATTTTTAAATTTTTTTTGCAAATGATGCAATAATTCTTACACAAAGAGAAAATAAATACAGTTTCTCAAGAATGAAAGGAGTTGAAATATCATGTGCATTATAAACATCAGAAACAAAGGGGAACTTTCTAATTAGTCATTCATAAGTGAGAAATCTCAGAAAATTTACTTCTGACAGCACATTCATATAGGACTAACTTGACAATTCTGAATTAAAATGAGACACCAACTCTCTGAATAAAAAGAAATCTCTAAAAAAAATAAAGTTAAGCTACTATGAGAATGTAATGTCAAGTCTGTAAGTCAAGCTTATACATGAACTAATATAATAATATGAAACAATAACTGTCTTTTGTTTATGCTGCAACTCAAAGATTTGTTCAAATAAGATCCCTGGCATTATGTATTTCCAAATGGTCCTCAAGAATTTAGATTATTTAAGTGCTACAGTTAAACAGTAGAAAACTTCACAAAATTATACTTCGTGTTCAAGAATTACATGTACGAGAGCCAAATAAAAGAACCAAGAAATTATTAAAGATTTATACAAGATTTACAGTTTGCAGAACAAAAAGATGTTATGCATTTCAATGAAATAAAGTGCTCAAGAGAACTTTATAATATTAAATCTCCCATTCTTATCTGCAACTTCTAATCAGCTCTGATCTCAAAGACAGAGTCTCTCAGTGATTCTGATTACCACAGAATCTAGATACAGATGACTCTGCATTAGGCAGAAGCTGGTCCACTTATTAACCTTATCAAAAATATATTCAAAACGTGATTTCAAGAGAATTTCACAAAGCATTTTCTTCCAGCCATATTTATATTCAATTTCAACATGCTTATTTGGGACAAGTTTTTCCCCTTTGCTTCTCATCAAGTTTAGCTTAGTCACCTTTCAACAATTCTCACAACAATTTAATGATGCGTGATGGAAGTCCCGTTGTTTCAGTGGTAGTGCACAATTAAACAAAGTGCCTTGAGGCCAAAGTACATTACCTTATCCATGGGTGACACTGATTTGGTAGGGTTTGCTAAGCACAAAGGTAGTCCTATCATTCACACTACAAGAGTGCCACAGCATAGAAAGTGGTTTCTAATCTTTAAGGAACACAATTTCCATACTTCACCTAATGCCTTTTTCCCCCCTCATCGGTCCTGTATTGCCTGATCTCTTCAGGAAACTCAGGCTTATGTGTTCATGCTGTCTGCATGTATTTTCATCATCCCACCCACCTCCACCTTTAAAGTAACTTTTTAAAACTAGTTGTACAATCATGACCAAACCAGAGAAGAGAGGTTTTTCATTATTAAATTCTCACAAGCTTTACGAAAACAGGTACTTAGAGATTAAAACCTTTGCCCATCACATTGAAGATAAACCACAGCATAGGTTCAACCTTTATTCGAGTCTGAAGAATGCATACAGTAAGAATGAAGACTAAATCTTTATAGGGCTTCATTATGCATAGTATTTCAACTCTTTTAAAATAAGAGTTATGCTAGATTTCTATACGGCAAATCTTAATACTAAAAACAAACTTTAAGAGCCCAATGGTGGAACAAAAACTTTAAAAATGAATAGTGAATCAACATATGCTATTAATTGCATTATTTCTTTCAGTTCTTAATTACAATTAAGGAAGACACAACAGAGAATAATTCTTAAAAATATGAAATGCAATAGAAAAGTGTGGGTGTTCAGACACTTAATGGCAAATTAAGTTACCATCCAACTGTTCTGCAGTTGTAATCAAGAGATTTTTTTAGCAATTGATTAAGGATATTATTAAGAGCATCCTCCTAGATATCCATGTAGTTTCAACAAAACTGAGAGTACTTAAAACACCAGACACTGGGAAGGGAGAGACAAGACGGATGACAGGGCAACAACTCTAAAGCAAGCTTTTTCTGTGATGACATCATTATGCTGCACGTTGGCGTATCTGGTGACACAAGGTGCATACTGATCAGCCTCTCTTAGCAGGACCTCTTGTTGTGATAAACAGGTCACTGTGTGATATATGCAGGACTAAGTCTGGAAAAAAATGATGGTCATGAATTTTGAAAAGTTATTTCCATGAACGACCATCACCTATACCTGAAAGCTATCTTTTAATGTAGATTTTCAAATTCTACACAAGCAGCATTAGTAGAAGATAAATGATATCTTAAATGGATACTTATTATATATTAAGAGCAATTAAGAGCTGTCTTTCCCCAACAATGCATTGCAATTCAGTATCTGCTGTAAAGAAAGCAGTTAACGCACACTAAAATGGTGTACTGCCGTGAAATCACATCTCATCCTAGTTCATTTTATTAACTTTGCTAGCTTTCCTGACAGAATGCTATTTAACACTATTATGAAGGTTCATGCTACCAGTATAATTAAGGATAAAACAACTCATCAAAACTTACTGGTTTGCTGTATTTTTTCAATTGAACACAAATGTTATTTTCAAACTCAAAGGTTTTCTTATCAAGTCATCTTTGAAATCTTCACAATTTTACAAAGAAAAATACGAAAATATGCTTGGAAGACCTCTTCAGGAAGTGTTATGTTTAGAAAACACTCAATGCAGTAGATTAACTCTCCAGTGGGCAAACTCTCCAGTGTAAGTGAAAGATTAATCTTGCTCGGACTGATAACACTCAAGCTGTATGACATCCAGTCATGTTGATAGTGACAGCATCCGAACAGACAGGATTAGTAGTGATAGCAGTAATGGCATACGTATAAACTGATGGTACACCACCAACAAAAACACGAAGACCAGACACCACTGGATTCTCCAATTCAAAACTAGGCAACAGTAGTATTATCCTTCGCATGCAAAATTCTCATGCACACAAAACTAAACACACTTAGCGATAATGTTTAGTACCAAATTTGGTAAAATTCAGGAGGAAAAATGCAGCGTGGCTATGCAGCTGATACCAGCTCCTAATCAAATGTGGTAGACTCAAAATCAACTCTTCAGTAATGTAAATTATCCTTTTGAAAGTCTTTTTTGGAACCTTTTTAAGTTAATGTGTGAAGTTTTGCAGAAAATGTGTCACTTTTTCTTTGAACAAGTCTTTCTTTCATGGTACAGCACCATAAGGTAAATTATCTTTGAGGAACATAAAGCACACTCAAGTCACTCCTTTCTTTTGAATGTAGGACATTGGAAAATTGATGGAAATTTTATTGGCCTTGGGTCATAACGTTTAACAGGTTTATCTAATTTCATTCCAGAGCATTTACAGTCATATGAATTTTTTTCTTTCTAATCATAATCATCCTTTGACTTATTCTTATTAAGCTTATTATGCCTAGAAAAGTACAAGGAAAGGACAGCTAGATTTCTGCACCCAAAACTTCAAGGAGCAATTGCAACATATTGCTTGAGAATAAGCAATGTGAACTTACAAACACATGAATGCCACATTGAGAAGTTAGTTAAAATTAGAGCCAAGAGCTAATCCTGTTAGATTAAGTTAGACCAGTTTTTTGAAATGCTGGCCTTAGATTTTTATCATCTCTGGAGATCAGAAAATGCAAATACGCCAGAGAAAGATTAAAAATTAATAATAATTTTAAAAAATTAAAATCACCATCGTGTTATCTGGAAAGATATGTGTGATGGAAGAAGAATAATCAGTTGTGTCTGCTTATCAAAGTACTTAGAAGGCAAAAAAAAAAATCATCCAAAAATCTGCCTATGGCCAACTTTTTCTGACTTTGTGTCACATTTACTTTGAATAAATTTTGCTTTTTTATTATAAACTAGCAAGACAAACATTTGTTATTTACTGTCATAGTGAGGTAGAACTGCCACAGGCAAAGCTACTGGACATGTGTCTTTTTAGAAAATACTAGAATGGGGCTGTTGAGCAAAAAGGAAGGAAGGAAGGATGAAGACCTGGAAAACTGGAAGAAACATCATTTTATCATAATGACAGTTGTCATTGGCATTTTGCATCTTCTCAAGAAAGTTCAATATTTTCTTGATACAATGGCAAAGACTGTTAAATAGGTACAATTTTTTCCCACTTCAGAAGCACTTTTCAGGACTTTAAATGCATACAGCTTGGGTTTTTTCTAACTACAGAGTATATTTAGCATATATACAATGGCAATCCCTGCGTAGTCTTTAAATACAAGTTGTACCATGCTTCAACTGTAAGATACTAATAAACCTAGGGCAGATCACTATGCAAATTAAGTTCAAATGGAGTTTGTCATTGCTGTAATCCCTCACGCATTTGTACTTACCTGCAGGTAAATATTTCAGCTGGTTGTTAGCCAAGCGAAGATGACGTAAAGATCTCAGACGGCCAATCTCTGGACACACAATTTCGAGGGCATTATCACTTAGGTCCAGAAACTGCAGTTTAACGAGGGAGCCAATGGCTTGTGAGAGAACAGATTAAAACATGAATGTGACCCAACAGTAATGTTAAAATCTTAATAGGACTATGAGAGGATAAAAAGCCACAGTACCTAACACCTATGTCTGAGCAGATTTTGATGTATTAAAGCCGATCTCACAACTGAATGACATAGTTTGTGGAAATGCTTATCTATCCAACAAACAGTTCTGCTGGCAGTGAGACAGGTAGAGGAAAAAAAAAAGGGGGGGGGGGGGGGGGGGGGGAGATATACAGAATACTCCCATTTCTAGATTCTCCTCAAACAATTCTACTCCGAAATCACTTTTTCCATTTCTTTGCTTTGAGTCTATCCAATTTATGTATTCAGAAAGAGTCTGAAGTACTTTCCTGAAGTTGGGCACGTAACTCTACAATTAAGGCAAGGAAGAGGAACTAGTACAAGTTCTTGATACTTCAGGTTTCAAATCTGTCATGATCTAAACCAGCAGAGTATTCTGTGTGGTAACTGGCTGAAAGCAGAAGATGCTCTGGATTTTTGTTTCTGTAGATGAGTGCCATTTAGCCTTTTCACTTTCTGCAATTAGAACTGAAGCAAACAGCATTTAGGTGCATTTGAGAATTCATTAAAATAATTTAACATAGCATAAACAAGGATATTAGTGACTAAGAGCTACACTGGTGTATTTTGTATGAAAATCTTTAATGTTTTATGGGAAAATAAAGGAAAAATGGGCCTCTTCAAAGAAGAAAAATGAATATTTTATGATTTCTGCCACTTATTGTGAGCTGGTTGATTACTTACCTTCAGGTACAACAACTATGTTATTTGAATGAAGGTACCTGGGGGGAGGAGAAAAAAAGCAGAGGACACCACCTGTTACCCTCAAGGACTTCTGCTACATAATCAGTTTGCAAAATATCCAATTTCAGACTGAAAGAACACCCTCAAAGCCATTCCTCTCTATGATCACAAAAGCTGTGGAAACTGTATAAACTGGCAATGGATAGGTACTTAAGTTTCACTTAGACTATTAAATGATTAACATAAAAATAACAGAGAATGACATACAATTATTTAAAACAAAACATTCACAATTACTATAATAATAATGGGCTCTAGTTTTGAAAGTCATAAGAAGATGACAAAAAGGAAAAAGAGTGAAGCAGACAGAATAACCAAAATGAACCATATTTGATGACCAGGTTATTCCACACTAACTACTGGGTAAGAAAAGAAAAAAGCCCAAACCCACACAAGTTATACAATTACAAACATTTTCCCCTGCACATAAACTCTTACACCTTTACTGACTGAAGAAGTAAGCACATGATCTACTCACTGCAAGTGGGTTTTTTTTTGTTTTTTGGTTTTTTTTTTTTCAAACTGAGTACATTCTTCAAAAGAAAAACCTGATCTTACACATGGTCATTTAGGTAGGTAGTGAGGGTGGCCAGATCTCCAACTAAGAATATTCAGCACCCTCTGCTGGAGCATTTCCAGTACTACTAGTAACACAAAAACTATTCTTAGATTAACAAAATTTTCAAATATTGGTATCTAATTGTAAAGGTATACTGAGTACTGAATGTCTAATCGCTTAGGCACACATGGGAATTATTTGCACAGCATATTTTTTTCCACTCTACTCAAACAGCATTTCCAAAAGTAGGAGCCTGTTTTTTCATGGACATAGAGGCAGAACAAGGAAAAAGACGTAGGAACATTTCAACTGCATGGAGCAACCGAGCCTTCTCTTTTTCTTTAAAAGCTGCAGATGTTTAAAGTTTACTAAAAGTGTAACAAACACAAGGATAGCAGATATGTTTGTAGAAATCATTATAAACCTCAGGATGAGAATTCTCCTACTCATTTCAGCTGCAGCTCCTGAAAATACTTGTGAACTATTTCACTCAAGCAAAAAAAAATGTATATTATGAGGATCTACACCTCAGGGATCCCAGCGTGAGGGACACAATATACAAAGAAACACAGAAAACAGTGAAGTTTTTAAAAATATATAGTGAAATTGCTAAGGATGTAACTTTCAGGAAAAATGAAAATCCATTGTCTTTCAAAATTTAAAACTACTGTAACAAATTATTCTTTAAATAAATCTTTATTTTGTGTTCTCTGTCAACAAAACATCTCTTATTGTCTGATCAAAAATTGACTTGTACTATTCGAGCTACATAAACCACAGGCTGTCTTTCTCTCTAGACCACCAGAATGTATGGGATAATGTCGGCATGGCTAAGCTTTCTGAACCCCAAATAATTAGGTTTGACCCCTACAATTCAGTGTTTGTAAGAGATTATTTTAAGCTGTAACTTATAGAGGTTTTCCTAAAGGCACCATCAGACAACACAGAGATTTCCTGATGCCCCATGGCAAATCCTTAAATACTAATTATATCAAATACAAAAATATTTATTTTACTGCTTCAGAGCATAAACGTACTCTCAAGACTCAAGCATGATGAGACAAGACTGTCTCTTAAGCAAGTTGGAGACTGCAGTGACCTACAAAACAGTTCAATTGTACTGTGGTCGTGCGTACCAGAAAGGTGTGGTTTCAAGGGCCAAATTAAGATGACAAGATCAGACAGCTGAATGCATTAGACTACTCAAATATACACCTCCTCCTGTTTGGAGCTTTCCATTAAATAAACAGAATCGATGGTCCATCTCTTACTCAACTGAAAGCGAGCCAAATGAGTTATAAGGGGAAAAGAGGATGTCCCTTTTAACGCCCCTGCCGCCAATCCTACCATACAAGGAAATCATAACCTTAGAAGAAAATGGGACAGAAGGCGACACTGACTCAGGGGCTTACAGCTTAAAATTAATTGCCAAAATAATACAGTTCATGTGACATCCATTCTTTGGACAAGAATGGATAAACTACTCTGCCTACAGCAATCATCATTAGTTACTACCCCTAGTTGCTCATTCCTGCTCCTATTTGACAGTCTGTGACTTGGTTACAAAAAAACCTTATTACTACAATCAGCAAGACTGAGATCATAATAGCCCTGGCAGCTGAGGTGAAAATGAGCAAGTAGGGATGGGCTGGAGGCAGTAACCTGTTCCTCTGGATCTGTCACAACCATATGACCATTCGGAGGTTCCACTGCTTTATCAGGGTGACAACAGTCTGCACAGGAGTTGAGGGGTAAGTATTTTTTTCCCTTAGCAGTGTAGACATTTGTGTAACAGTTCTTGCTATTCAATAAACACGAAATTATAAAAAATATTAACACACCACTGAATACATCTGGATATACCTCCTTTAAAAAAAACCAAACAAACAAAAAACCCCAACCAAACAAAAAAAAAACCAAAACAAAACCCCAACAAAAAAATTACCCTTTCTTGCCCTCCAGGAAAACCCTTCACACTTAAGAGGTAGGTTATGAGCAAGCAATACATTCTAGAATTATTTTAAGATAAGATGGATCAGCATAATAAAAATACATTAGAACTCCTACACAAACTCACAATTCCACGAGGTTTGGAAGCTTCTGTGCAAGGTTTTCTGGCTGAAAAAGAGTTAGAGATTTTTTAGGTTTCAAAACAAAAAACAGACACACACACATTGTGTACCCAACTCATTTTAATAACCATACTAAAACATGTCAGCAGCCAGTCACAGAAAAAACTGCAACAAGGAGCTTGTATACAATACCCTATCTCCACATCCCCACACGTTCTCCATCAGTGCAATCTGGGATATATCAAGGGTGAGCAATTCACTACTGAAACAGGACTACAGCCTAGAAGTGACATTAACATGTCCTCAACCAAATGGTAGTCAGACTTCTGAGGCTGAAAAGATGGATTAACAAAACCTTGCTTTTGAAAATACATTCAAATAATTCAGTTAGTTGAAGCCAAGAGACTGCTAAGAAGCTGTAGCCCGTACAGACCTAAAGCAGAACAAGAACTATACAAGATGTTAACCATAATGTATTTTATTTTGTAACACTGCTAAACTGGGAAGTGACCTACAAACTTTGTGTAGCTTTATCAATTACCACCAAGCCAGAAGTGCTGACTCTATCAAACTAGATTTCCATAATTACATATTAACATACATAGAATTTTCTAACTGCTAACTGATCCCTAACTGCAATTCTGTTTCTTGATGGCATTTATAACCATGAACATATATCACAAAATTAGCTTCACAAGTTTCAGATGTCATGTTGGTAACCGCACTCAAAATTCTTCAAGGTTAAGACAGTTTTATTGCTTAAGAAATCTACTTTAAACATATATATGTTTTATTGAAAAAAGTTTTTACAATACACATATATGCGGAAACAAATTAATTTTAAAAGCAGCTCAATCACATGGTCAACTTCCTGTTAAAAAAAAACCTACCAATTTTCACTGTCATGTAAATTTCAGGTATCTAAAGGTATCTAAATTTAAGGTACCTAAAATACTTAACTTTGTGTTTATAAATTTATTATGAAGGAATATGCTAACCTGAAAAAGTAATGTCATAATGTTCTTATGCAGCAAACATGCCACATCCTAGATCTGAGTACAAAAAATAGTTCGTATGGACTATGGGGCAGCAAATGATGGCTCAATAAATGCATCTGTTACGTCAAGACCCAAGAAACAGGCCATAACTAATCAATTGTTGCCACCTACTGGAAGGTTTGCTACAGTACATCTACCTTCTCTCCACAGAAAAATTTGGTCAAAGAGAAAGGCTTAAGATGGGAAAATATACAAAGGCTGCAACATGCTCAAGCACAAAAAAAAAATAAATCAAGCTTTAATTTTAAAAAATAAAGAGGTAAGGTGAAAAAACAAATTCGCTGTCATCCTACACCATTTATGAAAATAAGGATACTAACCTGAGTCACATTGTACATGAAGGTTATACTTTTATTCTTGCTTTAACTGCTTCATATTGTAAGAGAGCGAAACTCAGGAGAGAAATAACTTTACAGTTTAGCAAGTTTATAATAGAAATTCTGCTTATCTTCTTGACTACCTCAATAACAATGGGTCTGAGTCAAAGTTGTTCAATACAACATCCTACAATGAAATTAAGATTAAAAAAAACCTATTCATGATCCATCAATTGAGATGTAAAACTAACTCTGGTCTCTATTGGTGACACGATAACAAACAATGATGACAAATGAATCATCAACTCTTCCACCAGTTCAGTGAAGCTTGCCTTGCCCTCATACCCACTGGACATTTTTCCAAAGGTGAACCTGCTGGTTTGTCTGAACAGGACAGCACTGCATAAATTAAGAACAATTGTTCCTTGATATGGCTAGATCATGCTTCTGACAGTGCCATCAAGGCAAACGTGTATTTCCTTTTAACAGATGGGGAAATAGGATTACTGGAAGGCTAATGTTATCAGTCAAACATTAAATGAGGAGAAATTGGAAGACTTGATGCTCGGATACAGGTGTGCTATGTAGCTTCTTGATCCACTTGTTATGTCATAGCCCCCTATCATTTCCATCTTGTCAATGAAGACAAAAATTACATTATTCCTAGGCAAAGTATATGTAAATTCTGTCAGCATAACTATTCCAGATGTTTTCATAGGACCCATCTGTCAAGGACTAGAGTCATTTTAGAAGAGCAAAGAAGAACAAAAGCTGATTGAGCAAACATTTTTCAGAACTCCGAAGGAATGAACTGGTGAGACAAAAGTACCACATAATTTTAAAGAAATATGGTGCAGATTTAGTTTTGATGATTGCTAATAATCCATATGCAATTTAAAGTATTTATTGATGAGCTAATGCTCATCAACTTGCATAGAATCAAAGGAGGACTAGGCTGAAAGAGGTATCTTCCTTCATTCACCTATTTGTTTTCAACTATTCTCAGATGAGATTCCTCTCCGACCCCCACAATGTAACTAACTTACTATTTCTTTATGGAAATTGAGAGTATTACTTGTCATACCTGCAATGGATGTTAAAAAAAAAAATCAATATGAAAATACTGCTCTGTAAAAATACTGATGATTCCTGCTCTCCCCCATTCTTCCTCTTCTTTTTTTCCCTCTCTGTCTTCTCTTCTTGCAAGAGGAATTAACTTAAATCTCTTAGCCTTCTGTCACTGAGCATGTTCTCTAAAAATCCCCTGTTGCTGCTTTCTAGGTTCTTTCCAATTTACCTAGGTTGTTTATAAGCATGAAACTCCAGACTCACTTGTTGCTCCAGCTTATGCTTTAACAGTATCCAATAATTATTTCCTTCTGCTTTTAATGGAGATTGTGAAGCTTTCTGTGTTCCAAAAAGACATCTGCCTTTTTTTGTAACACACTGCTGACTTGATCTATTTTGGTCCGTTACAACTTCCAACATCTATTCTGCTGAACAGATGCTCAGTGAATGAGACCCAATTTTGTTTGCCTAGTTCCTAGCTGTAGTGCTATGCACTTGAATGAGATTCCACCAAGTCATATTATGTGCAAGTTACCCTGATCATTTTGAATCCTAATGCTTTACTTCACGCTGCTTACAAGTCATTGCGCCTAGGTATGATCTACATTTTAAGTATTGTTTCAGTTCCTTTATCCCACACCTCAATTTCAATACCAAACTGCATTGGGCAAGAGCTGCCTCCCTCATTTGATACATCTTCTGTTGACAGTAACCAGGGGTAATTACTCTTATGCCATCTTACACATCTATTGGCTGGCAGTATTAGCAGATATTGAGAGGAAAATGGAACTAAACTGTTACTTGTGAGACTTTGTTTTGCTTCCTATTTTATAATTGCTTTGAGAAAAAAAAAAAAACAGGATCCAACAGATACATGCAGAAAAGCAATATGCGAAATTCTCATTGTTTCATCTCTTGAGTAGTACAAACTTCATGAGCCTTCCTTACACCAGTAAATAATCACTGAATTTCACAAAGTGTCAAAGTAGAACTATTTACAGTCTTTGGTTAATTTTTAAATCAGCTTTAATTTGTAATCATGAATCCTATCCTCCCATTAAATTATTAAGCAAAGGACCTATCCAAAACCAAGGAGTGCCAAAATAATTCTCTACAGTACATACAAGATGTATGTTCATTCAAGATAAAGAAAGGCATAAAATCTTCAGAATCCTTCCAGCTTTTGGCCCTTCATGGGCCAAACCTTTATTGTGAACTTCTAATGTATCATTGTCAAAGCTTTAAACGCTACTCCTGAAACTGGAGTACTGGACTTTTTCTAGGAAGCACTGAAAAACATGTAATTTTGGGAATTTTTAAGTAGTCAGGCCCTCCAGCTCCTCTGCCCTGGCTATTACTTCATTATCATACCATGAAAAAGTCCAAGAAAAAGAAAAAACAAACAAACAAAACCAACACCAACCCTGAATTACTTGGAGACTCCAAGCCTACTGACACTAGCAAGTTTTGACTCTATTCTATAGAGTCTTACCAGCTCAGAATGTGTCACACTTATTTAACTACCCCACACTGAATTCTGAGGTCACAACATTGAGGATTTGTTCAGTTCAGGGAAACACAACAAAACAAGAAGAAACCATAACAGAAAATCCCACAACCTTGAAATTAACTGTTTGTTCTCCTATCAACAGCAGCCCATAGACACAAGTTTCCACTGGCACCTTAACAGCAAGTTTTGAATTAGACCCTGGGACTGACAATGCCTTTAAAATAAGGCACACACCAAGGTAAAAGTTGTTTAGCCTAATGAAGGAATGTAGACTAGACTGCATAGTATCACCTAACAGTAGAAAGGCCTGACCACTGATGTGAGCAAAATTTATAGCAGTTAAAAAAAACCCAAAACAACAAACCTCCCAAGAAAACCCCCAGCCGATCTTCACAGAGCTTCAAAACGGTAACCATAAAATGTCATAAACTTTCATTTATTATTCTCCACACTACCTGTGCAAGTTCAAACATAATACAACCAAATACTCATATTTCACAAAGGATGATATCATTCAGGATCATATTTGCTATATATTTTTTTAAATTATCTTGGTTTTTCTGTTCCAAAAATCAGAATTCCTAAACATACAGACAGCAAACATTACAATAAAGAGGTTGTCGTACCAATGTGGTCAGGGAATTTCTTTTCATATAAAGTCTCTCCAAGTACTGCAGCCCCTCATCTTTCAGTAACTCCAAAGGAAAGTGATGGAGATTTCGATAATTTAAAAACAAGTTCTTGTGCCTTTCCAGCTTTGCCTCAGAGATTGTTTTACACAGTTCTGATGCCATGACTAATCCTGTTCCAAGCACCACATCTAGTGTATTGCATCTTCTGAAAGACCCATTTCTAGGAAACAAGAAGAGAAAAAAAAAGACATTATCAAGGTGTGTGCCATGCATTCTTTTGTGTGAAGAGTTAGTTATTAGATATTATCTGATAATTTATCTAAACACACTTGTTCCAGTTAATACATAAAGTACCCACAACACCAGATATGCTAGAAGCAAGTCTTTGACTATTTTCTGAATGAAGTTTTAGCATGTTATTGGAATGGCAATAACAAGGTCTTAAGGTATACATAATGCTTTTTTTCCATCCCTTTTCGATGGACCTTTCACATAATTTTGTCAAAGTTGCCACCACAAGAAAAAAAAAAAAAAAAAGAAATCTCTCTCCACTAACTGTTATTGATGTCCTACATCTATTCTGTGAAGTATGCTAAAATAAGAATCCACAGATAAGAAGAATGCCAATTTAATAGAGGACTTCTTACTGTCAGGTGACTAAAATGCCTTTATGTAGCTTTTAAGCCAGAATGATAGAAGGCAATAAAAGTTTATTAAGCTTTCCCATACAAAACTACCACAACAATTTATCAGTTGGAAGAGATATTGGGGATGAACAGCCAGTAAGGACATTTTAAAATACTAAACTAGTATATGAGAAATCTGAAACTTACAGCAAGAAAATTTATAGAGCTAGACGTGACAGCAGATTTTCAGCTCTCTTTACTAAAAATAAAACCAGAAAGAACTGAACGTCAATCTTTAACTGACAATTTCAAAACCAGAAAACAAATGTATGAAGACAAATTAAAAATTAACTTGTATCTGAAACCAGACTTTATTTGGCTTGTTTTTCATGTATCACCAAAATTCTAGTCATTATTATGTTTGTATAGATTCAAATAACAACAGCAATACTACATCTTTCCAACTGCCTCAGAAGTCAGAACATAATAAATCCAGACTATTTATTAATTTGAAGTTACCAGTTTGCCAGACTCATGTATAAATTAATTTCTGTTAATGAAAGGCAAGGAATTGTAACTGCTTTTCACCAATAACATTTTCTATTTTAGTTCATTCCATTACTGAAAGACAGATTTCTAATCATAACAGATACTGGAAGTGATGGTACTGACTTACAATCAAGAATCCTATCTGATTATATAGTAGTTGTAAATAAAGCTCCTTCCCAGCTGAAGACTAACAACTGGACCATGCATGTAAATCAAGCTACTTTATCAGTTTCAGTAATTCCCTTGATTTGCAGATAAGCAGCTTTTACCAGTGACCTATGTCCTTCGGGAAGAATACAGCATTTATTTTCTTAGAGCCCCACAAGCACAACTCATCGCAACTTGGGTGCAATATCCTGCACACTTCTTCCAGTCTTGAGTTATCCCCAGTTGAAGCCATGCTAAAATCAGTTCTGCAAGCAAATTATTACCCTGTTGATAAGTCTATATAAGATTAGAAAGTATCAGTCCAACTTTGGTTAAACAGTATTCGTATAAGAAGACCCATGGCTATAACAGTTGCCTTCATTAACTGTTTTAAGGAGACAGGGTACACACACTGCTGGCCCTTGGCACTAGCAACGTTAAAGCTGCCTTATTTCAGCAGATAAAGGAAATTAAGCCGCTACAATTCTAAACTCCACATCTGTGATCAGCATTAAAATAATTCAAGGAAAAGCATTAGAATTTTTAATGTGCATAGGCTGAGAGTATTTGAGCATTTACCGTTACAATATCAGAAGCGGTAAAGGAAAGCCCATCTTTCCCCGATATTTTTCTTTTTTTTAAGTGAAAAGCTGTGAAGTCACAAAACACATACATAAATAACCAATAACCTTCCAGTTTGTCCAGAGGTGCTTTTTAGGTGTTCTCCAATTGTGAACTTCTCAAAGTTATAACTCCATATACCAACTGGACCACATTTAGCCATGGCACACATGAATACACAAACATTCAAGCCCACAAATGCAAGTCCGGTCATAACGTACTCTATTTTGGCTCTTCCTTCAAAGGAAAACCCTCCTACTCCCTTCCACCACCAGCCAAACTTTTTCACTCTAAATAATCTTTTTCCAGAGACGAGACACAGCCAAAAAGGAACACAGTCTTTACAGAAGGTAAAAAGGGAGGATGAGAACAGAAAATAAACACCCAGTGATGGAGTGTTTATCCGATGGATAAACCCAGTGACGGAGCGACCCAGGAGTCGGGTCATTCAGGGGAGAAAACTGCCGTTTCACAGAGGATGGAGGAGACAGAGAACGGGGAGCAGAGCCCAGGCGAAGGCGTGCGAAGGGCTGACAGCGGGAGGCTCAGGACACCCCCAGACCCGCGGGCCGCCTCCGGCCGAGCTGGGACCGCTCGTGGGGAAAGAGCGCACACGGACGGGTGAAAACTTGGAGGAACCGCGGGGCGAGAGAGGAGGCGGCTATGAGGGGGGGGCTGCACGGAGCCGCCCTGCCCGGCGCTCCCTGGGCCCTGGGTACTGGGGGAGGCCGGTCTGTCACGGGTGGGTGCGTGGGAAGCGGCCTGTCCCGGCTGTGCGGTTACGGGGAGATGGCTGTGAGGGCTGAGGAGGCGGCGGGAGGCAGCCCCCACAGCTGAAGGGGGGAGCCGGAGAGGAGCACGGAGGAAAGGGCCTCGGCGCGGGGAGCCGGCGAAGGCTCACACCCCCTCACGGAGAGGGCAGACAGCAGGGGGCAGAGCAGCGGAGGTACCCACCCACACTACTACCACCCCCCCTAAGCCACCGATCCACCCTGTCCCGCTCCCCGCCCGCCGGGGGGGAGAGTCACTCACCGGCGCCGCCGCAGCGGGGAGCGGCTCCGCTCGGCGCCGCCGCCGGCCCACAGCAGCCGGGGGCGGGGCGCGCCGCAGCCGCGCGAGACTGCTGCCACCACACGACTCTCGCGAGACACCGCCCAACCGCCAGCGCCCGCACCACCCTACCTCGCGTCCCGCCACAACACCGCCCCCTCACCGCCTGCGCCCGCCTCTCAGCCAATCACAAGGCAGCCTGCCGCCCACCAACCAATCACAAGTTCCCTCCGCTCCTTGCCTTGTGGCCCTCCTCTATCAGCCAATGGGAGGGCGCCCCACCTCAGCGCCTCGCCCGCCTCCTGCTGTGGCCGAGGGTGGCGGTGGGGGTCTGGCCGGCGGCGGGGGCGACGGGGACGGGGACGGGGACGGGGACGGGGACGGGGAGTCGCCTTCCCTCCCAGTGGGTCTTCCTGGGGCAACATGCAGGCTCAACTTGCCTCCCCTGGTGTTTACACGGTTCCTGGTGTGAGCAACAGTCATCCCTGCTTGACAGCTTTTGAAGGAGAACATCATTGGCAGGTAGAAGTTGCAGTGGCCAGAGGCCATCTTCCCAGCCAAATTTAAGTGCAGCTAACGCTACCTTTTATTTCTTTGTGAACAGCAGACTGGAGGCCCTTAGGCAATCCTGCCTACATCCTCAACATGCCCATCATGATCGTTTTTACACATGATGGTTGACCTGTTGAAACAGGTAAGGGAATCATGGAAGCTCAACTTAACCTACACGCTGTTCACCTTGTTTGGTTTTAAATCCATGTGTATTCATTCACGCATGTTGCAATGATGCAATACATAAATCCTTTAATGACGGCAAATTCCCTCATACTCAGAATATTTAACATTACTGGGTATTAAAAGTTCTTCTTTGCTGAAGATTAGCCCTACCAGCTGCCTAAAAAAGGAATCCCAGCTGGAGAAATCCTCTTTCTAGTTCCCACGGGCTAATTAACATAAACTTGTCTTAACAGGGTTCGCATAGCAGGTCTGCAGGGGAACCAAAAAGCTGAATGTAGGAGATGAATACATTTCTTCTCCTATATATTCACAGAACTTTCACCTGAAGCAAGGCAACTTGCAGAAAAAGCATAAGATTTTTTCTTGCAGACTCATTTCTTTCTTTTTCAGTTCTAAATAAAGAATAGCAATCCTTAATTGCTCATTTGTCATTTTCCTACACTTGAAAGGCAATAATTGATTTTGACAAGTACACTTGCTCAGTCTTACTTGCCACTTACAGTCTTTTTGGAGTTGTTTTTTCAGATAAATAGATTGGATTTTGTTGAAATAAATGAGATTAAATAATTTACCCTTCAAAATTCAACATCCTCCGTATTTATCATGTCATACAGCATACATTTTTTCTTACTGTGGTTGATAGTACTTGCCCGTTTTTCTCAGCTGGATGTTAAATTCCAGGAAGTGGCCTGCTTGTATACCACCACAGTTTTAAAAACAGCAACTGCATCACATTTCTTAATGTCGCTTCGGTCCCACATTATAAATATCTGAGAAATTAGAAGTTAGGCATACTTCAGACCAAAGTAGAAGCTGAATATGAGCACAGTTAGCAACACATTCCTCAGAGGGAATTCAATGATATGTCAAACCAAATGTTCTCCAGGATATGAAGTCATTGATCAGGACAGAAACTGTCTTCATGCCTTCTTCCACTAAAGTACAGCTAGGAAAGACGCAGCTTTTTTTCTCAGGAGACCTGCTCTTAACAAAGCCGGGATACTTAATGTGTTTCTTTACACATAAGTTGTAATGGTTTGGGTGTTTTGGTTGGGGATTTTTTTGAGACAGTAACAAGGACGAGATAAGATTACTGCACTCGGATATTTTTGAGAGCACAGTTTTTGTCAGTTTCTTCTTTTCTGCTCACACCAACAAAGGGGCTACAGAGATCAGAGCAATGCTAAAATGTCTTTGATTCTGCACTGTCACGAAACAAATTCAGCTCTCAGGGTGTGCCTTCGGTGGTTATAAAACATACTATACCCGTGGATTCAGCATAAACTGCAGGAGCGGTTTAAGATCACTGAAACTATTGAAGATGTTAATAGTATATATAAAGCACTGGGGCTGTCAATATTTCAGTGGGGAGTTTTAAAAGTGAGGATTTGAAAGAGTCTTTTTTTAATCTCTCTTGTTTTCAGAGTGAGAGGGTTCCTACTAGCAGTATTTAAAATGTCTTCTCCCAACTGGTAATAGAGTAGTTTATATGATTCCCACCAGACTCTTTTTTTCAATTGGCCAAAGAGTCTGTAGAATGAGATGAGCTGTTCTTTGCTAAGACAAACATCCTCACTCACCTCAACTGTATTATATCTTGCTTGCTTGTTCCAGAGCTGTATCAGGTTCATACTAGCTATATAAAGGTAAGTGCCTGTTACTTCATAGCTTTATGATATCCATAAGAATTTCTAATGTGATTTGAGTGTTCACACATCACTTTATCTTGTGTCTTCCCTCCTGAAGCAGTCACTCAGGATTCTCTATTGTCTTGCGTAGCCTGCAGTCGTCACACTCATTCATTCTCGGACTGATTATTATGTTTTTTTCCCTTGACGAATGCCATCATGATCTCCCAGGCTTGTGTCATCAAATTCTGTGCAGTACTTCTAAAAAGTGCTGCACTCTCAGATGTGAAAGCTGATCCCTGAAGCTCTGATCCTGCACAGCACAGGTGTACAGTCTTGCCTGTGTAGTCACAAAGCTAAAAATGATGAGCAGAGCAGGGGACATTGGAATCTGATCTTCTGTTAAGGAGAGCGCTTGCCTCATGGTTGCCAAGTCCTTCCCATCTAACAAGTGAGACGAGTGGGATGCCCTTTGCTACATAGATTTTTACTGTTTCTTTACCCTAGTCTAATTCTTAATTTTATGCTTGTGAGAGCAAGGAACAGAGGGGCTTGAAATTTACATCTTGCTCAGAAGGATGACTGATCTTATCTGTGCCTACATGAAGAAACTAATAAAACTGGTTTTGAAGTGCAACTTTGAAGAAGTCGATCTACTTAAGTAGTCTGCAGTTGCCAGTGTCTTAAAGACCCACCTTTATCAGTTGGTTTACTGGAACAAATCCAGTAACTGGAGCAAACGAGCACTGGTGATCCCTTGTTTGTGCCAAACCTGTACAAGCCAGATGAATGTAGTGTGAATAAAAAGACATGACACATTATCAGATTTATTACACAAGGTTTGAGACTAACAACTTTGGGAAGATGCAATTGGAAATATCTTTATATAGTAAAGCTTTATGCAACCGCTTTCTTTAATTTTGCCAAATGAAACATGAAGAAATTGTTTTTATTGATATTTTTGTGACAAGATTCCTAGCTCTCAATTTCACAGAACTAGGAGATCCAAAATGTCTTACTGAGCTTTTGAATTTGTGTTCTGAACACTGAGGTTCTCCCTAATAATCCTGGGTGAGTCTTTTCCACCCAGTACTGTGGATACCACTTATATTGAATCATGTGCATTAAATTAGACTTTGTAAGTTTGGATTATGATCAAAATAGTCACTGAGCAATTAAAGGTCAGTTTTTAGTAACAAGAAACTCCAGTGTGACTGATGCATGACAGCCAAAGAGTTTCTCCTTTAAAGCTGGATAATTAACAAATATTTTTAACCTTCACTCTTTAGTGTGTTAACTAGCAGTAAAAGATGGGCTTTCTTGGACATCACTGTACTCTGAAAATTATAGTGAAGAAAAAATCCATCACTAAACACCAAGCTCATGCAGTTATACCTGGTACAGGGAGGTCCTGTGGATTGGGGGAATCTTCTAGGCACAAGGAATCAACAGATCAATCCAGTGATCAACAGATGCAGTTTCAGCTTCCTTTAGCTTCTGCTTGCTGAAGGGTTGGCTTGTAGTAGTGTGTTAGCATATGACGTGCACAAGCGTGGAAGGCAGTAGTAACCCAGTGGACTGTCTGGTACATCTGCCAGGTCTCACAGCCAGTGAACCTCTTTTCCATGGTCAGACAGGAGAAGAATCTGCTTAACACGTGCCTGAGATGTTTGAAATGCTCTAGGAAAATGGCAGAGTGCTCTCTCACATGGCAGGATTCCAGTATGGGGGCTCAATGGTTTGTGCTGTCCTTCTGGTTTCTCCTTATCCTTAGAAAATGTACTTTGCCTAGAATTTTGAAAGTTCTTATGCAGTTGAGTACACAATTTCATTTTTCTGCTCTTGCAGCCGCTGAGGGTGGCTTTCTCCCTCATCTTTGAGAACTACTGACTTACTTTTTTCTTCTAACAAGAGCCGAGGGCCTTGTGTCTTCACCAGATTCTGCAAACTGAGAATTTAAGAAGCATACTTTCCTACTTTACTGGAGAAACCAGATATTCTATGGTGTGATAGTCACTACTGAGATTTTTTGCAGTTTGCATTCTTTCCTCTAGAATTTCAAATATATGAATTCTACTTACCCTTGTTTTCACGTTACAAGATCTTACATAATGCTTTTTCAGTATATACAGCTTTTATATACACAATGATACAAGATCTCAATTGGTATAAATTTTGAGAATTTAGGATGTGTTGTTTCCATAGGACCTTTTTTTGCATTACACATACGTTCATTGATTTGTGTCTCATACCAGGAAGCAATAAACTCACTGAAATGTTCTGGTTTTACTGATAGAGAAAGAATCTGTTCTCCAGAAAGTCCTGGCTCTTCTTAGGAGATCTTTCCCAGCTTCCAGTTAGTCATTTTGGTCTAGGGACAAAGCTGTCTTATTTGAGTGGAATAAAGTTACAGTGACTCATCACAGTACTGCTAACTTTGGTTCCATAAATCTTTCACTTAAAACTCTGGCTTCTGCAGCAGTACCAAAAACTGGAAGGCAGATGGAGCTCCTGCATGCCAAGTGCCAACATGCCAGTATGTAATGTTTAGACATCATCCATCTTTGGCTTAAGTCTTTTTATTTTCAGTTTATTTGTTATTGTTTTTTTTAAACTTTAACTGACTCCTTTTTCAATGGCATAGTAATGCTAATGAAAAAGCTAATTTGGAAGAAAGTTACGTGTACTGCCTGGTATGGTTCAAATCAGCAATGCTCAAAATGGAAGCTTTTAAAACAGTCTATGGCTAATTTGGGCTGAACGTCTTTTTTGAGGAAAATTTCCTGGTAATCCCATTGATGATGTTGTGGAATAGATTTCCTAAGAAGTAATGGAAAGTACTAATAATTTGGACAAACTGCAATTTGAATGGAACAACCCTAACACAGAATAAGCGAGCGGTGGATTTTGGCCCTGATGATGCAGTCTCTGCTCATTCTAAATTCCCACTGATCTAATTAATCTCAATTGGAAAAAGAACAATGCCTCACTGACTGCCCCAGAAACCAAATTCCTTTGTTAATGTGCTAAGCAAATGTAACAATAGGCAGAGTCAACATTTCTGCCTCTGCTCCATTGGGAAATCTCAATATGGGATCACCACAAAGGTAACAAATCAGCCAGCTCTCCATGGCTTATTCAGTTGTTAGTCCTTCTTTAATGACTGCTAGAGGTGCACGTAGCTGGTATGCAGATATTTTGTGTTACCTCTTCTTGACAAGATAATCAAGGCTTTCAAATTAATTTCAATTAAGCAAGTGTTCTTTTTCAACTTATCAACATTGCTGTATGTCACAAATGCATTAATGAATAAAATTGTATTTATCTTTTGGAATTCACTTTATGAAACTCCTTAAACTTGACTGATTTGGTTCAATTAAAGCCACTTAGAATATTATCTCCAGTTTTGCTTCACTTTAAACCGGAAAAGTAGTGAAACTTAAATAGCAAATTTAGGCAGCACATGGATGTTTGTTAGTTTCAGGTAGCAAATGGCATGAAATGTTCTTTGGTCTATTTTTATATGACCTCAATAATATTATTTTTTACTACTGCCCTCTGCTGTCACTGAGGCTGTATGTTGTTGTTTTTTTCCTTTGTCTTTCTGCCTGGCCCAAGATCTGCTTTCTTTTCATCTTCACTGCACTTCTCTTCAGTTCAACCCATAGATTTGCTGCGTTTTCAATAATTGTCAAAAGATTCTTGAGTATTTCTAATGATGCATTGGATCTAATAAGACCAAAAGTTGTTCTTCATTCACCTGAAAACAGGGGTTTTAAGCTTATTCTGAAGCTGTTTCTACTTCCAGATACCAGACTCACTCCAGTTCTTTAATTTGATATGACTAGTACTGCCTGATGTCATTTTCTTTCTCCTTTCTTAGCCGTTTCTTTTTCTGAGGGAGAAATCCCATGCTCTTCTGTGTGCGGGAGCAAAGTCATGTTTTGTAGAGAGACTCCCTATGATCAATAAAGCTCCATTGTTCCTATAAATTTACGTAAAACCTTTGATAAAATATTAAATCCTTGTACTCTTATCCACACAGTTCCATAATTTTAGTCCATGTAAGCTTGAAATGGAAGTGTACTCCACCTGGTTTTTAGTTACACATAATACACATACTCAAAATAACATACTTTCATATATTTATGAGATGTTTGTATTTCTTAGGGAAGAGTTCCAAGTGAGGTGCCAGATGTCTCGGTTGTGTAAGAGTGACCTTTTTGTGATTTTATTCTGCCATTCATATCGGAAGGGTGTTAACTCTGGCCTGTTACATTGTGATAGAAATGAGGCAGGTGGTAAGCTATTTTTCATTCCAAATGAATATAAATAGTGAAGGGGGGAAGCGTGGTGGATACACAGCTCTTTCATTTATGCAAGCATATTGTGGAACCTGTTATAGTGAAGTCAGATATAGAAATCTTCTGTTCCTGAGACAAGTGGGAGATTTGCTTTTAGAGAGCTTGCTGGGTTTCTTCTTTTCACGTAAACCATCCCTCTGGTTACAGCTGGGGTCTGACCTTTCTTTTTATTGAACATACTAGGAATAGCTTGAATATATGCCTGGATGTTCCACGTGCTGGGGAGACACTCAATAGACTGCTTCCTGTTAAATGCAGATTTTTTCGTTTTCGAGAGCAAACCAGAGAAGTCAAATATATTTGTTTTCTTTTTATGCTTTGTGTATCCTTTCAGAATTTTTTCACATGAATTCCTGAGCACTTTGTTACTGAGAAGTCTAATAGTCAAGATTTGAGCTAAAACAGGTTACAAAAGTCAAGACATAATTGGGCTTGAGGAGGCTCTCAGGTGGTGGTCAATTAACAGTCTTGCAGTGGTGACTGCTTAGCATATGTACTTTTTTCCAGTTCTTGCCTCCTTCCTGGTTTTGTCACATTTGCAATACAATGCTGATAAAGACTTTTCCAGATTATAAAGCTGTGGCATAATACTAGCTACCAGCTCCCATTTTGCTTGGTGTAAGGAGTGTTTCGGACAATATGTCATTGTCTCTGGCACCAGCTCTGCTCCTAGGGAGCTATTCCAGACCATATGGCTGTAGCAGGTTAACGTGTTCTGTCTGACAAAAGGAGCTAATTTAGCCTCCATTCAAAATCAGAAATGGAGACTCAGAGTACTTTCAACTGACTACAACTAGACCCTCACACTGAAACTATTTTTCAGTTTTTGCCAGTGACATAAGAAAGAGTCATGTTCCTTTTACTCTCTTCCAGGGATTAATACCCCTTAATTCTGGGACAGTGAAGTAATTAGGTCTATTAAACCGTTTTAGTGGCCTAGTGCTTTTAGCATTGAAGTCATGCTCAATGAGTTCAAGTTTCCTAAATACATATTGTTATACTTAGAACAGCTATCCTCTAGTGAGTGATTGCACCTTTATAATGGTAATGCATAGATACATAGAGCTACAAATGAGAGAGAGCCCTACCAATACAGAATACCAAGGAAGCATAGCTGCAATTTTATTAAAATCCTTAACTTAATATTTGTTTCTTTCATAAAATAGAAGCCAGCCAGACAGCCACATACAAAACACTTACAAAATTTGGCTGCTGGAGAATACATGCCTGTCAGTGTACCAATGCTGCCGTCCTTTCGTGCAACTGAAAAGGAATTTTTACAGGTGGATATCTGGTTCTGTCACATTTTACTCTGCTTTGAATTTGTGAATCAGTAAGCCAGTGTCTCCTCGGTGAATTGCTGAGGATCTCTTAAAACAGTAGGAAAGAAAACTAATTTAAATATCTTTTGACCCACCTATTTGTTATTTTGTTGCAAGAATATAATGTTGCTAATTTAATCAGGGCTACAATCTGTCATTTAATGTCAAAAGCAATTTTCCTTTTATTTTATTGGAGAAAAAGAAAGAAACTGAATAACGATCTGAGTTTACCAATAAGTTTATGAATATAAATATTTTAGAGTATATATTGGTTCTGTGTATGTTTCTATTGTCATTCTCAAATGTGTGGTAAAAACCTCTAAAAGATTTTTTGGTCCTTGCATTAATCAAATAACCTTTTTTGTACTTAGTACCTTAAACACAAGTATTCAATAATCTTGTTGTACATGAGCAGGACTATGCCCTACATTAAAGACTAATCACAGTTGTAAATGTTTCAAAGAATCGAGATGTAAATAGAGATGTAGTTTTAACTTGAGGAATTTGGTATTGGTAGACAAAGGAAAGACAGCTTGCAATGAGACATGTGCATCTTGGAATCTATTTATGTATCGGTCACTTTCTTATAGTTCCTTAGACTGTCAGATACCAGAGAACCTTGAAACTGCTACAGCTTCATTCATTACTTCAGCACTGTTGAAGATCTGTTCATTTTCTACACCATGTTTCCTCTTCTAGTGCTCTTTTGGAACTCAAAACTTCCAAGATAATGTCGTTACTTTTTTTTTTTTTAAAGTACTCTTACTACTATATGACTTTAACATTCTGCCCACCAAACAAATGGACTATTCATTTAATCATTTGCTCTTTTGGCAGGTTTCAATTACTTTATGGAAACAAGAATAGAAAATGACCTTTTCTTTTCATTGCTTAAGTAAAGAACAGCTGACCAAGTTCTGCAGGCTAACATAATCTAGGAAAGGAAAGTAAAAATCAGGAAAAGCAGAAATATGTAGTTAAACAAACATGGGCTTGCTCTAGATTTATCAGTTCTCTGACTGTTCTCTTAAGTTCCTGAACACTTTGATCAGGCTGCTAAATAGCCATCTGACAGCAATTCTGTTTCTAAGCTATTGACACAGGACTTTGCAGAGGAGTAGTTCATTAAAATAGACAATCTCCACACCTCTGCTTATAGTTTAGGGACAATTTATAAATAAGGGGAATTAGGGTAGTGAGAAACCTGATCTAACATTGAAGTTAGTTCTGCTTTGAGCAGTGAGGGTGGGCCATGGCCTCCTGAGTTCCCTTGTGGGGAAAGTGCTCTTGCTGCTATTATAACTAATGGGGTTATTGCTATAGCATTAATCAATCCTTGTTGTAGACTGGGCAGAACAGCTTTGCACTGAGCAGATATGGCATTTAAAAAAGCCTTTGAGGCTTTCCCTCTCTGGTCTTTCAGCCTGGGCGAGGTCCTTTCCTTGGTTAAAACATCAAATGGTACCTCTGGCAAAATATTTCCTTCCAGTCCCGTGATTGTGTGGGTCTGTGGATAGACATCCTTAGCGCACTGCTATCAGGAAAAAAAAAAAAAGAAAAAAAAAGAATTTAATATTTTACATTTAATTTTTAACAATATTATACATCTAAGACCAAAGGAGAAATTTATACCAGAATTATTTTGTGTGGTTTATGTTTTTGAAAAATGGGCACTCTCTGTGTGTATCTTGTCCTTAGAGATGACTAGTAAGTAATGTCACTCCTGACCTTCACAGATTTTACTCTGCAATAAAACATGACAAATGTTTTAACTTGTACATCTTTAACAATGTACAGGAAAATACAGGTGAGCATAGAAGAGCTAGAAAATTAAGAATAATAGCGTAGCCTCCTACCGAATGTAGCCATAACTGAGACTGGAAATTAGATAGAGTGAAAGTAATGTTTTCCCCCATGTCATAATTTTGGCCTGAGTAACTACTAGTGCCATTGTTCTTGTGCAAGATCTGTCTGTTAGAGTGTTACAGTGACTAAGGTAGTAATTGTCGCTATTCCACATGTTAAAGATAGCAACTTGGGTAGTATATTGGTGATACCTAGTTTAGTATCAGCTCAGAGACAGTGCTACCTATTTCATATAGGCAATTTGTTTGCTTCATCTTTACCTGGGTGGACAGTTTAGTTTGAGTGAAAGCAATTCCAGGTGATCTGCTGCCTCTCTCTCCAGAACTGTGCTACTGCTAGCAATTTAAAGTGACTGCCTTTGGCTGGTGGAGACTTCTTAGATAAAGCTCAGTACCTTTTTAAAACCAGATTGCTAATGCATTGCTTACACTAACAGAAGTTCAAAGAATGCATATAGCTTAGATGAAACCTGTTTTGTTTTGGATTTTGTTGTTGTTTTATCCTGTATCCATTATATCCTAACAGCTATGATGTTTTTTTAATTGAAATTATTTCCTCATTCTAGCTTGAGATAGCCAGTGTGATGAGAAATAGATCAGTCTGGATTTGGAAAACAGGTGGGTAAATGCCCCACAGTTTGGCCTCTACTTATGTTTTGAAAAATCAGTTTAAGTAGTCCTAATATACACTTCAACAAGTGGAGAAAGAGCGGAAACTGACAACGTGTTCTGATATTATGAAATGGAGAAGCACACTTCCATGGAAGATTTATGTGGTACAGTATGCCAGCATTTAACAGCATATGTCAAGTGTGCATGGGTTGATGACAGGATAAGTTTTATTTTGCTGAATGGGGGGCTCAGCTCTCAATGACTTGGCCCTCCCTGATGCAGAGAAAACTGTGTCAGTGAAACCAATAATTTTTTCCTACTTCCATTTGCAGGTGTTCCCTCCCTGACCTCTTCACCACACATTTGTGATTTTCAAAGCAATACAGGGTGAATGGCAAATCCTTTGTGTTTGAAAAATCTCCAGTCCTTTTCCTTCAGTTCCTTAGGGGGAGGACTGGTGTTGACTGGAGGCTGGCAAACGTGACACCCATCTACAAGAAGGGCCACAAGGAGGATCCGGGGAATTACAGGCCTGCCAGTCTGACCTCGGTGCCAGGGAAGGTTATGGAGCAGATCCTTTTGAGTGCCATCACGCGGGACATACCGGACGACCAGGCGGTCAGGCCCAGTCAGCATGGGCTTATGAAAGGCAGGTCCTGCTTCACTAACCTGACCTCCCTCTATGACAAGGTGGCCCACTTAGTGGATGAGGGAAAGGCTGTGGATGTTGTCTACCTAGACTTCAGTAAAGCTTTTGACACCATTTCCCACAGCATTCTCCTGGAGAAACTGGCTGCTCATGGCTTAGATGGGCATATGCTTCACTGGGTAAAAAACTGGCTAGATGTGTGGGCCCAAAAAAGTTGTGGAGAATGGAGTTAAATCCAGTTGGTGGCCAGTCACAAGTGGTGATCCCCAGGGCTCAGTATTGGGGCCTGTTCTCTTTAATATCTTTATCAATGATCTGGATGAGGGGATCGAGACCCTCAATAAGTTTGCAGACAATACCAAGTTAGGCAGGAGTGTTGATCTGCTTGAGGATAGGAGGGCTCTACAGAGGCATCTGGACAGGGTGGCTCGATGGGCCAAGGCCAGCGGTGTGAGGTTCAACAAAGCCAAGTGCCGGGTCCTGCACTTGGGTCACACCAACCCCATGCTACAGGCTTGGGGCGGAGTGGCTGGAAAGCTGCCCGGCGGAGAAGGACCCGGGGGTGTTGGTCCCTGGGGGTGCTGGTGAGGGGTCTGGAGCACATGGCTTATAGGAGTGGCTGAGGGAACTGGAGTTGTTCAGCCTGGAGAAAAGGAGGCTGAGGGGAGACCTTATCTCTCTCTACAACTACCTGAAAGGAGGTTGGAGCGAGGTGGGGGTCGGTCTCTTCTCCCAAGTAACAAGTGAGAGGAGAAGAGGAAATGGCCTCAAGTTGTGCCAGGGGAGGTTTAGATTGGACATTAAGAAAAATTTCTTCATTGAAAGGGTTATCAAGCGTTGGAACAGGCTGTCCAGGAAAGTGGTTGAGTCACCATCCCTGGAGGTACTTAAAAGATGTGCAGGTGTAGTGCTGAGTGACATAGTTTAGTGGTAACTTGGCAGTGTTAGGTTAACAGTTGGACTTCATGATCTTAAAGGTCTCTTCCAACCAAAACGATTCTATGATTCTATGACTGTACTGAAAGGACATGAAATAACTATTAAAGATATTTTTCCTTGCTGAAGGACAAAGTCAAGGATCAATGCACAACAGCAATATTGCAAGATAAGAGCAAAAAGGGAAAGGAGCAAAGATAAGTAGATAAAAGCATCACAACGTAAGTGCTTAAATGAGTCTCAGTGTTCTGACCTCTGCTGCTGTCATAAAGTGTTTGAGTTTGTTCAATACATGATAGAAAGAGTCCAAAAAACACAGAAGGTGTAGCACATAAAGGGGAATTTCCTTGTTCAGTAAGGATGGAAATTATGCCATGATAGCGCTATTCAGACAGAAGCACCATCTTTCAGAGAACTAACAATGAGCATTTCTTGTAAGGCTCTCTGTTAAACTTAGTATGGTGGCTCCACATTAAGTACATAAGTACATTCCTTCTCCTTCTTGAGCAGTCTTGAACTGTTTAGTTTCAATATTTGAAGAAGAGTATTTTTGCACAGTTTGTATACTAGTTTAAAAGTACTTTTGAATCTGGCAGATTTAAAAGGTATACTGGACCTGGCTGAGATAGTGTTATTTTTCTTTATCGCAGCTCAAACTGTGCTGTTTTAGAATTGTGACCAAGGCAATATGATAACACACTAATGTTTTAGCTGTTACTGAACAGCGTTTGCATAGCATCAAGGCCTCTTTTGTTTCTCACTCTGCCCCCCTAGTTGTTACTTCCACCATGGTAAGCAAATGACACTGGCCTTGGCAGGTGCAGAGCAGTGTGACCTTGATAATGCAGGCGCTGTCCTTTATCCCAGTGAGGCTTTACCCACTTGGCTGGCTTGGTGTGTTTCACATTCATTAATAATCTGTGCAATGGCTTTCTCTCTTCTTCCACTTCTCCTTCACTTATTAAGCAACTTCTATCTTGACCCCAAGTTTTCTTACTCTTACTCTTCCTTTCCTCTTTCCCCATCCCACTGCAGGTGGGGGCTGTGTGGTGCTTAGCTGCCTATTGGCATTACTACAGACAGTCTGTTGTGGTTTGAGTTAAAAATTATCACTGCCACTCCTATTGCTGATTTAAGTTTTTCAAAATACTGCTGAGTTGGGTCTTTTTGTTGTTGTAATATATACACTTTACCATGAACAGTAACTCAGTTATGTAAGTAAGAAGGAATTTGCTATTTTCCCCTCTGTTAAACATTTCAGTGACCGTTACAAAGGAGGTGAGCTCATTTATGTCTCATAAATGACATGGCTATTTAGTTAAATCAGCAAGTTGATAAGAAACTGCTCTGTAGGCTAAGGCCCTTTATTTCAGAATGGAAGCTGATTTATATGACTAACGAATGTATTTAGTAGCTAAATGTCTGATACAAAGTCAGCTGAAGGCAATGAGATAACTGCATGTTAGTATGCATAGGATATTGCATTTATAAAGTTTCATCCCCTCAGAAAAGATATTCTTACTACTGACTTATATTTTTCTTAACCTACAGAAGGCGATCATATTTGTGTCAGCAAGTCAAATATTTGGACTTTTTGAATTTCTTATTACATTTTGCATGGTACTTTTGATGGAATACTGTTTTTTCTCAGGGCATCTTGGCAGTTGTCTGTGCTATGTAATACTCTGTGCCCTCCCTCTGTCTAATCCATGGCTTTTAGGAGCAGTATCTAAGTTACCATATGGAGCTATAGAGAGACTTGAAGTAACATGAACAGCTACTTTGTGACAGGTCATAAAATAATGATAAGGCTTAGCTTTGTGTAACATTAAACTAACCGTAAGTTTGAATAAATTTCTGGACAACTTTGCTGTAACTGAAAAACATTGATCTTGGGGGCAGCACCAATTTTTCCCATCTAAATTAATGTCTGTTTAGGATTCTTTCACAACTAGCATGTATAATATATAATCCTATTTGATTATTTTTTTCTTGGGATTTTTCAGTTTTATCTTTCCACCTTAAATTCTGTCTGTGGCCCAGCACTTGGAAATATGCAAATATTGCAAAAAGAATACTGCAGCACTACCCAAAAGCTAGTAGTATTTCTCTATGGTTTTATTTATACAAAGATAGAATAGGGGAGGATCTTTCGGGGGTGGGGGGGGGAGAATAAAAAAGAAAGACATTACTCAGTAAAACTGAAATTCAGCTCAATGCAGAGAACTCTGCAATTTGCTTCATAATATTGCATTCTATATTATGGCTCCAAGTGCAGTAACATGAAAAGTCCAGGGGGTTGTACGGACTCATCTCGGGAAGTTCAATGAGAGCAGAGTCCAGTGAATGTTAGTGCAAGGAAGAAACTATGCTTACTTACTAGAAATTGGTTGCAAGGAGAAACCAAGGCAAAATAGGGATTTTGCAGAATTGAGTAAATTATTTTAGAATATTTCTAAACATTTGCTGCAGACAGAGGGTGACTCAAATATCCTTTAACCTTCCTACGTGCACTAGCTGTCCAGTTCAAGCCAAACGCAGTGTGTGGGGAGAAGATAATATTTCCACAGAATGATTTATGCTCAGTATTTCATTGGTTTCTTAAAGTGTTGCTAGCAAAGTAGTTTCATACGTATTTTAAAAGGCTATTTCAAGTGACCAGAGACAGGAAGGCCATGAAAGATTTGTGGATGGCAAGTTTATAAAAGGCAAATCAATGGAAGGGAAATAAAAAACCCTTTCCAGCAGTATTTGACTTTCCCAACCCATGTGATGGACGTAAGCAAACTTACAGCATTTTGTTCATGACACAAAACAGTGTTCCCCACTGTTTTTAAATCCCTTGGACTGTTCTTCTTTCCCATCCCTCAATGAAGAGATGAGCTATCTTCAAAAAGCTTAGCTATTAAGTCCAGTGAAATTACAGAATTAGAAATATGAACTAATCAGAAAAGCAAACTTACTATCATATCTAAGTTTACATTAATCTTACCCGTATTTTAGCCAACGTTTTATTTCCTTTGTGCTTTTCTGTGTATTTTCCTTCTTATTTTCACTTACCAGTTGGATTATTAGGAGTCATGCTTTCTTGCTTCAAGAACTTAGGAAGAAACCATGGCAACATCTTCTAAGCAAAAAATTCTCAATTTTTGCTGAGCATTGCAGCAGAGAAAAGAGCTTTGATTATGTCAGGGTATTATAGGCTTGATTCAGCCCCATGCTTATGGTGAATAGAACAGCAATATCTTTGTCCTCATTTTTCATATGTAATCTTCTATTGCAGACTAGAGCTTTCCTGTAGTTTCTTTTTAACTGGGGCACCTCGGGTAGCACCATATCCCTTCAACTTCTGTTCCAGCAAATTTGCAGCTCTCAGTAGATCTACCATTGGTTCTATCTGCATTATATTCAGAAGAGGGCTCTTGCTGATGGCTCTGTATAGCTCCAGCTAGTGGCACCCAGACAGCACTTAGTTATAGGGCTCGGGTACAAGTCTTCCTCCTCCATGACTAACCCTCCCTGGAGAGGCAGGAAGGAACCCACATATAGCCAGCACAGTGATCAGAGTTTGGGCTCCAGGTTAACGTATCAGTATAGATAAATCCTGGGTTAGAAGTGAATCACTGCTGGGAAAGTACAGCTGCACTGAATCTCCAATGGGGGGACAGTGATAAACGTTTTAAAATGGCATGCAATCCAAAGGCAAATTCACCAGTGCAACTTATAAGGTTAGTAATATTTGACGACTGCAATACCATATAAATTCTAGCTACAGATTACTACTCAGCTCTTTTCCCAGCAAACAGCAACTGTACATGTAAATTGTCCACTTGAGATTTCTAAGTGCTTTAATTTCCTGGAGCTATTTGCAAATCTTAGAGACCACAGAGAGAACTTCCTTAAAAGGGTAAGAAAAGCCACTGCTCTTATTGCAGCCAGAAAAGTTTCTACAGTCAGATCGTCCTATTGTTAGGTTGATTGAAGAAAGAGGGTGAAGAAATTAAAAGTGTTTTGGACTACGTTCTGAAGCACAGAAGTCTCATGAACAATCATTCCCAGAGGTGAGAACTTTCTGCAAAGACTTTTCTCACCAATTTCAAAAGGTAGTCAATTGTAGATGACACTAAAAGGAATGTCCTGACTTTCTTAATTAACATTGCTGATGAGAAGGCATCACAGGTAAACCAGCTCTCAGAACATTCAGGGCTTATGAAGTTGTAATTGAATTGCACCAAAAGCAAATTGATAGTGCACATTTAGGTAGAATATGTTGGCGACTTCACCCATCCTAAATTTCAGTTCATTTCAAAAGAAGTTTCAATGCTTATATATACTTGTAGTGACTGTCTGGTCTGCATGCAAGGGCATACATATCCCTTCTGAGGTCATTTACCAAGGTTCTCATGTTATCACTACGACTATTTTTATTAGACTTTCTAATACTCCAAAGAGATACAGGCCACAAATAATCATCTTCCCTAAGCCTTTAGAATATAAGTTACATTTTCTCCCAGTTCCAAGTTTTACAGGCTGTACTGGGTAACTGCTCATACTGGTTTAGATGACTGCAGAAACAGCTGTATCAGCCAAATTTTGGTCTCTTTCTCATTACAACTCTACTGGATGCACAATCGATTTGGAGAGGGAAAGTCAATGAATTACAATCTTGTAGCTATTTTCTACTATGCTGGCCTGCAAAATGATGATAACCTGAGGCAGACTAGCCTCACCAGGGTGGCCAGTGTCAGCTGGTATCAGACTTTTATAATAACACTTCTCCCCAGCACTGAAAAGCATTCAAGACATCTGCCTTTTGTTTATAGCTCTTTCCATAAATGATATTAATCTGAAGTAGCTTGTGAGGCAAAGAGTACTTCAGTGTAAACCTTCAAAGGGTGATGCAGAAACAGAGCTGCACACAGGCAGCCTTCTTTGGAATTGTTTCCCTCTTTGCTTTTCAATGCTTGAGCCCCTTCCAGACTGTGTTCTTTAAAGAGCATTTGAATACAGAGTCTGCACAGCACAGCAAGCACTAGGCAGAGAGACGTTTCTAACTCTGCTGTTCTGCAATTGTCACAGTTCAGTACAAGGCTAATTGTACTGAACTTCAATAGCAGATTTAGGCCATGTTCACAGTTATTTTGGCATCAGTTCCATTTGCTGTAAACGTCCCAATTTATATTTCATGCTTATATATGTCGTCCTTACGCTATGCAAAACACGTTAGTACTTTCCTTACAATTTATTATATAAATTATGGTATTATAATTTTATGGCACCTTTGATGTGACAATCTAAAAACGTTTCATAAACAGCACTATGCCTCATTAAGCCTGTTGGTTTTTTTAAAACTCATTTGAGAGATGATTAAACTGAGATTCAGAATAGTCATGTCCTTGTGCTAAAAATGCTCATAATAAGTAAGTGAGGATTTGGGAATAGAACCCAAATTCTTCTTCACACTTCTCTCCAGAAATACCATTGTATAATACTAGCCTGAGGCAATGATCAGAGGTTTAACATGGATTGTGTTCAATGCCATTGGTTTTCAGCATTTAAACTCTACCATCAAAAGTTAAGCATGAAAAATGTCAATTCTATTTCATGAGAGAACCAGTTAGAATGAATTACTTGCTTGTCACTCAATAAAATACATATATATTTAAGTCAACAGAGTATAGAGTTTCCATAGGAAGTGCTTATATCATCTCCAAATCAAAACAGCTCAGTGGTTTTGACACTATGGCAGCTTCACTTTCAGTGTATATATCTTGCATGTTCACTTAATAAAATATTATCCCAGTCTTCCTATATTTGCATTCACAATTCAATTATATAGCAATTTTGTTGAAAAAAATTAGATGTAGATGTACATTTTTTGCATTACTGAAGAGCTAATAATGTAATTTTAGCACAGGCCCACTGTCTCTCACTAGGATTTTAGTTCAGAGATGTTCTATGTCCAAATCAGTCAAACTGAATTTAATTTAGACATCTAACTCCCTCAGGCCTGGTTGGAAAATGTCAGCCTAAAATAGCATGTGCTTGAGTACAACAAACTAGAAAGGCACTTCTGATGTATGTATTTGTATGTATAAACAAACGTTACAAACAGAGTATATTGGAATAGCAGCTACACCCTTCTTCACAGAGCTGAATTGCCATTCACAGAATTAAGATAATGATTAGCAAATTGCAGGAGGAATACTCCCTTCCACTTGCATAGCGCCTGAATAAAATGAGAGAAGGAGCTCCTTAACATCATCAGGTAGTGACTAGTGATCATAGGAAAGATTAAAATAGCTTCCACTGAGGTACCAGTTACAGATCGGCCCAAATGCCAAGGGTTTCAAAAGTGAGCTAATGCTCTAAGCAAGACTATATATATATGGGGTAACTTAGCAGTCAAGAACAGACTTTAATGCTACTCAGTAACACAAACACAGAAAGCAGTAACAATTCAATTATGTGCTTTTGAACAGGACCAACTTAAGTGTTTCTTAGCTTCATTTTCAATTAGAAAAAATAGGATATAGGATGTACATGCATAAATAATTTAGTTTAATTTGTAATTCAGCAAATGAAGTGCAGAAGTTACACATACCTCTTTCAAAGTGTACAAGATCAGTCATTACATACCTGCTGCCCTAAACCTTCCCTGGAAGCTAGCAAAAAGCCTGTCAAAAGCATACTGAAAGGTAAATAAAGCATTTAACATACCAGAGGAAACATAATGTATCCATGATTTTGAGGGCACAGGGACAGCACAGCAGAATGGAAAACCCCAAAGCATGTTCTTTAATGGGACAATTATTGAGCAAAAACCTAAAGAATTCATATGGGAAATTTCTCTGATTCTTTCACTTAACAGAAAGAAGTCAATAACTCTGTGGTTTTTCATCCTGAGCTCATTTTAAAGAAGCATGACAAAAACATTTTAGTAGGAATAAAGAATTCTGCATAAATTCTTAAGTAAGTCATTCTTAACTTGTTCCTCTTACTATTGATTTATAGATTTATTCTTATAAGCTAAACCTGTGTACTTTCTTTTTTTTCCTATTGAAATAGGTAATTTATACCATTTATACTGAGGAACAGGAAATTGCTTTATTTTTCAGTGTTATAGCTACAGTATGTTTCAGTCAGATTCCTAGTAAAGCTGCTTGTAAATAACATTTGAATTAACAATTCAAGTATAAATTTACAATTCAATTAAAATTCAATTAAAATTCAAAGCATTCAAAATAAAATTAGAAACTAAATTATTGGAATTGGATTTTTTTTTTACTACAAGTTTTCTGAAAAATGTATTTGGAAAAAAATTAGCATTGAAGATGTATTATGTGGTATCTTAGATAATTCCTAATGGATGCATTTTTATAGAATTCAAGAAACTGTATTTAGCTTTTGTTTAGGTGGCTGGAAAACACGTTCAGAATTCTTTCAAGGAAGCTGACGGTAATATGGAAAATAATGCTTTAAAACTGAGGATTGTTCCTGTCTGTTTCTTACAGCCTCAAAACAAAAAATGCAACAGCATGCCCGTCTTTGCTCATTGACATAGTTCACCAGTAGCAGTGAATATTTTTTTTGCTATAGTCTTTCCATAGAATACTATAATTTTCTTCAACTTACCATGAATAGCAATAAAGAAAGAAAAGACAAAGACAAAGAGAAACATAGATAACAATTTGGTCTTCTTTCTCCCACCAAATTAGTTAAATTGCAGAGCCAGTACTGACATCAGGCTATGATTGTTAAGAATTTTATTTGCAGTGCCTCGATACTAGTTTGCTCATATATTGGTGCTGTTCGCAATCTCACGTGCTAGTGAAAGTAGAAGGCAATGGGTTACTTCAGGCTTACTATGCTATTGCCATGGACAAAAGGAGGCTCTTGAATATATTGTGCAGATTTTCAATGTGCTAGGAGAGCACTTCCACAGTGGAAAATTTTCACAGCTATGTATTTTCTCTGTTAGCCACAATTTGCTTCTTTTATTGTTACTAATAGAGACCTTATTTGCATTTTTCCACATTCTGGATTTTGCAAATATTAACACAGTGAATCAACAGGCTTTACAGACAAAAACTCTGATAAATACATTTGGATTACATTTAAGGATAATAATTACAGTACGAAACTAAAACTCATGGAAAACAATGGCAAGATCTCCACTCTATTCAGAAAGCTTTGGATGAGGCAGTTTGCAAAAGCAAGTTGTCAGGAACACAGGAAACTACTGCCTTTCTTAGTTAAATCCCAGAAAGTAAACTTTGGGTTGTTTGGGGTTTTTTGTTGTTGTTTTTTTTTTTTAATGGCTCCCCTGTGTTAAGATAAAGAAATTCAGGTGGCAACACCTGATGTTATCTTACACATACGGTTTAGGCACTCATGTCCTGTCTTAACTAAGGGCAGTTTAAGATTAGGCCACATACAGGAAAAAAATGGGGTTGTGTAGAAATTAGAATTTATAGGAATTAGAATGGTTACATACAGGAATCTTAACCCAGAAGTAACCAAGACAGAGGGGCGCCCAGAAGTGACAGAACGGGTAAAAGGGCACACAAATACAGCACACGTGAAACCTAAGTAGGTACAACCATTAGCTTAAGAGCTGGCAATGTTATAAAGATGCTTTTCAGATAGGCAATTTATACCCTGGCAGATCTTATTCTGGCTGACTCTTTGTAATGAACAGGGTTCTTCATCTGAGTAACAGGAACTTGGCTCATCCAAATCATCCACAGAACTAGGGAAGTGCAAAAGCCAGCAGTGAAGATAAATCCCATATTTGTAGTTGCTGCTGAATGATTTTGCTGGAGAATCTGACACTGGCATCTGCACTCCGTAACTCATGGAAAAAGTTACACTTTTTGGCTCTGGCATCTCATATTAACCTGTATCTAACTTATTCTGTCAGCACTTTTGGAAACTTTGCTGTGGTAGGAGGCAGGTACTTTTCTCCGCAAGGGACACTGGACTTTATCATGAACTCTGCTAACTTCCCTACTGTGAATCATGGCATTGTGGCAACACACGAGCATCAGTCAGAACATCAGTGTATAGGACTAAGAGACACCGGGTCCCTGCCAGAGCAGCATAGAAAGAAGGCTGTTCATCTGCTCGGATCCAGAACTTGTAGCCAGCTATATGGTTTAAGTAGAAATTTAACCATTATACAATTCAGTCTAAGCTGACACTCATGCCTGTGAACTGTAGAAGCTGAAGAACTTGTACACGTCCCCTTCTGTTGTCCTTGATACAGGGCTAGCTAATTGTTGGCAGATAACTGGGGGCAATAATCTCCTCAAGTGACAGAGCCCATCTGCCTCAGCCCTCCTACACTCTTGGGAATTTGGCCGGTGGTTCACAGGCACTGATAACGGGAGGTTCCTCCCCTCTGCTCTTACCAGCAGGAAGTGTTTTATTTATGATATCACAAAATATTGGTTCTGCTTCAAGGCAAAAGAAGAGGGGCTGTCACTGCTTGCTTTCCAAAAATAATCTTTTCAATCTTATTCCTGTGAAAACAAGTCCTAAAAGGGAGTCACCAGGTTACATTGCTATGGGTTTGGTCATCTCTTGTATGAAGTTAATGTCCTGCTTACTATTTACTTTAATGATGTGGGATCAGGGCCCAACTATCAGCCGTTCTCTGCAAATCATACCATATTCAAATAATTGCCAAGAAACATGCTTTTTCTTCCCCTCCCAGCTGAAAGGCATTTGTGCCAGGATAAGAGAGCAATCAGTAAGCCGTCAATATATCGAATGGCCTGCCAGCAACTAGTTTACATGAAACAATTTTACTTTAATTTAGCAAGTCAGTGGAGTGATTTTAATAAGGAGCATGTCCTTTGTAAGTTTCCAGAAAAGGGAAAACTAATACATTTATTAGAGAGCACAATGGTTTTTTTCTGACAGAGAATTATATCCACTTTGGACTGCTAGCACAAGTTTTACTTATCTTTTTGTTTTTCCCTAGTGTTAATGTACAGTTAAAGTAAATTCCCTTGCTTCAGATAAGATTAATCTGTTTTCAGCTACAAGTAAGCAAAACCATATTTGGTGTCACATAAAATAAACAGCAGATCTCCAATTTAGGTTTTATAACACCAGTTTAACCTATTGCTATGTTATTTACTCTTAATTGAACCATGGTGCAAAATAAGATGTACAGTTAGTTATTAAAGAAAAATTGAGCTGTGTTACATTTCCCTTTAAGGAACTAATATAATTTTTATATTTTATTTTTTTCTTTAAAAGAAAGCAAGAAATTAGCCTGCTCATCTTCCTGTCTTTGGTAAATTCAGTATTCAAAGTAACAATCACTTGTTACAAACATTTCCTAGAAAAAAAAAAATGAAAGTAGCTTGTTGGATTTTATGAAATTGCAGTCTTACTTTATTTCAAAAGCACCTATAGCAGTCTAAGAGACACTATGGCTCACTTAATTTTTAAAAAAGAATACACAACACAATAATATTATTTCACTTTACATTGCTCAGAAGCTGATCTTTTCCTTCTGCAAGAAAATTCTGCTATTCTACAGAGTAATGTGCTGTTACTGGTCTAACTGGAAGAATTGCATTAAACTTGACCAATTTTTAGAGAAAGATTTTTCAGTGAGAACTGTGCAAATTGTTCCTTTGTAATAACTAATCTAATGCAGAGTAGCAACATCTAACAAAAGACAAAGCTTGTAAAGCTGAATCCAAACCACAAAAGTTGCCCGATTCAGGATTCAAAAAGCGAGGCCAGTGGTCTCTTAGCAGAGGCTGTTTTTGTGGACTATTTTAACTGTCCGTTCTGCATTATAACAGCAGCTGCAGGGGTAGTTTCAAGCATAGCTGTTTGGAAACCATTTCAATATAAGTTTTTCCAGATGTAGGTTTGTGTGTGCCAAATAGTCTGGCTCTTCAGTATAAAAAGCAAATTGGAAGTTGAGACTGGAGCTTTAGCAGTAAGCAGCTTTAATCAATGCTCAGGTCAAAGAACCTGCCTACCTAAAAAATTGTGATGGTTCCACAGGGCTTAATTTGGAGAGTGATACAAAAATGTGTCAAAGTCTTCTCCCCCTGCCAAGTTTTCTTTTTCCCCTCCCAGTAATACAAATTGTCTAATAATCTATATAAAGTTAGAAGGATTTTTACTGAGGCTTCAAAAAATGGATTTCACACACATAATACATAAAAAATACCCACTAATGCTGTATATGTAATTACTTTCTCACACAAGGAAAGGATAGATTACCAGCTATCAAACTGATCAAATTAGTTACCATGCAATGAGATGGGATCTCATAGAGTAAATAAATTCTGCAAAGGTATAACTTACCTACCAGAAAAGCATCTTTGTAATGTTGCTAGTTCTTAGGTTTAGGAATTCTAAACTTGAACTCTTCCCCCTTCAAAGAAACACTGATGTTTAGCAAAGACTGATTTCTGTGCATCACCTTATAATTATCTGAAGTTTAGCTGCATACAGTCTACCATTGCAGATTATTCTATTACTGTATGTCAACTATGAAGTACCTGGGCTGTGTATAGTGTACCCCTTCCTACTGCTGAATTAGAGGAGTAGCTTAAAATACCAAATTGAAAAAGTCACAGCTTTTCAATTCGCTCACCTAATCTGGGATTCTGACTAATCTGGGATTCTGAGAATTCACAGGGAGGGGGATATGCATATCCTCTGGTGTTCTGTAGCATATTTTTACAGTACTAATTTTCAGACTCCTTTTCTTCTTTCTACTTTCTCCAAAACACTGCAGGATCCTTAGATGTATATTATATCATGAACAGTCAGTCAGATGATAAAAACCATCTGATTTTTCAGATGGAGTGCCAGTTCTCTCATATTAATGTCCATCTCTCAGTTACTGCCATTCAGAGTTTGTGGAGGTGCTGCTAAATAATTTATTTTAAATGAACTGAATCATTAAAATAATTTATGATCATTAAAATTATTTATTTTAAATCAACTGAATGTTGAAATTAAATCTTGACATTTAGAGCTAGTGGGATGAAAGCATCCAGATTTCCTCCCACTACAGGAACAAGATCTACCTTTGTGTGAAGTATGACTGGCATTTGAAAGATGGATCTCTGAAAATTCACAAGTTTGTATCTAACTGATAACAACAAAATTAAAGCATAATACTTTATAGTATTGCATTTAAAACCAACCATAAAACTAGTTATTAAAAAAATCAATTTCTTGTATTATTTGCTTAAAATCTGGATGAAGCAGGCTTTGCATACATAGCACTACATTATCTTTGTCTATGGGTATAATACCCAGCACATGCTGCGTTCAACTGGAAAGTATCACATAAGTGAGAATAAATAATATTATCAGTATCCCAAACACAGGCAAGAACCATGTACCTGAAAACATTTGTTTTCTTTTCTAACTGTATGAGTTGATCTGGAAAGGTTGGGGTTTTTTGTTGTTGTTGTTTGGTTTTTTTCCCCTTTACTTTACTTTCAGATTTAGTAAATAGTCTTAAAACATTGAGCCTCAAAACCCTTTCCCACCCCTCAACTCCCTAAGGACTAATATTGTGGCCCCAGATTATTTATTCCCTCTAAACATCCTTTGGCTTGCATAAAATTGCCATGATCAAGGAGGGAAAAGAAAAACAGCAGCTTCTAGGTTCAAAGGAAAAAGCAAAAACACGGTAGTAAGTAATATTGTAACTTACTCATTTTCAGGGTGTTCTTTCCTGGTTTTGGTTGGACTTTAGAGTAATTTCTTTTAAAAATCCTAATGCAAATTCCTAGGGCTGTGCTATAAAAGCAGTTCCCTTTGCCTGGACAAGGTCAAGCTCTCACCAAAACCCCTTGCTGAACAGAACCTGCTCTGCATTACCACTGATAGCTAAGTAACAGACAGTATTTATGTAAATGCTCACCACTGTAGTCAAAGCCATCTACAACAAATATACTTTACTTCCCAGTAATGTGATAGCAAATACAAAGTTACCTTAATCACACTCCTGCCTCAACGCACAGCTCCAGAGGCAATGCTTTTATGAAAGCTGAGAGGTTTAATGAAATTAACCATATCCTTATTTAATACGACTCTCACAGGGCTAACTGTATTAGTTGGAGTAACAGTATTTTTCAGTGCATCTGTATATACTAGTGGAAAATAGATGTATTTGAGTTGTCTCTTTACCAGTTTACTCCAGCGAGAGTCTAAGAAATGTATATTGTTGAATTATACGTCATACTACCTTCACTTACAAATCTCATTTGGTACCCACAATAACAAAATGATTGATAGCAATTAAAGAAACTGCTGACATATTCAGAGCAAGTTTTTAATTAGATCTCTTCCTGGCTGAGAATCTTTTTGCATCGTTAGAATCTTATGTTCCCTTGCACTTCTCAGAGACGTTCAGGCACAAGAGTCACACAAATGCCTGTTGGAAAAGACAGATGAGTCAAACTGTTGGAAAGTTCCCAGGGCAGCGGTTCAGATAGCTAACTCTTCAGACTTTTTCCTCCACTAAATGTCAGATGTGTCACCGATTTAACAGCCATTGCCTGAAGAGATTTGATAATGTGCCACCATCACCCTTCTTGATTAATCAAAGCAGCAAGTGAAAAATAAGAAAAGAATATGGTTCACCTTCAATTTTATTCCTAACTAAATAGAAAAATAAAATTTCCTATAAGAAAAATCAGTAATTCTCTTGGTTAACTCCTCTGTTTAAGTGATAATAACAACTATTGACAGAGGTGGTCATACAGGATCTCATTGTTTTCACAGGATGATGCAATAACAGTAACTGAAAGTAACGCCAAAATTTTGAGAAAAATCAACCAACCGAAAGCAGCAGTTTCCACTTACAAAGATAATTTGCCTTTTTACAGACTTGTATGAAATAGCTGGGTATCTTGCAGGCATACACTCTCTGCAACGCAAAATTAAAATGGCAAACAATGTTGACCTGATAATAAACTATAACCTAGATCTCCCTGCCTGCTTTCCAGGGCCACAAGAAAGCTGACAAAACAAAGATCAAATAAGATGGACCAACACACTGAAACATCAACCCGCCACGAGTCTCCCTCTGATTAATGTCCCAAAGCACAACATTACTATCAGGAAACAAGGCCAGTATGATGGGCTGCTTCTTAACAAAGATGAATGAATTTATTCCATTTCTCCTATCTGTGAAGACCCAGTGTCCCTTCTTCACACTAAATACTGAAAAAAAAAATCCTTGAGGATAGATTGGTTACATAGATGAGTACAGGAATAAAATGAATACAGGTGAGCGTATTTCTTACACTCTTTGTCTTTTCAGAATATTAGTCACTGTCTTTTTTATTTTCCTTGTTAAATAAACAGACCGAAATTCAGTACAAAAGAAGTAAAATAAAAATAAAATTCAGGCAGCCATATCTGCTTGTGGATTACAAATCAACTTATTAACTTGTATAGATCTGTATTTTAGTTTTCTAGTCTATCCAAGGTAACTTTTTCACTTTAGAATGAATTACAGAAATAAAAGGAAAGTAGAAATTTTAGCCTGTCAGAGGCATTTTGGTTAAAGTATATTGCTTTTCCTATCAGGTCTATAAAACCTGAAGCAAATTCTACCTAGTATTAGGATTCAGCATCTTGTAACTCTTTCTCACCTGAAAAAAGGGTCTGTAGTTGAACAAAGTAGGCTTGATTCCAGCTGTAAATTCCTGCCACACTAACTTTACATCGTGATTTGGAAATGAAAACCAAAACCAATACTAGTGGTTTGTGATAACCCAAGAGGTAGAGACAGCATCTTTCAAAACACAGTTTTTTACTAGCTGAAGAAAAGCTTTTCCTTGTTTGTTGGGCATGTTGCTTGTTGTTTTGCTTACATTTGGTTGCAGGGATACATCAGGAAAACAGTTTTACCTTTGAAACTATTTAAATTTGGAGTATGAATAAATACCCTTTTTTTTTTCCCCCATTTAAGCGCTCCTTTGTAGAATTTAACATCGAGAGACACCCATATTTTCATTCCATCTTTAAAATGTTATCCCAACTGATACGCGTGTCAATACCAGGAAACTGAAATCTTAAAGAGCGTATTAAACACCAACCCACTGCGAGTCCCATTCCTTACTATTCAGAGACACTCTTCAAGTTTCACAGAAAGCAGAGCTTTTCCATTGACAGTTTAAACAGCAATACTACTTAACTTAGTAGATGAAGGCTGGAAACATGTTTTTCTGACAGAGGGCAGTTTCACTAGAAACTATTTTGCTGATCATTTAATCATCTTCAGAATATGCAGTGATTTCTCAGTGGCTTCAGAGACTGTTTTTCCCTGTTTTGCAAGAAATGGAGAACCATGTGTTTTTTCTCAGCGTATGAAGAAAGGGTGATCTCTTTAGAAAAATCTCAGTCTTTCACACAAAAAACTCATTATGATCCAACATAATCAACAGAAAATTGGGTTAAAGGCATGATATTTCCTTCATTACAAATAAAGTATGTGGCTAAAGAGAATAATAAACTTTACAGCATAGAGAGAGGTACCATTTAAAAAAACATCCTTTCCCATTAAAGGTCTAAACTTGCATAAAAAGGTTGCCTTTGCTAGAAAAGAGTAAAAGTTAAGACTTACCTTGGTCAAATCCCAGGATCCAAGGAAGACTATGATGCTGGCAACTCCAGGAGTTCCACCTTCTGTGTTATTTTACACTCTGCCTCTCCCACTACCTGCTGTTGAACTCAAGAACCACTGCTTGTCCCCCCATGTTGCGTATAGTTGCAATAAAGAATATGCTATATTTTGCCATCATTTCTATGATCAATGTGAAAGAGGTATGCCTTTGCTGGAATGAAAAATTATGTTCATTCTTTGAACCGAAATTAATTTATCAGTCTGAGAGGCCTTAGAGCAAGGTATTTATAGATATGAAGTCCTTTTTCTTTCACAATGCAACCTTAAAAACATCAGACAGGAAGAAAGAGAAACATCTGCATTGATTTTGATTGTTTAATACTCAAGAGTGAAAAAGTGTAAAATCACAAAGCTTATACCACCACAAAAATGCAGTTTCATTGCAAATGACCAAAACACAAGCTGCCTGCAAAGTTTCACACAGCTGACATCAACAAACCCAGTTTCAACATTCTTACCGTCTTTTTAAACACCTGCGATTCACAAACATTAGTCAGTACAGAGTTCTAGGTCTCTCACACATCCTTCTTTATATTCTATGTTATATTTGCTTTCTAGACCAGTGGTTTACACATTTGGAAGACAGTGTCCCACTTTGATCTATATCAGCATATAAATACATAGTTTTTACCCACCAAATTACTAATTATATTTTAAAAGCATTTTGTTTAATCCAAACTCAGCAGCAAAGTTGTTATTTGTATTTAATAAAAAGCACAACTTATATAAGTAAGCTTCAGAAGTGCATGCTGATCGAGGTTATACCACCAATCCTTTCAGCCACAGGTTATACTACTTATGCAGCAAGTGACCATACAGGGCGAGTTAGTGCATCAGACAGTAGGTTATATTTGCTCTGACTAGTAATGCATGTACCTACGGCCCTGATTCTGCAAACGCAACCATTAGGCCTGCAGGATGTGACTGTCCACCTAAGTACATTTTGTTGCCTGAAGGTAGTAGTATCCAAAAGCTATCGTTATGTCAAAATGTCTCGGGTTAATGAGAACTGAATGGAAAACGGGCTGCTTACACAAATACTTTTAAAACTCAAAGCCTTTTTATGTGAGATACCTTTATTTTCACAGCCTGGAAGTATTCATGCAAAGGAACTGTGCATATCTTTAAATGTTATGCTAATGCACATGTCCAGTTCCCTACAATAAATGAACTTTCCAACAGCTGATTAAAATCCTCATCTTAAATAAAACTAAAGAAAGTACACGGAAGACATTTTTCCCTCCAGACAATCAAAATAGAAATGGATCTTGGTATAACCTACTACATCTGACAGTGATATGTAAAGGAATTTTTAAAGAGCTGTTGTTGCCTCAGTGGAAAAAATACTTTTTTTTTTTTTTCCTCCTTCAATGCTAAGGCCATCTATACTTTATGATTCACTTGCTCCTTACTGGTTTATTCCTTCATCTGACATATATATCTGAGCAGGTGAAGATGTTGTTCTGAGGAGCATGTCTGTCAAAGATGCCACAAGGTATCAATAAATGGGTTTGACCTTGTAAGCTTTTTGTTGGTTACAAAATACCTTTTCTACAGATATTCTTATATCTATTTTACAGAGAATGTTTAAGTTTCAACTTAGAATAAAACTTCAAGAACATTAGCACAGATTATTTTTTTCACTGTGCTGCTTATTATAGACCTGACTTCTTCCTTTATGCAGTTATTTAATACCTGAAATACAGAATCTGATTGCTTGCAGTTAGGCATCTAGCTGGAAAATTCTGGTTTATACACAATTATTAAAATAAACACAGAGATGTTACCATCTTTAAAATCATATGGTCAGCTAAGAAAACAAAAGTATAGGATGATATTAGGATGATAAAGTATTACAATTAACAACACCCTATCTATAAATGGAAGCACAAGATCTTTTTTGAGCACATATGAATAATTTTGAAAAAATATTATTATCCATTACACAGTGAACAATATAAATAAACTTAGCATACATGCCTTTAGTGCTTCTACACAACTCAGTTTCCTATTCATTTTCCAGCTGTTGGTGACACTTCCAATTTCAACAAATGATTTCATAGTACATAATCAAAAAATATCCAATCCCGATCTACACTGGTACTCACGCTTATACAAAATGAGAAAAATGTACAGAAAATTTTGCAGTGCAGACAAACCTCATGAGTTACTCTTTGGAACGTTAATAGCTTTGTACAGTTTCAAACTTAGTAACTAAGGCACACAACAATTAAACTGTCCCAGATCTGAAACAGCATGATATGTCAGTCAGCATGGAGCTTCTCTTTAGCTTTGCATTTACATTCAATATTATAAAGTGGCAGTCAGTTTTGAAAAATCTAACTTCTGTTAACGCTAAGGAATCTGAAAAGCGACTAGCCATGCCAGACTAAAAGAGTTTAACTGGATTCTAATCTGGATTAGCATACACAAAACTATGCTTACATAACCACAGGAAAAAAATAATTCTGAGTCGGAGACCACCGGAGTGGCACAACACGGCCGTCCGGATACAGGTGTGTTTCTACTCTGCAGAGGTGTGAGAGTGAGTGAATGTGCGTGTGTGTGTGTGTGTGTGTGCGCGTGTAAAAATAGCAGCTTCTCATTTGTGTATCTCATTTCTCATATGTGTCCGGTATGGTATCTTCTTACCCCAGTGACAAAAATATTTCGGCTGCTATTTTTGCTTCTGCTAGCACTGCACAGCTTAGTACAGTTACAGGTGCTGGCTTCTGATCTGGACTTTAAGTCACTGAATTATAATTGTAAAGTTAAATTATGTCCTTCATTTAACCAATGTGCAATCCAAGTGAAATTAGCTTATTTTCAAATGATTTAAGTAGAAACCAACTTTGGCTGGAGGCAAATGTTACAACCAGAAAAAAAGAAGGGAAAAAAAAAAAAAAGAAAGGAAAATGCAGACCTCCAGTTGGGTTTGCAGGGCTAGTAATTGAAAAAGGCATCTTCTCTTTTGTAAACAAACAAAGGATTATCTGGAAATTACTTGACACACAATGATCATAAGTGTCATCAATGCCATTTTTACAAGTTTTCTTCAGAATAGAACACATATTAGCTAATTTCACTGTATTAAGAAATTAGGCATTATGTAATGTTTGACACTTCACACTTACCTTTAGCAATACCTAGTATCAAGATAACCCATATACTGCAAAATAAGTTGGTGTAATTAATGTACATAGCGACTGAAGCTGTAAAGAGTTCTCCTTCCTTCAGTGGAAATAATATCCAACCTATTTGTTTTCTTGTGAAAGATATTAAATATACTACTGTCTAACCACAAACCCCACTATTTCTTATTTTGAATACTGTGAGAAATTCTTGCTTCAGTGTTACCTCTCTTTTTTTGCACTGCATTCTAGCTATACCAATAATATAATTTTTGTCAATTCTTTCTATGCTTAGTTTGATCCTACAGAATTGTATTTATTTTTTATAGCTGTAAATAACTGTATCTTAAAATGTTTTCGTTAGGTATTGCATACAAGTACACAGAAATGGAACTGAAAATCAGCTACCTGCCACTCTCATTAGTCTTATATTCTGTTATATTTGTGGTTAGTAGCTTGAGATCTAAACAGAATTGTTGAATATTTTAGTAACCAAGTACAATACAGTATTTTTTTTAAAAAAAAAACAAAACGGAAAAGTCCTATTCAACCACACACTTAATTGACCTGTTATAGAACAAACAAAAAATATAATCCTTTGAACTCCCCAGTAGCAAATTCCTGCCTCTATGGGTAGAAAAATCTGAAATTACTGGACACAGGTCTCTGAGGAAAAACACATTAATAGCATGATTTCTCCCCAAAATAAAATTTCTAATAAAGTAAAAAGTGTGCTGAATAGGTAGAGGCTTAGATTCAATACTTCTCAGTCCATTATTAATAATCTAAATAGTGTGGGTGTTTCCCCATCCCTTTTTTTCTCTTTAAAAAAAAAGGATAATCAAAAATCTGTATAAACAAATTACTAAGTAGACTTCATTAGAGAGTCCTTTCAGAACCACTGTCCATCATTATCATCATCATCTTCCTCCTCATGGTCCAGATAGAGAAGAGCAACTTTCTTTTCATCAGAAATAACTGATCTTTGGTCTACCATTCTTTGCAACTGCACAGTTTGATCAAAAAAGGACTTTTCCACTACCTTTTCACCATGATCTTGAGAAAAACTGGAGAGAACATAGCCTCTTTTATTTTCATTTTCTACAATCTGGTCACTTTCAACTACAATCTGTGACTGACTAACAGAAGGGTCTTGCTTATTGGATACGAGCATTGTTGCTTGTTCTCCACTTTTTACTGTGGATATTCCACCCATATTGGAAACATCCATTTGAAAAGTAAAAGATGTTTCCTTGGATCCTACCTTAATATGCTTTACAGACCTACTGCTCTCAGATGACTCTTCTGTTTGTGAAAGATCTTCCAGTGTTTCAGAAATAGGTCTTGTAAAGATTATTTGCTCAGCATGAGTTTCTACAGGAGTTACTTTAACGTGCCTGAAAGATCTACTGATATCTGAGCTTCCTTCGTTCTCTGAAAGATGTCCTCCTTTGTTAATGAGCTCTGGAGTTTCAGAAAGGGAGCCGTGATACACGATTTGTTCAGTGGTTGTAACTCCCACTTGACCTAGTCTGAAATGCTTTACTGAGCCTTCTGAAAGAGTCTGGTCTTCCAGTTCACTGATTTCTGTGTGCTCAGAGACGGGCCCCTGGTAGATGATTTTTTCAGCTGTCATAAACTCTTGCGGACCCAACTGAATGTGTCGGACTGAACTTTCTGTCTGTGAGAAGTCTCTAGTGTCACTGACCTCCACTTTACCGGAGATTGGTCCTTCAAAGATAACTTGCTCAGTATGAACCTCTTTCGGACCTAATCTGAAGTGCCTTATTGATCTGCTGGCATCCACAGACCCTTCTGTCTGAGAAAGGTTACCTGAGCTATTGAGCTCCAGAGAGTCTGAAACGGGGCCTTCAAAAGAGACTTCTTCAGTTACTTGCCTTGATCCTACTGTGACATGTCTTGTGGACCTGTTGAAGTCTGTTGAAAACGTCTGAGAAAGATTTCCAGAATCAATCTCTTCTGCAGTGGTAGTAATAGGGCCTGTATAAATTACTTCTTCTGTGGTTTGAATTTCTCTAGGACCCAGTTTAAAATGCCTCACAGATCGGCTAAACTCTGACAATCCTTCTGTCTCAACAAGATCTTCTGTAGCACTGAGCTCCAGCGTTTCAGAACCAGGGCCTTCATATACGATCTGCTCAAATCTCTGAACTTCTGCTGGACCAACCTTAATACGCCTTACGGATTTGGTCTCATCAGTTGATTGTGGTGAGTGAGACACTTCTCCAAAATCTGCAGTTTCCAAAACTGAACCGTCATAAATAACTTTTTCAGTGGTATGATACCCTGTGCTACCACTCCTCCTCACTGTGGATGAGTTATAGATTTCTTGATCAGCGAAAGGAGTGTATTTATCACTGTGGGAAGAAGCATCTATTTCTATATTGCTTTTACCATCAACAGCTCTCTCTGATCTCTCTTTTTTCAGAGCGTGCAATGTTGCCTTCTCCTTCTCACTTGCAATTACTTCACCAAGCTGAGCTACATCGAATTCATCAGTATTAAGGGTCTGTGACAGATTGACTTCAGCAACAATTGTCACTAAGCCACCCTCCTCCGTTTGATCAACCTTTTTGATATCAAATTCTAAGCTACTGGAGTCAGCTTGATTGTCTTTTGTTAATGCAGACAGCTCTTCTTTCACACTTTCTGGGAGACTGCCCTCCAACTGCTCCAAAGCTTCCTTCAATTGATGTTTAGGGTCCTTCGTCTCCTTTGATAAAAGCCCTTTTATTGAAGTCTGAAATTCATGGGGAATTTTAATTTCTTTTTCAATAACAATGGATTCAACATGGGATGTTTCAGCTTCAGGATTCTCTTTTAAAATATGTGCACTTGCTTCCTCCCCTACCACTTGATACGTTTCTTCTGGAGAGCTTATGCCTTCATCTCTCTTACTTTGTGTGCCTTGCAAAAATTCATCTTGCCAAGAATATTTAATAGTTGATTCTTCTTCTATATGAATTTGCCCATATACTGAGTCATCATCTTTTTCATTAATGATAGGATGATCATCAGGAACAGATACAAAATATTTTTGTTCAATAGGCGAGTCATCTTCCTCAGTTACTTCTTCCACATGAGTGAAACTCTCGTGGCGTTGTTTCTTCTTTTTAACATCTTCATAAGTGAATGTTATGTTTTGTTCCTCTTCATCACCGTAACGCCTCTCTCTCTCAGGGAATGTATCTTCCACTTCCTCTACTTCAAAAGGTGTTGAAAAATCAGTCCTTTCATCAGCGGCATAATCTAGTGGCTCCTCTACAATCTCAACATTAACAGATATGTTCTTTTTGCCCTCATTTCCTTTCAGGCCGTGATGTACTATATCTTCTATCTCTTCTTTGGATGGAGTTCCCTGAACACCCTCTCGAACCACGTTTCTAACATCCCGGTTTGATAGACCTCCTAGGTCAGCTTCATTGGAAATATCTATGTTTTCTTGAACTTGAGATTGCACTGTGATCTCAGTCTTTATTTTCCCATCATCTGGTTGTTCTTTCTTATTAAAATAGGTCACTTTCGTGTCTGTTGATACTTGTGAACTAGAAGACTGTGTAAAACTTTTAAGAATGTCAGCAACAATATTCTCCGCTATATTTTCAGTTGACAGAGTTCCCATTTTATGACTTCTGTCACTAATTCTCTCTTCATCTTTCAGATTGGATTCTGTTTCTGAAATACTCACTTTGTGAGTTTCAGCAGGCTTAGTTACATGGTCATCTGTTTGTCTTCCTATGGAAGTTTTAAAACCTTGTAACCTTATTTCTTTATTATTCTGAAATTCTTTGTCAGGAGCAGGCATTTCAAGACTGATAGGTATCTCAATGGCTTCTTTGCTTCTCGATTCCAAGGTCGCATTTGTATCTTTTTTGGTTGATTCACTTTTCAAGCTTCTTGCATTAGAAATATCACTCCCTGTTAACTTCTGGTTAAAGACTTCCTCCCGGATATACTTCTGCTCAGTCTTCCTTCCAAAATCAACACTTCTTTCTTCTATGAAAGGTTTCTCATCCGTTTTCTTTTTCTCCTCCTTTGTTTGTTTCTCTAGCTTATCTATTTCTCTCAGCAGAGATTTTTTCTCTTCAGTTGGTTTGCTGCCTCCTCTTTTTTCTTTTAGTATGGTCTGAGTTTCAGTTATGGTTTCTTCATATTTAGATGGTTTAAAAGTGGTGTCCAGCTCATAAGCTGGAAATCTAGTGAAGCTTGGTTTTGTTCTTATATTTTCCGAAATCCCTGGCTTTGTGTCACCCTTGTGGTCCTTGTCTGATCTTTCAGCGTGTGCTGATTCTTTTGAAAAAGATACTGTGGAGGAAGTTGTAACTTCTGTTTTCTTTCTTTCTGGAATTGTCTTTTGCTGCATTTCAGTGTTTTTCCAGCTACTGTAGGCTGGAGTAAATGTTCTTAATTCTTTGTGGTCTGTGACAATCCTTTCATCCTTTGTAACAGTTGTTGAAGGGCGATATATTGAACCAAGTACATCTCTTCCAAGAGCTCTTCCACTAGCTGTTGAGTGTGATTGAGCTGAATAACGTGCAGAACTGCTAGTATTTGTCACCGGCATTCTATGTCTTGTATCAGTGATCCTGATAGCTGGTGAAGCTTTATTTCTATTTCTTTCTTGATAAGTAGAGTAAATATCAGTGTAGTTATATGAAGTGTTTATAATATCTGCAAAAAGAGCATAAGTGACCAAACATTAAAATAATGGCTTGTGTCTAAAATAATATAAATTAGAGGTAATGAAGTAAGAAATTTTATACTAAATTTTTGAGAGAAATAGCAGCTTCATTTTCAGTGCAGCTTTGTAAAAGCATTCCTGTAGGTTTTGCATGATAATTAATTCTATGCATAAATTATATTAAAACTGAAAGCAAAGCTTTTTACTAAGTTGCAAGTTCTTGCTAATTTTACCTATTGTGAGCTACTGGGTATTATGGCATTTACTTAAGAATTACACCCTTTGTATTTATATTAACGTTCATTTACAGTTACAGCTTCTTATTAAATAATGTACGCTAATATCCTAGGCTCGTTTTTTTGCTTCATTCGTCAGAGTGGACTGAAGTTTCTCAGTTCCGATTGAGAATTAATGGCATACCTGCCACCACATACTGGAAATTGAAAATGCAAATACAACCCTTCGTAGCCACGAAATACAACAAGGTACAACAAGGGAGAGAAATAAAGAACCTTTTAGGCTGTATCTGTACAGTTTAATAAAATGGACAAGGAATCATTTTCTGGCTCTAAGACCAGCCAGCACTGCACAACTCAAATCTCCTACTCCTAGAAAGCTAGTCGCATCTCCTCTGACTTTTGGTAGTACTTCCTGGTCTGTGGTAACCACTGAATACGCCTGAGCATTGCCTGCAAAAGTACTAGCTACTCCAGGTCAACACTGTCCCAGGGACGGTGCTAACACTTTAACAGCACAGGCAATTCTACCTGAGCACTTCAGCCTAGGTCCTGGTCTGTTTAACTTGCTACAACAGACGCAGCCTTCAACTCTCTTCTGGGACTACTGTCTGTGACGGTCTGATTATTTTAAGACCACACATTGTTAAACTCAGGAGTATCATCAAGACTAATTCTGTTATTAATAACAATGGCCACAGCAGTCAAATCAAGGGTCCATCTTATCTAGTAGCCTGTTCACAATGACCAACAGTAGATACATAGAGAAGAGTATAAGAACAGGGCAAGTAAATTGTGATACTTCCCTGGTATACTCTCACAGCCTCCAGAGATTTGCAGCTCCTAAGATAGAAATGGTATCTTTATGTTTAGTAAGTCTTTGATTTTTCTTTCATTACTCTGCTAAAATTTCTCTTTAAACCCATGTAAACGTGTTAACACTTCACAATACCTCGTGATGATGAATTCCATGGTTTTAACTACATTTTGTTAAATACCTCTTGCTTTATACTTCAAAACTCTCTTAATAGCTATGGGCATCCAAAAGTTATTGCACTATTAGAGCTATGAAACATCACTCCCTACTTACCTTCTTGACTTGAGTCATGATTTTATAAATTGTCTCATACAGAATACCACTAGGTGTGTTTAAAATATTAACACTTAAAAACAATTCACTATTCACTTTGCAATACACTTGTAAAAAGTATGCTTCAGGAATACTATAACACAATAGCTTCCAGTTATATTTAATTTCATTCAACATTCATTTTTTAACATTCATTTTTTTACCTTGAGGCAGTTTCCCTGCATGCTGATCTCTCCATGTAATAATCCACTGGTTGCTCTCCCCTTCTAACAAAGCTCTGCAAAACACAGAAAAAGGCATTCCATTAAAATATTGGGAAAAATAATCATAATATTTAACATTCATAAGCCTTAGAAATTGAAACAATTATCCTGCAGTTGGGTCAGGTCCTGAGTGTTTTTCACAGTCCATATTTTTATTACTAGGAATGAGAAATCCTTAGCATCTTCCAGACTTTTAATTTGCAGTCAGTTCTTGAGAACAATGCGATAGTCTTACAGTAGGTGACAGCAGCAGACACAGTACAGTTTTACATCAAATCTTCCACACAAGTCAATATACTGCTTCCTGACGCAGACAAAAGCCACTGATTTCCACTACGGAATCATACAAGCTAGCAAATTTTTCCACAATGATGAACTGACAACAGAGTTAGGAGAAAACAAAGCCAAACAAAGCTTAACAGATATTTAGTAAAGCTTTCTGAGAGAAGCACGTGGAGATGTTTTATAAAGAAAAGGCAAAAATGAAAAAAAAAAAAAAATTTGCAAGCAAATAGTCAGCAGCTTTCCTGCTGGTAATACAGTACCAAAGGTGGTGTTGCAGCATGATACATGAGGGAACTGTTACACCCAAGATTTGCAAGTTCTACCCTTTTCAAATGAAAACTGAAGGAAAGTATTACCTCTACTGTCAAACTCTGACTACTGCTGGAGGAAAGAACTTGCAGTATTAAAGTAATTATTCTTAGTTCCTATTCAATCCAAAATCAACACAAATTATTTTACAACAAAGGACTAGGAAAATTCTTTGTGACAGAAACTGCTTGGTTTCTTTCAAGGACATCTCTGTTTGTCCCTTCTGTTCTTCAGCCTTACATTCATTCTTTTTTTGCAGTAACTCTCCCATAGCTTCCGTAGTTCCAGGAAGCCACCAATTCCACAGGATTACTGTGGTCAAGGCTTCCTCTTGTTGACCGACCAAGACATCATGTTAGCTCAGCAGCAATTGATTAGAAAAGGACAGGACACCAATGTGCTTACCTTTACTTCGTGGAAATTACATCACTACAAGCAAATAGCAGAAGCAAGGCAACAACTGTTGATAATCTGCTTCATAATTTTGTCTCCCACCTATTCTTGGTGTGCTGACACACAGAATGGAGACTGAGTTGCCTGTTCTATGCTGGTGACACACACTAGCTATTCTTGAAGACACACCCAGATGATTGCTTGAGAACACTGGCCATCCTCCCTTTCTGCCAAACTTTGTTCCCTATACAGCATGCACGTACAAGGACCCCACTCCCTCAAAACCCATCTGACGGCAGCCACAGGCTCATTCTATTCCTGCATAAGGGTACTACCCTACATTTTCTCCCTTCTACAGTGGTGGCAAATACTCCAGAGGTACACTTCCCACAGGGATCAGCACAACAGAGGGGCAAAACGTTTTCAGGAGTAATTGCTCTGCATTAAGAATATTCAAACAGGCACCCAGCATACTTTTGTCCTCTCAGGGAGGGAAGAAGACTAAGTGCATTCTTCCAGAATTACTCAACTGCTCTAAAAAAAATTAAGACAAAATTTTTGGCTTCTTCCATATACCAAATATAAAAAGTAGATACTAGGGTGATCTTATTCAGTCCTAGAAGTTTTAGAGATGCTTATCCAGTAAGACTGGATCTCAGAATTCCTGATAAATTCTCTGGAATTTTTTGTGTGCTTTTCTTCCCTCCTGCTGTCTATATATTTGTACTGTCTGACATAAAATATGTACTGCCATGGGGGGGGGGGGGGGAAGAAAAAAAGAAAAAAAGCAGTTTGTCCCTTTTCCACTTTTGCAGGGCCACAAACTATGTTACCCAAAAAAAAAAAAAAGCACTGGACTGCAGCATTCTGGTGTAACAGCCTAGAAATTCTATGGCAGGTTCTCTCAATACGCAACTGAATGCTATAATCAGTACGGTAAGTTTGGTGGTTTTATATGCACTTCTACTAGTGAGATAACTGTTTCATCATTTCCGGGTTTGGAATTGCCAGATGTTTTGCACTGATAACATACAGCTGCAACATGAAAGTTGTCAAGAATAAGGCTGGAGGATTATGATTAGCCAAGGCTTCTGACTCCCAAGGGGGTAGTTGAAAGCAATTTAGGATTGTGGTATACACATATTTGCTGGGCATTTCTGTCAAAATTACCAAAGCAGGCATTTTAAATGTCATCGGCAAATTTCATAATTCACAGGACTGATCACTTTGGACATTTTATGCTTCTTTTGGGTTCTGACTGCCTCTAGTTTGAGAGACTGCCTCTTACTGCCTAATAGTAGGACAATGCTACATCAGCAAAATATTATTAGTAAGGTTTTCTTTGCAACCATGGATTTGCCTAAATTCAGAAGAAAAGCCAGATTAGAATTACCTGACATATTTACAGGTCACTTTCCCCCTTAAAACAGGCTCAGATGGACACCTTTATTTCTCTTTTGTTAGTCAAATTCAACCCTAGGATAAACTGCTTTTACTTTGGTTTTACCTAATAAAGGTTATCTTCTTCCATGTTAAGAGGAGCTTTATAGGAATTAGATCACTTCAGCACATACAGAGAATTTTCCCAAGACCAAACATGTGATCTGATGAAGCTAGCGAGTGCCAAACAAACTGCTCTGATAGACACACACTAGAGAAGCTGGTGGTGACTTTGCAGAAACACATCAAGGAGCTGGCAATGAAAGTGTTAACCATGACGAAGGAAACCTGGAATGTGGGTAGTTTGACTAAGCATTTCTGGCTGCTGTTAAAACAACAGTTGTTCAGTTGCTGCAGCAACGTATGAAGTCACTAAAAATAAGTTCCAAGAGGTAACTGTATATGGCAAAGGGCAACAGCACGCAGAAAAGCTGGATCTGAAATATTACTACTGAAAATACATCGTACTTAAAAATGAAAGGCAAAGCTTTGTGAAACCTCTATAAAATTAAACAGTGAGTCAGTGTTTTACTGTACAGGGTTCATAATATGTATTTTCTCAAGCTTATCAGATAAACAAGAAAATGTTAAACTGACTTTGGCTTAATAAACTAGCATGAGAAACTGTAGCGTAATGTACGAAGCACTGGCTTGGAAGCCAGCAAACTCAGGTGATGTTCCTCAGCTTGACCAGAGCTTCAGTTTATGCAAGTCATTTTGCTTCCCTGTTCCTTTCCATCCTTTCCTAATACTAATCATGTCAACCATAAGCTCTTCGTGGTGAGGACTGCTTTTAAACTTAAACTGCCTGAAGAATAGTGTTAATCTCAATTGTATGAACTCTTTAAGTATTCACAGTAATAACAAAAAAAAAGATTCCTCCAAGCAGCACTCTTCTAAAAAATAACCATGTTAGCTACTTCCTGGAAATCAGATCTCAAATGACATATTGTGTTAATACTACATTGTGTCAATACTTCGTTTAAGTGTTGCCAGAAAATAGTCCAACTGCACCTTTAACTCATCTCATTATTAATGTCATTTATCTAAAGTTAGCAGTGACACGCTAGCCAGCCTGGAGCCCCGCAGTGCGCTGGACAACAGAAATAACTAGTCCATGAAAGCAGGTGGATGAGATAAGCTGGTTGAGGTGGGGAGAGAGAAGTTAACAAAACCAAAAGGATTCAGTGCAAATGTTATCATGGTCATTCACAACAACAATAACTTTATTTCAACTACAGAAACGCAAAATCTGATAGGGGCAGTTAGCCAGTAAGCCATAAAAATTCATCCTCTCTATCCTGGGTATTTGGGAAGAGGTAAAAAAAAACCTCTCCAGGAAGTGGAATGGAGGAAGCATTTTTAGGAGCAAAAGCCACTCCACATCTTTTTTCCATCACAGGATGTCAGGACAAAGACTGCGTGAAGAACAGGTAACTGACCACGTGTTAAATTCAGTGTAGAAAACTCAGAATGTTCTCAATATAAAACAAATATAGGGATAGGACATATTGGATGGCACAAGTTGTAAACACGAAATACTGAAACTGATTGAGAAAGCTGTGGTGAGTAGCTGAGGAGGCATTAATGCTGCTGCTGATTTCTTGAGGAAGGCATGGAAAGGGTCAGAAGAAGTGTTGATGGAGGAAACCAGCTGAAGGAGGACTGGAAAGTATGCCTGACAAATGTATTGAGAGATCCTGACAATGACCATGACAAAAACAGAAGGAAAAAAAAAAAAGCTTTGTAGCCTCTGCTGCTTCGAAATGCAGGGGGCAACCTGGAACGGAACATTTGCATGACACCACTTAACCTATGGCACAGGCTCTGGGCAGCCTCTGCGATTTGAAGAGAAGCAGCTTCTAGTAGCTGAGAAGGGCTTGATAGTAATCCTGATCCTAGGCAGATTTTCTATCTTCTTTTAAAATTAAGAGCCTTACACAGTGAATAATTCACCACTTCTCTCTGGAAGTAAAACTTAAGCATAGTCGAAGTAGTTGTGGTTTTGCAGGGTTCCAAGAACACAGAAGAAAACTGCAAGACACTTCATAAATATTTACTTCGACACTGGTGAAAATGGAAAAATGAAGATTCCCATGAGGTATAACTTCATAAAGCCACATAAGACGTATATATCACTTCCTGAGTGAGCTTCCGCTCCCAGAGCGGGAAGGGTGAGCAGAATCAGAGAGGAAGTACACTGGGTCCTTGGGGAAGGGTGTTTCTTGCAAAAGTGATCCTTCTTGCCAGTCCAGGAGCAACAATGACTAATGGAAAGAACTGGCTTTAAAACAGGACCTGCAGGAGTTGTGAAACAAAGAGAAAACACAGGGTGGGAGGTACAAAGAAAGCCCCAAGTAGTAGACCAGATACCACGCCTTTAACCGATGATGCCAGGACAGGAGGTAGCTTCACATGCCCTGGTTATCATAGATAGAAAGATCTGGGAGAGGAACAGGATTTGAAGAAGTACACAGATGAGCAGTCCAGAATTCTCTTACTAAACAACTTACTAACTGGATCCATACCGATTCCTTCCCACAGCAGTGGTGACAGAGGCATGCAGTAGGGAAGGCATTAGTTTCTTAAGCGAAGGGTGAACAAGAAGAAAAGCAGAATAGGTAAAACTGCATAAATGTAAAAAGACAAATCAAAACAATCACTTTGCGGCCGCATTAGACAGCCTGTTTTCTGACCTATAGCAAGGCCCACTTTTCTGTTTTCATCTGTGAATCTTTTTCAGTAAGTCATTTGTCGACTGAAGTCTCCCTTGCCAAGGCAATCAGCGATGCAAGTTGCATTCACTACTATCAGATGAAGAAACCCTACAGGTTAAGGAAGCTTCTTAACTGGACAGCAAACACATGCTGCAGGTGATGCTGAATTGTTCTCCTTTCATTAATGAGGGCAGGGAATCCTTAGACAAACCAATAATGCTCATATAACCAGTGATGTGACCTCTGGAGAAGTTCCAGAGTTTAATGGGCTGACAAGGTTTTACAGAGCAGAAGCACTGATGGTTCACTTATTAACTAAGAGTGTGTCCAAACAACTAAATATCTGGGCATTATCATTCCTACTTCTGGATGAATCCTAATCATCAAAACAATTCTGATAATTCTGTTATTGTGAAAGTGCTAATCCCATGTTGCAGATGAATAAACCAAGGGAGAAAATTTAAGTGACAACAGTAAAAGTCAACATCAGAGCTAGGATTAAATTTATAAGAATCATATGTTTTAGCAAAGCTAACAGAATTAACACACACCGATAAGGATCACAACTGACTACCATTTCCACAGTTTCTCTTCTACTAGTAATGCTCCAGACGCTACTGGCTTTCCAAGGATCACAGGGATCCCACTCCACCAACAAACATCCAGGTACTATTGCTCACCGGCTGACTGCTTGTGATTTCACCTCGTCCAGAGGCCAGCCTTGGTCTGTACCTCACAGCACACAATACTTGGGCCATCTCAAACAGACTGGTTTTGCTCTTTGACGGACTACAGACATCCTCTGCTCACTAGTCTGTCACCAAGCTACTGAGAAGCTACCCTTTCAAGCTTCTCGTATTTTCAGTTATGCAACTACAATTAAATTTCATGTTTATCAGTGGATTGCTTTAGTCTACACATTTCACCTATAATTCAGCTGGTGCCATCTTTATCCAGACTTAGATGCTTACTGGTTCATAGCAACATTACACGCTTAGGACACAGCAGCGTGTATCATATATAACTGGTAATACCACTGTCTGTTTATGCAGGTTGAATATGAATAATGCACACAATATAGACAAGCTAATGAGTGAGGCATACTCCTTAAAAATAATACAAAAGTAGGCTGACATTAAATTTTTGCAAATTGTTATCTTGCTCAATAAGAATTGCACTTCTCTGGTTTTGAAGACCAATATCTCAATGGAATTTATTAAAAATATTGTCCTAGTTGTAGAAAAAAACTCCATGATCTTTACAATAAAGTAGTATCTACCTCCAGTTCATAGGTTTGGTTGGTTGGGTTTTTTTCCCCTTCTGAATTGCTTTTATGCCATGTGCCAACCAATACATCAGGAGAATTACTCTGGCTTTTCAACCCCATGGCTACTAAGTGGTGAGAGAGATGTACAGTACTGAAGATGCATTAGCGGAGATGATGTCTGTTCATATCTCATACTTGATCCAAGCGTGTTTCCATAACAAACCAAGGATGAAGAAGCCCAGATTTAATCAAACAGACTTCTGTTATCTTCCCGCTATTCTACAACTGAAACAAGAGCAGGGAACTCACTGACGCTAAGTAACATAGATGGCACATTTCATCGTTCAAATAAGTTGACCAATGGCAGCTACACTGCCTCATGTTTTATTGTTTGCCATTTAGGGATATTGTCTCCTCAGCCTGTAATCAAATATTGCATCAACAATTCACATCAATCTGACATCACCTCGACCAGGGCTAAGAAGGTTTCTTACACATCAATATATTTGTACAAAGTTAATAGGATTCCTATGGATTATGTTGGCTTCTCCAACATATTGTTCTGGGGACTGATGAACAGAATGAATTACTACCAGAGATAGTTTTGCTCGAGTGATCAAATTCCAGTCACTTCTGCCATTGGTAATGCTTATCAGTGTTACTAATGAATAACGGTATTTTACTATTATTACAGCTTTCCCAGAGATCTCAGACAACTCCACATGTATTAGCAGCCTTCTGAAGGGGTGTTATCTTCCTTTCACAGACAGCACAGTCAAGCGCAGAATGGCACGGTGACCCGTCTCACCGAACAAGCCGACAGCGAGCTAAAAACTGGCATTAGGGGTCCATTCACTCTATTTCACAAACCACAACACACACAAGGAGTCTTGGTCCAAGACTCTAAAAGTAGCTGTCTGTATTTTAAATGCTGGCAAGAGGATGAATATCGATAAAGAGGGATTTAAATTACCCTCCAATTAGACAATTTAGTGTGACTGCAATTCTTACCTGTAGGTTTCAATTTCAAGGATGAGGCCTGCTTTCACCTGGAGTAGTTCTTGATAGTCCTTCAGGTAATCTGTGATTGACATGGTCAGGAACTGCTTTTCTTCTTCCAGGGCGTCAATTATCCTCTAAACAGAAATATTGGATTTTAGTTCTGAACTAACATAAAAATCTGTACACTTGAATGCCTAGTAACTTAAAATAACTTAAATAACTTAAAACTTTTAATTAAAAATAGAACAACTGAGAGAACAATAAATCAGTATGTTCCATCACTTCAAACACCAGAACAAACCAGCCCCAGGACCTCCCCATATACAATCTGAAACATTATTACTGAAACAGAGTTTTATGCTAAGATTTCATCTTATGCCTTACTAAGCTTGTTAACTTTTGTACAAGAAATGCAAACAGGTTTTAATTAAATATTTATCAAATATACACAGCAAGGAAAATACCGTCCTTCATAAATGTGATGCATTTTGTCATATTAAAGGTGCAGATGTACATGTTTAAATCATACTTGAGATGAGGAATTTTGGAAACTGCTTTGCCGTGAGAACCTGGGCTATTTCTCTTTGTCAGTTCCATAGACATGTGGGTCCAAATCTGTTTTTGGATTCTAGCATCTGGAGATATTCATAGTGCCTGGGAGGTGAAGGATGAACCTCCAGTGGTTCCTTTGAGCCAAGTTTTCTACAATATTTGGACACCTGTTTTGTACTCCTCCCAGCTTTGTCCTAACTGCTACTCAGAAGATATACATGGGATTGCTCATTTTCATCTTGATAACTAAATATCACTTTGTACCTTCATAGCTCTGTGTATGTATGGGAGGGATGCAGTTTGTGACACCTACTAATGACTTGAGAGCAGCAGCACTGGCAAGACAGTAGGTAAGGACGGCCCACCTTTCTTTAACAAGCTTTGGAAATGGAGGAAGGGACTGATGAGCAGAAAAATAACAAAATTCAAAATTATCTAAATTGAGCATACTCTGAAATACTAAACGGACAATTAAATACTGAATAACTGCACACAACAGAAAAAGCAATGAAGACTTTTATGCAGCGGGACATTAAGATTTGATTTAGACCGAGACAACTGACTCTCATGCTCTTGAAAAGAACATTGGAGAAAGCAGGTGCTTTAACCACTGGTGTTACCTCTTACATGAAGGGCAAATTGCCATCTTCCGGAAAATAAGCCCTCCCCTGATAATTGAGAGGAGCTTGTTGAGTACAGACTCAGAACTTAAAAGTATCAACGTTAGCTGTTCGGTTCAGTTCTTAATGGTTTCCTCGCTGTAGATAGAATCTACTAACCCAGATCAATTCTCCTCAGCCAGCAGACTGATGCTAACCGAAATGCTATAGATTACACTGGGGGCTGGGAAGACAGAAATTAAATCTCAGCAAAGGCCTGATTCTGTTTCGTTCACATCACTCTGCACTATGCAAGGACACTGAACCGTCATTTATAGAGTAAAATCTCATACAGATGGACAACACTGAACAGGAATTCATGAGAGCGTATTTTACATTGCATCCTAACAAGTACTTTGCAATACAAACTGGAAAATCAAGACACTGATAGTCTAGTTTTAAAAAATTCAAAATACATCATTTATATGCAGCAAGTGTTCAAGTATCACAGCATGAGCGATAGCATAAAAATGAAGATACAGCAGGGGACTCCCCAGATGGGTTAATGCCGGTATGGTACACTAGGCAGAAGTAAGGTTTAAGAACTAAGAATATAAAGTGCTGGCATTTCAAACATTAATAGTTGGGGTTTTTTCCTTTTTAAGTAAAAGTAAAAAGAAAGCTTTATGAAGGAAGCTGCCTGTATCTTCATATACATGTGGGTATATCTCTGTATATAACACATGTTAATCTATTTCTCCATTTGCAGCTGCTGTTAAACGACTACACTGATGTTTTCTTTGGCATGACAAACCTTGCCTATAGTCTTCAGTGTACCTAAAACTCCCTTTTCATGGCAGAAGACAAATCATATTTGCATGCCTGAAAAAGCACTATCAACCACCCAACAGCCTCGTCCAGACTGCAGCGGAGGTAGCGTCCTGTATGGTCACGCACAGCGGCAAGCAGAAACGCTGACCTTTACCGGCTCTGAGGCAACAATCCTGTTCAAGAACTGACACAATGGAAAATCCCAAGATGAGAAAGGAAGAAAAGTGCCAGGCCCTGCTTTTAAAAGGAAAAGGCTATCAAGCAAGAACGGATAGGGTGTTGGCAGAACCAACAAAAGGAGCAAATGACAAGAAAGACTGGATCTCTGTGGGACCAATCCCTAAAGGTGGCAAGAGCTCTGGTACAAACCATGAAGTGATTCAGGTGTTCGTTGCCTCCCCAGTTAAACATAGAGACTAACCTATACATGTGCATGCATATCTTAAAAAGAGCTTCATAACGCACAGGTCTTGCTCCAGTCCCAGAAGAAACTATACTGGGAATCTGTATGCTGAACTACAGGGTGCGTGGAGCTCTGAGGCACTGGGGATGCCCACAGCTATCTTAAGGCACGGGAACTTCCGTCCCTCACCCCCCACTTCTGCCGTCTGGGTTTGAAAAGCCACCTAGATTCTTTCCACTGGATTCGGAGAGCACTCGGGATCCAAAAGTTGGAGTTAAATGCAGTGTCCTAATGATTACCATAAGGAGCTACATAACTCAGCCAGCAGTGTCACAGTTCCAAAGGAATTCATTCCAACAGCAGCAGACATTGTATAGACTGGATGGCAGACAGCCACCCGTCTGGCCCTCCAGTTACTGATGCTTAAACATAATGCAGAGGACAATTGGTCTTAAGTCCCATTTCCAAGCATGCCAGAAAGTACATAAAGCACTTTGGCAAAGTTCAGGGGACTGCAAGGCGACGAACTTCCATTTTGCAAAAGGTAACCTGTATTGTTGCAGCTGTGTTTGCTTCACACAGGACTTTCTTGGAAAGAGTCATTGCTCAACCACATCAAACCCATGCCCCCCAAATCCCAGCGACGTCCTGCTAGAACTGAGTAACTGAATAGAAGCGATTTTCTCACCCTTCTGATATTCCTTTCCAGGCAGCAGTGGGAAATTTTAGAAGGGCAGTGGGGGGAAAAGAATTTACTTTGGTTGTCCAAGCTGTACCTACTCAGGGAATTAAAAGAGGTTTCCATGTTCCAGCCCTTTCCATCTGGTACTATTTAGCGATCCCATAGCTCATTCAGTGGCTCAGCAGGGGATGAACTGACACTGCGCTTAGCTGGCTAGAAACTGGTACACAGAAAAATGCACATGACATATTGATATTGTATGTTCATTTGACAATATGTTTTCTTCTTCTCTGGAGCTCACAACACTGACGCAGGAACCAGTCCTGAACCCACTGTATTAGTGCAAAATTTCTGCCTCTTTTCAAAGCAGCAGGATGAGCCGTGGCCATTTTTACATCCAAAAAATACAGGGCTTTCTCAAATCACTGAGAGTTTGTGCATAAGTATTGTCACAGCACACAGCTAGAATTATGGAAGAGACCTACTGAGTTCATCCCTTTAGCACCCAGAACCAGTGGAAATTTTCCAAACAATATATGATTTACAGCTGGCCTGGTTCAGCTAAATGATGGCTCCAAATACATATTTCTATTTAACATTGCTGAAAGCTTTAGTGAGGATAAGGACAGTGCGGGAGGCAACGATGGACATATAAGGCGACTGCATGATATACGGAAAATATGAATAAATCTAATTGCCATTGCAGCTGCAATGAACAATAATCACTTGACTTAAATCTGTACATACATATCATTTCTATGTGGCACTTTAAAAATAAGCATGGAATAGATGCGCTTTAAAGAGTAGTTTAACATCCATGCTGAACATACTTTCACCAATAAAAGAAACAATGAGGGAGGGGAAAAAAAGCTTTGATCACAAGAACAAAACCTGAAACAGCTGCTTCTACACAGTCTATAGTTTTTCCTCCTGGATGTGAGCAAAAGGTATTTTACTTCTCATGTGCCATAGACTAGCCACTGGAAAAGGCTTTTCTCGTTAGAAACGAAACATTTTAAATATGAAAACATTCAGATGTTATAATCCTTATGATATCATTTTCATGAGAATTTAAATATTACCTAGATGTACATTCAAAGATAAGACAGCTCACATGTTTTCAGGTTGGCTATCAAAAAACTTTTTTTATCTTCCTGTATTACTGAGATTTGACGCTATTGTTCCTGTAAATCCAAATCACGGCAATGCTCGTGAGAGTAAAACAGAAGTTTCCTATCTCGATATCTAAATAACAATCCATTTTTGAGTACTGAATCAGGAGAATTCAAGGGCATGCATTGATTTTGATTATCTGACTTCCACAAGGGGTTGCTCTGTCTCCACTTGCTCTTCTGAATAAAATTCTTCAAAATTGCAACCAGATACAGAGACAACACACTGCTATAAAAACACCTCGCTGAGCTAAAAGAAAGAGTAGGTGTCTGAACACACTCATTCTAACTGCCTTTAGAAAAAAAACTTGCAGCACTGATAGTGAGCTATACAAAATACTCTTATTAAAATAGCACCACATTGAAAGGTTTTCCATTTGAGCAATGATGACTGAAGATCAATGAAGCTTTCATTATAAATCCCTAATAACAAATACGGACAGTAAGGAGGACATATTTTGGAAATCAAAGTAACTTTAAATATTGGTAGGCTTATGTACATTTACATGAACTTATACACCTTAAAAATGGGGAAAAAATGAAGAGTGTTTTTTTTCTCCTTTACATTTTCACCTGGTTCTGACTGATGGATAGATATCATTAATGACGGATTTACATATAACATCTCCTAAAGCTTTGGAAACGTGATTGGAGGAATGAATTGTCCCGTCAAACATGAAAATAAGATTGATTTAAAAGTTAAAAGCTTTTCTGATTACTTCTTACATACCTACTCTGCCTCAGCTCACAGTGCCTGCAAGCCATGCAACTTGCAAACAATCCAGCAATGTACAGAAACCAGACACACAGCAACAGGTCCCAGTCCTTCCCCCACCGCCAGCATCTCCATAATCTACCACAGCTGCCGGACACAACGTGATCATTAGCACACGGGGTTCAGACAAACACCGAGCTCCAGCAGAGTGTTAATAAAAGGTCTAACAATGAACAAAAGAAACATTGCCCTCAGGAAATCGACTGATGGTCTGGATGATCTAATACGTGCTCTCCACTCCAAATTTGATGAACTGATGTTTTGCTGTTCCAGCATTTGCTGATCTGTTCACATGCACCAGGTGATTATACATCGTTATACCAAACGTTATTCTGACAGCAAGCAAATTCTCAGCTACAGATGCTATAACCTGCTGTCTAACGGCACCAAACATCCACCTCGAACAGATACTGGTCACCTACATCGTTAAAAGTTTTATTTCAAAAAACTGCTCTGCTCACTGCCTGTAGCACACTAACGAGTCTTCCTGCCTGTAAGCAACTAAAAGTATCCTTAATGATGCCAGGGCCCACAAGCTGCTCTCTAGGCTCACGGTGCGTAATGCAAGAAGGAGATTCAGACCATTTCTCTGATCACGACAGGTCAACCTCAAGTCTCAGGCTAGAAGGGAAGCTTTGGGTCCCACCACACGGGGACTCAGTTCACCTGTGCCCAAGGACTGCTCCATGTCCCATGTGCCCATAACAACCCGAGCAGGAGCCCTGGCAAGCCCACGCGCCAGCTCCATGCTCTTGGGTACTTGCCCAGGGCAGGTTGGGAAGGGAGCACCTGTCACCAGGAAGATGTCCTCAGGGTCACCGTCTCCCTTTTGATCCCCACCCTTCGCACCCAGCTCTCCCCAAACAGAGCAGTGGGTCTCGAAGGGACTCCCCGCTCCCCCCAGAGAAGGGCTCAGCAGCAACCAGCTCTTGCTCCTCTTCCAGCCTGGGAAAATCCTGCTGCAGGGAGGCAAAGCGGGGCTGGGAAGCCCCGGCCCGTGCAGGGTCAGAGGGAGCCTCCAGAAGGGTTTGGGCAGAGGGAACAGGAGGGATGGGAGTGAGTCTAAGGGAGCGGAGTGTCAGGGTCATGCAAACTCGAGCTCACATCTCACGATGGCCAAACAGCAAAAAGCGGGTGGGGAGACGGAAGGAGACCAAGAGAAGCACCAAAACAAGCACGGCCAAGAGGGCCGGGAGACGCCCAGGACCAGGGGGCTCAAAGCCCCATCCAGCCTGGCCTTGAACGCTTCCAGGGATAGGACATCTGCAACTTCTCTGGGCAACCTGTTCCAGTGCCTCACCACCCTCAGAGTGAAAAATTTCTTCCTGATACCTAATCTAAATCTCCCCTCTTCCCGTTTGAAGCCATTGCCCCTCATCCTATCACTACATGCCCTTGTAAAACCTCTTTCCCCACTCGTGGGAGGTGTCCCTGCCCAGGGCAGGCGGGTCGGAACCAGATGATCTTTCAGGTCCCTTCCAACCTAAACCACTCTGTGACTCTATGACACCGGCCCGGGACCGGCCCGACGCGGGGCACTGCCACCCACCTGGTACTCCTCCACCTCGGCTCCGTGGCGGTCCTGCAAGGCCAGCAGCTCCTGCTCCAGCCGCTCCCGGAGCCCGCACAGCTCCCGGCCCTGGCGCTGCAGGTCCTCCAGGTGCTGGCGGCACTGCCGGCTCTCCTCCCGCAGCAGCTCCAGGTTCTCCCGGCTCCGCTGCGCCTCCTGCTCCTGCAGCACCTGGATCTGCTCCTGGTAGCGCAGCAGGGTCTCCCGGCAGCTCTGGCTGAGCAGCATCTCGTAGGTCTCCTCCAGCTCCTCCAGGCTCAGCCCGGCCAAGGGGGGCGGCAAGGCGGCCAGGTCCATCCGCAGCTCCCGCATCTCCACCGCCTCCCGCCGCTGCCGCTCCGCCAGGTGCCCGTGCTCGGCCCGCAGCTGCAGCAGCAGGTCCTCCAGGGCGACGCACTCGCCCCGCAGCCGCTCCAGCAGCTGCCGCTGCCCGGCCAGCTCGGGCTCCAGCCGGCGCCGCATGGCCAGCACCTCGGCGCCCAGCAGCTGCAGCTGCTCCAGCTCCCGCCGCAGCCCGTCCCGCTCCAGCTCCGCTTCCAGCTTCGCCCGACTCAGCTCCTCCAGCTGCATCCGCAGCCAGGCCAGCTCCTGCTCGGGCACCCGCAGCCCCATCAGCTCCTGCTCCCGCAGCTCCGCCAGCTCCCGCGCCAGAAAGCGGTTCTCCTCCTCCAGCTCCCGCACGCGGGACACGAAGACCCGCAGCCGCGAGTTGAGCTCCTGCAGCTCCCTCTTCTCGTCCCATCCCGCCTCCCAGCGCCGCCACATCTTTGCCCGAGGGGGAGGTCGGGGCCGCCGCGGACCCCGAGCGCTGCGCAGCCGCCGCTTCCCCGCGGGGCTCTGCCCGCCGCTCCCGCCGCCGGCCCGGCCACGCCCCGCCAGGCCACGCCCCGTCAGGCCCCGCCCCGCCCCGTCAGACCACGCCCCGCCAGGCCACGCCCCGCCAGGCCACGCCCCGCCCCGCCGGGCCACGCCCCCGCGCCCGCGGCGCTGCCCTGCGGCGCCCCCTGCCGGGCTCTCGGCGCATCAACGGGCACGGTGCTCCGGGAGGGGGGGGCCGGGGCACGGCCGGGGCACTGCCCGGGTTAGGGAGCAAAGCCCGGCCCGGGGGGCAAAACCCCGCTCAGGAGCAAAGCCCGGCTCAGGGGGACAAAACCCGGATTAGGGAGCAAAACCTGTATTAGGGAACAAAACCTGGATTAGGGGACAAAACCTGGATTAGGGGACAAAACCCGTATTAGGGAGCAAAGCCCGGCCCAGGGGGCAAAGCCCGGCCTGGGGGGTGAAACCCTGCTCAGGAGCAAAGCCCGGCTCGCGGGGCAAAGCCCGGCCCGGAGGGCAAAACCCTGATTAGGGAGCAAAACCCACATTAGGGAGCAAAACCCTGATTAGGGAGCAAAACCCAGATCGGGGACAAAACCCGAATTAGGGAGCAAAGCCCAGCCCGGGGGGCAAAATCCCACTCAGGAGCAAAGCCCTGCTCAGGAGCAAAGCCCGGCATGGAGGGCAAAGCCCGGCTCAGGGGCCAAAACCCGGATTAGGGAGCAAAACCTGTATTAGGGAACAAAGCCTGGATTAGGGGACAAAACCCGGATTAGGGAGCAAAGCCTGGCCCAGGGGGCAAAACCCCGCTCAGGAGCAAAGCCCGGCTCGGGGGACAAAACCCGGATTACGGAGCAAAACCTGTATTAGGGGACAAAACCTGGATTAGGGGACAAAACCCGCATGAGGGAGCAAAGCCCGGCCCAGGGGGCAAAGCCCGGCCTGGGGGGTGAAACCCTGCTCAGGAGCAAAGCCCGGCTCGCAGGGCAAAGCCCGGCCCGGAGGGCAAAACCCTGATTAGGGAGCAAAACCCACATTAGGGAGCAAAACCCTGATTAGGGAGCAAAACCCAGATCGGGGACAAAACCCGAATTAGGGAGCAAAGCCCAGCCCGGGGGGCAAAATCCCACTCAGGAGCAAAGCCCTGCTCAGGAGCAAAGCCCGGCATGGAGGGCAAAGCCCGGCTCAGGGGCCAAAACCCGGATTAGGGAGCAAAACCTGTATTAGGGAACAAAGCCTGGATTAGGGGACAAAACCCGGATTAGGGAGCAAAGCCTGGCCCAGGGGGCAAAACCCCGCTCAGGAGCAAAGCCCGGCTCGGGGGACAAAACCCGGATTACGGAGCAAAACCTGTATTAGGGGACAAAACCTGGATTAGGGGACAAAACCCGCATGAGGGAGCAAAGCCCGGCCCAGGGGGCAAAGCCCGGCCTGGGGGGTGAAACCCTGCTCAGGAGCAAAGCCCGGCTCGCGGGGCAAAGCCCGGCCCGGAGGGCAAAACCCTGATTAGGGAGCAAAACCCACATTAGGGAGCAAAACCCTGATTAGGGAGCAAAACCCAGATCGGGGACAAAACCCGAATTAGGGAGCAAAGCCCAGCCCGGGGGGCAAAATCCCACTCAGGAGCAAAGCCCTGCTCAGGAGCAAAGCCCGGCATGGAGGGCAAAGCCCGGCTCAGGGGCCAAAACCCGGATTAGGGAGCAAAACCTGTATTAGGGAACAAAGCCTGGATTAGGGGACAAAACCCGGATTAGGGAGCAAAGCCCGGCCCACGGGGCAAAGCCCCTCTCAGGAGCAAAGCCCGGCATGGCGGGCAAAGCCCATCTCGAGGGGCAAAACCTGGATTAGGGAGAAAAAACTGGATTAGGGAGCAAAACCTGGCCCAGGGGGCAAAGCCCTGCTCAGGAGCAAATCGCAGCTCAGGGGGCAAAACCCAGATTAGGGAGCAAAACCCAGCTCGGGGGACAAAACCTGGATTAGGGAGCAAAACCCAGCTCGGGGGACAAAACCCGGATTAGGGAGCAAAATCCGTCTTGGGGGGCAAAACCTGGATTAGGGAGCAAAACCCAGCTCGGGGGACAAAACCCGGATTAGGGAGCAAAATCCGGCTCGGGGGGCAAAGCCAGGCTCTGGGAGCACCCAGCACCGCTCTCACAAAACCCCTTTCATGACATCCTCCTCCTCCCCTTCCGCAGTGTGGGGCCGTCCCGGCGAGGGCTCAGCCGGCTCTTCCCTCACTGCGCCGTGGGAACTCTGTTCCCCAGGAAGTATTTACTCAGTTTGTGATCCACCGGCTGCTGTTCCTGTACCATGGCCGGGCTTAAGTTAATATAAAGTGCGAAATGCCATTTTGGAACGCCACTGTTTAAGTTGAGGAAGCTACGGAAATGCCTCCTAACTTGAGCTTGTGTCACAACTCATAAAATCTTTGCACAACAGAAAAGCATCCCACCTCCTGGCCTTACTGCACGGCAGACGCGCCCGCAGCCAGCGCGTCCCTCTGCCCGATTCTCCTCTCCCTTAGTTTGCACCATATATGGGCTGGATCCAGAGAAGGGCCTTCATTGACCGTGCTGGAACTGGCTCTGCACGCGCCGCTCAGCAAGGAGGCAGTGAAGCATCACACCCTGTATTATCTACCAAATTAGACAAAAAGATGAGGAGTGACTCATTTCAACCTTTTTCATCTCCCCAGGCATTCTTTCTCTCCCTCTCTCTCTCAGTCACACACACACACACACATACACACACGTTTAAATTTCACCCAGTGCTGCAGCACTGGGAGTTCTGCAAAGATTTGCTGCTTCGCGGAAGGCAGCACAGCTCTCATCTCTGCATCCACTCCTCAGGACCGCTCCCAACCAAAATTCATGCGGGGAAAGGACTGGGATTGGGCACAAACCCTGCAAAGCTGGGATCAGGGCACAGACGTACCGCACCAACCTGTTCTGGGTCCTGCACTCCCTTCTCTGCTCTGTCCCACCCTTCCACCTCCGCACCACGTCTCCCTGCTGGCAGACAGGCCAAATTTTGGCGGCTTCTTCGCTCTCCACTGAGTAAATTTCCTTCTAATCTCAATAAAGCCTCCAGGATTTGAGCCCAACCAACACAGATAAATCATTGGCTTGGGCCTAAAACTCAGCCAATTTAGCCTTGGCAGATTTGCTCCGTCAGAGGTCACTGAGAAGCTGAGATTTACTAAAGACACTTGCTTTTTCTTGGCTTTGTGGTCAAAATCAAGTCCCTCGGTGACACTCTAACACCTGCTGTTCTTTTATGAGGGAAACCACTATGCTTCTGGGAAGAGGTGAGTTCCTGTGGTTTACGAGGCTTTCTCTACCTCTGATGTCACTCTTATCCTAAAAACCCCAAGTAAAGAGCGCGCTGACAACCGGCGCACTGCAGAGAGCAACGCTGCCGCGTTGGCAGGAGCAGGGCAGCTGGTTTCAACGAGCTTTCTGGGGTTCACTGTGGATGTCCTGCCAGATGTCAAGCCGGCAGTTGGTTGTCTTTTCTTACTGACAATTTGACTTATTTTTTGCTGCAACTGTATTCATAAATTTTTATGATTTCATTGTTGAAAACACAGTAGATACTGAACCTCTGCTTTTCTCTCTCTTGAAAAAAAACACCATAAGCCCCTCTCTAGATGTTGGATAGCTTTCCAGGCTGGGGGATCTACTTCTCCATCAAATTTGTATATGCTGATGTCTGCTAAACAGCCTGTACTTAATTTCTGGGCCTGGACCTGCAATTGGGCAAGGAATTTGTGATCTGGGACAGGGAATGCCTGACACGGGCGAAGTTTGGGCAAGCCATTTCTGAAAGAGATCTTGAAGTTTTGTTAACTGGGTCCCAATACTCAGTAGCCCATTGAGAATCTCCTGATCAATGCGGGTACGTGGAGACCTGAAATGCAAATGAGTCGTTGGGGTCCTTCTCCCTGAAGACTTTAACAAATTAATTTGCACCTGCAGAAAGAGGGAAAGAAACCTGATGTGCTCTACCAATGATGGGCAAATGGAAAACACTCGGAGGCATTCTCTGCCACAGTTATTTCTTTTTCTTTGTGGGAAGAAGCGCGGTGGAGCCACAACTTTGTGCTGTCACTGATGTTGCGGATGGCTGCAGGAGGGCCTGACGGAAACGAAAGCGAAGCAACAGACCTTCGGCACAACTGAGAGAAGCGACGGCTCAGAGCATCCTTCTTCCCCGGGTAAATCTCTGGGGCCAGGGGCCACATCCTGCCCCTGGGAAGTCGGCTGTAACGCACAGGCAATAGCAGCAAAGATCCAGGGAGGGAGAGGACGGGGGGAATTTACAATCTTCGTTGCCACTTCAGTGACAGCAGAGCCAAAATTGGGTCTCTGTGGTCTCTTCAGCGCCAGTGAAGGTCTTGTGCTTTTGAGATGCTCCTTGTCAGCATCCCGCAAACTACAAAGTGTCACCCTGGTAACTCTTAATCCTGCTTCAGCACAGATTGTTCTGCATGCGCTCTCATCTGCTGAGTTTAAAGGATGAAGCTGTCACTGGGGAAATGTTCCGATCCTGACATTCTTGAGATGGATTGACACAAAGAAAACATAGTTTATTAAAATGGTGCAAGATGTTGTGATTCTTATTTATGCGGGGGTTTCAAAACACAAGTTTGTTTACAGACAGTTCCTGCAATTAGATCGGTGTAGGAATATTCCCCCATGGAGGGTGGGGAAGGAGTGTGAAGTGCAGTATTTCCCGTCTTCACCTTTTGGCTTTCATGGCTCCCCTGCATTTATGATAGAGATATTAAAGCAAACACCAGCTGTTTACTGTTCCAACAAATATCAGATACTCTCCCAATATTGGGGAAATCTGGACCTCAGCTCTCTGCATCCCCTTTGGTGGGCTCCACAAAGCTTGGAGACCCTCAAAAACTGTCCACAATGTCACCAGGGGAGGGGATGTTTCTCCAGGGGCTGGAACTGAGGATCTTCCAGACCAGGGGGGGATGCTTTGCCGCTCCCACGCTCCCTGCAGTGTCTCCACTGTCACCCCTTTGGATAAACCTTTGCAGATACATAACCTGAAAGCAAGAGTCTATCTGCAGAGGAATTTTGCTGTCCATACATGCCACTGCCCGCAGGAGTGAGCACCGTCCTTCAGTGACCTTTGGTTGTTAGAAGGATAGGGAGTAACCTGGTTTTCTTTTCAAAAGGCCTTTGAAAACAGGAGCCTTATTTGACTTGGTACAGAAGTGCCTTTTTTAGAAACTCCCTCAGAAATATTTATTTCAAAGGAGGCTGAGGTTCTGATTAAGGTATTTTTGTTACCTCTGTCAGGGTGAGTTTTCTTCTTTTCTGTGAGCGGTTTCACCGCCGGCTGCAGATTCTTTTGAAGGGCACTTGCAGAAGTGGTGTCCACCTCTAGATGGTGTGTTTTACTCAGAAGAACTTTATGCCTGGGTCTTTACATAACTTTTGCTCACTTGTTTGAGGTTGCAAACACTCTCCAACCAAACCACACACATTTTAGTATTTCCTTGTTGTCTTAACACGAGGATCTGGCTGCAGTGTAATGCAAACATGATAAAAATATATTACTTAGATGCTTCAAAAAGGTATATTATACGGCACATTTGGTCAGACATGTGAAGTATCTACTATGTGACATATCTACTGGGTAACTGGTAGCATTGAACGTATTCTGGGTTTATTCCTGTGCTAACTAAATTAAAACAGAATCTAATTTTTTTTCTAATACACTGCTTCTGCTCTTGTACCTGAATGTAAAGAAAGAGGGAAGGAACAAAGATGGGTGATACCACAAGGCTAAAACGGTGGTGGTGGTGCAATAACTAACTCCATTCGCAGTATTTATACTTCTTTTTTCTGGACAGCATAGGACAGAGCTATGAAGCTTTGGAGGGGAAAAAAAAAGTATTTTAGCAAGTGTGTAACATACCCAAAAACTTTTGAAGCTCTTTGAGAGCTGTAGGCTGTTTGGGCAGATGACTCCTGACTGTTTTAAGATGGTTTTTGTGGGGCATACTGCCCAAAAAGCTAAAGAACTCTTTTCAAATATTGATTAATGAAGACTTAAAAGCTTTCTGTGAGGCGGATTAAGTGATCCTGACATGGTCTTCATGTCCCAGGCCCCTTTCAGGACATCACAGCTGCTCTAAATATGTAGCATGACAGTTCAGGACAGACAATAAAGAAGATGACTATCAGATCTATGTCATGGAGGACAATCATAACTCCCTGCAGGGTGAATTTGCATCTTAGCAGGCACAACTCTTACCCTGATGGTGAGAGGATGGCGGGTAGAGATTTGCTTTACTGTGGAATGTGCGATAACCAGGGAGTTACACATTACGTGTGTGTAGGGCTGTGCTAGGCTGTACTATAGACCTTGTAGAATTGCCCTGTGGAAACGTCTTGGAAAAATCAAAATCTGATCAATCATTGGACTTACGATTTTATTTTTTACCATTTTTTTCATAGTCTGGAGGAAAAGGGTACAGAAGCATGTCAGAGAAGAATGAGCGTCACAGCTTATGTTATCCTGTTTTAATTCTCTAATATTTAGTTCTCCAATACCCTTCAATACCCAGGAGTGTAAGTGATATGCCCTGGTTAACCAAATAGCCAAGATATAGTTTGTGACTTACTGGAAATAGGGAGTCGTTTCCTTCTGAATGTCAGCATTTCCCGCTTGAAAGAACAACACAAGATAATTTAACCCCCCCCAGTTTTGGTCACTTTAGAAAAGCAAGAAGGAAAACATAGAGAATTAATGCCTGTAATTTGGGGCCAGGGATAAGGGCCATTTGGTTTTGCTGCTTTTTGTTTGTTTGGGTTTTGGTGTTTTTTGGGTTTTTTTGTTAATTTTATTTTATTTTATTTTTTTAAAGACATTGAAAGAACATATAGTTGTCTTCACTGTTCTTGGGCATAGGCATGGTACAGTTAAATTAACTAGGAGCAGGAAAGACACCAACCTGCTTGCACTGTCCAGCTGAAACATACATAAAGTAGTCAAATAGAATAAATGATACAAAAAGAAATTAGATCAAAAAATCTGCTGGGCTTTCATAAGCTAAAATGTTCTTCATAACACAGGTAAGGAAATTGCTCGTGCTGGCTTCAATGGGTCTAAGATTTTCTCCGTGATTTCTAACCTGAAATTGCTGCTTTTAGAAGTTTAAAAAAGAAGGCCTTCAAAAAAAAAAAAGGAATCAACTTTTCTAGTGCATTATGAGTAATATCTACTGCTTTTATTTTACGTCTCAGCTTAGCGATAGAACTTTCTTGTAAATAAGGGTTATTTCCACTAAAAGGCTATTACGAAGTTATCTTTGATGCTGAGGCTACAGTCTCAGTTCCCAAGCGTGAAAGAACACTTGAGGATGTAAACAGCTTTGTTATGTCTACTTAAATACCCTGTTTTCCCCAGGAGCAGCCTAGGGAGGAGTGAGGGCGCAACCTGGGCTGCTTCGCTGCAGCATGCGACATTCCACGCTCCACTGGCGGGTCCCTGACAAAAGGCCACCCCACAGGAATTAGGCTTTCATGTGGTTATCGCAGGGTGTTGCTAGAGGGTTTCACTTAGCTTTTTACCAGGAGATTTTTCCTCCTGATGGCTGAGAGGCCCATAAATGCCATCAGAAGTACCTCTCCTGCCGAGCCCCTCTCTGTTTTTGCTTGATGTGACCGGGGCTGAGCCATGTGGTTACTGCTGGGTCCCGGTTTAATGCCGTGTTCTCCTTCCTCCTCATCCCTTTTGGCCTCCCTCCCCTTCTGGGCCTGCAATCCTGTTTTCAGTCTGCTGCCCTTTTTTTTCTGCCTGCAACCGTGTTTTCAGCCTGGCACCCCTTTTTCAGCCTCTCACCCCTTTTCAGCCTCTCACCCCTTTTCAGCTTTCTATACTTTTTTGGCCTCTACCCGCCTCCTGCCCTCCCACCCGTCCTTTGGCTGCCCCTGTTTGGGGTTTCGTGAAGGGCAGCACCGCAGCTGGGCTATTTTAGATTCTAGAAAACACACCTGAGAGGCTGTTGATCACATTTTTTAACAGCAGGTTGTTTGCAAGGAAACTGCTGGGAGCGTTTGCACTTGGAATTTAATCAGGCCCGAAATATTCAGAGAAGCCTCAGCAACAGCACTCCTCTTCTCCTCGTCTGTCAGCCGGGCGTCTGTGCAGGCGAACGTGGGGAGAAGTGGTAGATCTGCTCACACAGATACGTCGCCTCTGATATTAGCCTTATCATCTGGCTTTCCTGTGTGCCCACAATCTTTTGGCCATGGCTGAGCATCAGCTGTAATTGTTATTTAAGATAAAAAGCCCTCATGCTCTTGGGAGAGGGTGGTACCTCTCGCGTTGGTGGTCCTGCCTCACCCGGAGCGGTGGCACAGGGCAAGGACAGCCCGACAAGGGCAGCTTGCAGGGGCCAGGCTGGTCTCTCATCTCCTCTTAGCCTTGGCAGCTTGGCTTAAACCTTCAAAATGGATGTTTTCAGCCCACACGTTGGTGCAACATCTTCTCCCCTAAGTTCTCCTCACACCATTGAGCCATTTGATTTGTTCTGGCTGTTTCACATAGAAGACGTGGTTTAAGTTTCTTCACGCACAAAGAAATGCATTGTCCAAGCCATGCAATTATTGTCAGCTTTCTAAAAAGCAGTGGTGGGACAGACCGTCTCAGATCTACCCCAGTTTTATCTCAGACTTGTGTAAAGTTCAAGCAATTAGATTTGCAGGACAAATCCTAACGTTCCTCCTGCCGTGCCCTTACCTATTTTAACAGCCGGCTCAGGGAGGTGAGTTTAATTTGTTATTCCAGCAATACTGACCGTTAACCTTGGGTCCTCATTTAGGACAATATTTAATCGCAAGATTAAAAAGCCTTGAAAGAGTCATTTTTATAAAAGATAATCTGAGCCATTTGTCCCACTCAAGGCCTTGAGAGTTAACGACAGGAACATCTGCAAGACAGTTATTGTGGCAATCAACTCCAAAATACAAATAACTCAATAACTTATAATAGACCCCCACCATTAAATTGTACTGTGCTATTTTTATTGATATCAGTGCTTATTATGTGTGTTACACTCGTTTCTAATAATCTATCTGGCCTTTCCATTTACTTACTGGTGCTCATCAGATTTAGCTCTGGTTTGGTACTGGAAAGCCTATGAAGCAGGCTGGATCTACCATTTTAATTATTATTCCAATTCCCTGGATGAAACAAATCTGAATTAGGAAGTAACACTTAGCCACATTGGAGTGATGGATTCTTGTCATTCAGGGGAATTATCACATGCAATTGTTTTGTCTTTGCAGGTTTCCAAGTCCCAGTCCAAATTTCAAGTTTTGCCCTGGAATCATTTTCTCCCATGTTAAGTCTGTCACAGAGAGAAAAGTCACCTGGCCCTGAAACGCAGCCCTGCTCGCAGCGGACGTGAGGGCAAGCAGAGCCGTTGGCTCTGGACAGACTGCTGGAAAGGGAAGAGGCACGCAGATATTGTGATTTTTGGGTGTCGATGCAGTTGCTCCTGCAGCCTGAGGGCATCTGCATCCTTAGTCATGCAGCAAAAGTGACTTGGGCAGGGAATGTGGTTCCTGTATTTCCCTGCGTTAGGGTTCCTGTCAGGTTTTCCTTGCTAGACAATGTCAAAATGAGACAGGCGTGGGGAGAAAGTCCTCGAAGAAGCGTGTGAGGTGGTGCCAGAGGTTTCACAGGTGACACTGCTGTTATTTCTGAGCGAGCGCGGAGGTGGTGTGGGAAGGGCGTTGTGTTGTGCTGTCTCGGATGAGTTGAGAAAACGAGGTCATTAGGGATGCCGGGCGGCTTGGTGCTAGGGCAGAGCTGCGTGTTGTGCAGCACAAGGAAGGTTTTAAAGCTAAGCTGTGTGCACAGCTTCTCAGCCTCGCCTGGACTTTCTTGTTCTTACAAATCAAGAAGCTTCATGCAAACCATAATTTCTCAGAGGAGTCGGATCAGGCGCTTGCTCAGGAGGATTTGGTGATTTGGTTTTTAGACATCTTTGACCAGAAAGAGAGAGTTGTACAAATACATTCCTCAGCAGAAAGGTCTTTTCCCAGCCAGACTTCCTCGTGCTCTCCCTGGTTTCCATCTCCCCCCAGACAAGCGCTGTGCTCCCGCTCCCTTGGCATTTCGGAGGGGTGGGCCCATCCCCGCAGCTGTTACTGGAGAGGGCTGCGCTTCAGTCCCCATGGAAACAATTTGGAGAGTTTTTGAGCTTGTGTAGCATCGCTGTGCTGTGTTTCGCCTTCCTTTTCACTTCCATCAGGAGGGCTGTAAAGCTTTAATGCATTAATGTTTGAAAAGCTCTCTGAGGTCCTTGAAGAAGGTGCTACAGAGGAGCAAAGTGTTATTACCTCAGATTAACTGTTTCTGTTTTGCCCTGGAGTCACAGCTGTGAGTGTTGGCTCTTCTTGGTGGAGGCCAGAACACAGGAGCGAGGTCTTCTTGTAACGATGGCCTCTTGGAGAGCTCTTCTGCCAGCACGCCCGTGCTGCACAAAGTCACCTTGACACCAATGGGAAGCCTGAGTGAAACTTCTGCGACTGCAGTCAGACAGGGAATACATTCTGGAAAGCTCAATGGCTTGATTTACATGGGCAAGATGGAGGGAATTCGTAAGAAGAAAAGGCACCGCACCATTCACGTGCTCTGGTGGATACGCAGACGTGGCAGCCAGCCGGACAGACTGAGTGAGAGCTCACAGCACTCTGCACAGCTCGGGGAACTGGGAGTCCACTGCTGCCTTGGATGTGAGGGTCACCCGCTCCACAAAGCTGTTAGAAAACACTGCTTACTGCTATTAAAATATCCAGCCACTTCAGGGCTGTCTATCCACTTAATCCAGTTGCAATTAGGAGGCCAGTTTCTGCTTCTAACTTCAGCAGCGTGAATACAGATCTCCCTGGTATAGCTTGGAGCAGACTGCGCCCCAATGTTGTGGCGGGGTAACACCGCATATTTGTCTGCAATTCAGGAATGTAACATGCTATGGCCTAAGGCATTTTACATTTCTATTCCCTACCAAGTGTCTCAGCACCTTTCAGGTGTCTGCTGCTCTCCAGTCCCACCTAAACTCCTGCTAAACCCATTTGCGTGCGGGAAATACCACACAGCTCTGTGTACTTCTGCATCTATGGACTGGGCTCCAGTTTCCCCATCCCTCACTCCTCTGTCTGCTGCCCTGTGTGGGAGACCCCACAGGGCAAAATCTTCTCCAGCTTCGAGACACATTGGACTCCCCACCTCTGGAAGAAGAATCTGCAGCTGCTGACTAGCTTTCCTGAGGAGCGTACCAATGGGTATTTTGTCTGGGACGGCTTCTTCCTTCCCTCCTTCAATTCTGGGGATTTTTTTGGGGGTGGTGGTGTTTTTGTTGATTTTTTAATTAGGTTTTCCTTTCCTTTCCTTTCCTTTCCTTTCCTTTCCTTTCCTTTCCTTTCCTTTCCTTTCCTTTCCTTTCCTTTCCTTTCCTTTCCTTTCCTTTCCTTTCCTTTCCTTTCCTTTCCTTTCCTTTCCTTTCCTTTCCTTTCCTTTCCTTTCCTTTCCTTTCCTTTCCTTTCCTTTCCTTTCCTTTCCTTTCCTTTCCTTTCCTTCTTCTTTCTTTTTTTCTCTCTTTTCTCTCTTTTCTTTTCTTTTCTTTTCTTTTCTTTTCTTTTCTTTTCTTTTCTTTTCTTTTCTTTTCTTTTCTTTTCTTTTCTTTTCTTTTCTTTTCTTTTCTTTTCTTTTCTTTTCTTTTCTTTTCTTTTCTTTTCTTTTCTTTTCTTTTCTTTTCTTTTCTTTTCTTTTCTTTTCTTTTCTTTTCTTTTCTTTCGTGTTTTTTTTCAGGCAGTTACAAATAATAAACACAAGCTAAATCCACACTGCCTGGCTTGTTACAGGTATGGTGAGCTGGGACCACATCGCCCCATCTCTGCTCTTAGTTCCAGCAGCAATTACAAAAGCTGGTTTTAAACTGTCTGTTTCAACATTTAAAACAAATCTTTTCCCGTACGTGCTTTCTCCAGTTCGGCACGATCAGCTGAAAACTAACCCTACCAAAAAAAGAGAAGGATCAATTTCCATCCCGGTCAGGTCCTCGCCTGCAATGCTGCCCAAACCCCGGGCAAGGGCGAGGCGGTGGGACACAAGCAGGGTGAGCTCGGCCAGGATGGGCCCTTTCTGTCTCAGCAGCCTTAGGTCAGCTTGAGCCACCCACAAGGACACCCTCACTTCATCCTCCTCTTCCCTGGAGATGCTCCGTCCCCTTCCAGCGCTCGCTGCTCTTGGCCCTCTCCTCTGCAGCGCGCCCCGGGCTGCACTGTCCCGTCTCAGATTCCCCCTCACCCTTCTGTACATCCTCGCGCTGCCGCGCCTGTGATTCATTAATGCTTCGGAGATACCAGTGAATGGAAAAAACCTAACCAAACATCAGGTTGTGCTGCTCTGTACGTTTTCTATAGTGACTCACAAGTCTGACCAGATAACTCCCCTTCCCTCTCACTTAGTCACTCTCTCCCTCCCTCCCTCCCAGATCGGCCTGTCTGACTCCTCGCCTCACTCCCAGCTTGCTGTTACTCTGTTTTCTTTGCCGTTCCCTTTCCAGCCCGTGCTCTACGGCAGAGCTTTGGGATGTGAAGCTCTCCCTCGCTGACCCGTCGCACACAATGAAGAGCAACGGAAAACACTGACTGCAGCAACTTTGCCTATGGAGAAACCATAAAGCAGAGCTGCACTCTCGCCCCCCGCTTTCTCCGCTTGGGCTACTCACAAATTACTTTGTCATTGTGGCGAAACAAATAAGGCTTCATTATCATTACCATCCTGATGGGAGTAAACAAGTTTATTTACACTTGAGCACTGCTGAAGAATAAAGTCATAGAGAAAAGTTCAGGGTAGGTGGCCTGTCTTTGTCATTAGGGACAGCTTTTACAAAATCGCTGCCCCGCTCGGCCAGACAGGCTGCTATTCAGGCAGGCCCGGGTTAATGAAAGTACGGTGTGTGCTTGTTAAAAGGAGGACTACAACACTTGTAATCATGGGTGGTCACATTTTTATTTAATGATACGTATCTTTCCTTTCTCCGGCGTTTCTTTTAACCCTTTGCCTCCCCCTCTCCAGTCCTTAGGCAATGACTAGCTACGACTCACCAAGTAAATTCTGATACTGGGTCCACAACGAGCTAAACCCACTTAACAAGTGATTTTTATTTTTAAATAACCTTTTCATTAACAGGCCTGGGATTCTGGCAAAGCAAAAAGACCTCAAAGCACGAAGGGCCCCACATGTGTAATCACTGGAGCTAAAATAATAATAAAAAGACAACTGCAAACAAACTTGCGGGAAGAAAGGCCTGAAAAACAGAACCCCTTCCTTTCTTTCAAGGCCTTCGTGTGGCCCCAGTGATAAATCTGTTAGGTCAAGGATACTTCAAAGCCAGAAGTCGAACTCTGCTCTCACTCGTGCGAGTCTCACAACTCGTGTCGATGGAGTTACACCCGGGCAGGAGGCTCAGACCCGCTGTTCTGCTCCCACTAATGTGATGAAAGCCAAAGCCAGTCATGACATGGAAAAATATCCCAACTTTCCTGCTATTTCTTAAGATTAACCAGTCTGAAGTGCTCACACCTGGATCGTGGGGAAGTCCAAGCTCAGATATTTATTTTTTTTTGTATCTATTTGGTTATATTAAAGAGCCACACGGAAAGATGTGCACACACAAAGGCAGAATTCACCATTGCCCACCCAATATTTGCACCTGCCTGTTGCAGGCTGTTACTTCTTTCTCTGGTCACGCACGGAACGTTTGTCTGTCTGTCTGCCAGCACCCCTGTCTCCCCACAGTCATTTTTGAACACCCCAATCACTTTTGACACAGGAGCAGGGATGTGAAGACACTAAATTTCTCCAAGTTTTAGAACATCCACAGCTGTGTGAAAAGCTGATGCTCCAGTACATGTGATTATCACCTGTCACTTCAGTATCTTATTCACAAACATTTCGCAGGTACTTAGGAGTGTAAGAACCCACGTTACAAGCAGTTTTGGGAACGGGGAAGATTTCCTCCTCAGTTAGAGTTTGCATCTGCTGGCCACCCCCATCCATTCAGGACAAGGAGAGCAAAATGCTTAAGGCAAAGCTTTGTGTGACGATGTTGCTTAGCTGCAGCCCATCTCTTTGGTTTCCTTACCAGGTCAGGGAAGACCTCACCACGGCTCCTGCCCTGCTGTCACCTCTGTCCCCACATCCCCACGCGAGGCCTGGGGCAGCACTCGAGCAGGAAGGGCTGCCGCTGATACGGAGAGAGAGAAGGAGCAACACGGACATGTCACTGCCTGCCCTGGTGCTCCCAGTGCTCCCTGGCCCTATTTTAACCTCTGTTTCAAGGTATATTTATTATTCTGGAGGAAACAGCCTGTTGGCTCCGTGAGTCACGATAAGAGGGTGAATGATGGACTTTCAAACTGGGGGCAGCCTGAGCCTTGGCACATTACAGGTTCAGCAAGGAAAACTCAGTTAGCTAAAGGTATACTTCAGTACGGTTGTCACAAGTTTGTGGGAATCAACTCCAGCAAAGCTCCCATAGCTCCTGGGGGAAGGCTGCGCAGGAGCCAAGCCGCGAGACCACCGGAGACTGCTGGAGAGCTTGGCAATAGCCACAGGGCGAGCCGCCCTCCCAGAGAAGTGACCAACAACCTCCTCCCCTTATGCTGCACAAAGCAACAGACGGAAGTGGCTTTTGCATTTTTCTTCAAAGCTAAAGACATTCTAAAAAGTGCAGAAGCACTGGCAGTGATTAGCATCACGGCGGGGTTTGGTGGGGCGGTGAGATGGTGCCTTTGGCCCCGGAACTCCTGGTTGCCCTCTCGCTCCTCCTGGATGAGCAGGGGGGTGCGGGAAACGCACCCAGGGTGCCTGGCACTCCTCACATCTCATCCCAATTTGCATGGACAAACCTGGGGTGTGAAGGCATGCATGTTAGTCAGGGGGAAAGTCTGCATAAATAAGGAGAGCAGGTGACGCACCACGGCAGGAGGGCGAACGAAACCATTGCCAAGGCTGCAGGTGACAAACGGGGCAGTGTTGCCTCTGAAGTAGAGGATACAGATATATTTATTAAATAAATATGCTAAGATAATTGGCAATGCTGAAACAATGCGCATAAATAATACTCGTTGCTTGAAAATCATTAACCCCTCCAAGCACTTTACACATATTAACAAGCAACCCGTGGAGCGCTGCTGCTCTCCCCTGTGGGGGGCAAACCGAGATGCTGAGGGGGAGGGATCCCGTTTCCAGATGGTGTCCCTGAATTTGGGAGCCCCGTATATGAGCCTCTCTAAACTAAAGGGAATGCTCTGAAAAAAAGGAGATGAGAATGAAGGGTTCTTAATGCAGTGATAGGGACTGTGTCTCTGCATAGCCAGCAGGGATTAATTCAGGTGAAGAAAATCCAAAGTGAATATGTGAACCTCTCACCTTATTTACCGTTCTATGCTGAGAGGCAGAAACAAACCCAAGCAGGCAGCCAAGGCCTCCCTTGAGCTCTGCAGTTACTAAAGGCATCTCTGGGTGTTTTTCTTCACCTTTTCCTCTTTCTTTTCTGTCCTTTTCCCCATCATTTACAGAAGGTGAAGAGGAGTCACTGGTCGTGCGAGGGTTAATGAATGAACGCTTGCACCTTGCTACAGCAAGGCAAAAACTTATGAGTCTTCATGTTGTCACGAAGGTGTTGCTGAGCTTACGCCGCATGAAATATCCCAGAACTCCTGCAAACTGTGGGATTTAAATTCACAGGCTATAATTACAGAGTCTCCGGCACCCTCCCACACTTTGCAATGCCTCCACAAGCGAGAGCAGCACAAAACACCTGTCCCGGGCTCCTGTGGGCTTGTAGGTCCTTGCCCGCAGCCAGGCAGGGCTCATTCCCTGGCAGGCGGCCGGGCCGTGCGGGCTGACCGCTCCCAGCAAAGCCTCCTGCCTGACGAGGATTACGGGGTGGGAGCCTGAATCCTCCCCGGTGCATTTTGGAAACAACCCCGAAGCAGAGTCAGCGCGGTCACGTTTACAAACAGGTGCTCACAGCGCAGGTTAATCTGATGCCGTTTTACAGTCGAGTCGATGACCGGCTTAAATGCAAGGCTGGGAGGACTTGGAGAAGCACCGGCATGACAACAGCTTTCCGGGGATTGTTTCTGCCTGAGTGAGCCCAGGGACCATCACAGCTGTGGACCCCCGGCGATGCTCCCCTTTGGGGCTCCCCCCTATTGACGCCAGCAGGAGAGACTTGGGACTATCCTGCTTCCAAGGGTGGCGGTCAGGGTGGCCTCGGTGGCCACTGTGTAAATCAGGTGCGAGTAAAAGGGGCAGGGTGTGAGGGAGTGGTTAAACCTATATAAAATGCCCAATTATCAGAAGTGCAATCCCACCATGCTCTGAGCCCCGTGTTAGGCCAGTACGGCCTAAAATGAAGCCCACCGCTATACACACAGGAGCATCCTCTTTGCCCCTGGCGGGGATTTGGGCAGCAGACAAAGCCCCAGAGGCTCTGGGGACAGAGCAGAGAGTCCCTCCGAGTGTCACCAGGGCCAGGCCGTCTCTGGTTTGCAGCATGCCTCTGCCGCGGCCGGGCGCGGGTTCCCTCCGCGGCGTACGGCAGGGTCTCCTCTGGCGCGTTGTTGTGAAGCCGGTTGGGAGCTGATGTCATGGGAGGCTCTGCCCAGACTGGCACAGGCAGGTTTCTGCACAGAGGTGGTTCTCTCTGCCTCCAAGGCACTTTTTGGAGAGCCCTTCCATGGCATCCTCCCCTCCCTGCCCCCACAGCCGAGCAGCAAGGCGAGGAGGAGAGCTTCCTTCCTCCTCCTGCTCTTCACGTTATGGCAGTGCTACGCCAGAGCCAGCAGAGCCGGCTGGCAGGAGAGAAACTCCCCAAGACCTCTCTGGGCAGCATCTGGATTGCCTTTAACTCATTTGTTTCTTTGTGCCGTCCAAATTGAAACTGAGTTTCAGGACTTGGAGCAAAGCGCGTTCCCTGTGGGAAGCGCAGAAAACAGACTCCCCTGAGAGGAGGCAGCTCGTGCCTTGTAGCTGCTCTTGGCCTGTCCATGCCGCTGCAGGAGTCAGGTTTGCACTGGAAGATTTGGCGGCTCAGAGGCAGACCGGTTCTCAGCCCGGGGGCCTGGTTCTTGCAGGGTAAGTGTGCTGCATTGCTGGGCTGGGGCCCCAGCAGCACGGGGGACACCCCACCTGCCGACGGAGGTCATCCATGAAGGAGGATGGTACCATCAGGACCAGTATTTCTCACGGGTCGCTCAGCCTTGCTGCTGAGAGGCTTCAATCTGCACAGCTCCTGCGCTGTGGTCGGGGCGGTGATGTGATGCTCTGGGAGGGTTTCCCAGCAGGAGCCTTTCGTGGGCTGTGCTGTGCGCTGGGGGACAGGGCTGCACGAGGCGGTGGCCCCGAGCCCCGCTGCACTGCTCAGAGTCTTGCCTGAGTACCCTGCTTCTCAGCTGTGCTTTCCTGTGGAAATAGCATCCCATCCAGCGTGTGCTGGAGCGATGGGCAGGAGCCCGCCCAGGCCAGAGGTAGAACACGTTCCCCCTTCCAAAGCAGCTCATTCCCCCACATTCCCACTGGGATCAGCATATCGTGGCTCCTCAAATGAGCTATTTCAACGGTTATTTTGACCTTGTCCAAACAAAAAAGGAAACAGAGGGATTTGAAACAGGCACAAATGGAGAGCGTTTCAGTTTTTGGAAACCCCCAATCATCTGACTGAGGAACCAAAGCATTTAAAGCAGGATTCAAACCCGTTCATTTTGCTCTGCATTTCTCACGAGACCGCGAGAGCGTTTCTCAAACAGCTACAAGTCGCCGTCACGTCAGCCAACGGCTTTCCCGGAGAGCGGCACGACGCGGCGTCAGGGCCAGCCGGAGCCCCGCGCGAGCCGAGGGCCACCCACGGAGCCTCCGCCTGCGTCACGCTCGCTCCGGAGGGCTGAGCCGTGGGTGTCCCAGCTGAGGTCCTTCAGGGGCAGCGCTGCGGTCCAAGGCTCTCTGCAAAGCACCGCCGGGGTCCCCTGCTCAGCCCTTGCATCCTCCCCTGCGCGCTGCCAGGTCACCCCTCGCTCCTGTCCGCTCTCTGGGACCTCCTTCTGCTGCCACGCAAAACCCTCAAAATCCTCCGGCGCGCACTCCGTTTGCTCCTCCGCATCGTTCCCCCGGCGGATATTTATTTGAAGGGTTTCATTAAATTATCGCACCAACATCAGTTGGTACACAACTACAAATTAATTTAGTCAGTTTGCATTTTGTCTGACCTAATATTCATTATATTCCAGTCAAGTGGATGTGTTTTCTATTTGACGGTTTGTTTCATGATAAGATACGTGGTCCAAAGTACTATACTTAGAAATAGAGGTAATATTTACAGACACTCCACGCAAATACTGCAATTACCTGATTAATTATAGCCCTTACATTTAGTTCTGCAGATTACACTTTTATCCCTCCTTTCTCCCCCCCTTTCCCTGTTGCCATATTTGTATATAATAGATGGGAATAGTCTTTAGATCTATATAAACAAAGCAAACCTGACTGGTTTTAAAGCCTAAACACTACGTGGTCCCCCCGCTCTCCCCAGTGCTGTGCTCGCCTGCAGTGGTTTGTTATGGCTGGGGTGCATGGAGCATTACCAGTGCTGCATTTTAATAACAATCTCAGTCCAGCAGATTGGAAATCGGAGTCTAAACATAGCCCTGAAGAAGGATAAAAAGGGAAGTCAAGAGGGACTTTGAAATAGTGTTAAACATGCAGGAGTGCTGTAACTGCGGTTCCCCTTAACCGCAGAAAACAAGCGAGCGGCAGACCGGGCTCTGGGGATTGACAGACAGACAGCTGTACAAGGGAATGTTACATTTATACAGCGCTTTTCATCCTGGGATCAAAAAGCACTTTAAAAACTCTGGGCAACTGAGCAAAATGCAGCCACTGAAGTCAACTGCCCCCGAGGCGAGATGCGGCCGCTGGTTGCACCAGCCCAGCTCATGTTATCAGCTGGTTCCCCCGCCCATTATTTTAGTATATATTTTTTTTAAAATTTAAGTTTAATTAAAGGGAAGAATTCAGGCATGAACATTTGGCTTCATTCTCGTCTGATGCTGTATTCGGCCCTTCTAACATCAGTGAAGTCATTCCCAACTTACACCAGTTTAGGAAGGCCTGTAGGTGGTTTTTGTTGCAACCCAAGTAATGGCTGAAATGTGCCCCCCAGCTCGGGATGGAGGATGGCATTACCCCACTGTTGTTTGTCACAGGACAGCAGAGCAGCCTGGGGCAGAGGTGACCCTCATGGCAGCATGAGTTTGACCCCAGCGGAGGAAATCAAAGCAGAGCGGTAGGATGGAGGTCTGCTCTGAGCCGGTGGCCATTGGGGGGGCATTTGGCATATCACCACTCCAGCAAAACCCCATGTAGCTCAAGAGCCGTAACTGCGCCGATGCGGCAGCGTTCCCCACCCACTTTGCCGCAGTGCAAAGTACGACGCTGGGTCAGGGCGGAGGAGAACCATGCCCCCAGTTTGGCCATGTTTCAAAACTGCACGCGGTAGAGCCATGGCACCTCTGTCCGCTTAACGAAAAGGATGTGCGCGATGGGAAACGAAGGTGGAGGACTGGAAACCGTTCCCAGCTTGATGGCAAAGGTGGATGAGTGGGATTTGCTTAGAAGATCCTCAACGTGAAAAAGGAAACACCAGAAAGGAGCGCGAGAGCTTGCACTGTCCCCATCGCCCAGCTCATCCATTTTGTCTTCCTTGTGCAGGATTGCTTCATCTCCCCCTGCCATTTCACCCGCCCCTTGCCCAGCTGGGGACTGGGCATCAGCAGCCTCTGCTGTTTCTAACCTGCTTGCAGGTACAGCTCTTTCCTGCTACCTCTTCCCATAACCCGAATGCCAGTGCTCCTGCCCCCTGCCAGGAGGTTTCCTGGGGGCTTCCTTTTGTGCTTAAGCACCTTACAGTCAGGGACCCTACAGCAATGCAGTTTCATTATCTGCATGCCAAATCCATCAATGAGCGGATCTCCAAGGTGAAATAAAAACATGCATTACAAACGAAATGCTCTATTGCTCTCCTTTGCCTCCTGCCATCACCGGAGATCTTTGTGGTTAGTGTGCAAGACAGCTCTTCCCTACTAATTAACATTTAAAAGTGTTCCTCTCTCACCCTGACACCATGACACAGGGGCTGTTACAGCCCAGGTTATTCCTTGAAATAATTCATCGCTTGAGAAACGTCAGAGGGCTCATTGTAATCCCACACACCTGTCCTAAAACTAAATCTGTCCCCCTGCATCCCATGCAATAGTCACTGCAAAGACTGGCAGATTAACTAGATTTAATTTGTAGAAAACGTCTTTCCAAACAGCGTGTCTCTGATTTTACAAGCAGGATTTTGTTTTTTGCATCAGTAAATAGTCTGAGCAAAGAAAACACTCCGTTGTGTGTGTCACATGTAAAAAATCCACTGAATATACCAGGTTTCCAGTTTCCTGCTGAAATCCCACCTTTTCTTCGTACAGATCATAAGCAGCCGGAGACAGATATTGTCCTTTGCATATTTGCAGTGCTTAGTACAACAAGGGCCTAATTCCTCATAGGTTTTCTCTAGTCCTGCAAAACTCATAAAATATAATCCACCTACATCCACAGCTTCCCATATAGGAGCAGAGTAACGTGGGGGACAAAGTGACTTGCAGAATTCCCATTTGCGTGGCCTTGCACTGCGGCTGTCGTCTCACGGCGCGCGTTGCAAAAGTGGCCCCCTCTCCCCCTGGCCATCACCATCAGGGGTATGTTCACCCTGTTCCCATCCTGGCATCAAGCCTGCAAAATCAGGGAAATCCCACTCACTGCAACGCACCTTCCATACCCTCAGGGTCTCAAACTGTGATGGCAGAGGTGCTCCCACTCTCTCTGCCTGTGGACCCTTGCGGCAGCAATGGACTCTGGAGGCCTTAACAGTTTTGGTCCTGCCTCTGTCTTTTCCTTCAAGGGATATTTCCTCTGCCAGACGGAAAAGAGATTGTTATTCAATGTAACCCAACCATTACCCACCAAACGCTCCTGCCACAGAGCCTGACTGTGCTCAGGCTTTCTGCAAACGCTTCTTTGGCTTTTATTAGCAGTCACCAGTGGATTTTGTACTCAGACCTGTGCTTCACATAGTCAGGGAGAAGCAAAAGAGTGCATCTACTCAGCAATGGCTCAACCTTGAAGGGTGCAGAAAAAGTATTAAATCAATGACTGTTAACCTCTCTGGTCTAAACCAGCAGTTCCCAAACTCATTTTGCCCAGGGACTATTGACATGACAGCAGGAGCGCTCTGGGGCTCGCTACAGCCATGCATCTCAGTTGATTTGCCACAGGACGTGGCATGGGGCTTTGCAGGCAGACTCACGTACCACTCGGAAGGAGTCCCTGTGCCACAGCATGTGCCAAAGGTGGGGAACCATCACCTCAGAAACAGGGCTGAAAAGCAAGCCTTTCTTATGCTTGTTTTTTATATTTTTCAGTCTGGTTATTGGTCTTGCAGCGCTGACCTACAACAAGATCGTCCTTGAAGACTATTGGAAACAGTCTCATAAATAGAGCGCGACCCTCTGGGAATGTCCGTCGGGCTCCGCTCAGGCGCAGCAAGTCCCACACCCACTTTCACGGGACACGTTGCTTGGACCAACAGCCCTCCCTGCGAAGCAGGATGAATTTCCCATGGCAAATCATTGCAGAAACCTGCTTAGAGCTAGTCCCAATATCTCAGCGCAACACTAAACTCTCCTTTGGAGATGATGAGGTTTTTTCATTATTCCACATACGCCTGACAGCAGCAGGTTGCCACCCTGCAAGCTCGGCACCTACCAAATCCATGTGAAATCCCACTGGGCTTATTGCGATCCTGTTTCATCCGGTTCCCTTTGCTTGCTCCCTCTGTCTCTCACACACTGGTTGAGTTTGCAAACCACGGGCACCAGCTCCGGGGAACGCCGCCGCGTTTGCAGTTGTTTGGTACCCGTAGATAGGGGCAGTGGTGGGGATGAAGCTGCCTGGGCCCGGGGACGCAGAGCTGCACTGTGCTTGTTCTGCAAAGCGGATCTCCCCCGATAAGGACCACGAAGCCAACAACGGGTGAGTCACTGCTGGGGCTGTTGTAAAAACTCTTCTCCGCTTCAGCGTTGCTGGGTGCATGTTTGGCAACAGAGGAGTGGGAAGCAGCGTGCCCTGCTTTTTTGCTAGCGAGTGAAGACCTGGCCCCAACACCCTCACAAGCAGCAAATACCAGGTCGCTCTGTGGTATGAAGTACCAGGAGACACCAGGGGTGAGCACCGGCACTATCTGCCCTATTAGACTGAGGAGCAGGAGATGTGTGACCCAAGAGCTCCCTTAGTAGGAGGGTGTCTTTGCTGGTTTATAATTTCAAAACTGCTATATGACTGAGGGTTTTTTTCAATGTAGCCCATGTTCTCAAGCATTAAAATGATGTGGTTTTGGTTCCAGGAGAGTACAGAGGTATTTCAAAACGGTTCTTGCCCCAGGGAGTCTTTCTCAATGTGTAAGACCAGTGAGCTTTCCTCCCCAGTTTCACCAGTTGTCGTTGGCGTTTGTTAGTGGGCAGTCATTGCTTGTCTCTAGACCCTGAACACTGAAAGAGCAAAAAGTTTGGTTTTATTTCATAGAAGTAACACTTATCTCTTCTTTAATGTTTTGCTAATTCAAGCAGCTCTGCAAATTCTCTGCCAGCCCAATATTTGGATGTGTGATGTAGCATTTTCGGTCTCTGCATGCTATGTCCTTTTTTATTGAGGTACATCTTTCACCTAAAATACCTTTCTTATTTTACCCACTGTACAAAGCCCTCAGTGGACACCCACTAATAAGAAAGAAGCGAGGATGCAGTCCAAGCCTCTGTCGAGCTTGCCTGTCTATTCATGTCTTGAGTGCCCATCACTTTCACACCTACATGTGCTGTACGAGAGTGAAAATCTGGAATCTCCCACCAGGAGATTCCCCACCTTAGCACACCTGGGAGTTGGGTTTAATCCAAAGAAGCCACATCCAGAAAGATCCTGTTCACGATCTAAGATGCAAAGAGCCAAGTCTTGGTCATTGCTTGTATCTCTGGGAATGTAAGCCTTGGAGAAAGAATCACAGTTTTGGGAGCAGACGATGACTGAACGGTAAATTACATAATCTCCCGTAAATGGAGCCCGTTCGTAGCCCAATTACCCGTCCCAGCAGCCCCATGCAGTTGATTACAGGATTATATAAAGGGCTTTTCATTAGTCAGAGAGCCACAAAGGGAGCTCTTTCCAAGTCCTCTTTAGGATTACTTAACCATTGCTCTGGACAAGACCAGCAGAGCATTATTTGGATGTGTTAAAATAATATCCACCAACCTTTCCTCAAGCACGTCCGCCGCACTCCAGCATCTTCCCACAGAGGGATACAGGGAGATGGGTGGCCTGTTTCCTGCACGAGACAGGGTTGCCCACACACCGTGCCCTGGGATGCAGGGAGGTCTGCTGCGCCTTTGCCGGGGCAAGACATCTCCAGGTTGGAGCACCCGGCTTCCACCACTCTGAAACGCTGGCATGGGCTGAGGGAGGCCAGTGGAAACCCACCCTGTACCCCAAAAAAGCCCCACAAGCTTTAGTGAGCTGGTGGAGAGCCTGTACTGTCACAGCTAGACAACCGAAGCTGCAGCACATAGCAGATATCCTTCTCTTTCTCCTGCGAACTAGGGATGGACAGGCTTTTCCGATTTCCACTGACCTGGTATATATAATAAAGACGCAGAGCAGTTGTGACAGCGGCACTGTCATCGTGACATTGCCACCACACTGGAGAATGTGGCCAAGGAAGCAGGGCCTAATCGCATCCTTATCTCCGCCTGGTGATGTGACCTTAGAGAAGTTGCCTAATATAGCTCGTTTGCGTTGCCCTTTCTCCATGGCAGAGATAATAACAGCTCCTGGGTATCACAGAACTTCGTTCGTTCACATTTGTTTCTGGTATCTCAGACTATCAAAGAGCAATCAGGAGGAACACCAGCAAAGAACAAGCTCCTATTCACTTGTCAGTTAGAAACAGTAACCTATTTTACATTAAAAAAGGAAAAAAAAATAATTCTGAGAGTGGTTGTTCCTTGGCTTTTGCTGCTGCTCATTTTAAAATCTCCCCAGCCTCCCCACGATCGCCTGGATGAAATGTTGACCATTTCACAGCGTACCAAATTGGTGTCTTCCCTCCCCTGGCAGGAATGACAATGCAAACAAAAATAGATAATGCATTTAAAAAATCTACAGTGGATCGTCATGGCAATAAATAATTGTAGCATGTTGCCATAGTAACTCTAGCTGTAATAAAGAGAGGCCTATCTGCAGCTTAGCTAAATTTAGTTGTTCCAAACTATTAAAAATATTTTCAAATACTCTGGTAACTCTTTTTAACATTTTCTAGGCTTAGAAAAAAAAAAAGAGTTAATCTTCATTCATGCTTTTGTGTTGTCCCCATATTCCAAATACACTTCATCACTAAAATAATCAATGCCGTCCAATTTAAAAGTCGTTAAACTGAGGAAGTTGCGGAGGATTTTTCCGCTTCCCACCTCGTCGAGCCTTTTCACCTGGAAGCGTAAAATCTGCTCATAGGAGATTTCCATTCTGCCAGGCCTGGGGGAAACCCACCCCGGAGCCCAGGATCCGGCCCCCCAGCACACTCTGGTGGGCGCTGGGGAGGGGAGACGGGCTGGCTGCGGGAAAGAGCTTGTGTATGGGGGTTTTGTTTGGAGGGGAGGGATTTTGGGGGTCTGAGCAAGCCCCCAGCGAGCACAGTTAGCATGAGGGCAATGTGCAAAACACATGGGGTATCTCCAGTCCCAAACTGGGCTGTGAATAGCTTTCCCAGTTACCTGTCTGCTTTAAAAGAAAGCCACATCTAAGAACATTTAAACACTGCCTAGATGTCCAAAATCCCTCCCTGCCTCCCTCAGCTCGTTGCCTCTTTGAATGGGCAGCTACGTCTCTGCCAAACGGCATTTATTTTTCTGGAAGGAAGCCTTAACTCCCACAATTCCTGATTTTTTCCAGATTTTGACATAAGATGGTCTCTTTTAGTTACGTCTCACTGGAAGGAGGAATGAAAACACACTCCAGGGAATATAAATTTTACTAATTTTCTTGGTAATGCTACCTACAGGCTGAAAAATCCCATTACCCCTCAGCTAGCGCGCTGCATGCCTTTAGCTAAGCACGAGCCCGTTGCTTCTGGTCCGCCTCGGTGGGAAGGAGCTTCGTCATTTGTCTCTAGAGACAGGGCTCCCAGATTGCAGACTCTCAAAAAGCACTTACTGGCTGTCTGATTTTGAAGCCTTGGCTTCACGTTTCCGAGCTTATCTGGCTCTACGACAACAAAACTTCCAGAATCGGAGGTTTTCATGTGAACACTCGATAACCGGCTCTGTGGTTTTCTGAAAAGCAATCGGCAAAAATGCACGTGCCTGAGAGCAATGGCTTAGGGGACGGTGCCTCCTCCCCACCATCCCCTCTGGGACCCTTTGCTGGAGTTTATTGCAGGATCAGGTTGATGGAGTTATCTGAGATTTCTTCACTCCCGTGATGGAAATGTTTTCACCTGTGCTAATGTAGGTTTTTGCTGTAGACCGTGAATTTAAGCCTCTTGCCCAAGCTGCCTGCAGAGCAGCGAGGGAACCTGTGCCATGGCCTGGGCTCCATCCCATGGGTGGGTTGGCAGCAGCAGATCTCCTTCCTCATGGTGGGACCTGCTGGGTTTCCCAGAACGTCTTTCTGTCCACCCCAGGGAGAGTAGAATCAGCCCCTGTTGCCTTGACTAAATTTTCTAAGGCAGACGGGCTAAAGGACACACTTTTAATAAACTCAAGTTGCAAAATAATTTACTGAACATTTTCTCATAGCTATTTATTTTGCTATCAGCACATGACACCGTCTTAATGGCACAATGAATTATAGTTGCTGGAGGACGGGTTAACGTGTTAACAGCCCTCTCCCACAAGCAAAGCTATCTTTCTAAAAGGCACTTTTTAGCCAGTATAATGTTCTGTGTCTGAAAAGAAACAAAAGCAAGTCATTTTATTGTTTTCTCATTGAAAAGAGACTGCAGCCTATGGCTCACAAACAACATGGCATAAAACCAGAACGTACAGCTCCCTAGGCAGGAGTGCCTAACCTCCAAACAACTACATGATTTAGGGAAAAAGAAACTATCCCTTCTTGCTCCAATGCAAAACCAGAGAGAAGCATTTGGAGTGCTCTTTAACACATCACTGCCTGTAATTATGGAAGTTTTATTCTCTGTGTGCCCTAAAAATCTATTGAAGTCAAGGAGAGGGCAGGAAAGGCAGCCGCAAGCTCAAGCAGGGAGAAGAGCCAGTGATTACAGTGCTGAACACAGCCTCCGAGGTCTGCTCAACCTTTATCTTGGACTTTTAGTAGGACCTTAGGGAAAATCACCTGCAAATGTTTTGCTGCTGCTGTTTCCAAACTGCAAAACAAGACTAATGCATTTACCTCTCACCCTTTGATCTGGCTGGGAAGCTCTTTGCAGCAAGGAACCGTGTCGTGCTGGTGCATTTGCTCATCACCCAGCGCATCTGCTCATCACCCAGTGCATCGCGGCTCAAACTTCAGCTGAGCCTTGAACACACTGGTAAGGTACGGTTAATGATAACTCTCTAGTGCTGCTCTCCTTTAGATAGGCAGCACCTTTGCTCTCCCTATTGGGGTCCTGCTTACCTACAGCTCCAAATAACCACATGTTTTGGTGTGATCAATAGATCATTCTAAATGCCTGTTTGAGGGTTCCCACCAACAAATAGCAAAATGTACTGTTGCACTAGACAGCCCTGGGCTTTGAGCCTCCACCCCTCAGCAGATGTTGCCCGTTCCCACGTGCCCGCAGCCCCGGGTGAGCTGCCTGGCAGTGGAGGCTGCAACCCTCCCAGCGTGAGCTTTGTGTTATCGCTTCCCCCTGTTTTTCCTTCCATGATGCTTGATCGTGCTTGTGTGCAACGGCGATGTCCCAGCCAGCGATGTCCGAGCCAGGGACGTCCCATCATCCCCGTGGCACTGGCAGGAGCTCCCCAGGGCTGGACCACAAAACCCCTAAGCAGCTGCACGGGAGGAGAAAGGGATGCAGTGCCTTTTCCTTGGGATGATTTCAAATTTTAGGAAGAGAGTACAATGTGGCAGAAGGATGTAAAAGCTCTGCCCTGGACAGGGCAGGAAAATCTGTTATCCTGAGAATCCTTGGGGATGATACAATGAAAACCACCTGCAACGAGCGCAAGACAAAGGCTTGCGGCTCCCTCTCGCTCAGCCTCTGCACAGCAGCGCTCCCGACAACACCCTCATTTACATTTAAAACTATGAAGAAGAGAGCATAATCCTGTCTCATTCATGGTCTGTTGTGAACTGATATTTTGGATACCGGGTCTAAATTAGGTTTTAAAAATAGACCAGTGGTCTTTTTTTTTGGTCTTTTTTTTTTTCCTTGTTATAAACAGAAATTATTATCTCATGGAAACATTTAACCTCAAATGGAACCTCATCTAATTTTTGCTGTGTTTATTATAGCCTGTGAAATATGAATGAGCATCACTGATATAACTCTATATGATTATTGAGCTGTGATGGGCCAGCTGGAAAAGACTCAGCTGTTTGGATAGAGAGCCGAAAGTTCTGATATTGTGCTAATCTTTATTTGAATGATCCTAACCTCTGAGGCTTAGAAAGCTCTGGGAATTGTCCTTTCTCATTGAGTTTTATCGTTTCTGACCCTGGTCACGGCTGCAATCAGGAAACACAGGAGTGAATGGGAAAAATGCATATCAGATTGAAAAGTTACTAATTTACTTGCAAAAAAAAAAAGGTGAACGAAAAAACATCAGGTTTACACTTTTATTTGTATTTTTTTTTTCAGGTGATTAAAAATATCTGTAATGCTGAATGTCAGTATTCATTTTTCCCATTTTGATGCAAGCCTAAATAATACAGGTAATAATATAATACATAATAAATATAATATATTAAAGTAATATATAATAATATATATAATACGTAACAAAACTGTGATGGGAGAATTTTGACTGATTCTACAGAAAGGTATAATTTTGTTTTAATTTAATTTGTGCTAGTAGTTTTGCCATCACAAATTTAAAATCAAAATAATAGTTTAAGCAAATGTTACCAATCCTGAAAACCAGTGTGATTTATTTAGGTTGAGGAATTTAAGGATTATCTTTTTGGCTCCGAGTTTGTACAGCCTCTGGGACACTGGCATCACATTTCCTAGCTGGGTTTTCCAGACATTATTCTAATAATCCTAATGATGGCCGTTAATGCCGTGAAAGGACTGTACACAGGTACCAGAAGCAAAGTTTTTAACACTCCTCACTCACATGTACAACTCAATTTATGCATTTAAAAAAAAGGTATGCTAATAAATCTACACAAACTAAGCCTACCGCATCTTTCTTTACTTTTTGAAACAGCACAGGCGTACGCTTTGCCATAGGATCGACTTCTCTGGGGGTAGGGCAGACCTCTGCCGCCACGAGAGCCATGACTGCGCTTTAACAACTGGTATTTTGGTTACTACTTGTAACACGTGTTTGCAATAACTCAGATTTTTTTTATCATGGCCCTGGTTACTGGTTACCCATGTGATGGATACAGACGGCCAGCGTTCGTTCTTCTTAAAAACCATTTGCTGTCACTGAATTGACCGGTATTGGATATCCCTAAAAGCAAATAACCACGACATCTTTTCTTGTAAATTAAAACCGGAGTGCACAATATGAATTAGAAGTCCAACCCCAGGAAAGTATTTTACACATGCTGAAATTTTAACAAGTTCCCAAAACAGAGGTTTAAACGGTGTTTAGCCCACAGCCTCCACCCTCCCACCTCCAACAGCCCACACAGCAGCAGGCTCAATGTGAGCACCGTCCCCACCACAACTGTGGAGGGTGAAAATGCATCAGGAGTGGGTGCTGGTTGGAAATTCGGGGGCTGAACATAGCAGGAAGCTCTGGGCTTTAAAAATAAAGGGGTACAAATTCAAGGGAATTGAAGATTATCAGAGAAACTCAGTTTTACAAGTTGGATACCTGTTAAGAAAATAGCTATGTTTCTAAAGCACTCACCCTCTAGCTTTCATCTCGGTGATTTCACACAAATACAACTCCTCTGGGTGCAGCGGAGTTACACCCGATTTACTCTTGTAGCGCTGAGGTGGAAATCAGATCAATCTCAAAGCAAAGCCTGACGCCCATTTTCAGAAAAATTCCTGTTACTCAACAGAAGACGTACTCTGTGAAGAGCCCAGGTATGGGACTGTTTATCACAAAGCCTCTGCAGACGTCTGTTGGAAAACGGAATATGTTTAATTCCACTTACTGGCTATTCACTCAAATATCCTGAATTGGAAATTTAGGATTTTTCTAGAGGAAACAAAAAAACCACCAAAATGCTATGTTAGTTTGAAAATAAAATAAAAAAAAATATTTATCTGTACAGTTGTCTGGTGAATTGACTGGTGTATGTATCATTTGTAAGGTGGTTTAACTGTAAAAACTCATGGTGGTCTAGATAAGTTTCACATTAAATCTGTGTTTAAAAATAATTTAATTTTAAAAAGAAAATATTAAAGTGGTTGCTCAGAAACTAATTACAATCAATGGTTCTTCATGAAAGGGACAGACAAATATTTCTATTGAAAATGTTAAAACTGTTCTGAAGAATAAATCAAATATCGCAGATAGAAGAGCAGTTCTACCATTCTCTTTCCATTTAGTTTTCATACTTTTACATGTGATACTTTTGGGGTAGAAATAAATGTTACTTAATTTCAGCAATGCAATAAAAAAAGTTTAATTTTGTATGTGGGCAATTTTTTTTAATCTGGAAATAACCAAATAAAATTCTGGGTTTTTTTTTTCAAACAAGAAAATAAAATAGATGAATAATCAAAAGTGCTTCTGAGAGCTACATATGATGAAAACAGAGATAATTCTGTGGGACATTCTTATTATTGGTTGTGCTATTTAATAATTTTATTACTTTTTAGGAGTCCAGCATTTAATTTTGTGTGGTATAATCTCTGCTTAGCTAAACAGAGATTAATTTATATTCTGCAATAAAATGTTATCTAATATCTTGGGGTTTTTTATTGTTTATTCAAAACCACCCAGAAATGAGAAATCGTTGAGTGCCTTGTGTTCATTTATTTAACGAAGCGTATAATTTAAAATATATGCAGGGGCTGAATTCTCTTTCTAGGTTCCCAAATATCCAATACTCATGATTACTTTGAAGTAATAAAAAAAAAAAAATTGCCGTTAAGCCATCTAAATGGCTTAGATCTAAAGATGCCAGCATCTCCCCATGAGTGAAACAATTCTCCATGCCTGTGAGATGGTGTCACGGTGGGGAGAGCAGCCTGTTGAGGTGACACCCACCCCTGGTTTCTTGGGGTAGTTTCCAATGTCTTTTTCCTCCCAGTATCTTGCATCTTCATCGCAATAATCCCATACTGCACCGTTGGAGGTGCAGCTTTCGCCCTCTCTCTAAAGAGACCATCGTTGAGGTATCGGGGCATTAAAAAAAGCCTGCTAAGCAATAGCGCTGATAAGCCGTGACTGGGGCATCTCGCTGATCCATGGTCTGTGAGGGCAAAAGAACCACGCTTACAAGGAGAGAGAGAAAAGGGGTGCAAATTAGGTCAGAAAGAGTCATGAAGACCATGCTGGAAAGGACAAACTGCTCCCAGTGGTGTTCGGCTTCACTTTTTGAAAAGCTGGGACATGGGATCCCCACGGGGAAGGATGACACTGGGGCAAAGACATGTCCCACATGCTCTGGGCACTCACGGGGGAGCAACTGTTCTGTGTCGGAGACGTGCCGGGAGTTTCCATCCCGTGTCCCCGGGACCATCGCATACAGTGCCACGCAGGTTCAGCAGGATCAAGAAGTCACCATTAGCTCTCCAGTGAGTGGGGAAGAGCATCACAGTTTTCACCTACAGATAAAACAGAAAAGGGTTAACGATGAGAAGTGTGTGCTTGACTCTTATGATCCTCAGAGCTAAAAGAAAAGTTTAAAAAGAGGTTTACGAGCAATTAAGTGGTGCTCAGAGATGCCAAGCCCTTCTGGCTTAAGCAGGGAGAGGGTGAGCAAGTTTTGCGAAGGGAATAAAGATTGCAAGAACTACATTTAAAGCACCCACATGGTGCGCAACTGGTTTGCACTGTGTTAATAACATACATTTAATCTTCTGAGCATCCCAGGCTGCAGAGTTGAGAGAGCGTGTCAGAGGGCACAGAGTTGGTGCTCAGGAAAAACTCTTTCCACTCCAACTAACTTCCACTCACACCAGGAGACAGCCAGAGCCGTTTTTAACATGCACTGCGCTTCCCGGGCTCCTGGAAAGTTGCCAGCATTTGTCTTGATGTCAAAAAGCGCGAGTGCTTCGTCATAAAAATAATGTAGGAAGTGATCCAGCCACAGTAAAATGCAAAATGGTTTTTAGATTTCCAATTCTTTTTTCTTTTTTTTTTTTCCCATCAGCTCAATGCAGAAAACTTTAAGAAACAACCAAACTTTGCATCATCGCGAAAAATGGCTCCAGATGAAAGAAGAGATCTGTGCCGTAACAAAGTGTGAGTTCTGGCTGATGGTATCTATGTGAAAGGGGTGAGAAGGAGAACGGGGAGTGAGCTGCTACTCTGCAGCAAGTGGAAAATAATGTCTTGCTGATCCACAAATTTACTTTGGGAGGATCCTTCACAGTCAGCGCAAGGCTCGGATGCGGGGGGAACCTGCTTTCCAGTAGTGTCAGTACAATTATTCATAACACAACGCTGATTGCCCAGTATTTAAACATTTCATTGATGGCCTTTTAAGTAACCAGGAGAAGGCGGCTGGAGCCCAGCGCGGAGGCTGGGCTGCCCCAGGCTTTGAGTCCTGGGCTCTTCCCTTGATTTGCCAAGCACTTAAGCATTTGCTGACTCGGGGTTAAGAAAGGTGGAGGCACCGAAAGAGCCTTATTGACTCATGATATTTTTCCAGCCTGGCTTGTTTGTTTTCATTGTGCACACAAGTCCTGTTTACCTTGATCAAAGATGGCAAAATCAACAACAACACTATGCAGACAGGGACTTGCAAAATTCCTACCGAAGGCACGACTGTGCCCAGACCTGTAGCTCCTGCTCTTCCCCCCCCCATCCTCTTTCTTTCTGCCATTGCGCATCGTTTCTGCCTCACCCAACCCGTACTGCGCCCTGTCTGCCGGGAAGCACCCCCAGCCTCCAGTCACTTTTCTCAAGAGTGGCAAAACGAAATCCAAGTTTCCCCGACAGGACGGGCAGCGGGAGAGGGGAGGCAGGAGGTGCACGGGCATCGCAAGCTCCTCTTGCCCCATGCGCTGTGTGGCTGCTGTACCCGCTCCTGTGCATCCCTCTGGACACAGCAGCCACCGTCTGATTTTCAGCCTTGCACTAATGCCTCTTTGTCGTGATTGCTGGAAAGATGTGGCCACTTGAGCGTATTCCCCACGAACGGGCTTCCCTGGCAGAGAAGCCAGACGCGCAGCCTGCGTTCGCTCCGTTCGGGTCTGCTCAGCTTTTGAGGGTCAGGGAGAAGCAGAAAAACAATTAGGACAGTCCTGAAATTCGCGGAGCTTACAGCAGGCCCCAGGCGAGCTTCTGCACAGCCCCAGAGCACAACCCCTTCTGTTCCAGCAGGAACAGCACCGCCGAGATTAAGATCTTCTGTCTGCTCCAGCCTCTGGAAAGCTTCTGAACATGCACTCCTCGGAGGAGCCATTGCAGACATCCAGCGTCTGCCGTAACAACAAAATTAAAACTGGAGAGTTACGCAAAAATCCATCGGCAGTTCACGGGCGTGACGCAATGGTCCAGCCTCAAGCAGCTCTCGCAAAGGTTTGCGTGGCAGTTGCAATACGAAGGACCCGACCTTAAGCAACGTAAGGGGGCCTCGAGCAGCCCTGTCAGCCCTCAGAACTTGGACAAAAAGCATTAGAAATGCTGTTTTCTTTGAGGATTTTTTTGCTCCCTAGGTCCGATTTTAATTGTTTACGTTTAAAAGGCCAACTAACTCTTTAGTTTAGGTTTCTTCTGTCCAGCTGAAGCCTGTGGCAGCTTCTCTATCTCATCACAAGGGCAATTTTGTACGGGAAAGGCACCGAACAAAATTTTGCTCATGCTAAGTAAGACTTTGTCAGCAGGATGAGGATGCCCACCTGCGGTCTTGTCTTAAGACTTTACAACTCCAAAGAACGTGAAGGAGCCACTCTTTCTGAGTGATCCCCATTAACACCCTACACCTTTCACTTCCTACTCCCTCAGCATCCCCGGTGCTCTCAGAAGATTTTATCAGACAATAATTCCACATATCAAAGGACCCAAGGCAAAGCCCGCTGGCATCAGTACAGGTAGCCAAGGCGGAGACAGCCCGCACCCAGCGAAATCTGCTTCTCAATTCGGTGGTACGGTGCAGTAAATTGGTGTAATATAAACAGCGTCTATTTATAGCGGAGCAGAGCCTGCCTGCAGGCATTGCAGCTGGGTTTTTTTTTCCTCTCTTTGCTCTGGATGAATGAGGGTTTTTCAATGAGGATCCAGGTTTCCCAAAGCGAAGTCCACCCCGCTTCTTGGCGCGAACCCCCAGACAGTCCAGTATGTCATGAACAAAATATGCAGCGCCCTAAAAACCGGAGTGGAGTCTCACCCGGGTGGGATCGGGACCTGGAGGGAGACCCATGGGTGCTGGGGCACCGAGAGCAGCCCTAGGGCAAGGAGCTGGGAAAAGCCACCCAGGTGGCTCCCACCGCCAAACGCCCTGGCGCCCCGTGGCAGCTGGGCAGCACCGGGCGCCTCTCGGCAGCCCCCCGAGCCATCCCCGACCCGCCGAGGACCAGCCATGGGTCGGTGGCTTGGCCTTAGCTTTTCGTGCCCCAAAATTGAGCCCGGCTCTCGTCGCTCTGAGGTTACAGGCTCAGACACACACACACGCAAGCAAAATGATTTCCATGGCTCCGCGGCTCCCATCGGATGTGGGTGGTCCCGGCGAGAGGAATGCAAGCGATCGGATTCACGTATCATCTCGCTGCCGCTCAGCGCAGCGCCGGAGACCTCCAGGGATTTTTCTGTGGGTGATTGACCCGGGGAGCATCCGAGCTCTGGCGCGTTTTCCACGTACCTCTGATCAAAATCTCAAAGAATAAATTGATTTCTCCCAAAGTAAATGTCCCTAAAATGACAAAAGGGTGTGTTTGGTTTTGTTGGGTTTTTTTTGCCACCCTCACAACAGCAAAAAAGGCGGAAAGAATAAAGTGTCGCTAACCCCCCCGGCGCCTCACCACGACACAGATTTACATCTCTGAGTCAGATCTTTGCAGCTCCCTGCATATGGTCCGCATGATATGCAGTTCCTGGCTAGTGACTCACTCAACACCAATATAAAGAAATCGTTTCAGACCGAGCAAGCAAACATCCCAAATTTTGCCATCTCCGGCTCCAAGGGAGGAGGGACGCAGCCCGACCTGGCCAAGCCCGACTCGGCTCTCACTGGGGTGAACCGGGAGTGACTCCACCGGAGTCCCATCACATCTTTTTAAAAGCTTCTTGAAATTGCCTTTCTGCCTGATTTTTGCTGTGGTCGAAAATAACGTCTAAGATTACTCAAACTGAAAGAGATAAGCAGCATGCTTTTCTCTCTTTCTTTCCAGGTTGTTTACTTGGTTCATTCGATATCACTTTGCGGACAGGGTATTTGGTTTCAGTGTTTCCACTGTGCGGTCACTTAGGTAGTTTCCTTTTGTTCTTCATGTGGGTTTTTTTTCATAATGATATAAAGAGAGTGAGAGGAAAAACCTTTTAAAATATGATGGTTAAAGCCACAAAAACTGTCAGGTGGACTCACACATGTCAACTTGTAGAAACCAAATCCAATCAGCTACTCATTAATAAAAGAATTTATTTTGGAATTGATTAAATTTCCAATGGACTTTATGTTAGATGAGCTCACACTCATCTTGACACCTGTGGTGTCAAGTTTGTGTCACATTTAGTTTGCATTTTGATGGTTTTGATACTTTTTAAATCGCTTCAAATACACGCCGCAACAATTCAGCTCCCATTATAGACAAAAAAAATCATGGTAGGGAAAGTTGCTGAAATTACATCATCTAGAATTTTCACAAAGATGGTTATCAGCAGCCCCACAGGAACATCGCTCTCGATTTTGCGGGCTGAGCTGGGTTCCCGGCACTTTTCCCTCTGTACATTCAGAATTCAGAACCTGGAAATACTTCTCCTCTGTAATTGAGCAAACAAAAAGTCCCAGGAATCCTGGAATTTAGTCAAACAGCTATCTTTAACCTCTGTCCTTTTTATTTAAAATAGTAATATGAAATCTAAAGCCATTTAATTAATTGGAAATTGTTACACTTAAGCATGTACAAAAGAATGATCAAAAGGGATGCTACAGCCATTAAATAATCAAATAGCAATACCATTAAGTAAGTAATTAGTATGTGCAATAAATGGCTGGTCTGTGTTAATGAGATCTCTCATGTATCCTAAGTCGGGTCTGATCCTTTGCACAGGAAAGATTCCCTGGTGTTGTTGATGCTCTGTTGAGGGATAAGAACACTTCCTTTCCTTTTCCAGGATATCTCCTGCACAACATCTTCTATCCAGCCTCAGGTATCAGCATCTGTGTTCTCGGCAGTCCTTTGCCTAGGAAAGACTTCCAGAAAGTTCCCGGGAATTCTAACCGAGGAGGAAATCAGTGCCTTTTTTCCCTAAGAGTATTCAGAGATGAAGCACTACCATATTCCCTGAGAGCAGAGCTGGCGGGCACATGATTTCCGTGTTCCAGTATCAAGTACCAAGCCGTTGACTAGTTCTGAAGAAAGAAGAAGCTCAGAACATACTCATCTGATGGCTCCATAACCATAGAAGAATCTGGAGGAATAACGGGTGCTGACATAACCAAGTGTGATAGATCAGGTGAATAAAAGAACCGGAAAAAAGAGCTGAAAAGCACAAGCTTATTTTGACCATAGATAAGATCTATGGAAGAATTTATGGCCATGTCGGGGAAAGGATGCTACAAATGGTACCCAGGCAATATGGTCCTGAATGTCCTTAGACATGTTACCATGTGTTTTACTACCCTGAGCTGCAGCAGCACCTCAGTGTGCCTTGGCTTCGCTACAGACAGGGACACCTGTAGAGCCTCCGGACCAGGAAAATAAAACTTAGAGAGTATGAACAAGGGCGGAAGAAGTGTCTTGGCCAAGGTTGCCAAACAGGTCAAAAGCAAGCTTAGAAGTAAGACCCAGGACTTTGAAATCCTCCTGTGGAAATGGTTCCTTGGACCACGCTGATCCCACATGAGCATCTCCACAGATGGAGGATAAATGACAGTTTTTTTCATTAAAGAACCTGGACCCCTCGATTATGCAGGTGCAGCTGCCATAGTATCAGGCTAAACAACTGCTTTTCTGCTCACCGGTCAAAAAGCCCCCAGGTAAAGAGATTCAAAGCGACCCAACTCCTTTTACAAACAATTTCCGGATCTTGACTGCTTGCAGTCTACCACCCTGGCTCTGGAAAAGTTAATCCAGGCTACGCGCATTCCTGGGAGTGGATCCCACCAGACAATGTAACACTCTAATTAGGTAGTACCAAGGCAACTGTTTACAAGTCTCTTCCAAATGCCTGCCTTTCGTTTGCACCCTCCTACTGCAACAGCAATATTTAGTAGAGACGTCCTAGGTATAATTCTCCTGGGGCTTATTCAAATGTCAGTCAAGCTCAGCAGAAGTACACTGTGAAAACGGATGAAAACAAAAGAGGATGAGTTTCTGTCTTTCTTGGGAAGCAGCGTGTTTGTCAGGAGGTGGTTTCGGATGCATTAGTGAACGTTCTCCAGTAGGGGCTGCCTGAAATAAAACACAAGCCCACTGTGCGAAGGGCTGCCCCGAAGCCTGTAGTTCATTGCCCAGGCCATATTCACAGCGAAAGTTCATCTGATGATAGCCTGTGGCTCCAGTGGGACAGAAGTTCCCACATCCCTGTGCCACCAGTCCCTTCCGAAATCAATAGCAGCTCCCCCATGGGGTACCTTGGCTGCTGAGTGGTAACGTGGCAAAGAGAGGAGAGGAAAACACAGCCACACTCATTAACGTTTCCCCTGCAGCCATCACGTAGCGGCATTTCTTGCTCTTGGAAAGGGGTTCTGCTGAGCCGGGGTTGAAATGAAGCAGAAGACCTGATGGCTGAGCTGCTTGAGGGACGCTGTGAGTGCTCCTGTCACTGCACATCCCAGCAAGGAGGAGTCGGCTAGTGATGGAGAGACATAAAAATTGTGCTACGGGAGGTTCAGAGTATGATAGATGAGGTTCTGCTGTGGCTGTCTGCAATATTGTCCTTTTTATCCACCTCACACCATATGCTCTTAGCAAAATAGCTATAATATAAAGGAATCACTTCACTTCCATTGAAATGCAGCTGCGTTAGACTACTCAGCTGTAATCAATGAAAGAAAAATGCTCGGTGCCTTTTAAGCTGTAAGGGGAATTTACAGAGGCATAATGAAATTATTCAGTGTGAATTCAGCTGGGCTGCAAGAACAGACAAAACCTTCCTGTTCAAAATCGTGGAGCAGAGCTTTATCCAGAAGTTACTTTGGCTTTCTGTGATCACCACAAGAAAAATGATGCAAAAAGGTCATGGATATTTCTCAGCTGATATGACTAGGTCTGACTCAAACCAGTGGAAATTACAGGATATTGTCTCGGAGGGCTCTTGTGAGTTAATAAAAAGTTTCCTGGAATGATTTACAAATTTGAATTGCACAAAGGAATACAATGAAGGGAAATGGGGAAACTCAGGTTACACAAAGCATTGCAGAGCATTTGTGAAAGTCATTTTCTAACGGTCATGAGCAGAGTTGAGGTCTATGAGTCTCTGGGATTTTGTACACTGCTAAATACTTATCTGCCTTAATATCCAACATTTCAGTTACTAAAATAAGTAGTTTCACCTTTCCATTGTTTTAGAGGAAAAAAAAAGGTTTCTTAAGTATGTTTTTTACTGAACCAGTTTGCACTTTGTGGTCAGGCTGGGCATCCTTTTATCGAAGAGGGTTGGATTAAAACTACATGCTTGCCTCGAAAATAAACTGACCCTTCAAACACTTGTTTGGGTAAGCCATGGAAGAGCTGAGGAGATAGTGGAGGGCTGGAAGGAAAGAATAGTTGGTACAATCTTCAAGGAACAACAGAATAATGATCCTAACATCTGGCTTGTAACTAATGCAAATAGCATAACAATAAAACATGCTATTAAGTTTTTACAATACAATATCCAGGAAGATCATCAGACAGGTGATTTCGATGGGTCTCTGATAGTTTATGCCAGGTGGGGATCTCCTCTTATTTGCAACCCAGGGTGGGGTTTATGAAAATAACATGCAGGTGTGGAAGATGTGGAGAAAACCCAGCTAGAGGGACGAGCAGAGGGGAATATGAGTATACCTGTGTGTGTATGGTAAAGGGAAGAAGCAGTTGGTATTTCTCTCTAGGACCAAAATCCGAGAAGTACAGAGGACCTCTAAGGTGCTAATTCATGGTTCACAGTGGACGTGAATGGCAGCTGAGGGCGCAGAGGAGACACGGGTTGGCAAGGATGGGCCAGGATGCGACTGGTGGGACAGCGCTGCTACATCACATAAAGCTGCACCTCTCCCCCGACACATCTGCAATTATTTTGTTTTCCTTCCCACATGAAGCCCCGGTCAAGGTCTGGCCCCTGGAAAACTGCTGTTATGGTGCTACCAGTAATGTTTTGTCAGGGGTGAACTGGGCTCATGGAGTTTCCTGTGGCTGAAAAGGCCTTGAGAGCTCCTGCTACAGACCCCCGTTTTTGGAAAGTGTATACCAGCCACTCAGCAAATCTCTACAGAAGACCTGTATGAATTCTCCTTTTCTAATCACTCAAATTCAAGTAATATTCAGATAATAGCTGTAAAATATTAACCTGTTATACAACATGTTCTGTGGAAGTAAGTTCTGGTATGAAGGTAATTTATTCAGTGTTACATACTGGTGAGAAATGACGGGCTTAAAATGAAAAAGAAAAAAAAAGACTGAAAGAATGGAGTGATACAGCTGGATATTCTCCTTTATTTAGAAGCAGGCAGCTACCGTTGGACTATTCAGGATTCTGGCATTGCTATAGAGGAGCCCTAATCAATATGCATGAAAATTTTTTCAGAGGTTTGTGGTGACAAATTTATATAAGTTTATCTGGAAGATTTCTAAAACTAATAGCATTTGTCGTATGAATATTATACAATTAATGTCGAGCTGAAATACCAGCAGTCTACTATTAATTTTAACATAAGAATGGGAACATTAACATTATCTGAATTCCAATTACTGTGGGAAGGAGCAAAATACCACTAATGGGGAAAAAAGCTGTTCTTTACTATTCTATTCTGTCCTGTGCTCGCTGCCCAGGTGTGGGGACGTGTTTGCTGCAGGAGAGCTGTTTTAAGGCACTGGGATCCCAAAATGAAAGAGATTTTCTGAGCAATATGCTCTCCATTTGAAAATGTGATGACATTTGCTGTATCAGACTTAATTTGTGTTAGCCTCGCATATGTGACAGTTTATTACCAGAAACCAAATTTTCTGAAGTGGCAATGCATTGTACAAACATCGCTACTGCTGTTCACGCACCTCTTACTGATGGCAAATAAGGGATGCATTGCAGTCACAATGCTGCTTCTTGCTCAGCCATCCTTCCAAAAAAAGAGTCATTTCAAATCCACTTTTCATAAGTACAGTAGTGCCCTATAAAACTGCATGAGTAATTCAAGCTGAGCTTGGTCTGGATCTCCAATAGTGATCTTGGACACCTTCTCCAGAAGATTTTTTGGGGTTGTTTGGTTTTGGGTGTTTCTTGGGTTTTGTGTGGGTTTGGGGTTTTTTTGTTGTTGTTCTCAGGGGGGTTTGAGTCCTTTACAGGCATCTTCATGTGGAATCTCAGAAAAGATTTCAGGGCACGCAAATCCGTAATCAGCTGCTAGGGCTTGTGTAGTGCCAGGAGGCTGCTCTAGGCATGATGCTCCTGTGACTCCTACAGAGAGGCAGAGGAAAGCAAAGCCCAAAGGCAAAGCAATTTTTAACCTTAATTTCCAGCTATTCTCAGAGAGCAGATGGGAAGATGGAGACATGGTCTGTTCTCTGGACCGTCACAAAAGTCCAGAGGCTGCAGAAGTGCCGAATGCCAGAGCTGGGAGGAGCATCACCCACATCTACGTTCAGTGGGGAAAGGGCTGTTGGCTACACTGCAATGCAGCTCCACTCTTTTCCTGGTGTGAACATGGACGAGCTGACTTCCAGGAGCGCTCTCGCTGGGGCAGAAGGGAAATAAATTGTCAAAAATGTGGATTCTGCCTGGGGGCTTGAGTACGATGCCCAAAGCCTTGCTCACACTGCTGGGACATGTCAGGTCACACTGAGCAACATTGGAGATGCTTCGTGTCCTGACTTGGGATTAAAGTGGGGAGGAGAGCCAGTTCTTAGAGGAAAAAATCCTGGAGGGGTTCCACGAGCAAACAAAACTTATTCTGCAGCCGAAAACTTATCTTCTATTGCAATTTAGGTAATCCCTAGGCAGCAAAAAGCCAAATTCCCATCTTCGGTTACAGCAGCATCAATGTGGAAAAACTCTCCTTCAATCACACCACCACCACTGCAATCCTGAGCAGCATTGCCCAGCACAAGCCCAGCACATATGCAGCAGAGAGGATAGCAGTTTTATTAGGGACTGGAAGTGCTGGAAATCACCCTCTGGTGTGCCAGAATTCAAGAGTAGCAGTACTGCTCATTATACGATATTAATAGCGTGGTTTGGAGAGGCCACTGCTGCATTTGGGCTCTGAAGTTATATAGCACCATAAGCTACTAAACACATAAAAACATATTACCCTTTAAGATCTTGATTGTCTTCAGTTTACTATGCCTACTCAAGAGTGTTACGCTTTACAAGGGACAATATTACAGTACATGTGATAAAACTACTGTATCATGAGTAGAGCCAGAGTGGCTCGTGCTGTGCTCCGTGGGGACACCGGCGTGCGGGGAAGCCAGGAGGCTTCAATGTTTAAATGTCAGGATTAATGCACGGGATCCAGGGAAAAAAGTGACTATACGAGTCCACTCCGCTTGTTCTTCAAGAGCAATGACACCCTCCACAAAGCTGACACTCTTCAAAGCCTCTCCTTGAGGTACATCAGACCTGATAAAATCAGAAGATGATTTGTAACATACTTTTCTCCCCGCGCCAAGCTCTGCACGAATATTTCTAGCGAGGAAATCTTTCTCTTGAGCTGATGCAGAATGGTGCTTAGGACCACCAGCATAAAAAGTTTGAAGAGAAAAAGGCTCCTTTATGCACCACGTCTGCTAGCATTGCCCGTTCCATCTTTTGACTCAGAAGACTTACGACTTTTTTTTCTGAGTATTGTGGTCATGGTTCTTCTGGCTTTGTCTAAGAAGTTGATAGTCCTTTAATATATTTTATGAGTTAAATGGCATCTTTAAGGTGTGCAAAGCACTGAGTGGCACTGCTGAATGACACAGTCTTGCTGTCTGGCTCCTCGGAGAAAGCCACATCGTAGAAATCCTTTCTCCTGCTCGAGGCAATCAGTCCTCTGCCAGGGTTTCCCCTCAACACACCAGACAGGGGTGCATCTTCTATGCACTTGCTTGTGATCCTCGAGACTGTAAAGCTAATATATTACCCCAGAAATCTGCTCTGAGGGGTTCACCTACAAAAGACAATAATCTGAATTAAGAGTCATTTAAAAGACCCCACAATTATGGCATGGTTTTGTTTGATTTGTGAGTAATAGCTGCTACTATGAGTATTGGGAGTAGAGCGAAGGAAAAACCACCACCTAGAAAGAAAGAAAGGGAGAAAATAGCTCGCATCTCCCCGGCACCGCTGCCGCGCAGCTTGCTTTCTCACCAGGATGTCTCTCTTGGGTAGAACCACCCCTGCTGCCTCCTCAGGAAAATTCCTGCAAATTTGTGTGCTGAAAAGTGAAAATAACATTTCATAAACATACGCGGGCAGATTTATGCCAACTAGAAGCCTACGAGAGGATTTTTCAAAGGCATATTTGACAGTGAATATGGTGCGACTAAATGACTGGAGGAACATTTCGACAACTTGACTTGAGCAGGTAACAACGTGGCCACATCTCAGTTATTTCCATCTGGATCGAGAAGGTGGAGATAGTAGCCAGACATCCTCCTATCTCACTCGGCAGTTTATCTTGAATTTGCGTAAACTAATCTATGCCAAACTCTAGTGAGAACGGCCTTCTCTGATAAGATCCTGCCCCTGCGATGATGGACATCCCCCTGAAAAATCTGCTCTCACCAGATTTCGCTGACAAATGGGAATCTCATGCCTTAACCCACACATAATTTTGCCTGGAGATTATAATACTATTTTAATTCATCTACACTTACTGTAGCAAATACTACAAAATGCAAATCCTCTGGTATGAAGAAACAGTTATGTAAGACCTTATTTAAAAGGGTCTTATTTAAGAATGCACTTAAGCATATGTTCAGTTTCAATGACACATCCTAAAGAGTGAGGGTCTTAAAAATACACCTGAGAGTTCTCCTTCCCCTCTGAGGGATTTAGGTAAAATATTACCTAATGCAGCTGGGTATTTTTCTGTGTAAGATGACTTGGCAGAAAGAGCATTTCTTCAGGCAAAATCACGTTCCTTTTCAGGAAAGATTCTTTCTTAAAACATTTGCATTAGAAGTTTTTTTCAGTGATGTTTAAAAATCATTGCATAACAAATATGGTGCTGTGGAAAAAAAATAAAAAGGGAGACTAAATGAATTCTTCCTTTTAAGCCTCAAAAAAAAAGAGGTGATCTTGGACAGACAATCTTTAAACAAGGGGAAGTGTGAGTTCATGAGAACATTTCAGATACTCACACTGGGGTACAATGGCAAAAGCAGCTTTGCAAGACTAGCAGGTATTTTTTTCCCTACAATTTCTTAAAAAGCCAGACTGATTCCTAGGGACAGCAGAGAAGTGTATTAAGCTTTGGTTCATTCCCTGCATTCAGTGAAGAGAGTTTTTGGGAAAGATGCCCAGATACTATGGACCAAGTTCAGCTCCCGCGTAAGCAGACAGAATTCCCACTGAAATCAATGGGAGCTGCACCTGCTGACTTTGGAGTTGAATATGGCCCAATATGTGGATACTATAAAGGTTCTGTTTCCAAAGTTTCTTCTGGCTTCTTTTGTGGGAATGCAGACCTGGCGCCAGGAACGTCAGAAGACCAATAAATTCACTATGGGAACTTCCAGGCAAATGACAACTCTCTCGCACAAAACAAATCCAGAAGCTCACACGATGCTGAAGGACAAATTCGCAGTGTTCCCCCAGTTCATTTGCATGAATGCCAGTTTCAGACATGCTCTGAGAGAAGAAAACGGGGAGTGTGCGGCTAGGAGGGATACTACAGGAAATGCTTTGATTGGTTTGCCCAAATTATTTGGATAAATATCTTAATTATCCCAGATATTTGTTAACTCACTGTAATAGTGGTCTGAACTCACTGAGAAAGGGATGCTATATGTATATAAGCTATTTGATGGCCGGTCTCAAGAGCTGCTACGCTACGTCTTCCCAATTTGGACTGAATTTTAGCTGTGACTGTCTCCAGGGGCAGAATAAAAGTACAGACAGGCTAGAGGAGCCCATCCAGAAAAAAAAAAGCAGTAGCTTGAATGTATCCACATGGCGTTGAATACAGAGGAGTTAACAAAAGCATTATGTAAAGGAGACAGTTTGTCTCTGCTGGGGTTACAATCGGCTGGTAACTGGGATTTAAACAACTGAGATTCAAAGTCCAGTTTTTGAGTAATTTCTCTATTATGGATCCAGTCTAGTCACATAGTGCATGTACTCTTGGCAAGTTGTGTGTAGGCAGTGGAAGTACAGAAAGAGAAAACTAAGACCTCAATAAAAGAAATAATCTTGGAGCCCCCACATTAAAAAAAAAAAAACAAACAAAACCAACCAACCAAACAAAAAAAACACCAGAAAGAAAGGGCAGTTTTAATTATTTAAAAATCCTAAATAAACCCAGCATTAGATCCATATCTCATGTTCTGATTTGACCAAAAAGTTTGAAAATATTTGAAGTTGGTACTTCTGGTTCAAGCCCATTTCGTTAACAGCCAAAACAAGAGCCTTCTAAGCCTTCGACTCATTTGTTTAAATGCAGTAGTTTTCTAAACAACGTATTGAGAAGGACATATTCACTTCATACCGTGAGCATCATGCCCCCTCTGAACGCTCATATGTGGTGTAAAGAATAAGGGAAGAGGAACGGGATGAAGGCTGTGAGTACCCAGGTGCCCATGGAAAGCCATCTTTCAAAGGAATATTGTAATTGCTTGTATTTGGCATCTCCTGGAATAGACCGTTTAGAAATCTCTTTTCCAAGCTGCTTACGATTAACAACCTTCTTTCCACGTCCTCCATCTCTAGACCAATATTCCTTCTGCTGCCGCTGAACCTATATGAGTCATCCATTCTAAAATATGTGGTGGTCACACAGTACACTAAAGTGCACATACACACACACACACACACACACAGAGTAAATTAGGGGAAAATTGATGTCAAGACCTATAGAGTATGAAGGGCCTTTTAAAACCAACCTTCAGAATGTGCTAATATTTACACATTCCCAAACCACCTGGAAATATGTTCCAACTGCTTTAAAGCATTTTCAGTATCATTTAAATGTATATGCAGCCATTCGCAGTTGTACATTAATTTACCCTAAAATCTAACGATAATTTGATCTCTTTGAAAAAACACCTGGCCCAATCCTAGCTTTTATAGGAAGTAAAAAATCCTATTCCAACCAAGAAAGAGCGAGGTTTTCTTTTTCTTCAACAATTTTCAGAAACTTTTTTTTTGCTTTTTATGCTGGAGATCCAATTCATTAGTTTTAAGGCTGTGCTTTTGTATAACCTTCTCGAATAAACATTTTTCTTTCTTCTCGCAAATGTAAGGTAGTTTGTATTTTATTAGGTTTGAAGAAGATTTGATGCTAGCATGTCTCAAATGACGGAAATCTGAATAAATGAAAACTTAAAAATACAGATCTTGTTTGTATTATGCACATGTAAGGTTTAGGTCTTTTTATTCTCTGTAGAACTCTATCAAAGATTTGATAGGAATGAATAGTTACAGTCCATAATTGAACGCACTACTGACTTTATTTTGGGTTCCATGTTTATGTTCTGCTGAACTAGAACAAATAATCTTAATTTTCATATATCCAGCTCCATCTGGACTCAACTGCAAATACACAGAGAAACAAGAATTTTATTTTGAAATCTATTTTAAATAAATGATTGTATATCCAAGGTTTAAAACAAAACCAAAACACCTAGAAGCATTTGTGGTCCTCTTAATTCTCCTGCAGACAAAAGGGGTGAGCTTAAAGTCGCTAGAGTCAACCTGCACCTGTGTTTCTTTCTTCTCAGTAGCAATAATTATCCTCCTTAGGAATGAACTGTGACATTTAATTGCCTATAAACACATTTTAAGATCTGGGGATGGATTTTGCTATTCGATTGGAAAACGCGGCGAGTTTCTTCCAGGTACAGGTGTGATTGCAGCACGCCCCTCTCGCTGCCGTGGGTCGGCATCGCGGCACCCCAGGCGGCACTCGCCTGAGCCCGGTTCACGTTCAGTGAGGATTCACGTACATCCAAAGTTTAAGAGGCGCAAATCCAAAGTGCTCAATGCAGAAAAACATGTAATATAGCAGGGACAGATCCTTTCTGCCCATCACGTGGGGTAAAAGTCCGATCCCTCTCCCAGTCAGGTTGACGGAATTCTTGCCGGTAGTATTATATATTAAAGTTAAAATATGCGTTGCTTTGAAAGAGTTAATAATACGAGATTAATAGCTGTTATAAGCACGTTGCAGGCATCAGGAGTTTGTGTTATAAAATGTAATAAGCACATCAACAGATGGTCTGGTAGATGCTTATAAGCCATGGTTACAAGCACGCGATTGACCTGTTGGACTCTGTAACAATCTCCACAACTGACTAGCCATGTATTCAAACACCTCGCAGTCATTCATTAACTCTTTGCAAACTATTTACACGCAGGCCATTAATATACAGCGTGATCACGTTGCTGCTGCCTGCAACAGGAGCAGGATAGAGCCCTAATTACTTGCAACAGTTTATTAATTCAATACATTAACGGTAGGCACGTTTTGACAGCGGCGGTGCCGGAGCGGGGAAGCCGACAGACGCTGGAACTGAGCGGCAGCTGTTCCCCTGCACCTATCGCTCACTCGTGTGCTGCCACGCTCACCTTCCAGGTGTCTTTTTTGACTAATTTGTCACATTCAGCAACACGAAAGGGGAGACAGACACGAGAGCACGGAGGTTCGGTAGGGAAGTGAAATTGCCGTGGCTGTGCCGCGCCGCGAAGGCTCGGCGCGACTGCGGAGTGCATCGACAGCCTTTCAGAACGCTGTCAGAAAGGCACAAACATCAGCATAATTTATCGGTGGCTATTTTAGGCAGGTGCACGGGAACTCTAAATATACGGCATTCACCGCTTGCGGCAGTTGCTATGGATATGATATCTCGGGCCTGTAACGAGGGTTATAAACACTGTTGTGTGCTTATTATTGTTGTTGTTATTAAAACATGAATTTTATAGTTATTCCTGCTCAGCTTCTGCCCCTAAATCGTTCATGTAACTGCGTACTTCTTTGTTTGAAGGCGGGACGTGTGTGGGAAAGAAGTAATAAACAATACCCTTCCTTCCCTTCTGCTTTTTATTTGCTCCAGAAGGGACCAATTTTAAGCCACTGTTTGCAGTAGTATTAGGGCCAGGAGAATTAGAAATCACTCAGAGCCAAAGAAGTGCACTTCATTTGGGTCTATCTGATTAGTACTCTGGTATTTAAGTCTTGCACACATCAAGCATGTCCGATCTTTTTTTTTTTTCCCCTGCTCCATTTGTCTTAAGAGGTTGGTCTCCTGCAGCTGCAGGGATTCTGCTCAGCCCTCTCGCTCTTGTGGCAAGACGGTTACTTCTACCCAACGCTGCAAATCTGGGAAAGAAAAGACGGCCGGTGGATGGAGTGGCTCTACAGACACCTCGACCACTGCAGAGGAGTTAACGGCAACCTGCCCACCCGGCGTCCATCCAACTGCACGCTGTGCTCCTGTCCCCCTGCCAAGAGGAGACTGAGCCTCCTCCTGCAGTCGGGAGCCCGTGAAGGTCGTTGGCACGTGAGGCAATTCACAGCGGAGCAAAAAGTGGCAAAAAAAGTGGAAAACGTGGTAAAAATGGGCAACCCACACTTTGCCTAACATTGAGGGGCTTCTTATGAGCCTATAAAACGCAGTTTATAAGTGGAGATTTTGGGGGGGAAATGGGTGATGTCCAAAGATCTGTATGTGTCCTTCAGGTGTACAAATCACACTCACCCAAGTTGTGTAAAAGGTGTATCACTCACGAGCACGCTTAATTACCCACACCAATCTACCAACAAAGATGTTCAGCCTGTAACAGAGCCTGGACAAGGTGAGCTGGCAACGCTAGGAGCCCCTGGAGAAGAGGAGGTGGGTGCTGTCTGCCACCGGGCGCGGGGCAGAGGCCATACACGGAGCTGCCCAGAGCTTCAAAGAAGCAGCACCTCAAGCGGACGTGGGCAATGCTCCGTGACGGCTGACCTTCGTCCTGGGGAGCTGACACGGTCGGAGAAGGCAGGAGAATAAATTTCAACTACTCCCGTGTGCCGGTAATACAAAATGTTCAGATGCTTAAAGGTTATGACAAGCTAGCGTCTGGTAAAGAGGTCAGTCTGCCCTGAAAGCGTTGCAGAAGCCAAAATAAAGTCTAGTCAAGCCCATGCGGAGTACGAGCACTGAGGCAGGGAAAATAGCGAGGCCTCTTTCTCCCCAGAGGTGGCCCCAGAAAGCAGCAGTAAGGCTGCTGTTAAAATTAAAATATGGCTGAGTATTAGGATATTTGCCTTGGGCAGATATATGTTTTGAGAGACCGGGGTCAGTGGCTGTTTTAACCGCGTTGTTTCATCCCCACTGCCACATTTCCTGAATTTTCCACTTAAGCGGCATTTTAAACAGGACGCAGGTATGCTGGTGGCATTCGGCATCACACTCTAGAGGGTAAAATGTGTGTGTGTGTGAGTATTCATGTGTTTCCTTCTGTCCATCTGTCTATCTCAAGGACCATAAACCAGCAGTGGAAAAAGGGGATGCATGAAACCTAGTGCGAACGGAGGGGAAGAATGATTGTAGAACCAATGGGACAGAGAAGAAAGTAATTTTCTACCATCAGGAAAGATCAAGTCATGGCAAAATGATTTCTTACACTAAGGAAAATTATAGTTTAGACTTTATGTGCAAAAAGAAAGGAGGGAAAAGCTTTGCGCAAATCTAGACGCACAATATGCATGGAATACGCAGTGTATACCTTATTTTTAAAATGTTTTATTTATGATTAGTGGCTTCATGTAGGAGACACTGCCAAGGATCGAGACCTCAGCGAATTGCTAGGCAATAACAAAAGAACAGTGACTGCTACAGTTTATAGCCGAGCTGCTGGGCAAGAGGCAGCCGGCAGAAAAAGTGGGAATGAGGTCTAAGCTGGGGGAGAATGAGCTGACAAAATAAACGAGTTAGGAAAAAATGGAGCGATGGTTTCAGCAAATCTCAGCAAAGATCTCAAATGGCCACACCTTGGGGAGCCTTCTCCTAACGCATCCTTGATGTATTCAGATGGACTTGGGGGGACGATGATCTATAGGATTTTTGCATTTTGACAACCTCATTTAATCCATTTGCTGAAATGTCTCCCTTTTGGATTGGGTACTTTTACATCCAGTCAGTTTTACTTTCTTGTGATAAAGTTCCAGCAAAACATTTTTAATCATTTCCCGATACAAAGAAAGGCTTAAGCTTTTCAAGCTGCTTTTAGGATCTGAGTGGCTGTAGGATGCCAGATCTGGGTTCCCAGTAAATAAAAACTCCTCATCATTCATATCAACCTCCTTTGCGTGGGACTATAGATAAAAGCAGAGGCAAAAACTGTTGACAAGGAAACGGATTTCATCATGAAGCACCTTTGCACATTACCATGAAAATTACCTTTAATTTGTCCAAATTATAACTCTTTAATTTTGCACATGGCGCAGGTAGTACAGTTTGCTCAAGGTTTTCACCATCAAAGATATGACCATGCTGTGGCTGTACGCGTTGAAAAATCCTGACTTAAATACTTCCACTGAAAATAACAGGACCGCTCTTGGAGAAAGATGCCAACGTACAGGAGCCGAATCTGATCAAAGGTGTGCGATGAAGCTGAGCGTGTGTACGCACACGGCTGGCACTGAAAGCTGCCGAACGCATGAAAAGGTAAGGAAAGCTGAGCACTGGGCACAGCTTTCCTCTTAAGCTCTTAAGAGTACAGAGCTATGGGCATCTCAGCATTCACAGAAAAAGGGCTTCTTCCCATGTACCTCCACAGATGTTATGGGTTGAGGAACCCGCAACAATTTCTTGTTGTTTAGACAATTATTCTCTCACCTGATGACCCCTCCCCACCCGGGAAGGGGAATTGGGAAAAAAAACAAGGCAACCCAAGGGTTGAAATATAAACAGATTTAATAGAATAAGACTAGATAATTAACATTAGTAACACTAAAGAACCAATATTGAGCCCAATACCAATATAAAATACACAAGGATTATACTCAGCCCATTCTATCCATAGGAAGCCGTGCGCTCCCAGCAGCGGACAGCAAACGTGGGACACTGTGAGCGCTGCGGCTTCGGGAGGAAGGGACGGGCTCAGGGCTCCGGCACCGGGGCAAGGAGTTCACAGGGTGGCAGCCGTCATGGGAGAGAGGGAACTCCTCAGCAAACTGTCTAATTTATAGTGAATGTGATGTTGATGGTATGAAATAATGCTGTTGGCCAGTGTGGGTCAAGTGCTCAGATCTCACTCCTCCTCATCCCCGCACCTGGCGAGCTCAAAAACACCGAGACCTTGAAACCCACACACCACAGCTGGCTACAGAGTAAATATTTTCACCAGTTCAGACACTAGAGTCTTCTAAAAGTGCAGTTTTCCCAAGCATTAGAAGAGACTTGACTGAAAAGTAAAATAACCAGAAGAGAAATTAGTCCTGTGTCGCTCAAACCAGGACAACAGCATAACAGGTAGAGATGTCCTGGTGGAATCCAGCCAAATAATTCCAAATTATGAATTTCACATTGGCAGCTCGGGAGGATGGAGAGCACTGCAAAACGCCTCTAGTTCAACACTGTGTTATTATCAGCATTATATTTTTTTTTTCCTTTTAAAAGAATCTGACAGATTCCAGAAACAAATTATGTTACGACACCTATAGGACTGTGTTTATACGAGACTGTAAGCTCTTTGGGGGCACTGCACATCCTTTTGTTCCCTGCCTGTATGGCATCCAGTACAACGCGCTTGTCCATGACTTGCTCTATTCGTCCAAGTAATGAAAGAAAGGCTATTTCATAATAATAAAAGTTCTTTATGACAGCAGAATGATAAATGATAGATGCCCGGTTCCCACTTCAGCTCTGTCTTTACACAACAATACATTAATTTGTAAATAACCCATTACAGTTTATGCTGCAGCAATGCCATAATGTGCACAGAAAGGACGCTTGTTCTGCTCAGTATCCGGCAGCAGTGGTTGGCGCAGCTGTAGAGAGCAATAGCAAAAATTTACGGGACACGAAGACCTTTCTGGTCTGACTTAACTGAAGCCATGAATGGCCTTTGCGCAGTTGTTAAAGTCTACGGCAGACACACACGTGGCCGTCCAGGCCAGTTTCACACGCAAACACCTGATTTTCTCGCACTGCATCTCGAGAGGGTCGTGCCACCACCCAAAGGGGCACGCACCCGTGCTTTCAATTGTCACCGAATTGTTGACGCAGTCCTGGGCACACGCGCACATGTGGCAAGTCTGCCCGTTGTACGCGGTGGTGATTCTCCCCGTACCTCTGTGACGCAGAATAAAGCCTTTTCATCTCTCCTAAGGGGTATGAGCACCAATGTGTAACTGAGACAGCAATACCGGCCCGTTCTGGCACGGCAAATGGTATAAAAATGGATGAACTACAAGAAAAACGTGTATAAGGCTGTGGAGAATGATGCAGTAACGTAACGGAGGCTGTTGTAATACAACACGTTCCAGAAGAATTTAGGTTTGGATGCAAAAATGTAATTTTGACATTTGCATTAATAATGTGGTATTTGCATATTTCTTAATGTAGTTTTTTTTTGGTGGTGGTGGTGGGGGGGGTTTTTTACTAGAACATAGCTAATGCTGACAGATGCCTGCTTGCTTACATTCCGGCATCGTTTCGGTATCTCCCCGTGCCGAAACATCGCAACCCCTCTGCCGCTGCTCGGGACACCCACACGCCGCACCGGCGGGGAGCCCGGGCCCCCCCTTCTCAGCCCGCCCCACCGAACCCCGTCGCGCCCCGTTGGGGGCCCGGCCCGTGCGGTGCCGTTACCGGAGACCAACGGGCTCCCACCGGAGCCCGCACCGCCGACGGCGCGCACGGACGGGGCGGCGCTCCGCCCCCCCCCCGGCCCAGCTCCGTGCAGTAAATAAATACACAGAACACGTGAAAAATCAGAGCTGTGTTTCTCTTTCCTTTTTTCCCCTCCCCCTTCCCCCCTAACCCGGCCCCTTCCTTTTTATATATGATTTTTTTTGTTTGTTTTTTTTCCCCATTTCTGAAGCAGACGGAGGTGCCGCCGTGAGCGGGGGGTCGCTCCCCGCGCTCCCCCCACCCCGCAGGATGCTGCGCCCGTCAGGGCTCCGCCGCCTCCTCCTCCTCCTCCTTCCGTACCCCCCCTCCTCCGCTTCCCCGTAGGCGCGGCGGCAGAGGCCCAGGCCCGGTCCCGGTCCCGGTCCCGCAGCAGCCCGGCCTGCAGCCGCCCCGCTCCGCTCCGCTCAGTTCCGTTCCGCGGCTCCGGCTTTTCCCTCGCGCCCCGCCGCCGCCTCCGCGCGCGCTGCTGCCGCCGCCGCCGCCTGGGCGAGGAGCGCGGGGAAGGGGGGGGGGGGGAGTGAGGGAGCGCGCGCCGCTGTGCCAGAGAGGGCGCGTGCGCGCGCGAGCGAGGAGAAGGCGGGCGCGAGCCCCGTCCCCGTGCGGCCGCAGAGAGGAGAAGCGGCGGCGGCGGCGCGACGCTGAGGCTGTTGTTTACCAGCGCTCCCTCTCCGTCGTGCGAAGGGAGCCAGCGCGGAGGAGGAGGAGGATGATGATGATAAGGGGGGCAGACGCGGCAGCAGAGCGCTGCAAACGCTGCTGCAAGCGGGCGGTGAATTAATTGGGAGGAGCAGCAGATCGTTCCCCCCCATCCCGTCCCCCCCCCCCGCCACCACCCCCTTCCCCGGAGGAATTACAGACCCTTCGCAACAAGCTCCTGGGCTTTGACCTTCAGCAAACCGGATCGCCTTCCTCGTCGTTCGTGTGTCCCCCCCTCCGCCCCCTCGGCTCACACACACACGCACACCTCTTCCCGGCTCCCCCTCCCCCTTCCTTGGGCTGGGCAGCGCGAGGGGAAGGTTTGCAGCGCGCGCACACCCAGAGGAGGAGGAGGGAAAAAAGACAAAAAAAAAAAAAAAAAAGGAAAAGGATTTACAAATTCGCTGGGTGGTTTTTGTTGTTGTTGTTGTTGTTGTCGTCCTCCTCCTCCTCCTCCCCCCCCCCCCCCCCCCGGGCCCCCCCCCCCCCCCGCCCCCGGCGCGATGGCAAGGCGGCTCGGAGGGATGCGAGGCGGAGAGCTGCGGGGGGAGGAGGCGGGGTGCTGAGCCGCTCCGCTCGCCCTGCTGCTGCTTTGTGTGTGTGTCCTGGATTTTTCTTCTCCTTCTTTTTTTTTTTCCCTTTCCCTTTTTTTTTTTTTTGGGGGGGGGGGGGGGAGAAGGAGCCTGTGGCAGCGGCGCCGAGGAGAGGAAGAGGAGAGGGGGGGGGGGGGGAGAAAGGAAGCCTTTTTTAATTCATTTTCCTTCCAAATTCCGCATTTCGACTCTCTGCAGCCAGCCGGACTTGTGGTGGTGGCGGCGGCGGCGGTGTTGTGGGTGGTGGTTGTGCGTGGGGTGTTGTGTTTTTTTTTATTATTATTTTTATTATTTTTTCCTCCTTCCACCCCCCCCTCCTCCTGGCTGAGCGGGGAGAGGAGCCGGGGGGATCCCGCCAGGGCAGCCCCGTCCCCGCGCGGAGGGACGGAGAAGCGGTTGTTGTTTTGTAATAAGATTGTCTGGGTCGCGCACCCCCCTCCACCCCCCGCACCCCCCCCTTCCCCCCCGCAGCCCTCCCAGGGTTTTTTTTGTGTGTGTGTGTGTGTCTCTCCCTCTGTCTGTCTGTGTGTGTGTGTGCGCGCTGCCTCCGTGTGCGGTGTTTGAAAATGGAGGTTGAAGATGCAGACTGCCAGCCCCGATGTGCCTCATGTTTGCGGCTCCTGTGCACCATGTACCACTGCAGCCAGCGCTGAGGGGAGACGGCGGCGACGACGACGACGACGACCCCCGCCCCGCCGCCCCGGAGCCCGCCCCGCCGCCCCGGAGACAGCGTCGCCCCGGGGCTTTCATGCCTTGTTGTTGTTGTTGCCGTTAATACATCTTGAATATCTGTGTATTTTTGGTGTGGTTGCTCCGGAAGATCAACACCCAGGGACCTCAAAACCCCTCCGGTTTGCCAGTCCGAAGGGTCTTGTTTTTTTACATTTCTTGAGGCAACGTGGATTTATTTATCCTGCCCCGGTTCTCGTCCGCCTTCGTTATTTTCAAGAGGACGGGGAGAGAGAAGAAAGCGAACAATTTTGGACTCTTTTTTTTTTTTTTTTTTTTTTTTTTTTTTTTCGGAAAGGGGGATTTTGTCCAATTAAAAAAAGAGGAATGAAGTCTGGCGCTGGAGGAGGGTCCCTCGCCGTCGTCTGGGGGTTACTGCTCGTCTTCGCCGCACTTTGTCTGTGGCCAACAAATGGGGAAAGTGAGTACGGTGCGTGTCGGCCTGGGGGGGGGGGGGGGGGGGGAGGTCGGCGAGGGGCCCCCGGGGCGTGTGAGGGAGCGGCGGAGGGGTTCCCGCTGCGGGGCTGCCTGGGAGGGGGGTGCGAGGGCGTCGGCTGCCGGTGTGTGTTTGGGGGGTGTGTGAGGGAGTCGGCGAGGGGGTTCCCTGTGTGAGGGGGCTCCCGGGGGGTTGTGTGTGAGGGGGGGGCCCTGTGTGTGAGGGGGCTCCTGGGGGGGTGTGTGTGTGAGGAGGGGGCTCCTGGGTGTGTGTGTGTGTGAGGGGGGGGCCCTGTGTGTGAGGGGGCTCCTGGGGGTGTGTGTGTGTGTGGGGGGGGGCCCTGTGTGTGAGGGGGCTCCTGTGTGTGTGTGTGTGTGAGGGGGCTCCCGGGTGTGTTGAGGGGGTCATTGTGGGTGTGTGAGGGGCTCCCGGGTGTGTGTGTGGTGAGGGGGTCCCCTGGGTGTGGTGAGGGGGCTCGCCGGGTGGGTGTGAGGGGCTCCCGGGTTGTGTATGTATGTGAGGGGGGTCCCCGGTTGTGTTGAGGGGGTCATTTTGTGTGTGTGTGTGTGTGTGTTGAAGGGCTCCCTGTGTGTGAGGGGATCATTGTGTGTGTGAGAGGGCTCCCAGGTGTGTGTGTGTGTGTATGTGCGAGGGGGACCCTGATTGTGTTGAGGGGGTCATTGTGTGTGTGAGGGGCTCCCGGGTGTGTGTGTGTGTGTATGTGCGAGGGGGACCCTGATTGTGTTGAGGGGGTCATTGTGTGTGTGAGGGGCTCCCGGGTGTGTGTGTGTGTGAGGGGGGACCCTGTGTGTGAGGGGATCGTTGTGTGTGTGTGAGGGGGTCCCCGGTTGCGTTGAGGGGGTCATTGTGTGTGTGGTGAGGGGCTCCCGGGTGTGTGTGTGTGAGGGGGTCCCCGGTTGTGTTGAGGGAGTCATGGTGTGTGCGGTCAGGGGCACCCGGGTGCGGTGAGGGGGCTCGCGGGGGGTGTGAGGGGCTCCCGGGGCTTCACGCCGTTTCCCGCCGCGGTGCGCGGGTATCGCCCCTGCCCGCGGGGATGTGCGTGTTTTCCCTCCTGTTACGCCTCTGCTCCTCGGGCACGTTTAACAACGCGGGGCCGCACTCCTCCCTCCCTCCCCCGGCGGGCGGCCGGCTGGGTTTACACACGGGATGGGGCCGAGCCGCAGCCCCCGGCCCGGAGGAGGGGGTCGCGATGCGCGGCCGTCCCCTCCTTTGTGTTCCCCCCCCCAACAGACACACACACACACACCCCGGACCCGCCCGCTACTCCCGACCCCCCTCCGCAGCCCGGCGCCGCGTTGGGACCCCTGCGGCCGGGGCTGGAGCCGCGTAGTAAACACCGGCAACGCGGGCAGCACCGCGCTTCCCTTCCCCGCGTTGGAGGGAAGGAGCTCGGTCTTTTGTCAATATTTAGCGGCTGTACGCAATAACCTGCCGTAGCGCGTGGAGAGTTCCTGGAAATAAGCCTTTTTATTGCCGGTTTACTGCCGAGGAAGGGTTTCACTCGCTGCGCTCGGGGTGCAGAATCACGGCGGCGTCCCGCAAGCTAAAGGTCGCGCGCTGCCGCCGTGGGGTTTGATTGGTTTTTTTTTTTTCCCCCTTTTTTTTTTTTTTTTTTCTCCTTTATTTATATGAATTTCTAGGTTGATGCTTCACGTTTGTGCGTATTAGAAAGGTGTGACGGCCGGGCGGGCTGTATTATTAAAGGTGTTGTGTTTTGTTTTGTTGTTGTTGTTCTCCCCGCAGCCGCGCTGCAGGCGGCACGCGGGGCTGGCGCGCGGGCGGCGGCGGGAAAAGCGCGGTTGGTCGCCGGCAAGCAGCCCCGCGCGCGCGGCGCCGGGGGCCCTCCCGCCCTTCACCGGCTGCGCCTCACGTCGCGGGGCCGCTCCCTCCGTCCGTCCGTCTGTCCGTCTCGTTCGGGAGTTGCAAAAGCCCCGGCTCCTTGTCGTCGCGCGTTTCAAACCTGCGCTGGTATGGCGGTGCCCGCCCCCTTGGGGCGCGGGGGGAAACGCAGCGGGGGGCAGGGACGGCGGGCGCTGCCGCTGATGAGGCCGCGAGCATCACCGGGTTCATCCCGGTGCTGATGGGTTTTTTTCTGCTGGTGGTGCGCCCGGGGCTCACGCTGCATTGGGGATGTCTTGCGTGAAATCGGCCTTCCCGTGTTTTCTGGAGAGTCTCTAGGCAGGGAGATGGCACATGTGCCTTTGGAGGCCAACCGTTTTAAAAGCTGCTCCCTCTCCTTCGGCGTCTGCGGAGACAGGGATGTTTCTCTGCTGCGTCTTGGTGCTTTAATTTCTTCCGCTGTGTGTTTTCCAGCGTGCTCCGTGAGCTGTCGTTGTGCGCCTCTCGCTTTCAAGAAAGATGCGTGTTGTTGGCGGGGAGGAACGGAGAGATGAATTTTCTCCATTTTTAAATGTAAAGGGGAAGAGTTTAGGAGCTAGAGAGGCTTTTCTAAAAGTAGTAGTTTCAGGTTGAAAAGAAAGGGAAGTTCTTTGGATGCACTGACAATGAGGCTAACTACAAAAAAAAAAAAACCCAACATGTGAGCAAGAAGCGCATAGACGGAGTCTGTAATGCATGTTGAGTAATACTGTGTTTCATTAGCCGGTGAATGCCAATTAACTCCTTGCAAATTAAGGCCCAGCTTAGGCTTTTGCATCGTAGTGGTGAGGCTAGCGAGGGCTGGAGAGCCGCGGTCTTACTTCCACAAGCTGAACTTTTTGGCTAGAGCTGTTTTCAAGAAGAAAGATTAATCTCTTAAGTTTAATAACAAAACCCCAGTGCCCTTCTTCAGGGAAGGGCTTACAAAGAATCGAGTAGCGTGGAGAAACGGAACAGGAGAGGAGGGGGAGGTCTGGTGTATCCTTAAACTGGTAGGGTACACGCTTAGCTTTTTCTTTTTTCTTGTCTTACCTGGTACAGAACACCTTCAAGTAAAAATGCTCACCCAGCTCTGGCAGTAAAGTAAGGCAGGAACAGTATGTTAGGATTTTAGGTTCCAGTGCTCTGAAGTGTTTGCGGTTGCCACTTAGCTAAAATGACCCAATTAAGAACCTCCCAAATGAAATATCTTCTTCTGAAGAAGATCTAGGCGTTTAAATATGGGAAGATATGCTGAAAAACTTGTCTTAGCTGAATGCTGCCTCTAATCGATCGTCTTTGTAGTTTACAGTTTAATAGCCTTTGTTTTCACGAGTTATTGCTGAAAGAATTTTGCTGTTAGGGGGAAAAATGATCTCCAGAGCAGATGTTTTGCATCTCTTCATATTCTTCTCTCTCTCCACAATAGTGGAAGGAAGATTAATCTTAATTTTTATTTGTTTTTCATATATACTGTGTCATAGCTAAAAGGCACTTCCATTTTCGGTCAAACAAGCAAGGCATTCCTAAATAGGAATACAAAGGAGTTACAACAGGAGGGGAGAGACCCGTCCCTTTAATGCTAAATTCTATAAAATCTGTTCATGGTTATATGACAGAAACCTCTTTAAAATGCAGGTAGCTTCAGTGGAAAGCTTCTGATTCAAAAACAGTGATTAAAAAATTCTGAGAATTTCCTGAGATTTTGTTAGAACAGCACAGAAATAAAAATAAAAAGACCCTCCCATAAGTATGTGCCGGTGTAACAGTGCGTGTGATGTGCAAAGCTACAGCTGTTGGAGACTGCTTTGTCCTGGGGGTGGGTTTAAGGTGAAGCGTAAATAGGTGTTTTCTTCCTTTTCTTCCTTGAGTGTGATGGGATTTTGATTTTCACCCTTGTGTACGTTTACAAAGGGAATGTCTAGAAGGGAATGGGTTAAACATTCAGAATAAAAATAATGTTTTTGGGTCTGATGATACTTCAGACTGGTAGATACCTTGATGGATCTGTTTATGTTAGCTCTGAGCTTTTGTTTGTCTATCCAGACTATGTTTTTTGTTTCTGATGTTAATAATCAGTAGCTCATGCTGTGTGTTGAATCTCTCTCCCAGGCTGCTTAGTAAAAACCCTCATGACCTCCTGAGTGTCAGTGTTACACACACCTAGCTTTCACGTCAGCGTTTTCATATACACCTAGTGGTTAGTGAATGTTGTTAACTGGGAGTTGGGTAATTCCTTCTCTAATTGAGGTTGTGAATAGAAAATGCCAGAGCGTTGAAGGAATTGGTGTCAGTCGGGTTCACCAGAAAGAAGAGAGGAGGAAAGGGCTCAGGAAGTGATGGTGATTGGAGTCCATGGGAAGGATCGGTGAGCCAGGCAGTACTTTGACTTTTTTTGATTGTATTAGATTGCACTTTCCATACCAGAACTGGAGCAAAGGCTTGTGTGACTCAGAAACTGAAAGGGTTAGGAAATGGTAGTGACTTAGCTAATATCAGGCAAAATGTGTTGAGAACGTGAGAAAGCAGAGGAGTGGGTGTGGAAAGAAGATGTGTGTTAGAAGTTTCAGTGCTGAACCAACATTTGAGAGAGAGAAATACTTTGTGTAACGTGAAGGGAGTTTAACTTAGTTCTTAAGTATGTTGTGAGAAGTGAGGAAAGGAAGGGGCTGCAGAGAGCGAGAAGACATCAAGTAGTTTAACTTCAGTGCAACAGAAGGCATGATTTATTTGGTTTAATAGGGAAATTGCTTAGATTTGATAAACTCTTGTGTTAATTTTCATGTCGGCTTTTCCCTGACCGGCTGTTCCTTCAAACTAATTCTAGAGTATAGTTAAAGCACAACTCCAGTGACACTAAAGTTGTTTTTGTCTTGAAATATACACGCAGAATCTAGTGTTGAGGAATTTCCATGTGATCATTTTTGAATCTCTCTCCATTGGTAAATAATTAAATTCTGACAGTATATGTTACCTTGGGAAAAGTTGTTTCAAATCCTGTTTAATTGTCTGCTAAACTGGCATTCACTAAGAAAATCTTGGAGGAGAATCCCTTCAGTGAGGAGATATATTTTTATTTTTTTTTAAGCATCTAACAGTTAGAATTAAAATACATTTCAGGGCTGAAACTGTTAGCTTTAAAGGACAACTTCAGTTCATATTTAACGGAAGCTTTTTTCTCTTCCCCAATAATTTTTACTTTTTTTTTTTTTACACTGAGGTAGATTTTACCAGTGATCACTGGAACTATTAACTCACTGAGACCAGAAGAGGCAGTTTTGTTAAGTGATTAATTATATTGTGTGTATATTCCATCTGTGTGAATTGTGAGTTACCGCAGACTTCATTGTAGAGAAGTTTGTTTATGGTCCTGAACTTTGAGAGAGAGAGGAAATAATATATGCAGGAAACCTGTTTTTCTCACACTGGATGTTAGCTTTATGATCCCACACAGAAAACAACTTATCTAGCTCATCATCTGTAACGGCCCTAAAGTTCATAACTTACAAAATATACTGAATTAAATTACTAAAAAAAAATGAGAGTTATTTTTCTATATTATCTGTAGCTAAATTCATAAACTTCATGAGCATTATTTTACTTTCTTGAAGTGATGATTGAGAAGCAATGGCAACTTTCTGAAAAAGTTTTTTAAACTTTGGTTTATGAAATTAAATACATTCTTATTTGGAGTTTAGTGTAAAGCTTTCACATTTGGAAGTGCTCTCTGATATTATCAAGTAGCAGCTGTTTTTTATTTATATGTGTGAGTGCGCACACAGGAAGGGGTAAACTGCAGTTTGTTATTGAAAACTATTGTGTATATTACTAAATTTTAAAAAAGCTGTAGTTTCAGTAATTGTCTTAAGAGTCTCATAATTAAAGCTGTTGTAGATTTGTAGTTTCAGTTTATTTCAGATCTTTGACAAAGTTGAGCTTTTAAGGTTTCGGGACTTAGGTGGTAATGGAACATGCTGCTTTTAAGGGTTCTGTGTTCAGACAGACTTCGGGAATGCAATGATGTGTTTGAAAGGTAGAAATACTGTTTTAAGTATTTTGATATATTTGACGTATAATTTTTCTATCACTGTAAATTGTATAGACAGCTTCTTTGTGTAGGTTACTTGGATTAGTTTTTATTATTTATGAAACCCACTTTAAAAAGAATAGTTTCAAAATTTTTTTATTTTACAAAAGCAGAACTCAACAAACAGTAGTTGGTGAAGACACACTTGTGGTTGTTAGCCAGTCTGTCTTGTGTGTGGTTTTTTTGGGTGGTGTTTTTTTTTTTTTTTTTTTTTTTTTCCTCTTAGCCAAGTCATGACAGGTACAATCTGGACTGATTTCTGTAGTACTATATTTGTCTTTTTTGTGTCCAGAACTGTCTGAGACAGACTTTGAGGACCGGCAGATGATTAGCAACATACAGTGTTCATTCATACATTTCTGTACTCTGCAAACAGAGCTGTACCAAGTCCTCAAACTCAAAAATAGAGTCTGGTTCCTTTAGGCAGGACTTGCTGTTTTTGTAAGTTTGGTAGTAGCTTGTCTTATTAATTAAGGAGATGCATTCTGGCAAAACTGGTGTTAGCATGGTGCTATGTTGTGATGGCTTAACTTGCATTTATCACTGAAAGTTTTTCTTCTTAACCTTTGCAAATGCTAAATATTAGCAGTTCCCTTAGGATGTCTTTCAAGACACCAATTAACTTCTTCAGTGTTGATATGCTCAAGAAGTTGCTGTTGTGGCACAAGATTATTTAAAATGTGCTGAAAAGCAAAATTGTTATTTCTTTATTTACAGATTGATTAGCATACGACTTGTAAGCTTTAATGTCATATAATTTTATTTATTAATTCTGGAATATGCAGATGCATACATTTCCTATTACTCTGTTCCTTTCTTGGTCAACTTGATGGTATGAGCAGAAATAAGCATCTGTATGTTTTAGTGACTCCCCAGTTAGTTTTTCAAGGAGACTGTTGTCTTTGACCTACACAGTGCGAAGGGACCTCACCCCCCAATAAAGTACGAAGATTATTCCTCTAGAGGGACAAACTCATTTAGTAAATATTTTGTTAGAACAGCAAACGTATGCTTTTGTAGCAACACAAAGTCATTTTAATAATAACTTGGACCAATAATTCACATTAAGATTGTCACCGAAGAGAAGCACTAACCAGGTTATGCTTTAAGAACTTCATGTTATTCTGTTGACTTGAGGAAAAAAAAAAAGTGTACATTATACAAATAAGAAGCTTCTGAAGCAGTAAATAGGTGACCTGCACGTGCATGTGCTTTAACATAATAGGTGTGTGTCCTGCTTTTGTGAATACTTAGTTTGTGAAGATGTGTGTTTTGGGCAAGTCCAGTAACCTAATGATTTCATTTGCTGTGTGTTGCTGATGAGGCACTTATTATTGAAATAGCTCTGTGACCAGTCTGAGTGAGTGTTATCTGCAAACCTCTTATTGGTGCCATTACATGCTGTAAAGATAGCTCTGTTTACTTGGAAGTGTGAGCATCAACTCTGATCAAAACACTTTCTCTTAACAGGTGGGCTTTTTTGGGAATTCTTTGGTGAACATCCCTTCTCCGTGTGGAGGGGAGCAGTGTCAGAATGTGATAACATCAGGCAAATGCAGAGAATATTGGAGTTCTTAATGATAGAGCCAAACTTTACATGTGTGTGTTTTCCTGCTGTTGAATGGGTGGTGGGTCACTTCTACTGATTGTTTCCAGAAGCTTTATAATGGTTTTTTTTTCCCCTTCAATATGAACAGTTCACAAATTGGTACACTACTCATTTAAGTCAGCTACTTACACAATACTGTTCAAATAGCAGAGGGTTTGATTGGAGGCAGGAAAGAAGAATTTTTTGAAGTTCAGAATGCATGAAATGAATACGTGCTGAAGTAGTCAAAGATCCCTTGTACTTTATCAGAGAGCAGTCTGCTTGAATGAAAGGTACTGTACCTGCTGTTAAGTTTATAAACTTGGTTTATACAGATTACTTTTTAAATTATTCATGATGCTACATTACAAGTATATCTGACAGGTTTAAAATAAATGGCTTGATGGTAAGAGGGAGCATGCATAAATTAGAGCTGGGATAATGTGCTCTTTGAAGTATCTCTTCCATTTGTTACTACTGGAATACAGTAGGTAGCTGCAGCTGAATGTGTGATTCTCAAGTACGGAGTACATCATTATCTTCAAACTGTGTTATAGTGGCAGTTCTTATGTAAGACGGATGAGATGAAGTGGCAGGGAGGACTAAGGTGCTCACTTTGTATTTAGCTATATACACATTTCTGCTGAAATGTGGAGGGTATTTGTGGGATGAAACTTCTGTAAGCACAGCCGTTGAAAGGGTCCTCTCATAGCTGTGTGTTGGTAAGGTTAGCGTAGCATCGCATTGTTTTATTTACTCTTTTTTGTTAGTATTGCTGTGGGCTTGTAAGAGGTGTTTTAGCAAGGTGATAGGAGTTTTTCCCTTATACTCAGTGGGACGCTGTATCTGGTTTGCTTATGGATCATGGTACTCAGCTTGAGAAGTCTTCCCAATCTGTATGCACAGCAGAACTTTGCAAGAGCTCAACTGTTGTGTTTGGAAAAGGTTATTGGTGGGGAAAGAGAATTCCAGATCTCTTGGATGCAAAACCAACTTCCCCAAACATAAATTGACACAGTGCTGGTTTTCCTGGTTTTTGTAGACAGGCTGCTCGTTATATTTGAGAAGCAAGTTCCCAGAGTAGTTTATGGTGTAGAAAAAAAACCCCCTAGAATGATGTGTGATAGAGCAGCCCTCAAAAATAATGAGAAGTTTTTCTGAAAGTGGAAGGTCTTCTTATAGAGATGGATAGTTCAAATCTTAAGTCTTAATCAAACGGGTACAGCATTTTGGAGCAAGGTCTGGTGACAGCTGCTCCTGGAAACAGCCTATAAGCAAACTTTGAAAAGAGAATTGGCTTGGACTTCGGAAGGGCTTTATCCCTGGATCTCACTGGGATGATTTCCTCATTATTTGCATTGGCTTCAGTTTAGAGTTGTCTCCACGTTTTCTCCTTCTACAAATAGTACGTTTTGCTTCTTTGCCGCTCCTATCACCTCCCCTTGGGTCCTTCTGTGTGAGAGTAACATGTACCTTGAAGGGCTTAAAAAGCACATTGCGAACACCTCGCGGGAGGAGTGCAGGCACTGGCACTGCACTGTCGGAACAAACACGTATTTGCACTGCTCAGCTGATCTTAGAGTAACATTTGGCTGTAGTGTTAGAGTTGAAATCGCAATGGAAATACCTTGTTTGTCTTATCCCCTGTGCTCTTTGCCAGTGCAGAAATTACTTTTATTGTGGTGTTTTTGTTACTTTCTCCTGGGGGTTTTGATGCGTAGTTACATCATTACTGTTGTCTTCTCTAGTCAAATTTCATGTATCCCACTGGGGATTTGGTTTGTTCTCCAAAATACTGATGGAGTTAAATGGTGTGGATTGTTTTTGAGCTTTCAGGCGGCTCTATCCTTCTTGCAGCAGAGAACCAGTGTTAAGAGAGACACTTAACATGATGATGGTACAAAGTGTGTTAAGAGGTTGCAGATCCACTGGGATGGAGCCGGTAGCCCACTGGACTTGTGATGGTGTCTGACTGCCACGATGGGATTCGTAGCTGCTGCTTCTCTCTGTTTGTTCTGTATCCCCAGCAGGTGGAAGCAGCTTGTGGTTCTGTATTGATTGCAGTTAACATCTTCTTTCAGTTTATTGTGGCTGAAGCTTTTTTTTTTTTCTTGAGATGGGTGTACATTTTGGTCCCTCGCAAATGCCATGTCTCCTGGGAAGTATGGAGGGTATGAACATCCAGCTGTATTAAGAGACGCATATAAGTTGCTGGTTTTGTGTGTGCTTTGCTCCTCTTTGTTGGACCTGAGAGGTTCCAAGGCTGGGGGAAGGAAAGCTGCAAACCAGTAGTATGTATGAGCATTTGTGCGTGGAGGAGGATGCCAGAAGTCAAAGGGACTGTTAGTCCTGTTGTTCATGCACCTTGGATGTGGAGATGTTTTTTTAATAAGTTACGTTGGTATTCCCTTGCAGCTCTTCCAGTGACTTACACCCATGATGGAGGATGAGTCTGTGCGGTTGTTACTGTACAAAAGAGCAAAAATGGGGTTTAAGACAAGCACATTTGTTGTTCCAAACTTGAGACTTGGCTTGGTTTGAGACTGTGACTTGAGCCCGCATGGGTCTTGTCTGGGAGTGACTGAAGGTTTTGATTGTTTGTCTGTTTCCTTTTTTGTGTGTGCGCTAATAAAATATTTATGTTTTTGTCACATTGAGTAGGCTGACTATGTGGACAAATATTTTCATTGATATTGTCTCATCAAGAGGCATGTAATATGTGTTTAATACTTAAATTAGGTTATGAGAATCCCTTTTAAAATTCAAGCTTGTATACGCTTCGATGGGTTGTGGTTCTAAAATGTGGCCAGCGTTACCAGTGAATGAACAAAGGTCCCTTCAAGTTGGTTCAGTTGTTATCCTACAGAAATAAGGCACAGAGAAATGCGTTTGTGTGTGTGTATGTGGCAGTGGTTCTGGACTTCAGCAGAAACACATGTGAAATGGACATCTGTTTTTACATGGTTTGTGTTTTTTTGTATCTCTTCTGGTAGTTCATTGTTTAAATAAACATGTTGCATTAGCTGTAAGGCTTTAGTGCCAAATGCCCACTGATGAGATGTGTGAGGGTTTTGTTGTTCCCAAGCCATACTGAGAAACAACAGCTTTACAATTCAATACATTCGAAGAAGATTACAAAAAGAATTTGGGGTGGATCGCAATCAGCACTTCAAAAGCAATAGCTTTGGAGTAACTCCGCTATAACACAGCACAGCCCATGGAAAAACACTGTCATCTTAACAGATGCAGTGTTATTTTGGAGATTCCACTGTATAAATACATGGACTGCGGTTAAATTGTGATGGCAACAGATGCAATCTCGGTTCTCAATTCTTTCATCTCTTTAATATTTAAAAATACACCACAAAGTAAAAGAAAAAACAATATCTAGGCTGAAAATATGTCTTCTGTAAATGGTTGGGGCTGTACCTTTTGGGCCATGTTTCATTTCAGATATGTCACTGCAGATTAGACTTGGGCAGAGTAAATGCTCATCTCTGTGAGGGCGTCTCTGCAAGTGCTGCTACTCACGGCTTATTGTACGATTTGCATATGAATGGAATTATTCAGCTATACTTAAGAAATGTCAGCAAGATTGAAGTCAAAGTTGGTTAACCTGGCAAAAAGATATTTCCAGTATTTTTCATGAAAGAAAGTGATAGTATGAAGACAAGAATTACACATTCCACTGGCTAAGCCAACATTGTCTGAGGATTTTCTTGGTGTGTTTTTTTTTTTTTTTTGGAGTTGATATCAGTGACTTTATTTTTAAATTTGTCTGCAATACATTGCAGTGTTTGAGAGCGAGAGAATTGGAATGCAGGAATCAGATGTTGTATCGTAATGCTGCACAGTTGTGCTCACATTTGTTTTTCTTTCCAGATTTGGTTTTGTTTAAATACTGATTTGATAAGTATAAATTGAAAGCAAGCATATTTTTTCTTCTTTTTTTTTTTTGTTCATGAACAGCAAATAAAGTACAGCAAGATGTTGTTATCAGTGCATTCACCTCTATGCATCCACTAGTTGAGTAGAAAATCCTGACGTTAAATACTGTAACTGGATTTTTAAAAGGGACCGGATAATTTTTGTGAGCAACAACATTGGTAGTCATGCATGCTAAAATAGGGAGTGATCACATCTCGTGCTTCAGAAGCTGACAGTATGCAAGGGTTGGGAAGAAATTGTATTCCTCCTCCGGGTGTTTGTATTTCCCTCCCCATTTTCGAAAAAAAAAAAAAGAGAAGTGCTGTCCTTGAGGGGTGGTTAAAAGACACGTTTTTAGAACCCTGACATGACTTAAGATGCTCATGTGACTGTCATCCAGGTGAAGGCACTTTGCCTGGGAAGCTGTGCGTTGTCAGGTGTTTGAAGACTCTACTCTTAGCAGAAGTGTGAGGGTGGGGGTGTTGGAATCAGCTTGGCTGGTAAGGAGATAGTATATTACACTAAAAATAAACCCCAGATCTTTACAGGCAACTGTTAAGATTACCTGGTGTCACGTGCGGTTAGGCAAAAGTTGAGGTGGCTTGAGCGTGGTTTGGCCTCCCTATGAGGATGGGCTGTGATGCTGTCTGTTCGTTCCATGGGACTTCTCTTCATTCTTCAGGAGAGTCTGCTTGCAGGGGTGTGGAGCTATTCAGTGTTTCTTGCTTGTTGCGTGTGTGGCCACAGGCCTTGTTTACTGCGGTATCAAAATTCCGTTCTGACCGAAGGATGACTGTCACTGCTCGTGGTGTCTCGTGCCTCGAGTGCGTCTTTAACACCCTCGCAGCTTGCCCCAGACCCGGAGAGATGAGAAGATTCCCATTTAATAGGAAGAAGTGGGTGGGGGAGAAGTGAGGAGCAGAGAGGCAGAGGATATAATTGTCATGTCCACTGTTATTTTTTGGGGGTGGAGGGTGGGGGGAATTCTCTGTTTAAGATGTCCACATACCCTGGTTGGGTGTGTCCACCTCTGTTCTCCCTCTCTGTCAATAATCAACCTTTTGTTAGTGTCACACGCTCACTATGTGGCTCCTCGATGTCTTGGTTGACGATGAGCGTGACAGCAAGGCTGGCTTTGTTGGTGTTGAGCCTGGTGCCCAGAAAGTGATGAACATAGCTTTAGGTTGTGGGTCTGTGGGATGCTGTGCACAGTCAGAATTGCTGAGATGTTTGGAGGGTGGAAGTGTTCATTTTCCTCTCAACTGATTAAACTAGCAAGTTACACTGGCTCATGGAAGGGCGCGATGAGAGCTTGAGGGGATGGGATCGTGTGGTTGAGAATGGGGCGAGGGAGAAGCGAAACAAATGATTGCTTTAGCACAGTTCTCCGACAAGCGCTACTCTCTGCTTTCCGTGTCTGTACCGTGAAAGATGGGTTTCGGTGACTTAGCCGTGCATCACTCAGGACTCTGGGACTGGAAGGGGAAATACTTCCTGCGGGTTAGGGAGCGTTCAGTACACAGATGAAAGTCTCTGCATCGGCTCTGAGGTGCAGCGTCGCAGCCCACCCCTGGCTGGCAGGGGTAGTTTGCTGAAATCACTGTGAACTTGAACGTGAGGGTTAGCGTGTTGCCATCCCGCCATCTTCTCAAAGTAGCTGAATTATTTTTATTGAAATACAGGGAGTGAGCTTGTTTAGCGAAGACAAGCTTCAGCAAAAGCCGTAGACTGAGTGCTTGATGAATGTAATAGTTTTACAGAATTAAAAACAATTCTGATGCTTCCGCTGAGCACTACAACTCTGTGTGGCTTCGTAACCTTCTGGTGGAAATGTCGAATTTCGGTCCAATTTGTCCTTCAAAGTTTATTTCTCCCTTAGTATGAAGGCCTCAAAGCACTAGTAGCACTTTTTTTTTTTTCTTTTATTGAGATGGAGTGTGAGTGATTTTTCATAGTGACTTGAAAGAGCACACAGGAAGAGCTTGCTTTAAATACGCAGTTTTAATCTCATTTTGCATATTTTTAGCTGGATATTTTATTGGCTGACGACTGTTAGAACACCTTGATTTGCAAATACAACCTTTTTGGCAAATACAGGCTTTTTTTGCCAATTAATAGCATTTGCCATTTCTACATATCCATGTAAATCATTAGATGCCTTGGATACGTTTACTCAGGTCCTTAATTTTCACATTTTTAATTGACAAAATGGCAATGGATGTATTTACTGGTAGATTACATCTCATTTGTGTTGGTTTTTTTTGTTTGAATGGAAAATGGAATTTTAATGGAAATGCAGAAGATCTGAATTTTGAGACTTAATTAAAACTTCAAGTGTGATGGACAGGCATGATGTAAAAAAAATCAATCGAGAAAATAGTTTGTTATTGTTTCTCAAAAGTTTAGAGCTAATAGATCTTGCCCACTGACCGTTTCACAGGTTCCTATGCAGGAGTCCTTTTTAATTTGGAATTAATTGCTCGTTGAACTGAACCATTTGAGTAAACTGAGATGAGGCAGTTGCAGAAGTAGCTGTTGAATGTAAAAGCTATCTTAGCATTTCCACAAAGGGTGGCTCCCAGAGAGCACTGAGCAGTAAATTCACCAGTCCAAACTTTTTTGTGTAAATTATATGCTTACTATTTTTATTTAAATTACAGTAGGCATTTGCTCTAATATATGCTGTTATAATTTCATGTTAGATTTGTAATTAAGTTTATTTTTAGAAGAATGCATTTAAGTGGTTTATATAAAATGATTTTCTATTTTTGCAAATGAAATAATTGTTTTTTATTGACTTTTAATTTCATGCAAATGTGTTTTTTTTGGCTTGGAGGTTATGTAAGCAGAAAGAAATCTAATGATTTGAGCGTATTCGCATAATATAAAGAATAGAAGATTCGTTGTCACTAGCTAGGGGCACTGGTAGGCAGAGTTAACTCTTATTTAGGCATGGTCAAATTGAGTGACGGCTGTTATAGAATGCAGTACAATGGGTTTATATAATAAATTTTGTTTATTGTTTGCTCTTCCTGGTTAAGCTAAGAAAGCCAAATTCTAACTGCATTTGGAATCTGACAGGGAGATAAGAAAGATGGTCATAATGTGGTGATTTCTCAAGACGCCTGAATATGTCGCAATCCATGGCGAATCTGATGGATAAGTGAGCGTTAATTGTGTGCAAGCCAGACTTGCTATTTTTAATTTGGCCTCGCTATCATGTCTCTTCACAGATGAATTTGAAGGCTAAGGGGAGTTGAGTGATGAGTCATTATTGAGTTAGTAAAATCACAATTGATCTCCATTTCCTGTTGATTCCAAAATTACTGAAGTGTGAAAGCTGAGAGTGACTGATGACTTCTGGGAGGGGAGTTTGAGGGTGGAATGTGGAAGTGACTCTGAAGTAATTCAATGCTGCCCTGGGTGTTCGTACAAAAATGTCTATAGCGAGAACAGGTGTGTGTCTGAGATGGGAGGCTTTGAAGAAAGTGTGATGGTCTGGCTAGCTGAGGTACCTAGAAGTAGTGATGATCTGGGCACTAAAATATGCTCTTCAGCAAGGTGGGGGGGAAGAGGTTTCTTAAGTGGCTACTGATAGAATCTTAAGATTAAACTTTTCATTAGCCCTCTCAGTATTGGAGATATCTTCTGATTGACCTGTGTTTCTGTCACTTGGCTCAGAAGATTTTGTCTTGAAATCCCTTTGCTCCCAGGTACTATTTATTTACTGTGAAAGTCTCAGGCTCTTTTGCAGCATGACAGCAGAATGGATGTCAGACTGCACAATGACAGAGAGTGGGATGTAGGGACAGCAGTGTTGTGTGAGGGAGAAAATCTTGCATATCTCGTTTGTTGTTTGCGATTATCTTTAGATGAATCCTTGATCTTGTCATTCTGTAGATTTGTTCTTGTGATGAAATGGGATTAATACTCTTTTGACAGATACTAATTAGAAACATTGTGGTAACGTGTGCAGGTAAGATTTAAAATTTCTTTTTTTCCCTCCTAGAACTTTCTGTTAGCAAAACTTTTTTTTTGTTGGGAACTATTAAATTACGTTACTAGACTCTGCCCACATTGAATATGTGAGAGTAAATTCTGCTGAAAGGGGATTTGTTGGAAGAAATTAAAGGGAGGATATATACTGTTCCACTTGGAAGCAAACTATAAGGAAGTCTTGACGTATCATTTCAGGAAGAGAAAACTTAGCTCAGTTCCCTGGAGGAATAAGAGGAGGTGTGAGGTAAGGCCGCCCCTTCTCCTCTGTTTATTGCGTCCCTCTCAAAATCCTGCTTTTAAAGATGTTTTCTGCAATGGTAATTTGGAAGGCAAAATAACAATCTGTGTTCTGTTTTACAACTCTTTAGATGGTCTTTGAACCGTTGAAACTCGTCATGGATGTACACTCTGATATGCTGTGTTAGAACAGAAATAAAGAACTAGGAGAAGGAGAAATATATTTTCTCCTTGGAAAGTGTACCAGCTTTTCCCAACGTTGCCATATTTAGGATTGTAGAGAACTGAGAAGGGGGGAAAAAGAGGTGGCTGATCTTGCTGTCCGTGAACAGCTTGGTTTTCAAATTTATAAACAAATCAGGAAAAATATCTTCCAGGCTTCTTGACAGGTTAGGTGTGTGGTTTTCACATTCAGAAAAGCTGATTCAGTTGGTCTGGCATTTGCAAGGGAACAACTAGAGAAATAAATTGCTCGAGAGGGTGTAAAGAACTTTCCTTTCCTCTAGAAAAAGTTGAGCAAACATGGAGGACTGAGTTGCATGGTTGAAATTTGGTGAACTGTGGAAAGGACACTAGTTTTCCGAGAAGCCTGGTGTGTCTTCAGGGTGTTGTGAATTCGGAGTAAGAGTTGCCACACTTAAAAAGACGTCTTAGTCTTACTGAGACTTACAAGAGCTTCAAGAGAGCTTTATTAGGGAGGGATCGTGGCAGTTCTTAAAGCTGTCATTTGCAGAGAATCTTCAAATACTGAAAGCCACACCTTGATACCTTATACCTTGTCTTGTAGGATCTATGTTGATATGTCCCAGTACAAAAGCATTTTGTTAAACCAATTAAATGCATAATATTTTTATTATACTTGTTTTGGAAAAATCAATATGACCAGTTTCCCTTTGAAATGACAAGAAGCCTGTTGTGCTGACAAAGTAGAATGCATTAGGAAGTGGTGCTTTGTATCCTCTCAAGAGTAATTGTGCTCTTGTTTTTTCTTAATCAGCAGGATGTTCTCCTGTATGTCAGATGTCTTAGTTGTTTTTGTGATCTGTATCGGAGAAGAGAGAGGGGGGAAGAAAATGTCAGAGAAACAGAATAGGTTTAAATCCTTTAAAACAGCAGAAAGCCTGCAGTGTTATATTTCTGTCTTAGTAAAACTGGTAATGGCCACGGACACTTTGTGTTTATGTTTGTGTTTTGAACAATAAATAAAAGAACAACTTGCCCTTCAGAAGAACATAATGCATAGCCTGCTGAAATACTGTGGAGCATAAGGGATGTAATTAACCATTTTCCCTTTAGCTTGGTTATGTTTCAGAAGGTAACTCAAGATGTCTAAAACATCTGAAATTGCTTATTTACCCGGTCACTGAAGTAAGGATTTTTCAAGTTGATTGTCTGAAAATCAAACCTCTTCTTCCTTTCTCCATTGCCTTCCCCTTCTTTCTTGTTTCCTGATTTGCACTTTCCAAATTTGTAGTAAGTTGAGTACTGATGATGGCCCTCCCCCCCTTTTTTTTTTTTAAAAAAAAAGGGGGGGGGGGGGCACTTAAAACAGCCATTGAAGAGAAAAGTTTATTTCCTGTCACTCTTGCTCAAGGCTACAGAGAATAGATCTTGGAAGTTTAGGCACTTATTCAGGCCTTTCGGAGGAGTTTTTAAAAGATGCTTGGCTTTTGATGCAATGAAGGAAGGGCTTGAAAGGACTGACAGCACAGCCAGGGTTTGGCTTATTGCGTGAATGAAACCTCTTGCTGAGATTCTGAAGTGCGTTGCTTTACTGACCAGGTGCTCAAGTAGCACAAATCTGTTCTGAACTGCTTCTTTTAAGACAGTTTTGGTACCATTCCATGGAAATGGGCTGAAAGGGGAAGAACCTGAAATCCTTCCAACTTTTTTGCCCCATCTTGACTCTCCTTGAAGAGTATGAATTAGTGTGAGAAAGTGTCTGTAGCTCTCGCTGGGTCAAATAGAGGTTGAGATAAAAATACATATCTCTGTGTGTATTGTAATATTGATCGTCATGTGGTAAATAATTCCTTGGCAGCAGGATTACCAAGTCTGATGTTTTACACTTCATTTGTAAGTTTTGGTGCAGTCTTGCTGCTGGCTGTGTGCTCAGAGCTGCTTTTTGGTTTTTGATGGATATCTTTTTCATTACTTCCTTTTGACCAGCCTTTCCTTTCAGATAAAGTATCATCCTTTGGATTGGTTAATATGACGGGAGCTCACTTGATGTGTTAGTTCACTGACTACTCTCTTTTTGTTATGACATTTTAATAAGTTAACGGTCTCCACAAAGACCCATTCCTGTCTGTCACTCACCTCCCCCAGCATGGGTGTGTACATATTCACACCAAAACAAAGATTACTTCCGAGTCTGTCTTTTGAATTCTTTGTTTTTATCTGTTCTATTGTAATCTTCACGTAGAGTCTATTCCATGCATTGCATTTTAAGGAGGAACACTGACCTCTGTGTTAATTTAGGTTACCTCTTTCTTTTTTTTTTCCCCCCTTTTCCTACACAGGTTGTCCCAGTTGGGATTTTTGGATTAATTTGGTGACGAATATCAAAATATGACTTGGGCTGGAAGCGAGGTCATTCAGACTTCATTTCAGCACTTAGAAGTTCTGTTCTGATTCATCTGTGCTGTCTTTTATTTTTCTCTTTGGCTTAACTCAGCTTTGGGCATCTGAGTTGAGATTAAAGCATGACTCTTCAGTGTTCTTCAGAATGCTGTCTTCCTGTGTTCTCTGTGCTAAGTGTAGCTTGGAAATATGTCTGTTGACTTTCTAGTTTGCAGCTTTGTCTCAACTGAGGTGGCTAATAGGTATGGGCTTTTGCAGAGATGCTGGATGGAACTGGAGCAGCTGGGACACTATCACGTGACTTTATCAGCCCTAATGCGGGGGTATACAAAAGCGTTTTACATTGTGGGAGGTGTTGGCTGTGCCAAGGTGAGCCATTGTCTTGGGCAAGTAGAGAGGAAAAGAGACTTGAGAAGGAAGGACTGGTATATCTCTTCTGGCAGTCTGAGTATGGGAAAGGAAGATGATGATGGGGGCAAGTACCCAGCGCAGTCATTCCGGTCGTTGGAGGACTCCGTTTTTCAGGTGGTTGCCTTTTCCAAACTGGACTAGAAATTTTTCCGTTAAAGACAGTGTGTGTGACCTTTCACAGATCTGGGGGTGGTTTGTGAATTCAAGACTTTCTCTTTGTGTCCCAAGTTGCTGGTTAATTGTGGAGGAAATAAGTAGACTAAGTCCTGGTTTCTGAATCTGAAGTTGAATGAAGCTGGCATGTGGTAAAGCAAAGCACAGTCTGCTCAGATATGTTTTCTTAACATGGAACCAACTAGCCTTGCATAAATACCGTGGTTTTCTTTCACAACAGCGATGAGAGGCCAGTAGAGCTGTCAGAGAAGTAAGGCAAGGCCAAGGACTGTTCATGAGCTGTGCTCTCCAGATGATTTTGCCTTCAAGCTAGCAGTTGGAAAAGAGGTTTTTTTTTTGTCTTCCCATTTAGGTCCTCTTTACCTATGGTTCTCCCCCACCCCCATTCTGTTAATTTCTGTTTTTGTTTTTTTTTTTTTTTTCCTCAGATCAGATGTAGTTTAAAGCTTTGCAGTATAGGTGTGTTTAAATGTGTATATGGCACTGTTACCCAACGTAGTTATGCCATCGAACACCTGCCCTGTAGGTGCAGTTTATATTGGCAGGAGGTGTTTGGCTTGTGTGACTTAATGTTGTTTGGGCAGGCAAATCATAACTACAGGCAGACAGACTTTTTTTTTTGGGGGGTGGCTGTAGTGACACATCCTTTGCAGTGGAGATCAGATTCTTCCTTTACTTTACAGGATTGGCAGCTGGTTTTGTGATATGTTGGGGGGGGGGGGGGGGGGGTGGCAGGAAGATGCGGGATGCTATAATTAGCTCTGGGATTTCAGAGCTTGGTGAAACCTTTCTGTGTCCAAAGGAAGCGGTCTTGCCAAAGCTTTGTTCGATGTAAAGTAGTCTGGATCCAGAGAGAGATTTTCTTTGCTGCAATCCTGTAGCCTAATTCTGAAGTCTTGTGAGCAGCTTCTGCCCGTACGACAGTTTCCTTCTTGTGAAGGGATGTGCAGAATTATTTCTGCTCGTGGTCCCTCTGTTTGAGAGACTCGGGTAATACTTTTTTGTCTGTCTTGCACAATACAAAGTAGCTGTATTGTTACTCATGCTAACAGTTTCAGAATGCAGTGAAAATAAAGAATATGTCATGGAATCACAGAATGGTTTAGGTTGGAAGGGACCTTAAAGATCATCTAGTTCCAGCCCCCCTGCCATGGGCAGGCACATCTCCCACATTGTCATTCAGGTTTATATATTTAAGAGCGTATTACTGTGTTCATGTAGTTTCTCTTGGTTCCCTTTTTGTCTAGCTCCTCTAATTTGTTGCAGTGGATAAAATTAAAAATTACTTTAAAACAATGAACTTCTAAGTTCTCTAAGGAAAGATTTCTTATAGATTAATTATAAATCTACTTACTACAATAATTTAAATATTAAGTGGTACACACTTGTTAACAAAGACAGATCACTTTGCTGAAGAAACACGCTTGCTCAGCAGGCTGTGTGATTCCAGGTGCTCTCGTGCTAAACCAGCTTTTGACAGCAGTAGCACACTCCACAAGTATCTAGGGAGGATATTTTTGTTTTAATCCAGTCAGCCATGTCATGGTGGTTGGTAAGTTCTATTGCAGTTGTGAAAACTTGAGTCTGAAAAGATGTCCCCTCTCTCCCCATATAGATGAAAACTGATTTTTGAGAGGATGAGATCTTTTAAGATAATGATCTTTCCAATAATCATGCTTTTCAAGAATTTGTTCAGGTTAAACCTAGTAAAGCATATTTAGATCCACTTTTTTGTAGTGAATGCAACAAGTTAACTTTAAATGTAACTTTGAAGTTGTTTTTCCAAGTTAAATCTTGGTTTGTATATTTCCCTTTGTAAATATCCACTATAAAACCAAATCGAAACCTTTTTTGAAAAAATGTGTCCCATGTAAGGTTCCCTGCTTTCGATCAGATTTCTAATTTTGTATTGTCCTAAATAAATATAGAGCTGTAGAACTGGACAAAGATGTTAATACTAAGTAAATATATTGCTCATCTTTTGGTTTAGTAAAAGTACCAAGTGAAGAGAGAAACCATATTTAGTGGAAAACCAGCATCATTTTGTAGTTACTAAATCCCAGTAATCTTAAAAAAACCCCTACCACCCCACCCCGAAATGTAAATGTAGAATGAAATAGTTAACTTTCATTTTGTGTCAGAATATTATGTTTATGTATTTAAGTGACAGCTGAAACTTGGTGATTGAATCACCTTGGTTAGAGTTAGTCCACTATTCTGTTCTTTCACTTGGTTGTTTTTCTCTCCTTGACGTTATCCATCTCTTCTTTCTGGCACAGATTTCTCCTGATTTCTTGTGTCATCTTCTTCATGACCAGAACAAATAGTGAAATAATACCAGGGAGTTTGCCAAACTCAATTTAAGTGTATGCTCTCCACCTGTATCTTTAGCTAGGAGTTGGTTGTGTATACAAGGTGTTAGGGTAAAAAGAATGGTGAAGATGGAGGTGTCCATCTCAGCCTTGATTTACCGTCTGGGATGAGTGTGTGCAGCTGCAGATCCCAGCGAAAGAAGGTGCCTGAGATTGGGAGTGTCTCAGGTATCCGGGTTTGATACTGGTGTTTGCTCTGGCTCTAAGTCCCCTCTCCCATAACTTCCTGAATGCCTTTCTTCCAACACTCTTCCCCCAAGGAGCAGAATAGATGATCCCTGATGATGAGTTGTTGAATGAGATGTGCCACGGCTGTGTTTCTCTAACGCAGCTGGACCCGGTGTTTTCTCATGGAGTGGATTTGTTAGAAATGCATTAGGGCAACCTTTTGCATCCAAGGCTCTCCAGAAGTACTTGCCAGAGGATGAATAGTAATTCTTCTGCCTGCTCTGCCATTCCAATCCTCTTCTAATAAAAGTGGATATTGTGACAGTAATAACAGTTGCCAAGCAATAGAACTCAGTACAGCTAGGCTGATTAAATACCTAAGCCATTTTGTTAACCAAAATTACAGCATTGTGCATCACCCACAGAGCTTACAGGCAGTGTCTAAAAACCTGTATATAGGGTTGGAACTCCAATGTCTTGGGTGGTATGTAAATGTAGAATGGAGCGTACGGGCTGAAATGTCACCTTGAACTTAAAAGTCAAGTGTGGACAAGCGACTGGGAGTAAACCACTGTTAGCCCTTCTTTTAACAAGGTGTATGTTTAGGTGTGGTTTTTGTTTTTTATTTCCACTATTTTACAGTGAATGTCAATTAATTGCTGCATAGATATGTTGAAAATCCTATACTTAGTATTGGGAGCTTTTCTTTATCTTCAGAGAGGTGAAGACCTTGGAGTTCTGGTGGTTGACTGTGCGTAAAAGGGCTCTAGTTTCCCATGCTTAACACTGTTTATCTGGTTGCTTCTCACCTGTGTGGTTTAAGGGTGCTTTGTTTGTGGCAAGACTCACCTTGACTGGTATCACAGAGGTGTTTTGTTGTTTTTTTTTCTTTTTTTCCTGGTTATTGTGCTGTGATACCCCTTAGACAATAAATAACCCTGTGTGAATGTTGTTCTAGTATAAAGAACACTTTCCTTGGCTGGGCTGTGTTTGTGATAATAAAAGCGAGTCAGAAGCATCCAATTGGCCAGAAAAGTGAGTTCATATAAGAACTCCTAGTGGTATAGCTACTTTGGTTTATATTTGCCTTAAATTGTGTTCTGGTGCAACTGTTTTTTGTTGATAAGACCTGAACTACTTAGTCACCTTGTCTTTCGTGCCAACCCCCATGCTTTTACCTTGTATTTGAAGAGGAAGGTTCTTTTTTCAATCTGGTTAGCTCATAACTGGAAAGCCCCACAGCACCTGCATATATGTAATTTAATACCTTTAAAGCCCTTTTTGGGGATTGCAAGTTGGTCATAGTTTAACTGCCTTGAGAAAGCAGGTTATGGCATGACCTATGTGATTTTAAGCTGGGTAGCTGCCCTGTGAAGGGAGGAGTGGGAGGGCTCCCTGTTCTGTTGAATAAGGTTTCGTAGTACTGTCTTCTTCCTCTGCAATTAGATGATTATGGTTTTTTTAAACTATCTTAAACATCTGTTCAGGTGGAACTATGGGATTAATGGAAGTCTTAATTCAGTTTGTTAAAACAGAAATATTACTATGGAAGGTCAGAGAATGTAGGATTTGTGTTTCAATATGTAAGAGATGGTTAGCACAGGATAGTGGGGCCATATGTTGCATATTGTTAAGAGTAATAGCATCAGACTTCTAATTTTTCTGTGGATCTAAGTATAACTTCCTGATGACTCTTATTAAATCCTTTAGCTGACCATTATGGATGCAGTTACATGTTATGATACTGTTTTGTTAATTTGGTTATAATGAAGCCTAAATGATCTGGCTTGGTTGGCCAGTTATTTTTCAAAAATTGGAAAGAAAAAATCTAAAAAAAACTGTAAAGAGGGGAGGGTTTCCTAGATTACTGCAGGATGGCAACTCAGCAGGCAGCTAGGAACATAGTGAAGTCTCCCTGAATGTGAGTTGCTGAGCCCAGCCACATGATTAATTTTCATTCTGGAAGAACTGGCTGCTTATCCTGACTCCCTAAGTGTGTATCCTGTAGGTTTCTGTCAGCCAGTTGGGAGTCATTTGGATGTGTAGACAACTGTTTTTAAAAATAAATAAATAAAATCATGTGCACAACTTTTTTGTTTTTAAGGTGGAGAAGAACAGTCCCCAGGAGAGACAATTTCTGTTAAGCTCTATTGTCATGACAGACTGTGAAACATAAAGTCAGTGTTATAAACAGCTTGTAATTTCAGACTTCCATTTTTGCTTTAGCAGGCATTGAACTGAAGCTACCGGCAAAGGGTTTAAACGTTATTATCACAGTTAAAAAAATGTTTTACTCTCATAGTTATTGATCATAACACGCCACCTACTCACTTCTATGTTACATATTTTGCATTGAATGGCATGCTCTTATTTTGCGGTGCTGTCAGAAAAGTGATAATGCAGGGTAAGAAAGAGTACAGAGGTTTGAAGTCTGTCTGTCTTCCTGTGAGGATGGAGTTCATCTGTAGTGATTTAGGCATCACCTGCTTTCTTCTGCAGTTTTTTTTTTCTTGTTTGACTTTGACAATTTTCTCATAAGCTGGCAAATTTGACCATACTATGACTCTGAACTGTTGCTGTGTAGTTTATAGAATTATTCTGGAGTTGCATTCAGCTGGTGCTTCAAACAGCTTTCACTTCCTTGTAAATACACAGAAACATCTCGCCAGAGATTCGCGTGTTCAGCTCCAGCCTTAATGCTCAAACAATGGCTTTCAATGTTTGACATATACTGGGTATTAATGGGTGAGGAATTTACTGTAGGTTTGATCTTTCTGTTAGATTTTTGTCTTTTTTCTTTCTCTTTGCTTGAGTGGCAGAGAATCTTGCAGGCATTTTCCATAACCTGGGCACTGCAGATCAGAGTTTAAAGTTTGGTGCTACTTTTACTTGCTTTGATAGCCAGGGATTCTGGGGTGATCATGCAAGCTCAGCTACTTGAACGTTATTAGCTCTACAGTACCTTCCTCCATTTTTGCCCTGTGTACCCATGAGGACAAACAGAAATCCACGCCAACTGAGCCACTCGCTCATGTTATGCTATTTCAGTAGTAGGAGGTAACATCTGTGGCTTCAGAGGAACCCCTGAGGGATGTGCTGGGCCAGTGCAGTCTTGGTGAGAGAGGATTAATTCAGGGATGACTTTGTCATGAGGATGCTTTCACGTGAGCTAGGCTAAATCTAGACCCGCTTGCTCTGGTGAGCTGTGTAGAGAAGGCATCAATCAATATTATTAAAGGGATTCAGTTCGTTTTGTTGGCTCCATTTTTGCTAAGCTGCTGTTCCTGTTGACATTCAAAGTAAAATGTTGGCAGAGAGAAAGCAAGTGAGATGAGGGACAGAAAAGTGATTTATTCTGAATTTTTTTTCTTTTGTGTAAACTTACGGGGAAGTTGGAGGAAGTTCATGGAAAGCAGCAATGCCAGAGATATCTTTAGCCAATGACAGCTGAAATTGCAAGAGCAAAAAGGCAGAGCCAGTTTTGAGTTTGTGATGTGGGTTGTAGTCCTTCTGTGTGTTATTTTTGTGAATGTTTTATTCTGGTCAGCTTGGTAACACAGTGGCCCTTGGATTTGGAATGTATAGTTAGTAGAGTGGTAAAAGAGAAAATTCAAGTAGGACACGTGTATTTTTCTAAGGGCTATGGGAGACAATGAGAACATGCGTGGAGAAGGGGAATCTGGTTGCTTTTTGAAGTGTTTGGGCCAAATTTGATTGGCCTTTTGTGACACCACTTTTTCCTGCCACATCTGGGAGAGAATTCTGTGAAAGGTTGTTAGGAGTGATGAGTGACACAAGGTAAATTAATGACAATAGACTATATTTCTCAAAAGTGACAAGGTACACTGCAGTGTAATCTCCAGTCCCTTGAGTGTTTGGAAGATCATAGTGGTCTGGCTTTGTCCTCCAAAGCTTAACTTTTAATTAAATGAAGAAAAACCCCAAGTCCCCTTCCTGTGCCTTAGAAGTATAAATAGGTATGTCATTGAAACTAGCATTCAAATGGAGAGAGTTGTTTTTTGTTTGGGTTTGAGTATTCCCTTTCATGTTTTGCAAAGATGGCAACATTGTGCTAGTGCTAGAAATACAGAAGTTGAAATTCAATTATGTACTTGCTTAGCAAAAGCTAAAATGGTTGATGTTTTCTGGATTGGGGGGTGCCTTTTACCTATTCCCCCGTCCCCCCCTGGGCAGACAGATGTAACTTCATAAAATCTTGGTAAATGTAAAGTAGTTTATGTAGCATATTCGATGAAGAGAAATAGTTCAGTGGTTAGGGAGACAGATTGAATCATGTGGTGTACATTTAGTTCCTTCCTTGTTACCGGCTCTGACATCCCAAGAGGTAACAGAGAAGCTGGCTTCCCTGGGAAGAGATCTAGTGATTGATGTGACACATGCAGGATAGGTGAGCTTAGAGAGTACAGAAATTTTGTGGGAGGTTGTGTAAGTACATTAAAGACACTAAAATATATATTTCATTCATAGTGTCACTACGAAGGCAAAACCAAGAGCTCAGTGGGTGGTGGAATCCTGTGTTAATGTAAAGTGTCATAAGCAATCTCTCCAACCACTGATTTCTGTGAACTCCGCATTTAATTTCTTCTTTGCATAGTATGCAATTAAAGAATCCTTAGACTTCTGTAGTAATTTTTTTTTCCCCTGCGTCTGCAGATGGTGCAACTATGCTGAAACTTTTCATGGGTTCGAAGGGAAATTGTGGTTGCTAATCAGTTCCTTCCAAGTCTTTTTACCTTTGCCTTCCAAGTCTTGGAGTGAAACTAGAGGAGCAAACTAGGCTTACGACCAGGCCATGGACTGCAGTACCTCCCTGTTCAGAGATGAGTGAATAAGAACACTTAAAGATTTTTCTTTTTCAGGGCTGTATGACAGTCCTGATGTTTTTCTTAAAACAAGTGTAGTACTTAGCAGTAAGAATGAAGAGAGAGGTTAAGGTCAAGTTTTACTTTTCCCTGTTTATAATCTGTATAGGCGTAACATTTTCAGACTATTCCCTCTCTGTTTCCACTGATGTGTCCCGCTTCTCTTCTGAGCAATGGCAGTTGGGTAGAAAAGAGGCTCCTTTCAAATCTGCTGGTGGGCTTTATTGTGTTCCTTTTTCCTAACCTGATTCAAACCAATTTTCCAGATAACATGGAGATTAGGGTGCTGTCATCAGCCAAGGTTGTTCTTTAACCTTTAAGTGTCTGCAAGGAATTTTTTTGAGCCATTGGTTTTTTTCCAATGTGCCAGACAACCCCTCTATTGAGTTGATCCAGTATATAGTCACTGTGCAGGCCATTGTACATTATGTAGGTCTAAGTCCACCCAGTGCAAGAAATGTGGTGTTTGTTGGTATGAGAGAGGGGTGGTAACTCTGGAGATGCTTGCCTTAAAAAGGACACTGCATGCTGTGGATCTGGGATGAGGGCTGCTGTCCGCAGCCATATTCAGCAGCTGCTTTGGACCCCCCCCCCCCTTCTTTTTTTTTTTTTAAATAAGGACCTGCCATAGATTAAAACTAAAAAAACACATGATGAAAATGAAGTGTCACTGTTGGGAATAAATAACAACGCTGTTCAGAAGATGTGCTGATCTCAGAAATACCCACAGCTCTGAGCTGACATTACTGAAGGACAATGTGGTGAAGCCCCTTTCGTTGGAGGGGTTTGGGAGAGAGCAATGTTACTGTGTGCAGTAACATCAGCTCTTAGCTGACCATCGAGTAGCAGTAGCTGCCTGGGAAAGCAAACCTCTCATTGAAGTAGAGTGTGCTCAGAAAAAGCCATTATTGGCAAAGTGAGATTTTTCCGGTGGTGGTGGTGTGAGCAAGCTACTTTGCTAAAAGTAGAACTGGCCACAATTGTTTTTTGTATTAGGCCTTGCAGTTCCTTCTTTGTGTAGGAAATCATCCAGCGCTGATGGTAACATACTGTACTTGTTACCACTGTACAGAATTTCAGGGTAGATGAGAAGTTGAGCAACCTCATGCCCTCCCTTAAAGGAACCCTTTTGAACCTTGTGGATCACAGACTTTGTCCTCAGAATGGGTGTTTTAACCCCTGGGCAGGAAGACAATGAGGAATTGGAACAAGTTGTGCACCTTCAGTGCTTTCTTTTCAGCAACCAGTGTAAGGGGATATGTTGGTTGGGTTTTTTTTTTTTGTTTAAATGGAAAAGCTGAAGGTGTCCAGGCTCCTCATTTAAGATAAAGCTTTGCATGTCTACTGTGAAGTAAAAGAAACAATTTTCCCAGAAGGGAAGTCAAAAGACGGGGAAACAAAGGGACGTCCTCACTTGCTTTGTTAACATGAGTATAAAAAACAGGAGAAGGGTGAATGGGAGTTGATTTAAAGATTACTAGTTAGATGTTAATGGCAAGCAGTCTATCCTGATTCTCATTTCAGAAATGTAAATGACTGCACAGGCTGAACAAGTCTCTGTTGCCAGGGAAAGCCTGACCCAGCTGGAGCAGACTTAGGTTGAAAAGGCCTTAGACTTGCGAAAGGGTTGTGCTGGGATGACTCGATGACTCAGAGCTGCCTTGGTGCTGCTTTGTCTAAGAGTTTTTTGGTGTTTGGTGTTTCTTGTTTGAGTGTTTTTGTTGGGTTGGTGCTTTTTTTTTTTTTTTTTGGTGTTGGGGGAGTTGGGTGTTGGACTAGAGGTAACTGGCACAAACTTGAGCACAGGAAGCTCCATCTTAACATGAGGAGGAACTTCTTTACTCTGAGGGTGGCAGAGCACTGGCACAGGGTGCCCAGAGAGGTGGTGGAGTCTCCCACACTGGAGACATTCAAAACCCGCCTGGATGCCGTCCTGTGCAACTGCTGCAGGTGTCCCTGCTGTGGCAGAGGGGTTGGACTAGATGATCTCCAGAGGTCCCTTCCAACCCTGACGATACTGTGATACTGGGAGCCAGATAGTGATGGCTGCTCCATCTTTAACCTCTGGCTAGTTGACAGGATACTGAGACCATTCAGTGTAGTACAATTTTTTAACATTACCCATAAAAGTAAAGGGCCAAAGGCAAGGCTTGAAATGTGAAGGTGTGTATTTTTCCAAGAAAAATCTAACCACTTGTAATTCTTCAGAACTTTTAAATGGAGTAACTGGGAGGAATAAAAAATTTGGAAGCAAGAACTACACCACAGTGAAATGGTTTCTTGTAGGAAAGTAATTCTTCTCTTGTTAAAAACAGTGAATGTGTGAACTGTCAATCCTGCCCTCTAACACCTTAGTATTGATAACAAATTAACTGCTATGAAGGTATGTACAGCTGTGACAGATGCTGTAGCAAGCAGAAGTTGCATTACAGGCGGATGAACAGCAGCCTTTCTGCTGATTTGTCTTTCGTAGCATGCCGTCTTGCGGAAAGAATGGTTCCTTTGAAACACTGGAGGGCAACAGGCACGTCCTTTTAGGAGTAGCTACTGACCTGAATAACTAGTGGGTACGTAAGAAGAATAAAGACCTGCTGAATGGAGTAAATGATTATTTGATGATAGATGATGATTAAATAGCAGGTGTTTCTCAAGGTGGCAAGGTTCTTCTCTGTGTCAAAATGTATTTTTATGATCAAAATGAGCATTAGCAAATTGTAGTTAAGGTCAAGAAAAAACTACTGAATCACTGTACCCTGAGCTCTTTGTGTCACACGCAGCTTTGCTTTAGTCTGCCCAATCTGTGTGTACTCAGTAGCGTCAACGCGCTACCCGTGTGCTGTGCAATGTGCGTGTTTGTTCACAGCCTCTGTTCTGCTCCTTGGTGCCCCAGCCTGGAACAGCACTTAGAAAGGAGGCTTGCCAGGAGATTCTGCCAGATTAAAGAATAGGCTGCAGGTTGCATTAATTACGCTCATCATATGAACCTGTTATGTGCAATCATTTTTCCTGGTAGTTCATTGACCCCGTCTCAGTTACATGATCAGGCTTGGATCTGTCCTCTGACTAGGCATGGGCTGCAGGTCCTCAGAAAGACTGTGGTATGGAGTGGGTTTTTCTGTTACCTTTGGAAGTTTACCTGTCCTGCAGCTTGCCCCCGGGATGCTCCCAGGAAAGAACAGCACAAGTGAGCTTCTTGTTCGATAGTAGGTGAAACTGGGCGCTTTTGAACTAAAACGCTACTTCCAGGGAGGTGTTTGTGTTCGTCTAGGTAAAGAATGCATTGCTTCTCTTTGGTATTTTACTGTATTGAGGAGTTCTCTTTTACACAAATAAATAATTATTTCTTTAAAGAACTAATTTCTCACTCAGAATTAGGTGCTTAATTTGGAATAAGTGAGAAATAATAGGCAGTTTAAGGAAAGGCTTGGAAATCTGTAAGCAGCTGAATAAAACCAGCATGAATCTGACTATGGGTAATTATCCTGGGTATTTATAATCTACCCAAAACTATTGGGGCAGGCCAATAAACAGATGTTGCATTTTTATTTTCTGTTAGTGAGCAAAATAAATACATAATAGTTTATTTCCAATTCTGAATTGAACATGAAACAAAGGTAAGTAATACTAGTCATATTAAAAAAGCTCTATAAGCTGGAATATCAAAAACTGGTAAATGGAATATAAATGCTCTAAAGAGCATTTTATGTGCATTTCATTCTGACAGACCAGTTTGTATTGTAAATCCATATATGCTTTCTCTAAAATGGGTTCCAAAGAAAACGCAGCACAGCCAAATGGAAATTGTAGTTGACTTTGAGCTCTGATTAATTTGTTTTTCATACAGTCCTTTTCAGGACAGTGAGAAAAACGTGAGAAAAAGATGATGCATTGTGATATAATTAACTTTCCTGAACAATGTGAATTTTAAAAGAAATTTCTTTAAAAAGAATTAAAAATTCCATCTGCTTTAATTTGAACTGTTTTTTCCAAATGTCAGTATGGACCAAGATGTTTGTCCTAATCCATGTTTGGGTCTCTGCAGTTCTCATTATATGCGTGAAGTTCTGCAAAACATAACTCACTAGATAAACTAATAAGTTCTTAAATCAAAAACGTCAACAGCATGCTCATCTGTAATCAGTTTCTAACATTAGAGCCCACTGGACTTTATCCTTTTCCGTATTGAGGGGATGGTGTTTCATAATTGAGGCAAGTGAGTGCGTACATTTGCCATAAAGTTCTAGAAGTCTCATTGATTTATAAAAGCATTAAATATCTAAAATTAAGTAACTTTCAAGCTGAAACAAACATAAAGCTAAAAGCAATATGACTTTTAAAGCCGAGCCTCAGAATAGACGCATGAACAGATATATAATGCTTTAGTTAACAGTTGCTGCCATTTCTCTTACAAATTGTTCTTTAGGGTATTGTAACTCAGCTGTTTTTAAACCCATCACTCTGGAACCTTGCCTACAAAATGTCAGCGCAAGTGCAAATTTCATTTCTTTAACAAAATAAAGGGCTTGGAGCAGTTAGGCTTTCTAAAATTTTATGGCAGTAAAATAAATTTTGCTACTTTTGCTTTGCCATAACAGGAACCATACTCTTCACCTTGTCCTGCCGGCAGGTAGAGACAGAATCCAAAACAGTTTAATTGGAAAAAACATTGTGTGTTCCAACTGGCTTTTTTTAAAAAAGAGAAGCCCAAAGTCGACATGTAAATGTACTCGTGTTATTGTCAGGCTGCGCTTTGGGCAGAGGGCACGGTCTCTTGAGGGTGGGTGGAGGGATTGTTCCTTTAGAAGAAAATTTCAGAAGTTGAAAGAAAGACAGCTTATTAAAGGAAGTTATTCTGGGTTGAGGTTGTCTTTCCTCCAGATTCAGGAGAGAAGCCTGCATTTCTGCTGCACAACCAATACATCTCTTATCAGATCTACTATCTTGGGAGTTCTTTAACATTCCCCCTCTCCCATCTGGCTTCTAAAGCTGGATAATGCCAACCCATTCACCTTTTCTAACGTTTTCCTGAAGTTAAAGCATTCACACTATTCCAGGCAGTAGTAAGCAATCCTTCTGTAGTCAGTATGTACTAAAATGGGCATTTCCCGTCGTGATGGCCAAGTGTTACTGTTTGTACATCAGTTTTGGTGTTTAGTTGTTGTTGTGTTGTTTGTTTGGGGTTTTTTTTTGTTTTGTTTTTTTCTTTAAAGTTTTATGGCATGAACTTTCTTGCACATAGCTGCTTCTAGTGCAGCAAGTCACATTTTAATAGCCTCTGCTTTCAGCTTGGATTTTTACAAGAAGGAAGATTAGGTAATAGTTTGTGTAGAAAACATCTGTTTCTTAACAAAGATCTCGCCCTGTTGTTTTTTTATGTTGTTCCTCTAACAGAGAGTCCTTTAGTCTTTTAAAGACTTTTAAGTCTTTAAGTCCTTGTCGGATATTAGAGTTGCTGTGGTTTTAGCATGCTCATGTTCTGGATCCTTTGTTAGCTTAAGTTATTAGCCCTAGATAAGTGTTGTGGGATGGAAGGACTGCTTTCTATTGTCAGTGCAATTTCTGAATCTCTGGACAATTTGTCTGGGTTAGAATTTAAGTTTTTTGGCTCCAGTGGTTGTTTAGACCTTTTCCTTGTCTGAGGAAAAGATGTTGTTAAAATAATTAAGCCTAGCATGCATAAAAAGAGAATCTTTCCACAAAATTGAATTGCTTGGGGTTTGTTTAAGTTTTGGCTTGCTTAAATAAATCGGCATTTTACTTTTGTTTGCTTACAAGCAACTTACTACCTATTCCGGGGAATCTTTTTTTCCATGTTTTCCACAGAAGACCAACTCTGAGGGTTTCCAAAAACAACAGCACTCTCGGCACTTCGTAGTTCTTGTTTTACATCAAAGTGCATTTCATGTGTCTAATTATTACGTTATTAGTACACTTCTCCAGCACCTTCAAAATTTTTTATGGTGATATGTGTCTCATATGGAAAGACCTGATATATAGAATTATTGGGGAATAATCCTTTCGGTCATTGTTTTGTTGAGAGTGCGTTGAGTTCAGTCTGCTGTTTTCAAGGGAAATTCCTCGCTGTGATGCTGTGCATTCTTGTAAATAAATTTACCCTGTGTTTCTTAGAATTCAGTAAACTTTTTTGTATCTTGGTGCCAAAATCAGTGAAAATTGGTTCACTGGAACATTCAAACAGGAATTCAGTGCATTAGCTACAAGTCCAACCACTTTCTTTTCCTCCCAGTCCCAGGGTAGGGAGTGCTGACCAGCTTTCCCTGGATTTTGTGTTGTTGCTGATCTATTGCATTACCAACATTCAAGAATTCGGGCTACTTTGGCTTGCGACCCTGGGAACAAAGACTGATTGGAGAAATAAGTTGTAATTTTCTGGAAAGTGTTGCCCTTTATGTGCATGTATCTTAAGGGGGTGGGGGGGGGGGCAGGGGGACGGCGGGGAGAGTAAATTAGTAACGAACGTAATGACCAGTGTATCACTCTGTTACCGAAGTTGTTTGGAGTCATGTTGCTGAACCCCTGGTCTGGTCACACATGTCATGATGTAATTTGAAGCAGGGTGTGCGAATGCATTCAGTTTATGCCTTTCTTACTGGGATCATAACCACCTCACTTCACCTGCTGTGGCCAGCAGGTTGAGGGAGGTGATTCTCCCCCGCTCTACTCCTCTCTGGTGAGACCCCACCTGGAGTGGGGAGTCCTGCTGGACCTGTTGGAGAGGGTCCAGAGAAGGGCCACAAAAATGATTGGTGGGATGGAGCACCTCTGCTGTGAGGACAGGCTGAGAGAATTTGGGTTGTTCAGCCTGGAGAAGAGGAAGTCCAGGGAGACCTCACTGCGGCCTTTCAGTACTGAAAGAGGGCCTATAAGAGAGATGGGGACAAACTTCTTAGCAGGACCTGTTGCAATAGTACGAGTGGTGGTGGTTTTAAACTAAAAAGAGGGTAGATTTAGACTAGATAGAAGGAAGACATTTTTTACACTGGCACAGGTTGCCCGGAGAGGTGGGAGATGCCCCATCCATCCCTGAAAACATTCAAGGTTGGACAGGGCTTTGAGCAGCCTGATCTAGTTGAAGATGTCCCTGCTTGTTTCAGGGGGAGTTGGACTAGATGATCTTTAAAGGTCCTTTCCAACCTAAAACTATTCTATAATTTTATCTTTATGTTCCTTAATCTAATGCAGCTCTTTTCAACAGCAATAATGAAACAACATTACTCTGTCTGCTGAAGAATTACAGATAGCTTGCATCTCTGTGCTGGTTCTGGTAGTGTTTATAGTGATAGGTTAAATGAGATGAATGCTCAATGGAGGTGTAAATCAAGTACTCATTTCCTGTTTTAACATTGCAACCTAATTAAGAAGTTAAAAAATTGTATGGCCATCAGAATATCCTACTTGCATTCAAATTTCAAAAGGCTTCAAAATACCTTATTTACTAACTTTCCTGTCTCCTTTTACATTTTCAGTTTGCGGGCCAAATGTTGACATTCGCAATGATATCCATGAGCTGAAACGCCTGGAGAACTGTACGGTAATTGAGGGTTTTCTTCAAATTCTGCTCATCTCTAAAGCAGAGGATTACCGCAACTTCCGCTTCCCAAAGCTCACTGTCATAACTGACTATTTGCTGCTGTTCCGTGTGGCAGGCTTGGAAAGCCTCAGTGATCTCTTCCCCAACCTCACAGTCATTCGTGGGAGGAACCTCTTCTACAACTATGCCTTGGTTATCTTTGAAATGACAAATCTTAAAGAGATTGGGCTTCACAACTTGAGGAACATAACCCGTGGGGCCATACGGATTGAGAAGAATTCTGACCTGTGTTACCTCTCCACGGTGGACTGGTCTCTCATCCTAGATGCAGTGTCCAATAACTACATCGTTGGGAATAAACCTCCAAAGGAATGTGGGGACTTGTGTCCAGGAACAATGGAAGAGAAGCCATTGTGCGAGAAGACTTCTATTAACAATGAGTACAACTACCGCTGCTGGACCACCAACCACTGCCAGAAAAGTAAGATTTGAGTAGATTGTGTGTTTTTGTTACCTCTTTCTGAAGTAAAGATTTAATTTTGTGGTTTTATTTTAAGCTCTTAGGCAACTTAAACTTTTACTCTAGTCATATGTAGTCCACATAATGAGTTATCCAGAATGGATTCCTCCCCAACCAGTGAAGGATCAGCTCACTTGATTGAAAAAAAAACAAACCACAAACCAAAACCGCCAACAACACAACAAAACAACACAAACTTTATGGGTTACTTCCCCATGGAAAAGATGGAAAGTAAGTGTAGAACTAAAGCCATTGTAGCAAAGCTGAAACCAGTTCTAACTCCCTTGAGGACTTTGGCAGGAGGTGGCTGTTGAATGCCATCTCTTCCTCCTTGCAGGAGTGACGTTACATATGTGCCAGAGTCATTGCTGTACCGAAGCTGTTAACTGGACTTACTTTGACTTTGTTCTTTGCCTCAGAAATTCCTGTAATGGTAAATTCTGTACTTAAGAACTTTTTTTACTGAAATTGGGTTGTACAGTACAGTCCGTAGCATCAAAGAGTCAATGGATATCTTGACTGTTGCTGAAATCATCCTTGTCTATTTTGTTCTTGTCTGGCATGACGGGGTTTATGTCTTTCTGATAGCAAGTATTAGCAAAAACAAAACCTGATCTCTTCTCACTTTTTAAAAATAGAGTAAACAAATACATAGTTTACTCAAATAACATGATTACATGGCAGGCTTTTTGAGTTCATCCTGTAACTTTACGAAAGCTGAGCCCTGCAGTATCAGTAGGGCTTAATTACAAGCGGTCGTCACTGGGAGGAACAGTTCCCAAGTTCTGCTTGCAGTCTTGACCAAAGCTGCTATAATGATAGGAAGAACCACAGTGTGAGAGAAAACAGGAACAGGGCTATATTCAGCTTACCTTCATTTGGGGATGCTGTTTTTTCTAAAGTGGCTCATCAGCTGCTTGTGAAGCCCTCATGTTCAATTAGAACTAAAATTAAAGTACCTTGAGGGCAATTTCAGTCAACACATGCCCAAAATAACTCTGAAAAAAGGCATTTGTAGGGCTGTGCTTTTATCAATACTGCTTACAGGAAATAAAGTTTGTTTTTAAGCAAAGAAAAGAAAACCCCTCAGCCTGTAACTGGGAGACTTTAATTTGTCCAAGGTGAGAGAAGTGAGCTGCATTGCTTTCTTACCGTGTGTTGCTATGAGTCGTTAGGCTTCTCCAGGCCGAATTTATGTCTTCATTAAAAGAGTGTAACTCCGTTGTCTACAGAGGGTGACTTAGGTGATTCCTGTGCAACCTCATTGCCTTTAGTGGTTTGAATGAATGTAACTAGAGTGCATTTAATGAGATATAACAACTTGCTTTCTGTTGTGTGCTCTGGCTATTTGGAGTAGACAAAAGTAACGTGCAAGAAAATCTTGTTGGCTTCTAGGGAAATGTTAAAATAATAATAATTTGGATCCCAAATGCATATGAGAAGATACCTGTTTAAATAAGATGAGGTCATAGTAATACTATGATGGCACTTTTAAGGCAAGGGTGTAGGTAATGTTTTTCTTTTCCTGTATGCTTTCATCTTCCTTTCATGGGATATTGTGAAGAAGAAAGCAAGTATTAGAAAAGAGCCTTGAAAGTCTTAAGAGCATTGCACTGGGGAAAAACCTGTAGGTTTAGAGTATCTTAGGATGGAGAACATATGAAGAAGTGATCAAATTCTAATCAATAAAAGGAGTGAGAAAGTAGGACCTATTTAATCTGTTTGTTGTGATGAGCCACCGATGCCAAGCAATAAGACTTCAAATTTGCCAGCCATTCATCTAAAAAAAATAGCAAACCCAAAAGTACTCTCATTCTAAAGAAAAACAAGGGAGGTATAAATGTGCAGTTGTTCAAAAGGAAGCTTTTTGTCTATCCTGCTAGATTGCTTGGACGCTTTGGCAATGAACTCCTGATCTGGAGAGGACTGTTGCAGTACAAAATTACACACGACATGGAAAAAGAATAGAAGCAAGGACTTTTAAGTTACTGAGTATATAAATCTGCATTTTCCTACCAGTAGAGATATGAGACCTGTGTTATTTTCCAGGGAATATTTTTCTAGTGTAGTATCTAATTTAACCCTGACATTCTCTTTGTGCGTCACAGTAATGTTAAAATGAAAATGCTGTCTATCACTCAGGGTTCCTTTATGCCTTTTTATTTTTCTTCGCTCTGGATCTGTGGAGGAGTGTATATTAAATCTCTTTTTGTCGTTGTTTAGGTTTTATGCTGAAAGATCTCAAGTTGGTGGGTAAATGTTGTGTGGGAACACTTCGTACTTTAAGTAGCCTGGCTTCTGTTTAGTTTTGCTGTTGAGTGGAAGTTGTTTTTTTCCTTCTTTTTCTTGCTCACAAACAAAGGAAGAACCCCGTGCTTCCTTCAATATAACTTGTGCAGGAACAATGTTGAGGGTGGAGGGAGGAGAGAGGGAAGGATATGCTGTGTTTGACTTAGAATAATCCATTGACGTTTCTGTAGTAGACCAAGCTACAAAGAAGCTGTAACTTTTAAAAACCTTTTTATTTTTTAAGGTTCAGCGTAAAGCGTCAGCGGCTTTTCTGCTGGTTTTGTTGCCCTGGTTTCTGTGTAGTATACATTCCTTTACCTTCGAGTGCCCCAAGGCAGCAGCCTTAGTACTTTGCTCATTTTGGAGCTGCAGCGTGCTGTGTTGGGTTTGGCATGCTGTCATCTCTCCGACTTGCACCTACTTTGCTTTTGGCATATCAAATGCCAGCTGTGCTTCACTTGGGTTGCAGGTCCACGTAGAAAAATCCCTCAAGATAAAAGGACAGTACTGAAGCTGTTTGCATCAGTGGTTATGCTTTGGGGCACAGGTAGAGATGGAAAAGATAAAAAATGTATGTCCAGACATACAAATAAGATTATGGCCTTTTGTTTTTCTTTCTGGCGGTTGTGACTGCTGGAAATGTTTATGGAAGCTGCCTGCATCTTGCTCAGCGATTGATGTGAGAACCAGAAGAATTGTTCCTGCTGTACCCCTTGAAGGACTAGCCTCTTGACACGCTTGCTTTGCCTGTCCATTGGTCTACTGTAAAAAACCTTTTGTTGTTTTCTATATTCCTTTTGCTGATGACTAAGTTTTGAGGTCTGCTGCCTTAGCTTTGTAAGCCTGCAGAAGCCAAATGTAAATTACAACCTTGAAAGCCTGCCTGGAAGTTCAGGATCCTTAACCTTTATGTTGTTTTTTGAACAAGTCCAGCTAACGCTTCCTGAGATACTTTTGCATTTGCTGGGGCCATAAGAAATGAACTAGGCAAACTGTTTACGTGGGAAAGTAATAACAAAGCTAGCAGTGATCCATATAAAAGATCTGTGGTGTATGGGTCCTTTTTTTTTTTTTTTTTTAAATTGTTTAACTTCATGTTAATTACTCGTCCAATTTCCATCCACCCCCCAGTTAAGCTGGGGATGCTCTCTGTCAAGTATTAGCTGAAATCCTTCCTTTTCTACTCAGAAGATAAGGGGTCTGGTTGTGGGGAGGACAGACTGCTAATACCTGCTATGAAGGGGTAATGGCTTCGACCGCAGCTTCTGCGTGAAAGGACAAGGGCACAGTCTGGAAGTCTGGGTCCTCCCTTTGTGAGAGAGCAGATTATATTGCTGCACAAAGGGGATGAAATAGCCGTGCTTCCCATAAAAACAATGAAGGTGAGTATCCGAAGTGCACGAGGGACCTTTAAGATTAGGTTTGCCACTGTCATAAAAAAAAAAGTGGGTTTAAATTGCCACTGCAGAGAGAACATGGATTAGGGCCATAAGCATTAAGCACTTGTTTCAAAGGAGGCGAATTTGACATGGAAAACAATAGCTCACGTAGACTGCAGCTTCACAATACAACAGAAGAAAACTTTCAGCTTCCGAACGTGTGAAACTGAAGACCATGGAAAAGGCATGTGGGATTTGGAGGCTGGTAAAGAAGCAGATGGCAGCTAAGCACAAAATGTTTTTAATGAAAATGTATCCTTATTTCTTTTTGAATTGGTTTGACAGTGGCCTGAAAAGATATGGTTTATGTGGGGAACGAGAAACAGGAGGGAGAGAATGACAGTGAGTGGGAAGAGTGGTCCATATGTACCTTCTACTAAAATGTTTAAACATATGGAGACAGTAACATGATGTATTCTCACAAATATTCGGAATCTGCTCCTGTTTGTTTACACGGAGCTCAAAAGATAATGCAGTAGAGTGGTATCGTTTGACATAGCTTCATTGACTTGTGCAGTACTTCCCAGTGTACGCCATCTGGGAATCTGCTCCCTGTTGATTCAGCAGAGTAGTGGAGAAAACCATGTGCTGGGATTATTTTTTTTTTTTTTTCCCCCTTCTCTCCCTTTTTCCCCTCTCTGAGGAGTATTCACTATATTCCCCTCTCCTTTAAAAATATTGAACATAAATGAACTATGTAGACATGAAGAGAGAGGGAGAAGTTGGGAGCCAGAGGTGCCAAATCAAATTGCACTTACTTTGCTTTGAATTACATCTGCGTGCTTTTCTCTGTTGCTGCTTCATTTAAGGTTTTTTGTGTTTTTTCTTAAGCCCTGAAATATGGTAGAAATTGTATATATCAGCAGAGGACAACATCCTTTAAAAGTTTTACCCTTTTAGCAAGCAAATTTTATGTGGTGTAATATTAAGTGAAGCTAGTCTGTGTAATGCCAATCCTACCTTTGTTGGGTTAAAAAAAAAGTATCATATAAACCTGAGCATGTTTTGAAATGGACAGGTTCTTTGCCCGTTTGGTTGGTATGCAAACTCTCCAGCAAATAAACATCTTCTGAAAGGAATAAACAGAAGGGTAGGAAAAAAAAATAATTGTAAAAGGCACAGTTGGTGTCACTGAGTTAGAAAAATCTGGAGCACGTTAAAAAAAATTTTGTTAGTGTTTTTGTTCTGAATGAAGTTGTTTCCTGACTTTCACTCCCCTCCTGAGAAGCCTGCTCTGCAGCCAGAGGTTTCCCAGAATTTTTATTATGGCTGTGAGAGCATATTTAATTAGTAAGCTGAAATGGCTGCAGAGCAGTTTAGGCCAATCTGCAGTTAATTACTGTAGCAGTGGTTTATATTCTGAGAAAAGGGCTAAAATTAAACAAATGTATACTTGCCATTTTTCTTTGTTCTGTTGCAAAATGCCATAACCTGGGAAGAATATCTTGAATCTTGCAGCCTGCACTGGTCCCCAGAAACTAGGTGCTAATGTTGAATACTCATCTTGGCTTCCTAGTTTCTTGTGGCGCAAAGATGTGTAGCGTTTTTGAGAGGACTTCAAATTTTGGAATTTTGTTTTCCAGTATTAAAAGACTTGATGCAATTAACTAGGTCCATGAATGACACTTTGCCACGAGTTTAAAAAAAAACAACCCCCAAAACAACTAACTTTTAAAAATCCTTTTAAAAATTTAGACCTTTTCCCCGCTTTTTGGAATAAAGAATGAAAACAGTTAAAGTGTTCCTAGGGTTTTTTTAAAATACCTCGTGTCTTTTCTACTCACGTGTACCTGCTCACACACACTTTTCTCCTTAAAAAACAACGTATTTTACATTCTCTTCAACTTGCTTTATCTTTGTCAGTCCAGAGGTGTGTTTATGTTCACCAGGTGATGTGTAGCCGTGTCCTAGTGTGACCATCTATGCCATTAGAGAAACTTGTATTTCTTTTGGTATTGTTTCTGGTAATGGGGAGGGGTAATCCATGTGTTGTGGAATGATACAGTAAATGTTGCCATAATGTCAGTGGAAGTACAGTCAAGGTGGTTGAATGTAGATGCCTATTTATTCTGAGTAATATAAACTCTGTTTTGCATAGAGACCATTCTGATTTAAGAAAAATGACGATGAGCTGTTCTAAAGTTAACCCCACACCAACCTTGCTCAAGCTAGGAAGTGGAGGCAGAGTTTTTTGTGCTTTATGTCAATACATCTTATACTTGCAATTAAACAAGAGCATGCTGTGATTGAAATCTGGCTGGACAGAAAGCCCTTCCGGATCCACACTGTGCCCGTCTTTCATGGCTTCAGATTTTTGCCTCATGAAACTTTGAAATCCTGAGTAATCTTTATTGCTACTACAATATGGATTTACTTGAATTGTCTCATGCCACGTGACTGCTTCACTGTCAGAAAAAACAACTATAAAAATATAACTGGAGGTCACTTACAGGAAATAGTTATTCCCTGGTTTTATGGGTTGCTTGTATGTTAATTCCTCAGTTCATTTTCTCTGATACTCTGTGGTAAAGGGTAGGGAAGAATAACAATGCCCGTCCTTCTTACAAGAAGATACAGCACCATCATTAGATTGTCACGCATACAGTGTGCTATCTTTTAATGTGTAGTGCTTGAAAAGAAGTCCTGGTCTAACCTCTCGTATATGGAGGCTCATGGGAGAAGGGAATGGGCTTTGTAGCCCAATAGGCCTGAGGCTGGGAGCAGAGGCGAACAGCAAGATGATGTCTACCATCACATTCAGTGAGGATTTCCAAGATGTTGCTTATTTATTTCAAACTTAAAACAGAAAAGTACTTAAAAACCTCAGTAACATCCTAAAGGTACTTTCAAAGGTACTATATGTTAGCGATGTTTCAGAATTTGATAATCTGGTGCTAGCTAGGATTGGAAACAGAATGCTTTTGGTTTTACTTGCAACACTGCTGCTGTTCTTAGTGACTTGCTTTCATCCTAGAGGAGGCTGAGGATGATATGTTGTTTAGACAATAATTTTTTGTTTTAGCTTCCTGTGCAGCAGTGCCACGTTAAATCTATGAAATGAAATATGCATCTAAACTTGAACCAAATCTTTTATTAGCCTGCCTTAACGTGGACTTCCAGGCCCTGTTGATATATACTAGGCAAATGTTTGTTAATAGAATAGACAGTTGTATTGGATAGTTAATTACATGTAATGTAAGACTTTAATTTTATGATGAATTTTCAAAACAACGGGGAGCTGGGAAAAGCTAGTAGCATTATAGGGAAAATGTCAGGGAAATGTCAACTGTAAAACCAGAAGAAAGCTATGTTTTTGCTGTGTTCTTGCAAATGTAGCAGGGACGAGGCAAACTCAGCCGGGCTTAGCATTTTCCACAGTTCTGTCTGGGGCTCTTATCCACGCAAGGAGTTGGGCTTGTAGTGGGGATTTCTGTTTTGACAGTTAATGCTTGTACGAATGTCAGCGAGGGGTGAACTTGAGCTGCAGTCTTTTTATCTTGGTGGGGGCCCTGAAAAGATCTGTCCTCTACCCAGCTGTCCATTTTCATGGAATGTATAGAAATACATCTTTTGTGATGACTGATCTAAATGGAATTTGGCTGAAAAGGGCTGAAGGAGGTTTGGAGGTGGGCATGTGAGCAAACTCACTGAACTTGCCAGCCTACTTATCATAAGAAGTAAAGGTAAAACTTAGCTTCGACCCTGGATAGGAATAATGCCCTCTAAAAAAATTTTGAATAGTAGGTGCCATTTTCCCTTTTTTCCTTCCCCAAACACACATGAATGTAGGAATGAACTGTCCTTAAGCAGTTTCATAAATTGTTTTCATGTGGCAAAACAAGTTTTTCAGTGTTAAACAGTGCTGAAACAGCCGTTGTTTAGCCTTCCTTCCCACTAATAGTGTGACTTCCTTCTCGAGTCTGTTTACGGCTCAGAGAGTTAACTTGTAATAAAAAGATGCTCGGATAATAGTATGTTAATGCAGATTGTTGAATTGCCTTTTTCTTTCGAGGTGAACTCAGCCTGGTTCAGTTGTCGACTGTCTCTTCCTCCCCCCCCTCCCCAGCAAAGTTTTCAGCGTTTGGAATGGAATGTGCATGTGCTACCAGCCGAGCGCTAAAAATGATTTAGCAAGTAGTTTGCCTACCATAGAATGGTAAGGGTTTGAGGTGCCCATAACCTGGGTTTTTAAAGCTAGAAACCATATGCCATTCTCTTGATTTTGTTTGTTTGTTTACTGTTTCTTGCTGGGCAAAGTGAACTTGTAGTTACCTGCCCCAAGCATAGTTCTGTATGCCCTGGCTAAGTATTGAATGCGTTTGTATAGCCCTTGATGATGTAGGTGAGAATGAATTCGGCACATTAATTGAGGATCCCTCTTGGACAGGCTGGTGCTTTTTTGGAATTTGGTTGCTGATTTGCATGTTCAGAGGGATTTGAGAGGCAACTCAAAGTTCTGGTTGTTGCTAATTAAAGTTCAGATTATGCTCTTAGGTGGTTCAAGCTCCTAGTTTGTACACCAGTGTGACCTCCCTGATGTGTTTTTTCCTTGTTGCAACATATTGGGTTTATAGCTGCTTAACTGTTCCCTTCTTAATAAACAGTGCTCTATAGCTGTTGAGGCTCCTCTCTTCCCAGCATACTCATCGTCCCTCCATTAATGGATTCTCTAACTTTTTACTAGCGTAACTCCATTGAGGGGTCTCTTTCTCCTATTTTGTGTTTTGGCTTTTTTTTCTCCCCCCTTTTTTTTTTTTCCTGGTTGATGTGTGAGGGATGTATATGGATGTAAAGCTTACAGTTTTGGGAAATGATGCCATTTAGGAAGCATGTTTGAAGTGTTAAGCGCGCAGAGAAAGTCTTTTATATCAGTGCAGGCCTTGGGAGGAGGAGATGTTTTTCTATGTATAGAAACTTCCCGTATAGGATGGCAAGAGGAGGTTGCAGGGGGATTGCCTGTCTCTTTAAGTGGGTTTATAATTGGCTAGGAATTTTTGTCAGCTTAGTCACTGCAGCATTCAGCGGATGAGGGAAAAAAACCACAGGCCCCAACCGTTACGGGCCGTGGATAGGCTCTGTCATCCCAAAGGAATGCATGTGAACAAAACACTTTGTGCGGTGCAACCGTTGGCCTAAACAGTATTGCATTCTTAAAGCAGGCTCTGAGTCACATGGAGCAGATGGATTGTTTCACTAAAATGGAAGTTATGTATCACTGAGCACTCAGATCGAGCTTTTAAGTCTGGTTTGAATAGGTCACGATATGTGGATGTGATGAAGGGGGGGTGTAAAGGTAAAAAAAACCAAAATAATAAAAATGCCCTACCCAAAACAAAACAACCAGCTCCTTGTTCTGTGGTTGAAATACTTTCTGTGGCATTAAAAAGGCAGGAAAGTCTTTCACTTTGTTAATTACTGGGCTGGCACACCGGTCTAAAGATTTCTCTCTAGATTTCAGACAAGCATGGTCTTAATTCTGAGGAACTTTGTGTTCGCCTGGGAAGCTTCATACTACCCAGAGTAATCAAAAAAAAACCCCTATTTTGTAGGGGTGGGAGGCAGAAAGAAAAACACCAAACCGAACCTATTGGCTCTTCTCACAATGAAACCAGCTGCTCAGCTCTTCTTCCCCCACCCTGCCCAGCCTTTCGCCCAAAAATCTATCTTCAAGCTGTTCTCTCTAGTGTGCACGGTATATTGATTAGAGAGACACGTAGCTCTGTCTCTGTGGGTGGCGTTACCCTTTATTTGGCTTATCTCTTCCCTTTAAGGGATTTGAAAGGATCTGATAGGATCCTTGCCAGTCTCCAGCCTTCAAAGCATGCAGAGGAGGAGCTGTGACTTCTGGCTAAACAAATTCAGAGCTGTCAACTGATTTTTTTTTTCTAATTTTATTTTTTTTTTTAAGTTTTTTTCCCACTCCTTTTTTTTTGTGGGGAATCCTCTTTAAAGAGTGGTCTAGGATTTAACAGAAAACCTGGCCTCCAGTTGGCTGATATTGACAACTGCTGTCATTTGGCAGGCTGTTGCTGTTTGGAGTGGAGCAAGTTTGGAGGTCTTAATCTGGTTATCACTAAGGCAGGTGTTTCAGAATTAGTGCCTCCCTATGTAGTATTAATTGAATCTTAAATCATTACAACACAAAGGGGAAACATTGACTAAATTCCCTTCCATCTCTGGAGCTTTCCTCATGAAGGCAGCACATGAATAGGAACTCTCTCGTAGAGAAGATGCTTTACTTTTTAAGTGCTTGATGAAGGTTGTTTGGCAGAATCAGAATTGACTGGTCCACGTGAAACACTACATGCAGAACCGAAATTGCAGTGAGTCACTGTCTGCCCTGCCTTTTGTGATCTGAGAGTCTGGGATAAAATACTGCAGTGGGTGTTACAGATAAAACCCAGTATGCAAATCCTTAATTCAGAGATGAACCCTTCTTCCTCTTCTGCTCACTGCAGTTGTTTGTCTGTGTGCATCCATTTGTCTTCTGTAGAAGAGAAATTAAAATAATCAGTAATACCTTGCTCCAGAAAATGGAGGGGGGTGGCAGGGAAAACAAATACACCTTCCAGCAAACCAGCTGTAGAGAGTTTGTTACATTCAAGGGCTGGTTTAGGATCAAGTTGTTTACAGGAGAAGATGTCATTGGAATATATCTTACAGATGGAAAAATTCATATTCTTCCCAGGCAAAGATTTTATTCTTTTCTACCCTTAGGAAGCTTCTTGGTACAGTTAGAACTATCTGCACGTGGCAGATGATCTTTTTAGGAGAAAAGTGAAATATAGGTAAAAGAGTGAGAGGGCGTTTTTGGAGTGGGGAATGCGGTGGAAAAATTTCAGTATGGCAGTGCCTGGTGAAAATGGTGGGCCACTGAAATCTGTGGGGATTGCAGGTCCCAGCCTCTGCCTGCTTCTGACTTGAGAACTGGGCTGCCTGGTCTAAAGGGAACACTTTTTCTCTGTGAACTGGCGTTGCTGTAGCATGACACTGTTTTAATCCTGCTTGGATCTGTGTGCTGTATCTGTGGTGTGTTGTTAGGGCTCTGGATACGGTGTCCATATGCTTCCTGGTTAGATAAATTTAACATCATGCATGTAGTACCTGAAAACTTAAAGCTCTGAAGCTTTCTTGCTTTTCTCATCTACCTACTAAATATTTATTAAAATGGTAGCTGGCCTGGGATGAGGGAGGAGGAGAAAATACATTGAACAACACAGGGCTTACCAGTCGCCATAAATGGTGCAAAGCCCTGTGCAGATCCTCCAAGTGATGTACTTCATTTACATTAACCATGCTTAATAAACAATATCTGTAATAGCGTAACTTCAATGAAATTGCATAGCAAGATGTAAAATATTTGCTTTTCTGTATCTGCTGAGTGGGCTGCGTGATCTGACCTGTATGCGAGGGTGCTGTCTGGACAAAGAATGTCATGAGCAAGTGGACAGCTATTTTGCAGTGTTATCCTGCTCATTCTTTTAGTATCCAGGAGACATTGGAATTGGTGTGAATAACTCTGTGTCATGCCTGGTTAAACACAACGCCTTAAAGCAGGAGTTAAAAAAACCCCTAAAACTACAACATCCCCACCCCCAGACAGTACTAGTAAAGGCTGAAGGAAAAGGAGAGTTTCATCCTAGCTTGTGTTCCCAGCAGGAGCACCAAGTGTGGCGGTAACTTGCCTGCGTTCTTGCAAGCCGTGCTCCCATCTTCCTTTTAAGACCTCTGCCTTTTCTGTCCTCCCCTTCCTATACGCATTTGTGAAACTGGGAGCGTTCCCTTTGCCTGCTCGGTCCTTATCGCTGTTCTCTGCAGCAGCACAGAAATGATGTGCCTGTCTATTTCATTCTGCTGCTGCTTGGTAAACTAATGAGCAGAGGCACTGCAGCTGCCAGGAGGAATTCCTTTCCAGCAGTTTTGCGAGAAAAGTCAGCAGGATTAGGGCCTGGTTAAAACTTGATGTTTCAGCAAATCTGCTATGCAAACCATTTGGGTGAGGGAGAGAGCAACCAGAGTGGCAACCAACTTTGCTTGAGGCAGAAACGAACTGTGGGAACAAGAAGGAGACTGTCTTGTTCTCTGTAAACCATAGCGCTGCTTAGAGCATTTTGGTGTGCTTAAGTACATATATATATATGTACTTTTTCTGTTCTGCAACAACACCCCAAGTTACTGTCTGCCCTGGCTTAGAGGAAACAATTATTTCAAAAGCCTTTCTTAATAGCTTTCTTAATAGCCTTTTGAGCTGCTCTGATGTTTTGCTGTTTGGATGTGCCAGATCGTGCATTGGATCTCGCTGTTCTGGAGCACCTACTTAGTTATCTATCTAGGCAGGGAGCACTGGGGCACCTCCCAAGTATTTAAAAATAGAAATAAACATCTCATACTTGCTCTTCCTTCCTTGATTAAATTTATAGGGTTTGTGTTGGGCTTGTTTTGGTTTGTGTGGGTGAGTGGGTGTGTCTTGTGGATGAAAAAGTAATTGCAGGAGAGCTAGAGTCAAAGGAGTATGTTTCTACATTAGTTTGGAAGTTGTGAGGTCTTTGGTCATTTTACTTTCTGGAGTCAGTTTCCATGAAGGTTCTGCTTTCTATGCTTTTGAGATTTATTTTTTTTAAATTTTATTCTTTTGATTCCCAGTGACTGTCTAGTGAAATGCAGGTCCTGCGGGAGGTGGCAGTCACAGCAGTGTGAGGTGATCTCTCGGGTAGCTTGGGCCATTGCTATGAAGCATTTGAAGTATCTGGAGAGAGACGCTGAACTGCATTACCTAGAGGAATGAGTACAGAAGGTAGATCTCATCATGGTACTGTTGGAAAGACAGTCTGCAAACAATAGCTTTCTAGGATATGATAATTGAAGAAGTGTGGTGATTGCAGTAGCCAATAGAGGAAGAGTCTATAGATGTGATTATAGTAATGTGTTCTTGAGTAAAATTAAGTAAAGCAGGAATTGAACTCTCTTTTGATTTTTCTTGTTAAGTGCTTTGTTGTGCTAGAAATTTTTTTCCATTCTTGTAAAGCAGGTGTGGTTTAACCTACCTATATGCGGCAGTAATGAACACTTACACTGTTGTATGTAATATGTGGAAAATAAGATTAGCAGAAATAATAAAAACAGTGTGTGTGCTGCTGCAGATGTGAGAGCTAATGGGAGACCCAGAGGCAAGAGATGAACCAGTTAAACAGGGACCAGGCGCTCTGGTTTAGCAAGCCGTTCTGTTCTGAATGCAAGCTATGGGTACAAGTTAGGCAGTGATTGCAAACTTGTTTGTTTGACTCTGCCTCTGTGTTTCCTGAGCCAAGCTGCCTTAATTATATGATAGATTTGCTTCTCAAAATTACTTCCAGATAAAACATTATCTGGACTTGAATGGAACTTATATCTGTAGCAGTCCTATCTCCGGCTGAGGAAAGTATTCCCGACGATCTGTTCTATATGCATTTCCTTTGGAAGACATCTATTGACAGGTTTTAGTCCGTTTTCTCACTACCTATTATATAGGACCAGGCTATTTTGTGAATCGGAGCTGTAGAAAACCTCCAGAGAAGAGTAATTGTACAAAACCTTTGAATTCTATAGTGTTAGGTAACTTTTAAATGATACATCACTGACAAACTTGTTGCTTCCTGTCGAAACAAAGGAGATGCCCATCTCGAGTTAGCTGATGTGAAAGGCCTTTGCAGATATTGATAAAACACGAAGAGTGCAAGTGATGTTCAGGAAGGTTGTCTCTGCGGACTGCTGCCCAACTGAAGTGGCGAAGAAGCAGTCTTTCTTATTACTATGCACAAGCCTTTTCTTACATCGCTTACTGCTGCTGTTTTGGGCTGGGCCTTGGGTGGACAAACTATTCTGTAGCTTGAGTCACAATGGTGCTCGTATCAGCGGCTTCAGACTGAGACGAGTTTGTAGAGGTCTGTCCTCATCAAGTGAACTTTCATTACGGACGCATCTCTTGCTCCTGCCATGTTCTTACTCTCTGGACATTCTGCCAAAACCAGTTTGCAAACCAGGGCTTCTAAATTAGTGCGAAGTATTTCACCATGAATGCATCATATCATCATGTTGCATCTTGCTCCATCCTAGGACAAGACTGATAAAATAAAAGACATCCTCCAATATATAGGAAAGATTTTTGTATATATCAGCTTTCTGTCATTGACAGAACTCTGCTGCAGCTTTGCCACTGCTTTCTTATTGTATCCTTCTCCTCGTGTCGTTGGTGGGGGTTGGTTTTTTTTTTTTACATGAAGTAGTGGCGTCATGCTGTAATGTAATACTTGGATTCTCGTTTTAATGATTTATGTGTGTTAAGAACATTTTGTGGGAAAGAGGCTCAGCTCTTTCTGGGTATGGTAATTAAAAAAAAAAGTGACATTTGGGTTTTTCAGTGAGGTACTCTGATTAATTTTATGTATCTTAAGAACTATTCTGGCCCACAGCTCTCTGATGGGTGGTGTACAGCTTAAATGTAAAGTGCCTGAAACCAGTAGTCCTATTTGAAAATCTAGGTCAGAGGATTTTGCCAAGTGTAAACATTGTCTCATGGTGTGAAAAACAACCAAACAATTTTAGTTCATTAATATAATTTACTTGAAGACAGACAGTGCACTTGACATGGCTGTTTATACCCAGGCTTTTATGCAATTCGTATATCTGATCGATTTTTAAATTGGTTGGTTTAGAGCAGGCCAACCAAAAGTGGTTTATTTAATCTATAGTAGTAATTCCTAGACTGTCCAATTACACTGGATTTATTTATTTAAGTAGGCACCTTAAAACTAATCTTCCAGTTGACTTCAACAGGAGTTTCACTGGGCCTTTACATTGCTTTTTTTCTTTTTTTTTTAAGTCTGGAAGGCAGAGAGCCTTTGATTATTGCAGCTATTTCTGCAGTTAAACTTGGGGGAAGACCCAGCTTGACTGTGGAATCGGGTCGCATTCGACTCCTGTTGGAGCCAACTGGTGGTATACACTGTGGTTTCACCGTGTGTGTTTCACGGTGGAAGCTCCAAGACCAGCATCTGGATCTCGATGATCTGCCCTGGAAGCAGAGGTGGGAAGGATGCTGTGCTCGCATCCCAGTGTGGAACAATCTCATCAAAAATCATGCTGCTCTGTTTAGAAACATACCTTTGTGGGGTCGCTCCCCCTCTGGCAGCCAGAATAATTCAGTTTTGGGGGAAGGCAGTCATTGGTAATATATTTAGTAGAGCCCTCTTGTAACAGCCCATGTCTCTTGTCAGTGTAAGTGACTTTTCCTTTCTCCTCTTGCCTTTTTTTCCACCTTCCATGTCTGCCCGGTTGGAGTCAGAACAGCACCTGAGCTGAGTCTGTCTTGTGCTGCCCTTCACAAATACGTGGTGAGAATGGAGAGGTGTTGTAGGCTCCCTTCCTGGGTGTAAACTCCCTCTTGTTTTGTGGGATTGAGAGCAGTTTCACCCTGCGTGCGGGTCACGTGGCTGTAATTGGGTTTATGGCATCTCCCCGGTCCTGTGCGTTCCCCAGGGTTGTTTGTTGTCAGACCTCATTTTACCCCCCCACACCCTTCATACTCTTTTGTTAATCCATGAGTTTTGGGAATGTCTGAATAGTGTTTATTGCTTTTATTGTTTGGGTGGGAAAATGGCCATGGAGCTTTGATTGTTTTATGGCAGGAGAAAGGCCTTGTGGAACCCCAGGCACTTTTTTTTAACCCCAACAAGGAGTGCAGAAAAGTAACCAGTAATTTAATTCTAAGTGAAGAATCTCTTGCTGGTTATAGCCTAGGGACATGTTTTATTCGAGTCCAAAAATCAACCAGAAAATAAATATAATTACTTTCTAATATGTCTTGTTAAAGCGTGGATTGGTCCATACTGCAAAGGAGTTTTGGAGGTGCTGGTGAGAAAGAATGTAGCCTTCAGTTTTGATGGTAGATTAAATGTTGGATGTCAGCGCTTTCTCTGATAACAATGTTGAGAACCACACTGGCACAACAGATTCCCCTGCACGGCTGTAGCTTGCCCTGTGAGTTAACTCGGGATTTCAGCTTGTTTTGTCATGCCTCATTTGGAAGGTTTTGATTTGGGAAGGGGGAAAACAATGCTTAAAAAAGCTCTAAAACAAAAGTGCAGAAAGCCGGAGTGGCGAATTTTGAAGCTTGTGAAAGAAGCCTTATATGTTTTTCTTCAAAGAATGACTTGGTTTTACCTTGTCACATCTTTCAAGAGCTCGGTCACTAGATCATTGGTATTATTAAAATATCAACAGGTATAAATGATGAATGTCTAGTCTTAGGATTTTTTTTTTTTTTAAAGATACCTTTCTGCAAGGCAAAGCCCTTTGTCCCACACATTTGATGTGTGTTAAACGTATTAGTTTTGGAAAGATGCTGAGCAATGCTCCTTATGCTCTATATTATTGCATTTTTTTCCTGTGGGTAAAGAGAAAAAAATGCTTAATAATTTACAGTGTTCCGAACAGTTTAAAAATAAATGTTTGTAGACACTTTGTGTCTGGGTTAATTTGTATGCTAAACACTGTTGATAATGATTTGAAACATGTCAGCTTGTTTGATATTTAATGTTTTCTGTGTACAGAAATTTACATAGTTATGGCTTTAAAATTGTTGTGACTGTCCCTGGTAAGAGAAGAAGGTAATTTATTACTATTGTTCTCTACATAAAATACTTTGAATAATCCCCAAACTGTTGGGTTTTTTTGTTCCCTCTTTCAGTATTTTAAAATGTTTATTATATCGCAGTATTCAGATTAATCTGAACTTTTTTCTCATGTGTCTGAATTTTGAAGGTCTTTACCTATATTCAGGATGATGCTTTGTATCTGCTCTGTGTCCTTCTGTGTATGGGCAGCTATTTAAAATGGCCTTGTGCTTGAAGATGTTAGAGTGGGCTCAGTTTGGATCTCTGTCCTATCTATGCTTGCTTCATGGGAAAGTCACTTAAATTGCAGTGTCCCATCTGTCCAGTAAGGAGGATAATCTTATTTAATGTGAGTACTGTGGTGCACCAATTAATGTTTGTGAGTGGTTGCAGGTGCCTTTTAAATACAACATAAAGAACTGATGAGCATCTTGCTTGGAAATTTTGTTGTTAAAATGCATTTTTGTTACTATATAACCCTATTTTCTTATATTGCACTGGACCAGTGACTTGCAGGACTATATTACAGTCATGCAGCTTGCTGCTTCTGGAAAATAAATCTGTTTGGGTGGGTGTGTTAGTGTTTTTGGAAGCACAATTAAAGCACATTAAGCAAAAGAGACTTAACATTCATCACTTAAGCATAAAGATCCAACAGGACAGCTTACAGATTTTTTTTCCAGCATACCTTTTAAAGTATTGAGGTATTGTAGATGAGGGTAATATACACAAGAAGAAATACCTGCTTCTCTGTTACTTTTTAACTCCCTGTTTTGTTTCATGTGTCTACTCATATACCTAAGGCAAGAACAGAATACATTAATTTTTTTGGAGTAAGGGAATAAAAGTGGTATTTTTAGATAATGTTCTGATTACCTTAATCTTTACCATATTAATTCATATTGCTCTGTCACTACGGATGGGGAAAGTAGCTAATGTGAACTAACTATATTTGCTCTGGAAAGCCTGATTTAAAAAAAAAAAAAAAAATTGTTTAAAAATGCATTTCAGCAAGAGAGGTTAATGTTACCTGTTAGCAACTTGAAATAAACCCGTGTGAATCAAACTCTAGCTCTTCTAAAAGGTTGGGAATAAGCATCTTATTTTATAATTCATTCATGATCCAGCTCTATTAGGAAATGTTTTACTTAATGCTATCTGCATTAAAAATGAGACAAATTTCGGACCTTTTTCACATTTCCAAGCCCAATCCAGGTAGGCACAAAAAGTATGTAAGCGATACGACTCTGGAATTGAACGGTCAAGGTGAATGGGAAGGTGAAATCAATTATCTGCCAAAATGTTGGTGCGGGTATGTCTTTGGGAACATGACCTGCTGTTCTGATCCTTGCTGAGAAGCCTGTGATGTGTGTGCATCCTGATGCTGCTTTTCCTTCCTTGTGAGGGGGAGTAGAATGACCACCAAAAAACCCCCACAAATGAACCCTCTTTTTCTTAAACCTGTACTTGAAATGTCTCCGGCTTTTGAGTTTGATGAACAGTGGTGTAAGACCTGTTTGGCTCTTGTTTGTATCTTTATCCAACCAAGTTCAGTTATGAAGGAATAATGTATATTTGGCCTAGGAAAATAGGTCAGTTCTGTCGTTTATTTGTTTCTTTAAGTGGTGGTTACTGGGTAGCCCGCAGAAAGGAAGAGTGACTTACTTTCGTTGTTTCATAAACATGTCAGGGTGCCCCAGCCCTGCAGTGTCTGACTTGCTGCCTGATCTGCTGTCGATGGCAAGAGAGACCACTCCAGACAGCGCAGAAAAAGCATCATTTGACATGAAATGACAGATCTGGTCAGATTCGTTTGTTCCAGGTATTGCTCAGGAATATATTACAAATAAGGTTTTGGTGCATATTTATTTTCATTTTAAAGAAGCAAAGCAGTGCTGATACATGTTTTTTTTTTTTACAGTCAGCTCTAAGCACCTGGTATCTAGGAACATCCTTTTGTAGTGTTCTAGGAGCATGGCTATTCTTCGGGGTGTAGAAGAATTGGGAAAGGTTTTCCTGTAATAAAATAAGCCTTTAGCAAGCAAAAATTTTATTGAGAGGGGATTTTGTTTGTTTTAAATGGAACAACTTGCCTCAAGAATAACTGGCTTGTGGGTAGCAAGTATAGAAATTTGAATGTTGTGGTGAGAGAATGTTGGCAAGACAGAGGTCTGTGTACATTTCTGAGAGTGAACGTTACCAAAGTTCTTCCTGTAGAATCCTTTCTCAGAAAATACGGTGTGCCTTGTAAAGGTAAAGTCAACCAGAATGAGTAAGGCTTAGATCTATGCATCAGGGAAAACATCCTGATTCTGAGAAGCATTTGGCTGTGGGATAATGCCATTGGAGGCACAGGAGGAAATTTATGCTCGTGTATGGGGAAAATGAGATACAGAATACTTAAGTGACTTGATCAGATTCACTAAGACGGTAATAGCGGAAGGAGAATCACATGCTGCTTGTCTGGTAATCCAGCTAGAAGGTTGTGCTTTCCCAGCTTAGTAGCAATGACAAGGACGTAGCCTTCTGTGAGAGTTCCCTCCGTGAATTTGCTATACCTGTGGATTTTTAAACAAAAAAACTTTGCTGTGCATCTGTTTTATGTATAACTACAGTCTACAGACTACCGTGAGAAGGCGGCGTGGGTTTGTTTTTCTGGCTCCGTTATTCACCTGCTAGAATTGGGGATTTACTGAAGTGCGAGTGGATAGTGAGCATCTCATTTGTTGAAAATAGAAGAAAGATGCAGTAAACTTTAATTCTAAAGAAGCTTAAGTCTTTCAAATAAATCCTCCGGGGAGTCATCTCTGTGTACTGCATTGACTGAGGAAGATTGACTTGGTCGAGTTACGTTTGTAGAAACAAACATGTTTTCCAAGGCCCTAGTTATAATTCATAATGCCGTGTTTATAAAGGCTCTTTTCCCTGCGAGTTGGCTGGAGCGCTGTAAGTGGTCTCTCAGCTCTGTTTGGATTCCCTGTAGCTGGGTTTGTACGGCTGGAAAGCACATCGCTTTTGTGTGGCTCATAATCTACTGTCTGAGCATCGTCCTTTCGTTTACTCACAAAGAAAGCCTATGTTAGCTATGCAGCGGATGAGTTCAGCCGGCAAAATTTTTATCAATGTGATGAAAGCGCATCCAAACAAGCAGAGAAACAATGGGCTGTTTTTGCAGCTCATAGGTGGCAAACAGTTCTCTGTGGCTTCTGGATGAGGCATCAGGGTTGCTGTTCTTCTGTTGTAGCTTGGTGCTTTCTTGTCTTCCACACACGGACTTACCTCTTTGCTCTGGGATGACTGATCTGCCAAAGTCTGGGGCTGGGCGGTATTGAACTGTGACCTGCAAAAGCTTACTTAGTAATCTTCCTTGTCTGTATTTCACATGGAAAACTCTCCTGGAAATGCCTAAGGGAAACAAGAGGGGTTGGAGGTGGCTGGTTGTTGAAAGCAGTTAAGTTTTAGTAGAACTGGGCCAATTTGAGAATTACTGGCGCAGTTCTGTGAATTTATTCATTTCATTTGGCTTGTTTCGCTTTTTGGATGCGACTTATGTGAAAGGAAAACTCTGGATAGTGAGGAAGAAACTATTTTAGTTGCTCCTCCTTCCTTCAAAATGAGTAGGGTAGCGTTACCATTTCCATGCATCACCAGCGTGAAGGTTGCAAACTTCTTTAGGCAGCGTTTGCAGAACTGTATGCAGGACTACTAAATTCCCCTTATCTTCCTGCCAAAAAATCGTGTATTTTTAAGGGTTTACTAAGCATTCCAAAGCTTGTGAGTACCAGTGTGCTGAGCTACAAAGTCTTTGCATTTTAAGAGTACCATTTCAGATGTGCTGTGGGCTTATTTGTGTTCTTGTACTGCAGGCATGCTACCTTGGGCTGCTACCTTGTCAGGTCGTGTAAGCAAAGGAGGGTCAGGCCTGCTCAGTACTGGAAGGGAGAGCTTCAAAGAAAGCTTAAATGTCGGAAGGACTTGGCTGATTGAAATTGGTATTCTATTTTTAATTACTGATGCTGCAGCTTAGTACTGGAGGCATTGTTGTATTCCAAACGGTATCTCTTTGACTGAGTGTTCAGTGGAGATCCTCACTGCTTGAGTCAGCGCTTATGGAAGGTACTTTTTTCTCTAGAATTATAGAAGCTAAGTGTAAGTAGTTCAGAGTATGCAACTATGATGTTTTCCTTGCTTTTTCAATTTAATGCTGTCATTGTGGCTTTGTAGACTTAACTGTGATGTACTATTAATCACTTTCAGAGCAGCTGCTATGTTGCTCCCAAGAAGTGAGTGAAAACAGTGATGCCGTTTGCAAAGCATGCTGGGATGTTTTGAAATGAAAAGCACTTAATAAACATTATTTAGGTCAGACAATCTTTTTATTAAGTATTTGAGCCCTGTGCTTCAGGATGATGTTCTGAGACAAGAATTTAGGATTAGAGTGATAGTTTTGCAGAAAAAAAGTGTTATCCACATCACATAAACCCCAACAATTTAATGGTGGAGACTGCTTTTACGTGAGGATCATGGTGAAGTTCTGCCAGAGATTACCTTTGCATATTGCCTAATCTGAAACCCTGAAATGCTTGAAGTTCTGTCTGTAAAGTTTGGTTTTTTTATTTTAAAAAAGTCATTGCAAATCAAGCAAGTAAAAAGAATACACCCCCACCCCCCCCATGCTTACATGCGTTTGAGTAGATGATGTGTGAAGTATTTGGATTTCAGATTTGCACGAAAACAATACATTCTTTCAAACAATTACATATGTTACAAATAAGTTGTACTTAACCTGGTAATTTTTTGAGGTAACCATAAAAGCCTTTACTGAGCGAAAAGAGTCTTTTGTTGCTTCAGCTCTAATGCACATTAGTTTTTCTGATTCATCTGCCCATAGTTGCCTTTAAAATGGCTTGAACTTTGAAATGCACAAATAAGTTTCATCCTTGTAGTTGGGAGCAATTTTATTTTAAAAAAAAAAAGGAAAAAAAAGGCATTGTTTTTTCAACTTTGCCACACCCACCACAAGATAAATTCCTTAATTTTGTGCTGGGTTGCAGTGTAATCACAGGGAAGTGTGCTCGAGCAGCTGCATGCATTCAGTTGCTGTTTGTGACCACACCTACGTAAGTCAGTGTTGAATGTGAATTTTTGGGATTGTGTTGGAAGTAACAAAACTTCGTCTGGGCATTATCTTTATTTATAACAAATGTTGAAATAGCAAAAGCTGTGAACTTCTCTTGCTACATGCAAATCTATTTCTTAAGCACCAGTGCAGTGAGGTACCAGATTACAAATATTAAAAAATTAAGGCAAAGCACTTTGAGTTTATAAGAGTAAAGACGTGTAGTATTATGTCTCTATTTGAAGAATCATGACCTCATCTTATTTGTAAGTATCAAATGAAGGAGAAAAATATGCGTTCCTTGTGCATGTCACATGAGCACCTGCAAAAGGATGACACTTACTTCCTTTAAAACAAAACAATCTCTACCAAAAAGGCTGACTGGTGGCTCAGTGTTGGTTTAGGGTCTTACCGACGGATTTCTCTACTGGTGCAAGTTTGAAACAGTGGTGAAAGTGTTTTAGGCCTGTGACTACTTAAATTTGGTATCAAAATGAAGGCCGTACTTGCATCATTACCTCTTCATTGAAGCTGGTGTTCCTCCTTATAGTTGGGTAGGAGGACACGAGCTAATGGTTCCCAGTGTGGGGCTGGGATGGGTTTCTCATCTGCGGTGCAGATTCAGATACCAAAAATCCTTTAGCTGTTACTATTGTGAAGAAAACCTTCAAAATAAGGTGGGGAAACAAAAACCTGTGGAGTTGGAAATAAGTCTTGATGTGTGGGTGGGTTTTTTTTTCCCCCCCTCTTGTGTTGCAGTTTGAATTGTAGGGATCTTGTCTTAAATGGAGCCATGGTTGTTTATGATCATGAAAGAAAAGTGAATGTCCAGAGGAGTGGAGGGTTGGTAGAACATCTGATGAGTCTCTGGTAGGAACATAAGAATTGTATGAAGGTTACTGCAATGGCAATGAAATCGGTATTTCATAGGTATTAAAGGAAGATACTGAAGATGCCGGTCATCAGTCCCAAGCACAGCTGTACAGAACTAGCTCTGCTTTTTTTCATTTTTCAATTTTCCCTCTCTCAGTAGCATGACTGGCTTAAATGCTTCCCTGCCCTGTACCAACCTCTGTGCTGGTACAATTGTTTATGGGCTCGAGCAGTGACTGAGAGCAGAGGACTCCATCTGGGTTAAAAATAACTTGGTCCCAAAAAATAAACTGTATTTTTAACCTGGATCAAGTTTCCTGATCCAGAACACTGTGCAGCCCTGCAAACACTTGTAGCGACACAAGTGTGAAGGTGCTGCAGGGGTCCTTGGGTGCAGCTGGGGCAGTTTAACCCGGGCTTTATGTTATACCCCAAGTGCAGTAGGCTTGGCAAGCAGATATGAAAAACAATTTCTGCTGTTTCCCAAGCCTGGAGCGGAGGGATGTGCTTTGTGGGTGTTTGGGTACGCTTTGAGTGCTAAGTATTCTGTTAGCATGTTTTACATTGTCATTTAACCAATAAGGCGTATTTTTCAGCAATAATAATTGTCAAAAATTCCATCTCTTTTGATACTGAAGTATTTCAGTGGAATACCTGGGAAGCATCCGACATGCGATGGGAGAGAGAAGTGGTAAAACCCAGAGGCTCACGAAGTGTACTTCTACACTTTGCATTCTGCTCTGGTACTTGGCGGGTCTCTGCTGAAAAGGTAGGATGGTTTTCAAGGCCTATCAAGTGGGGACAGAATACCATACCTTTTAGAGATGTCGAAGGGCTGCCAGTGATCTGCGTGTCACTCAGTGGAGACCTTTGGTGTAAGTGCGTGTCACCCACTTGATCGGATGTGCCAGTTCGTGAGTTGTCTGCCTACTGTCTCCTGTCACCCACCCTAGGTGGCCTCTTTTTCACATCTTCCACTCCCTAGAAAAAAATGTATTGAGCCATCTTTTAGCCCCAGCAGTGTTACAGAAACAACCCAGTTCTGTTGGACTTGCTTTTAGCAGGTAAAAATGGGAATCCTTCTGAAGCAGAAAGGTCTCATTTTCAATTTCCGTTTTTCTTTCCCCTTGCACTTCACAAAACTCTTGTAGCATAGTAAATCTACTTCCAGTTCAGTTAGGAATCTAGCAATGGGATGCCTTTGTTCCTAATATGGCAGATACTACATCTGCTTCCTGTATGTTATCAGACGCGTTTTTAGGTCTGGGTTGTAATCTGCAAAGGTCTTGTGGAACCGGCTCTGGTTATTTCAGAGGCTGTTTCAGCCTGTGGTCTGGAGTAACACAGTAATCAGGGACTCCAAGCGGACAGAGCTTAAAGCGATGCTATCTGGGGGTGATGAGGAGCTTTCTTGGCAGCACTTAGCCTGGAACTCTGTTTTGCATGATATGAGCCCAAGCCTGGATTTTACTGGTTTTAGGGTGAAACATGAGAAGGTTGGTTTTACAGAAAGTTTATCTGCAGTGCTAACTAGTGGAGTGCTCCAAGTGAGGAAGTCTCTGTATGCCAGTACCTGAATATAATCTGATTCTTCAGGGCTTTAATTTTTTTTAACGTGGTTGCCATGGGGTTTATGTCTGATTTCCCCCTCCACCCCAATCTTATTAAGAAATATCTATTATATTTTGCTATAGTCAAAAAGTATCTGTTTTGGTGGCTGTGTTATGAGCATAAGTTTAAGTAACCAGCTGTAAGAAGTGCTGACTATCTTCTAGCTTGGTAGATGCGTATGATTTTCAGAGGTATTCTGATTTCACACTCCCTTCTATTTTTTAGGTAAGAATAAATAAATTCCAATTTGTGAAAATTTTCATGTATAAAAATCCAAACTATTTGTGGATGTCAGCTACAGAAAGAAAATGTGTTGAATGTTAGACACTAAAATGTTTGACAAAAAACTTCAGAGTGGCAACAGTGAAGGAGGTGGGGAGAATAATGTTTGTTTGAAGATCAGTGCACCCTGGAGAAGAAATTTATTGTGATAGTATCAGAATAAATAAAGTTCTTCTTTGGTGTAGTTTTGTTTGTGTCTTTCTAATTAGTGTGGTTCCTTGGGGGCTAGTTTCTGCTGGAGATTGACCTGTATGAGTTTATAATAAGGGTGCACAAGAAACTGTTTTTGTATTTCATTTTCTTCTAAGCAGGTTTGGGGTTTTTCTTTTTTTTTTTTTTTTTTTTTTTTAAACAGTTGATATAAGTAGTACTTTGGTTACCAGTAACAAATGAGAAAATTCCTTCTTAATCATTCTGTTCCTGCTGTGGGGGAATTGTCCCAGATTTAGGGTTTCATTTGCAAACTGTTTTTAAATTCTGGGTTTTTTTTTTCCTTAAATTTGTCCTGTACCTGCACTTTGACGCTTGCCCATGTTTCTTACTTAACTGTAGCAGAGTCTGTGTGTTGCTGTTGGAAGCTCCTTTTCGAGCCACACTCTTTGGTTCTGTGGTTGGGCTTGCAACCTGTTTCAAAACTTTGAACTGTTGTTGTAATGTGGGAGCTGGTGAGGTACATTATCAGGGTTATCTGTCTAGTTTCAAAATGCTGATTTCAAAAATATGTTGGTTTTTTTTTTAAATACACATATTAGACCACATTGCCTTGTCGAGTTCAAGAGGGTCCTTCCTTGATTACTTAAGAAAAAGATTAGTAGCTCTCAATCATTGACCCTTTGATCAGATCTCAGCCATAAATTGTCTCCCTGACCAGATTAAGCAGTGTTGTTTGTAGTATCCAAATGAGTAATTTGGTGTGCTGACGTTGATGTGGTGGGCTGTATAAGCATCTAATGTGTAAGGTCTCAGTTTGGGTATGAAATAGATGGGGAAGTAGTAGCAAGTGTCAAATTGGTTTTGATGGTGTAACAGAATGAAAGTTTTAGTGGGATGGATAAAAGGAGGCCATGATAGCAGTTCAGAAGAAACTGTTGGATTTGGGCCATGGGTTCAGAGTGAAAGCTGTAGGAATAGTTAGCCAGTCATGGCCATCATTTTCTAGCTGAACTCTTGACTGCAGCTGCCTTGGCTTCTTTCTCTCTAGTCTTTACCAGGAATAGTCTTTGCAGAGTTAACTCTGGCTCCTACTCAGATTCCTCTAGGAATTGCTCCTAGTCTGGCTCTGTCCGTTCGCATTTACTGCTGGTCTGAGCTGAAAGGCCCCCGCTTGCAATGAAAATCAGTTTGCTTGGAGTTACCTCAGACTCTGCTTCTGAAGCTTTGCTTGTGCCGTTCTGCACTTCTCCCTCTGCAGCCTGCAGGATGGGTGGGTTTTCCCATGTTTCGCTGGCCAAACTTGGCTTAATTGCAGCGCTAAAACACAGGTGGCGTTAGTCAGAAGCCTTGGAGTGCTGCGGGGCATCTCCAGTACAGGATGGGCACAACAGTTTGGGCACAGCTTTGGCAGTTTGCAGATGGGGCAGGCAAACTCTGCGAGTAGCTGTGACTTATTTTGAAATGCAGTGTGCCTCCCACTCGCCCTCCCAAAGGCCAGCGCTGTGCTGAAGGAGCTAGCACATAGGGTACCTTGTCATCTGAGAGCTAGGGAATGCTTTGGGCAGACTTTTTGTCGCTGATTGCTCCCAGTGCTGTGCTGGATCTGAGAAGCTAGCAAGTCACACTAGCCTCGCTGTTTTTCTTCACTTAGGTAAAGTTTATGGAGTTTATAAAATGTGTTTGTCAAGTTTTCTGCGAAGGTTTTGAACAGCGAGTGCCCTGTAACGGGGCCGTCTTGATTTCTAGGGGGCAAACGCGGTGAGATTCCATGTTCTTGCTGGAGTGGGTTTGTGTGCTAATTATTGATCCTGAGAAATGATCATAGCAGTTAGAAAAACAGAAGTACTGGAAGCTGCTGTGCCCCATTTGTTTGGGGAATATGGTCTCAGTTTGTCCCAGAAATAAATTCCACTTCTGGCTGTAATTGTAGGGTTGTGGGGGCAGTGTAACGGCTTCTGCTCAGCATAGTGTCTGGGTCTGTGGGCTGGATCAGGGTAACAGGCTACTGTTTATAGGTCTGTCTTTGACTTGATTGTCGTAAAACCACTGCATTTTTCAGGCTTTCTTTGGTTAATTTTCATATTAAAAAGAGAAAAGGCAATAAATATAAACTCCAGTTATGAGTTTCATTCTCTTCATCCTGCGTCTCTGAGATCAGAATCAGCTTGCCCCGTCAGTGAAATGGGACTAGTCGCAGGCTTCCTCAATTGTGGCACAGTTACTTTGTTAGGAGAAGCTCAGAAATTAGGCATAACCGGCATTGCAGTTGAAAGGCATACCACCCTCATAAACGCTTGTTTTTGCTTACGAGATAAAGCCAGAATCTGTGGAAAAAAATAACTTTTGGACTATTGTAAGCGTATAGCTTGTTCAGAAATGTGTGTCACTTTGTGCGGCAGTTTCTGCCACTCGATTTGCTGCAACTGCTGATCGTTGCTTGTCCTTGTTGTATGTGAACCTTGTAATCGCCCCTGGACTCACCCAGGACTGAGAAGCTCCTTTGAGTGTTGCCAAGGCCGACAACTACTGCCCAAGGCTGCGAGCTGATCTTTTGCACCCTTACCCCCTCTTCCAGGCACAGGGGATGTTGAACATTGCTCCTGTGAGTAGACCGAGCTCCCTGCGTCGCCAGCAGGGAAGGTGGGAGGCTGTCGGCAAGGCTTCGTCTGCTCTACCGCCGTACGCGGTGCTGCCTGCCACCGTGCAAGCCGGGAAATGAGCCTTGCTGCCTGTCCTGCCCTTCCCCAGCCTGGATTTATAGGGTTAGACCGTGCGTCAAATTAATCTACTGATGTGTTTTTATGAAGAATTGAACCAAATTGCTTTCCCACTTACACATTTACAGATAGAGGAGTAGTTTTTCACATAGTTCCATGAATTATTGATTACTCTGGGCTTCCTTTCTGTCTGAGATCCTGCTGCTTTCATTGAATGCAAAGTTAGAGCTGTCCCCACTCTGCGGCGTCGCTGAGATCTGTGTGGCAGGGAGCAGGGAGACCCCATCAAGTTCAGCGTTACAGTGAACTAAGTCTATCTTCCAGAAGCCCTGTTGGACACAGTGATAGTTTAGCACTGGTAATCACAATTTTTTTTAAAATGCTGATGTGGTTAGCAGCAGATACGCAGTAACTCCAGGTCACTGACTTTTTTTTACCTTGAAGAAAGCAGTGTAGTTGGAGAGCTGTGTAGCATGTATGTGTGTATTCTCATGTCCCCATCCCTGTGGTGTCAGGGTACAAGAGACTTAGATTGCAATAAGATAAATTTTCTAAAGCTTCCAGTATTTCTCTTGTGTTTTTACTGATAATGAAGGGATGTGGAAAAAAAAATAAATCACGGTATTGGAATTATGTACTTTGCTTAGAAAATAGTGTGTTGCAGTTTACCTAGACAGCAGGATTTAGAGCAGAGACACGTGGAATTTTCTGTCCTGGGATAGATAATGAACTTGTTCTGTGTGCTGCTCTCAGCCTGAAACATAACCATTTGTCACCATCTGTGACCTGAGAGTGTGTGTGTGTGTTTCTTTCCTTATATATAAGAACTGAACACTGCTTTCTTGCACGACTGTCATGCCTGTAGCCGACATTGCAGTAGTTCTTTTCCTGGTAATGTTCTCTCTTGTACAAAAATCCACTCCTGCTGCATAGCATGTGGCATGCTCCTGTGGTGTCTGCGTTTCGGTTACTATGCAAATGCCTGAGTGCCTCTCTTGTCAGAAAGGCTGTAGAAATACCCATAATGTTGCTGCTACTCTAATCCTGCCCTTGAAAGCAAGAATGTTTATGGAATCTCGGTCTTATTCTTTAGGTCTTGCATTCCTCAGTAAATAACAGTATTTGACTGTAAAATACCATTTGGGGTTTGAGTAAGGAAATGCGCGAGAGGCCCAGATGCATGAATCGGGATGCTTTTCGTTCTGTGGCCTGTGTAGCAACTGGGTCTGCCTTCTGTGTGGGGAGGAGAACAGGCTGTGAAGCCTGGGAGGTTGTACTTGAGCTCCTTGTTGCCTGTCGAGTGCTTGAAATTCGCATCATCTTCCCTCTTCTCCCTCTGGAAAAGAAACACTCTTCTGTCCTTACTCTTTTCATGCAGAATGAAATGAAGTAAATCGGATTTTTATCAACTGGGGTAGACGCTCGGTGTTCGGTGGCATAATGCTCTCGGTAACAAAATACACTGAAGTTGATCCTTTCTGCTCTCTGACAGTAATGAGGCGGGTTGACTTGAGGCAGGAAGCATCTTCCCATCCTTCTCTGATAATCTAGTCAGCTTGGAAAAGCTTAATCACCGTGGCCTGGTTAGAAGTGTTTACTGTGTGCGGGCAGGGAAGAACTGCAGCGCTTATCACCCCGCCTGTTTTTCCTGTCTTTAAAAGCTTAAAACCGTCATTTCTCAAGAATTCCCCGCGCTGCAAATCCCCATTTCTCTTGTGTGCTCGTGTTTCCTAAATGAGCCTTATCTGTAGTGACAGGGCTTTAGTGACCAATTGATCTGGATCTGGGTGGCTCTCTCTTCTCTTGCCACATTGACTTAATTTTGAGAGCAAATTCTGCTGGTCATAAATGGAAATTACCGCAGTTCATGCTGACTTTCTAGCTGTTTGAACCCTGCTTTAGAAGCTGGATAACAGTTTTTAGATAAGAACCCTTTAAAAAAAGAAAAAAAAGAAATGGGCCTTTCAGACTATACGTCTCTCTGGTGGCTGAATATGGGAACAGTAAACATCTCTGCCATTACTATTAACGTAAATTCAAGCTGATCCAGTATCCCGTGGTGGTTGTGCTGACATAAATTGTATTAGTGCAGAGGACGCAGTTAACTGATGCTGGTGAGATTCAGACAGTTGCCTCCGATATCTTTGTTCCCCACCTCCCCTTTAATCACACACTTATAAATTTTGTTTTAGAAACTACAATTCTTTTATTGATTGATTTAATAAAACAGGTACAACTGGTGTGGAGAATGTTCCAGCCTGTAAGGTCAGGCGCGGAGGCCTCAGTGCCCTGCAGCTGGGTTTGGTGACTGTCCCTACCAGTTACTTAGCCAGGAATGAAAAAGATCCGGTGTTAAGTGGTTTTGAAAATCCACCAGCAAAGACCTTGATCTGCTCTCCAACGTGCACCAGAATCTTCTGGGGAGGGAGAGGGAAAACAGCACACACCAGTGGGGTTTTTTTGGGTGTGGGTTTTTTTGGGGGTTGGGTTTTTTTTTTTTTTTGGTTGGAAAATGTCGCTGTGTGTGAAGGCTCCAGTTGCACAAACTCAAAAGGGAGAGTGAGGCTTTGCCGGCAACTCTTTGTCCCTGTGGTACTAATTGTTCAAAACTCCTAAGATCCACGTCAGTGTCAAACATGTTTGAAATCTCTCCAAGGCCTTATAGCTTACGTCGACATCCACGTCAGTAGTTTTCCATGTTAGAAGGGATCCTTCTGATTCAAACTAGATGCATGTGTCAGGACAGTTTAGCTCACAATAGTTGCCTGTCCCTGCCAGGCTGTTAGGTCAAACAGATAGAAGGAAGCTGCGGCTTTCCATGCCCATCGGTCTAATTTTTAACCCGTTGGGGGTCAGAACTGTTGTGTTCTCTTCCCAGGGCGGCGTGGATGTACAACACATATTTGGAGCACTGAGACTTCCCTCACTTCTTGGATGACCTTAAAAGGCATCTGTCAAGGGTTTTTGTTATTAAAAGGCATATGGCTATAGGTTGAGGCCTTTTATACAAGCAGTACACCACCCGAGCTTAAAACTATATACTGTGATGCTCAGGAGAGTCCAGTATGCACAGTTACTCCATAAATGCCTTTGCAGGCCATACATCACAGGTCAGGACCCTCTTTAGCATGTGTTGCTGTGTTGTCTTACCAGAATAAAATCTTGGAGCGCTCCAGTAGATGCAGTAAGTACTCGCAGGTAGGAAACATACATATAACTGAGGAGAATGTTACTGGCTCTTGCAGGGACCTCAGTGATATCATTTTTCTCTATCTTAATGAAGCATTACAGTTGGTTTACATAGTGATAAATATAATAATTATTGTAGCGATGGCTGTGTGCCCAAGATGCCTAGAAAGCTGAACATGAAATCTTTTTAATGGCATCATAATGGTCTTTGTAAGTGTTACAGATTTCCTAGTGTTATGTATAATAAATAATGCACATTATTTTCCAGTGGACTTCTACAACTCGACAGTGTGTACACACAGAAAATACTTTATCTTGAGAAACTACATTTTTTCTGTGGCAACCTTCTCTGGTTAGACAGTGTTCAGCCGTGGAAACACACTACAAGATAAGCAAACTTACTACACTAGGCTTGCTGGGGAGCAAATGTGTGTTTGTGGGATGGGGGGAGATGAGATGAAAAACACGTACTAGGCCTTGGAGAGTAAGTTGGGTGCCTGTCTTCCTTCACTAATACATTTTTGTGCGTTAATTTCTGTTTTGTAAATAATACATTTCACAAGAATACACAGACTTACACAGTATGGCTTCCTTCCCTTCTCCCTCTTAAATTTCTCAAAGGAAACAATCTGTAGCCTGTGTAAGATGCTTGTTTGTGGATTCTGCTTCACTTGACAAACTATAAGTTCTCACTTTGGGTCCTGTTCCTGGCAAGGGTCAAACATTTAACTACAGAAATCAGCAGGAAGCTGTTGGAAAAGATGCATCAGGTAAGAGAAAAGCTGGTTGTATCTTTTTTTTTTCTTCCAGCAGATTTGAATTAAAAGCATGTGGAAAAGTGTTAGGCCCTTGAATTTTTAATATTGAAGTGTACTCCTTACTCATGTTTAAAATTCTACACCAAGAGTGTCTGCACCACAGTAATTTGTTGAAGATGAACCGCGAATTTTCAGAATTACTGCTGAATCCTGTGTGGTCCCACCTTCCCTTTTGCTTAAGGATAAGGGTTTCCAGCAGCTCCGCATTTTTGGGATGCATGAATCGAGTAAGAGTTAACAGTCAAACTATTAGCATCTGAGTAGAATGAAGTACTGCATCCATAGCAACTACAAATGAGACAATACTAAGGTGAGTGATTTTTTAGAAATTCTTTCTTATGCCATCATGAAAAGTAAAAGGGGAGCAAGTTATAAAATGAGAAAATATTTTTATGTCTGGTGACTTTCAGAGCCGTGATTTCTTTATTACTGTGACCAATCTCAATAATTTGGATTATGACTTGTAAAGAGCACAGTATCTCAAAAGCATCTGGCATGGTGGTGTTGTGCAGATGACTATTTGATGAAACTCAATATTAGGGACTTATTTGTCCTGTGATTTGGATGCTCTGGCAGGGAAGGGAATGAAAGAGATGAGAGAAAAAGGGTGGCTAGTGCATAAAATATATAGCCTTTTCCTTTAGGAGTACAACATATGTGGTCTGTCTCTCGAGGAAAGTTTTTGAAGTTTTTATTCCTGTGAGTTCAAGCAGAAATAAGAAGGGTCTTTTAAAAATCTACTTTCATTATGAGTCTTCTCCAGCAGAGCCTTTCCAGCGTATCCGAGTGCTTCATGGGCCTCTGTGGTTGTATTACTCCAACACTGCCTTCGAATGGGGACTTCAGGGTATCTCTCCAATTGCACCCGTAGCTGAGGAACAGCGCTCACCGGGCAGCCCTCACAGGGAAGAACATCATTACTGGCAGGCAAGAAGCAAAAGCTGACATCTCTTTTAATGGTCAGCATTTTCTTCTTGTAGGCCCAATGCACCCTTGTATGTATGAAGAATTATGACATACCCTGTGGACCTCACCACGGACTGTTACGTTCGTGTTCGTGGATGTACCACACTCTGTGTAGGGGAGGTTTGCGTAATATAAGCAGGCACCTTTGTTTTGTGTATTTGAAAAGAAATACTCACATAATATGCACACAAATTTAAATGTTTTTATATCACGTGAAGGGTGATTAATATAGTGAATCTTTTGTATTTTAATTATCCTCTGTCACCCTAAAGACTGCCAGTTTACAGGGCTGAGTAATTCCAGGCTAGTAGTCATCAATCATGTCTGATGTTACTCTGTTTTAATTGTCGCTTATGCTTCTGGTCTTAACCAGAGACTCCTCTGGTCAACCCGCGGTGCCCAGATGCCCTTTAGTTGCGGTGGTCAGTGTGCTGAAATACTGTGGTGGATGTGGCGGTCTCTGGTCTTTTCCAAGGTGACTGGAAATGCTGGTTTTGACTGGAATTGCATTAGGCCGAGTGCTGCTCCGGACTGGGTGCTCTTTCTTCCTCCTTGCATACTAGAAATAAAGGTTTTTGCTTTCCCCTTTTGGACTCTTGCTGCAAGCTGTTGTGCTATAAGACGTTGCCAATACCTCTTTTTCCTAATGGTTTAAAAAAAACCTGTAAATCTGCTTGCTACTGGAAACTTCGGTGAGTTCCTTGAAACCACATTAAGTGGGCTCGCTGACGTCTCCTCGTTCCTCTCCTTTGGCTACTGGGCTGGTCGAACGGGGGGGCTGGCAGCCAGGGGTCGGTGCCTTAGGCTGGTGCACGGTGGAAAAAATCTGCTGCGGGAAGGAGAAACAGAATCTCACGGGCTGTGAAAAGCCAATTAGTGTGGGGCTGCACAGTGTCAGAGCTAACCTTAGCTCTGTGCTGTGTGTCGAGGGGGACCACGCAGCTGTGTGCCTCTTCCTCAGAGGCCCGCGTAATAGGAACAGAGGCAGCCACAGCCCCAAAATCTGCTGTGCTGAAGCGCAGAGGCAAGTACGCATGAGTATATGCTGAGAAACGGAACAGGAAAGATGATGTCCGGTTGCCACAGCGGCTTGCAAAAAGCCAGGGATGTCTGTTAGTTCAGGCTCAGGGATGGAGGTCAGCGCGTCCAAAGCTCGAATTCGGGATAGACAATATACTTCCTGTGACCTCAAGTCAATCGCTTAATCTGAGTAATCTTGCTTTGCGGTTTGCTGTCCTGTTTAAGGTGGGAGTGATAGTGTTAGCCACTGCTGTATCTCTCAGGTGTGTTAGGATTAGTGGGTTAAATTTAGTTAAGACATGTCAGGCAGAAGTAGGAGATAAGTGTAGTAAAAATGCTGCTGTTACCGAAATACCACCTAGGAGTAATCTCCTTGCGAACACTTCCCAAACACAAGTCTGCTTTAGAGAGGGGAATTTCAGAGTTTGAACCGTTTAGGGTAGAACAAGTACTCTAATGTGGGAATCTTCTAAATCGTACTGAGGTATGAGTATTATTGTCATGCCGTCTCTCATGTAACAGGTAAACAGGCTTGTTCGCAAACAAATCAGTTACATACATTAAATGAAGCTGTCACTTTAAGGCTTCCAGCAACATATTTTAAAATAATGATTATTTTGTGGGGTCAGGTAGGTGTATTAGTAAAAAGGATGACAGGTTGCAGCTGAGCTGGAGGAAATTCAAGTTGTCTCAGCTTCTGCACAAGAGTTCTCTCTAAGACAAGTTGTACGCCCAGCTTGGATTACCCCTTTGCAGCTCCTGCTGTCTGGCACAGATACTGTTTCCCTCCAAATGCCGTGGAAGTGAGGGTTAACTGTCAGCGGAAATTTCGACTGCCTAAATTGGCTACTTCTGACTTTGTGAAGTAAGATAATGAGTTACCTCTCCCTGATGTAATAGCTTATGGGGTTTTTAAGGCTTTTAAATAAGTCCTTGTTAGGAAATAATATGGAGGGATTTGCTGACACTTTTTTTTTTTACTTTTTTTTTTTTCTTTGGCGAAACCCTAAACCTGCCTTCAGTCTGTAAGAGGGGATTTTTGGGGGTTGGGTGGGAGGAGGTGCAGAAGGGGAGGGTGTTGGATGTTTTGCTTCTCGCTTGCCTGGAACGCTTGAGATTGGGTAACCAGGGTATTGTCTGGCATATCTGAGGCCAGTGCTAAAGCTTACAAAAGAGCTTAAGTCATTTCAGTAAATGAATTTAGCTGTTGTCCATCTACATCCTGTGCTTGTTGAGACTTTGCTGATTCCCAGCTGTTTTCTATTGCTCCTGTGCCAGCAGTTGCTCCACCTCCTCTCAAGAGCTGGTGGAATAATTTGAGTGCTGACTTCCTCCAGGCAAACTCAGTCAGGTTTGCCTAAACCTCCTCAGCGATGGGAAGAGCCGGGGCTGGCCCAGGCTGCTGCAGTGGGTTGGGAATGCTCCCGCAGTTCCTCCCTCAGCTTTGCAGTTGGGGTGGTAACCTTCAGCAGCAGAAAGATGGCGGTGGCTTCTGTCCCTGCTGTTAACTGCATTTGGAGAAGTGATTTTTATATCCTTGGGAGCCTTTATCTTTTGTATACGCTTAAATGCGCCGTTTCTAGTGCTGTAGCAGCTTGCTGTAGTAGAGGAGGAGGAGGGAAACAGTAGGAATTCTTTCTACAAATTGCTCAGATTTCCTGGAGGCAGAAAAGGACAAGAATGTCATGGTAATGTTTAAATCTATGTGAAATAGGGCCTTTGCATGTAGTCGTAGGAAGACTGTCCTCAGTAAAAGAGTGGGAGATTAAACAGCTGTTTATCCCAGAGGGTGCGAATTTCCAGAAAAGAGGAAAGATTAGTTGAGGTTTCTCTTCTTTTCAGTATGCTGGCTGTACCATCCAGGTTAAGGTCCTCTGCCCCATTGTATCTATAGAGGAGGAGGATTTGAGCTTTGTAGAGATCAGAGTATCATCTCAGTGATGACTTCTATGTTCATATCAGTCCTATAGGATTGGTATACTACACAATGTATTCAGATTTCTTTTTCCAAGAACAACAAAAAAGATGATCTACATTTCCCACAAATTACTTGTCATGAGTGAAAAGCCAGTGCTTCTTTTTCAGTTATTTTGTCTCTCTGATTCAGTAAACATCTTGCAATGGAGTCTTTTTGAAGACAGAATGTTTTTATTAATTTGGAGGTAGTCAAAGTACAGGAACAGAATCCCTAGAAAGTTCTTTTAGTGCTCTGTTTTTTAACAAACACGGCCTGGGAAACTCAAAGTACTTAGGGGATTATGTTGTGATTTGCTTTGAAACACAAAGAATCGAGAGGCAGGGCTGAAACCTGGTCTGTGGCTCTGAATGTTTGGAGGTCTTAAGCTGTTTGTATGTGACCTTTCTGCCTGGAGCGTAGGGAAGCCTCTAAGCCTGCATTCAGTCAGTGTTGGCTGGGTGATGGGGAATTGGTGTCCTGCCCTAGTAGTACAGCAAAGGGGCTGTGAATTAAAAGGAAAAACTTCCTGTTGTTAAACTTCTCCTTTAGCAATTTCGTTTTGGCGTATATACAGAGGTAAACTTCTGGTAAATGAATTTTTATTACTCAAACTTTTATGAGTAACTGTGCATTAGGTATTTTAGCTTAGAATATCAACACCTACGAAAAGTGACTGACAGAGCATGCTTCTTTGCTTCAGCTAAACAAAATGCCATGGGTATTTGTGGTACACAGAATAGACTTGTTCTGATTGTAACTGGGAGACTGGAAATGGTTTTAAATGGAGAAAGTGATCCAGATTTGTGCTCGTTACTGAAATGCAGCCATCCTTAAGGGCATCTCGCTCTTCGTCAGTCTGTTAGTCATGAAATGCTATAGGTTCTGCTGGGATGAGGCTAGGCATAAAGGTAGAAGTATTAGTCAGAAATCTCACGGAATACTGGAGGTTTTTTTGAGTCCTGGAGGAAAAATAGAGAAGAACTTAAGTTTTTAATATTCTTTTCCTCTCCAAAGAAGTCTTCCTTCCCAATCAGCTATGATTTTAGTAACACAGGTTAAGGCTGGTGGCATTGATTTCAGTGTACCTTCTGCCACTCTGTGGACAGAGGAGCTTGTGTGTGGTCCGTCTTCACGTTTTCTTCTCTCCTTCTCTCCTCCTCTCCCTCTCTCTCCCCCTGCTTGCACCATAATACTGAGATTCTGCAGTTTTTCAGTTGTAGTAGCTGCTCGGTGGGAGTGTGAGAACTTGTGATGTAAAGCTCAATTCTCACTTTCAAATTTCTTAGTAATTGGTACAGGAAAGTAGACCATTGCTGAACTGCACGAAGACTAGCACTCAGTGGCTGGTCAATAAAATGTAGTTACAGAACTCTTCAAAATAAGGAAAAAAAATATCTGTAAGCAGTATCAGTTTCTTCATTCTGGCCATCTTGTTTGTGGGGTACCTCTCAGCTCTGTAACAATAGTTTTTATTAAGCTTTGACTAAGTAGGGAGAACTTTAAGAAAACTTAACCAGAACTTACAGCAAAAAAAAAACCTTTTAAAGTGAAGTGGCTGAAATAATTTTTATAGATTAGTAGGCTTGATTAGTTTAGTATGAACTGAATATCTAAAATTCAAGGCTGCTTTCTGCATTGGTTTATGTCCTTGCATATATTTTGTTCTGAGTTATGAAGGTTATGTTTTCTGAGCAGGGCTTAGGAACGTGGAACAAGTTATGGATACTTAACTTGGCAAATAAATCTGTCCGCACCTTATTTTCCTTTTGGGAGATTTGCTGGGAGTGAGGTGGTATGGAGGCAAGAAAGGAAGGTGTGGAACTTCTGGGGAAGTCACAGACTTCGTGAGATGACAGTGTCAAAACAGCTTCCTGTGATTGAGCTGCTATTGACACTTGTTACCAGCAGTGCTATATAAATATGCAAATCTAAAAGGGTATGAACGGGCTGATGAGGGTGGCGGGGTGTTTTGTTCATTTCGGGTGGACAGGCGGAGTTGTTTTTAGGTGCATTAAAACGACAAAATTTTAAAACTTGTGTCATTGGCTGAGATATGTTTGAGTTCTGGGTTAGTGATTCAAATTTTCCAGCTGCAAACAAAAGGTGTTGCTTTTGGAGGTGTGCCCTTTCTCACTGATAGCAAGAGCAAAAGTAGAGACTATGGCGAATCCTCTATGGTTAATGTTCTAGAGCAGGGAATAATGTAGTTGGGTTTTTTTTATCCAAGGACTCTGTTTCATCAAAGTTTCTCGGAGATGCTTTTTCTGAAAGCTGTTGGTGTCAGTTTGGGGAGGATGAAGGGGGAAGAGGATTTGGGATTAAAATTACTTGCTGCCTGGTATGTGCTATAGATAGCTGTGAAATAGTGCGGTTTGTTCGGGGACAGCTTTGCTACCTGGAAATAGAAAATAATCCTGGTGTGAAGCTGTGTCCTGCCATGCAAATTTTGTAAATAAAGGAACCTTGTCTGGAATGACAGATGAATCTGCCCAAGGGCAGGACAACCTTTTCCTCCTCTATGTTGTCAGAGGCTTGTAATCCCAGCCAATGTGGATTGATCGGGGGGGGGGGGGGTGTCAAATAAAATTGCATGTTTTGATAGATGATCTTTACACTTGTTTCTAATAATTTGGCAGCTCCGATCTATATAGTGTAAAGGGGCTGAAACAAATCCTTCTGAGACTGAAGTTGCTCTCCGCTGGTGTGCTGCGAGCGGAACGGTAGTGATGTTCTGTGGTTAACTGGGATGCTTGAGTAGTATTTTTCCTTCATTGAAACCTACCGTCTGCTTTTGAACTTATGGATGTTCTTTTTCTGGAAAAAGTATGTTTACTTAGCCTTATGTTCCTGATAAAGATGCGGAGTTCAAACCAGAATAGTTTATTTAAATTTATTTTGGTAACGAAATATTAATTTAGTTCTCCAGTGGTCAGTTGGCCAGAATTGAAACTTTGAACTGGCACTGGACTGTAAAGCACTTGAAGTAGTGTTGTTATAACAGGGTCACTGTCAAATCAGTTTTAGCCCTAAACTTAAGTCCTCTCTACTTTAGAAGTAAGAAAAGAAACAAGGCAGTGGAATTGCCTGATAAGAATAAAAATGTTTTCTGTTTTAATCAAGAATTGTTGGTTTATATCCTCATCTGTGGAGGGATCAGCCTCAGCCCAGCAGCACTGATTTGGAACGCTTTTGCAACGGAAAAGTGAAACTGAGAAGTGTGACTTTTGGGGTGGGGGTGGGGAACGTTTAACTTTACTGAAAAGCAGGAGGAAAAAGTAAGTGGTGCAGAAAAGACACGAAATGCATTTCAAGTTGATTTCAGTTGTGATGATTGATTAAAAATAGGTGAATAATTACAAACAGCAGTACTTAACACTATCATTCAGGAATTCAATGTTTCATAGTAACAAGCCTTGCATATTTTCATTCTCCTAGGATAATGTATCAATTTGAGCTAAGAAGAAAAATATCTACAGTATGATTAATCCAGCACTAGAAAACACTCCTTTCTTCAGAATAACCCCTTGCTTTTGAAAGGAGAACCTGAAACTTTTAAGCATCACAACTTCTCCTTGCACAGTGAAGTCTGTACCTTACCGTCTGGTGAAGTGACTTGTTCAAGGTCACAGTCCTTGGCATCGCTTGAAATAGAAGTCCGATGCCAGACTTGCTGTCCTCTGACATAACCACCAGACGTGCTTTTCCCAAGTGCATTCTAGAGCCGTGATGACTACTCCTAACTTGAGAACATGAGAAAGCCGTGTGGAGAAGTAACGATGGAGGTTTCACCAGCCAAGGTTTTAGTTTCCGCAAACACAGAGTATGTTTTGAGTATGAGAAAGCAGTATACGGTCAGGTGAAGGTATAGGAATTACAGGATGTCTGTGGAGAACATAGTTCATGTTAAAAGAGTTAGGGTGAAGAATTGCAGTGTTCTCAGAGTGAGTCTGTTCACTTAATGTAGTACAGCAGTTCGGGGGGGGGGGGGAAGGCTGAAAACAAAGTGACTGTGAGCAGTTAAATGTTTCTGTTATCAGTTTACTTGAATTTTGATCTATCAAGCAGGTATTCCTCAAATTCTTTCTGCTCTTGATGAATTACTTGAACAAATGTAGACTTTATCAAGGGTTTAATTTGGTATCTGGTTGTCTGCAGTCTGCCTGCTGTTTTTTCTCACTGAGGTGTTGCAAACCTTTTTCCCTCTTTGTTTGGCTAAAACTAAAATCTTCAACTACAAAAATCATTTGCAGAGTTAGAGTAGAAGAAATGAGTAAGTATTAACTTGCAATGCATAGATATGTTTTCCGCTGCCTGTTAAAGTCAGCATAGTCTTTGGTAGCATCTTTGCTTTAGAATTTTAATATGTTGCTAGGAGTTAAGGTTAAAGGGTAGTAAATTTTCATTGCTATATGGACAGCTTGTAACAGGGCTCGTGAAAAGCTAATGCATGAGATGAATATAAATCTTTTTTCTCTTCCTCTCTTCCCTGGGTGTACAGAAGATTTGCAGCTCATTCTGGGAAAAGGATGCAGTGATAGGAAAGGAGTATGAGAGATTCAGCTGCAATTTTAGAGGTTCATGGATATGCTTGTGTTTTGGGCAGTTTGGTAACCCAGTGGGGTGATGTAAAGTGCTGTGCATTCAGAGGGTGAGTTGTGTAGATGGCACAGCTTCTGCGTAGCTTTTACATCTGGAGTTTTCCCCAAGAATTGTAGTTTGCATTGTGGCTGTATTAGAGGCAGAGCCTGTGCCACACTTATTCAACTATCTAATAATCTCAATACTTGTCTTTCAGGCTTGTGTATTGCTGTTCTATACAAAATTTGATATGCTGTCCTTTAAATTTAAATTTCTTCAAATCCTGACACAACAAACAGCAATGTAGTGTATTGTGATACTACTTTGTTGCCAGGGTAGACTGAAAATGGGTGACTCTTAAAATTGCGCTCTTTATTTATTCACAAATTTATTGTAAAAATCTTGCTTGGTGTGTGTGGCGGGGGTTATATGTGTCTGTTCATCTGGGGTAGGCATTTTGTTTTATTATGACTAATCAACTGTCTCTTAAGTGTGCTCTTGACTCGAATGGGTTTTGTTCGTATGATGGTTTCACTTTAAGCTCTTGAAGGCAGCAGTGAAAGGAGAATGCTTTTTCTGAATAACTCGTAGTTGGGAGGAGTTTGTCCTGAGCTGTGCAAACATCCATACCCCCTTTTCTTCAGTTTCTGGACTTCTGGAATCACTGTATATTTTGAAGAGCCTCTTGGAACACCCCAACAGGATGTGAATCAAAAAGTCTTCGCATCTCTCCAAGTAACTTGTGTAAGGTAAACGTCATCTGAATCCCTGCAGTGTCCAGTAGCCCCCTGTAAGATGGCCTTGGAGGGAGGGCACAGCATCTATTTTGCCTGAAGCAAATTTTCTAGTCGAAGGGTGCTGTGTACCTGTCTAGGATTTTCACTTTGGACAAATCTGTGAGAGTAGGTGACTTGCTTTTATAATGTACCTATGCATTTCAGTCTTTCTAAATGTATTACTGAATCAGTGATGTGTATATACACATCGATAGCAAATAATTTTGAAAATGGGCTTGAATGTCTTAAAAATACTGGTGTTCTTGGAATTACTTAGTGTTTTTCAGGTTTAAAGAGCTGTGTTGCAGGCTCTTGTCTTTTGTCTACAAAAGGTGCTGAGACAGTCCACGTGCCTTTTGTGCCTTGTTTGCTGGTGTCCTGATTCCACTTGAAACACGGGTGTTTGAAATCCAGTGCTCTGCGTTTAGAGTAGCAAGGTTGCTTTGTTTTATTTCCAGAGCCTGGTAAACGTCTCTAAATGTGTCAGATGCCATTTCAGCGTTTTGCCAGAGCAGCAGTTGGAGCAACAGTTGGTAACGCTTGGAAGCATACCTGTTGGCTTTAGTCATCTGAACGCTGCATTTTTGTCAGCGGTGCTGGAGAGGCGAGCAGAGCTGGATGGCTCGCAAGCTGTGCGGTACCTGAACAGTGGTTTTGAATTTCCCTTAAGGCAATAGCAGGCTTCTGAATCCCAGACAACAGAAAATATTAATGTTTCGTGTACTCTAGTCAAAGCTTTTGCTTGCTGTTGGACTAAGCAGTGTCTCATGTTACCAAAAGAGATGGAAATAGACTGTAAATTTGTTATTTTCTTTTTTCCCCTCAAGTTTAATTCCTTTGTATGTTGGCTAAGAATCTTGTCTGTAATCTGTGGCAGGTTTTCGCACTTGGCCAATCAGCCTGTTGAGAGGGGATAGAGTGCATCCCACATGGTAAAGCCTCTTTATTGCTCCCTGGAGGGATGGAGGCTTCAGATCTACCACCTGCACCCCTTCCCCTCCCATCTTAGAGCTCGCTTGGCTGCTGGATCTCTCCTGGCAGCCACGGCTGGCTTGGGAAGCCTTTCATTGCTTCCTGGAGTACTTCCTGAAAAGTCTTTAGGGGCTCAATGAGATAAACCTGCTCGTTTCCTCTACGGTTTCCTGATGACTGGTCTATAGTACAACTTTTCCTGTTTTTAAGGGGGGGGTAAGTTTTTCTTCTCCACCTGCTTGACTGGCCAGTCACAGCTATGGGGTGTTGCTTCATCCATCCTTTTGCTGTAGCTCTGTTTTACCTTTCTTGTGTTATTGTTTTTTTTCCTCATCCAGACAGTTTAAAAGGAAGTGTTTAAATTTTGCCAAACCTCTGATGGCCATAGGAGTATTTGCACATGCTTCAAAGCGGGGTCAAACACAGAATTGATAAGTCCTTTCCTTCCATTGCAAAGCAATGCTACAGGTGGTAACTTTTTGCTGACACTGAATCTACCTAATAAGCTATTTTGTAGAAACCATTTCAACTACTGTCTAGGGAAAGATTCCCCCCCATCCCACAAAGCAGACTTCTCTCTTTAGGATCCCTCTCACTGCTACAAGAACACTTGGCATTTGCACTCTTCAGCCTTTAACCCCAGTACTTTTCTAGTTGTTGAGACTTTTGAATTCTCTGTTGCATTTGGTAGATGCACTGGTAATTTGTGATCAGAGCTTTCCCCTCAGCGGCATGAAAATAACCTCATCTTTGGTGGTTTCATTGCTGCTGTTTGTGTGTTGCTGACCAGTTCCAAGTTCAAGGTACTCAAATGCAGTAATTTCATTTACAGATTGAATATATTGGGACCATGTATGAGTACGCAGTGTATTCTATGTGTGCAACGTTACATACGAATGAATAATGCATTTGCTCCCTGTAAGTAGTTTACTTTACAAAAGAGAAAAAAGTCCATGTTCTTTCTGCTGTGTCTAGTTGCAGTCTGTATCATCTGCTTTTCTTATTGTCTAGTTATCATACAGTCAAGTGGTATTTTAACTGCAACTCCCAACTGATTTATGGTAGTTATTTTTAACAATAAAAATAATTTCTGCTACTTTAAAATAGGCAAATGTAGCCAGTGAATTAAGAATACAAATGTGAACTTTGTTTTCGGTGGCAGAAGAGCCAAAACTGAGTAGAAGTTAACTTGCGGTGGTGGCTCAGGTTGTAATTAAATCTAAAAAAATGGAAGTACTGTTAACTGCAGTGTGTTTCAGGCTTCTGTATATCCAGAGCTTTGAAGTGGAGGACAATCAGGTGTTGCATGTGGAAAAAATCTTCAAGACAGTCAACAGTCCAGGTGGTAGTTCCAGAATTGCCTACCTCCCTAAGTCCCACACCTTGGACGTTAGGAAAAGCAGACGGTTAACTGCATCTTTAGCCTAACTGGCTGCAGGAAATAAAATTTTAACTTTTTCCTTTGAATAAAAGTCCCCTAAGGAAGCTATTCAACATTAGCAGTCACTTCTTATTGAAAAGTCTTGATGGTTCTTGTATTCAAAGTAATTGTTTTGTAGAGGGGTTTTTTCATTGTGCAATTAGAAGTAACAAAATACATTGTAAAGATTTTAATTTAAAAAATTGAAGTTCTTATTGCCACTCCAAACACCTGAACTTAATGATTTAAACAGTTTGTTCTTAGCTTTGGTGTAGTGTGTTGAAGGGTACCATTCTTACAGAAGGGGTGTGGAGTGTGTGTCTGCTGCTTAACTGTTCAGCTGTGTGGAAGTGAGAGTTTGGGGTTGGAAAACTGATGAAATGGACTTGTGGGTTTTGGTTGTGTCTTGTTTTTCCCTGCTGTAAAGGAAGTGCAGACCTAAATGTCGCATTTGTGTGTCTGTAAGAGCCTGTATGATTTTGTGGAGATGTACTGACTTCAGTCTGGCCTCATCTGTGCATTTAAAGTTGGGGATATAATTTGGGGGAAGTTGGAGGACTTGATTTGCAGTGCAGGACTTGAATGCTTTGATTGCTAAGTTTTGTTTTCAGTTACTGAGGGCAGTTTCATTTCACATGCCCACCCTCACGTGAGCCTGAGTTAGGAATGCCATCTTTCCAGAGCGGTCAGTGATCTAATTTGTCCCTTTAATTTAACTTAGGGATCGTTGATGGTACAGAAGCAACCTGTATTTTACTACATAGAAAACCACACGCAGGCTATGTCTGTGTGATGAGATAGCAGTGCTGGTATTCTGGGTGTAGGACAATGTGCTTTTCCTATCTGTTAGGCAAGTTACTGATTCCCGTCTCTTGCTGTACACAGAAGCGCCTTTGAAGGGCTGAGACCTGAGCTCTGTATGTCTCTGGCTTTTGAAAAACTCGAGCTTGAACACATGGCTGTGCATCTTGGAGCCACTGGTTGCTCAGAACTTGTACTGCTCGGTATTAGTTCCCTTTTCCATGAACAAGTTACTTCTGTAGCTGAAATTAGCAGGTAGTGATATTTTATATTATCTGGTGATGACACTGTTTTCTCTAGCTTTCGGTAGGCCGTACTGGTAAGAACTTGTGGCATGAGAGGAGAGGAAGAGGAGAGCAGTAGATGGCAGCTTGTCAGTTAAATTTTTTTTCCTCCCCCTAGTAGTATTGTATTCGGGGGGAAGGGGGGGCGGACAGACGACGACTGAAACTGCTTTTAATCTCAGCATCGCTGAGCAGCAGCAAGCCTAACAGCTGCAAGCGTCTGCTCAGTGGGGACCTGCTGCTGCCAGAAATTGAGCTGATAATGATGAGCAGCTCAGTAGTGTAATTAAGGTCTTATTAACTCCAGCAGCTCCTCCTACCTTAAACATAAAATTCCAGGAAACCCATTGTGCAGGAGAGCTGTTCAAGAGTGGGTCCTGTTACCTAGAGCGCTCTGAATCCTTGTGTTGAAAAGCAAAAGGAAGTTCAGAGAAATCTGATTTGACCATAGAGGAGTGTTCGATACAAACATTTATGGTTTCATGACATCTTCCACGTCACATTGCTGGAGATACTTCTTCAGCAACCTGTCCACAGCACGCACAGCTCTGTGCTGTACTGGAGGATTCCTTAGAGTAGCTGGAAAGGTTTCGTTGCTTCTGAAACTGGAGGAAGGCGGTGTATAAGCCATCATCTAGTCCGTGCTGTGATGGGGAGAGTGAGTGAGCAAGGCTTAGAGATCCAGGAGATTCCTTCCAGCCTTGGTGGTCTGTTTGTTTCTGAATTTCTGAGGTGTGATTTATGAAATGTATCTGAAAAATAGTGTCAGTGAATGCTGATGACATTGACTGTGTCATTCAAAGGAAAGTAATGCTTTGTTCGAAATCAGGGAGGTGTTTAAAGAATGCAGAAATAAGTGCTTGAAGTAAAACTGCATATGGTATAAACGTACTGTGAGGATGCTCATTTGTTTCGTTTTCGGTTCAAAAGAGTTACTCTAGCTGGTGCAGCGTCTTTGGAGGAGCTATTGTCTTTTGACATACTTCTCCAAATGTCAGATAGGGTTACTCTTCTGCATTGACTTTATGACCTGTAAAAGGATAACATCATCGTAATCTTAAGCTGTTCCAAAAGCTTCTTTTGTACTTGACGTAACTTGTATGACAGATCTTTAAACCCAAGTTTTTTTGGTTGGAAATGCTTCTGGGCTAAGACTTCAGAGTAACTTACGGCCCAAAGGAAGTTCTGTGAAGCTAAGCAATAAATTTCTTAAAATAGGGTTCATAATGCAAATTCTTAACTGTAGCAGCACTAGTGGTGGTTGTTAAACTGACACAGAGTTTTGGAAAATGTGTTTGTTGGTAACAGGCAAATTGATTGTTGGACTTTTTTTTTTTTTTCTGAAATCAGCTGGTTTGCCTGAGTGCTTTGGCTGAGACAACCACGTTTAGGAGTTTGGAAGAGAAAATCCTTAAGATAGTACATCGGTGATAACGTGCAACCTTGTGCTGCTGAAGTTATTTATTGTGGCTTGGGAGCTAAGTATCTGACCAAATGGACGCTTTATCGCCACCTGACACAGTGTCTCATTGTCTTGCAAGGGCAAAACGACAAGTTCCTCTATGCAAGTTCTCCTTGTGTAGCTCGTGAGCAGGGGGCTGTGCCGCTTGCCCTTCTCTGTACACTGATCTAAGTGTAGCTGTAGGTAGGACCAGTACATTTTGCAGTGCTTTTCTGAACGATTCTTGGATTTTAATGAGTGACCGCGTGGGGTTGAAATGGATTGGCACCTCGTACAGGAATAGCGTGCTTCTGTTGTATTTGCTGTGTGGATTTTAAAGCACTGCAAAGTCAAAAGTGCTAGGAAAAGTAAGTTTCTCGTGACTTTCCAGAAGTATAAGAGTACTTACTGCATGTGAGTAAGTTTTCATCACTCTGTTTTGTAAATTGGTCCTGTCCTGAGGCGGGCAGTTCAAAAGCTGGTGTGTCTGGTGTACAGCATTGCAGCATCAGCTGCACCGAGGAGCGAGACCGGTGTCACGGGGCATCAAAGCTCTGTAAGGTGTTCTTCCTGAGTCCAATCAATAATTAAAGAAACACCTGGAGGTCTTGTGATTGCACTTTGGGTTTAGAGTGAGGGAGTGACGAGACAAATCTGCAGGAGCTGTTCCTCATTCCTGCTTGTTTTGCTGGCTTGAAGTTATGCGGTACCCTCTCTTATCTGTGTTTCCACTTTCCCCGGTCTGAAATGAAACGTGGCCATCTCGGGTGTGTGTTTTGAAATCTCATACACAGAAAACACTTTCATATCCTCAGAAAAAGCTGCGTTCTGTGCTTTGTTTGCAGTCTTGATTCCTGAGAAAGGAAAGTAATTATGCTGTTGACTGAAAGTCTGTCTCGTGCTTTGGGGAGCAGGTTTCTGTGATTGTATTTCTTGTATGATTTTTTTCTTTCTTGCACTTTTTTGAGACACCAGGGGTGGTTTTGGTTTGGTGGGGTTTTTTTGGCATAAAGATCAGGGAGTGTTGCCTCTAAAAGGCTTGTGATGTCTCCCCAGAGTTGCCCCTTCCACACATACCTGGGGAGGATCCGTGCTCTGCGTTACTGGGAAGCTGGAAGTGCGATTTCTGCTCCAGGTGGCCGACTGAGAAGTCGGGTTCTCCGTGCTGCAGCTCTCTGTGGAGGTGGTGTTTTCCCGTACCAGAGGATGTTTATGTGCCAAGGATGTGTTTTTCAAAGAAATGCATGCATGTAAATCAGTCTGTGTTTATGAATTTTTTTGATTTCAGGGTGTGGTTATAGCAGGCTGGCTCTTTCTGTACTCAAAGTCAGGGAAAACAAACAGCAACAACAAAAAGGGGTGAAGCAAACCAAGCGCCGAGGAGACAGGGAGTGTGTGCTTTTAAAAGTGGTGATTTAGGGAGGGTAACTCGGTGCCTCTTTCTCCCGCCGTTGCGAGGCCCTGTGTCTGTTTTAAGCTGCTCCAGGCACTGCAACCTAGTCTCGGCAAGCGTGTCAGCGTGAGGCACCTCGAAAGGGGGGAAGGAGAGGGTGGCCTGTTTCTGCCCTTTGTGTGTGTGTGTGGGAAGAGAAATGACATGGAGTTTGACTTTCCACACAGCTTTTTAAACCTGTAGCCTCCCCAAACTTGAACTGAGGATGCTTGTTTGCCTTTAGACCAGGGGATTTGTTGTTGTTTGTATCCCAGAAAGAGGTTTCTCCTGGCTCTGTTTGTGAGCCGGTGCTGTTTGAGCTGGCTGTGATTGGGAGGAAGGAGGGAGGCAATGAATATTGTGCCCTCTTGTTTTTCTCTTGTACAGGAAGAAAAAAAGCTGAGGAGCCTGTCCTCCTCCTCCGAGTCAGCTGTGGTTACGGTTTGCTGAGTGGGCGTGCATGTTTTGAAGGGAAAAGCAGCTTCAAATTAAGTCAGCTAAATACTGTGCCCAAATAAGTTTGGGGAAGTTCCCCCACCTTGGACATACCCTTGCCTAGAGCTGACAGTTTGGGGTAAAACTGGTTTATGATAATTACTAAAACTATTGTGTGCATTGGGTGGTTCTTGAGCTAAATAGGAAAATGGGTTCAGTGCCCTGCTGAGTTTTCTGTTTTGATAGCTGTTGTTGCTGCAGCGAGTTGAGGTACTGAGCCACAGTGAGAAAGTAGCATAAAGTGTCACACCAGCAGTATGATCTCCCTCCTGCAGGTACATCCAGATCTTGCTCGTACAGCAAGGGTGAGCCATCTGCACGCGTGCCGTGTGTGTTATGTTGGGTGACTTGTGGTCAACATGAAAAAAAGAGGGTTTGGAAGAGGACTTTGTAAAGTTAGAAGATAGCTGGGGAGGCAGAAGTGAGCGTCATCTATGGTGGAATTAGAAGAACAAAGGATGCCCAGGCAGTTCCTGTAGGAATCTGACAAGGCAAAAAAATGCCTCTGAAAGTTGATAGGTGAATGTAATCATGTTATGAAGCAGCTCGCTGGTACTAGTTGTAGAAAATGATGCACACAGAGAAACCAAATTGCCCCACTGTTGTGTTTGGCCTCTCATTGTCGCACACAGCAAATCATGTAGTTGAGAACTTCAATTAAAAAACAGATATGTGAATGTTTGTCTTCAGCAAATGTTTTAAGAATGCACCACACTTCGAATTTGTGAATAATCCTGTTGATATCAGTTGAGTACTTCAAGAAAGTGAGAACTAACTTCAGTTGCCACCAGTTCCTTCCATATGAAAAAAAATGTGTGCTCTGTAAGGTGTCCTTCTCTTTTCCAGTATCAACTGTGGAAAGCATGGGAACACTTCAGTGAATTTTTAACCGAGCCACACATAGATGCTTTTAGATCAAGTGGTGACGCCTGCAGTCTCAATTATCAGTACAGCATTGAAATACTAGCTATAGGTGATGAGGAATGGGCTGACAGGTGAGTGAAAAGGTTGGAAGTATAAGAATATGACAGCGTCCACGCAGCCGTAACATGGGTGACCTGTTGCTGAGATAAAATGGAGGTGAGTGAAGTTCCTGTTCAGCTGCGACTCAAGGACTGTGCTCAGGGGTTCAGTGTTGGGACATGGGAAGCAGCTGACACTGGCTTGAGTTTTGCGTGTGATCTCTCCAGTATTTTGCAGGGAAGCCTGGCTCCTAACCGTACACCTTCCAACGCTGCTGGCTGTTGCCAGCGTGACAGGAAATGTTAATTCCGTACTTTTGTCTTTAGTTGCCATATCTTTCCCAACAGAAACAGTCTCTTCTTACTTTGTGACAGAGATGGAAACTCATTTGCTCTGCTTTTTTTGTGTATCTTATCTTTTTTTTTTTTTTTTTTTTTTTTTCCTGCTGAAATGAAGATAATATGATTTGTAGTGGTTACTTTTTGGACAAACTGATCTGAAATGAAAAGTAAATGATACTGTGTGTTTTGCCAGCACAACTGGAGTTCTAAGTGTACATCCTGTTTGTCATTTTGTTTTGCTGTTTTGTGAGGACTTTGATCATGCTGAAGTTGCAAGAAAGTACATAATGATGTTTAAGTGGAAGAGGAATGTATAAAAGCTGTTTTACTAGTCATGAGCCAGTGCTCAGCTGTGTAAGAGACTTTGAGCTGACACCCCCAGGAAAAAAATAGAAAAATATGTGGGCTTTCTGGCTGGATGCAAAATTAATATTTTTGATGAATACCAAATAATAAGGTGTCTCCTCTAGAGTTTCTGGTTCAAGGTGAACGAGTTATTTCCATCACTAAATGTTGTCTTGGGTCTTGGTAGATTGCTGATACTTGACACCAAGTTTCTTCTTGTTAGATACGATCACTGCCACTTGCAGTTTGTGACTTCTGGGTTTTGTCCTAGAAGCTTTAAGTTAACTATAGGGTGTTGGGGAGTGTTTTGTGGCTCGTGATGTTTGGATACATGTGATGTGGATATTCTTTGGACTGTTCCGGACAAAAAGTGTTATCTCTGTGTTTCTTGAGGTTGTGGAGGATTGAGGTTAAGACAGAGAATGACTCTTTGATTGTCATATTTTCCGTACTGAAAATATATGATTCATGAACTAGAGGAAGAGCTGTGATTTATAGGCTACAAAAACAACCAAATATGGTGTTTGTCTGAAAAGTTTGATTTGCCTTTGATACTAAAGAGTGGGGTATTGCAGAGCTTTAAAGGATACCATGCCCTAAAGTTTGTTTGGTTTGTTTTTTGTGACCTGAACGGGCTATTTCATGTACTTCTGAGGCTGTCCAGAGACTTTCTCTCATCACACAATACCTCTGCCAAAGGACTTATTTTGGGGGGCAGATGCACAAAAGCTAAGGGAGATCAAGCAACTTCCTTCTTACTGGGTTGTTTCCTAAAACATGCTATGCAGCAATGATCAGAACTTTATCTACAAAGAAGCTTCAAGCCAGTGCTGTGAAAAAGGTTGATTGTTGTGTTGTGTGTTTTCTCATAAAAGTGGTTCTGTGATTGTAAGTTGTGACATTGCTTTGTTTGTTGAAGCAATGCTAAAATACATACATGTACATATATAAGGTGTGTATGCATTGTGTCTATACATACGTATATAAAAAGAAAAACATTAGTACTAACTGTAGTTGGTAATTCTAAAATGTGGTCAGTGCACAATAGCTTAGTTCAAGGCATGTGGCCTTGTGCGTTAAGAAAGTGTAACTGTTTGGTGTGTGTCTTGGCCAAACAAAAATTTTGCTTTAGATGGATCAGGCCAAACAAGCAGCTGAATGGGCGCTGCCCACGATTTATCTCTTGTTCGGTTTTAAGTAAAGATATAGGAATGTGTTCTGCTTAGCAAATTGCTCTTTCCCCCACCCCCCTTCTTGCTGTCGAAGTGCCCTGTACTGCAGGAGGCGCAGATGATGTACGTCAGAATCAGTATTACAGTTCTGCTCTAAGAATTTTCTGTCTTAGCTAGTGCTGTTCTAATTAAAACAGTTGCACAAATGTAAATGGAAACCATGCCCATATAAAATTGGCACTGGGGTATTAATGAAGTGTTCTTCTGTAGAGCTTGTGGGTTCAACCATTTCTTCTGGAGTAGAAAGTCTTTGGTAATCACACCTGCGGGGAACAACAGTTGCAAATGGTTTTTATCAAATGCCAGTGGGAATTTCTCCCTCAAAGTTACGCTTTAGATTTAGATAGGCAACTCTCAAAATATTTTACAAGTAGCTCTTTTGGGGAGAGATGCCAGCTGTGGTTTCTGTATTTGGATCTGATAGCAATATGCCCGCACTTCAGAGGGCATGACTATCGGTAAAAAAAGGTCTTACGGGTTTCACGGATGTGTGAGAAGAGGGAATGGAACCCGAGAGGTGGGGCAGGAATTGGGGGGGACACCTCCTGCATTTTTTGGATGCCTTTTTTGTGAATCTGAGCCGATTGATACATGTGTGGAGTGAACAGTCATCTCTCAGCAGTTTTACTACCTCTTTTTGGTAACTGAATACGTCCAGGTGGGTCAGATGTGGTAACGGTTATCTGGTTGGGAGTTTGGAAACCCTATTTTCTTTTGAAATGCCTGCGAGATGATGGTTTACTGCGGAGGAGCTTGCACCATCTCACAGTATTCTGTGGGCATTTTTATGTAATGTTGTCACTGAAATATCTGCACTTTTAATCCGTTTGATTCAAGTTTGAACTTGTGTTAATTCAGGGCCCTTTTTTATTTTTCCTTCTGGTCTAGAGAGAAAATTGTTCTGGTGGTGATGACAAAGATGTAGCTGGGATCTTGGGTTAGTTCTATGGGCACCTATGGGTGATTTTTCCACCAGTGTAACCGTGATCCATCCTTTCCTCCTCCACTGTGTAAAATGAGCAACTGAGCGGGGCAGGCCGCCTCTCCCTGCCGGTGGGCCGGTCAGATGCCTGCTGTCACTTGCATGCTGGTTGGGCTGGGGGCCTCTCTGGAGGTTTAGCAAAACGGAAGAGAGATGTTATTTGTCATCTTTTACATTGTCAAATTATTCTAATTTTGGAATAAGGAACTGCTTTCTTAAGGGAATTACTTATCTTCTTGGAAAGTTGGCTGTAAAAGTAAGTCTGTTACTAAATGGCTGTGTGAGAAATGGATTAAAACTTCCTGATTTATTGTTTAGCGGGAGAATTGTTCATTGTTCAGCCGGAATTTAGATTTGTTTAGCGGGAGAATCAGAAATGAGTAACTCATACTGATGGTGACAGTTTCAATAAGTTAATTTATTTTCTGATAATGAAATAAGGTCCTTGGTCAGGCCTTGGCCCCCTCTGCTGTCTGTCATTAGTTACTCGGGGTTTTGGGCAATGCTTGTAAATGTTTTGCTTAGCGTTCCTACATCTGTGCAAGTCCTGAGCATAACGGGTGGGTTCGTTACCCCCTTCGTGCATCTTCCTCACTCCTATGCACCTTTTCTGTTACATTTTTCTTCCCTTTTTTTTTGTTTTGTTAACATTTTGGAAATTCCCCTTTGTAACTACAAACAGTATACTGTATTGCCCATGATTTATTAGTACCGATATTGTTACGGCACGTTTGGGTCTTGTTCTACCTAATGAAAGTGTTCTGAAGGGATTCTGAGCTGCGAATAGCACGCAGGCGAACGCTGAGGGGTAACGGAGTTACCTACAGCTGGGCGTGAGCTGGGGGTGCCCGGCAAACCTTTCCCATGGCTTTTAAGTTAGCAAAATTTGAGGCGATCGCTTATGCTCGGCGTCTTGGCCTGCTTGTTTTTCCTATGGAGACACCTATAGTACACCTACGGCTGCGTTCCTCGGCACCCCCTGCGGGGCGCGGGGACCCGGGCGGCCGGGAGGGCTCCTCCTGCCCCGGGCGGGGGCTCCCACCGCCCGCCCCGGCCCCGGCGCCGCCGCTGGCGAAGGGGGCGGCCATAGCCCTCGGGGCAGGGCGGGGGTGGGGGGGGAGACTGCGGGAAGGCCCTGAAAATACGGCTCAAAGCCCGCGTTGTTCGCCGCCGGCGGGAGGGGAGGGCAGGGGCGGGCGCCGCCGTGTGCGCGCCGCCGGCGGAGCGCCCGAGCAGCCGCTTATGAATGAGGCACCGGGAGGGGGAGGAGGGGATTTCAGCTACAACAACAGTCTGCTGCTAGGGTTTCATTCACGCCTCGCAATCTCGGTGTGATTGACGCCGGGTTTTAATCATACTGTGTCCTGGTTTCTTTAAACAAAACACATTCCTCCTTTTTTTTTTTTTTTTCCTACTTGAATCTGTTGGCGATTTACTTTCCTTCCATGCCGTTGCCTTCCTGCGCCTCTTCCCCTTTCCCCCCCCCGAAGCCCGTCCACGTGCTAAAATGGTCGTGGCTCCTGGTTTTGCTTTTTCTTTAAAACGAACCGCACAGCCGCCCCGTTTCTCATCTCCCCCGGTTAGGGCGTGTGGGCAGAGCTATGGGACCCCCTCGCTCGGCTCCCCCCAACGCTACGGGACCCCCTCACTCGGCTCCTCCAACGCTACAGGACCCCCTCACTCGGCTCCTCCAACGCTACAGGACCCCCTCGCTCGGCTCCCCCCAACGCTACAGGACCCCCTCGCTCAGCTCCTCCAACGCTACAGGACCCCCTCGCTCGGCTCCTCCAATGCTGTGGGACCCCCTCACTCGTTTCCCCCCAACGCTACAGGACCCCCTCGCTCAGCTCCTCCAACGCTATGGGACCCCCTCGCTTGGCTCCCCCCAACGCTACAGGACCCCCTCGCTCAGCTCCTCCAACGCTATGGGACCCCCTCACTCAGCTCCTCCAACGCTATGGGACCCCCTCACTCAGCTCCTCCAACGCTACAGGACCCCCTCGCTTGGCTCCCCCCAACGCTATGGGACCCCCTCACTCAGCTCCCAATGCTACGGGACCCCAATGCTACGGGACCCCCTCACTCAGCTCCCAATGCTACGGGACCCCAATGCTACGGGACCCCCTCGCTCAGGGACCCCCTCGCTCGGCTCCCCTCCCGTGCCCCTCGCTGCTCTGTGTGCTCTGGTCTGTCCCGTGTCACCAGCCCTGAGGTGGCTCTTGTCAGAGCAAGCACCAGCCTGGTCTGAGGCGGGGGGAGGGCTGGATGAAGGGGGACTGTGGCTAGTGCAGAGCTCCCCCTCCTTCTTCCTTCTAGCTACTTTAGGTAGCCCATTATTTTCGGTACTTCAGACCCCTTTGTTGTGACTGAATTGAAGCCGGGTGACAATGGCACCCTTGCTTCCTATTCACAGCAAAATGAAGAGACAGGCCATTGTCCTAAGCATAATTGAGCCTCTATCAAAACAAAAACACAAAGAGATGGGCAACTCAGTTAAAGCTGCTTGTTTGAGCTGTAACAGTGGAGGCTGTTTAGGACTAGAAACCTAATTACCAACAGTAAGCTTTTTAAAACCGGTGCATCATCCCCTTTTAGTTTAAGGCGTGCAAGTTAAAAAAGTTTTTTTTTAGATACTGGAAGTTATTTACCAGTCATGATATCCCTGATGACACAAACCACCTACCTTCCAAATTTGATTTTTTTTTTTTTTTAAAAACCAAGCCACGTCCACAAGAGATCACAAGTTCCAGCATCAAGAGTATCTCCTCAGTTTAGACAGCAAAGCCAGCAGTTTCATAAAATATTTAAGCAGCATGTGCTTGTCTTGTTTCAGTACTGCAGTTTTCATTTGCACCAGTAAAACTATGGTGTTAGCTGTTGTTCTTCCTGCCTTTTGAAGTCTCAAAACATAATTAGTCTTTTTCCCCTTTAACTACATAAAGCGCAGCATTTTTCTGTAACCAGTCTCACGAGAACTGCCATAAAGTGGCCAAAATACCCTATATGTAAGTTCATTTTCCTAGCCTGGATGAGAAGCTTTACAAGTCACCGCGACTGCAGTGCTCATTTATTGGCTGCAGGAAAGTGAAAATGGTGGTGGCGGTAAGTGGCAAGCTGACGCTGCTGCTCAGCATCCTCTGGGCTAACAGCCCAGTCTCTTTTCTGATCATCAAGTAAAGGGTAGTGCACCTTGGGTTAAAACAATAAAACCCCCAATATTGTTATTTCCAAAGAAGTTGGTATTTTGATCACCTGAGGATGTGCTAGTATTTAACCCACTTAACCTTGCGCTAAGCAAACAGCAATTTCCTAGAAGATATTGAAAAGTGTGCATATTCTGCTGTGCCTAGTAAATGTAGGGAGGCAGATTTTCCAGTAAATCATTGAATCAGAGAATTGTTTGGGTTGGATGGGACCTTAAAGGTCGACTAGTCCAACCCCCCAAAAAATCTCAGTAAAGAGCAGGGATCTCCAAGCTGGCCTGTGAGTTCAGAAAGACTCTTTAAAAGCCTTATTTGTCCGGATATGGGAAACTGATGAAAAGGTTGGGAAGTATGGTGAGGGAAACTAATTTCCTGGGGGTTTTTATGTGATCCTTTGAGAATTGTATCTAGTGGGAAAGAATCATCCTGGGGGTGAGGGGGAAGGTTCATCTTGCTTTTTTCCTGTTGCTATTACAATTCTGAAGTAATTTTTAAACTGAGTAGGTATTTTACATTTTGAAGACAAATGCTGCAGTGTTGGTTGAATGTGTTGTGGAGCAGCTCCGATTGCTGATGGCTGTTGTTTTGAAGCGAGGGGGGGGGGGTGTGGGAGCACCAGCATTTGTTTGAGCAGAGCTCCCCTCCTCAGAGCAGAATCTGGCCAGACCGCTTTTCATTCTGGTGATACCAAAGTAAGCCGTGAAACTTCTAATGGTACAAAACTAAGTAAATCTGGTTCCCTGAGATCCGTGTCCTTTTTAGTGTTGGAGTTAAGGACCTCTTTCTGACTCATATCCACTAGTGTAGACACAAGTTTCTGTCTGAAGAAAAGCCTTAAGGGATGAGTAAGCCGAGATGACTTGAGAGTCTTGTGGGCTATGAGAGGCTGGCTAATAGCAGTTGGAATGAGAACTTCAGGTTGCTACAAAAGATGTCTGCAGATTATGTTAGCTTTTCAATGATGAGCAATGCACAAATAATGGATTATAGTGCTCAAATCAGTTTTCATGTAGCGAATTAAGTACTTAGGGCATAGTATGGGCCTAAGAGTTGCACCTTCAAGACCCAGCAGACGGAAAGCTGCTGAGCAGTAGAACCAGGCAGACTTGGCTGTTCTTCGACCCCAGCCTGCACACAGTCTTATTTGCATTTTTTTCTGTGAGATACAACCAGATCAACACTTTGTTTCAGTGTGAGTGTAGGCTGCAGACGTGTTTAATATGACCCCACCAAAGTGGTGCACAGGCATCTGCGAAATCCTGCTCTAAATGTTTCAGGGAGTTTTTTGGGGCTAGTTTTTTTAATTTAAGTTTTCTATAAACAAAGAAGATACTGGAATGCTTTGAGTTTCTTTTCTGGAAGGACCTTCTCAGTCTCTCTCTCTGTCTCTCTCCGCAGTTCTGCATCATTTATGTTGGTAGGATGCTCAGCCAAGCACATGCTACTTAAATATTTTGTGAGATTGTGGGCTTACTAGGTTTAGTTCAGGGGAGACCCTTGGTGCTGGAACTTGTGATCTCTTGTGGCCCTGGCTCAGAAAAAAAAAAAAAGGAGTTTGGGAGGTGGTTGGTTTGTGAGTTGTCATCAGCAATATCGCTACTTGTAAGTTCTTGCCTAGCTATTTTTAATATTTGGAAATGTACAAAGCCTGTCAGTATGCCAGTTTTATAAAACTGTTGAAGAAAGTGTAGGAAAGAGCTCATCTTGCACCACATAAGTGAGCTCTTCCTGTCGAGGTTAAATAAGCGGACTCTGAACTCTGCCGATCAAAGGCAGGCACACTTAGCCAACAAGTAACTGTAGAGGTTTAGCTCCAGGCGGCGTTCAGTGGTTGCCCTCCAATTCTGAGCCCTCTGCTAATAAAACTCCTTTCTCCTTCTCCGAGATTTACCTAGTTGCACATGAGGGACTAGGATTTGGGAAGGGAAGTGGGGAGGGATGTGTTTGTGGCTTTGCAGTTTCAGACATGTTCTTTGGGGGTTTTATAAGCTATTTAGTGAAACTGAGCTGAAACAAAGAAGGAAAATACCTCTTAGTTTCCTCATATTAATATATTATTAAACAAACAAGCCCATAACAATTGTCAGTTATTTTTGTTGTGTGGAAAATATATATTATTTTATTTTGTGGTTATCTTTTCTTGAAATTAAATATATTTGTTGCCAATGGTAGACTAAATGAAGATTGAAAGGAGATAGGGGAAATCCCGCATTTTCTAATCTTTATATCTAGTGTGAGCTAAGCCTCTATTCTGTGCTTGCTAGGTGATTTCCATTTGAGCAGCTTCAACTTAACAAAATTAAAGATTCAAAACGAGCCCGTGGGGTAAACCGATGGACTATTCCCATTCTTCAGAGAGAAGCCGCGTGGAGCGGGCCAAGGCTGGCTGCCTGCAGAGTTCTGTGTAGGGACGTGGAGCTGTGACCTTGCTGCAGGTTAAAACTGCACGAATTACTGGCCTGGATACAGTTTGCAGTTCACGCATTTCAGGAGAAACTCCGTCCTCATGCATCTTAACTGCATCTGGTTTTAAAATATCCCTGTGATCTCCACATGAATTCTTTTTCCTGTAGCATGCACGCTTACTGCAATACTTCAGACCAGTTCGGTGTTTTGGACATAAAGAATGTTATCTGCATCTCTGCTTTGTCTCACTGATTTTTTCACTGCAGAGCTTTTTCTGCATGATGTAAATTTGCCCTCACTTTCTTATGTCTGGGGCAGAAATTTTTATCTGTGGTTCAGCAGCAATGGGCTGATAAATAAGGTGATACCATGTGATATTGTTTTGGATTGTTCTGGGATTTACTTGATTCTAAGCTACTGCAGTAGTGTTTTTTAACTGCCACTGACCTAGGCACTCTTTTAAACAAACAAATAAGAAAAACAATAAACAAACCAAAGCCTACCACCAAAGCAAAACATGGCCTTTCTGTGTTTTTATATGCTGGAATTTTTGCCTTGGAGGTAATTAAAAATGTAACTGTTCTCCTTAATGGGATTTCGACACAGCTGTATTTTTTACCAAGCATGTCTGGGTGCAGCTGGTTGAACAGAAACATAATAAACACGAGAAATGGCTGGCATTGTACTCGGAGGTTCTTAAATATGTGTGTGTGTGTGTGTATATTTATTTAAGAGCAGATCCTGTACAGCAGCCTGAGTTATACCAAGTAGCCTAGAGAGCATTTTGAAGTGACCTTGGAAAGGACAAGTGCAGTTAGGGAGGTGCTGGCTTGGCTTGTGATGGTAAGCTCACCGATGTTCTCTGGTCATATGGACCTATAGACCACATCGTAGTTGCTGAGGGGGTGGGGTCAGGTGTTATTTGCTTGTGTGAGTTTGGGTTGGTTTTGTTTTGGTGGTGTTTTTTAGACTACTGTAACTTGTAACTGTGTTCTCCACAAATAAAAAGATGAGCTCGGACATGGGTCAGAAGTGTAACTGCTTACCATTGGAGGCGACTTGCTTTGGTTAAGACTGGCCCCATCGGTGATAACCTTGCAGTTTGTCCTTCTCAAATCATCATAACTGCGTACTGGGGACTTGACATCTCATGGCCAGGGATGAGAGACTTTTATCATAATTTGAGCACCCTGACTTCACTGAAAGACTAAACTCAACGAAGCAGGCTCATGGCAAGGGCAGCACAAAGTGCCTTGGCAGCCTTGGGTTGTACAGTTTACATAGTTTTTCAGTACTGTTTAGGTATTTGCTTCTGTAACGTGGTCTTGAAGGAGTCTTGTTTAGAAAGAAATGAATTTTGTTTTCAGCAAAAGTTTATGGCAGTTGTGTCTCCCTTGTATGTCTCCTTCCTCCGCAATCCAAAGAGAAGCAGTTCACAGCTAGCAGCTGTGCTTCTGCGCGTGTGTTGGTATCCCTGCCGTGTGGATATCTTCACGTTTCAGCTCTCCAGGTACAGGTTCAGACCTATGCGTTTTTCTTCTGTAGTCCTGTAATACTGGATCAAGATGGGCTCTTTATTTATTTTTTTTTATTGCCTTTGCTCACTGCTGTTTTTCAGGGTAGCTGCTAATGTGCCTCCAGCTCTGGAACTAACAACCATGGGGGCCAGGAGCAGAGGTTGCGGTTGTGTGCCGTGACTGACCGACCTCTTCCTTTGAGTGGACTGGGACAAATTGGTTAGGCAGAAGTAGCTGTGTTTCAGTAGAGCTTCTGACTAGGGCAGTGAGGCTGGTAATGTAAACCTGTGCCTTAAAGGCAATGCATTGCCTGTGAAAGCCTTGGCTTGTAGCCTGGGAAGTTTAACCGAAACAAAAAAGTGATGATTGTGGTGATAGCAGAGAAGGCTGTTGACCAGCGATGTTTTGGTTGCTTGGCAGGACTGGGAGACTGTCTGCTGCTTCTCAAAAAACACAGAGCTCTGAAGTGCAGCCTTGGAAAAACACAAAAACAAAACAACATAATCCCCAACAAAATCCCCCAAACAAAAGACCAACTTCACCACAGAAAGAGAAAGCAGTCAACATCAGATGTTCGCAGCCACTATATTTCTACCTCGGGCGTCTCTCACTGAAGGCATAGCTCTTGTTTGCATGGATTCTGTGTGTGGCGAGGAGCCCAGGCTGGTGGCAAGGTGATGCTTGGGCAGAGCTGCTCAAAGTGTCTCCTTACAGGGCCTGGTCTGTTGGGAAGGCCCTGTTCGGTGGATGATTGCCTGAGATGACCGGCTCACGAGCTGTTACCCCTCTGCCTCCACGTGGTTGAATGCTTTGGACAAATAGGTATTTTGATAGATTCTGGAAACTTTGTCTGAAGTAAGTAAAAGTTGAGTAGGCATTGGCTTTGTGTGTGTCATCTGGCAGCTGAGAGAGGGGAATTGGAGTGAAGCTCAGACTCTAAACGCACAGCCTGTGAAATCTTAAACAACACAGTATACAGCATCTCCTTCATGCTGGTTATTGTCTTCATCTCTGTCACTTAAAGTAGTACCTCTTCCAGTAGGGCTTGGGATGCTGCCCCTTTATAAAAAAAATCAAGGTCTGGATGACGGGATCGGAATAATACGCTTATTGTTGCTAAAACAGAGACTGGTAGATACAAAACTAAATATTATGTGATAAGCCCTTGATGGTGCTACTGTTCATAAATAGGAAACCAAGCAACATGCACGTGGAAGTTGTCTCTGGATTTCTCCTACTGTACTAGAGTACTGAATGTACCGTATCAAGTTATTACATGCTGTTTTGCTTCCATTGCCATCTGTTATCTCTCTTCTGGTCCTTATCTTTAACTCTGCAAATCCTCTTAGAAATTTCTTGAAAATAATGAAGGGAGAAGCTGGCTCTTAGGTAACGCTTTTATTCACGGAGCATTCGTTCTTATTTGCACCACCTTCTTTATTTCATCCCGGTATCTTTCTGTGTATTTTGGGTGCAAGGCTAGTGTGAGCTAACTTGCTGACTCCAGTAATGTCATGTAATTTAAGAAAGAAGTACTGGAAATCGTAAGTTCCATAGGCTTGTCCCTTCCTCAAAGTGAAAAATAAATAGTCTTAGATGTGCCAGCCTTTTCCATCTAACATCCAATGTATAAGCAACCTATTTCCGTGCTCACAGAAACTTTTCTTTCCTGATCTCAAATTTTAGAAACCCTGAGAGTGAGCCCCCACTACATGTAATACTTGAGAATATCCAGGTAGTGGTCACCACGTTCTTTTGCTTAATGTGCCAGTTGGTGAGATAATACCATATGTTTATTGTTAGCGTGGAGATTTAGTTGGATCTTGGAAGGGCAGCGTGAGTTTCCAGGATGCTCTCCATGTATGATACTAATGCTCCTGAATTACTGCTTTAATATTCTCGTGGTAAAGTCTTCTGATCTAACGAATACGGGGGAACGAGAGAAATACAGGCAATAAGATGCTTACGAAGTTTATGACATTTGGGCTGTGAAAGCCAGGAGAATTCATGTTAAGAGCATTCAGTTACGTGCTTTGATTTGTTTTTAGGATAAGGAACTGCTATCTTGAAATGCTGCAAGTCCTTATGGCTGCAGAACTGCTTTTGAGTATTGAGAAGTTTCAAAATGGGGTAACAGAAGGTTTGTTCTGTTGGTGAGGGTGGGAAAGGACATTCCCCCCTTTTGGTAATTCAAAATGCTTTGGTTTACTTGCTCTCAAAATGAAGGCAGTCATAAGTGATAGCTGAATATGATACTGTTTGTTCCGTTTATATAAATTTTGCTTTGAGTTGAGTTCTGGCAGCTTTGCTGAGTGGGAAGCTGATATGTTTGGCCTCTGTAATGGCTGTGTGGGCTGTCATTAGGAGGTGTTTTGCAGAAGTTGCTGTATCTTACCTTCTCACTTCGTTATAAAGCTTAAACATGCGATCTGCCCTCTCCCAGCTGGCACTGTATTTGTAGGTCTGAAATGGTTTTAAAAACCTTGGGTTGCCAGGCTTGCACAGCACGTAGCCCGTGTTGCAGGCTGGCTAGGAGCTGCTGCACTGTCTTTCTGGTTTTGTACCCCGAGTATTTTTATTAGCAAGGTACCTCTGAAGGAGAGCACCTCGCTATGTCGTTATGAAATGCTACCTTGCATTGCAAAACAGGGTTTCTGCGTTCAGATAAGCCTAAACACGTGACCCTAACCTAGGCTAAGTACTATATCTTTCTATTGGAAATTAAGAGTTGTGTGTGCTGGTAAAGCAAAATGTGATGAGTTGGAAAAACATCATGACCGTGAGGGGAAAAATAAAGTTACCAGGTCAAACTTCATGTAAGGGGCTGCGCTTGATTGAGAATTGTGAGAAGCTCCTTGCTATGGTAAGTAGCTCATCCTACGGGATCACAAAAATAAAGCATGCCGACAAATTAGGTCTTAAATAGTTGAACTAAAAATTAAGTTACAGAGGAAAACTACCTCTTTTTCTGTCAATTTGTGCATGCAAGTTTAAGGGCAAACTTCACAGAGACCATGACGCTGGCCATGCAGATGCGTAGGAAGTGCTTGTCAGTGTTGTCAAACGGCTGCACCACATGTGAAGAAGGGAAATGCCGTTTCGATGTTCTCCAGAAAAACTGGAGATTTCCCTCTAAATTGTCTCTGTGTGTGGAGGAATTTTAACTTGCATAGCCATATGAAATTCTCTTTAGAGTTTAGGCAAACATTTGTTGTGGAGGCCTACAAAACATCAAGGCAGAAACGAGCAGAAGAGCTGCTAGCAGATAAGCATTGCAAATGCTCAGATACTTATCTGAATCTTTTTGGTTTAGAAATTGGGTTTGGGAATCTTGAGAGAGCCTGTTCTCACGATAAGAGGCCGTGTAAAGCCCAGACTCCCACTAGTCAAGAACAGCGCACGTTTAGCCTTCCATTTAAAGGATTGAAACCCTGTGCTGAACAGAGGTGGTGGAAGATGTTCCCTGCATCTAAATATTACAGTTAGGGTCTCTGGATAAGAGTTTTTAGGAAGCATGAAATCTGGTATTAGAAACTAAATATTTTGGTAACTAAATGCTTTTCTTAAAGTCCTCATGATCTTCATGAATGTATTTTAAGGTATAATACACGGGTAAAAAAGCAGTAGGAACAGGTGGAGATCTGCTTCATTATTAATTTGTGGATGTTTTCTTTGTCAGCTGATTGAAGTGCAGTCAGTCTTTTTCCAAGGGAGTTTTATAAAAGATGTTGGAAATACATAGAAATGGTGTGTTTTTTTCTATGCACACCTATATCTTTTCATTCAGTTCATAGTTGGGGCCCCTGATGTATGAAGCATTTATACTTTGAGCATTTTCCCCAGAGTGTTAAGGGAATGCTTGCTCTGAAACCTTTAACTTCTAGTGACGTTTTGAGATGGTGTGGTCGGTAAATGAGGGTACCACTTGTGAGGTAACCTTGTTTAATTGGTGGCAACGTCTAAAAAAAATAAATAAATAAGGACCCCCAATAGATGCTGAACTCTCATGTTGACATTAGGATAATGGCTTTTTCTTCCCCTTAGAACATCATTGTCTTTTGCGTTGAAACTATATGGAAGTAATAGTACGTAGGTTTTAGGAATCATGAGCAACTGTTGGTGGGGGTTAATTCTAACTTGTATTTTGTTTTGTCTTTGATTCTACTGGTAACTTGCCTACCTGGGAGCACAAGAGTTTGTGTTCTCAAGTTTCATGTCAGAAACAAGAATTTTGTAATGCACTTCTTGGTTTCTGACATGTCAGTTTTTCTGGGGGCTACAATGAAAAGTCTCTAATGATTCTTCTTCCTACTAAAGGTGATGTTAATTGGAAAAGCGAGTGCTTCTCCCAAACTCATGAGAAATTTTATGCCCAGATTTGTAGAAACACAGATCTCAGTCTGTGATGCTGTTGCAGTGAAGGTGGGCTTTGGAGATGAGCTGCTGCCTCCTCCGCACTGTGCGAGCGTTGCTTCTGCTACCGGCCTTACCCTGACTCTCCCAGAAAGCGTGAGCGGCCACAGCCAGAAACATGGGCTGTTGTGATTTCTAACTGTGCCCAGAGTTTTGTGATGTGCAGATAACCTCCAGAACATGGTTAATGCAGGTACGGAAAGTCCTGTGTGAAGGTGCTCTTTGTTCTTCTCGCGCTTTCTGATGAGTTAATGGAGTGTAATCCAGGGCATTGCATATTGTCACTTCTATTTATGATATTTAAAAGGAGGGCAGCCTGGCTAAATTCATGGGGCTTTTACATTTTAACAATTGGCTCATTACTAAGCTTGGAGACAACAGCAGAGGAAGCTTTCTTGCATCTCCAGATGGTGAAGAATTTTTGCCCTTTTCTGCTGCTTGGCTCTAGTGATCCACACAAGGGTCTGATGTCCTGAGCCCTCAGTAAACTGGGATGTGGCTGTACCAGTGATCATGTGATCACCGTTCTCCCAAAACCAGCCGTGCTCTTCTGGGCTGAGGGATTTACTGAGTCCTGGCTAAAGCTTGTAATGAGAGAGGCTGTTTGGAGTGGTTTGTGGAGTGAACTTCTAAAGCAGTTTTGGACTAAATTCGTTACCTGCAGAGTCCCTTGAGAAGCACGGGTTTTTATCCAGCTTTTTCACCCTGAGTAACATATATGTGACATTACTGTGTCTAGCAAATATATCTATAAATGCCCCAACTTTAGCCAGAACCTTCTGTTACCTGAGAGAAGGGAAGCACATGGAATCACAGTAACCCCAAACCAAGCTCTTCCGTGTATGTATTGTGGAAATATGTTCGTACTCAGCAGGGGGGGGGGTGGTTTAAATTTCTCTGCAAATTATCAGTAATGAGTCTGAAGTTAAAAACCAACACGTATGTGTAGAGAGCTGAGGGAAATACTTCAGACAAAAACAAAAAAGGTGCTTTCATAGAGAACTTCATTGATTTATTTTTTTTTTTAATGCCTTAGTGAAGTTTGGTTGAGTATTAGTTTACTTGGTGTGGGCATCCGAACTTTCAACCCCATTGTAGGTGGACATGCCGAGTGGTCACGAAGTGGACGGGTGCCGGAATTGAAGGATGTCAGCGCGATGAGGGGTGCGGAGGAGCCGGTGCTGCCATGCTGGGGCTGGCAGAGGTGCAGCCACACAGCTCTGACGCAGGGCAGGGAGGGACGCTTCAGCCGGGTGTGCTCTGTGGCTATTGAGTGACTTACAGAAGCTCTCCTTTTGTAGAAAAGGAGAGCGTTTTCGAATACACTGTCGTGGCTCAAAGCATGTTTTTAAAAGCGTGATCAGGTAAGGTCAATGATAAGGTGGTTTTGCTCCATTATCTTTTTCCCCATTTTCTGTAGGTGTCTTTATGCCTCAGCCTATAGAAAAACAGGCAGTGTCTCCATCTGTAGATGCATCTTGGAAAGTTTTTTGCCCATATATTTTTATTCAGTATTCTGTTTTTTCTGCAGGTTTTGAAGCAGGCGGCATTTTGCATAAATTTGTCATAAATTTGGTTTAATTGCTGTGGCTAGCACCTGTCTGTTGTTTTCTTTATGCCTGGTGCGGTGGGTGTTTTGAAGTGTAGTTCAGATCAGTTTACCTGCACTGATGCATTTACTGCAGTCTGTTTGATGCACTTCAAAAACCAAACAAAATAAACCGATCTATTGCAAACGTGGCGTAAACCATCTGTGCTCTTGCAACTGGCCACACGTGCTCTGCTTGCTTCTGTTGGAAAGACCAGTCTAACTATTTGGCCTCGTAAGCTGACTTAATTCTATTCTATTCAGTTTACACAGAATAATAAACCGTGTTATATATAAATAGTATACTACGGTAAACATTTGGCTCTGGGGAGAGTGCTGAGACGGTACTAGTGTGGACTGCTGGTGCTACATGGCATTAATGCGTATTTGAGGCAGGCATGGTTGGGCACTCCTCTTACTCTGGCTCAGTCTTTCCCCTGCCTGAGTGCTTCCTGACGCAGCTGAGATGTATTTAATTTTTGAATGTGCTTATCTGGGAGGTGGGGTAACCAGCTAAACAGCCTGCTTGGAAGCAGTGTTTTGCCCAGAGCCCCGGGACGGCTGGACCTGTGGCTGGGATTTGGCTTCATCGCTAGCCGCGTATTCGCGGGGCTGTGTAGGACATGAAAGGCGGGCCGGAGAGCCCGCGATGGCTGGCTGGGTACTGGGGAGCACTGGTGCTCCTTTGATGTTGCTGGGGCAGGTTGTTTTCTAATGCCTGACGTGAAGGAGGAAGGTGAATCACTACGGGAATTACAGCTCTCGGGTTTCCCAACACAAATGCGTGACTCTTTCAAAACACCTTATAGGCAGAAAAGATCTTTTCATTGTTTTCTTTTAATATCCACAGAACAGCCCTGCCTGGCCTGTAGTGGCTGCCCTTAGACAGCTTTTATCTTAAAAACAGCGAGAGGCCGCGCTCATTCAGAGGCCACTTGTTCAGCTGGGGGAGTAGTGTGACGGGACAGACGTGCAGACGTGGGTGCGCACCGGTGGCTGTTACAGGTCACCAGCACCCCAAATCAGTCACATAGGGTCCTCTTCTGGGGAAATAAGAAATGTTGCTCCGTGTGAGGTCTGTGGCAGGGCCTGAGGGGCTACAAAACAAGCTTTTGTTTGTTTTGGGGTTTGGGGGGATTTTTAGGTTTTTGGGGGGTTTTGGGGTGGGGTGTTGTTTTTTGGGGTTTTTTGTTTGTTTTTTTTTCAGCAGGAGCCCTCCCAGAGCTGCTGCTTTAGAGTCCCAGCGGAGGGACGGCACGGGAAGGCGAAGGAGTAGGACGGGAGCGATGCCGGCGGAGCAGGAGCGAGAGGCCCCAAGCCCTGAAAGCCGTCCTTTGTGTCCCCCTCCCCCCGGGCCCTGCCTAGGGCAAAACATGACACAATCTCGCTATTGTTTGCTTGGAAAGGCTACGGCATCCTATTGCAATTATTTATGAAAGAAAATATTTGGTGTTTTTGTGGAAGGTGGGTGGGGGAAACTGAATTTACCTCTCTTCTTGTTTGGAAGTAATATTTCTTCCTCTTGTTCTTCCTGTCCAGTTGTTCCAAAATTTTTCTAAGTGGCAGAGAGGGCCCGTGCCTGTAGTCTGTGCTGCAGTGAAAGTCCTGCTATTCAAACAAACACACGCACCCTGGGTCTGCAGAACTTCATTCGGTGTCATAAACAAAGATACCTACAAGTTCCTTCTAGGGATTTGGTTCACGTCCTTTGCACTTTTGTCTAGTGTGTTTTACAGCGGCAGCATTTGGAAATGTTGATCTTCCTTATTTTTCCCTGGAAGTGTAGGTGTAGTGAGAGAAGCAAGGAGCTAGGAAGGATCCAGAAGAAGATGATCCTGATGGAGAGGCTCAAAATAAATGACATAACTTGAACTGTTTTTTCTCAGCTTGAGGCCCTCTCTGCAGGTGACATAGAAGGCATCAGGAGTGCAGATTAAAAGTAATACTAATAATTAAAATTCTTTACACACTTGCGAAAGAGAACTAAACTAGAAAATACTAAAAGTAATGAGTAAATACCTGACGCTTGTAACATCTTTCACTTTGTGGCAGTACTATGCAAAATAAATCTCAGAACCATTTTCCAAAAGGCCAAGTGGTCCTTCTAGGTTGGTGTGACTTGAATGTGAGAAACTGTGTTACAGATGACTGATGGGCTGCTGTAACACGGTTTCCAAAAGAAATCTGCCTGAGAATGATGCTCATCAGTATTATTTCATCACGTGAGTTCTGGGAGCTTGCTTCTTGTGTGCTTTGGGGAGATACATTAGCTGGTGGATCTGGGTACTTACGTGCTTGGTTTGCATCTATTTATCTATAGAACCTGTCTCGTGATGCCTTGTCTTGCGTGTTGTTGCCTCTGGCATGTGATGGAAGAGTCCTATTGCAGCAGTGACTCCTCCAGTCCTCCTCTTTGAATCATTTTTAGGCTGATATTTCAAATTGGTTGGTTGAGGGAGTGTTATGAAGGCTCATCGTGAACTGTGGTGATCAGTAGGAAAGGTTTGGGAACTTGTAGTCTCATAGCCAAAATGAGAGTTCAACTTCATAATTCTTTGGAAAATTTATATCCAATCAGGGAGTAAACATTTTTCCTTCGCCAAAGGAGCTAAAGAAGTGCCATCTCACTGGAAACCGTAGGGTGATTTCCCCAGGCCGTTCCTGCTGCAGGGTGCACTGGGGTGCGGTGTTGGATATTGCTGGGGTTGCTCTTGGTGAGACATAAGGAGGAAGAATGTGTGTTCTCCTGAGTGATGAAAATGCATTGCCTTGTGCAGAATGGATCACTTGGATTTTTAGAGCATTCTGTAAAGTGTGTGATAAATGAAGACATTGTTATGTTTTGGGTCCCGCTTAATGACTGCAGCCTGTTTTGCTGAAGTCAGGAAAAGCTTGCTGAGCCAGAAGGCTCACTGTGGTGCGCTGAGCATTCCCTTGTGATAGTAGCAAAGAGCATATCTATCTTCTAGCAGCTGTCTCGTGTCTGCTGCAGAAGATCAGACGGACTAAACTGTACCTGTGCTGTCCCTGATGCACGTGGGGTTTACCCTGTTAACCCCAATCGACAGGAGCTGATGAGAACAGATTCTGCGTTTTCAAGTCATTTCTCACGTGGCAGCAAGGAAACTTTGATTGCTGAGATCACGGTTGGTGGAAAAATACCCCTATGAGATACCGTATTCCAAACCACACAAGGTAAACAAAAGAAATCTCACTTCTGTATTTGCTTAATTCCACCAGTGTTTTTTCCCCTCACCTTCTTACTGCCTAGAGGTTGAAGCTAGACCAGTTTTATAGCACTTTCATTTCATTTGCACATAAAAGCATTCACTTCCCTTTTGTCTAAGGAAGGCTGAATTACTGTCTTTGTAAAACATGCTGAGGTAGGAAGCAGTATATATTAAAACTGTTAAGGCACAGGCTTAAAAGCGGTTCTGGGGATACCTTTAAAAATAAGCCTAAACACATTGATTTAGTGTCTTGAAGTCCTCATCCTCTCTTAATATAGAGGAAATGGTGGCATCATAACATGTAAAAATGATTAGGCTAGTGATGCTGTATGCGAATTCAGGTAGAACTAAAGTTACATTGGCTTGAATTTATCTAGCGGCTTATGGTACTACCTTTCATGTGTAAGAAGCTGCTTTCCTCTGAAAGCTTTTCTTCATGGGACGCGTTAGGATAGCAGTGCAGCCTGTCTGAAAGTTAGTCCTGCGTGGCGCGCTGCTGGCCTGTCTTTACGCGGGGGAGTGGGTCAGAGACTCAGGATTTGTAGAACGGCCGTCCTTTAGAGTTGCGCTCTTTCCGTAGGATGCACGGACGGCGTGGTTTAAGGGAAACACACTTCGAATGCGTGGTGCTGGGAGTGTGCAGAAAATGCGTTTTGTAAATACCGGAACTAGTTTTGGGAACACGATTGTGTTCCCTTAATTGATTTTGTGTAAATTGTTCATAAAACACTTTGAGTTGCAGGCAGTGTAGATATGTTTTGATACGTTAATAGCCGAGTACAGCACGCTGTGTCTGAGATGAGTTACTCTCCGTGCCACGTTATGAACTCGAGCTCAGCATTAACTAACATATTTTTGTACTTACTTGAAACTGATCTTCTGCCTGATTGATCTGTGTTCATGTGCACATGAATAATGCACACACCTCGTAGTGCGTGTGCTAAAGAGAAATCCTACGGTTTAGTAGGTACACAGAGGCGGGGCAGCCCATTTTTCAGTTTATTTTTCCAAAGCATTGTTGTAGACCAGATATATTTTTCCTACGGTTGTGTGTGCTATAAAATAATATTTTTCAAGATGGGGAAAATATCAAGTTACTTTCGTTCCGTGCTTTTATAAAATCACTTGAGAAATTAACATTCTTTCGTATCAGGTTTCAGGCGTCGGGGTTGAGCAGGGGCGAGCGCGTAAGGGGCAGCAGGATGTTCGGTGGGGACAAAGGCAGCCTGGCCGTGGCGGAGGGGCGAACGGGAGACCGCGCCGCTTCGTGTTAGATCCTTCATGGATGCTCACAAGAGAACGGGTACTGGAGTGCTCTGGAGCAGTCTGTGGAGGAATTTGTCCTGCTTGTGCACTCTCTTCGTACGCGTTGTGTATCTGTGTATGATGCACACACGTGTGTGCATGGGTGTTGTTAACTGTGGCTCTGTTGTTACGTTGCATATGGTTTCCATTTTCCAGTCTTCAGGCCTTTTTCTGCAATAAATTTCTTAGCGTTTTGCTTTAACTCTTGCTGCAAGCCTGTGACCCCTGGTTAGCCTCCTCGCGCCGTCGCCTTTCCCCAGCTCAGAAAACCAACCTAAACAGAGAAGCGCCCTAAACAGAGAAGTCTCTCCATTTCGCTGCTGCTTTTGTGCAGGGAAGCCCCAAGGTGGGGAAGGCAGGCAGGTCGGGGCTCTGATGTGCTGCTCGGGGCGTGCTGCCTCGCTCCTCTCAACTTGGCGGAGCTGTGTGAGGTCTGGAGGTCCCCGAAAGGGGGAAGCTGAAATGCAAACATGAAGCTGAATAATAAAATGATGTCACTGGCAGCCAATCCGGAGGGGTGATGTCACACGCCTGGCAGCCCCCGTGCCCACAGAACAAGAGGAGCAGTGCCTTCTCGCCAGTTGTCCCTTTCTCACCACCAGGAGCTGCTGGGGATCAAGTCTTTTGAAGTTTATTATTCGAGAGTTAAGTGCACACAAAACACGATTCATCACTCCTGCAGCTCATGAGATTCAGAAGTTTCCCAAGACTGCAGAGCATTGTGGGGGCTCTTACAGCTCTTTCATGAAACACATGACGCGCAGGCAAACTGAGTGTCTAATTTTTATTTTTTTTTTCTTAATGGCACTTGCTGTTCTGCCCTGTGTTTGCTGGGTGGGATGTGTTGGTATGTGTTCTCTACTTTTGATATGTATGGTACACCATTCTTATTACCTTATCTATTTTTTCTATACATTTGAGTTGTATCTTTTGTTAGCAAATGCCATAGATAAGCTCTATATTACTGACGTTATTTCTGTTTCCTTCTATCCAGTTAGCAGAGGGTGAATTGAACATCTTGGTGGTTCAAGCTGTTGGAGGCTGTAACAACTGTTTGTTGTTTCTGAGTGAAATTTAATAGGTTTCCAAACCAGAGAGCTGAGGCACTCTCTCTGATACTCAAAGCAATGACTGTATGTACACTTTGAGGTAGATTTTTATAAAAAAAAAAGGGGGGGGGGGGGGCTGGAGAGGACAAAAAACAATTATGCTGCATGAGGACATCATTGGCGTCAGCCAGAGAAGAAGGACGTGAGCAAACAGATCTAGAACAAAAACTTAATCTTAGAGGATAGGCAGGGTCCCATATTATTATTTCTAGTACTACATTTTTAATTCTGCAGAAACATAAACAGTGAAGAGGAAGAGGGAAGTGAGTAAGGAAGGCCATAGCTTTTGTTGTAAAGGTTTTGTCTGCATGTGGGACAAGAAGTCATGTCAAGGGATGCTGATAGTTTTAGGTTTTCAGGAGTAGATAACTTTCTCCAGTCCAGGTATTGGAATTTCATTCCTATTTTAGTCCGTGTAGGCTTTCACATGGAACATATAAGAGATGTTTGATCAACTTTAAGGGTAGCCATGTGACCCAGTTTGGGATGCCTAAAACTATTGTTGGAATGAGAATTAAGTGTGAGGCTCGGGAAGCAGTACAAAGGTGGTGTTAAGATTGTGCTTCGGATCACTTTCACGAGAAGGTAGAAAGAGGCGTGTTGCCTTTATAAGCGGAGAAATCGCAAGGTGAAAGGCTGTGAGCGGTTGATTCCTCCCGACCCGTGGCAAATGGCTGGGAAGTCAGAGTTGCTGCAGGCATGAAGCTAAGCAGTGAAGCGGCCTGCGTGTCCTCTGGTGATGTGGAAGCTGTTCATATCATGACCCAAATTAAAGGGTTTTGTTTTCATAGTGCAATATAAAAGTGATTTAATGTTTTGTAATTGTTTTCTTGGAGAAAAAACAAAGATACTTATATGAGCTTCAGTTAAAGATGCAGCTACTGTAATTTATCTCTGAATGAGTCAGAATATTTTTTTTAAATGTTTGCAACAGCTTAAGATAGCTGTATTGTTTAGAAACCACACTGGAGCTATAAATCAAAAGGCATCTTTGAATTTATTTTTTTCTTCAATGCTAGGTGAATGAAGACCTTCTGTATCACTAGGCCAACGGGAGAGAAGATTTAAGATTTCAATCCTTTTCATAGTCTTGTTCTTTTCTTGTAAAGAATCCCGCTGTAATGACAAGTATTGACAGCAGAATAAAATGCTTTACAAAAGTAATTAAAATAACATTATGCATTTAAGTTCATCTTGGGCTGGTTTAGCAGCGTTGATGTTGAGCCTTGGAAGATGTTTGCCATATTTTTGTGGTTATCAATATGTTCCAAAACAGCTTAAAACACCTAAAGAGATCATAAAATATTCCAGGCTACAGCTGGTGGATGGCTGTTGGTGTGGACGCTCGTATGTAAGTCTGTGCATGTATAGAGATACAGAGCGTGGGTTTCCTGTTCGTATGAAAATGAAATGAGGCAAAGGCACATGAAGTATTTCACATGAGATAAGCAGGGAAAGATGCTCTGAGAGGAACCATTACCGCTGCGCTGTTCCCTGTGTTTCCTGTGCTCATGGCAAGCTTAGGTTGGTGCTTTAGGGCTTCTGTGACAAGCAAGATGAAACCCAAACAGATTTGAGTCCCCTTTGAACAGAAGTTGCAGCTTTCTGTACTGGACAGCCACTCTTTATAGGGCGTTGTTGAAAAATAACAACTTATTATTTTTCTAATCTTAATGTATAGGGCTTCTCTCATACACAGTTTCCTAGAGGAACATTTGTTAGTTGAAAGCAAAAACAGTACAGCTTAAGTGTTTCCATTTTTAGCCTGTCTAATTCTGGGAAGGTCTTATATAGCCGAGTTGAAAACTGAAGACTAGACATAATGATCTTTTTGCTGCCCACAACTGTGACTCTTAAGTCATTCCTGATGCGTTAAAATGGTAAACTTTGTATTGTAACACGAACTAGAGATGTTTGTGGGGCTGAGTTTGCCAGCACCAAGACCGTAGATACGGTTATTTGAAAAAGTGTGATATAAAAATGCACCCGCCAGTGCGGCCCAACCGTAGGGTATCCTTGCCGCTTCATTGTGTTTGGCGATTGTGGACAGTCAACAGTTTTTCTGTTTGTGGTAATAGAAGTAATAATTTGATATAGGAAATGGTTTATCGGTAAAGTAAAACTGTTGAAATGTTAATATGCTGAACTTGTACAAAACTGTTTGAGGTCCTTTAATACAGTTTTATATTCTTATGTTGGATTTGTGAGTGGCATGAGTTGGAAAGCACATCAGCAGTGCTCTAAGTTCGTATTCGGATGCTAGATCTGCTTTTTGGGTTGTGCATCGGGAACTATTACTGATGTGTTTTCTTGTGCTGACTTGCTTGATGGGCTGCTTCTCTTTTAATAGTTAAATGTGGTGATTTGTGGAGTGACTATTTCCTGCTGTAGCATCAAGATTAGGGGATGTGGTGATTACCCAACTGGTAGGTGGAGATGACTCTGGTTTTGCCAGATGGCTTGGACATCCCTTCCGCTTCAGTTTGTGCACTACACCTTGAGCAGTCCCTTCTTTGCCAGCAAGGATGCTTTGGTAGAAGGATGGGGTGGTGGTGAGATTTTTCTCAGTTTAAAACATGGACTGGCATTGTTTGGGAGGCCGGATAAAGGAGCTGGGGATCTGACTGTAGGCAGTTGGTTAGAAAACGTTGGCTGACACTAGTGTAGGAGTTGAAATCATACATCTTTCCATCAGAGTCTTCTAGCGTATTGCATGAGCTTTAATTTTATATGTCAGTAATTTGACCAAAGCTGTATTCTGAGGTTGGACTTCACTTTTGAGTAAGCTGATATTAAGTTTAAATTGATAGACAGCGTTACCAAAAGGGCTTGGATATATTTGTGCTTTTTGTTCTCTCCTTCCTCTTTCCCACTTCTCTGTTGTTGGCAGCTGGAGTGACAGCTCTGCAGACATTGCCACAAGTGGCACAGCTGACCGTTCCCCAAGCGCTCGGTGTCTTAGCTGAGTGCTACAAGATAGCTCGGCTGCTCCCTCGCTAAACTTTGCCTTTCCCTAGGGTATAAATGCTCTGTAGGGAGCCTTGCAGTCTCAGGTTAAGTTCCGATTGCTTCAAAACAGATGGAAAGCGCAGTGAGCAAGACAGGACACAGGACGTGTGGCTTACGTGGTCCAGGGTTCAGTTCTGTAGTTGATGCTTATTTGAAGGCACGCTGACCGTGCTTGATGTTTCTGTTGCTGCCTGACACTACTCTATGATGGGAGGGTATTTTTCAAATGGCTTTCTGCGAGATGCTGATTGTTGGTTCTCCCCCCCACCAAAGACTTCTAATTCTTTTGGTACTGTGCAAATAGATAATTAAAGTTTATCCTTCAATGTAGATGACAAACAGGCAGTTTCTTTTCAAAGTGTATACTTCTCTTTAGCTTGCATTTCATTCTGGTGTTGCACTTTGAGGTGCTTGCCTGTAGAGGGATGATGACTGCTTTAATTCAGTTTGATTCTCTGGTAAGTAGACTCTGAAGAAATCTGGAGTTTTTTTGTCCCAAGAGAGCATCATCGTAGTCACTCCAGGCTGTTTTGGAACATTTTGTGGCTTTTAAATCTTGTATCATGTACCAATTATGACCCTAAAAGAGGGTGGCTGTATTGGCATTAGTCTATTGGAAATTTCTTCCTGGGTAAGATCATTTCGGAGACCAAAACCGTTTCAGATGGACAAGAAACAACATCAGGCCATCTTAGTATGGCTCAGTGAGACTCAGTGTTCATCTTCTGGTTTCACCTTTTTTTTTTTTTTTTTTTTGGTGGAAAAGTTGGTGCTTCTTTTTTAATATAAACTTTTGGTAATTTTACAGTGTTGAGACTTTTTGGCATCTCATTTCTCACTATACCTTCAGGAGAAAACAGTCACAGCTGATTTCCTTCCACTACATCCAAGTGAATCTTCAAAGTACTGAGACTATTAAAATACTATAGAAAACTATTAAACTATAATAAAAAATAATGAAAAGAGCTTTTTTAATGAACTAAAAAAAGAAAGTGACTGACCTGTACTCAGGATTTCCTAACGCATTTATATGTGTGCCTTCACAGGAGTGTGATCTGCCCCTGAATGATGGGTTCTCGCTCTGGGTCGTGATTCTGGATATTTTTTTTTGCCTGGCATTAGAGGCCAGACTGTGGAGTGAAATCTGGTTTTATAAACTCAAATGTGAGGGTAAACTCTTGTGGCCAGTTTTGGACTGGTGACATTTTTGTTTTGCAGAACTGTCTGTACAGTGTTTAGTAGCAATACACTGGATGCGATGAGGCATCAGGAAGGTTTATTTGAATTAAAGCCTTGTAAAGGCTTGTATCTTTGTACTTACAGTGTACAGGTCTGCCTTATTTATGCAAATATACCATGAAAATTTGAAATCCACAAGTGGTCACATGGGGTAGGAGTGTCTTCTATTTTTATATAGAAATAATAACTTTTGATTTCTCTGAAATGTCATGTGTTACATCCTAGCTGAGGCAGAACCTTTTAGGTCAAGTTATGATGCAGGGTCTAAAGGTAGAAAAACAATTTTTTTAAAAGAAGGCACTATTTCAAAGGCTGAGGTTTTTTGAAAACAATTTGGTGCCAAAAGCTTAACCTGTTTTTCATAAACATGGTTGCTAGTTGGAGCCAAAACAAACAATTAAGGTCCTTAAATGAACCAGAGTGAGGGATCACAGCTAACCTAGCAGACTGCTAAAAATTGTCAGTGCAGCGAAGTGTGAGTGAGAAAGGAAGTTCAGGAGTGGGGACACAGGTGGTATGTGGGGTTTCCTGGTCCCTTCTTCCTCAGTGCTACTTTTCTTGGTGGTGTATAAGAAAGATGCGTTAGCAGTGAGAATTAGAGGTGATCCATGCTCTAGCCTAGAGACCACGGTGGCTGTAACTTGACAGAAGGGGAAGGAGGGTCAGCGTAGACTGTGTTGCATGTGAGCCAAACATATTACTGTGATGGATATTTTTAATCACTATTTTTACTCTCTCTCCTTTCTGCCTTTTGCAGCACCCCCTGCCAAAGACTTCATTTACATATGCGCAATACGTGTGTCTCAGGTCAGCGTCCTGGCCTCTGCCCGGCTGGATCGGGACCCGTTAAGCTTTGTTGGAAAAAGTCCCTGCTTCCAGTGGCCTTTGGAGTCAAACAACTTTTCGTTGAGGGATGCCTCTAAGATTCTGAGCGCTACCTGGAAGCTTGTACATGAAAAAAGGATTGTCAGTAAAGGCAGGGAGGAGCTGGCTGTGCCTTTACTCTGAGCACTTAATGGCTGCAAGATATAATCAGAATATATTGTTTTCGGCAGTTTTTAAAAGCAACCCTTCCACACCACCTTCCAGAACATTAATGATATTGTACAGAAGAGGATATGGTTTATTTCTGTCTTTTTTCCCTCTTGTGAGAGCCAGGCTGAGCTCATCAAAGTTTGTCGTAAATCATATTCCTCTACTCTACCTTGCTTTCTTTTTTCTGTTTCCACATGCTCCATGAGCTTAGGGTGGCTATGTTAGATGGTAAAAGATTGAGTGAAACTTCAGAGAATAGTTAAAGGTATCGTGTCTGCTGAAGGCATGCCCACATGTGGTCTACAGTCAGTTTTCTGGGACTTCCTCAAGTGACCCAAGATGGTTTCCATGTAGAGATTTTGTGGAATGGATGTAGGGGATGGGAAGACTCTGGGGTCTGTTGGCATCTAGGGTGAGTCCCTCTCTGTGCTTCGGTTTCTTCTTCTAAACCACCTTTGTAAAGATCTACAGGAAAAGCCCATGCATTTTGCTTGACTATAGAATTGCAGATATTAGTTGAGAACTGCAGAGTGGTCTTAAAATGGCCTCAGCTTTCTAAAAGACTTGAACAACTTCTTGAGAGATACCCTAGCTAAGCATTGTAGCAATTGAATTTAATCTGCTTTTTGTATACTTAAGTCGGGGAAATAGTTCAAATCTATTCCAGAAAACAGAGGGCTGAATTACAAGCAAAATCCCTTTCTCGTGGACAAATATTCCTAATTTGAGCGACACTGTGTAGTCATAGTATTTTACTTACCTGCATGCTCCTTTCTTGGCAAGTTAGAGAGGCTGGCAGTGAAGGTTAGGCTCTAGAAAGCTGCAGGAATACTGTTTTCTCATGTGTTCTTTTATAGTCACAAGTGTAGAAAGGACAGACAAAAGTGAGGATTATTCACAACCATAACATGAAATGGAGTTTGAGGTTAATTTTAAATTTACCTACGTAAACAAAGGGTGGTAGGGGTTTTTTTCTTCTTTTTATTGTGTCTGTGAGAGAAGTGGCAAACTGCACATTATTTATGAGCTGTTGCAGATATTGGACTTCTGCATGACGTCTCCACCTAATAAATGCCTTGTTGGAGAAAGAAGAATAGCTGGCGCGTTTTGTTTTCCAATCCTCCAACTCCCACAGACGTACCCTGGTTATCTGACTTGGCTGTGTGGCAGCCTTTGGCAGTCCGGAGATTTTTGCCAAGTGAACTTGCAGGAAGTACTCTGAGACAGATCAGCTGGATGTGTGCTTAGTTAGCTATAAACAAAATATTTGTCTTTAAACATAAACCAAAAAGGAAATGAAGCAAGGAAATGTTAGTAATCCTCCTTAAGGAGTGTAAGTAACAATGTCAGTGTTGGTTCTTTCCAAAAAAACATCATCTCCGCCTGTTAAAATGTTTTTCTGGTGGATGCAGAATTTTCATGAACACTGTGGAATTCCTAAACAGTGAGCGTACCTGCCGGTCGGTGGTACAGCATGGCTTTGGCATTTTTAAAATGGACCCTTTCCTCAAAACTCAGGACCTGAATCACAGCTTCAGGATCTACTTATTGCTGGAGAAATTGAAGAGAGCGGGTAAAGCGTGCTTGGAAAGTGATACGAGCACAGCCTTCTGACACTGTGGGACTCGGGGAGTTTTGTGAAATTTTATGGACAACAACTGTACTCCCTGCTCCCTCCTTTAGTTGCCACAACCTCCTGACTTGAACCGTTGCTGGAGGTGACAGGCAGTTGGGAAGCCATGCCCTTCGTCAGTCAATTCTGCGTGCAGGAGCTGCTCCGTCCTCCTGGTGCACTGGCTGAGGTCGTGGCACTGGGACGAAGCAGAGCTGAAGTCTGTAGTATGGAGGACAGAACGAGGTATCGAACGGAAAAATGATTTTTATCAGCAGCAAACGCACTGACCTCTGAGTATGGCACGGTGCTACAGCCCCAGACTTTCTCATGCCGTAGATCCTTGTGTCAAACGTACAGTGAACTTCTGTGCCTTTAGCATCGCTCTATCCTCTCATGGTTTTACTGTGTTCCTACACATGTGCAAGGGTAACAGCCTCGCAGCGTTTCCCGGCAGGCAAAAATCTTGCCTTCTATTGAAATAGTTGACATATGTACTACATTCAGTCTGCTGTGTAAAAGAGCAAGTACAGCTTCTCTAGTAAACTGCGGCTGTTGTGGGCCTGTTACTCTTTTCTGTGCAAAAGGAGGACTATCTTGTCTTTCTCAATGGTTGAGTCAGTACAGGGACCTGTCTAGGTGGGATATCCAAAGCAAGAACCTCTCCTTTCCCCCATCTCCCCAGATATCCTTCTCTGTCTGTTTTGGCATTCTAAGCAGTAAAAAAAGACCATATCAACAGGCAGTAGGTTTTTCTCTTCAGTTATTTTATATCTTACAATCACCTTATCTATTATAAATAAGGAGCTGTGTTTTCCCATAGAAAATCATTACCTATGATCTGGTTGAGTTTCTGGCATTGGGCATCATTTACCTGAGAGCCTGTGAAGGATCTCGGATGCTGCTCAGGATGCTAAGCAGGATTTGTGCGACGCTGCCCGAGGTCTGCACTCTGCTGGTGCCCGGCTCTGGCTCAGCTGCAGGTGTGTCCTGAGCAAGACTCCAAAAATCTGCCCTGATCCCCCAGGTGGCTCCTGGAGGTTCCCGTAGGAGGAGGTGGACGTGTTGCTTGTGAGCTGCAAGTTTCTATTAAAACTTTAAATTTAGTAAACGTGCTGCCTCAGGAGCGGGATGGGGACTTGACTAGCGCGGGAGCCTTGCTGGCGAGGCAGCCTCGGTGCATGTGTATAGCCAAGGTATTTGTAGTATTGGGTTTTTCTGTTTGGTATGTTTATTTTCTTATTGAAAATCAGCAAGAATTTCTTACCGAAATCAACGAGAAGTCAAACCTACTTTTGTAAATGTTCCCAGTTGCAATAGCCAAATGACAGAACCTTTTTCTAATAGTTCTAGCGAGGAGAAATCAGATGTCAGAACTACTGAGAGCAGTGATTTAGTAAGTACTTAAACCTAAAGGAGAATAAACCTTGATTAGTGGAGACAAATCTCACATACTTAAAGGCACTTGGAAAGAGCTTTTAACTAGCTGTCGCATGAATAAATACTATGCAGGCAGAAGCTGAAATTAATAGCAATGTGAATTTCACGTTGGGCAGCTTCTTCATTTACTGCAAAATCACAAAATATCCTGTTTCCTCCTCTGGTCACCCCACAACCAACAGATGTTGCCCTGGTTGCAGTGGTAGAGCCCTGTGAGGGGCAGAGCACGAGAAAATTCTTGAAATACTTGAGAACTCCTTTGGAAAGCAGCTTTGACTGTTTGTTATCGCTTTGTTTCCGAAATAAACGTTGGGCTCCTTAGCTGACAGAAACAAATGATGAGCCTAATGCTGGACTTCTTGCAGCCATGGCTATAGTAGGTGGGGATTTTTTTTCCTCTCTCGAAAGGAAGGGCTTCTTTCTTCATTTTTGGCTTTTGGCACATGTTACCAAAATATTTGCAGTGCAGTAATATGTATTCTTTCATCTTGAAAGTGGGAAATAAAACATATTTGTTCCTATATGTAAATACCCTTTTCCCACAAAAAAAAAAAAAAAAATGTTTGCTTTGTAAATTCAGCCTGGTTTTCTCCGCATAGTGTGAATTCCTGTGAGCTCCCTTTCGGAGGGCAGGCACGTGCACTTTCAGGTTATCATGGTGCGGAAATAAAGGGGGTTCGCAGCTCTCCCTCGGATGTTTGTAAGAATAAGTGAGGCTCCTTAAAGAAAGGACCCCAGTGTAGTGGTTAAAATGACCTTCTTAGGAAATGCCATTCGTGCCGGAGCACATAACCTTCCTCCCCATCTCTTCCCCTGCATAGGAGGGGCTGTGGGATACAAAGGAGCCTGGGAGAGGGAACGCAAATTCTTCTGTACAAAGGAAGCTCAGAATCCCATGGTATATACATGGGTCTCTGTCTTCCCCCTTAAAAATGTTTTTCTTTGCCCTGTAATCAGAGAGTTTTTTCCTTATTAATTTTACTTTGGGTGGAGAGAAAAGGGAAAGATCTATTGTTTGGATGGAAGTCACTGCCGGGGGCGACAATTGGGCTATTGTTGGCCTGTAATTCTAGTCTGGGGCTCCAACGGGAGGTGAAAAGGAGGAAGAGGAATATGAACAAAACCAAGTATTAACTCCGTAATAATGTCCCGTTGTTTACCTGAACAAGGATAGCCAGAGGTTTAGTCTTTTTTTTTTTTTTCTCCTTCTTCTTCTTCGTGGAGGCTAATGAAACGCAGTGTTATTACAAATGGTGATACTGCTCTCCTGTGAGCATCTGGGAGAGGGGGGAGAGGGGAACCTTTTTTCCCCTCCAGCTGAGGACATGCAGTTATTTTTCTAAAGCCAAAATCAAAACTGTTAGTTGAAGGCAGAAACAGGCCTCAGGAAATGCTGTTTCTTCTGGCAGCAAGAGACAAAGATCCTTGTTCTTTAGACCAGTCTTTGTATAATTCAGAACAATAATAATTTTTTAAAAAACGTCTGATAAAGAATAAGTACTCATTAACATAATATGTTAACAGAGCTATAATTAAGATTGTTCTTGTCACTTTTTTTTAATATACCATATTCCTTTGGGACATCTTAACTGTTGAAAAAAAATAATTTACTGTGTATTTACATTTGGCAAAAAGAGACTTGGGGAGTGAACGTTTTAAAGCAGCACCGTTTGTTTTTCCGGCCTCTTACATGAATATGAGAGAGAGAAATTGAGGAAGAAGTGAAAAGATCCTGTGGATTAACTCAGGTGTTGCTCAGGCTCCATCCAGAAGAGTAGCAAAGTGGTTGCTTCCTAGCTTCTTAAAAACTTTCTGCCTACCTGGATTGCCCCAAATATCCCAGGATTGCGTTGGGATCACCTCCCCACACTGCATCCCTCCTGAGGGCATGCTGACAGGACACTTATACCAGCCAACTGGTATATATGCTTCTGCTTTGAAAGAGAGCTCCTCCTTTTGAGGTCAAATAACCTCCTTTATTATTTTGATTGCAGTTAGAAATGTTCGTTTTTCTTGTGTATTTGTTTTTTACTACGCAGTATTGATCTCGAATGCTGACTGCTTCTGAATGCTGATGCTCCCCTGGCCCTTTGAGTCTCTTGGTGAAGTCACGTGTATTCCAATGAAGACTTTAATACTCAGTTTTCATTTAAACTGTGACGTCATCCCCAGTGAGACATCGGGGTTTAATGCTGTTTTCACATGTGGCCTCTCGGGTGACAATGCTGGGGAGGGAGGGAGGGAGCTGGTGGTACCTGAGACTTTTTCACCTTCAACTTGATGGCTGGTTGCCTGCCAGAAATAGGGAAGGTTGTCACTGATGCTTTTAATTTGTATGAGCGTTTGAGATGTAAAGTGTTTACGCCTTGTTTTTGCTGTAGAATCTTTCTATTTAAAATAAATAGTCTTGTTTTAAATTAGTGATTCCCGGAAGAAACTGTCTGGCTAAAGTGCTCTGTCAACAGCGCTGCATCCTCATACCAGCAGACGAGGTAGGACCTAGTGTCGTTACCCAGAGTTAGAGAGAGTCGATACTTAAGAAATTCCTATGAAAAGGGCTTTCTGCTCCCTAGGTTTTTTGCGCAGCTGGGTCTGTTTGGTTTTGATTAAACATTAATAAAAAATCAATTTATGACTCCATGTAAGTAGTATTAGATAATTCTCCTTTTATCCATGGTAAATAAAAACATTGTTCAAACACGAACAAACAACAGTCTTGGCTTGGTTCGAGTTTAAGAGTAGATCGGGAGTGAAGATTGTAATTAAAATTGCAGATTTCATAATTGAATGTGTTTTTATTTCATGAGAATATTTAGTTTAACTGTAGCAGGATAAAAAAAAGCATAATGGAGCTAAGCATCTAAATGTTTTGCAAAAGAGTAAGAAAGTAAGATTTGAGAGATCATTCAGGAGGAAGGAAAAAAAACATTTTATGAGTAAGGAGGGGATTCCTGAGTAGGAGGAATGACAGCAAATTTGCACAGCCCACAGGATTTTGGGGTCTGAATACTCTGATTCAAGGGTGAACTGAACATCCGCACTGAGAGCTCTTAACAAACAGATAGAAATTAATTTCCAGTATGGCTGCTGTCTTGGAGGTAGCTGAGGAGACCGTTTTCCTGTTAGACAACAAACCAATTTTGCCAACGGATGCGTATTGTGGAAGTACCGAGTCTGGAATTGCTACACCACCAAACACAGTCCCGTGCTGGTGGGGACTGACGTACAGAGCCGTGACATACACAACTGTAAGCCGGGAAGAAGAGCCAGTACGGAGGGGTGGTTGCAGGGCTGGGCAGAGCCAGCAGCTATGGCTTGGGTTCATTCAGATTCTCGGAGCCGAGAAAGGAGTGTAAGTGATGACAACTGCGTCTTCCGATGTGTTTGTGTGTATGTCCCCATTATTTAGAGTCCCAGCTCTGGATGGTATCAGGAAATGGGAGACAGAGTGCTGCTGTTGAGTTTTGTGCAGGATTATTAAAAGCTAGTCGGTGAAATGACATACCTGCCAGGGATTGCTTCTGGTTTGGGTTCTTTTTTCATCTTTTAGTTTACTTTTGTAGGGGTAAGGGATTGAGATAACTCAGTTGATACCTGATTTGGATCTGGATGTCCGTTAGACTCTAAGGGTGAGGTGGGTAAATTTTACGGTGGGAAAGTTGATGTGCCCTTAGTTAATGTGTGTAGTTAAAAACTAACTGCTGTGGAAGACGAGTTCTGCCATCCCAATTTCAGCATGCCTGCTGGTTGTGTGATAATGCTGAAGTGAAATGCTGCTCCCTAAATTAATCAAACACAGTGTTTAAATGGTAATAAAGACAGCTGGCTTATAAGAATAGTGATTAATACAAATATATTTCTTTTATTTGAAATGAGCCATGCAACAGTATTAGGGCCTTCCATACTATAAATGTGGCCTTGTGGCTTTCTTGTAAGCTCTTGGGAGCTGTGGTTGACTCCGGTATAGTGATGTGAATTTGCATCACTTGAAGATAAGACTTGTCGGGAGACCTGTTGTCCTCTCAGACTGACCTTTACTCATAACTGGCATAGGAAAAAAACCCAAACAACTGGACTGGAGTCTGGTATGCTTTTTTTTTTTCTTGGTCTAGAAAATAATACCTTTTGGAAAGGCTTATAAAAAGTAAAATTAATTTCTGTATGCTAACAGTATCTCTGGCTGGTAGAAGGAATGTGCAGCTACAGTCCAGTTATTCGTAAGAATTAAATGTGGGTTTAAGCATTTTGCCTGCAATTAGTCTGACAGTAACTGTGGTTTTTAATTCTCTTTTTTTTTTTCTCTTCAGGCTGAAGTACTGAAGAAAAGTCTTTGTTTTCATGCATGTGTGAATAGTTCTGGGTGTTTGTGCTTCTCTGTACCTTTTCCAGGTTTATTCTATCCTTTCTGAGCTGAAGAGATCAGAGTTGGAGTCTGTATTAGAGATGTGAGCAACCTGCACATTTACAATGTTGTAATGGAATTTCTTTTATTTTCCCACTGTTTCATCAAAGTTTTTTAGTGGTGTGCAGTATCTGCAGTGCAGAGCCCTCAATGGTGTGGATTTTGGTGAGGTCACCCCTCCGGGTCCCAAAGGGAGGATGCAGCTGTGGTAAGAATACGGAGAGGTATTCTGGTGGGCTTCGGCACTGTGGCTTTCTCGTGCGCGATAAAAAATGCTGGACCATTTGTTGTGCATGAATGATGTAGTAGTAGTTGGAAAAACTTTTTGGCCAGCTTTGGCTTGTTCTGTTTGTTAGTTTTGTTTGCACCCAGAGTGCAGGGAAGAGGATTGAATTAAGCTTTAGCATTCTCTCAGTTATTGGGCCAAATGCCGCTACTTTTGCTGCCAATAAAGCCTACAGAAGATGTGTAGGCATGAGGAGTGTGGGAGTTTCAGAATACACAGCATCTTTTAATTGACACGGGATTTGTAAAGTGCAGCTTGTATAACTGGTGATACCTAATCTCTCTTGTCCCTTCCAAGAGGCACGTTGATGATCCATATGCTAGATGGAGGTGTTTCTTTGTTTAAGGGAGATAAGAGTTGCATAGTTGAACAGAGATGTCTTGCCTCTGATTTGCATGCAGGCTTCCAAATTTAAGCCATAAATTCAGAATATTCTCTTGTTAGATAAAGGTTTAGTCTTTTCATTAAAAAAAAAAAAGACGAGTTTTCCTCTTGCAAAAGGAGACTTATCATCCCTCATCCCCCTGTTTCCCCTCCTTTTTAAAGGGAGAAAGAAGGAAGCGTGGGGATGAGGGAGGGGACTTGGGTGTTTGGTGTGAGATGGGTAACAGAAGATCACACCGTGAAGTCAGGTACTGTGTGTTGCTGCTCTTCTCGCAGCTAGGTGGATGCATGAAATACTGCTTTGCAGGTATTTTGTTACCTGATACAGTGTCATTCCTCTGGAGTGACTTGGCATGTCTAACCCTGCCTGATCCCCAGAAATTATCATACCGCTTTCCCAAGCTTCCTTGTGGAGGAACCTGTTAGGACAGTGTTTACAATAGCTTTGGCCTCTGCGGATGGAAGGCGATAGCTTGCACAGGCAGTGCTGCCTGGGGACTCAGGAGAGTGTCTCCAGGAAGCAGGTGAAATCTAAATCATAGAATCATTTAGGTCGGAAAAGATCTTTAAGATAATCGAGTCCAACTGTAAACCTAACACTGCCAAGTCCACCAAAAGCCAGGTTTAAGTAGCTGAAACAGTAAGTTTTGAGGGACTACTTATGTCCAGGAGAGCAAAGGAAATTGGGAGAGGGAGGAAGGGAGAATGATTTATAAATATTTTATTACTAGGTATAGAAACAAGGTATGCTGACATCTGTTTTTCTTTCCCAGCGCAGTTGTTGCTGTGTACTGCATGTGGAACAGCTTCAGCCTTTGTGGCACTGTCCTCCTTAAAAAACCAAAACAAACATGCACAAAACCCCCACAAAACAGTGGAAGTGCAAACTCCACTAAGCCTACAAAGAATAAGCTTGCTTTTGTTAACTGTGAAATTCTTAAGGCTGTTTTTCCCCGGAGCCTGTGCATTCCAGGTTGAGGTTCCCTGCTCCGGGGGTTGAGGCAGCAGCTTGGCGGCTTGGGCTCCTGTTCGGCAAGGTCTGCAGTCGCTTCCTAGTTTTGAGGACCAGTAATGCCATGAGGTTTAATGTAGGTTCTTCATAGCCTTAAAGACAATCAGGGGGTTTCTTGGCTTCACTATATCAGAAATTTAATAGGCAAGGCTTTAAAGTGAGTACTGGGTTGATTTTAGTTCCTACTTACTTTCAAGTTGCTTTAAAGCAGGTTTTTTTTGGTCCTCCTTGTAAGCCCTTCTGTTTTGAATCTCAGCACCCTGACAATCCTCCTGTCTCCTTACCTTCTACTCCGCATTTGAACAAAAGAATCCGTAGTGAGGAGCTGGGCATAAATCTGAGAGCACCTTTTTCTTTCCCCCTGCACCCTCCCCTGTCGTCGTTCCCCCCCCTTTTTTTTTTAAATACACGGATTCTGAGTGTTAGGAAAGGGTTCAGTCTGGTTATTCTCTCTTTTGAGAAGATGGAAACAAAACGTCAATGATGTTGCATTTAAATTTGCGTTTAATTTAGTGTTCCTTGATGTGTGATATGTAGGCAGTGATGGTAGTGATGTCTGTGTACAGCTGTGTAAAAATTAGGAAATGCTGTGTTCTTTTAGAGCACTTGAAGGAATTGAGGCCAAATTTGTGCTCCCTTATGATGCTCTGTGTGTTGCCATTGACTTTGGAACAGCTAGGCTTTTTTTCTTTGTGTAGTTGTGCAGTGACATAAAGGAGGACAACTTTTTGCCCGGTGATCTGATTTTTAGATTATTTCTTTTAATGCTGCAGGCTGCCACTGGTGGACTTTTTTTCCTCTTTTAACATTCCCTACAATGCAAATTGATTTTAAAACATGATACGTAGCCCATCATGTCTAAAATACTCCACGTGTTTTCGAAGCTGGCTAGTTACAACACCAACACACACAACTCTTGTGCCTCCCAAAAATAGTCACCTGAAGTGAAACACAGAGGATGAAATTGAGCCGCCGGGTTTCGGTCTGCCCGGGCTGTCTCCCCACACGGGCTGCGCTTGCATTCCTCCGGCCGGGGGCCCAGGCCGCTTTTGAAAGTAACCTTTCAGGCTTATGAAGCTGCATTGTGTAAACATCTTCAGCAATAATTTATTCTCTTGAAAGAGGCCAAACTAATCCTCCCATCCTGGTTAGAGCTGCCTTAGATGTTAGTCTGAGCGGCACATTTTCTGTCTTGCAACAAGCGTGACATCACATGAATATAGCAACATAATGTGGTCAAATACCATTATAAACAAATTTTAAAATCCTCCCCCATGGGGCGGCTGTACTGGGAACGTTATTTCTTCATCTGTATGTTATCAAGCTAAATAGTCTTGGTTTTGCTAGAATGTTTCTATATGTGTAGGAAAAAAAAAACCACCGCTGATTTCAGTGCATTGACAATTTCCTTCCCCCCTTTGTTTTTTTGTCTCGGAAAGAAAAGCAAATGCTGTTGTGGCTTTTTTCTCTTATAGGAGCAGCATTCTTAACTTTTGCTTTGCAGTTTTTTAGCGCAGCCTCAGAAGCTCCATGTTGTTTTTGTCCTGCAATAACACCCGCCTGAGCAAGGACATGGCATCTTTGGGGTTTACCTCCGTCTCCAGCCCCTGGGAGGTTGTTTACTACTTTCTGCCTGGAATAACAGGCCAGTCCCAGGGATCCTCCCTGGGGAGCAGGATTATTGGCTTCTGCCAAAATACCACCTCGGTGCCGGGCCCGGCTGCAGGGCTGGCGGCGGCGGGATGCTGCCCTTGGGGATGCTGTGGATGGGGGTGGCGAGACGCTGGCCGTGGGTATGGTGCCCGTGGGGCAGCGGGATGCTGCCCGCAGGGATGCTGCCGGTGGGGCGGCGGGATGCGGGATGCTGCCGAGCAGCAGAGCAAGCAGAGCCCCCGGCAGCGCGAGTTCAGCCCACGTCTGCTCTCGGGGCGGCGGGGGGGAAGAAAACAGTGAGACCCTTTTCAGGAGTGAGGTGTGTTTAAGCCTATATTTGGATGCTGCGCCTCTTCTAAATTTGGTTTCTCCTCATTAATACAGGAGCTGCTTTAATCGCCCTGTAGGGAAAAACATGGGGTTGCTGTAGGATGTGTTATTCTGGGTTGGTTTGTTGGTTTTGTTAGGTTTCTTTTTTTTTTTTTTCTCCGCCTTTTATAAAAGGCCAAGGTCTGTTTTGGAGGACGGGAGGCGAGGGAAGGCGGAGGGCGGCAGGGAGGGTCTGCTCTTCTGAGCTCCTTTGTGTGGCGCGGAGCTTCCCTCGTCCCCTCCCTGGCTGACGGGGGGGGGCTCGAATAGGGGGCAGCTCCTTCTCCTGCTGATAAAGGCGTCGGGGCAGACGTGGCAGCCATCCTCCCATGGCTGTGCCGTGGGAGGGGGATCTGTATGGCCTTGCCTCCATCGCCCCTTCCCTGGGCAAAAGCGGCCTTTGGGTTTTCCCGCAGGGAGACGGCTGTCCCCGCATTGGGGAAGCGTGGAGAAGGAAGCGTGGCAGCGTCGTGTTAAAAATCAGTGTTTTTCTACCGTTTGCCGTGACCTGAATCGGGTTTCCCCCCTTTGCAGCGGCCTGATGCGCTTGCGGCGGGTGTGATGGAGGAGTAGTGGATGGAATTATTTGCGTCGGGGCTGTTGGGAACGCGTGGAGTGGAGCCGTGCGTGGGAACGGGGCCTCTTCGCCTGCCGGGCTCCTTGCCCAGCCGCCGGCCAAGGAAGCCCAGCCGCCGCGCTGTGTTGCGCCGCGCTGGTACGCAGGCTTGTGCCGCGCTCGTTGCACGCTTAGATACCTTTGCTTGAGCGCAGAGATGTTTATAACCAGCTCCCTTTTGTGACAGGGGGTGCGGACACAGCGGTGGATGGGATTTGAACACTGCTGTATCCACGAGGGAGGCTGGTGGCTTCATCTGCTGGCGGTGTCCTAGTGACCCGCGCTGCTGCACGCGTCCGCCTTCGGTGTAATGACCAGCAGAGACCGTTGCATCTGTGCAATTGATGATTTGCAGTAATTACTTCCAGTCGCAGCAGCGTATGGAGCGTGGCGGGATCCTTTAGGTACCTCCGTGCAGGTCTTGGCGGAAGTAAAGTTTCAGAGAAGATGCTGATAAATGTGAACAATTATGAAGGAGATTTAAGCAAAAAAAAAAAAAAAAAAAGGGTGTGTGTGTAAAAATAGAAGTCCATCACGGTATTGCAGTAAAAGCATAAAGGACTTTGGGTACTAAGCTTAAAAATCCAGACACCCTAAGGAAATACAACAAAATTGAATTAGTTGCAGGAATTAATTCATTTTTGCTAACTCCTGCTATTAATCATTTAAATTATCTGAGATGGAAATTACAATTATAATAGTTACTTTTTGCTGTGTTTCAGGGTACTCTCCCCTCCAGTAATTTGACCTAGTTTACCGGTGTTTTAATTCCACTCTCTCATTTTGAACACTCTCTCTCTTTTCTTGTTACTAGCTTTGTCAAGTCTTCTAAATGTTTTACAGTCTGCTCCATTCCAGGATCAAATGGGACAAGCATTATCTTCTGGGTAGGGAAAAACTGTGTTGAAAACCAGTACTAGTCGAGTTCCTTAATAGAACAGATGCATTTGACCTGAAAAAAGGCTTGTACGCTCCAAAATTTACTCCCCCCCACCCCCCTTCTCCGACAGCATCTGATAAGAAATTTTTCTACCGTGAAAATCCCTTGCTTATATCCTTAGACCATGCAAGGTATAAAACCCTACAGCTACCCACCTTTCTGTCTATATGTGCTGAAATACGAGGGTGGGTTTTTTTTCTGTTTTACACTTCTAGTAGTCTTCTGAAGTGAAGATCAGCTTCATAACTAGGATTTGCTTTTCAAAAAACCATTTGCCTTTTGGGAAACTTCTGTGGAGTTTCTGCTGCAATTATTTGTTCGATGTGAATCTCAGTGTGTTGCATAAATGATGCACGTGCTCCAGGGGAAGCAGCAAATTTCTGGAGGCGATACATTTATCGAGACATCTTGCTCTGTTGTGATAGCGCTCATTTCTAGGACAGATGTACTTAACTAATGTTTTTAATTAAATGCAAATCATGGGCAGTGCAGGGTGGCAATTTACCAGTGGCTTGTGAAATATGTTTTTCTGTGAGAAGTGAAACGTGCTGCTTTGAGCGGCAGTCAGAATATGAAGAGTTACTTCACATATTTATAAATGAGCAAACCTGACAGGTCTTTAGATAGAAGCTGAAGAGTTATGTTAGTGTTTATCCCTTTGACTTGTGCTCTAATACGTTTCATAGCAGTCCTCTCCAAATGTGTGGAGTACTGTAGATCTGGTAGAATCACTTGTAAGGAATTATGCTCAACTTCTAGGAAGTTAAGATCTCCATGGCTAGGGTACCAATTAATATTTCTACTTAGTGAATTTTGCAAGCAGTGTTACATCACTGAGGTTAATCTAGCGACTTTGTTTTTCAAAACTCTCTTCTGAGTGAAAATTACAGGTATGCAATTTCTTCTTTTACAAAGGAAAAAAAAGGTGGTTTTTGTGTAGTGTATGGTGCCTGTATGTGAAGCGTTGCTTACATACATATGTATGTATGTTTACATACATAATCATCTTTGCGTTGATTGTGAAGGGCCCGGTGTTTTTCGGAAAATAAATTCTACTGCATTCTCATTCCCCCCGCACTGTGCAAGGATAGAGCATTTCTACACCAGGTGATCATCCTAACCATTATGGTTTCAAAAACAAACTTTTTTTTTATTTTTGAGAAGTCATGAATTAAGTATTACTTTAAAAAAAATTAATTCTGAATATCTGCCAGTTTAATAAGAGACTTACTTTTCATTTGGACTTGTCCAGATTACAGAAATGCAGATAAATGAAACACCTGGTGACATACTTTCTGTTACAATTAATCAATCTCCTACCTTGTGGGCCAGAACAGTTTCCATGGTGTTTCAAAAATGCAATAGGTAGATTCCTAAAAAGCTTTTAAATCTAAGTGTATGCTATTAACTGCTCTCCTTTCTGTAATAATTCCCCCCTCAAACTGTACCACTCAAGACTACGTGACGCAAAATAGAGCGGCACGCTGGCGTGCAGGTCTCTGGGCAGTGAGAGCTCCCTGCCCCTCATCCGCGGTACCTGCACCACCTCGTTGGCCCTCTCCTACGCTCGACTGCGTGACTGCACCCAAACACCACTTTCCTGTTTGTGTTGGTACCCCAGGCTGTCTCTCGGCAGCTGATGGGCTTCCCATCGCCTTCAGAGTTCAGCAGACTTGGGTTTCTGTGAGCTGGAGTTATTAAGCTGTTGTTTGGAAATGAGTCCCTGCTCCTGTGAAGGCTCCAGGCTGTGACCTGTATCTTCAAGGCTGTCACTTCCTCGCTGCATCAGAACTGGATAAAGTCATATCGCTCTTCCAGCTAATGTTTACATTTCTAGTTGATGAGTTAACCCGAGTAAAACAAATGCAGACTTTGAAAGTACTGGAGGAGCTTCCATCTGGGTCTCTTAGAAGTTTTCTGGCCCAGAGCAGGAGGCCACGGTGCCTGATGCTCCTGCATCGCTCGCCTGTCTCACACAGGGACCCGGGCTGCTCAGACGATTTAAAAACGCAGAACCAAACCCCTAAAGTCCATCACCACACCATCAGCTCTGAAAAGCATGGCGTAAATTATTATCCAGTGCATTTAAAATTAGTGTGCACCCGCTGGATTTGCTACCTGGATCTCCAGATTCATTGGATGTCTTTTCAGTGAAAGAAAAATAACTGCCGAGAGTTGATGGATGGTGGATGGCCTTTGCAGCAAATCAAAACAGGGTGGGAAATGAGGGGTGGATAACGTATGAGTGATAACTAGCACTTACTGTAAGGAGCTTAAAAAAAAAAAGGGAATAATCTGAGAGTGGCTGTAACTTGCAGGAATTGAGGATATCTCACTTGTGGCTGCACTGAAATCTGTATTGCAGCTTTTTTTATATCCTTTGTCCTTTGAAATGCCTTGCTGTTAGGGTTGGGCTCTTATTTATTTATTTCTTCCTCTCGGCAGCTGCAGTGCTCAGACTAGTAGGCTGAGATGCTAACAATGCACTGCCTGCTGCCAAGAAAGGAGGTATTTGCATTCATTTTCACTTTCTTATTCTGAATACAGAAAACAAATAACCCCCCTACGGTCCCACTGAGTCCTGCCTCCCCTGAAATGTAGCTACATGTGCGGATACATGATTTAGAGTGCTTACTGGTGCGGTGTTACATACATCAGCTTACCAGGCAGGTAATGGAAGTATCCATATTCTGTAAAACAAAGCAGCCTTACAGTAATCCACAATAGCCATATTAAAAACAAACAAGCCCAACCAGTAATAGGTTTCATAGCAATTGTTTAACGGATTATAAGTCTGATACTTTACTCATGTTGTTTTTCCTGAATTGTTTTCTTTTTTCTCAAAATTGTGAACTGTTCATACAGATCGTATCAGGAGCAGTCTGTGTACAAAAGAGGCAAATTATTTGTCTTTTTCACTCTCTGTAATTTTGACAACGATGCAAGAAAGAGGAGAGGGAGACTTGTGTGAAGTTCCTACAAGTGCCGCCTTTGGAGAGTGGAGCTGGGTGGTGGGGGGACTCCCCTGTGGATGCGGAGAGTTCGGGGTGCGTGCGGGAGGCCGTGCCGCGCCGCGCCGCTCGCTCCCTCTCGCTGCCAGTCTTATGAATGGGAAACAAATGGGATCGTAACCTTTCTGAATGTGGAGCTTGGGATGTGTTGACTGGATGACGAAGGCAGCAAATTAAATAGAGGGACACAATGGGTGGGGGCAGGAGGGGGGGATCAGAGAAGCCCAGAGATTGAAACTCCTTTTTTTTTTTTTTTTAAATATTGTAGCATATTGACTAAAACAGATATCAAAAATAACCCTATTGCTGTGACACTTGTTTTTGTGTGTCTGCTCAGTTTTTAATAAGCCTATCATTATGATTCAGAGCACTGTATAGAAAACCACTGTGCCATCTTTTTTTAATGCATTAAATTGTCTGCAGTGTGTTTCTTTTGTGGTGAAACCCCATTGCCTAACTATGAAGAGTGCACAGTGTACACGTGTCTTTGTTTAATTCAACATGTTTTCCTCTTCCAGTACTGGAAATAGGACAGTTTTGTTCATCAGCCGCCACCGCAGTGGAGCGGTGCGTTTCTGAGAGCGCGCGGGGCATTGGGGAGGGCAGGAAAGGCGCACACCCTGCACCGCTCGCAGGTACGCGCTTGGCATCTCCGAGACACACAAAGCCTGGGCGCTTTTAAGAAACAGCTCTTGCAGCTAGGTGCGTCTTGAAGAAATCACACCCAAGGAAGCAGGTTTCTGCGGTTTCTTTCTCTGGTCTATGCGGTTCATGGTTGGTTTTTCCTTTCCTCCCGAAACGTCAGTGTAAAGAATCAGAGGGCTAAAGAAGAAGAAAAAAAAAAAAAAAAATCCACTGCTACTTGTTTAGAAATATCAAATAACCTCCAGTGTGGGATTTTTATCTTGCTGTCTTTGTGGTAAGAGAGGTAGTGAAAAGACACTTGAAAGCCTACGACAGCGTAGCCTGTAGGAGCTTTACAAATTGATTCAGATGTTCCATTCAGAGCGGAGATTTGATACAGGGTAATGAAATCAAATGGCTTAAAATAATCTTGTATTGATTTTTATGGAGAGAAATCTATACCTGCAGAATCAAACTGAGGTTATGATAAGAGCTGCCGTTAAATTTTGCTTTGTTTTGTGCATGTGTGCGTGGAAAAGCACGTTTCTCCTCTGCCTTGAATGGCTGCTTCTGCTTCCCTTTAATTTCAAGCCTGAAGTCGAGAAATGCGTGCTGAAATGCTAACAGCGTAAAAATGTTCTGTCCTATGTAATATACTAGGTACATATGCAGAGTTTTGAAAGGATTTTTTTTTTTTTAATGAAGATCTGCTGTGGCGCGGTGGTGGTTTGGTGTGGGGGTGGTGGCTGTCCCTGCCCGTGGAGCGGGTCCCCGTGGGGCGCAGCGGGGGACGCGCCTCATGTGATGCTGCTCCAGACTCATAAACAAACCGTCACGTGGCTGCGCAGCCCCGCAGAGCGGCGCGCGGGCAGGGATAGACAGCGAGAGCATTATCCTTATTGGATTTCCCCACCGAGCTGGTGCTGATTTGAATGTTTGGGAGTGAGTGGTGAATGAAACAACACAAGGCAGGGTTCCCCCCCTCCCCTTTCCTTTTTTTTTTTTTCTTTTCGTTTCAGCTGCAGGGTTTAAGATGCACAAAGAGTCGCTGAACCTGTAAGAAGCTGCTCTAAATGCAGGTGCTTGCAATGCAGCTTGCGTTTCTTTCCTGACAAAAATATGTCAGCGTGAGCAAGCACTGTGCACTTACTGTCATGTGAGAGAGTGTAAAGGTGCAGATAAAAATAACAAATATACTTGAGACTTTAAAGAATTTTATTCTGCTCATCTTTTTCTCTGTTTGTTGACATGTAGTTTCTTAGACCCACCGCGTACCCGGTGGAAGCTGCATCACTCTGGATGTGAGATGATTCTTTGGACCAGCCTGCTGACCTTTGATTGGGAATGATTAGACTTCTAAAGCATTAAGCTCTACGTGTAATTATAGCTCAGTTTCTGTGTTGAGTATTTTTGATTTACAGTGTGCACATTATAAATGAGTAGGATACTGCCCATAAAACAATATATGCTGCAGTGCTTCACTAAGAACATAACTTAGATCATGAGATCAGACTTACAGCTGAATGCTTCTTAGTTGTAATCTTCATCTTTAGGTACTGGAGCTCAGCAATCCTTTAGTTTGTTGGATGCGTGTCAGCAATGGTGATTTATCAGGCTAACGCTGATCTAAAGCAGCAGAAACTAGACGCGCACTTGCGTGAACTTTGTAGCTTCTGGTTGTTGATGGGATTGCCAGTAGACTCTATTGACGTTTGGGAGGTGCCAAGTTCATGATGATACTTTATTAGTGGTTTGTAGGGAATAACTGATGAGATTGCATTTTTAGGAGCCTGGGGCAGGGAGGAGGCTTGAGGAGCTCTTAGCTTGAGGAAGAGCCTGCAGTGTACAAGCTCCTGAAGGATAATTTAAGCCAACAGGGGAGCAGGGGAAAAGCTAATTTGCAGCAGGAGGTGGTAGAGTGAACAGGATGCTCTCCTCATCTAACCAGAGATAAGATAGATGTGAGCAAAGCTATACATCGCTGTGCAAGTGAGATGAAATCTGAGGGAGTGAGAAGCCGGCCAAGGGGCTTGTGGACTTGTAGAGTTTCTTTTAAGTTTAGTTTGGCAGATTTCAAACTACATTTTAAAAGATCTTGGTTTTCAGAGACATTGTTATTAAGGTATTTCTGCTGAGCCTATTCTTTTTTTGTTATCCACCAAGAACCACAAAATGCTTTTAAAATTGTCTTTTCTCAGAGGTAGTTAATGCTCAGGAACACATTGACCTGGTAAAGTCATTCTCTAAATGATAATTTTTAAGCCAGATACATTTGTTAATCTTGAAAAAGGCAATTTGGAGAAATCTCCCTAGTCAGGACAGTTTGGTGCGTGTCCCAAGCTGTGCAGCTGTGGGCAGCTCGTGTAGACTTCGGGTTCCTTATTTGTGCCGTGGGTGAGGTGCTGTTGCTTCCCCGCTGCTGTGTTGAGTGAGGCACAGAAATCCGTCAGTCACTGCGGGGTACTTGAACGCGGTGGCTATTGGTGGCTGAGGAAATCCAGTCGTGATTGACACTGGTTGTGTAGTAGAGGTTATATCAGACGGAACAGCGAAGGAAAGTTGGGACCAGACGTAAAAAGATGGGACCGAGATGGTGGGAGTTGTGTGTGTATGAAGGTGACTAAACTAGCTCTGTGCATGTGTGTGTGTCAGTCCCACAATGGACGAGGCCACCATCTCTCTCCAGAGAGCACGAAAAGCAGAATCAGATTAACCTTTCTTTTTGCAAGTGCCAAATTGGGCAGTGATATCTCTAAAAAAAAACAATTCCTGGCATTTAAAGATACCCAATGGTGGAAGCATGTAAACTTGCCTAGGTGGCACCATCTGCATCTGTGATTAAAACAAAACACACGAGGGTGAAACAAAGAAAACAATGTAGTTTAAAAAGCAAAAGTAATTTATAAAGCCTTTTCGCTTACTACTTAAAAGACCTCCAAAAACCAAAAAGCCCTAGAGTCAAAATATTGAAGATAGAAAACTTTTGGAAAAGATACCTTGTGTACATTTTCTTTTAAGAATCCCAAGACTCTCTTTTACATCCTTTTCACTAATGCCGTTTATAATACTTCTTCCAGCTAAATCATACAGTTAAATGACGTGGTGCTGACTTGCATGGATCAGTCATGTATCACCGTAAAGCCGTTGGCTCAGTACTCTTTCGTCAGACACGCCGCACTTCTTTCCATGCTGAAGGTGGTGACGTTTGTTTTCATTCCTTAAAGTCTGTAGAATCTTCACCGGAATATCTTTGTGTGTGTTTGTCACAAAGAACCCAAGTCTGATATTGCAGAGGTATTTTATATTTCAGAATAGGCTGTGGTCCACCGTTAGAGTTGAAATATCTATTTCTTTGTGATTGGTGACATATCCACTGGTAGAATTTTTTGCAATTATCCCTCAAATAAGCTCATTTCTAAAATAATTTTTAAAAGGTAAACTGGCTTCTGCTTTGTCTTTTCTCTATTATGTACTAACAGCCTGGCAAGAAAATACTTGAACCCCAGGTCCTTTGAATAGCGTTCTGTAATCGTGTACTGAAGTCTGTAATTCTGGGCTTGTTACATTTTAAAAGAAAATTATTACGGTCGTGTAGTGTCAGGGGCTTTTGCATACCAAAACAAACAGCTGCTTCTGTTCCTAAATCTTTTGCTGTAACCTTGAGTAACTCATCATTTTTTACTGCGTCTGTTCCCCCTCTGCTTTAAAATCGGCATCAAAAACAGCCGCTCGATTAGATTTCATGCTTTGTAAAGCATTTTGAGAACTGCTGATTAAAAAGCGCTGTATAAATGTGAAGTATACATTCTTCTGTTACTAAGCATTCATGAAGTTTAATTTGTAGGAGCCAAGGCCAAGAAGCTGATGTTAGTAGGAACCAGCTCTTTAAAACCTGGGAAAGGGAAGCGAAAGGTTTGTCAAATGAACTGTTGGTTGAAAAGCACTTCCCGGGAAAGGTATGAATGGATTAAGTTTCCCTTGTGGGGAAGGACATGATGTGGGGAGGAGGGAGTAATTAGTTTGGAGATCCTTCTGTAGCAGTTCATCCTCCAGCGCCAGCGTGGCCACCAGCGGATACTGCATCCTTAGGGATGATCTCTGAGAAGCTGCTTTACTTTCTGTCATCACTTTAACAAGCTGCGGTGCCTAGATAAAGTGCATCAAATGAATCTGAGGAATGTTTAAGCTGAAATATGTATTAAGCTAGCCCAGCCCCCTTACTTTTTCCTCGTGTCGTTCCTAATTCATAAAAACAGACCATAAAAAACCCTTGAACTTTGCGCAAAAATCTGTTGCTCTGTAATTTGCAATTTAAATGATAGTTCTCTGTATTTGACTGCAGGCAAAATCAGCTATTCTATTCCCATCCAATTTAATGCTTTTAGTTTTGGGTGTGTGTGGGGGACATCCTGGCATACTAATTATTTTTCCTCTCCCTGCACCTTGTTTCATAACCATGAACAAGCGGGATCTGCCGTTATTTGGTAGTTGCCTTTTATTGTTTTTCAGTGAAGGTTCTCTCTGCAAATTTGGATTTGTGTGGGGTTGTTGTTTTTTTTTAATTAGTGTGATTTTTAAACAGTGTGTTCAGGCTGGTGTTTGCATAATTACAGAAAACTTTATTTAATGCATATGGAAGTTTAGGTTCATGTAACTGCAGAGAAGGCAGGACCTCCCCTGCTTGAAACAGAGGCAGATCCATTCGTTGTTTCATTTTGCGGTCATAAACCTTGGAAGAGAAATGTCATTTCTAATGATGACATTGGAGAGCGTTTCTCCAGCTGAGTGTGGTCTGATGGCAATACTGCACCGTCCCCCTGCGGCCGGCCAAAACCAGCCACTGGGCTCCTTCTGTAGTCACCAGTATCTGGACCAGAGGTGACTGATAACTCTTTGTCACAAGATTTCTCAACATGGGTATTAAATGTTTCTGGAGAGGGTAACTGTGTTGATAGCTCTAGCATAGCCGGAAATATTCTGTTCTTGGTCTGCTTTGTGCATTGTAAGGATACACCTAGAGAGCTTACGGAGTGGCATGGCTGGCGTGTTCAGAGTAGTTCAGGATGCTACTCAGGCAGCGTAGCATCATGAGGAGTTTGAAAATGGAAAGCATGACGGTGCTTTCACCTGTTTGACCTCTATAAACAAAGATATTTGCAGTTATTGGCTCAAGGAGACCCATAACTGGAAGAAAAGGTAATTGCAATCTTGTTTACTGCAGTATTACTGAGAAATAAAGCTTAGAATTCATTAAATTTTCCATTGGTAGGTGTTTGTAGGTGTCCTATAAATCTAATAATTTTTAGGGTGAACGAGCTTGTGAGAATTCTTTGCAGTCTGTCTGAAGTCTGCATGTTCTGCGTGAAGAAGCTATAAATACTTCCATTACTGAATTGTATAGTGCTTGTTTGTTTTGGGAACCTGCATCTGCTCTTATACCCAATACTAACCCTCTGCAGAATAAATTAAATGCTTAATGGAATTTTAACATTAAAAGAGAATTTTAAAAAACTGTAGAAAAGGGTCAGTCAAATTAGAATGCTTTTGTGGAACAACATCTGTGCTTTAATTACTGCAACATAGACCTTTTTTTGCATGGTGTAAATATGTGGAACCTGTTTTTCTTTTTTACAGTTTCAAAAGATAATACTAAGCTTTGCTGTATTTAGTTCTTCAAAGACCTTTTTATAATTTTCCTCCCCGATTTTGATGGAAGAAAAAATATTCCTTATTTAAGTTGTTCCCTCAAAGTGAAGTGAACTTTAGCTTCTTGGGATAAATTTAGATCATTTTTCTTCTTGCTAAGTAGGAGTTGTTTTTAATAGCTTTTAAAAGTTTGTCTTGTGTTCTGGGTATGCAAAGGGATGGGACACAATTACACCAGTAGCATTACTGGTGAGATGGTGAAAAGTACAGATTTTTTTTCTTTGAACATCTGACTCACCAGAGTTGTCTGTTAATCTTGACAGCTTTATTGCAAAGCAAAAAAAGCAGTTGAATAAACTGGAAAAATAAAATATGATATTGCAGCACTACTGCCTATCTGCAGCGCAGCGCGTGACCCTGGGATGAAGGGAAGGATAGAAGGATAGGCCTCGGGATGTTTCCCTTCTGCGCCTCTGAGGAGAAGAACTGAATTTGGAAATGGTGGCACTGAGCGAGGCTGGGGCCTTTGCTGAGATGACTTCAGCCCCGGTGCGTTGGTTTGAGTTGTTGTAATCGTTTGCGAAACAGGTTTAGGGCCTCTCCCCTTGCCGGTACTTGTTCTGAGCGTACGTGATGTGCAAACAGACCGGGCACCAGGTGCCATGAGGGTTTAAGGTAACATTTCTTCGTCGCAAGTGCCTGTGTCTTCAGGTGCGGTGTGTTGCTCTGCTCAGCTTTCAATGCAGCAATTATTTTGACTGAACCAAAATATATCTTTGTTGACCTGTGCCCTTTTTTCCTTTTGAAACCTTGTTTTGCTTTGTAGGGTGGATTAGGTGATTTCTCTCTTTCGACAAATTTATTTTGCTAGAGGAAAACTTTCTCAGTTTAGTGAAACAAATTTGGCCATGTTGGGCACTACGTTCTTCGTAATGTTCTTTGGTTAGTAGGTATGGAGGCTTAATGTTTTTAGGCATAGTCCAGATTTTGCCACAGTTTTGTGTGTGGAGCCTGTAGATCTCCAGATAAATTCTCCTAAACTTGCATATGGTCTGACTCCTCAGGGGTGGAGGGTTGGTTGTGGAAATTACCCGAGTCGTTACATGAAGGCTAGAGTACAAGGCAATTACATGGAAAGAGAAAAATGTTTTCCATGCTTTCGTTTTCCTTCATTGTTGGGCAGCACTCTTTCTGCTTTCTCTTAATTCCTGATGTGACAGCACCATTCGGGGCTCTTCTGTCTCCCGACCCTGCAAAGCCTCATAGGAAGACTTTTAGGTTTCTTTTTGTGGTTCATTATAGGTAATAAGTACTGTAATGAATCTAACTCCACGAGAGTTAGACCTCAATCCCAGCCACCGTAACAGACTTTGAATTTGAAAGATCCACCTGTGTCTTTTTCTCTCTCTGCTTTTTGTATAAATATTTATTTATATTGAACATGTATAGAATCTGCAAATTAGAAACAGTTTCTGTGCCCTGCAGGTGCCCAGCATGTGTTAAAAATCTGTCAATTACGAGGCACCTTTATCATGTCAAAGATTTGGGCTTCTCTCTGGGGTTTATGAACTAGTGAAGTGTTTTTGTTTAAAAGAGGAGACGTGGTTGCATGATTCTTGGGCAGACCTTAGGGCATTCATATGGATTATGAGTGTCACCCAGCTGTCATTTGTACGAAATCCATCTTTGTCCTCATTTTGCTGCATTTAGGTACCTGATGCACTCTCTTTCTCTGCCACCTCTTTGAGTTCTGTGGTGTGCCAACATCACTGAGCACAGTGTGGTCTCGGGGGGGATTTTGGGTAAAGTTTGAGGGTTTTGTCTCCTTTCGGTTTTGAGAGGCCAATGAATAGTCTGTTGGACTTCACTGGATTGGCTTGGATTTGCCTGGTACTTCTGGTGTGTCTGTAACGAAGGTGACTGACGGAGCTGCGCAGCTGAGCATCAAAGCGCTTTGGCTTGCAGGCGCTGCTAAAACAGGGTAAGTGTGTAGCAACAGCAATATGGTTTGGGCTGTGAACGGGCCTGGGCTGTAGACGATGTATCAGTAGCATCGATACAGGGTGCAGTGCCAGTTAGGGATGTAATTGCACAGAAATGGCCTCTAATACCAGTTTCAAGAAGAGCTGCCAAAACCACAGTGCTCAAGGCCTCTCCCTCTGAGTTCGGCCAATGCTCGAACGAAACAGCCCCCAGCTTGTTCCTCCGGGACACAGGCCTGCCTTGTTAGGAAATCGGTGAAGTTTGGGAACCCACAATACCTCACATAGCTCTGTGTACAGTAACGGAGGGTGGAAATAGGGCCATAGGCATGAACAACCAGACGAGTTATAAATATAGAATACTCTCTCAATTCCAGTTTCGTTAGTCATGGGAGGACAGTGAGAGTTTTATAAACTTATAAGGAATATACAAACAGTTCTGAATTTAAAATAACTCTGTATAATTTTTTTAGTGTGTGAAAAGAATATTCTTTTTTGAGACCATCCATGTAAGTATCTGCTATACACAGCGTGTAAGGATCTGCGTATTTATATGTTCACGTGAATGTGACTTGAGATGACAAAAAAAGGTACTGGAGGGGAGAAGTGTAGCTCAAACGTGCCAAACTCTAGCAGAAACAGAGTGGGAAGCAGCGTGCTTCCCACTTTATGCAAGTATCAGAAACACGAAATCCCCCTCTTTTTCTTTAATAAGTGCCATCCGATGCCGTCTCTGGCTTCAGAGCAGCCGGGCAGCATCGCTGAGCTGGCGTTGCTGCAGCCCGGAGCCCCGGTCAGATCCAGTGAGACAGCTCACCTTGACTGTCCTTCCTATAAATAAATAAATAAAACTGTCTGGTACTCCCTAATCTGATCGCAAATCCTTACTACGGGAAAGGATTTAGAAAGCCGGAGGCAATGTCGTTATTTTTTTTTCTCGTCACGCTAATAGGAATTCCTCAAAAGTGTGCGCATGTGTATAGGCAGACACAACTGTGTCCAATCCCACCCAGTATTTAGGGTGTGCTTGACTACCTGGCCAGCAGTGGGGTGTGTGCCGTTTGTCGCACGAGTGTATTGTGTGTTTTGGGGGGGGGGGGTGGTCTCATAAAGTGTGGTTTTTCTCGTTCAGTTTATTTTATCAACGTGTTGGAAGAGCTGAAATAGTTCTGTCTCATAATGGAGGATGTTTTTAAAGATAGCGAACTAAGCGCACGCTGGATGACATAATGTCATCCTCCAGTTAAGTTAGAAGAAAAGACTGAGCGTTAAACCCATATGCTCTTCCCATTGGTCCCCCTCACCGACCCAAGTCACTTTTCTCCAGTGACTTCTAATGTCAGGTGTTTCAGTCCTTTGCTTGGCTTGAGCGCGCAGGGATTCAGAGCTGCTGAGCTTGCTTGGGGCTTCCGTTCAGGTCGCAGCAATGTCTGGTGCCTGTACGGCTCGGGAGCATCCCTCAGCTTCTCAGAGCAGGTTCTGCAACCTGGCGCAGCCTCTCCTAGCTGCAGACAGAGCGGTTCAGTAACCCACAAGCAAACACGCAACCGTTGCAGCAGTTTTGTTTTTGGAGATCAAACCGTGTAGGATGGAGTTAAAAGTTCATGTCCAGATAATTCAGGATGATTTACAGACTATGAAAGCGATTTGCATCAAGTCTGAAAAGATATTCATTTTCCCTTTTCCTTCTAAAACACTTCCATCCGCACGGTATGTGAGAAGAAACTGATTTTAATACAGATTTCAAGTCAATTGTATCCTTTCTGCAGTCCATGTTGCCTGTAAATTTGTTAAAATACCTTAAGAGATGGATTAATGTGCGACCTTCTAGTCTGCTTTTGAATCCTACAAACTCTAGCATCTTCTGTATTCCCTTTGTATTTATAACAGAGGAAAGATTTAGAATGAAAAAAATTATTCTATGATTATTAAAACCAAGGAAAGAGCGCACCTTTTATTTATCGTGGATCTCAAGAGCACAACCTTTGATTGCTGTCAGATTTACTTACAGTCTGGAAGTTGTATTTCTGGAAGTCGCGAAGGAAATACTTTGTTTAATCGTTTTGAACATAATTGCCTTTAATATTGTTTGAAGTGATGTTGATCTTAACAGGATGCCTTCCCTTGCAATGTGCAAATATCGTAAGTGATGATGTACTTCCAGACTTACGAGTGTCTCTAGCACCCAAGTGGCTCTGATAACTTTCCAGACCGTCAGTATTCTTGCATCTTGTTTCGCCCTTCCGTTGGAATTATTCTCTTTTCTCAGGTTCCTGAATAACTAGATCTTACTCCTGTTTTTAGTGGGCTATCTCACTAGCAGATGAGCAGCTTGAAAAAAATTGCTCTGTAGTAAAACAGTTTGAATGTTTTTGCCCTTTCTGGCTGTTTCCTTGAGTTTTAATCTTTTCAATGATTACAACTCAGCAGATTTTGTTATTTGTTGCTAATGCAGGTATCCTAGTTGGAGATGAACAAAAACTTTCTAAGTTTACCCTACTGTGTGTATTGTAAACATTAGTTTTACTGAAGCTTTTTTCATTTTTTTTTTTCATTTTTACAGTAATTAGCCTTTGACTGGAGCAGCGTTGATGTCTGCCTCTAAGACAAGCATTATGTTTGATTGCTTGTGCCAGAGTGGTTAAACCTGTTGATGGGTTTAACGCAGAGATGTGAAGGGTATTCCTGAAACAAAGTAGAAGTTGAATCCCTCTGAACCAGTGACTTTGTTTTTGCCTGAGATTAAACTGCTATTATCCTTCAGCATTAAGAGAACTAGATAATTTAGGCCGGTGTGATAATGTTATCAAACTGTCTTCCTCCTTTAGAATAAATCTGGAATGTGAATAGTATTCTTCCTCCAGCTGGGCTTTTGCCAGGAGATGACTGACCAGCACTCGTTGCTTGCACTATATTAATTAAATCCCGTAAAGCTTATTGCCTTACACTTGCAGCATTTGGAAGACAGGCAGATTAAATCTTGCTTTAAGCAACAAGAACCAAAACCGCAGCGTATTGCTCGTAATCTGGAGTGAAAAGAAAAATAATTTGCTTCAGAGCTGTTCTGCAGCAGCCCTTTTCTTTCCGTATGTGTTACTGAAGAGTTCAGGAACTTCAGTTGCCCCTTGAGAAATGTGAATGAGTTTGTGTCTGTGAGTGGTGGGTGATTGCAGCCGACGGGGAGCAGCTTTCACCGCTGCGAGGTGACCCTTGCTTTCCTGCTTTCAGCCCCGCTGGCGTCGCGTTGCTGTTCTGATTTGCATCTACCAGTGGGAAATTTCCCTTTTCGTAGAGGAAATGTTTCTAGAACGGTGCAGCACTGATGGTAAAACATTCCCAACCAATGTGTTTACCTCGTGTTGAAGATAGAGTAAAACTGGCCCGAGCGCCTCATAGATGCTTGTGTATATGCCTCAGTTGGGTTTGTTTATGTACTGAATTCATACTGGCGTGGAAGGGACAAAATGGACTTGTTTTTTTCCTCTTTCTCTCGAGTGCCAGCTGCACTGATGCCAGTCTGAGTTGTGCTGGGCAACATAAACTGTTTTGAAAGAGAATGCAGTTCGTGCTGCCTGGGTTTGTCAATAAGTCGTATTTATTTGCACCTTCCTGGTCGTTAGTATTACGCACTCAGCAGCAAATGGAGTAACTGTACTATCTCTCGGTTCCTGTTGACTGTGGTCTAAGGTAGTTGTTTTCTTCACTCAGGTTTCCATTTGCTCCAATTTTGGTGTGATGTGAGTAGCTGTAACGCTGCTGGAGCTTTTAACAGGGTTGATTGCTTCACTTGCAGAAAACCTGAAGGGATGGGAGGTTTTTACAGTGCCAAATAGTGTCCCCGAGTCATCTGGTCACTCTAAATAAAATGGATTTAGCGCTCGTGGTGTTATGTATCGCAGCTGGGAAGCCTGGAAGCATTTTTGAGGTAACTTCTAGGCTAAAGAATGAATGATAGATGGCCAAAAGAGGTGGTGGTGGTGGGGTCATCAAACTCCAGTGTATCCAACTGAAATACGCTTTGGGTTGTTTTAATCATCATTTTTAATAGGCTGCTCTGTTTTCAGCTGGGAAGGAGAGTTACAGGTACATTGTGCTGAGGCGTTTGTGTGTTTGAGGGAATTACAAACCATGCCCATAGCCTCTGGCTCCTCGGAGCTGTGCTGATGTGTGTCCTCACCTGAAATGCTCTAGGTACCAAAACTATTCTGAGGGGGAGGGAAAACACTAAGGTTGAAGAAAAAAATTGTAGTAGTAGTACCTCACCACAACAATACATTCCAGCAAAGTGTTCATTTCATTGTATGATGAACGTTTCCTCTGTTCCATAGACCTTACGGCATCTGGTGGTATGTGAGAGTCGCCAGGTGCTGAGTGGTGCCGGGCTTTCTTCTCCTAACCTTTCTCCGCTCCTTTCTTCCGCTTCCTTTGCTCTAGAATCATCCACAGGTGCTTCCAGCTGAGCGGTTGGGTCCAACTGCTGAACAACTGGCTGTACAGGCTTTTAGCGTGGTATTGCTTTTCAACCATAAAATCCTGGGGAAGGGGATGCAAGAGTAGATTTCTTGATCAATCTCTCCTATGGTTAAAGATTGGGCAGCTAATGGGCTGATGTCAGGTTGGGCAAATCCTTTGATGTTTTTTTGAGGTTCTGGATGCTTCATCACACCTACTGCTTCACTTAAGGGATATGGCATACAGCGTCTGTGGCAAACTGAAATACCAAGAACCAAGAGACCAAAAAGCTTTGTGTGGAAGCCGACCAGATGTAGTTGAACTTCAGCTGGATTTGAATAGCGGGAAGAAAATAATTCACAGAACAACTTCAGAATAATTTCAAGATCCTTGGAAAGATCTGCCAGATAGAAACGGGCCGGTAATGACTAGGATGTAAACATGACTGGTGGTGATCTCGAGTCAGGTGTAGCTTGCAGGCTGTGGACTTAATGCCCTCTTCTTGCTTCTTGGTATAAATGTGTGTAGATCTATCCAAATATTTTATTGGTGGGCATGATTGTATACATACTCGAGGCTTAAAGAGGAAGGAGATGATCACTTTGAAGTCCTAGCATCAGGGCTGGGTTGAACCGAACTTGTAAATGAGATCTGGCAGTTAATTTCAAAATCTGCCAAACTTTATGCCTTAACTACAAGAAAGCAAGCTGTTCACCATGGTAGCGGTTTTTCCCGTCAGGATTTTCACTGAGCGTGAAATATCAGGTTTCTGAGTGCAGGGGCAAGATTGAAAAGACAAAAAATATACCCTTGTTTATATATTGCAAATACCCGTTTTTGTACCACTATAAAGATTTTCTACAACTGCCCTAAGTGGCCTTTTCAGTTCTTTGGAGTTGACTTGTACCCATATTTCTGTGATTGGAACACGTTACTGCATGTATTTAGTATGTGTATTTCCTTATTGCAGCCTTTATTCTGTAGTTCGTTGATTCCAGCCCTGGCCATGAATCACTGGAGCTGGATTTTCTGAGTAATGTCTCTCCAGTCTCTCTATTCTCACAGTATACTGGGCAAAAGAAATCAGGTCTTGTATAGGCTGCTTGAGCATTTGAAGTCAGCTGTTTGAAAGAACGTACCAAAGTTCAGACCATTAAAACGCAGTATTTTAAAAATTCTGTCATGTAGAGGGATTAACATTCCAAAAATGACCGTTTTTTGCTGTCTTTGTGGATAAATTTAGACAGCTAATTTTTTCAGTAGTTGGCTGGGGGAAAACGCTCCCTTCCTCCTGGTTTCTGTTCAAAACTAGGCTTTTTCCCCCCCCTTTTCTTTCTGAAACATTATTTTGTGTGAAGGATGTTCTAAAAAAGCAGAAAGGGTACAAAAAAAAGAGGAAGGATCGAATATCGTTTTATAAGGAGAGAAAGAATCTTTAAAAAAAATATTTATCCCACACTTGGCAACCTTTTGCTCGCCCGCATGTGACTGGCAGGGCGCCAGCCTTGGCAGGGGCCAGTGCCTCAGCTTGCCAGAAGCCTTCCTCTTCTGGCTGCGTTTTCACTCCCTGTGACTGTTTATTCACCTGATTTTTCTGTTTCAGCAATGCTGAAGTCATGGCGTCTTGGAGATAAGAACACTTTGTCTGTCCGAACTGTACAATAGCCATGATGTCAACGCAGAGTGTTTGCAGCGAGCTTTAGGTTTGCGCACACTTCAAATAGCAGGAGGTAGGAGACGTCAGGCAAACTTATACCACCTCCTTAGCGTGAGGCTGTCCAAAAAGGAACTGCCGTAAATACAGAGAGATGATTTGTTTCTTGCTTTTTTTGGAGAGTTCTCTTTGAGGACTTCCCAACCTTGCTTTGTGTTTGCAATTTTGGTTTAGCATCTTGGGGATTTTAATTGAGAGTAATGAGTCGCTGAGTCAGATTCTCTTGGAGCTCCTCTTGTTTGTATGATCTTTGCATTTAGTTTTAAAGTATCTCCTTTCTGTATGTTAGGTCTGAATCTGGGCTGCTTAGTAAGTGGGCATCTTGAAGTGACGTATTTTACCTTTTTTTGCAAGTGATTATGATATCTTAATAGCATTTGGAAAATCTCCTGATTTGTTGACAAGGGAAACTTCTCATTTGAAGAAATCAGAGTGGTGAAGCATGGATGGTCAAAGAAGCTACTGCTGTTGGTTTTGCTCCAGTAAATTTGATTCCTGGCTACTGGTACTCTTGTAATGTCCTTCTCTGAAGATCTGATGATTATTCAGTACTTTCACTCCCTAGATGTAAACAGACACTCTGGTCTAGTCAAGCCTCCATCATCTCTTTAATAAAGTCATGAAGCTGTTTAAGGGTCTGCCCTTCTCCAGGTCTTGCTTTGACTTCTTTCTTCCATGGCTGCCCTCCAAGGTCTCTGAAATTTTCCATTATCTTGGTAGCTCCGCGTGATGACAATTAAGCATTTTTTTCCCTTGTGCTTGTCAGCGAGGATTTGTTTGGGGGGTTGGGTTTTTTGGTATACAGTCATCAGCCTTCACGATCCAAGGCACTGTTTTACCTGGCTGATAAATTCTGTCCCCAAATGTCAGCCCACTATTTGCTTATATTTGTCTCTCTAATGTTCTTGCGGACTAAAGTCAACAAGTTACTGAGCGTATTTCAGGGTTTTTTTTTGGCAAAAGTATTTTGGAACCTGCATTTTAAATGTTTTGCTACAAATCTAGCAGCCCAAGGAGGGCAGTGGGGAGGGTAGATGGGGCTGGATTGTAAGGCCAGCCAGTGTCATTTAGTAAGATTTTTATAGCAGGGATATCTGAGGGAACTAGCATGTAAGACAGATAAGACTTTTTGTTGTTCATAATATATCCCCCTCTTACACACAAAAGTTCTTGTTCTGCCCCTTCAAAGAAACCGGATACCCGTATTGGCTCCAGGCTGAAAACTATGCCAACGTTAGCAAGAACAAGGAAAAAATAGGACTGAGACAAAAGTGAGGTTGCTGAGCTTTTAAAAAATTATCTTTTAAAAATTTCAAAAGTTCCTGTTAAAATGGTTGCGATTAAAATATTACTGCAGTTTTGAAAACCTGTTTCCCTGATTGCCTTTTGCATGTGAACTTTCGTATCCTTCAGTGCTTCAATTTATATTTCTGTAGACGAGAGTCAGCAGATTTGCCAGGAGATGCAGGGAATCCTATTTATATAGCAGACTGTTCATGAATGGCAGAGGCATTAAGGGAATACAAAAGTCTTTCCCGAGAATGAAATAAACTCAGTCTTTTTCTACTATATTTATCTGAATACTTAATGTAGCAGTGTTTGCTTTTTAGCAAATTGTCGAGATGAAAACAAAAAAAAATCATGTAGTTAATCAATACATCTAGTAATGAACTGCATGGAGGCATGGGATGTGTGTAGTGTTTTTTTTTTCTTAGTAAGGCTTTGAACTGGAAATGTAGCTACCACCATGAAATCTGAATTCTGGCACCCACTCAGAACAGCAGTCCATCTGCTAGCAAGACACATTAATTTTTTATCTTTTTAATCCCTTAGTAGTCACAAATACAAGCAGAATTGTATACCTTAAGGTGAGAGGCAGTTTGTGGTGCCTTGCTAAGGTGGCATCTGGGCAGACTTTACTCCTTTTACTCTGGTGCAGGTTACTGTCAGAAAAAGAATATACACCTGCATGCTTGTTTATTTTGTTTATTTTTGTGTGAGGGTTTGGTGTGTATGGTTTTTGTTCTTTTCAAGACAAAAAAAAAAAAATCCAGCATCTTTATGCAGTGCATTATTTAGCAGTGATTTCCTCTGCATTGCTGCTCTCAGTAGTCTTACAAGTAACTGGCTCTGCAAAAATTTTCTTAATTTGGCCTGCATGTGATATTTTTGCTACCTGGGCAGGCATCGGCCATCCCCATGCTCCCACGTCCTTCTCCCACCTTGTTCTCATAGTTTCCCTCCTCCCCTCCCTCCTACTTTTCTGCCTGGTTTCGCTCTGACAAAATGAGCGTACAGGTGTGGAGCAGTGCTGCCGGGTTCTGATAGCAGTTGGTGCCTAAGGAAGGGGTTGTAGGGTTAATAATGTTTCTTTTCTAATTGGAAAAGACAGATGAACTCGTGGGCAACTTCAGTAGTACCTGCTGTATTCAATTCAGTGTATCCAAGCTGTCTTTAGCGCTAGCTTGCTGTGTTAGTGGTACGAGTAACAGCACCGTCAGATACGCTAAGCCGGTCTGCTGGTGATATGTCATAGCTACTGCTACGGGCAGATCCCGTTCAGGCTGTCGGGTTACTGGGGCAGTACCTGCACGTTGAATTTCCTCCACAAAATCTTTCTTAGCTTTAATTGTATAAGGAGAACCCAGCTTTGTACCCGGATGCTTAAACTTGCAAAGTTGGCCGTTAGAGCTTAAAAAAAGGGAATAAAATAAAGCAAGATCAATATAGGACCATTTTGATACGAAGTGCAAAATTCTCTGATTACAGTTTTACAAGCCCTTTTCAAGGCGGACATGCCTTAAAACTGGCAGAAATTGGCTGCTTAAAATCAAAACTTGACATAGGATGTGTAGATCGTGATGCAGAGCTATGAAGTTTTTCCCCTTTTTTTAAATTTTTTTAATTTTTTATTACCGCTTTATAGCACTGTCATGCTTTTGGTCCCATGTTGTGATTGTGGTGCTCTGCTCAATAGCATTGTAAAAACTGACTGGAAAGCCTGGACCTCATTATGGGAAGAGGAAGGGGTCAAGATTTTAGGGTGTTTTGTCCTGTGTTAAAACAACACTGTAGTTAGAACCTGGAAGAGAAATTGCAATGCAGAACTTTTGTGGAACTGTTACGGTTTCTTAAAACATTGTCTTTCTGTACAGGCTGGGCTCTGCTGCTTCCATGTTCATTTTGGGATGTAACTTCTTTGCTGGTTATATGCTTTTTGCTCAAATCGTTCGGTTTAAATGTCTTGTGGTGCTTTGCTTGGATCTCGCTGTAGTTGTACTACTGAAATTTTGTTTTATGCTGTTGTTATTGGTACTGTGCTTTAGCTAAGTTAGAAAGTGGAAAGCAGTTACTTAATGCAAACCAGATTTCCTATCTGTGTTTGTTTACAGAGCCTCTGGCACGCAGCTCACATGGCTAAAAGGCCATACAACGCTGTAATCAAAATGTTGTTGTTACATAAATATAATGCTGCCACTTCTTTTGATGTAACAGTGGTGAGCCTGTGTGCTGACGATTCTGCTCTTTGTTCGCGTCTTCCAAGCCGAGATGCTTTCATGTAAAACGAATGTCTCCATAAATTTGCACCCCATTTTCTCCCTTTCACATTTTGTTCTCTGAACCCAGAATTTGGGGATGAGGCAGAATTCTGTTATGCTCTTCAGGGGAAAATAGTAGCTCCATGATTCCCCAGCATTTGATGCGTACCATCTGTACTTTATTAAACCTCATTTTGCAGACATAAGCAACATTGGGATGCTGCATTGGGGTCAACCTAACCATGTGTGCTACAGTATAGCAGTGCTTTATTGTACAAGTGTAATTAAGTTGTTTAAAGGAAGCTTGTTTTCTTGCCAGTAAAAGACCAATTTGAAGTACAAATAGGGAAGACAAGAAATGCTTAGAAAGACAATAAGTCAGCACTCAAAAAAAACCAAACAACCACACTCCAACCAAAAGCAAACAAAAAACCCCCATAATACTGGGGCTATGGAGTAGCTTCTAGTACTTGGCTGTTTCCATTATCCTTATGTTGATCTTCCTTTCAGCACTTTTCCTTATTATTTAATTGATTCACGTTACAAACTTGATCTGAGAAAAAAATATTTTCAGGGAACCAAAACTGAGAAAAAACGAATTTACTTTGTCAGTTTTACAGGAGCTGGTTTTGCGGCGATACTCTGGAGCCCAGGGAATGAAAGCATAGGGTTGTATGCATCAGGGTTTTTCCTTTAATGCCATTCGCTTTATTTAATAGCTCTTGTTCATGCTGCCTTCCTTTCTGTCTTGCAGTGTGCCCCAGCTCATGCGGCAAGCGAGCCTGTACAGACCAAAACGAGTGTTGCCATCCCGAATGCTTGGGGAGCTGCACAGCACCTGACAACAACACCGCTTGCGTGGCCTGCCGCAATTACTACTACGAAGGAGTCTGCATGCCCACCTGCCCTCCCAACACCTACAAGTTCGAGGGCTGGCGCTGCGTCACTAAAGAGTTTTGCTCCAAAGTCCCTGCCACCGAAACAAGTGAATACGAGAGGTTTGTGATTCACAACGATGAGTGCATGGCAGAATGCCCCTCTGGATTCATACGCAATGGGAGCCAAAGGTAATGCGGCTTTTGGGAAGTCCATCAGAGTTCCCATGTTCGTGTTTTTCCACCCCTTATTCTGTGGCAGCTTGTGATGCAAATTACGTTAGGTAGAAATGAGAACATACGATGGGGAATTCCATGGCTTCCTGGTACTGGCTTGCTTAGATGAATTCACCGTTGAAAGGTCTGATTGTGTGTGGTTCTGTGTGTTGTCAGTTGCCACTGATTCTTCTGAAGGACTTGAGGAGGTCAGTACAATGCAGAACCAGCTCTTCAAGTAGATAGTAACAAAATGAAAGTGAAAGTCCAGGAACACAAGGTTGGAGGTTGGCTGATGACCATTATCACACTGAACAAACTGTAAGAGTTATCTTGCTTCGCATATTATTCGCTTTATGTGTGCTTGCATTTCAGACACGGGTACTAGTGTATTTAATTTTACTTCCCTTTTTTCACTGTTTCCAGAAGATAACAATGGTGTTTTAGAAGGGAACAATCATGTAGACAGTGACAAAAATAATATGGCAGCTGATAATATTATGCAGAATAATTTCTTGCAAGAATGTCACTCACCTGCTCGTATTTTATTCTTAACTGTTGGAGTAATGCGTGTTTATGATTTTTTTTATTTTGCCAGCAGTTTAAGTAAGCAGCCTTAGTTGCCTACTGACCTTTGGAAGTCACGGACTTTGAGTAAAGGATAGTCAGTGTGCTGAAATTCGTAGTGCTTCAGTGCTATGCTAAAAAGTTGTCTTTGTAGGCTGTTCTAAGATGATGGGTTCTTTGGAAAGGTGGTTGTGGCAATATCTGTGCGTGCATGTGTGTCATGCATCTGATCAAATAGTAAGGCAGTCTCCAGCTGACGTTTGGATGTAAGCAACTTAACGCTGCCTTTGCTAGAATCCAGATAGTCACCTGAGAAATGTTTCTTTTGTTATCTACTTGAGCTTGTAGTACCAGCTGTTTGAACTGCTTACACTGAAGTGCGTGGCCATCCTATCTTATCTCAGTGTTGTGCTCTGCTGCAAAGATTGAAAGGAGCTGTAACTCAAGGCCAGTCAATGTTTTGTTCCCCAGAGGTGGTGTTAACAAATAGTTGCAAATGGAAAGCATTTCCAGCATTCTTTGTACATTTAGTTGAATGCCTCTTGCTTGTGTCTGCAGCTTTTAGTGGTTTGTGGCATGTTATAGTGCAGGATTTTGAAATAAGAGCTTACTACTAAAAAAAGGAAGCTTTTTTATTTTATTGGTAAAGGGAGGGCAGGGACAGGTGACAGTAGTGGGGGTTTGCTACAGGCCACCTGATGAGGAAGACTGAGCACATGAGGCCCTCTATAGACAGATAGAAGCAGCCTCACATTCATAAGCCCTGGTCCTCTTGGGGGACCTCAGCCACCCCGATACCTGTTGGAGGGACAATGCAGCGGGGCATAAGCAATCCAGGAGGTTCCTGGAATGCGTTGATGATAACTTCCTTTTCCGAGCGAATGAGGAGAGGTGCTATGCTGGACCTTGTTCTCACCAACAAGGAGGGGCTGGGGGAAAATGTGAAGCTCAAGGACAGCCTTGGCTGCAGCGACCATGAGGTGGAGTTCAAGATCCTTAGGACACCGAGGAGGGCGTACAGCAAGCTCACTACCCTGGACTTCAAGAGAGCAGATTTTGGCCTCTTCAGGGATCTGCTTGGTAGAATACCATGGAATAAAGTCCTGGAGCGACAAGGTGCCCAAGAAAGCTGGTTAATATTCAACGATCTCCTCCTCCAAGCTCAGAAGGGATGCATCCCAACAAAGAGGATGTCAGGCAGGAATGCCAGGAGGCCTGCATGGATGAACAAGGAGCTCTTGGACAAACTCAAAGCACTAAAAGGAAGCCTACAGAGGGTAGAAACAAGGACAGGTGGCCTGGGAGGAATACAGAGAAATTGTCTGAGCAGCCAGGGATCGGGTTAGGAAAGCTAAAGCCCTGACAGAATTAAATTGGCCAGGAATGTCAAGGGCAACAAGAGAAGCTTCTTATAGGTATGTCAGTGATAAAAGGAAGACTGGGGAGAATGTGGGCCCTCTCTGGAAGGAAACGGGAGACTCAGTTACCCAGGACATGGAGAAGGCTGAGGTACTTAAGACTGAGGCTAAGAAGTCTTTCACCAGCAAGTGCTCTAGCCACACCACACAAGTTGCAGAAGGCAAAGGCAGGGACCCGGGAGAATAAGGAGCTGCCCACTGTAGGAGTTTGTCTGTAGACATTGTCTGTAGACTTGTCTGTAGTGACTACAGTCTGTAGACTTTAGTCACTCGGGTTTGAGACCGTCTAAGGAACCGGAAAGTGCACAAGGTCCGCAGGACCTGATGAGATTCATGCGCGGGTCCTGAGGGAGCTGGCAGATGAAGTTGCCAAGCCACTATCCATCATATCTGAGAAGTTGTGACAGTCCGATGAAGTTCCCACCATCTGCAAAAGGGGAAACATAACTGCCACTTTGAAAAAGGGAACACGTGGGGAACTACAGGCCAGTCAGTCTTACCTCTGTGCCCAGCAAGATCATGGAGCAGATCCTCCGGGAAACTACACTAAAGCACGTGGAAAACAAAGAGGTGATTGGTGACAGCCAACATGGCTTCGCTAAAGGCAAATTGTGTCTGACAAATTTGGTGGCCTTCTACAACAGCGTTACAGTGTTGGTGAGTGAGGGAAGAGCAACTGACATAATCTACTTGGACTTGTACAAAGCATTTGAGACTGTCCAGCACAACATCCTTGCCTCTAAATTGGAGAGACATGGATTTGATGGATGTACCACTTGGTGGGTAAGGAATTGGCTGGATAATTGCACCGAGTGTTGCGGTCAACAGCTACAAGTGGTGAGCAGTGACAATGAATGGATTGAGCGCAGCCCTGAGGAGAAGGACTTGAGGGTGTTGGTAAATGAGAAGCTCAATGTGACCTGGCAATGTGCACTCGCAGCCCTGAAAGCCAACCGTATTCTGGGCTGCATCATAAGAAGTGTGGTCAGCAGGTTGAGGGAGGACATTCTGCCCCTCTACTCCGCTCTCGTGAGACCCCATGTGGAGTATTGCGTCCAGCTCTGGGGCACCCAACGTAAGAAGGTCATGGACCTGTCGGAGAGAGTCCAGAGGAGGACACCAAGATGATCAGAGGGCTGGAGCACCTCTGCTGTGAAGACAGGCTGAGAGAGTTGGGGTTGTTCAGCCTGGAGAAGAGAAGGCTCTGGGGAGACCTTATAGCAGCCTCCCAGTACTTAAGAGGGGACCTACAGGAAAGATGGGGAGGGACTCTTTTATCAAGGAGCATAGCAATAGGGTGAGGGGTGACCGTTTTAAACTGAAAGAGGGGAGATTTAGATTGGAAATTAGGAAGGAATTCTTTACTGTGAGGGTGGTGAGGCACTGGAACAGGTTACCCAGGGAGGCTGGGGATGCCCCACCCCTGGAGGCGTTCAAGGCCAGGCTGGATGGGGCTTTGAGTAACCTGGTCTAGTGGAAGGTGTCCCTGCCCATGGCAGAGGGTTTGGAACTAGATGATCTTTAAGGTTCCTTGCAACTCAAACTATTCTATCATATTTTTTTTTTTATGCATGAAAAACTGTTGTTACCAATTCACGTTTCCTTAAGTCTTGGAAGAAAGTGGGCTCAGTTTCTTTTAAAAGGAATAAATAGTAAGTCCATGTTCATCAGTGTTGTCATCAGAAGCCTTTGTCTTTGGAATTGGGTTTGATTTTTTTCTTTTTCATTTTTCCCCTCTAAACCAGTAAGGTGAAGTAAGTAATAATGAAATATGAAGGAAAGTGCTAGAATAAACTGAAAAATAAAAATGACCTTGAATCGGGAAGGGCACTTACCAGGAGGAGTGATCAGAGGGCACGTTTCTTGTGCACATGAAGTGTTCAATTTTGAGATGAGTATGCAGACAGTATAACACAGAGCCTTTAAAAAGCTTCTGTAGCCAAAGGCTAGGCTGGCCTGTGTCGTCATTCCTTGACTATGGCCACTAAAAAATGCTTATGAATGCTTGTGATTATAAGAAGCAGGAGAAGTCAGCCTGCACTTCAGTGTTTCCTCCCAGCTTCTGGCAATCCAATTTCTTGGAGTTGAGGGCTATGTCTGTCTTGGTGTTTTATGGTCAGAGGTGGACCTGTTCTCTTTCTATCTGTCTCTAGTCCATTTTGAACCTGCTTAGACTTCTGGGCTGTCTCTCCCAATTCCTGTTGCAAATTAGTTTTGCCTTGCATGAAGATGCATCCTTCAGTTTGTTTAAACTTGCTGCTTTAATACTTCTTACACTGTAAGAAATAGTGAGTAATTCACTGCTTACTTTCTCCACATCACTCATGACTGTATGTTCCCACAGTTGCTTTTCCTGAGTTAAAACGGCCAGGAGCATGGAATTCCCTAGTGCTGAGCTTCAAATGTTGGTTTAAGGGCACGGAGACAGACATCTTTATAAGAACTTGAACAGTATTTTCCCATCTCCAGTTCCTGGCTGGCCTATTTTTGGAGGTTGGGCCTGGATTAGCATGAAACTTCGCAGCACTCCGAGGCTGCCTGCGTCAATGGGAAGGGTGGTCTTTCTGGGTGTAATTAAGTTAGACTAAATGCACAAATGCAAGGGCACTGGTTTTTACCTGAAGTGCCTTCCACTTTGGGAGGACCACAAAGCCTTGCAGAAGCTGGCAGATGGGGAGTATGGGTCCATTCATTCACTCCCATGTTGCTGTAAATGGGGGGTACGATGCTCCAGCCTCTCTGGAGTCCAGCGGGCAAGTCTGCCAAGTTATCTTCAGCCCTCTGCAGAACTGTGGTAACTTTTGTTCTAGCATGAAGGATTTGTCTAAGCTTTAGAGGGAAATGTCTTTCAAAATTTAACTCAAAGCAGTCTGTGGACTCAGAGTTGCGTATCGTTGCTCATTTTCAGTCTCCCTTTCTTTCCTAACAGCATGTTCTGCAGCCCTTGTGAGGGGCCTTGCCCCAAAATTTGTGAGGACGGGAAAACAAAGACCATTGACTCTGTCACATCAGCACAAATGTTGCAGGGATGCACAATTCTCAAGGGAAATCTGCTGATTAACATCCGTCGTGGAAGTAAGTGATTGTCCTCTCTTTATGAACCTCTGATAAGGTTGCTTTTAATATTTTTTCCTTTTGTCTGTCAGCATAATGATAAGAACATTAAAAACTCAGCAAACTGTTCGCTTTCCAGTCCCATAGCAGTGCTCCTGTTTGATTTGGCCTGCTGTAACACCATTCTCCAACATACAGATGGAATAGGTAGTCAGCTACCAAGTTATGAGGCAATGAAAGCTGGTATTTTTGTTAGCTTTTTTGGCAGGACAGGGAACTGGGATTAGGCAGGGAGATGAGCAGTAGTCCCAAAGGAATGATAAAGGCCCAAGAAGGTGGAAAAGTCCAAAAATCCTTGCATCTGGATAGGTAAATAACTTGTTTGCAAGCAAGGCATGGCACTGTAAGACTGCATATCCTCACTTTTTAAGGCAAGGTGTGGTGTCTTGCTAAAACATGGAATCCAGAGTGCTGAGAGCTCATATAAAGCCTACCGCTGTGCCGCTGGATGGTCATCGTTAGTAAACAGGCCACCTTTGTCACATGTCTTGAACAAGCTCTGGATTAAATTTGTCAGAGCAGTGATTCATCAGGCAGGGAAGTGTTGACAGTTGATGGGCGCTTAAATGCAGAGTAAAAATCGCTGTTAGTTTTCACTGGAAACGTATCTCCAGTTTTCATGGGAAATGTATCTCCCTATGGAAGGTCCCTTCTGGTTCCATGAATAAGGTTGAAAGATTGAGATATATTTGATTCCCTTCCTCCTGCTGAATGAAAACGTCAGGGTTTAGAAACAGCAGCATGTGGATTATTTCACTCGTGGTCCCACTGCTACAGGTAGAATCTTCCCTTATGGGGAGATGTTCCAGTTACCTGGGGCAAGTGTGTTGTTTTTTTTTTTTTAATATTTTAAGCATTACCTTAGAGTGCTGAAGAGCATCTGCTCCCTCCCAGCTTGTTTGGTATGGGAACCAACCATTGGTATTTGGTAATTGGGCTTCCCAACTTTGGGGGTTTTATGGCAGCAAACACACCCCATCCCGAGTGCTTAAAAACTTCCCCTCACAACTGCGGTGTAACTTCACAGGATAATGACACCAGGTATGGGCATGGGCCGGGGATCGCTGGAGGTAAGGACTGCAAAGCCTGAGCCTGGTGGCCCCCTGGTACCCCTTGGTGGGGTATTGTCCCTAGGCAGGGACAGTACAGTTCCTAGGGAGGGGGCAGTACTGAAGCCTAGAGCTTGCTCTGCGGTAATTTTAATAATTTATTATAAAAAATCACCTTTAGTGAACTATGTGGAAAGTGCTCCATGGCATGAGGACATCCTTACGGATTTATCTTTGCTGTTTCATGAAGAGTTCTCAGTTTTGTAGCCAGATCTTTTTAGGTCACTGAAAGCGATGCTTTATGCCCCAGAGAAGACCGATAGCGCTCTACCTCCACCTCTTCATCTTCAGTCTCATTCTCTGTTTTCCAATGGAGCTTTCTGCCTGAGCTTTGCTCTGTAACCGAAGAGCGATTCCAGTCTCATGGATGTGTACATTTACACAAGGGTCTTTTCATCCCTGCCAAAATGCTGGCTCAACATTTGGTGCTGGCTTCAGAGTGCAATGTCCATGGAAAAAGCAAGTGTACCAGTTTGGAAAAGCAAGACTGGTTTTCCACTGTTGCTCTGTGGCTTTATTTTGCCCTTCAACCATCTGTCCACACAGGCAACTGTTACTGGGGGAGGAATACCAGTGTGTCTCACTTTCAAAAGCAACAAATACAAACATTTTCTTTTACTGAGCTAATACTGCATTAAGCAGAATATCAGCTAATGCTATGAATTCTGCAATGATAAAATTACATTTTTCTTACTGTAGATAATATCGCCTCAGAACTGGAGAATTTTATGGGTCTGATTGAGACGGTAACAGGGTACGTGAAGATTCGCCATTCCCATGCATTAGTCTCCCTGTCCTTCTTGAAGAACCTGCGGTATATTCTGGGAGAGGAACAGGTGGACGGGTAAGTGTTCAGATATTTGTAGATGCAATTTCGCTTTAACAGAAAGCCACAGAGAATGTCTCCTAATAAACATTCATGTACCACTTAAAGAATCCTCTCTTCCACTAATATGCGGCGTTTTTCTCCTAATGAACAGCATTGCACAGTCATCGCTCATTTGGATTACTATTCAAATCGGCATATTAAGTTGAGTATACTAAAAGTATTTTTATGGTAACTTTGCTGTTGCTTTTCACTCTAGGTTTTTCTCGGGTGATTATTTTCTTTGGTTAAAGTGTCTTCATTTGTTCTTTTTGCTCTATTTTATTGGGAAAAGAGCGTCTTCAGAAACAATTGGATTTCCCTGCAGTTCTTTATTGTTGGCTTTTAGCAGAGTTTTATGGAGAATGTCAGCTGAAAGGAAACCTTGAACCTTTGCTAACCAGGGAGTGAAACTGGAAGTGACCCAACTAGTATGAAATTGTTTGCAAGTTGCAATTGTTTGCAACTCCTTGAAATGCTAACATTAAATGAATTGTCTATTGGGCAGAAAAAACAGCTGTTCCCCTGAAATGTTTGCTGTGGGTTATAATGTTCCTTTAATGTATATAATTACACAATACGTGATGCTTTTTGCTGTATATAACTCCTGTTTTCCTGTGGTGGTAAGAGATAGCAAAGACAAAAGTTTCTATCTCCACAGAACTGCAGTGCTGAGGTGTGGTAATGGTCCTTCAGCAAACTGCTTTGCTCTTTCTCTTCCTGAACCAAGTAGCCATCCCAAGTTAAAACCAGTGTTCTCTGGGAGAAATACGTCTTCCTCAGTAATGACAGAACTATTACATGAAGAATTTTAGGAAATCATATAAGAAAAGGTGGTGGGAGGGTCATGGGAAAGGTTGCTTGAGTCTGATTTATCTGCCCCGACAGGATACAGTTACAGCACGAGGGATTCTTCACAACCTCCCTCTTTCTCTCAGGCTAGCCTTTGGTCAGCCTTAAATTCTTAAAATTCCACCATCTGACAGAGCGAGTTAAAGGGCAGCTCTTCATCCTGCGCTTGAAAAGCACACTGTCTTTTTCAGTAAGAACATTGGCTCTACGGAGAGGCTTGTTTCTAATTGCAAATCCTAGAGGCTCGTCACTTTGCCGAGCACAAGGCCCATTCAGCCCAGTTACGATGCGACGTGCTCTCACAGATACTCCAATTATCAATTTGTCTTTTCTTCTCTCCCCCTCTCTCCCTTGCGCTCTTTAAATTTGAGTTTAGCTTTGTGTTTCGAGTGGTAACTATGTTTGTATGTCAGCAAGAAGAGCTGATACGAAGGGAAATGGCAGGTTTTTAAATCGATTTCCCAAATAGAGAAGTAAATGGTGCAGCTTTGAAGAGGAAAATGGGTCTGAGTGGGGGAAGTAAAATAGATGTATAGTAAAGAGCTACTTGTGCTAAAATTCACCCGTGCTAGGAAATTACTGCAGTTACATACTTTGGGTCAGGGGCAGTCTCTTTGCTTGGCAAACGCCTAGCATAATTTAGGCCTTACCACAGTCTAAGCGTTTCCAAAAATACTAAGATGGAAGTAGGCACCTGGCAAGGAAGAACTGAGCTTGAACTTTGGCAGAGCTGTGAACAACAGGGAGTGGGGTCTTAACCTGGGAAGTGGGGAGCTGCGGGAACAATAGCTGTTTATGCCGGCGTTGCCTTGGGGGGTGAGAGGGAGGTTAACTTCAGATCCACTGTGACAGCTGTTCATTACAGGACTGACCCCACCATCACCACCCCTTCTTTTTTTATTGAACTGGACTAACAAAACGTGTATGTCTATCGTCCTTATTCGGTTGCTGCTGCCTGCCTTTGTTATCACAGAAATTGGACAGCTTAGAGGGATTTGTTTGTTTTCAGAGTATTCATTGTCTCATTTGAACACCGTGTCCATAGCGAACATGCTCCCATGGCAAGGAAAAGTATTTCCCTTTGCAGATAGGGGTACTGAAACAGAGATGTGCAGCAGGGCTCTTGGAGTCTGTTGCAGGGGTTTGATTCCTAGCCTGGCGTTCGCTCCGCCAGGCCCCTCTGTCCTCTGCCAGGCCGCTGGGTGTTTGTTGCTGTCACCGACTACAGCTGCCGTGTTCATGGATGGCGTGTGGGCATCACTTCTCAAAGTGTTTCCAGGTTGGGTACCTGGAAACTGAGCAATTTGTGGTCTTTAGGAGCAAGTGAGGAGGCGGTGGCTGAGGCAGAGTCTCTGTTGTGGCACTCACCAGCCGCTGACGTTGTGTTTCAACTTCTGCATCAAACTGCGGACAGTCTCTATAAAAGCAAAACAGCCCCCTTCTGTTTACTCCATCATTTTGAAGCAGAGGCATCAGTAGCTGTCAGGCTCGTTGGAAGGTGTGAACAGGATCTCTCTCTGTCTTATGGCTGCTCGCTGAAGACTTTACGATTTGTTTTCCTGGGATCATTACTGTCAGATTACGGTGAAATCAGACAGTCGGCACGGTAGCAGCAAGGCTTGTTCTAGCCAGAGCATTTCGACAAAGCAATTACGCTGTGCATGAGAGTGTTTTAGGAATGAAAACGTCCTCCAGGCTGGTGTTAAACGTGGGAGGTGAGCGTGTCTGCAGTGGCAGGCTCCCGTGGGGGAATGCTCCTTGGCTTTGTTGTTTAAGGGGAGCCTCTGAAGACACTGTTTCTCAGCTGGCCGTGTGCAAGTGAAGTTTTCAAAAAGTGAGTTGAGGAGTTTGTTCATTGAAGCGTGAGGCTGGGTTTGGGGGGGGTTAAGAAGCTCATCAGGTTACCTTTTTGAACTTTGGTCAAACTTCCTTTGGACAAGGAAGCACTGAACTCTGGTATTGGTCAGGTGCATTACTTCCAAATCCATGGGTTAGTATAAAAGCCCCTGGTTTCCTACCCATGTATTTGCCTGTGGAGATGCAATTCTTGACCAGTCAGCTATTTCTAAGCTGCTTACAATTTACCTTAGCAAGATGTGTGTAAGTATTGATTAGAGGCAGATACGGTGTTAATAACCTCAGTGGTTCTGTTTGAAGTGCTGGTGGGCAAACACGGGCAAAAGAATATAGCAGCATTAGAAATGTTTTGGAAAACTGATAAAGTTCAAGCTTGTAGAAAAATGCTGAAGAACAAGCTTGTTTAAAGAGAAACCATCAAGTGGAGTATTTTGTTCAAGCATTGGCTTCCATATTGTTCGCTGTTGTGGTGTTGTGCTATGTGTGTTTGACTCCCTTGTCAGTTCTTCATCGGGGATCAGGGTCGCGCTGTGATACAGGTCTGGAACATATGGACAGTTTGTAGCCAACATGCGGCATGTTTCGTGTATGTAAAACACTGAGTGTTTTCCTTTTCTCTGTCTTACTGGTTGATGTCCCAGCTATCTGGTCTAGTGGGACTTTGTCTTTCTCATTATTGTAGCACTGAGATGAAAATTCTGTATGTCCTGCAGGGTTGCTTGTCTTGTCCCAGGGTCATCAGTGTGCCGTAAACCTCTGCTGCCTGGTCGTCTTCTGTAGCCAGCTCATCCACTGCTCTCATTCACACTCCTCTGCCCATTCTCACTCCCTTTTTGGTGCAAGTTGCTTGCCTTCACGGATCATGCATTGCTCTCTTATTAACAGTGTACTTATCTGGGCATTACCCCTATCAGGAGCCTTTTGTGTCCTGTATGCTATGGAGGGGAATAAAGGATGATGGAAAGCTTGTGGAAATGTTTTCATCACAGCCATCACCTTTTGGTTTGAATCTCGTGTTCTGCCTCATAGCTTTATGATGGGTCAATGTGCACAGACGTAGCATTGCGTGCAGATGACAGTATGAAGCAGGATTTTAATGTATGCAGTCAATAGTTAAGTGGCTGTGGGTGCTCTGCAGTTGGGGATGCACATCACGTTGTGGGAATTCTCTCCTGTGGGTGTGCATGGGTTATGCAGGTCGCCTTGAGGCTTTTTATGGCAAGCCTGGGACCAGATGTGCCTCCTGCTCCTGTCCAGAGGTTTAGCCTGTCCTTCAGGCCATAATCTCCAGTCATTCCCATAGACACTGTCTCCAGGGTTTGATAGGCAGTGCTTTGTTTTCCTACAGTGAATCTTTTGTTCTTTACATGCTGTTTTCCTTGGCATCCTGATTTTTCTCCATAGCTGTTAGAGCTAAAGTCTGCTATACTCTTCTATAAATTTATTTTTAATGTAAGCCCGAAGTGCACTCAGGTTGCCCTCTGCACCACCTTTCAAGCCATGCAGTGCTGCACCTCTCCTGTGACTGAGACTGCGTGTAGCCCTCCAAACGTGTGCTTTCCCTGGTGCTTTGAACGGTGCTAGAATAACTTCCACTAATTTACACTTTCAGTGCCTGTATGAACCCTTAGGACCAGTTTGCCTCGCCTCTGATGGCTGCTCTAACTTGTGCAGATGGCTTTAACGTATGAGCCACAGTAACTCCCGACTCTGGCCCAGTCCCTGTGCAGTTGTGGAAAGCACCAGTGTGTGCTTGATTTGCCTCATTTAGTCACACTCTTGAAAGCTTAGCCACACTGCTTTAATGCAAGAATTATCTCTAGTGGCTAAAGCATAATTGCCATAGTTGTGAGCAGGAGACAGGCTAGGCTGTTATTAAATATTAAAGATGTTTTCTGTAGTCGTGGAGCCACACCTCTGTTTATTGTGTTCAATCTGAGTCCAGCTTTTTGGGTCTTTCCTGAAAAGCTCGGTTGCCGTCACTTAATAGCACAGCTAATTATGGTGAAGTGTCATCTTTTTCAGCAGTGCACAGGGAGCTGCAGGGATTTTAGTCATCTGTAACAGAGTAATAGGTGTCTCAAACACAGGGTTTGGTGATGTCTGTCAAATCCCACATGCAGTTTAGCATCCTTGTTCTGTCCTAGCAAGATGCATTTAAAGCACAAACATGTATGTGCTCTACTGTCAACTGAGAACATTCTTGTGAGCATCTGTCTGAAGTGGTACCAGGTATATCGACTTCATCAGCGAGCAAGTCCTGGATAATTAGGAGACAGTTGGAAATAGGCGAAACTACTTCTCTTTCACATTTTTCTGAAAATACACTCAGCATTTTGGTATGTTGCGAGGATCCACAACCGTAGTCTGCGCAGATTGCAACCAGAATGCACAGTTTTCACTTTTTATTGGGTGAAGGAGGAATTAATGCTAAATTTTGAATGAAGTAGTTGAAGGAAAACCGTAAACGAGTAGTATGTCAGCTTCTTATGAGCCTCATGGTTAGTCTGCCATGTTACCCTCCAGAAACTCTGACTGTAGTTAAAGGGTTTGTCGAAAGCCTATTTTATCTATGTTGCTGTGGGTTTACCAGTGCGAAATGTCTTGCGGAGGTTGCAAGGCTGCATTGTGTTAACAATGGATTTTATGTTGATGTCGTTAACGTTGGTGGGACATTCCACACAAGAGTATAATACATGCTGCCATGATGGGTTGGTTTGATTTAGGTTCATCAGCTACGCAGACCTCTAACTCATTTCCCAGTTGTGCATTCCTGTCCCTACTATCCCAAAACGTAAGTGTCTTTGCAGGTGTTGTCTTCCTGCTGATGTAGAGCCTATGATCTTGCTTTTGCTGCACCTGGGTTTTTGCCAGTTCAGCACAATCGGGTGGTAGCAGGAATTTCTTAATATATAATAGGATTTACACACACAATTTTGCAATTAGTATCTACGGAAATAAAGGATGTTCGTGTTATTCCACTGCTGTGCTTAGGGAATGGGCTCAGCGCGTTCTGCTGCCTGTGTTCTTGGTTCTGTACTTCGAAGTGCGGATCCTGTGCTGTGCAGTCAGTGCAACTGTTTACTGTCAGGTTGTGACGTATGGCCGCAACTGTACTTGGCACAATGTAGGAAGTCTTTATTGGGCCAAGAGGTAAACTAAGACAGAGAGACAAGGAAACCTCACTGTGCAAACTCTTACCGTTTCTTTTGTAAACATAAGCAAGACATCTGTGTTCATGATTTTATTTTATCATCAGAAGTGCACCGTGCTTTCTCTCCCATAAGGTGTGTAAGGTTATTGCTTCCTATTTGCCACAAAAAGGATAATCCGGCATAGAGACCTGCTGTTCAGAGGGCGTGAGTTTATATTCCTCATAGCAGCTTCTATACAATTGTTAAAACACACGTTGGAGTGGGCTTTGCATGGTGTGGTGTCAGCCTTGGGGTCCTGCATTATAGTCATTTCCCTGCCCTCTGACTGAAGCGAGCATTCAGGGAAAACTTGCTTTGTGTGAGAGAAGAAAATCTGTTACTCTGCTGAACACCGATTTAAAGTAATAAGAAGAAACATAGTGTTTTAAAGTTTGCTTATGTTGGTTAAGGTATTCTTGGTTGGAATTGGCTATGAATTAAAAGTAATATTTTTTCCTTCAAAAATTTTTTTCTAGGAATTATTCCTTCTATGTGCTTGACAACCACAATCTTCAGCAGCTGTGGGACTGGAACCATCATAACTTGACCATCAAGGAGGGGAAAATGTACTTTGCATTTAATCCTAAACTGTGTGTTTCTGAGATTTACCGTATGGAGGAAGTTTCAGGAACCAAGGGACGACAGAGCAAAGGAGATATAAATCCAAGGAACAATGGGGAGAGAGCCTCTTGTAAGTACACAAACAAAAAAAAAAAAATCTCAAGGCAAACTGCATATGAGGGGGTCAGCAAAAAAACAAAACCCGAACACACTGACACGTTGTTGACCATTACAATATTTAGGGTTTAGAAATTACAGTAGTCTTTCAGTTGTTCTTGTTCAGTTTTTAAAATGTAGCTATGAAAGTGTGTTCACATGCATGGAAAATGATGTCATTACATAGTGACTATCTCGTCTGTAAAAACCATTTGATGAAGATGACTGCTTTCCAAATACCCTTTTTTGTGACAGCAGCATCATATAACAATAGGAACATACCTGGGAAATAAATAAAATCCAGTGCTTTGGTACATCCAACAAGGAGCAGTCTGTTTCATTTGCAAATGTATGTCATTACAGGTATTTTCCTCTCTCAGATATCTACTCTTTCTTGATACTAAGGAGGCTGCTGTATAACAATTTCATAGGCACCAAAACAGACTGGTTTTATGTTCAAGCTTCTTTTTCCCTCCTGCTGAATATTGTACCTTGTCGCTAGAAATGCTTGTTGTAAACTCAGTTTTCTGTGCTTTATTTTCAAAGTATTTGCTTTTGAGTTGAGAACAGTTTTTAGTGTTCTACAGTATTCCTAAACTTCAGTGTCTGTGCATTTAATTTTGGATTCTGCAATGGTCAAAGTTATTGAAAAGTCCTCTTTTGGCTTTGGGGGTCTTCACATCAGGTCATCAGGTGTAAGCCATGCATTTAAAAGCGATCTGTCATCTAGGAATTAAGATGACAGAATGCTTACAGATTTGACCTCAAACTCTTAGAATTGACAACACATTTTTCTTTGGTCTTTTTGTGGTGTTCTTGGAGCTGAGTAAATTAAAATGGATCTTGTGTATAAGTCAAGTCCCCTTGTTCTGGATGGTGTTTACAAAACTAGGACGCGGACTCTGCTGAATGTCTCTTTAGGCATGATGCATAAATGCAGATGGCATAGATCCTTGTTGTAAGCACACTCCATTCTTTGCACATTCAATAGAGCAAAGGCTTCCAGTCCTGTAGGAGTTACAGACACACAGCCAGTCCTTACTACTACTGAGGCTAGTGCCAGCCGCTGCCTGTTTTTTTTTTTTTTTAAAAAAAAACCATTACAGAAAGCTTTCTGACTCTGAGAAGGGGAAAAGAATCAACAAAAGCTCCACTGCCTTTGAAAAGATAGCACCAATGGTGCCAGTGTACATGAGGGTGAAAACCCCTTTATTTTCAGAGACTTCTATGGAACATTAGAAACTAACTCACAGTTGACACTTAGAACACAATTTCTCCACCCAAGAATTAAGTTTTTAAAATGCTATTTTGTTTTGGATTGGAAAGCTCAGTGAATTGGTAGTGGGAAGCCATTCATTTCAAAGCTGTCGGCTTCCATCCAGCTCTGTTCAGAAGAGTAGCTGGAAGCTGCTGCCATCAAATGGTTGTGCCGTATATGAACTGAGTTTTGGAGTTCTTGGTCCAGCCTCTCGTGAACAGGAACGTAAACTCCTTTGTCCTTTCCATGTTGTCCATTCCCCAGAAGAAACAAATTGTATTTGTCAGAAGGTGTCCTGGGACATGAGAACGCAGAGGCCAGTTACTGTTCTGTGTGTGCATTGGGGTTGGGTGATGAATTTACTGCTTCTAAACCAGTCCTGTGAATAAACAGGAGATCCATTCCTTGCTGAGGGACAGTCTGAAGTAGTTTTCAAGAGCTTTCTGATGATGCATTAAAAGAAAATCTGCTTCAGAAAAAATAATAACAAGTAGCTCCAACGTATTCTAGAATGATTGCCAAGGTCACTGCTTACCCTTAGGCACTCAAATGTAATAGGATGAAATAGGAAGCTCTATGAAGACAAAGGCTGTTGGTGTACTGTGGCATCGTAGGCACTACTGGAAAGGCTAATTAGCTAAAACCGATACCTAAGAAGCAGGAAAAACTAATAGGTGATGTGGTGCTAACTCTGTCATGTCTTATCTTTTTGTATTGCAGGTGAAAGCCACATTCTGCATTTTGTTTCCAACACCACGCTCAAGAATCGGATTAAACTAACATGGGAACGGTATCGCCCGCCGGATTACAGAGATCTCATTAGCTTCACTGTTTACTACAAAGAAGCGTAAGTAGATGTCGTCAGAGACTAATCGGGACAGTCCAAGAGACAGTAGACAGTTCTATTCAGACTTCTGGGTTACTAGCGAGAGAAGTTAGTCAGCAAAGTCCTTTGGGTAGTTCCTGGTTCATGCAGTTTACATATCTCATCCAGTTCACATATTTTATCCTTGAGTCCCGCTTTAGTTCAAATTCTTTTGGTGGAGCACAAACCCCCTTTAAAAAGGGGATTGTTTTGATGGAAGCCTACAAGTGGATTCCAAACCCATCAGGAAGTTTCAAATTTGAAAAGAAAGGAGAGAGGGGAAAAAAAAAGAAAGATGTGGATGGCTTGGCTGTTCTCAGGGGTCTAATTTGGAGCTCTTCGTAAGTCATGTCATAGTTACCAAGATCTTTTCCTTCTCTAGTCATAGTACTGACTAAAGAGCATCACCGATCAGGAGTCTGCCCTATCACGTTGATGACCTGTCTACTCAGGGTTTGGGGTTATTTAGATTATCTACCTTTGGTAGGTTTCTGCATTGGTATCTCTTGATAATGGAGGAGTGGGACAGTTGCTGGAGAGATCCTAATTTCTTGGGATGTGCCGCTGCCATTGCACGTCCTTGTAGTGACTCAGATTTAAAATAGTCAGAAGTGCAAATGAGTACACTAATAACCGTCCCAAGCAATTTGGAGGTGTGAAAGGGAGGTTCAGAATGCCGGTAATGACATACAGAGCAAGGCAGTGAGACAAAGAAGCACCAATTGTTAATGTCCAGCATCGCTTGAGAAAGAATGTCACTGTGACGGTGTACTATGGTGCAATAAACTTAGTGCTGATGAGTCTGTAGTAATTAATAACAAGAATAGTACTTTATGCTCTTGCACCAGTGTTGCAACTTAGGAAAATTAGAACTATATGACTATATAAGTGTGTTTGTGTTGTGTGGAAATAAAAGGGCGGGAAAAAGCCTGTTGGGACTGGTCAAGGCCAGTCAGGAAAGTTTAGGTTCCTGATGGTAAAAAGCTCAGCCACCTGTTTTGAGTTGCTTCTGTTTCATATATGGTTAGCTAAAGTCTAAATATGTCTGAAGCATTTCACGGTCTGTTTTGGATAAAAAAAAAATATTATAAATTTAGTGTTTTCTTGGAGAACCTTACCTTACTGCTAGTGACTGAAGATAAGACCTGCAGCTAAAGCTGGACTCTGAATTGTGTAGTGCTTGGAAATAAATACGAATTTTATTCTGTTATGTTCTGCTATGGAAAACAACTAAGCTTTGTTTCATTGAGCAACACTAAAGTGAGGCACTCTCATAAATACATGACAATTTTTAGGAGAAAATAAATATTTTATATTTTTTATTTTAATATTCCAGACCATTCAAAAATGTGACGGAGTACGACGGGCAAGATGCTTGTGGCTCCAATAGCTGGAACATGGTCGATGTTGACCTGCCGCCAAACAAAGAGAACAATCCTGGAATTCTACTGCAGGGATTGAAACCTTGGACTCAATATGCCATTTATGTCAAGGCTGTTACCCTCACAATGATGGAAAACCATCATATTCATGGAGCAAAAAGTGAAATTGTATATATACGAACCAATGCTGCAGGTGAGACCTGGGCTCTTGGGTAGGAGGGTGATGATGCTGCAGGTATGCTTACTATATTATTACGCAAGTTCTGTTGTTAATGCAGAAATTGAATATATGTGCAGATGATGTGCATAACGCTAGAAAGTCTCAGTAATTACGAAAGCAGCATTAAGATTTGAATCAGAACTCTGGGGTTGTTCAGACATTATTTTCATTGAGAACTATGGGAGTTTTTTTGAGTTAGGATTTGAGACTTTGTTCCATTGGTGAAGGTAAATTTAAGTACCAATTCGGATTGGGACTGTAGGTGGTTGCAGTTGAACCCTTAATAACTGTTGTTAGTGGGGCATAAGTAGAAAATGTTTTCTTTGAAATAAGGTGCTGTATTTTCTTGCAGTATAGAAATGGATTGGGATTCACTTTGAAAGCTTACATCGAAATATGTTGTAGAACGCTCTAGATTCAAATGCTATCGTTTCCTTTTTTCCCCTCCAGTGCCATCCATTCCCTTGGATGTTATTTCAGCATCCAATTCCTCATCCCAACTGATTGTGAAATGGAATCCTCCCTCTCTTCCCAATGGCAACCTCTCGTACTACATTGTACGGTGGCAGCAGCAACCTCAGGACAGTTACCTTTACAGACACAATTACTGCTCCAAAGGTAGGAAAACGAAACATGGTTGTGCTGAAATGCCTGTGATTCTTACCTGCCAACACACTTTATTTACAAGAGCTAAAGCCTGTGTCCTGCTTCACAACTCTGTTGTGAATAATAGCAAATAGAATGGAGTGGGTAAACACCGGTTGTTGCTGTATTTGTAATATGGAGAGCAAAGAAACAAGCCACCTCTGTTCTTCTCTTTTAAGATAAAGTCCCAATTCGAAGGTATGCTGATGGGACCATTGATACAGAAGAAGCTACTGAACCCACCAAGCCAGAGGGCTGTGGGGGAGAAAAAGGACCTTGTTGTGCTTGTCCCAAGACAGAGGCAGAAAAGCAAGCTGAGAAGGAGGAAGCAGAGTACCGGAAAGTCTTTGAGAACTTCCTTCACAACTCCATCTTTGTCCCCAGGTAATGGATTTTGGACACTTTGTCTTTGCAAGTTTGCAATTTGCAAATAATTCCATTTTTTTTAACATTTCTTAGAGCTCGGGCTTCCTGGACATGTCGGTAACACCCGAAATGCATAAACATTGCCTAACCTTTTGTGAGACAGTCTGCAGCCTTACTTTGCAGTTTCTCTTATTCGCTAATTTTCGTCTCTTTCTCTCAATTTTATCTAATAGTAAGGGTTCTTACCTATATTGTTCAAGGACTTTAGTGATGGTTTCTTTTCAGAGTCAAGAGTCACTTGAGGGGCTCTTTGTCTGTAAGGGTTTCGGAGATGAGCAACATGTGGCAAAGGGTTTCAGATGTGATCTTTCTCTAAATAGCCATTTAAGTGCTTGTGTTCCTAATCTGAAGATTTATTTGCCTTTGAAATGGAGGGCATAGTCACCTTGCAGAATTGAAACTGGTCTTCCTTTCTCACTGTACTAATTGCAAAGGGCATATTGGTTTCCTGGGTCTGTGCTGCAGAGAAGTATTAAATATGCCCACGCTTCCATGATAAACACTACTGCTTACACATTAAGTGGAATAGTAACGATTTTATGCTGCAACATAGAGTAGATACTACTGAATTAATTGGTGATTTTGATCCTTGAGTTTCCAATTTATCCTTCATGTAAGCTGTTCTTACTTTAGATAATTGGATCCTGGGGCCTAGCACACAGTGTATAGCTGTTACGTTGCAGTCTATAGGCAATCAGATTTCAATCATGCATGTTATCTCATTGTCTTTGGCAGGTGGAATTTATGGTGAAGTCCTGTGCTTGAGAATTCTAAAATGTGGCTTTGCTGCTCATTAAAACTGGTTCATTTCACTCTCTATTACGATTTTTGGACCTTTATTCAAGGATTTGTTGGATTGACTTGTTTGGGGTTGGGACTGTGATGCGTGCAGAGCTGCTTTGCTTTGTCCAAAAAATGAGGAACTAAACACTGCCTCTCTTTGGAAGTGCCAAGTATTGTATCTGAGCTGTGTTTGAGTCATGTTTAGCATTTGTGGTTGAACTTGTGCAGTGTTTCCCTACTGATGATGAGAGCCAGCAGCAAAAACCAGGTACAGAGAAGTAACAGCCACCATGACTGGCTGCGATGTAATTCCTGAGCAATGCGAAATCTTGTAAATGTGATCTGATCTTCGACTTCGTGAAATAGCACAGCAAGGAGTTTTGAAAGGGGTGTGTCAGGTCTAAACTACTTGAAAATCTATCGCAAAGGAATTTTTTTATTTCACCAAAGCTTTGTCATGTGTTTCAAGATGTCTTCTCCCAAATTTTCTTGCATTCCCCCCCACCTAAAGGAAACCTGTGGAACCTTGAACTCAGACAGTAACAAATAAACTGACCAATTCACAAAGAATTTCCTGAAAGCTTGTCCGTTTCCCTTTTTTCTTAACTTACTGTCATAAGGGTGTGTTTTGTAACAGCAAGGGCAGATAAGGTACAATGCTCAGAAATAGCTGCATAGCTAAGCAACTTTAAAGAGACTGTATGTCGGGGAAATTAAAGATTATGAGCTAATGAGAAATTTACATGGGACAAATCTAAGCAGCTCGTTACTTGCCGATGTCAATTTTTTTTCTCTTTCCCAAGGGAGAAGTTAATTAATGTGTTAATGCAAGCCTCAATAGTAGTATTTGTTTTCAGTGTTCTACCTGTCTCCGGGATATTATGAAAGACACGCAGCATGTAATACAGCGTGAAAATATTTGACTGAGTGGTTTTAAGGCTGTTTAAAAAGCCTGTTGATCTAATCTTGTGTGCAGCTTCTGGGTGACCCCATGCGTATTACTGCAGTGGTAAGGTAGACTTCAAACACGAGGGCTCTGGTTAGTCTTGAAGAGACACAACCACAGGAGGATGAGTTATTGTTCAGGTTTTTTGGCTCTCTAATGACAGGATGAGATGGGCTCTGTGTGTAGTAGAAGGTATAGGAGAAGTAACATTAAATTTGCCATAAAGTATGAGAACAGTTAGCTTTTATGTTAAATGACCCACGTCTTTTTTCTTATTTTTAATTTCAATTTGATTTAATTTTTATAGCGTTATTCTTCATTTTTCTTTTCTTTTCCTTCCTCTCCTTTAACAGAATAGATGAATTTTTGTATTTTTATCACTAGACTTATTTCCTTGGATACTTGTTTTTTGTCTTTATCTGTGCCTTTCACGAAAGCAGGAGGCTGCTTGACCAAAAAGCAATGGTGTCAGGTCTCTTGATGTTTTAATCATGTTTGCCTTGTGGCTATCCTGCAGGTTTTTTTCTCTTCCTGGTATGACTGTAGGTTTCACCAACGAGTTCTGTTGCTTTCTCGTTATCTTTTTCCCCAAGGCAAGGTAGAACTGTAGTCATCTCCCCCGTCCCCCCAGATACCACCAAAGAGTTGAAACTTCATGCACAAAAGCAGTGAAAGAGAGCATCATGCATTTGGGGTTCTTGCATTGGCACGTGCTTTTGTGGTGGATTGAAAATGAACTTTTTATTTTCGCTGCTTTTATCACAAAATCTGTACAATGTTCATCAGTTCAGTGCTAGGCATCATGGGCTTTTAGTGGTTCAAAAGTTTGTTCTTTCCACTGAGTTAATGCAGTAAATGAATCCTAAGCAAGGTGAATAGGTTTAGTAATCTTCCATAAATACCAGTGTAGAGGAGGCGCAAGTGCTTACATCTCCTATGAAATTGCCCCATACCCCACTGACAAGGTAAGATGTTTGCTTGTATGTTGCTTAAAAGAATTTCTTGATAACTTAGGAAGTTTTTTCCTCGTCTTCGTTTATTTCTGTGCTGTGGATTACATGGCATCTGAGAGTGTGAAAATGACTACTCAAGACATAGTAAAAGGACTTTGGAAAATTTTGTACTGAACTCCAAAAAACAAAAAACACACACACACAAAAAAAATTTCATCCAACCTCTGCCAGAAGATTTCAAAACCAAGTGAGCCTGGTTTTGGCGCTCTCTGCAGCATGCTGTTTTGTGGCTGAATGTACTAAGAGAGGATATTTGACAGTGAATTAACTTCTCCTGAGTCGTCTTTCTTCCTGTTGTGTGTTTGAGGGAGTCCTTATTTGCCTGATTTGTAACTCGCTGTCTGATAGAAATGTGTTAGACTTCACCTTCGTCCTTGATAACCGTTGCACTGACCAGGTGCTAAACGGGCACCGGCTGAGTGATTTCAGGCGGGATAGGAGTCAAGCCAAAACTGGTTTTGTAGTGTGACTCTTCTTAGATTCTTCTGTAACTCCCCAGTGCGTTGCTTTCCAATGGTGAGCAGTCCTGCAAATGTCGGAGATGAGGAGAGCTGGAGCTGGAAAAGCCAGCTTGCCCTCCGTAGTTAGTGCTTCTGTGGAAAACAGCCTTGGAACTGACACAAGACCAAGTGACAAGTCTCGTGTAGCAATCGTGTGTTGGTTAACTAATACCATCCACATGTCTATAAGAGTATTTTCATCTTGACACTTGTCCTGATGCTCAGGCCTGTCCGCTACAATGGTTCCTTAGACTTGAGAAAGTAGTAGTGTTGCTGAAAATCCTCAAGTTTTTAACTCTGCACAAATTTCATACAGATAAAGCAAAGGTGCTTGGTGAACTCTTTGCCATACACAATATTAGTGCTGTGTTTTCTCATATAGGAAGATTGTTCCTTTGCAGAGCTTTTGCTTGGGTGAGAGAAGTAGAAATACACAAATTACCACACAGTAGTGGTGGTTAACGTTTATGGTTTTCAGCTGCCTTCCAAGGTTTCTTTTCTCAGTGCACTACATTCAAAGTTCCTTAATTTCATTGCAACTGAAAAGGAAGTTAAGCCTATTGAGAGTTAGCTTTGCTAATCCAGCAAACTTCAAAACAGTTTTTTCTCTAACCTTTTCAACCTCTAACATCTGATTTTTATTTTAAGCATCAACATCGCTGTCATTAAATACAAATCTAGGTTGCTTATTGAATAACAGCGAAGCCATTTTTGCTATTCGGTTTATAGTGTGAGGGCAAAAGTTTGCACATTTATCTTGGGGTGCAGTGTGAGCTTCAGAATTTTGATTGATTTCTGACCAAGAGAGCGTAATAGGATGTGCTGGCGCACTGCAGGTTCAGATTAAGAGAAAGCTTTCGTCTTGTTTTGCAGTTTCCTTTATTTAGCTTTTTTAATAGCAGAGTTACTATTTTACTGTTTGGGTTTGTTGGGGTGTGTTTTTTTTTTCACAGAGCTGGAGGAAAAGTGGTGTTTCTCTAAAGAGACCTTTTCTATACCTGTCTGTCTGTCTGTTCCACAGACCCGATCGGAAGCGGAGGGACGTGTTCCGAATCGCAAATGCCACTTTGGCCACTCGAAACAGGAATGCGACTGGGACGGATCACTTCACCAATGTTTCTGACACAGAGGAGAGTGAGGTGGAATACCCGTTCTTTGAGACCAAAGTGGATGGCAAGGAGAGAACTGTGATCTCCCATCTCCAGCCCTTTACTCTTTACCGCATTGATATTCACAGCTGCAACCATGAAGCTGACACACTTGGGTGTAGCGCTTCCAACTTTGTCTTTGCAAGAACCATGCCTTCAGGTATGCTCCCACAATTATACAGCTTCATTTTATTTCCTGGAGAGAGAGCAATCTCAGGGAGGACAAACCCTCCAAAAACAGCTAGAAAAACATTGGGGTGGGATAAAAAAATTGCGTGCAAGAAAATGAGTTGGAATTGTACTTTGTTACAGTAGTTTATTATCCTTGACTGGTCTCTCGTGTGTATTGAGTGGTATGTATTGAGTCTGTCCTGTGATCTGGAGAAGGGTGGAAGTGCGCGTGCATTGAGTATCGAGATAACAATCATGAGAGAATCTTTTTTCCCGGTGGTATCGGTGAGGCCCACAGACATGGTGGGTTAAAAGGTTTTATTCTTCAGTTCCCTGTACTCTGAATGGAGACTGGGGAATGTCTCTCTGCTAATGTTTAGTTTTGCTGTGTTCGGGCTGAGCTGTTTGCAGATGTTAGAGTTTTGCTGGTGGGAATGTTTGCCAAATGTTTCTTCTGTCACAGAGTGACCATGCATTTGTCCAGCCTGGAAACAGGAGGAGTACTGTGTTGCTTTGTGCCCAATCGCCGGCGTCTAGAGTACTTCAAATAGGAGGCATTGAATGCTCTACTCATGTTTGGGACTTTTACAGATTGTACTTCTTCTGAGAAGAATAGAGATGATTTTAGTGTAAGCTCATATGCATCCAGCAAAGAGCTTCTGACTCCAGCAGATGTCTGGGAATATTTCATGCAGAATGGTAGCAATTTTGTTTTGTTTCTGGAAGGAAAGACTATCATAATCCAGATCCAGCTGTGTCAGTAAAAAAGCAAAAAGTAGTGCTTATTTCAAGGAAATAAGGAAAACTGTGAGATCAGGGAAAAGGAAATAAGTGTTCTCAGATTTTTAGCGCGTGGCTCTGAAAACTAAGGGCTAAACAATTCTGTTTTCTTCTAAACCTAACAACTGTATTTTTGAAAAAGTGGCCTCTCTTCTTTGTGCTGAAAGGGTCTTTGTATTCCTGTAAAGGTTTGAAAAAACCACATAAAATTATCAAGAACAGCATAGAAAGCAACTTCTGAATTGCTGGTGAGACTCTGTTTTAAACTGTGACGGATTTTCTAGGACTGGATGTGTTGGGAAAGGCACGTCACGGGGTCAGGTCTCGCGCGTTCCCAGCCGGTTGCAGCCAGGTAGCTGTTCACAGCCATTGGGTGGGAATAGCTGTGTCTGCGCTGTTTTGGTGTAGTGGGAAGTTTGGAAGGAGGAGCCAGATGCTGATAAACAGGTTCGGAGGCACACAGAGCACGGTGACTAACACCGAGCCCATACCTGGTGAAGCTGTATACACCGTACTGTTTTTCTGTCACTCAGCCGTTCTGACCCTGCTAATCTCTCCAGCGGGCCCCTGGCCAGTGCGTTTTGTTCTCTGCATCTTCGAGTAGCCCTCGCTGCAATGCTTTGATACCTAAAGAATAGTACGAACCTTTTATTTTCCTCTGTTGTTGCCTAAGTTCCTGTTTCAGTAATAGGTGATATTCTCCCATCACTTGTAAATATTTTACAGAGGGAGCAGATAACATTCCAGGAACGGTAGCATGGGAAGCAAAAGAAGAAAATACCGTCTACTTGAAGTGGTTAGAGCCTACAAATCCAAATGGGCTGATACTGATGTATGAAATCAAATATGGACAGCATGGAGAGGTGAGGATTTGACATTTCTTTGTTAATAGTTACTGCTTGTAACTAATTTATACACAAAATGGGATCTTTCCTAACGTGCTTCTGTGCAGTGCTGCACACCAAAGATAGAAATTGTGATTTCAAACACCCAGCACCAACCAGCATGCCATTCTTCTGTTTCATTTCGAATTCCACGTATCTCCTTAAGGTGTTTAAAGAAAAATTGATCAGGTGGGGCTTTTAGTTATAAAAATTAGCTTATCTGGCAGCCATATTGTTTTCTCAAGAATGACGGAATGTGAAAGTATTAACATGAACTGTAAATTGCTTTTTTCTTTTAGGAGAAGCGGGAATGTGTTTCCAGACAGGAATACAAGAAGCTTGGAGGAGCTAAACTAACTCACCTGAACCCCGGCAACTATTCTGCTAGAGTTCAGGCCACTTCGTTAGCTGGAAATGGGTCATGGACTGAGCCAGTTTCTTTCTATGTGCAGCCCAAATGTAAGATGAATATTGTTTGGCTGTGTCAAACTGGGGGACTATTGTCTTTTTAATAATTCCTGATGTTTATGTATGTAACTGGGCGTATGAGCTTCTTGCCTCTACTCTGAATACTCCTCTTATTTGCTGATGCTTCTTTGGGAACTCTTCTCAGTTCCTTTTTTTGGCAATTGTTGACAACCAGAAGGTGTATCTGAGGTGTGGTCCTTTTCTTGCATGCATTCTATATGTATGAGAGGTGCACCCAGGTGGTGGGTGTGTAGAACACACCACTGTTGCTTCCTGTGATGTACAGCTCTTTTGGGAATGTAATTTTAGCCATAACAACATGGAGTTGGATTGTACAAAACCCGTGGCAATAAGGCAAACCTGCTTTAAATTGCAAAATAATACGAGGAAAAAAATCATTTGTTTAGAGGCTGGCAGGTTTTTTAGATACCAAGATGCTTTGTCACATGACCTCTGCCAAGTGACATTTGATAACGATAATATCCTGATGAATACTGGTCCTGACAATGGGAGTAATTATGTTTTAGAAGAACACCACTACAGTGTCCACAAAGACCCTTTCAAGAACTTCTGTATTTAGTTGTAGAGCAGATGCACCCACAGAAAACTGGAACTGCATCTTTTATTCCTTTTTGTTTTTCTAATTTCTGGACTTTGAAGAACTTGAAGTAAATGAGCAGCGTGTGCGTATTCTGAATATAAGTACAGGCAACTGCAAGGTGAACAAAAGGTGGAAAAAAGGTGAATGTGCAAGTGTACAGTTACATATTGTTCACTGAGAAATGCAGGTCCTTAAGCATAACTTGTGAAAACAAACCCCAGACAGACACTGTTCTGTACAAAATGAATACTTTTCATGTCTGTTTTCTTGTTCCACTCATCTGCAGTCAGGGAGCGTTTCTGAGTACGTTTTTCCACATCAGACAAGAAAATGAGTACTTTGATTTCTTCCCTGTATGGAAATACAGGTTTTGAATGTTTCTTTGTTAATGGAGATTTTCTAGAAACCCTGATACAATTGTTTTCTTGTTGGTTGCAGCAGCAAACTATGGAAACTTCCTGCACTTGATAATTGTGCTCCCTATTGCTTTCCTGCTCATCATTGGGGGATTACTGATAATGCTGTATGTCTTTAACAAAAAGAGGTGAGTTGTATATGCTTGTGGTTAAAACTGCAGGAGGGGAATGTTTCTTTTCAAATCTGTGCCCATGGAGCAAGTTAGAAATTAAAAGGGAAATGGCATTCAGAGGACTCAAGAACCTAAAGCAGATTCTGTCTTGTTGGTGTGTAAAAGGAGGTGGTTTAGAGTTTCCAGCAAGCATCTGGCTGCTGCTTGAGATACGAAGAGGCTTTTTATTACAGTATCATGTTTGAGAGGGAAGAGGAAGGGTTGTCAGGAACACATCCACGGGAACAATGATGGCAGACACTGAATCTATATAATCGGAAGCTTTGACTGAAATATGGGTTAATATAAATCATGAAAACTTAGTTCAATTTAGGTTAATTTGATTTCTGGTAAATTCTAGAGTTTTTTTGAAGTCTTTACCTCCACTTAAAAAATTACATCCTGGACAGAGCAGTCTAGGGGGACTGCTCTATTGATTTGTTTTCCTCAGTTTTGTTGTTTTTGTAACTGTGATTTATTTATTTATTTGTTATTTAATTGAAATACATAATGAGAATTTAATAGAAGTCAGTGCAAAGTTCAGTCTTGCAACTTCCTAGATACGGCGTTTTTTATTACACTCATATACATTATGCTCACTGAGAGTCCCATTATTTCCAGCTCTAATTCATCTGTGCGCAGACAGCAGTGCCAGTTCTCCTCAGGCACTCCCGAAAGGGCTTTGTATCTAGTGAAGCACAGTACCTGCTTGGCCTTCCCTTGGGCTCTCCTAGGTGAAATGCCTGATAACTCATCCTTCTTTAAATTGTTGTTCTAGCCCACAAAAATGTTTTGTCTTTGATTTTTCTGAGGTCTGATCGATAATTTTATTTCTACAGCCTGTCTCCTGCAAGAGCTCTCGCAGTGCCGAATAAATATGTCTTATTCTGAAAACCACCTCAGTAAAATGGGGGGAGGAGGGGGCACTGTGTGTGTGTTTTTAAAATAATAGAATAGAAACACTTATAAAATAGTTGAATGGAATTCCCCATGAAAAACAATTTTGTCCTTTGCTGGATGGGTTCTCTCCCACAGTAGAGCAGGGGATGTTAAAGCGTGTTCTCAGCCACGGCTCTCCCAGGTGTATCACATCCAGCTGCCTGCCTTAGAGGAAGTTTACCCGGCAGCTAAAAGTACCTTGTGTTTATGCTTTTCTCGTGCTGATTTGGTATAATCAAGAGTGCGGGTTTCCTGGGAAGGCTGTTCTGGGCTGTTTTCCCATCGATTATGTGAGGTAGAATAAGAACTTGGTTTGTCCCCTTTGTCTGAAAAGCTCTCCACATACCATAAATAATACTCTGTGGTTGAGCAAATGGAAATGCTGGAGAAGAGGTGGTCTGAAATTTACTTAAGTTTAAAGATTAAAAGAGGAAAAAAAAATATTTCAACAGGAACAGTGACAGACTGGGCAATGGAGTACTTTATGCTTCTGTGAACCCCGAGTACTTCAGTGCTTCAGACGGTGAGTGTGGCCTTACACTTCTGATGCTTTTACTTTCATATGTTCTGTTTGTGTCTGACTTTGAAAAGTATGAAACTCTAAAAGGGATGTTGTAAAACCGCTTACTCTCTTCATTTTGTTAGCACAGCCATGGAGTCCATCATTGATAATATGTACATCATCACCTCTCTATTGAAATTGGGGAGGTTTTGAAATTTTTCCTGTAGTTGATTCAGCTGAGGCAAATTTGGATGCATTGGTTTCACTTTCAGGTTATCATCTACTCATCCAGTGATGTTTTCACTGAAATGAAGGAAGAATCATGAATTCATCATCTTTCATGTTTGCCCTTTTAAGCCCTATTCTGACCTATCGGAACAAACCCACTGCTTCTTTCTATGTACTTCTCATGTGGAAAATAGTAACTCTTAAAAAAAAAAAAACAGTACTGTCTCCTCACTTCCCATCCCAATAAAGCTCTCTGGCAACTTTTCACAGTTACAGAAAGAGAAAAGCAATACTGTGGGCTTCCAGACATATCACATGCAGAAATTTTGTGTTAAAATGAGCGTGGATGTTTGGTGTAATCCGTATTTGTTTCTCTTCATATTTGGCGTGTAGATAAGCCCATTTTTCTCTAGCTGGTGAAACAGTTTTTTAAAGGTGGTTTCAAATTGACGTAATGTATTTGTGACTGATTTGTATCTTCGGCGATGACAATATTTAGAGGTATGAGACTGTAGCAGTGTTTAGATCCCAGCTGGTATATTTGTGTTGAGTGCTCTGCTAACAGAGTGAAATAATTGTAGTTCTGAAGTCAGATGTGGGGTTTTGGGGGGCATCTTTAATTTCTTACAATTTTCTGTGGGAGACACAATGTGGATAATAATGCTCAAGTATTTAAAACCATTCAGGGATGAAAAAATTCTTTAAAACAGAATTGCTGTTCCTAGAAGAGCGTGCTATTTTTTCATTTTGCTTTTTGTATGTCTGTGTTATTTTCCTGTACTTCGCTATCGCAGGAGGTTGTGCCTGCTCATGGTGTCCAGGCACTTCTTGCTGGTTCTTGTGTTGGCTGTCCGTGAGCAGCAGCAGGAGCTGGGTGAGCCTGGCAGTCCAGGGATCCTCAGCTCTGCGTCTGTAGACAGCCCATGTGCTGGGATTGCTGTGGAACGGAGAACCCTGGAAATTCAGCTTTCTGGCTAATGGCATTGTTTGAAAAATAATAAAATACAGAAAGTAACCCCGTCACCACTGGAACCCTACTTGCTAGATAATTGATTTATTCCCCCCCAGAGGTGTGGTTGTCTGTAATGAGCGTGTGCCCATACTGTACGGATTATGTACGTGTGGAGCTCTTCAAATGCAGGAGGAGATCAGAACATCAGATGAATTTCCTTGAGGCATCAGTTCTTCTGTTTATGGTTTAATTTGGTGATATTGCTGCAGAGTTCTTGCCAGAATAGTGTTTCCAAAAGGCCCCAGGAGTTGAATGGGTTTAACCAGAGTGGCCGTGGACTCTTTTACTGTTGTTTTTTTTTATAGCGGCACCATTAGGGTTAAAGGTCTGTCAGTGTTCATGCTATAATCCTCTATTTTTGCATCCTGTTATTTCACCAATCCAGAGCATGTGACACGACTGTCCCCTCCTTTGGTGACTGATAGGCAGCATCATCAGTGACTACTCAGATGTCTTCTTGCCTGAGGCAGTTCTCCCTCCTCGCAGTCACCTTCTGAGATCTCTCTTCTGCCTCAGATCAAAGACTTGCAGCAGCAGCAAGTTCTGCCTTTACTGGTGCAACAGTGTGTGTGGAAGTGATCAGAATAGTTTCATGCAAAGAGGCTACTAGATCAGAGACTCTCTTTCCCTCTAGTCATAAAATCAATCTGTTAATAGAGAATACAGCAGACACTAAACTGGTACAGATGATCAAGTACGTTTGATGCTGTCTGGAAGAATTAGAAAACCAAGGATCCCAAGAAAAGCTCAAGCCGAAAATATTGATTCAAGCCCCTTCCCGCCCTGATTTTGTGCTTTGAGGTTCCGTATTTCTATCCCATTATGTCAGTACCATAGTGAGGCCACTTCAAGTCCATCTCTACATTGCTTTAAGATTTATTTGCGTGCCGCGTATCTGCCTATCTCTGTATGGGAAAGACTGTGAACTATTTGCGTACATCATGCAAGATCTCAGCATTGTGTCTAGTGGCTTTTACAGTAAAACTGTTTGGGCAGTTGGTATTGTAAAGCGGTGAGTGATCACACTGCTTGCAGAAGTGGAACACCATGGCCTGTTCTTTCTCTCCTTAGTGTATGTTCCAGACGAATGGGAGGTGCCCCGGGAGAAGATCACCATGTGTCGGGAGCTTGGGCAAGGCTCCTTTGGAATGGTGTATGAGGGAATAGCCAAGGGAGTGGTGAAGGATGAGCCGGAGACCAGGGTGGCCATCAAGACTGTCAATGAGTCTGCAAGCATGCGTGAGAGGATAGAGTTCTTAAATGAGGCCTCGGTGATGAAGGAGTTCAATTGTCACCATGTGGTAAGTCGTGAAAATGTAATAAGGCTGTGATTCATACAGCCGTGGTGCTTCTCGGCATGAATGAGGGTGTTCAGGGCACATCTTCACTGACTGAAGCGGGAACTTGGGATTTTAGCTTCAACTCTGTGCAGCTTTATATTATTACTGTGAAACAGGGGTCAGAGAGTGGAACCAAATCTATTTTCAGACCTTTTCCACAGATTTCGCAGGTGTTTGGAACTACATACTGACATGAATAAATGATTACGACAGTTCAATTAGCTGTATTCGTAACTGAATGTTTGGTTTTCCTCTTCCAGGTTCGGCTGCTTGGTGTTGTTTCTCAGGGCCAGCCCACGCTGGTTATCATGGAGCTGATGACACGTGGGGACCTCAAAAGTTACCTGAGATCATTGAGGCCAGACACGGAGGTGAGTCATGAGTTGCTGGATGGATTTTTTTGTATTTTATTTCTTCAGTTAGAATCATCTTGAACAAAACAGTGTCACGTTGGAAGCAGCAGGCAATTAGCCTTTCTTCCCCTTCTCCTTAAGCTCTAAGAACAAAACATGAGCTGCTCTGTGATCTGCAACACCTTTTTTCATGAGGTAGTTACTGCAAATAGCCCAGTGTACTGCATGGAGTAGGCCCCTTCTTGTGTCACCGAGTCCTGTTTTCCACGTTTGAATTAAGTCTCGTGTCTAATCTAATTTCTCATCAAGATGTTAAACAAAAATTTGGCTAGTTGAAGCATGTGTATTAGGCTAATTGTTTCATGTTGTATATCCTGCACGTTGCCACTGCTGGAAAGTAAAAATCTCTTAGCTAATATGCATAGCCTAATATGCAGGCCATCAGTCTCAACAGCTAAAATTGCCACCTATGATGCAGGGTCTGAAGGATGAAGATGACACATAGGTCATTTGCTACTGAAATCATAGTAGACTCTGTAGAAAATGAGCTCAGCGGCTTTTGCCCTTGATTTAAAAATTCTGATGTGAATAACTTAAAGGAACAGAACATGAGCACAAGATGTGCACAAGAGAATGAGTATGGCATAACTGGACGGCATTGCACGTAGCAAGAGCAGATTGCTTAAGTGATTAGATTCAGAAAAGACCAGTAGGGCGATTGACTCAGGGCTTGACTAACATTTATGATTAATAATGTTTCAGGCTATATTAAATAGTTTCAGTTGAATTCAACAAACTTCATAAAAAGGGACAATGACATTATATAGACATTACCAAAGCGATGAGCTCTGCATTTGACTTTTCTGTGTTGCATGCTGGTGCTCGCCAAAGCACTCGGTGACAGGCCTGTGCCTGAATTCCCTGTCTTCCTTGATGTGCAGTGTGAACAGTTGAGCAGTCTTCTGAGGACCTGTATGAGGAGGGAGGCAGGATACTTTAATAAGACGTGGATGGAAGGCTGGCCTGATCACCGGCTTTACCAATAATTTGCCTTGCAGCTCCCATACCTATCTTTTCCTCCTGGGGATTCAACTTGCGTTGGTCCTTCTGGGCTTTCTTGGTTATATCTTCTTGGCTCTGATGAGTGATGTTGCATTCGGCTCTTGGGAGCCTGGAAGTAGTGGGTACGGCTCATTATCTCAACACAAAGTAGCACAGTTTGAAAGTTACAATGGGACTGGGCATGAACGCTTTCCATGGAAGGTGGGTAAGAGAGCATTTAATCTCTGGATGGGGATGTGATAAAGTTCAGTGATTTCAATCTGTGTGCTTTAGGATTTTGGTCATTACTGGAATTCAGTGTATGAGGCCTTGGTTTTGGTTACTCGGTCAGTGATTATTGTCCAAGCGGTACAAAGCTTAGGCAAATTCATACTGGTAAGGAATGGTGGGACTCAACTGATTGTGTATAAATACCTGAACTACTTCATACATGAGGTTGAGAATGGCAGAAGCCATGTATCCATGGACGCTAAGGAGTGAATTAGCTTCAGAAGAAATTGTCCCATAACCTTTTTTGCTATTCCTAAATAGAAGTAATTCAAGAGACATCTGATTATGGAGAACTGGGGAACAGGAAATGAAATCATTTAACATCTTCTGGTTTGTTGTGAAGATGGTAAAACAGTAAAAATCTCTAAAATAAGCCCTTTGCTTTGTATCTCAGAACTTGTGTGGCAGAAGGATAGACATTTAAACTCCATAGATGTAAGATAACATCCTTATACCAAAAAGTCTTTCTGGCTTGTATTAAATTATATATATATATATAGAATGGCTTGTTACAAAAGAGCTATTTGGGAGTTCTGTTTGTAACCCAGCTTGATACAGCCGGTTGTCCCACTAAGCAGATGCTACGGTGTACATAATCATGAGTTTCTGTTTAGCCTGGCTCATGTCAGGCTGAATTGTGATAATGTGATTTAAAAAAAATAGTATGTTACAGTTTAATGTAGAATAGTTACTTTTTTCTTTCCCCCTTACCTGTTTTATCATCTTAATCTTGCTCAGAATAATCCTGGCCAGGCACCTCCGACTCTGAAGAAGATGATTCAGATGGCAGGAGAGATTGCTGATGGGATGGCATACCTCAACGCCAACAAATTTGTTCACAGAGACCTTGCTGCGAGAAACTGCATGGTGGCAGAAGACTTCACAGTGAAAATTGGAGGTGCGCTTTTTTGACTTTCACTCAAACATCATCCTGAAAAATTGGGGTCGTAGAAGGCATTTTAATTTTTTGAAAGCTGTTCAAAAGACGTTTTTGAAACTTAGCTCTAGTTTAAATTTCTGCAGAATGAAACATGTTCCTTATGAAGGCTTGTTATGATTTAAGACCTCTGAGCAGTCAACATTGAGTTGAAACTCTTGGAATACCTCTACTTACTGTTGTTCCAGTGAGGAAATTGTATAGCGTGTGGGTTTAAAAAGAGCTGGTGAAGCAGTGATTTGAGGTGCAGATGCTGCAGACATCTGGGTGGATGGCGTAGTTGCCACTGGTGTGTCATTCGCTTTTCTGTTAATGCGCAAAAATAATTCCACCTCCTGGTTATTGATTCAAGAATAAGAATTTTAGGATTATTTTAAAGCATATCTGATTTGGAAGTGGAATGTAAGGCTTGACTTCAGCTGGATGCTTTCCAGCCTGAACTGGAGTTCTGCTTTCCAGACAACAGAAAATGGCTTTTCCTCTGCTCTGCTGTTAGAACACCACTTTTTTTTTTTTTTCTTTCCCCCCCTTCACCATCCCTCCAAAATAGTGCCAGATGAGTTTTTTCAGACTTCTCTCCGGAGAGGGTGATTTTAAGCTTTTGGCTGTTTTTGAGTTGTGCATATTAAAATAACGTGTATAGCAACAGCCTTCTGCTATAGGAAACTAATTCTTTTTCTCTAAGCTTAACTCAGCTATTTTGATAATTTGTGTAAGTAATCCTGTCATTTGGGAGAAAGAAAAAATGATTTCATTTTGAGTCAGTTAATTAGGAAATAAGATCTTTGGGGAATTTTGTGCATTTTCTGCAGGGTTCGGGGAAGTCAGCCTGAATCCTTCCGATTCCAGTTTTCTCACTCTTCCTCCCCCCACCAGCATGCTTTACAATTCTTTGAACTGAAGATGGTGCATTTCTTCCCTTTATCATGGTGCATGGTTACCCCGAAAGCATTTCGTGAAATATGCTGCACTGCTCACATTTGTTTACCAGTATTGAAAATTCCTTCGTGTAGAAACAGTTTAGGAGCATCTTGACTGGAACGTGCCAACTCAGACTGTTTAGATCTCAGAGAAGGAGCTTTATGCTACGCTGCTTGTTGCGTATCTGTTTCTTATTTGCATTACGTTTTTAAAGAATAATCCATTCAGCCGGGATAAAGTCACCCTGGTGCGTGGGGGAGGTGGAATACCTGCACAGACGGACTTTTTAGCCATAATCACTGAGGGTACCAGTGTCCATAGCAGAGAAGGAACGAGAAGGGTCAGTGGTCAGTCACTTGTCCAAGTCATAGACTGGTAATAATGACTGTGAGAACTGGAGGAATTCTGTCCGTTTTTCACTCCACTTCCCCCCCCCCAAAAAAGGGGGCAAGTACAGGGCTGTATTGATAAAATGGATTTTGCCCTAGGTCTGCTGTGTTCGCAGCCAGCATTTAATATTTGTAAGAGGTTTGATGCCACCTGATTTATTAGCTTTTTGGTTAGTGTCCGAAAACATAGGAACTGGTTTAAATGGGCTAGTCCAAGAGCCAGCAGTTGTGTGTGCATCAGGCTTATTGTTCAGAAAAAACACTTCTGGAATAAGTCTGAGTTACAGTCAGGAGATGAGCATTGTTAGATGTATTTACAGCTAAGGACATGCATACAATCCAAAGTACGTCTTTATAATTGGTCTGTGTTAGTCATAAATGAATAGCCTAATCCTCTGTAGTATTTGGGATGGAATATCGTACAGGAACTGGAAATTACCTTTGGAAAGAGGGGAAAAAAAAACAAGAGGGAAGCATTTCACTCAATGTGTGAGATTCTTTAATTAAAGACAATAGTATTAAGTACTAACGGAGCTCTTTACACTCTTTAAAAAGAAAAGAAACTCATTGAGTTTGAAAAACAGATTAATGAATTGTATGACCTTCAGAAGACTTAGCTTACTGCAAGGCGTGAGCGTAAATCCTGGAACTTTTCATATTAATATATTGAAATCATTCAGACTTCTCACGCACTGAAGTGAATGGTAAAAATGTCCGTTGGTTTTGTTGGGAGGGAAGCTGAGCAGCCCTAAGGCAGCACGCGAAGTGCCTGCAAAGTGAAGTGTCTTCGTAACAGACTGCAGATTCTTTGCACCAAACTGTGATCCTCTGCTGGCTACAATGGCTTCTCGTAAGGGGAAATGTTCATCATTTTATCACGTAAACTCAAAACGTTTATACCTTCTAGATTTTGGCATGACAAGAGATATCTACGAGACAGATTATTATCGTAAAGGAGGGAAAGGTTTGCTGCCCGTCCGCTGGATGTCCCCAGAATCGCTGAAAGATGGAGTCTTCACAACGCACTCCGATGTCTGGTAACAAAAAAGGGGTTCTGAAAAACTGGTTTAGCCTCTCTTCTTTGTAGCTTCTTTTCTTGTTTTAGTAGACTTAACTAAGTATACTGCTTCTCCTGTCTCTTCAGAGGTAACTCTTTTTCCGCTGTGAAGCACTCTGCTTTGTATTTCGTATTTCCATTGCAAAATCAAGAACTCGTGAGGTTAAATTCTGCTCTCTCTGAGCGTTAAATGGATTTCCAAAACTGGAGGTGGCGGCGTGTTTCCTGCTGTGGGTTGTAAAATCAGTTGTGCAGCGAAAAGCATTACTTTCACCTGGAAGAGCAAGTTGTCATTTTTTCAAATTGCCCTCCTTCAAGAAAAGCATTAAAAGTTGCCAAAAATATAGAAAGGTTCCTAGTGCTGACCTGCTTTTCTATCAAAACCTCCTGTGTAAATAACTTTACTTTCCCGCAGACAGTTTGTGTACACTAGCAGGTTTTTTCTTGGGAGTTCTCCCTTGTGTATATCCTTCTCCATTTGGAGCTTTGTTTGCTTGTTTTATATACTGCAAGATGCAGAAATAGGTTTTTCTTTAAAAGCACATTGCCTGCTTGCTTTATCTGTGAAGTTTAATAATAGAGGCATTCAGGAAATTTCAAAATATACTTGTTAGAAGTAATACTCCAGAACAATTCCCCCCCGACGCCCCCCAAACTTTTGCAGATAGGTAGGGAGGATTTGGCAGGAGATGAACATGTACTGGCAAAACCTCTACTCTGTCTTTTATGGTTTCTCTGCCTTCCTAACAAGATGTTTTTACTGCTGATCTGTTACAGAATTGGCAGCTGATTGCCTCCAAATGTCTAGAAGCCAGTAGAACGGTATTTTAGTAGTAAACTGCGTTTTCTTTAAACAGCTTGAGGATTTTGGAGTCGGTGGACTGTAGTCCGCAGCACTGGCTTTGAGTGAAAGGTTCCTAAGAGGAATTATGTAGCAAGGGAAAAAAAGCCAAGCACCAGAATGTTGCTTAAATTTTTTTGCGTATGGCTAGTAACTTATTTATGAATCCAGTAACCCTCAAACTTGGAAAGAGATGAAAATAACCACTTTGAGTTGAAGGGGAAGCCCCGTATCAGCCATTTATCTAATGAAACAGCACAGACATGCTTTTGGCAGTTCCCCTGCAGTAAAGAATTTTGGGACTTGTAATGGCTTCACGAAGCAGACAGAAATTTGGAATATATCGCTAGAGAATCCCCAGATGTAGAACTGAACGAGCCTGGAGTGAAGAGCTGGCAGACCCGCCTGTTCCTGCCACACAACAGTAACTTTTACATCCAGCCATGGTATCAGAAGCGGGCTACGGCGGATCAGGTGTTCAGCTTCGGTGACGTACGGCACTTGCTCCATACACGCGTTCCTTTTAACCTATAACCGTTAAATGACGTCATTGTTTAAATGTGACTCAAATTCCAAACAGAAAAAACCCACAGATGCGATGCCAAATCAAGTATCAGAAGTAAATTAGTACTTTAGCTGTTGCAGGAAGTATGTGAGTTCTCCTTCAACGTTAACGAGATTCGGCATTCATCGGTCGTTCAGTCCAAAGCATGGCTGAGCAAACAATACTGCAGTTTATCAGCGGGCCAGTCGGAGCCAAATGTCCTAGCCCGAAGTCACATCAAGTAAAGCAGCTTACTGATTATAAGGTTGGAAAACTTAAGAGGAGGAGTAAAATCTGACAGATTTTTACTTGAAAGAATAGAGAGGAAAAAATTGCTTTATGGCGAGGAGGTCCACTGCTCTCATCCCTCTTTCAGACAGTTCCTGCTTGGGATGGTTTGTCATCTTAATTGTTAGAAGTGACTTATTCTCAGATTTGGCTCACACAGGTAGACTATCCTGAGGTACAAAAAACTGGTTCAACACGAGGAATATGCTGTTTGTTTAGAACACATATACATCTGCATTTGCCACGTGTACCTGCAGCTATAGGTTCAGAAATTTCAGTCTGAATTCCAAATGTAGTGGAGCTTTACTTACCACTGTCATGAAATAGCATCTGTTTACTTGATCTCCTTGTGGCTAAAAGGAAGGATCATTGCAGTTTACTTCTCAATAACTTTTAGCCAAAACACAAGACATTGAAGGTCTCTTCATGCCAGGAAAAATTACCTGACTCCTTGTATTTGTTCAGATTTTGAAGTTGCGTCATGTAAACTGTGTAGCTTGGCTGTTCTGGGGGCCATTTGTTTTCATGGAACAGTAAAAAATGTTGAGATTGTTTTTCCTGCCTTTTTGGTAGGATATTGTGACATCTGGTTCCGTGTTCTTCGAGATAAGTTTTAGAAGCCAAAATGTCAAAAAGACAGAACTGTGCGAGTGGTCAGAGTCCAAGATTTATAAGCTGTAAGGTGAAATGGCAAACTGCAAAAAGAGCGTCTGGAGGTTTTAAAGGGTGGAGCTTTATTTTAACAATTCATTCTTTTATTGCTTTTCAGACTGAAGAATGAGGTAATTAGACAAGACTGTTTTTGTTGTAGTTAGGGAAGGAGAACATTTTAAAATTAATGTAATACTGTTCAGGGTGAGAGTGTATTTCTATAAATAAGTCCTCAGCATCTTGCATTCTTTCAGAGCTGGTAGTTGCCTTGAAGGAGCGATGTAAGTTTATTTGTTATGATAATATGACCAGTAGGTGCGCAAGACTTGTTCTCCTTATTCCTGCAGTGATCAAAGTAGCTTCAAAGGCACCAAAATGTTGAGTTGACCCTCTGTCCCTGCCTGCCCTGAAAGGCAAACAATTGCAAGTCTGTTTGTGGCTTCTGGCTCCAGATGCAAACCGTTTTAGATACAGTGGATAACTGAAAGATAAAACCACTCTACCATAACCAGCTAATAATACCGGACTCCTGTTTTCACAACAATACCCTGTTGAAACTATGCTTTTTTTCTCGAAGCTTGACTCAGCATTTTTGCCACAGAAGACAACACAGCATCTAGATTTTCTTTCTTTGCACAGCAGCTCTAAAAGTAGATGACTCCTCAGTGCAGGACAGACAATTTGAGCCGTGACTGCTCAATATGCTAATTTTAAATGGAGATATTTTTAGAAAGTGTCAATACTTACGTCCGAACTACCCAATTACATAACTATGCTTATCTTTCTTCGCCAGTAATCAATTCCTTTTGTTAGACAGACTTCTTTTTTCACTTCTGCTGTCCTTTGTAGTTAGTTGGAAGGAGCTAGAAGCTGTTTCAAGAGCGTAGTTACGCACATGTTGCAAAAGGGGTAACTGAGTTTCTCCTGGGGGCTTAAATGTTTTGCTGCTGAAGCAGCAAATTAGGGTCTCGGTGCAAGAAGCTGGAGAAACTCATGTTTCTTTCATGTCTTTTACAAAAATTGGTTTTGTTGCTTGCTGCTGTGTGTTGAATGCCTTCATCCTTATTGTGCACCTTTGACTTAGAATGTGGACGAAACCAAATCAGAGTGATAAATGGAAAGTATTGCCCAAGAAGTCTTTTTGTGCCTAGGGAATAGAGGTTGGTTTGCTTGCTTGCTTTTAGTGGTAAGGCAGATGAGATGCACAGGTGTGGTGGTGTGCGTTAGCAGTCTAGCTCTCGGCTCGCTAGAACGGTAAGGGAGAAATGAGGCTTTTAAATCAGAGTTGTGAGACTCAAGTATTTCTGATGAAAAGCAGCTTGCATTGGAATGAGAGCTTACAGTTCTGCATTACTGCCATCTCAACTGCTATCAGCAGTACCTGAGATATGTTACATGAAGATTTTGAGTTTGGTTTTTTAAATGTACAGATTTTTTTTCCTGCTGTCTCTGTGGCTTGGGGGGGAGCTTGTCAAGCTCACTTTAAATAACCAGTCTCTGCAACTTCTCCACCTGCTTAGAAGGTTTGATTCCCTGCACCCAGCCACACATGGATCTTTTTGCAGACTTTAATGATACGGTGTGTATCCAGCCTGAGGTCCTCTGCACAGGAAGTGCAGAGATAGCAACAGAATTTCTTAGTTTTTTATTTTCCTTACCTGCATCTTTCCTTTTCCCTTCTCCACTGTTCTTCCCACCTCGCAGTGCACCTAAAGTCTGAACTGAAAGCCACGCGAAAGGGAGATGAGATGCGAGCTGATTCTCCAGGCAAGCTCACAGCTTACGTCTCCTCTGAGTTAGGAGGCTTCTGGTCAATGTGGTGACCTTGTGGTGGTGTTTTTACTGATTGACCCATACAGAACTGGTGTAACCAAATAATGCTGGACCAGTGGATGGTCATCATCGTGACCAGCTCTGAGCTGTAGATTATGGTGTGAAGAATGGACATGGACATTACCAGTCCTTTCTCACAGAGGCCATTCGGAAGAGTCATTCAGAACTGGGAGCCTGTTTCTCGCCACTGGCTAGAGGTGTTTGAAGTCAACAGTCCCTCGTGCTAGGTGATGTGGCTATCACCATAGCTGCATACTTTTCGAGCAATTGGAATTTTTTGGTAAAACACCCATGGACACCTACCTGCTCAGCATCATCTAAGAAAAATGTCCTTGTAAAGACTGCTCGGCTTTCTAAAGTTCTGATTTGTTTGTTTTCCAGGTCTTTCGGTGTTGTACTTTGGGAGATCGCAACGTTAGCGGAGCAGCCGTACCAAGGCATGACCAATGAACAAGTGCTGCGCTTTGTGATGGAAGGAGGTCTGCTGGAAAAACCAGATAATTGTCCTGACATGCTGTAAGTGTCAACAGCTACCACTGTTCTCAGGGCGCAGTTTGTTCTTCCTGATCCCTTCAATGTCCGCTTCTGCGCTATCTAATACAGGAGGGGTTATTAAAGAGTGACAGTAGTGTGCGGTGCTGCTTGAACAGTGTCTGTCAATCCAGTATTTGATAGTAGTTAGACATGTGCTTGTGGCCAGAATCTCAGTTTGGGCTATCCCTTCTAATAAGGAAACAAAACCCAATCTTTATGTTCCTGAATAAAATTAGACTTGATAAAATCTCGTAAGTGATATTTGCTACAGCAGACTTTGTGCCTAAATGTTGTCTCTTCTGCTTAAAGTAATTCTGTTGAACATAAAGAGAAGAAAAAGAGCATAGGCTGAGCTGAAATGTATTGTGCATAAACTCTGTGGAATTCAACTTTTTAGTTCAGCATACAGAAAGATGAATGTATCGTTCCTTTGTGTGAAGCAGCGCTGGATCTGCTATTTCAGTCACAGTGCTCATCACGTTGGGATAAACAAATCTCCCTTGCTAACAGTTTCCTTTCCTGTACGCACAGAAAGAAGTAGGCAGAAAAAGCTTTGCCTACCCCTGGAATCAATACAAAACCGTGCAGCAGAGGAGGGTGTGCAGTGCAGCAGGCTTCAGTTTTTAGCTTTACATTGTTGAAATACTTCTGCTGGCTTTTGTGTACAGCAGTTTCAGTTGTTCAGACTTTATTACTTTGATATACTTCCCAAACTGGCTTTTGGGAAGGAAATACTGCGTCTTGCAGTTATTGAAATTTGTTGGAGGCCCACAGAAGGGATACAATCACTTAAGGGCCTCAGCTGCTTGGGATTCTTAGGAAAAGAGCTTTTTTGGCTGGAGCGCTGGCTTTGGTTTCAGATGACAGGCGGTGTTGTTTTGTTGTTTGAGGGGGGTGGGTGGTATATGCAGGGGGAGGTGTAGCTGCCATGTGATTCCTCAGTTGCACATTCTTTCCCTTCCATGATGCTGTGGAGAATTTCTGGCAGTCAGATTGACTGGAGATTGTTTAACGCGGTCAGAGCTGTGTAACGGAGGGGGGGAGTGGGCAGAAATGGGGGAGGAACAGGGTGGGTGAAGGGATCAGCTCCCTGAGTTTGTAGGGGAAAAAAAACCACCTCTACAGTGCAAACAAGCTCGGTAAGAGATTCAGCGTCAGAAATTCCCCATTAACCTGGGGCACGTGCGGTATGAACAGGGGGACGGGAGGGGAGTCACAGCAAGAAGCTCTCTTTACTGCAGCCCACCCGGCCCATTCTCCGTCCTCCTCCCTTCTCCTCCTCAGAGAGGATCCTCTGCTCGCTGGGCGTTGCTGCTGGATGAAGCCATTTTCAGGGTAACTGGCTTGCGAGCTGGGAGAACATGGTTTGTGTCTGGCAGAGCAAATCTTTGCACCAGTGTGTAACAGCAAAGGCCTTTTTTTGTGCTGATTTTAATGAAGAAGCTGTTCACACGTTAGTTGTGGCCACTGAGATTTCAGCCTGATGTTGCAGAGGTGCCAAATAAAAAAAAAAATACTCCTTTGAATTTAGTGACATCTCTCCATCAGAACAAGGAACGGGGCTGAATGTAGAACTAAGGTATATGTAGTTTAGTGGTGTCTTTTTTTGGTGATAGTTGTGTATAAAACATCTCCAAAATGGGAAGAAAAAAAAAAGCGCAAAACCAAAATTGCATGTATTGACCTTAGAAACTAAGTGTGATATGCTTTAGTTCCCTTTCAGCTTGTTTTGTATTAGGACAGACACCCAAGTCTGCTGAAATTCAAATAGGCTGTTGTAGGAGTAACAGCAGGGAGCTCCAGGAATAATCTTCACCTTTGTTCCATGTTCGTGCATTTGGCATTCAAAGAACCTATTTTGTGTTACTATGGTGCTTTTTTTCTCTTTGCATGTTTGTGCTTTTTTCCCCTGTCTTCCATCCCGTTTGCCCAAGATGCTGTGAAGATGCTGTGCAACACTCAGTAACCTGACAACTGCTGCCAGTCTGCAGCCTCGCATGTGTTGCTGCTGGCAGGCGCAGAGAGCGGGTCTGTAGGCAGAGTTCCTCTCCCCTCGCCAGCTGTCTGATAGCCTGCTTCTCAGCACGGGATGGAACATGAAAATTACACAATGGACAGAAAGGTGCTTGTAACAGCATTTCAGAGAGCCCTGAAATTGCATATGGCTCTTGTCATGCAGCCCCAGCGTGTTTCGGGCAACTGCTTTCTCAAGCGCTTTGTGAAACCCTTTGTAAAATAGGGGGTCCTCTGTTTTGTGGAGGTTGCTAAAAGATTCTCTGTAAAGACAGGTCTCTTGGCTGTCTGTGCCAGCGGAAGGTATTTTTTAGACAGCACAAATTCTTACTTGCGTAGACTGACTGGTCTGTGATACTTTAATACTAACTCACAATATTAACTCAAGATGTCCAGAAAGCAAAGTCCACCTACTGCAGGGACGTCAGTACGCTACTTGCGCTTGGTCCAGCGTGAAAACAAGCGAGAAGGGGAGCCAGGAACTGCACTTCTGTATATCTTATGTGGTAGGCTACAAATGGAGAGATAATTTTCTTTCTTTAAAATAGTTTGACTTTGAAACAACTAAAATCATGGGCAGAACGCCGATTTAGCTTTCTGCAGAGAGAGGGGAGTGTGCCGACATACAAAAACCTCCAGAACAGGTGGAAGAGGTAGACTGCTGTGGGGAAGCGTAGATGAGAATAGAGAGAAGAATCTTGCTGCAACTGTCACCGAATCTACTATTTTTAACCTTGCAGATGATGTGAGTGTTGACACAGCCGTGCACACTCCAGCAGTGGTTTTCATAAGGGCCTCTCGTTGTCCCCCTGCATGAATGCTGCGTGGTGCGAGCGGGCTTGGACGCTCCGTCTCTCCTAAGACTGCAGCGCTCGTAACGTGTGTTAGTGGCTGTGCTTTGCAGCCTGGTAGCAGCGAGTCGGTAGCTTTAAGATGGATCAGAGACCAAGGGCACTTGAAGAACTGGAGAGGTTCTGTTCTGCGGCTTGGTTTTATCAGATGCTTGCGCAGAAGGGGATTTTACAGCACCGTTGTCCTGTGGTTCGGAGAGGTGGTAAATCCCTGTGAAAGGGCTCAGCACAAAGGGGACGGTATTTCTAGAGGCTTTTTACTCTTCCACAGGGTGAAACAAGACTCAGTTCTGTTTATGCTACACCCTCTTGGCATAGCTTGCATGGTTTTACAGACAGAACCATGCAATAAGACAGATGGTTCAATAAGATGGTGCCAGAAGGAGCTTTGCTGTTTTTCTCCTCTTCCTGTGTAATAAGTTATGTTTTTATGTACTACCATTGTTATGGCAGTGTTCATCAGGTGATGGCTGCGTGGCAAGAAAGTTTGTTACAGCTGAAGCTCTCAGACAGTATGTTCCCATGGGGCTTTTAAAAGTTGTGGAGGCTGGAATTCCACTCGGTTTTTGAAGCAGGATTGCTTCCACCACATGTAGCGTAGATGACTAGACTATTTACGCATTGCTGATTTTCCCTTTGTTTCTTGCGAGCGCTGGGTTAGAAACCAGGGTCTGCTGTGCAGAGGTAGTGTCAGCACGTAGCAACAGCAGAATCGGAGAGGTCTTTTCCCTTTTGCCCACCAAATCGGGTCTGATGCAAAGCACAAAGGCACAAACTCAAACGGAATGCAGCTTCTGTAGGAACTTTCCATTTTCTGGTTTTTACTGTCTCAGTGCGGGAAGTAAATCGGTTTCTGCTCAGTTCTTTGAGCAAAAGATGCATGGGGAAGACACTGGCTATTCCTCTGTCTCACGACGATGCCTGCAGCTTCCTTGAGCTCGCTTGCCACCAGTCAGAAATGTACCTTATAAAATGTCTCAGGTTGTATTCACAGCCAGTAAATTCTTCCACTGTCTACTGGAAAGGGATTTTTTTGTTTAAGATAATGTAAGCAAGGTCTTTGAACCCACAGAGTTAAAAAGAAAAAAAAAAAATCCTTTTATGGGAACTCTGTAGGGTTTTTAAATCTGGAATGGCTTAAAAGAAACATCACATGTCCTTGTTTGTGCTGATGTCACATGCATTACTCCACTGCTTGTGGTATCTCCTTAGCATTGCCCTTCGGCCTCAGGGCGAAGCGCCAGCGAATATCCAGTGTTCTTGGCTCCAGCCAGCGCTTCTATTCAGGGACGCAGCAGTCAGCTGGAAAGGAAACAGCAATGAAGTAACAGAAATGGATTTTATATATTTATGTCTCAAGCTTTCCTCCTCGTTTGTGGGTGAGGGTATAGCGCAGTTTTATAGTTTGGCTTCACTTTCGCTATGAAAGATGTTTTAAAGACTCAAAAACAAGCACTAGTTTAACAGTGTTTATATGTCTACGTGCCTGTTACAATACAGCATTGAGTACCCAGGGAGTTCTCCCAGCACAGACTGGTTTTGCCAGCTTCTTTTTGGGTGTCACAAGGCCGTGCTCAGGTGGCTGACTTTTGTTTATGCAGAGTTGTGCCAGCTGAGCTCCAACAGGAATTTTTGTGACTTCAAATGCACTTCAGTTAAGATTGCTTTTGTTTTGCATCCCAGACACAGCAGCTTTCCCTCTCTTCGCTGGTTTATGTCAGCTGAGAACCCTACGAGGACACGCAGCAGGTTTTCCCAAAGAGCAAATTTCTAGGGGAAGGGATTTCTTTGCTTTGGTTTTGTTTCAGGCCAGGGTTCCCAGACGCTCCGGACCCCGCTGTGCAGCGATGCCCAGCAGCAGGCTTCAGAGGCCAGGGTTTCCCAGCTCGGTGTTTGTTCTAGAGCAGGGACTCCGGAGACATTAAGACATTACTGACATTACTCTGTGCTGGACTTAGGTGCTATTCAAAAAAGGAATAAATTTTTGTTTGGTTTTGTCTCTTTTTTTTTTTTTTAATTAAAAAAAAGATTCCACACACTGCTGCAGAGATCTGGTAAACTGCTGCCGGGGCATAAGGCAGTGAGAGCTAATTAAAGCATAAAATAGAATTGCTTGCTTACTTTCTGAAAATCTGTGGAAGTTAGGAAAATGGTATTGTTGTTTTCTAGAACCAAAACGGAACGTTCAGGTGACCTGGCTGACCTGCACGGCAAGGCTGGCAGAGGGGGAAGGTGAGCCCAGGCTGGCGGCTGGCAGGCAGGGAGGGGGTCTGACTGGGACTGCAGGTGCCGGTGCTGGAAGGTCACTCAGAGATGGGAAGGATTCTCCAGTACCTTACCGTAATTGAAAGATTTTTCTTTGGTGTTTTTTTTAGTCCCATTCTTCTTCTAGCAGAGAAGGCAGTAGTTTTGGCCAGTGATGACGTCCTACACACAGCGTGTTCCTCTGAGTACTGTGTACACAGAGGATTGGCTCGAAGAATTAATGTTAATCTTGCTTTTCTTATTTAAATTTGTCCTGTTACTTGTGCTGTGTTAACAGAAGACATCCCTCTTCCACCTTCACAGACAGTGAAATCCTTTCTTGTGTTGTGTTTAAAGCTCAGGGCGATCTCTCAGGAATATCCAATTTTGCAGTGTCATGAAAATGCTGTTTTCATTATGGATGTATTACTGTTTCATTTCGTGGTTTTGTTTTGCCAGCATGGGACACTGTACAGATCTAATCATGGATGTGCTTAAACAGATGATCTCACACTCCGTAAAACATTAATGCATCCCTGGCTGTAAATGAAAACAACATAATTTTAAAATAAAATATTAGAGAATGTCTTTGAGATTGGCAAATGCCTTTAGGGGATTACAATTAATTTTAATGTAATTTTCTTCTTTCAGGGGAAAACAGCGGTGCTTTACCTTGTGTGCTTTTCCGATTTTAGTTTTTTCCAAGACAATATTGATAGGGCAGGGATTGGTTGTTTGAAAGAGATACTCCGAGAGGCACTGTCACGTAGCTGCGTGATTGAGTAAACACAGGGTGTTCTGGAGGAAAAAGACAGAAATACCAAGTCAGAATAAAAGTACGAAATGCTTCTGGATGTCAGGTATCCACGGGACTTTTATGGGCCACGGGTGTGGAAGGGAGTGGAGAAGGATGGGATAGGAGCTACAGATGGAAATCAGTGGTTAGAAAGAAGGTCAAAATGTGACACGGGGATCTCGGCCTGTAAAAATTCTGGCACTTCGTCTTCCGTCAGAATTGAATGATTTTCCAAAAATGCGTGGTCCGAGTCGGTCACAGTTGGTTGGGCTCCAGCCGGGGCTCGTGAAACAGCTCAGTAAATGGCTTTGCTGTGTTTCCTGTCCAGGTTTGAACTGATGCGCATGTGCTGGCAGTACAACCCGAAAATGAGGCCCTCCTTCCTGGAAATAATCGGTAGCATTAAAGACGAGCTGGATCCAGCGTTCAAAGAGGTCTCCTTCTTCTACAGTGAAGAGAACAAGCCCCCAGATACAGAGGAGCTTGACCTGGAGACTGAAAACATGGAGAGCATTCCTTTAGATCCCTCCTCCACCCTCCAACCCACTGACAAGCACTCAGGACACAAAGCCGAGAACGGCCCAGGCGTGGTGGTCCTTCGGGCCAGCTTCGAGGAGAGACAGCCGTACGCACACATGAACGGGGGACGCAAGAATGAGAGGGCCTTACCGCTGCCCCAGTCTTCGGCCTGCTGATCCTTGGAACCAGAATCTCACAGAAATAAAACACAGAAAAACACATGCATTGGGGGAAGAAAGAAAGAAAATTACAATATATTCAAAAGCCTACTGTACCTCAGTGGATCTTCAGAACTGCCATAGCTGCACTTGGGAGAACCCTTTTTTCAGTAAACAAGTTATCGTATTTTTCTTTTTTCAATATGCAAGCAGATGTTTGTTTCAGTAAAGGACTCCATTCATGGGGCGCACAGTTGGCCTTTTAAAACTCTAATGTTAACACTTAATAGCAACAGAAAACTTGAGATCTGATGTCTCTCTCTCTCTCTCTCTCCTCTCTCTCTCTCTTTCTCTCTCTCTCTCTCTCTCTCTCTTTGCTTCATAATGGGAAACATATCTGCGTGCAAGTTCAACCGTACAGCACTTTTATCAGATCAAAGATATCGCAGGCCAGGTGGCTCCCCGGTACCCTTGCAAGCACCTGCCTAACACTGTAGGTCTTTATAAAAAAACAAACAAACAAACAAAAAAACCAAACAAACAAAAAACCCACAAAAAAAAAAAAAAAAAACAAACACTAAAAAAGACTGGATTTTTAATGTTGCTCTTTAATCTTTTTAGGAACATGTAAAAGAATAAAAAAGGGCCATCATTCGTCCAAGGTTGTTACCATTTTCAACGCTGCCAAATTTTGCCAAAAAACCTGAACTCTTTGTTTTTTGTTTTTGTTTTTTTTTTTGTAGGCATGGAAGGAGCACAGTAATCAACTGCTCTGTTTAAAAGAGATCCTGACCAATACATTCTATTCAATCATACACTGGTATTTAAAAAGAAAAATTTAAAAAAAAAAAAATCAAATTGTCTAGATCTTTTTTCAAAACTGGACAAAATGTGATTATTTTTTTTTCTTGTGATGGAGAAGATAAAAGGGATTGGGTACAGAAACAGCCCTCCCTCCACCCCTATCCCCATCCCAATGAATTCTGGACAGAACTGGCAGTGGTGAGCTAAACAAACACCTGTATTTCGTACAAAAAAAAAAAAAAAGTCAATCGCACGCCAAAAATGAAACATGAAAAACATGAAAATAACCGGCAGAGATCTCCATCGTTGCAGCCTGCCTTCCTTCACAGGCTTGCAAGGAAAAAACACCTAGAAACATAAATTGGAGAAGACAAAAAAAAGCAGTAACCGGATTCAAGTATACAATGCTTTGTTGACCTTTTCTCTTTATTATTAAGACTTCTCGAAGGGTCTTGCAGTTCTATGTTAGACCATGGATCATTTGCATACACATTGTCTTTTGTGTCACTTTTATAACTTTTTTACGGTTCAGATACTCATCTATATGTCTGTACAGAAAAAAGCTGCTATTTTTTTTGTTCTTTATCTTTGTGGATTTAATCTATGAAAACCTTCAGGTCTGCCCTCCTTCCCTTCCCTTCCCTTCCCTCCCTTCCCACTTCAACAAATTTTCTTATGCTTTGTACTATAGTGTGTAACTTTTACTTCCTCCTTCCCAGTAACTGATACCTTTCATATGATTTGCCATGAACTGTTTAATGCCTTTTTATAAATACATTTCCTCTTTTTTTTTTTTTTTTTTTTTTTTCCATTAGTTGTTTTGCATCATCTTGGCTGTGTGGGCTACAGGGCTTTTGAGGGGGATATGGAGAAAGAAGGGACACCCCGCACGGAAACACTCTAGCAGTGCTGTGGTGTGGTGTTTTTAAACCCCGGTTTTCCTTCCTTCCCACTAACCTCTGCCCAGACAGCATGCGAGTCTCTTACAGTGCAAGGCATGATACAAACTCAGGTCAGAAAAAAAAGGTTAAATATTTAGTACATTCTTGTTCAGTGTTTATACTCATTGTTGTACAAGGGTCCTACCCCTCTTTCCCTCCCCGCTTGTTTTGGTTGTGGCACACATCCACCCACCCATTCCCACACACACCCCCCACACGCCCCCCCACATACATATATGTATTACTTTTCTTATTTGTTGGGTACAACAGCAGACACCAGGCTTTTGGGTCACTGATTTTTAAAAAGACTATTTTAACCCTTCCACCCCGTGAAGAAGAGCTATACCAGTCGCAGCGGGTGATGCCAGGCGTTCTTCGGGTGCCGTTGAACACCCGGCTCCAGCCACCCCCAGCTCTTCGCCTTCCTCATGGGGAGGCCCTCCTGGAGGGCGCCCTGGGCTGCACTTCGCACCCCTGGAAAAACAAAAAACAACAACCGAACCAAACCCACCACGCCATTTCCACGGGGCCGGGTGGAAAGCACGTAGCTGGGGCCAGTGGCTCGGCTAGCAAACAGTTAAGCGTTGGCAGCTATGGAAACCTGCACAAGTACAAGCTTGTTGCTTAAATCATAGACCAAACCTCAGAACAAAAGAAAATGAGTAAGCTTGTTTGTTCAGTTGCAGAAGCCTTGGTGAAAGGGGAAGGAGGGGCCATCCGAAAGTCTACAACCAAGGAGTCATACCAGTTGCTCATCTTACCTTAGTTACAGCGTCTAAGCCTTTGTTTAGCACTGATCCAACCAAACGATGGCAGTGAAGAGGTGGTTCTGGGATGGAAATGTTTAAATCTTTTGAGTAAGAACAAAGAATTAAAATATACTGATTGCTAGTTTTGACTGGAGATTTAAAAAAAGTTTGTAGTGCTTTTTGCTTGTGTAGTTTAGGTCCCATTATCTTCTCTTGCCTCTGTCCCATAGTTATTTTTCCCTTTTAAAAGCGAAAAAGACAAAAAAGTTAATTAAGAAGGTATTCTATGTAGGATTTTTTATTTATTTTTGTGATATCAGTTTAAATCACTGTAGAGATGCCCCATAATAAATTTAAATACTGAGATAAGGGTTTTTGAGTATGACAGGGGGACAGTTTTTGATTTTTTTTTTTCAAACATTTATCTACCTCACTCTTATTTTTTTATATGTGTGTATATACAAAAAATACATCTCACATTTCTCAGCAGCCAATAAATGCCGTTGATACTGGTAACCTCTCACTCCATATACCACATGCTCTAGGTTCTGGAGGGGAACAGTCACTGCCTGTCACAAAGGGTCACTTCAGAATATTTGCCTCAATTCCAAGGAGTTTCTCCAATTTTTTTGGTTCCCATTCATTATTGTGAGGAGAATTCCAAGAGTTGTCTGACTTAGGGTGACCATTCTTTAAGGAGACACGAAGGCTTTTTAATGTGCTGTCGCGGCAGTCCTCGGCTCAGCAACAAAATGCCGCATGTTCAGATGAGCGGAGACGTAGCTGACCTGATATGAGGACTTCAAATTACAAGTATTTGATGAAATCTGTTACAGAAATCAATTATTTACAATGATTGAAGGTCCAGAGGAATTGCTAGAGGAAAGGGAATGGTCTTTCTGTTTGTCCTGTAGAATGGGCTAAGTCATTCCTGCCAGTTTTCTCTCAGATGCCACAAGCACCAAAAAGACGTTTGGCTAAATCAGCACCTAAAAAGAAATTGGCTCGTACAGCAATAGCATTGCTTTCTTGACCAAAAACAACAGTGAAAAAAACCCTGCCACAGGCTGCCTGACGATACTACTACATCGAGTTTACAGCTTTGGATCTTTGCTGCTTCTGTTTGATGAGAGCACTGATATTTTTTTTTTTTTTCCGAAACTAACATTGAATTGATTTCTTTTAATGTGCCAGTAAAAATTCAGTTCCCTTTTCTTCTCCCGTTTATATGCTTCATAACTGTGGATTCTGATGGACCAGCCATCAAATTTTAACTGCCCTCTGACAGCGTGTAACTGGTTTACAAGCACACAGGACTAACACGAGCTTGCCGTCAACTTGATGTATAATGTTTCTCTTTTTCCAGCTCTGGCAGCTGTTCGTGCAGGTGTTGGTTGTGGTATCTGAATAATGTGGTGTTGGCTACTTGGACTCTTACACGGCCTCTTGACTACACAGCGCTGTGGTTAAGTACTACAGAGTCTGTCTTTGCAGGGGGCGTTTCTCTCTAGCCCCGAGTAACCAGCAAAATGTCAAGTTTTTACTAGGTTGGTTTGGGTTTTCCACTTTTTATTGGGTTCCAGTGGCCTTTTGGTGCAGTGACCGTTCCCCTCTCTTGCACATATTGATTACCACAACTGGAGATCTTCAGATCTTTCAGCTGGCTAGGAGGGTTTTGTTAAAACTGTCCAAGTTACTGGGTTTTATAATTGTACGTAGGTGGTTTTAAAATGCATTAGGAAGAAACACTAACGACGTAGCACCCATCACGATGAACATTTCAAAAAGCACTTCGGTAAAGACAGTCACATGACATCACGTACGCGTGCGTGGTGACAGTCAGCTCTCCTGGACCAAACCACCTTCATGATACCATTGCGTTCTGTGTTTGCAATTCAAGCTTAATTCCTTTTTTGTTCTGTTTTGTTTCCATAGCTTTTTTTGTTGTGTTTTGTGCATTTTGAATAGCTTTATTCACATGGGTTTTTCATGCAGACTTCCCTTGGACAGTAAATCACGTTGTTTGTGCATGTGAACAACTGAGAATTAATGTCGGCTTGATAGAGTCGTAATATGGTTTGTAATGTTGTTCTTCCCTGAGACCACTGGCTTGTCTGGTATGGAAAATTTATTTAGAACTTCAGCTATGTTTGAATAAAGTTAAAGTAATCCAATTTGTTTATAAATTAAAACCAAAAGCCCACCCAGCCCTGAAAACCAGCACTTTGACAAATGGTACCAAGATGTTTTAATGCGGTAGGAGAACAAATTGGCATCGCTGCAGGGAGACGGCGGCTTTGTTTTTAGTGCTCGGCCGTCGTTCTCACCTGACTCGTGTGTAAAAGCTGCTCGGTGGCACAGAAGGTGGTTTGGTTGCAAAGGAACGTGGCTCCCACGTGAACGCAGGAGTGTCAGCTGCGTGGTATTGAATAAGGCGCTCTTTTGGGGGAGCGCTAAGCCAGACGCAGAAGCCGAGCGCGATGGAAGGTGTGAGGCCAGCCTGTGTGCACCGAGTCTTTCGCAGCGTGATGCCTCTGCTCTTTAAAGCTGGTTCGAAGCGGTGTCTGATTCTAGGGGTGTTCGCACTGATGCTCCTGTTGGTCTTTAAAAACAAGCAAAAGAAAGCCCAGTTTGCCCAGGACGACTGGTCACCAGATGGAACTGCTGTCAGCTCCTCTGGGAACTGCTGAGGGGTGTTCAGTACAATCCAAGTCTATAACACTCCTATTGTTGGTGTAACTCCATACATATATATCTATATATACATATATATATCTGTAATATAGATATATATATTTAAACCCTTTTCATTCCATTAGTACAAGTAACACTTGTTTCCTGTTATTCTTATTTTGTTTGTCAACCGTGTATTTAATCACTGGGCCGAACAACAGTGGAGGAAGGTGCAAGGGATCCACTCCTTACTAACCAGTGATAAAAGCCAGATATTGCAACTTAACCCGTGAGTAGTTGTGCAGACAAGAATTTAAGAATGATGTGTCGAAACAACACTAGTGGCCAGGGGTGCTGAAGATACAGAACTATAAACAGGCAGGAGGGCTTCGAAGGATGCCTCAGTTCGGAAACGGGCTGCTCAGAGAGGATGAGCGGCCTCTGAAACCGAGCGCAGCCAGGTAAACCAGAATTGAGAAACGTTTGTGTAGAGACACAGGAAAATGAAGGCAGTGGAAATGGGTATTTACGAAGACACAGGGCTTGGCAGAAGTTTGAGGTAGTTTCCTGAGCTTAACACGTGGGACGGCATCAGAGCTCAGGTATCACAATTCTGATCATTGGTACTTGTAAATAAACCTCTGGACTTTCCAGCTGGAGCGGTAAATTCATTACCAGGAGTTTAACAGTTGTCATCACCGGTCTGTGTGAATCAGTCTCAACTTACAGTTGGTCTGTTTTGCAAGTACCTTAAGACTATCACTAGCTTGTGTGTGTGCATACGCGTGTGTGTTCATCTCTTTTTTTTTTTTTTTTTTTTCCTTTTTGTACGCGTTTTGTTGATTAGTAATCCATTAGCATTTTCAATAGGGCTTTAAGTCCAGTAGATTACGGGTAGTCAGTTGACGAAGATCTGGTTTACAAGAACTAATTAAATGTTTCATTGCGTTTTGTAAGTACATAGAATAATTTTATAAAATGTTTGTAGTTTATAAATGCCTAAAATATAATTTAAGGGCACTTTTCTGTGTCTGTGTATGGGTGTGTCTGTATGTGATCAGTTTTTCTGATGGTACCAGTTTACTAGCTAGCTTTACAATATGCCAAAAAGGATCGTTAACTTGGCCAATTCACGGCGTGTCCCTCTCCCCCTACCCGCCCAAGCTTTGTGTCCCAGTATATAGCGAACGAATAAAGGAGTTGGGGAAACGTTCTGTATCTTCAGTATCCTGGTCTTCCAGAGCCCTCTGGTTGGGGTGGGATCATCTGAACTGGTCATTTCACTTTCCTGTCTAGGGCAGTTAACTTAATGGATTACAAGAACCTCACTGGTCAGGGAAACAGAACGGGTTTTGCTGCTACCCAGTCTCACTTGTGCTGTTCAGTCCCTGCTTTACGCTGGCCGTGTGGTTTGAAGGATGCGACTGCATTAAGAGAAAGAGGGAAGACGGTTTTCATAATTCCTATTGAGTAACTATTTGCAGATTTCTTATCACTTTAAAAGTTTGTATGCAGCCTCCGAAGATGCTGAGCACCATTTGAAGCTTTGTTGAAATGAGCAAGGCAGGGTCCCTATTTATTTTTATTTAAGAGTATTGAAGATCCCTTCCCCCTCACTCCCCCCAGATTTGACAAACCACATTGCTGAAGGGTTACGATGATTCAGATACTGTTTAAAAATCAGCTCTTCTGTTTTCTGAACCAGTGAGGTTTGAGATGAAAGGATTGGCCAGAGTTCGTCTACCTCTGGGACAAAAACAAAACTAGAAAGTGCTAAGGAATGGATGCAGTTGCAAATACAACATTTTCCAATTTTTCGTGTTTAAATTTTTTTAAGAGAAAATTAAACGATAACATGGCCAATTTATTACATGAAAAGACTTGCTGTGTATAAATTATTCCTAAAGAAATTCCTGTGTTTATATTAAAATGAATCAGTAGATAAAAAAAAAAATTTCAAAATGTTTTTGTATATTCTGTTGTAAGAATTTATTCCTGTTATTGCGATATACTCGGGATTCTTTACATTATGAAAAGAAGAAACTTTGTCTATTTTGAATGGCTGAAGCTAAGGCTCCTTTAGTTTCTCTTACTCTGCTTTTTTCTAGTAGTTTCAGTACTACATGATTTAAGTTAAATAAAAGAATTCTGTATGCATTTGCCTCTCTCTGAATTTGTTGCTCCTTATGCGAAGCAAGTACAGGTTAGTAAACTCAGAGGAAATCTCTGTTTTTTTTCTGCCCTTTTTGGCTGCATTTAATGGAGCTCCTCTGAATAAATGGTGGTAGAGGTCAGTACTGCCACGACGTTGTGTTGAAAGCAAAAGGATTTTCATCCAGTGACACCGAGTCTGTGGACCCTTTCTCAATGGGACTTTGAGTCTGGTTTGGAGTAGGTACTTCTCATGAAAAAGGTAAGTTTGTTTATTTATTTATTTATTTGAAGATACCCCGCTTATTTACCCATGCAGGAATCCATAGATGAGGCCACCCAGTACGTGGTTATCAGTTTTCTCTAACAGCCACTGGAAACAGGCAATGGCAAGAAAACTGGAATTATCTTGGTGTTTCCAGTTCCTCTACTCCTCATCAAAGCGTTGACTGAAATAAGGCACGATCCGAAAGCTCCATCAGCTGTCCTTGCTGTTTGGTTTGTCTGTTGTCCTTTTTGCTGATGTGATGCTTGAGGAACGGGCTTTCGTTTCCCTTGGAGAAATCCCAGGTGTCCACATTAAGCTGCTGCTGTCCTGTTCTAGTGACTGTTTTCGCAAAACGCCTGCTCATTTTCTCTCATCCGTGTCTGTCCTGGGACTACTGAGATTACCAAGGAGAGCGTGCGTTGACATTCCCCGTGTGCTGAAGGGGAAGTGCTGTAAGCCTCTGCCGTACCCGGCTTTCATGGCGCAGTCCTCCTGTGTATAGCTGTGTTTGAGGGGTGGCGGGGGAAGCACAGAAGGGATCTGTCACTGTCCAAAGTTTTACAATTTGGGATCTCGTGTGCTTCCTGTTTTGGAAGTAACATAATGTGCCACAGCACAGTGCTTCAACTGTTGCCTTTCTTGGGACAAGTTAGCTTTTTGAGTTTGATGTGGAAGTCCCTGACCAGCCATGACCTGTTCTACTGAAAGCCTGTTGTCTTTGTGCTGTGCTCTGTGGAAGGACTACGGTGTTTTCCTTTGGGACGGGCGCTGAGAATGTGGGGTAGGTGGTGGTTTTGGGCAGTTGAAACCCAAATTACTAAGAGCATTACAGTTCTGGCTGGATTCCAGCTGCTTGTTTACTTTCTTTTAAGTCACCCTGGGTTTATAACCCATTTCTGGTGGGCAGCCAGCATTTTGAGCAGGTCACTAAGAGATAATTGTAAAACCTCACGTAACAGGATCTCTACACGGGTTTTGTCTTCCCCCGTATGTACGTTTTTTATGTGGGCACTTTGTATGGCTGAACCATCTCTCTGGACATGGACAGGGGTGAGGGAGGACTTCTGTTATGTCCCTCCAGTGCTGAATGTCCTTACGGCTGTAAGCATCCAGGTTGGGGCAGGAAGTCTTTATTTCAGAACTAGGATTAAGCATCTAAAATGTTTTAAGTCCAGTTTCACGCCACCTTAAATCTGAAGCAACCTTACCGTTGGTACCAATACAGACTGCCAATCATTTGTTTTTTCTCTCAATCTTTTTACACGAAAGAGAAACGTTTGGTTTTTGTGAGGAAATATAACTGAAAATAACATGGAATATAAAATTCTTTATGTAAGGGTTTTAAATGATCTATAGATTTGCTTCATTTAAGATGTAAGGAATTGCATTCTAAGAAATCTTCATTTTTTTTCTTATATGATCCATCTTACTCTCTTTCGTCCCCACACTGTTTTAACATTTCTAGGAGAATTGTCTGTAATGCTTTCCCTAGAAAGTCTGCTGGTGCCGATTTGGATAACGGGGGCACATGGATGAAAGCTGCTCTTCCATTGCCATAATACAGAGATGCGTAGTAGGTGTAATCACAGATATACCTGCGATATTCAGAACAAAACAAAACCAGGAATCTGAATTAAGGAACAGCAAACTTTGATTAAATTTAAATGTTCTTTAAGTAGCCAAACCAGATCTGGTTTATGAAATTATTAAAAACATATTTGCTTAGTGAATAAAGGAAATGCTGAAATAAACCAAGTTTGAGAAACAAATGTTCCTTATCTGATGGTTTGCTTTCTCAAGGCACCCACCCAGAAGGAACTTCAAATAAAAATCACAAGCCATGAATTCTTTTCTAGGCTCTATAGCTATGGGAGATGGGAAAGGTAACACAGCCCACTGGAACTACATCATTGTGTTGTGTAAATCGTACAATCTCCCCGTCTGGAGGTTTTTGTTACCACCCTGCCTTTTAACTTACAGGTGGAAATCCTGAAATTAAAGGCTCAAACTAGCTGATTTTTATTTTTTAAAAATGAGCCAGTTTTCTGTGTTTTCCTTTTAAATGAAGATGAGCATAATAGAAAATTGCTTCAGTACTACTGAAACACATAATGAGATCACAGACATCGTTCAAAAGGTACCTGTAATTGCTCCATTCTTCGGTGTATGTATTTACATTTTGTATCCCTCCCAGTTGGGAAAAATAGATTAAAATCTGCTACCAGTCAGTATTGCTTTCAGACTCTCTTAATAGCTCAGGTTTACTGGGGCTGTTAATCACAGGGTGTGCTATGTTGAAACTTGTTTCTTTTGGAATTTACAAATCCATGGAAAAATGTCTACTGGCTGTAGTTTTTCATGAAGGCTGCTTTACATAAAATTTAAATTTATCCCAATTTCATACTTGTGCCCCTCTGAAGACTGCTTCAAAGTGATTTTGGTTGGAGGAAAAGTCATTGCAATGATTCTTCAAGGTTAAATGAGCTGATCGAGTTACTTCTGCTTTTACTGTGAGACCCCGATACGCAATGTTTACCTTCCCGCATCTCTGGAAAAGATTATATCAATCCCTTCCACTGAGATGTTTTTCCAGAGAGTCTTCATATTAATTGTAGATTCAATCTTTTCCGGGCCATCTAGCATGCAACAGCCACCTTCTGGGTGAAAACCACAAGCATCCATCTCTTGGTAGCCTTTGTTCTTCCCACACTGCTCAAGGATGATGACTGCTTTGGCAGATGAAGCCAGCCCAACGTGAACAGTAAGCTGGTTTTTTCCCACCAAAGTGAATAACAGGAAATTAAAAAATGAGACCTGTTTTTTTTTTAAAAAAACATGTAACGCAATAGTGCCAGGCATTATGTGAAACACTAGCTTCAAGGTAGGGAGTCTCGCTGTAGCTCATGCCTAAAGAAAACTTTGATAAGAGGTTATAAATGAGAGCAAAATTATGCTTTAGTTTTTGGTGTGTCTAGTCAGCTCAGGACTTCAGAGCTGGGGTACCTTTTTTGTAATCTATGGCAGATTTTTTTTCCCCTTTGTTCAGTGTGCACTTACGCTGTTTAAATGGCATGGGGTTAAATAAAATGCTAATTATTGCGGCTCCAAATTGGTTTGAAACCTTTATCACAGTTTTAATAGTCACTTTCCAGAGTTGTCTAATGCGCATATTGTGCAATACCTTTTTGGAGATCTTTTTAAAGCTCCAGTCAGAACAATAATATTCATAAATGAAGAGGAAAATGTCAGTAACTTTCTAATTTCTCACCAGCGGCTGAAGAGTTTTCCATATCATGAAGACCCGCTCCTTTGCTTTTTGGTAAACCACTGGCAGCTGCATGATGCGCAGATCTATGTTTTTACCAAGGCCTCTCTTGGACAGCTCCTGTGTTTACCAAAAAAAAACCCACCGTGGACTTGTAAGAGCATTGCATTTCTCACACTGCTATAAAGAAATGGGGCTCATCCAACTGAGAACACACACGAAAGGGCAACGTAATGCTGTCTGCGCCTGTGGTTCCTAAACGTTGGTCAGCACTGAGAGTCAGTTGCCTTGTGGTAGCTCTCCCTTTTTCAAGTGGGAGAGACTAAAATGTGCTAACCAATTTCCTAATGTCACGTTCACGTGGAGCCATTGTTGTGTTTTCCAAGGGGATGCTCAGTCTCCAGTGGGTGGGAGTGGTTATTGTTTGGGGACTGGTCCACGGGGAACCATGAAATAGAGGATCTCTCAGAAAGGGTCTGCACTTGAAAGCATCTAAATAGGCTTTGATACAGGTAAGAGCTGTTCCTCTGAAAAATCTCGTAGATAAACCTGCACTATCAAGAGACACAAATAAGGGAGAATTCGCATCAGCTGTCCACTCCTGCTGGCTTGAACTGGTTCAGGTAAGCTCTGGTCTGCAGTATGTTTCTCTAGTAAAAGGAAATGTCACTGACTGGAATGTTATTTCTCTGTCATTTACGTAGAGCTGAAGTTCCACACGGGACCTCTTCCCAAAGGAAACAAAAATTATGCCCAGAATTGAGGTGAAAGAAAACAAAGGCACCCTTCAAAGCAACAGGTTGGCCAGACGGTTGGAAGATGGTCTGGAGAACAAATATCACACGAAAATGATGTAAAATTATTTTGTCAGTGGAACAGGGCTAATGAAGAAGGCATGAGCCTCTAAGTAGAAGGCAGGCTGCTGCAATGCCCGGGCGCAGAAGGAATGCATGTGAGATAGAAAGCTTTGTCCCAGAAAAGTAAAATGGTGGTTGAAAATCCCTGTTGCATTTGAGTAGACCACTACGCAAGGAGGGTACATATGAAGTTTCTAAGGGGGGGCGCGGGGTCATAGGCAAAAAAGTCAGCAGCAGAGGTATGTGACTAGCCCAAGAAACCTGTATCTCTTTATTAAATGTCTTCTCAAGCTTTCATTCCTCACTGAGGATACTCGTGTGGATGAGGCCCACAGTTCTAAGCTGTGCTAACTGGGAAGTTTGCCCTTCAACACTGGCTTCCTATATAAACTGTTCCAATTTTCTTGTCAGCGGAAACATTGATTAGCTGTGCTCAATAAACTATTTGACACAAGCAAGGAAACAATGCCTGCAGGGAAGTAAACACATTTAGAGAACAGTGCCAGCCTTTTTTCCTCTGGGCGCTGACAGACTTTGAGAGACCATTGCATCATTTTGCTTAAGAATGCTGTACTGTGTCTTAGCTTCCAAAAAAGAAAAACCCAGCTGGTTCACAATTAGCATTTTCTTTTCTAAAGCATCTTTAATTTTAACATTTAATGAGATTCTTCCTTTTTAACCGTAAGGCTTAGAGGACTCGACTACCCGTAACTTTGGTACAGAATGTGGAGACCCACAATAAGTTGTTAGGCTGTTCCCCTCTCGTGCTCTCTGGATTGACATTCTGTTGTCACTATTTGTCGTGGTAGAAACATGCAGAAATACTTTTGTGCAGGACAAGACCGGAAGCTTGCCAATAGCAAAGGGTGGAGAATTTGTGTCAAAGGAAGATAGTTCGCTATGTCCTAAGCAATTTCAGCATGTTGTCAATAATGTGTATTACTTTGTTGTCTAAGAATCTGAACCATGGGCTTATACCCGGCTAGACCAGATGTTGTGCAAACATGGAACAACAAAAAAAAAGTTGTTCCTTGTCTCAGCCTTAACCAAAACCATTTTTGCATTTAAGGTGAGAGACTGAAGATGGTTAGAGCAGGATGACTGCATCTGGAAACTAGAGCTCACACTGGTGAGTTAATTCAGTAAACAAGTGCCTGTCTTTTGTAGTTGAAACAGCAAAGGAAACTTCAAAGGAGGACAAATGTTTGGGAGGCCTTTTTTGTGGGAAAAGTGGTTCAAAAGAAAGCATGAAGAGTCTCTGTTGGAAAGTTCTTCTAAAAGGGGAATGAAACGCAGCATTATCAGCTGACGACCTTGAGTTGTTGGCAAGTCGTGGTCATAATCCTGGTCCACCGGAGTTCTGGCCCATGTTGTTACACAGCCCTCCCCACAGAGAAGGGATTTGCACAGAACAGGTGAGCTCAGATGCGGTGGTTGTGTGTCACATGGGGTGTGAGAGGCATCTTGAACTTCTAGAAAACTCCAGAAAACTTCACTGATTTGCCTGAGTTTTCACTGATTTGGGTTGCCAGGAACGGGAGGGGAGGCAGGGGGCTGCATGTGTTAATTTTGTGAACCTCATTCAAAAAGGCTTGTGGTGGTGCAGAAAGAAACCCAGAAGTTACCAGTTGACCTGGTCAGTCTGCAAGTATGTTGCAAACACTGTTTTGGTGTGGGTTTTTTGTTTTTGCTCTTGTTTGTTTGTTTGTTTTTTAAACCCTGCAGATACCATTTTAAAGCTTTAGGGATGTAAGAAAGTTCCAGAATAGAAATGAAGGAACTAAATAGCAGTGTCTTCTTAGTTTCACAGATGATGAAACTGAAGCAGAGAGGGAGACAGAGAGATTAAATGACAAATTTCCAAAGACCACATGGTCAGTGGCAGGATGAAAAACTGCACCCAGAGATCTGATCCGCATCTCCCGATAGCAAACATAATTCCCAGAAGCAGTTGGAAATGTGACCTGTTCTTTGCATTAACAGTTTAATTACTATGAATGTTGTCACTCAACTTACATTTGTGCCCTATTAAGTGGGGACTTTGACCTTGATGGTAGACTGCCCTGATAGGTTATTTAGCTGCCAAGTGCCAGACTGGAGTTTCTGGAGGAGACACAGAAACAGGGTCAAATCAAGGGTTATTAGGGGGGACCATCAATCTGTAATATGGAATAAATAATTCAGGGGATCTGGGATTCTGAGGGTCCCATGTGGTGCTGAAGAATTAACATCATGATAATTCAACGTGATCTGTCATGAAACAGGGAGTAAATACTTGGCAGTGTTTTCTTTAGAGACAATGTCCCGCTCTTCCAGAGTTAAACATGCTGCTGGTGGAGCTTTCGTGCGTATTTTAGGAGGGTATTTCAGGTGAATGGAGTTATGAGAAGCATGAAAAACTTAGTGAGACAGGTTTCTAAAAGAGAAGCTGTCTTTCTAGTGCTAGACAACCATGTTGGGCCATGTGGTAGTGTCTATAAAAGCTCTGAAGCTTTTCTCAATGACCCTGAATTGACAGGTTCACCTGTACTTTCAGATCCATTTGACTATCCTTTTCCCTGAACACTTGAGGGGTGCTTGCTGAGGAATGAGAAGTCTGTGGATGCAATGCTGATGAATGCCTTGTGTGCGAGTCATCTTGTGCTGCGATGAGAACCTGGGTTCATGCAAAACCAACAGGGTACTCTTCACATTCTTGGAAAATTATATTTTCATATTATAAAACAGGCAATGCGGGACAATGCACTGCTATATAGTGTCAATAAGAGATCCAAGAATTCAGAACAAGTACCCTTTCTAAGCCAGCAGATGTAGAGATTTGGAGAGTTTTATTAACACTTATCATCCGATTCCTGGGGAGTTTAGAAAATGGAAATTGGCCTATTCACGGAAAAGTTAGTAGTAAATAGATAATTTGTAAGAGAAACAGTATCGCACAATCATTTTTCTGAGTGCCCAATGAGGGCACAGAAGGGATGCAACTATTGGAATGGGCTGTGTGCCCGCTGCATCAATCTCTGATTCTCCCTAGAGCAAGAAAAGAGGTTCAGGAAAACGTCTGATCCCATCAGCAAGGCAGAGTGCAACAGCATCTTACGGAGAAGCTGCAGCAGGGATCTTAAGGAAGCAGATGTGTGTAAGAGCAAGTATTGCTCAAAAAAAGAGAAGACATTCCTCTTTGGCAAAGACTCCATTCCAAAAAGCATGGAGCATGACGCTATGCTTTGAGAAATTAGGACCCTGGGCCTCCTGTTACATGTATTTTTACAGGATTTTGGATGCTTTTGATGTGATGACCCTTCTGGGATAGGAACTCATAAGATGAAATGTATCCGTGTTACAACATCACTGAGGGTGCCACGGTATCCAGGCTTTTGATAAGAACCCAGCTCATTTTAAGGTAGTAATTCAGATAGTTCTGGATAACGTACAAAGGCATTAAACGTGAGCAATCACGTTTAGTAGCTCAGGTCTGGCTGTTCAGTACCTTCTTGAAGATGAGTTTGAGTGTACTTTTACTTGGCTCTCAGAGAAGAGACTCGGTGGGAGGGCTTTATGTCACTTTAGTGATCCGTGCTGGAACCCCAAAGCCAAAACAGGATTACTTCCAGATGTAAATACTAAATTTTGCTATCTTTAATATATGCGCATACGCTTCCTGAAGACCATAGGGCTACTCATGTGAACAAGACCAATGGAACAATACCATGAGATCGCTATTTAGCGTGGAGAAGCCTATCAACATTCAAAGTACTTCCAGATTTGCAGCAATTTCCCTGAATTGTTTGGATTAACCACCTTTGCCAGGGAATAGGAAACCAAAGCAGCATCCCCAGTGTGAATACAAATTAATTCCACCCAGAGGGTGTCATATCAGAGGGAAATGATCTGTTCTCCTCCATACACAAGGACTGACATCTGTTTCATTATGGAATGGTGTAGTCCTTGTTATATAACTTCCTGGCATAGCCAGTGCCTGGCATTGTTACAGAAAACTCATTGGTGCGTTTTCGCTTTAGGCTGTTTTGCTTGCAGATAAAGAACATGCTTTATTTTCAGCCAGAAGAGGATGATGTTGCACCCAAAATTTGAACCAATAGCGATCAGGAAATAACGAGCAAGAACATTGTCAACTGACAAATATTTGTGGTTTAGGGCACATGTCAAGTTGGAGTTAAGATAATTTATGAGTCTCCTGTGATGACTGAGGTATGGAAAGGTATCACAGAAGTATTTTTGTTTCTTGTTAGCCTACAGGGGTAACATCCCTCATGACTTTGGGTAATAAATTTATTCTTCCAATCACCAAGTTGCAGTCAGCATTCTTCACCCAATAAAGCTAGAATAGAAAATATGTACAGGTTGGTGGAGCTGCTACAACTTTGGTTTTTGGAAAAATGTACTAGCTCCTTGTTTTTCAATCATCTTGGCTTGACTGCCCTTCATTGTCGAGACAGATCTTCAGTAGCTGTCACCAAAACTTCTAAAATGGTTACAGTCCTGTAGAGTCATCATCTTTCTATCACTGCGTCATGGTTTCAGTTGGGATAGAGTTAACATTTTTATTAGCAGCCAGTATAGTGCTACATTTTGGATCTGGGATGAGGAATACTTTTGATAGTGCACGCGTGGTTTTAGTTGTTGCTAGGCAGTAAAGGCCTTCTCTGCTCCTCATATTGCCCTGCCAGCGAGTGGGCTTGGGGTGCACAAGAAGTTGGGAGGGAATGCAGCCAGGACAGCTGACCCCAACCGACGGAAGGGCTATTCCATACCATGTGACATCATGCTCAGTATATAAAGCTGGGGGAAGAAGAAGGAAGGGGGAGAACATTCAGAGTTATGGCGTTTGTCTTCCCAAGTAACTGTTACACATGATGGAGCTCTGCTTTCCTGGAGATGGCTGAAAATCTGTCTGCTGATGGGAAGCAGTGAATTAACTTCTTATTTTGCTTCGAGTGTGTGGCTTTTGCTCTGTTAAACTGTCTTTATCTCAACCCATGAGTTTTTTCTCACTTTTACTCTTCCGATTCTCTCCCCTACCCCAACTGGGAGGGTGAGAAAGTGGCTGCATGGTTCTAGTTGCTGGCTGGGGCTAAACCACTATACACTACTAGTACTTTCTTAGAGATACCTTTATAATTTCTGTCCAGAACTGAAATATTTATGGGCTTCTTTCAGTGTCGCTAATAAAACATAGTCCCCTCAGTTTGTATTACATGTATTGCTTTCCATGTTTACCAGTATTATCTGTTATTTCTTGTAGACGTTGGACCAATCTTCCAATTCACTTTTACTACTTTGACTGTTCTCTAACTGGTTTCAGATTTCATTGTGTTAACCTTTTTTCTACCTTGGAATTGCTAAGAACTTGTATGAAAGACCACCTCAAAATAACTCTGTTCATAAATACCTTATGAGAGGAACTGAACCCAAGGAATGGCCATTGTCTGTGCTAGGGAGAATGAATGAACCTTGCATCTGGCCTTTACATACACTCAGCAAATCTCTGCAGCTGTTCCTACTGTTTGAACATATATATTATGACCTTTCACACTTTAGATTGATCTAGTGTACTAAAGTACCAAACTAGTAAATTATTTCATTGTAGCAGACATACTCAACCATTGTATGTAAGAGTATTTACTTTGTAAGACATATTTAAAGATAGAAGTTACGTTGTTGTTAAAACTTAGATAATATTTTAAAAATGAGTAGTCCTGTTCATGAAAAATAATCTATTTGTGGAAATTTTTGGTGTGTCCCAAGAAATGTGCATTCACAAAAACAGTAACTAGAAAATAAACAATTGTACAGAAAAGCTGATGCTGAAAGCCAGGTACCCAAACCATGTCTTTTTATCACCCAGCTAAATTTGTTCCAGTACACATACTTAGGAAATAAGCAGGCATTTTCAAGACTCCATCTTAGACATGTTGTTACTGCTAGTCAAGGTGTACGGAGGGGGAAGAAATCTAAACGACCCTGTTTTCAATTTCAACTGTAGACTTCACTGTCATTTGAAACTGGAAGTCAAAGCCGAGGTGTGAAAACATACTTAGAATTGGCATGCTTTAGGTTTTACGTTCCTGAAGTAGGCAGTAAGAACTCAATAGGCTACACTTGTATGAGAAGGAAATCGCCTCACACCACATGATAAAATGAGTTGTGGTATGAGATGATCTGTTTACTGAAGATAGAAATAACCTGTGGCATACGCATTAGTTGCAGAGAAGGCACCCTGAGTAAAAAATATCCTTTTTAAAAATCAAGAAAAATGTTTTGAAAAGTGCTTAAATAGCACGCACACACACAAAATCTTGCAAATAAAATAATGTTTCAATTCTTAATTATCCTCTTTCTTCCATGTTGGGAGTCTTCTTCAGAAGGCACAATTCTGTTTAATGAGTCATGAGAAATAACTTTCTTGAAGGGAATGGAAAGCCTGAAAACAGTTTGCATTGGCATCTCAACAAAATAAAACACCTCCCTCCCTTTTTTTAATGCTTACCTTCACTGCTTCCCAGCTAGAATTAACCAGGTATTGTCTAAAGGGACCAAAACCTGAAAAGAGAGGAAGATGCTTTTAACCTGTGCTTGCTCTGCAATTGTAGATTAGGTGCTGACATGTACGCGCACACATATTTGTTCTTTGTCTTCATATTTTTGGTTATGGAGGTTGAAGGCTTTTTAGATAGGATTTCGCCTTCATAACACTTAAGGGAGTAGTATTTTCATTCTTAATATGCACTGATATAAGAACTAATCCTGCAATCTTCATTCATGTCAAGGCTTGCTTATGAGATAACCTTAACTGAAGCTGGTAAATGTACTGGAGCCAATAGGACAGATCATGTAAATGATTATTTTGGAAAAGGATCATCAACCATAGAAATACCAGTGCTAAAAGATCTGGTGTTTAATATTCCCAGGTCACAGTCAATGCACCATTCTCATTGCTAAAGCTCATGAAGATGAAGATATGCATATTTAACAAAAATGTTTGAAAGAGTAAAATTTTATTTCACTTACAATTTTTTTTTTAATCCCAAGTAATGAGAACTGAAGTGTTCTGTCTGGGAAAGCGTGCCTTTTGTGGTGCTGAACAAAATCTTTTCCTTTACTTTTTCCCCACAGTAAAAGAGGAGGAAGAAAGGGAAAAGGATTCTTTGAATCCTAAGTACTACATTTAATTTTATGCATCCTTTTTTGTAAAAGACTTTTTTTAAAATAAAAAGGAAAAAAAAACCATGTTCCTAGCTAGATGGGCATTTTGTCATGAAGAAGTTTGACGAAAAACTCCCACTATCTTCATTAATCTCAATTACTCTTCTCAGTCCAGAGTGTTGCCAAGTCTTAGATATTGGGTGGCAGGAAAACAAGTTTGTGAAATGGTTTTAATGCTATAACTCTTGTTTATTTGTCCATTTAAGGATTTTTAAGGATCTACTTGGCAGCATATGATTGCTATTTTGCACAGTGAAAGGTACTTGTATGTGGGGACAATTAAGCCTAAATGAAGGCTTATGACAGCTTAATTAATGCTAGACTTTAAGCATTTCTTGATTTGTTAATACTTATTTTGTAACTGCTCAATCTTTTCTCTTTAATATTATGAAAAGCTGGATGGCGCTAATATTTTTGACAATGTATTCCCCAGGTTTAAGTTTGTACTACGGGGAGAGAACAGGGGAAATAGTACTCATTTCACATTAACATGGAACATAAAACCTCACCAGTCCCACTCCACTTTCAGAGCAAAACTAGGGTGACACCTACTCCATTTTGAAGCTGTAATTGTGCACATTTGTGTACCTGTGTGTGCAGAACTGCAGAATTATAGTAAAGTTATTAAATAGCTTACAATAAAATACATGCATCTCAGTGGTGGCCATAAGAAAACTACTGCTTACGATAAAATTGTTCTATGAAAAGAAATGACTAAATGTAAGAGTTTTACAGTACTGAAATACCTGCAACAACTTGGAGAGCTAACTGGCTGAATATCATTAGGCGCTATATAATAAACTGGGCTCACTGCCAACAGGTTTATATTATGAGCAGGTGAAAATGTGACAGAGGCATGCTGTGATAATCCCTGTAATAGCTTAAAGATGCACCTGTGTCTTTAATGGGACACACTAGTCTAAAACTGTTTGAAGAAGTAGATTTCTGCACCTAAATGGCTATCTAAGGGGAGGAAAAAACTAATAAGGTGCTAAAAAGTGTGCCCATCAAGGGTATGTGCCATAAATATCATTGGAGAGAACCAGACTGTCGGGCTTTTAAGAGGTTAGCAAATACATCTTGCTTTATTCTGCATTCCCATTCAGTTCAAGTGCAGTTATGTCTAGAGCAAGCCAAACTAGTTCTGCCCATCTTGCAGCTAGTTAAAAAAAAAAAAAGTAGTGTTTAATTGAAAACAGCAAGATGCAAATCTCTTTGTAGCTTCAACCTCATTCCTGTGTCCTCAGATGACCTGCAGTGGAAAATTATCCAGCAACTCACATGTCAAGATATGTGTAATGATTGCCTTTAGATGAGCCAGTGGCAACAAGAGGAGTAGCGAGTAGCAGCATTCCTTAGGAGCTTTAACCTTTTAAAGCTCAGAAGTCTCTAGCTGATGGCTCTGCCACTGTGATTCAGCAGTAGATACAGCCAGCAAGAGAAACTCCAAATTTGGTCCCTCGTGCTGCATGTTCAGGCATGCTCCTTTGGTATATTTAAATTTAATGGTCTAGTTTAGCAGTGATGAGGCAGCATCTCTGGTTTAAATCTCCCTTACCTTGCCCTGAAACTGAGACCCTGAAACTTGCCATGTGTTGCTCTAATTCTGGACGCTGACTATGTGACGTTGTGATGCAACCTGGTTTCTTGCTTCAGAGCTCCTTTTGGGTAAGCTTTATCTAATACTAGCCTGCACTGCCTTGAGCTATGTGGTTTGGATCAGAGAAAATGTCAACAAAGATTAAAACATGGAGAGAATGAACAACAAACCAAACTGGATGGCAGTAAAGAGGGCAGACTGCAGTCTGTTGCCTCTGACATGCATCTGATTTTCTTAGCAAGGCACAGCAGCAAGTTATTTTCCATTTGGAATATTTAGTATGACCATTTGCTACTGGTTTTCCCTCCAGGGAACTGTTTACGACAAAGATAAGCATGTGTGCATACCGTCTCTAGCTAAAAGAAGAATAAAATAAAAATCTTACCAGTTACAACCACCATGTTGGAATTTGAATCCATGAAATCTATGCTCCAGAATTTGCAATCTTGTTGTTTTTCAGTTCCAAACAGTATTATAATTCATGTATCTGTGGAAACTTCATTTGGGGCACCTTCTTTTCTTCAAACTGTGATGTATCTGGATTCACATGGCAGAGATGATTTGTGATTCGTGTAACTTTCAAAGCAAAAATTGTTACGTCTCTGTATTAAAGATAGAAGTCTGACTGACCAGCTGACTGACTGCGACTGCCCCAAACTACTTTTCCTTTCTTCAAGCATGCAATAGTATTTAGGAAGAGAAAAAGCTTAAAGAAACTTCTTGCAAAATATCCAGCAATATTTTTCATCAGAGACCTGTTTATGCACAAGTAAACAGAAAATTAATTGAATCAACTTTATTTTATCTCTGTGGATATTCTATTTTTAGCACAGTTGTAATTCACTTTAATAGTGAGGAGTGACTTAACTACAAAAACATATTTGTCCACTTCCACTGTTCTTAGACTTTTTCTTACTGTCTTAAAAATCTCAGAGGTAACTTTGCTGTTCCTCTTCGTAGCAGTTATGTAATTTACTGATCTTGAGCTTTATCTTCTGCTCTTTGTAAAAGAGTCCCAGCAGCTTACAATTTTAAAACCAAACACCAATAGGAAAATGTATGTATTTGCTAAACCAAAACACTCAGTAATTTCCCTGAATAGGCAACACGTTAAAAAATCTCACTCCAACTTGCAAGGTCAAAGGAATTCTAGAAGCTGAGTTACAGCTTGCCGAAACTGGAGAGTTTAATAGCTGGTCTGTCTTCATTAAACTGAAGCACGAGAACCAATAGGGGGCCTGAAATCAAAACATATGCACATTGTCACTGCCCAAAACAAAAGCATATGAAAGTTCTCTTGGGAATTATAACTATGTGGGCAGAGGGTTTCGCTGGGTCTTGTTTTGAGTAGGAAGTGTATGTGTGTGTGTGTGCGAGAGAGAGAGAGAATATGCTAAGAATAGAAAGCCACTATATAATCTCAAGAGAGCTGGTAATTGTGAGACCTTAAGAAAAAATCTCTGAAGAAATCTCTTGGATTGGGTGGTGGCTGAATGAGGTTTGGAACTATGAGCTGTGTGTCATTTAAATCCTCCTGTGCTGAGACAGAAATAAATTTGTGGATTCTCTTAAATAAAAAGACCCTGATTCTACCATCCATTTCTTCCCCTGACTAATACAACTTGCAAAACTAACTTTTGCTACCCACTGAGGCTGAAGAAGCAGCTAACGCAGTAAACACAGAACTCTCTGCAGCTTTAAATAAGGCAAAATCTGCCATTGACATCAGTGAACTACATCTAAAATTCTACAGTCTTTCATTCTCCTATGTCAATTAAGATTTTTATCAATTAATTTTTTCTTTGGGACCAGTTAGTAACACTCTTCCTATGATACTGAACCGGACAATGACATACCAATCTTCTCATAGTTATTTCTGATTTAAAAAAAAAGAAAAAATACTTGATAGATATTATCGATTTAAACAAACCTGAATTTAGGGTGGTCTAATGAATGGAGCGTATGAAAGGAATAAAGCAAGATTTAAGGTCTATAGTTGCTTAATTAATTTCCTGCATGAGAAATTATGCAAGTGCTTTGTTTGGGACATTATAGGAGCCTTATAGATATCCATGAAGGGTATTGCTCGAATGCTGTAAAATACTAGGCATTTTAATAGATGTTTTTGTATAGCATAGCTATAAGTCTGTGAGATCCATGGACTCTGAAACAACTGATATTATCTGTTCGGACTGTAGTACTAGTTTTCAAAGTGTTCATAACTGGCAAAAGAAAGTAGAAAAAAATATAGTCCAAGGAAGATTAATTATTTCACTAATCCTTTATGAAGAAGCTGGTAGAAATTTTGGAAGAAAAAACCCCACAAGGCACTTTTAAATGACTTTTTAATTTTTTTTTCAGTTAAGTATTGTCTTCAGTGTTAAGTTAGTGCCTTTCCATAAGTACAGGTTTGCTGATTTAGTAGTGGAGATTCTGAGACCTTTCCAGTGTTACATGCTTGTGCAAATGTGGGAGGGATGCTAGTGGTTTCAATAAAACAGGAATCTGAAGTGCACTGAAATTCATTTTTGCACTGATTTAATTGATTGCTTCTGTTCCCAGGCTTTATGTGCATGGTAGCATACTTGGAGGAATAATGCATGTATTGCAGGTGCATTACATTTCTGTAACATGCAGAAAATAAAGGATATGGTTGCTTTATAAAAGAATAGTAAAATCTTCTGGTTGGGCCTAAGTTCTACTGAGAATTTTATTCAGAAAATGAAACATTTTCTTTCCTCTACCATTTCTTCAGCTGAAGTTGAAACTACTCTTGAAATTTCTGTGAAAGTATGATTGTAGCTTTAATAGTAGCGCTCACGTGTATACGTGCCCATAACAATAAATACCCAAGTCACTCCGTATTTGAGGTCTGTGCAAATTAATCTCCCCATCCATAATTAAGAAACCAAGCCCTGGATATTTGAAGGCAAGTCACAGACACAGCTGACTCAGCTAAACACTGGTTGTTTTCCTTCTTGCCGTACACAAATGTGATTGGCATGGCACTCATCTTGAGGTAAAGAAGGAATGGAAGCAACTCAACTACGAAAGCCCTGGTTATCACCTTGAATATTTTTCTGTACAGTTGTCTGATACATTTAAAAATTATTTGAACTGCTGAGTAAGAGAAAAATATATTTTCTGCAAATGCATTCTGTTCACATTGTAGAACTGCCAGAACACTGCTTGAATAGCTTTTTAGTACTGACGGTAACAAGAACTGAATATGGCCCTTCATTCAGAAACAGCTCTTTAATTTTTATCTCTTTTATTATTACTTACATATAGATTTTTTATTTCTTGTTATTGGCAGGCACTGACCAATGTTTGAAACTGTTAAGTGGAAGTGTTTAATATATTCCAATTTTTATCTCAGCTGTTCAACGTTTAATGAGAGGAGGGAGAAATCAAGCTGTTATGCTATTTAACATTAAACTATAATAGGACTTTAAATAGAAATTTCAGGATCTAACACTCTGTATTTCTTTTCCATTCTAATAAAAATAAATGATCCTCGGGAAAGACCGAAGCTGGTCTTTAGGTAGATGGAATGCAATGTCACAAAAAGAAAGGAGACAAACATTTCAGTGTAAAGCCCACTATTCCCTGTGGACCAATGCCTTTTCTGTAACAAACTCCATAGAAATGCTAAATGGGAAAATGTAACAGCAATTTCACTTACCTTTTTTTGGACAGAAAACGTTATATATTTTATGTTGTTGCCTTATTTATATTAGTACTTCTGCAACTGGTAACATTGATGTACACCCAGTGCTTAGCAACAAAGAAAAAAATTGAAATTGTATATAATTTTAATGTAGCCGAGCGTTTGGGTGGCTGTTATAATTTCAGTTCTGGTCTTCTTGCAGTATTAGCAAAAAACTGCTATGTATGGACAGATTTTTTTTTAATTTGTAATTGTTTATAATAATTTAATGCAGGGAGAAAGTACTTTAGCAGTAGAGCATACAACTCACGATCAAGGGGTTGCTTTTGTTCAGGCGTCATTTACCATGCACAAAGAGGCTCTGCAAGCAGGATACACACAATTTAAGTAATTATTTATCAGCTAATATGCAAAATAGATAGCTAGGACTAACAGATTACTAGACTAAACAGTCATATGCTTACCACTTATGATAAGAAAACTGATGGGTCTTAGCTGGCCAGGAAGTTTCCAATACACTGGGGAAAGCTGACCTCTGCCATTTGTTGGTACAGGCTGACCCTCAGCATTACTGAGTTATCTTCGTGTTTTCTGCTTTTCTTTCCTTCTGTATCTTTTCTCTTGACTCTTTCAACAGCTAACTACTGTCACCCCAACAACAATGCTTCCGTGACTTTACCTTCTTGTCTTTCATGGCTTTAGTGGGTGTCCTTTCTCATAGCTTAACCATTTTCTCAGTAAAACTCGGGCAAAGTCACACGGCGATGCTGCATCAAACTAGGCCTTGGATCATGGTACAGCCAAACCTCTGGCTGTAACAAGGTGAGTGGTGGCAGGTACAAAGCTTCAAGCGATCACAAGATTGTGCTGAAACCCACTGATGCGCTGTAAAGCATGGTTGTGCGACAGCTGCTTTTTTGACAGCATCAGCATACGGGTTGAGATCGCTTTGTCCTGTTGGTGAATTAAAATACAAATCTACTTTAGTATGTGTTTTAAACCATTTGAAAGGAGGAGCAACCTCATGGAGTTTTCAGTCACTGTGCTGACAGGCAATGGCGTACCTCACAATGGTGTGAAGCACTCAAGACGCGTTCTTGAAACCTTGCCTCCAGGTCACAGCAGTGTTCTTGGATGGCCTGAGTGCAAAGGTTAAGTTTGTTTCTGTGCAAATGTTATTTCCATGTACTTTTCACATCTTTTTGTGTCTGCTATTTTAGAAATAATTAAGCGATCGAACGCCTGCAGTGGGAAGGCTCCCAGGAGCCAACACCTGCACTCTGCTTTCTGACAACTGTGTGTTCACTTTAATCTCCATACCCCCGTTTTACGGTTTGTAATAATGGAACAGCAGGCTGCTTGCCTAGCTTTTCCAAAAGCCTCTTCCACACCAACGATCACTGCACTACATCGCTAAAGAATGCTATAAAAATGTCATTTGTGTACTTATTTTCCCTTGTAAACCTTCTGCTTCTGCCACCCGCGTTTAAAGAAATTGGCCTTAGCTCTATGGTTTGTCATTCTGGGCCTTTTAAATGAAGAATTTGTAACTTTTGTTCGGAGTTGTAGAAGGGAAGACGCAGTCCTGGGCTGGCATTGCCGGGGCCCGGGCCTTGCCGGCGGCGGGCGAGGGCTGTCCCCTCAGCCTGCGGCCACCTTGCCGGGGAGCTGGCAGCCAGCCCCCCCTTCGCCTCTCCGGCCTTCCCTTCCACAGAAACTCCGCTAGACTGTTTACCGCCACCTCCCCCGGCCTTTTGTTTCCCCAGCCGCCCCACGACCGCCATCCCCGCCTTCCGACGGCCACTTTTCCTGTCAGCCCAGCCCCGGCCCCGGCCCGCCCCTCCGCGCCCGCCCGCACGCCCGGCACCGGGCCGCACCGCCACCCCGTCCGGGGCGGGGGCGGGCCGCGGCGGCGGCAGCCCGCCTCAGAGGAAGTGATGGAGGCCGAGGGAGGAGGAAGAGCTGCCGCTGGTAAGAGGGGAGGGAGAGCGATCGGGAGCTCCCCCGCGGCCTGGCCTCCTCCCCTGCCCCGTCTCTCCCCTCACGCCGCCTCCTCACGGCGGCCGCCCCGCTCGCTTCGTCTCCTTCCTGCTGTTGCCCTCATGCCGGGCCGGCTGCCCACCCGCAGAGGCTGGACCCGGTGCCTGGCTGTCGCACCGCCCGCCCGGGCTCCCCGGGGGCTCCGCCGGCGCCAGCCCCCGCCTCCTGTGAGGAGACCGCGGCCTCCCCCCCCCTCTGCCCCCCCTCGCCGCCCCGAAATGGCGGGCTCTCCGCGGCACCGCGGCCAGGCTTTCCAGAAGCGGCCGAAACGCCGCAAAACACTAGGGCCTTTCCAGGAAAACTTTGCTCAGCCGCCAGCGGTCATGACCGGGTGAGCCCCGGCTCTTCATTGCCGTGTTTTCCACAGGATTGCTCGAGGGGAGGTGGTCCAGTCTAACCCCCCTCCTTGCACAAAGCAGGGTCAACCAGAGCAGGCCGCGGCGCAGGGTTCTTTGCCCGTGTCCTAAGTGTACAGGTAACTTTTCCAGGTTTTAGCATAGTCCAGACCTGTCCTGAAGCAGAGAGGAACTGGCCTGAGGATTTCTGTCAGCTTTGGTTCAGCAGGGGGTGCTGGTAAAAGGCTCGTCTCCAAAGGCCAGTTTCCAGTATGTGTTTAGAGGTCTCACTGCACAGGTGTATGAGTTTGGGACTTTAATGGCTAAGTACTTGAGAATGGCTACAGAGCAGAGGGAATACTGTGTAAAAATACCTCTACATTTTTAAGGCTAAATCTCAGGCAGCATCAGTGTTTACCCAAACTGAGCAAAAACATGGTTTAACAAAAGATGTGCGGTTTAACAGGGACAAAAGGAGCAGTGGACATGTTGCTTCTTGACCACAGAAGAATAATTGGTTGGATTGTTTTGGTGTTTTTGGTTTTCTCCATTGCACAGTACTGACCCTTTCTTTAAAAAGTATTCAGTAGAAACTTTCTTTGCTGATCATGAGCTGACTGTAGAACAAGAAATACATGGTCTCTAATGTTGATTTTGTTGGGAAAAAAGTCACTCACCCCTCATCATCTTTCAGCACAAGTTAATTTACAGGTGTTTCTGACAGTAGGCAAAGAGTAGCTCTGCCCAGCAGAGGCTGACAGGGAGAACTCAGTCATTCAGTACGTGGTGGACTTACACTGCTTTGAACTGAACAGACATTATGTGAGTTCCCAAATAGCAGTGCTCCTAGTGCTCGGTAAGGGAGCTGATATTAGGACAGGTGGATCTTCTGCACATGCTCCACCGTGGATTTCCAAGGGACTCTGGCATGTGTAGTGTTCCTGGTTTATATTTGACTAGGAGCACTTCCAAGAATCTCTGTTCACGCACTTGTTTGGATGAGGGCCCATTGCATCACCTCAGTTAGCTTTTGCACTGCTTTCCCTCCTGCTCTGTTTTTATACTCTTCTTTCTTAATTTGTCACGCTAGCAGGTAAATGGAGAGAAAGTGAATTTATCTTCTGAAACGCATTTTAAGTTGCTGCCATTTATCTAAAGCACCTACTTCATCCCCTTCAGTAAAATAATGATGTTGTTCATTAGTTCCTCTAGCTGCTCATGGCTAAATGCGCCGTAGTCAGATTGCTCTGTTTTTTTCCCTCCTATCAGCCACTTACGAAAGTCAAACATTTGTAATAATGCTATGGGGTTGGGTTTTTTTTTTTTTAAATCTCTCAGTTGCGCTCATGTTTTTAAATAAAATATGTCTAGATGAATGGGATTTGATTTTTTATGTCCAAGCATACGTTGTACTGTTGGGCACTTGAGTTAATGTCTACTCAAGTTAATGTCTACAGGTTTTCCCCTGACTTTTTCATTACTTTCAGATGGAATGTTTAGAATAGTTCTTCCATCCCCTTCCTCTTTTAGAACAGATGCCATTGTTTCTAGGTGTCATCCAAGTTTTGGCTTAGCTATTTAATTTGATATATCTATGTTTAAAATAATTATGGAACAATTGGCAATAGGTTAAGTATACAGCACACTTTAAGAGTTGTTGACCTAGAACTTGAGGTTCTTGTTTTAAATTCAGCCTTGTTGCAAGTTCTTTTTGATTTTAGAACACTTTGAAAGTCATATTGGTATGTGTTAACCATCTAACAGCAAAGCTAGGAAATACATTCAGTGAGTAACAACATCTATACAATGACTCTGTAACCTGAGAAATAGTTACTGGATGAGAAACCTGTACATCTAGTTTAACAGTTGCACTAACGAATCCTTAAATTTTCATCCGTCTCTCTAGGAAGATGGAAATCTTCCTGCCCTCCATGAAATCCACATTAATCAGTTTACAGGCAGGAGGTCAGCAGACTGGAAGGTGGAACCACAAAATTCGGGTAGTGTATAGGCGCTATATGTCATAGAATCATAGAATAGTTTTGGTTGGAAGGGACCTTTAAAGGTCATCTAGTCCAACTCCCCCTGCAATGAGCAGGGACCTCTTTAACTAGATCAGGTTGCTCAGAGCCCCGTCCAACCTGACCCTGAATGTTTCCAGGGATGGGGCATCTCCCACCTCTCTGGGCAACCTGGGCCAGTGTTTCACCACCCTCAGTGTAAAAAATTCCTTCTTAATATCTAGTCTAAATCTACCCTCTTTTAGTTTAAAACCATTACTCCTTGTCCTATCGCAACAGGCCCTGCTAAAAAATTTGTCCCCATCTTTCTCGTAAGCCCCCTTTAAGTACTGAAAGGCTGTGGTGAGGTGTCCCTGGAGCTTTCTCTTCTCGAGGTTGAACAACCCCAACTCTCTCAGCCTGTCCTCATAGGAGAGGTGTTCCAGCCCTCTGATTATTTTTGTGGCCCATATGTCATGAACGTGGCCCCCACATCTAGAAAAGCTACTCACAGCTCTAAGATGAGACTGCTCAACAACATACTCTTTCAGTATAACTAAAATCTCATGTATAGAACAGGTGGAATTTTACTCAGACTGAGGAGTGTGTGTATCTGAGAGCTAAGGGCTGTCATAACCTCGCTTTCCATGCCACAGGTAAGGCAAGTTACTGAAGCCTTGCTTTCTTTAACATAAATATGTAGTTATGGTCTAGAAGGAAAGAAATCAGGAAACAAAATCCTAACTGTTTCCCTCAAAGAAAAATACAGTCCAAACCCCAGCAAACAAATCCGAGTCCATTTTCATAATAGCATTGCAGTGAATACACTCCTTCCCTTGGGGGAAAGTATGAGAAAACAAACACCACAAGAGAAAGTCTAGCCGGTTTAAATTTGCAAGTGGGAGGTGTACGGACATTATGGTTTGTGAGTATGTTAGAAGAACCTACGTAGAACAGGCTGGTATGTATTTTCCACACTGTATAATGGTTGTGTACTGAGAGACTCCCAAACACTTTGTGTGGCAATTCACAGTTCTGGTGTGTTGTCTTTGCAAAATGATTGGCAGACCCTCAGGTCGTGCATATCCAAACTAAACTGTGTCCTGCTCAGTTACTGAGAGGTCTGTGGATGCTTAAAAATGTTGTGTTTGTAACCTTTCAAACTGCTGTCTGGTGGCTGGTCTTTATAGTATTGCTGACAACAGATGGCAAATAGCTCCGCTGATGTAATTCTTGCTGGTGTTTCATTCCTGTGAAGTTGCACAGTTTCAAAATCTCAGAAAGTGCCTCCATATTTTTTCTGCATAATGATTTCAAGCCAAACTAAATAAAAACATTTTATATTAGTCAAATTCCCATGGTGTCATGTGACATTTTTGTAATGATTGCCTTGCAGCAGTTTCAGATAAGTGCATGTTTGGTAGCAATTTAAGGCCTGTGTCCTTTAAGTAATGCTTATTAGTACGTAACAGATGCCGTTTAGAAACATTATGCCTTTTAATAGGCTCTGCTTTTAGACTACATGTTCTCATTCCAGGCAGACTGTGGATCAGGCAAGCTTGGAGGTATGCTGTCATACATGCAAAGCCTAAGTCAATTTTCTGGTCTGAAGTCAAGCCATGTGTTTTTCCTTGTTTCTTCCATTCTGGTCATAGCTGCCTTGCTGTGTTTTTCCCCCTAGTCATATCTTTGGCTGATTGTCAAGCCATTACAATCAAAACCTTTTGCATTTTTAACCACCAGCAGTGGTTTCTTTTGTCCTTACGGAACAGCCTGTGTAAACTGAATTTAAACAATCTCAGCCTTACTGTCAAGAGCACCGCCAGCACAGAGTTAGCCCTCTGTTGCCAGCCTGTCCTCCTTTCTCTGCTTCTTCCTCCTCCCAAAAGGAGAAAAAGGGAAAAGCAGAGCCGTGCTGATTTTGGAGCACCTTCAAAGACATGTAGAATAGCTGACACAATGGCACAGAGAAACAAGAGAGATGTTTGCATTTTTCCTCCACTACATGCAGCTGTTTATTAAAGCAAGTTCTGAGACAGGCTAAGAGGCTTGTGATTGCTAGTGCAGGTGACGTATTAATTTGCAGCCACATAATAAATTTAGCAAAGTGTAAATTACTGGGGGAAGGGATTTTTTTGTTTCTTTCCTTTTTTTTTTTTCCTCAAATTAATTGCTTTATTTTGAGATTAGTCTGGCTGTACAAATTGCTCCTTGCAAGGAATTGGGAGAAAGGCTGCTGGGCTTTCTTAGGCAGACTTACGCACTCTACTGGTGGGAGCAGTAGATTTGTCAGATGTGTAAAGCATTTGCAACTCCAGTTATGCAGTATCTGAAACTCTTATCCCTGTTGTCTCATATTTTCATTGCTACATCATTTGTTTGGGGAAAATTGTCCTTTCTGATAACAAGCCAGGGCTTTCAGGTACTTTTGGTGTGCCACGCATACTGCCATAGTTTGTATGAAATGAAGATAGTGGCCACGTGTAGTGCAGCCTTACGTTTCCCACACCTGCTTTGTGTGATGGTGGTAAGAGGGAAATGGATTTAATGCAGTACTTAAATACTAGCCCTGGTGCCAGGCTGTGACAGTGGATATTTCAGTAATAATTTTAAATGCTCCTTGGTCTTAAAATACAGCTATTTTCTGAAACCGTCCTAACTGGCAGTCTGGCTGGCTTCTCCCCACGGGATGAAATCATGTTCATGCTAGACCATTTGCCAAACTCAGTTGTCATTTCCTGCCATTTCACTGTTCCTTGTTTATCACTATGGGAGACATTGTCTTCCTCTTTTCCCTTATGTTATAGGATGACTTTTCACCAATACATCCTTCTTTATATCTTCCATCTTTGTAAAGGATTGAATTGCCACTATCAACATTTGAACTTGTGATTCATAAAAGCTCTACTGCTATTCATGGAATCTTTTCTGTCATTTTCCTTTCAAATCAGCCTCTGAATAATGAAGATACTTCAGCGATACATTTCAGTGTCATTCAGGGCCTCACATTTCTTTGCTTCGATTTTGAGGGTCAGGCTCTAATTTGAGGTCAGGCCTGGAATATGAACTTCTGCTCACTTAGCTATTTTGGCTGTGGGTATGGTGAAGTGAGGTGTAGCACAGACGTAGTTGTGCTGGAAAAAGCCCCTGGTATGGACATAGTCATTCTGGAAAACTTGTATATATTTCTTGTATGTTTTATTTTGTTTAGGGGGTAGACAAATAATTCAGTTGACAAATTTAGATTTTTTTTCCTTACATATTCAAGAAAATCCATACCACTGCCTTCAGTAGTTGAAGTTAGACTTTTCCAGAAACATTTCTGCCCATTTCTTGGTTGCATGGAAAATGGTACATATGAAGAACTCAATTCTGATGTTCACAGGTTCAGGGGTATTAGCAGCAATCCTACTGAATCAATGGAATTTCCTTGAGGAAAACCTGATGAGAACATGAACCTTAAAGCCTTAATTAGTCACAATCCTGAATGTCCCTTTTCTTCAGGACTACATATTCTCTGCGTTATTCTGTAAGCTCCCTCCTTTTTTACATCTAAGCACTGTGAAAAAGAGAGTTAAATGTGCAGAAGTATGAATTCCTGGTATGTCATAGCTACAGCTGGTAGCACTTCCATGGTTTAACAGTATGCTACAGTTTTTATTTATAAAGGCTGTTTCTGGGCTATAATACCTCAGCTTTTTTCAATTACATTAGGTTAGAACTTTGTGCAAAACATGCCAGTCCAGATGTGCATTCTGTGTATAATAGGACAGGGGGTAGCCTGTTTACACAGATGTATTTTAATTTATCTGTACTATGAGTTGGGTGTGGCATTATTTTTGTAAGTGTAACACTGCTAAAGATCCATCTGAGGAAAAATAGATAGCGTTGGAACCTGTTTGCTGAAACTTTCAGTAGGGGAGTACTGCAGGTTAGATGTGATCAATGCCATTATGTGATTTCTTCAATATGCACTTGCTTTTCTAGATTTGAAAAGATTTTAAAGAATGTGGTTTCATCTAAGTATTTTTCTAAGAAGAGCTGAGTAATCAATTATTTAATTCCTTTGTCTGTTTTTTTTTTTTTTCCATTTCATAAATTGCAGATTACTTTAAGTTTTGGAAAATAAATAATACATACGGTTTATAGACCCTGGTCATACAAGGTTCTGAGGGCCTTCAGTGCTCACTGAAGTGAGTAGCAATTGAAGGTGTTTGACATTTTTCAGAGTTAGGCTTGTTTAGTCTCTGCCCTTGCTCATCTATGTTCTGCTAAATATATGTGTGTACATAAAGCTTTTTTCTTACCTTTTCTGAAATCAGTAGTAAAAATGCGTTGGCAGGAATGGGATGGCTAATATGATAGCGTCCTGCATTTGGGATGCCTAACATTTGGTCTGCCCTCCATTTAAGTGACAGAATTTGCAGTAATGACATGTATAGGTACAGCTGAACTCATCTGTTTAATGTTTGGTTTCTTAATTGGGAATGGGATTAGGATTATTTATTTCCCTTCTGCCTTCATTTATTGATTCCACAGCAGAAAATTATTTACTGGTGGAAACTTATATTTAGTTTGGCTTCTAAAGCCCTTCTCACCATTTGAATTGTGACAGAATAGTAAGTAATATATAAATGACATTTTTGGATTGAAACATAGAAACCTGTTAATGCCAATGCATTATTTTTTTTTTCATCCTTTGTGTTCCAAGAGTGATTGCTCTATTAGTAATGGTGAAAAGCAATGCAGCGGGGAAGAACATTGTTTTCATTAATGATGTACAGCATGTGGTTAAGAGCTGCCTTGCCATGTTGGACAGATAGCACACCACAGCGTTTGCCCAGTAGCTCTGTTGCCACCACGCGTTGTTATGATACTGTAGTTTCACTTACGCTAGAACTTGGGTTTTTGACATGTACTTGCTCAATTAAATTCAGGATGTGAGAGTCAGGTTCTGTATGTACTCCCGGGAACGTGCCAAAGACCTCTTCCTTCCTTTGAAAGGTTAAACAAATATGGTTGTCTAATGATAACCACATGCATAGAGCTGTTCAAGCCCGTTGGAAGGAATGGAGAAGAGTTGATGTTAAGCACTGCTGTTCAACACAGAGGTCCCACTCCTGTGAGAGGGTAATAGAAACCACTTTTGTTCTATGTGCATGATTTAGAAGGGCAAAAAAAGTTATCTTTAGATCCTAGACGCTATCGTGGTTGTGCTGCCATAGTGTGGCAGTGACAGTGCACAGGAGAACAGAGAACAAGTTATGTTATATTACTTCTTTGTCTTTTTATGTTGGGACTTCAGAGGCACTGATAAGGAAAACGTCACACACCCTTTTGAAGTGGTAGATAAGACATACGCTTAACTGATAAGAAACCAGACAGAAGACGAAGTGATTTGTTGGGGGCCACAAAACCACACCTGTGTTAAGAATAAATCTTAGGAGTTCTGGTCTCAGTTGTTTGGTTTATTTACAGGAACATTCTCTCCTAAATATTGACATGATAGACAGTCTTTGTGCTGCTACATGTATGTTTGTCTCATATTGCAAAGTGTTTTCTGATTAAAAAAAAAAAAGGTGGAAAATACTTCTTGGACAAAAAAAACCCCCTCATAATAATGTCAGAAACACTTAGAATCTGCTGAAGGGTTTTTTTTTTTTTTTATTGTGAAATGTATTGGCATGAAAATAAAGGCAATAGTAAAGCCAATAAATAAAACCAGTACTGCTATTGCAAGCATTAGAAAGGGCAAAACTGAATAAAAAATAATTACACTTGAAAGTTAGAAATGTTAAGTTCTTTTTATCTGTCTTGTTTCTACACCACTAGGAATCACACTTCAGTATTTTTCATACTTTTACATGTAAAAGAATGCACACATTTGCACATATGTACAAAGATGCACAGTCCAGATACAAATCCTGTAGTGAGTGATGTCTCTTCTGTAAACATTCTTAATGGATGCGTGTAGTATCATTCTCTGTGTTTGTAAAACATGAAAAACTAGTTGTAGGATAAATGATTAATTCACTTCAGACATAACACTTTTCATGCTTCATCTACAGTGAGGTTGATGTATTTTGCTTTACAATCTGGCTGCATCCTAAATGCTCTTACAAATTTCTGGATTGGGCTTTTCAACAAGTAAGTCTTTCCAGGGAGTACCAGCAGTACCTTAATGCATCTTAATCAACCCAGTGGTGTGTCTAGTCTGAAATAACTGCACCACCAACGTGTTGGCTTAAGGAAACAGTATTAATAAGCGACATATGAATGCAGGAATAGAAAATTTTCAACAATGAAAGCAAATACCTCTTGTTTAATAAATTGTGTATTGGGTTCATTATCAAAAAAGACTTAAGGATATTGGCAATACTTGCTAATTTGAAACTTAAGTGAGTATATAAAACACATTAAAGAGACAGAGTTGATTGTCCCAAGTTGTAACTGATTTGTTAGATAATGGCAAAATAGTAAAACTAATAGATAGGTACTAAAATGACTAGTGTAGTGAAAGAGAGCTTGAGGAATATAATAGTGATTTGAATTGCTGTAGGATTATATTCATGAGATAAATCTGTGGTTATGTATATTCTAGTTAAATTATTTCTATTATGGCACTGGGTTTAGCTGCAGAGGATATAGAAGGATCATCAAAAAGAATCTTCAGAATAGCTGATTAGATTGAAGCATGTCATTTGCCTTCGGGCATTACAGCAGTCTGCAGTTTCACTTGTGGAATTTCACGTACAAGTGTGTGCACCATGTGTTTTCTGTTGTATTGAGAATAAATTCTTTTGCCCATGGAAAAATATTTCCTGCTTACTTTAACTGATAGAATGAAATTCTTGCTGAATTTGGGGGTCTGTCTCTAATCTACAAAAATTAATTTCTAGCTTAAGGTAGAATATTGTCTTGTGTTTTGTGATTGTATTTATCTGCCTGATGCAGAACATAAGCACGTTAATCAAATTTATCTGGATTCCCACATATGGATCATAAGTGAAGTGACCTTTGCCTGACTTTTACCTCTCAAGAAGGATGTTTGTCCACTTCATGAAACCACCATAAAATTCAGTTCTCTGTTCTGGAGAAAATCAGAGGTGGAATAGCAGTGGGTTTAGAAAAAGCTGAGATTAGGGATCAGGTCTGAAACAGGGGCCTTGGTTTATGCCTTATTGGCAGAGTTGCATAGGTGCTGGAGGGTAGTATTGTATCAAGGTGACTGAGTTGTATGAGCAGTGCCTGCTTGTTTGTATAGCTGGTTTTAGCTGTAGCTTTTCACTTTAAAAGTCAGATTCGTAGTGCAAATTGATGACAGATCACTAGAGTGAGAGGAGATGCATTTACACATCCTCACTTGAGAATGTGGCCCAGACTGCTCCATGGAAACAAAAGAGAGGAGAAACAGAAGCAGTGTTAGTATTTGCTTTAAAATCTATTCTGTATGCTTGAAATGTAAATATGCCCATTCAGATTTCTCATTTATTTATCTCTAGATATTTTTCAGTGGAATTGCATACACTTCCTCCTCCTTCGCCCTGAATGCCGGATCCCTGTAAAAGACAAAGTCTGGTACCTGTCTGTAAACCCTTCATTGTCACTGCTGCTGTAGAATCCGCCTAGATGATGTCTTGACCTTGTTTACCAGCTTTGGCTATTTAAGATGGCAGCCACTTCGGCGCGAATGTCAGGAATCCCTCTAATGCAGTAGGCCTCCTGTTCTAAATTTACTCTCCTTATGGTTTATGGTCCCTCCTCTGTGGCTGCAGCAAGAGGCCCCCTTTTTATGACTCACCCCTCCTGCCCCCCTTCGCTCCCCCCCTTCCTCACTCCCTCCCTCCCTCCCTCCCCCAGATGGTAACCCTTTGTGCACATCATCGCCTGTTTGAAAGAAGTGCTCGCTGGGTGTCTAGCAGATTGGCTGCCACAATGTGCTCTTTTGTTGCCGCTAGGTAAGATCAAATTTGAATGAAATCCTGTAATTCAAATTAGGTTAAAAGGCTGTCCTTGGAACTTTGCAATTTTGGTATCCCAAGATACTGATAGGGGCCTCAGACTGAAGCACTCGCAGGAGAATAGCGCTGCTTTTCTGTTAAAGTGAAGTTAACAGGATTTTGCATTTGATTTCGGAACCTTTTTAACATCCTGTTAGCCAGCAATAATTATTGTTGTAGTCAAATGCCTCATAGCAATAGTTATAGTTAGACTTTGTCGAGTTTTTTTTGTTTTTTTTTTTTTTGTTTCTGTATAGAAAAAACATAAAAGGGACATATACAGGAGGGCAAATATAATTTCTGCACTTTGTACTGGGGAAAACTGGGAAACACATTAGTTAATGTAAAAAGAAATTCAAACTGGTGATTTTTCTCCTGCCTATGGCAGCTGAACAGTACGAGTGGTATGTGCCTGTGCGTGTAAGTTTTGGGGGGACGTTCACAAATGCCGGCCTTAGTTAGCACGACTGACTTGTTGAGGATTTTCCGGGGTACCTGAAGTTAGACTTCTCGGTGTTGTCCCTGAAGGAACTTCACTCTCTCTCCCCCCTGCCTTATATACAGAAGCTGAGACAGATTTGTTTTTGTCATGAAAAATTTCTGGATTTCCCCTTTATTGAAATATGTGCTGTTGACACACTTGGGTGTTTTCAGAGTCCTACACAGGAAAGACAAGTTAACTGGGGGTCTGAAAGTGTTCTTTAGAGAAGAAAATTACTTCTGTGGAAAGCTGTGTTAATGGAAAGTTGATCAGATGTTTTCCCTAATGCCTCGTTATTTAATCTGTGACATTATTTCATCCTTCAAGTGGTCACTGTTACCTTAGAACACAAGCATATTATGTACCAGAAAGATAGTGTAATTTTGAAGGTACTAGTTGTTTTGCTCAGTGAGGAGGAAACATGATTGTGCTTATTAAGTTGCTTTGGCTCAGCGATGGCGGGATGTAGCCTTGTAAGCAGCATCTCATGAATAGTATTTATTGGCATGGACAATATTTTTCTTTGTGCTAAACTTAAGTCTTACATGCTGCTCTTTTGCAAAGAATTAGTTTACTAGTAAACTTACTTCAGTGAATTGCTAAAGCTTTTAATAATAATCTTTAATTTCTTTCCCTTATATGGCTTCTTTGCTTGATGGTGTTGCACAGTACACTGGGGAAGGCCGCTGCAGAAGAAAACTGCCACTGCTAAGTACTGGCTGGGACTCAACTTGCCAGTGTTGCAATGCTGCTTTCTCTCCCATTTTGTCACATACAAATGTACTATGAAAACCATTTACAGACTAGCTTCTGTTCAGCATTCTGACTCCATAACTTTGCTGTCAAGCCTCAGGATGTAAGCTGATTGCCTGCAAAGGGCAGGAAAATAGTGTTTAAAGCATTTTAAGCAGTGCTGGGGGGTGGTGAATTCTCAGTTGTAGTTTCTTACCCTTTTGCTGAGGAATCAGATACTGATCACTGCCGGAGGGAGGATGGTGGGATTTGGGTGAATAGTCTGACCTGGTACTGCAAATCCCATGCTCCTACTGTTACATGGAAAGGTATCATTTTCAATATGGTACTTTTATGATTCATAGTTTCTGAATCCTAATACAGGCTTAATATAGTTTAATATGGCCCTCGTAAGACTGCTCATTGTCTCAGCCGTTTACTTTGCACTTACTCTCAGTGCAGTTATTTCACATTAAACTTGGGTCATAGGAGCTGCCATATGAGAGCAAACCGTGATTAAAAATGGAGGATTTAGAACTAGGATTCCAGCTATAGCAGTGTGGTAGAAGATTTTGTCCTCAGTTTGTGGCTTACAAGAGTTGCAGATTTAGCTTGTTGATTGAAAGCCCCGTAAATTGAAAATATTTCCTTCCTATGATAGAAGCCTGGCAGAATACTATTTGGACTGATGTTTAGACATTTATTCTGATGTTCTTTATCTTGAGCTGGTGATGAGCCACCGATCAGTATGGTTTCTTATATTAGAAATAGGTTGCTTGGTTCCTCATGAGCACCAAGTTGGACACTGCATTTAGGTAACAGGCGTCAGATGTATGTAATTTTTGTTTGCATGCAGTTAACAAATACCTTGCGTGAATTCCCTTCAGCATTGAGTCACATGGATTAAGTTATGTTGCATAAAAGATGGTGGTTACTATTTTGGGAACTCTTATGTAGGTAAATATTTTAATATTTTTTGACATTATTTTGTTGTGAAAGTGCCCAACTGAAGTTACTCACAAAAGAGAAAGAGAAAACTAATGATACACAACAGATTGTGGACTGACCGGTAAAGGGGCAGTCTCCCAAGAAAGAGTGGAAGCTTTGGAATTCTTTTCCTGTTATATTTTTGGACAGTACTAAAACTCAGGCTGTGTTTTGAAGAAGTTTTTTTTACTACTCCCGCTTTAAAGCAGTTTACTTACACCTAGAGAAATTTGAGACTACGCTTGTTGAATTCAAAGGAGATAAATGTGATTTGATGCTGTCATGGTTCTACTTTGTAAAATTGCATGTCGAGAGGTAAATAACATATAGATAGGTTTTTACCAGCCTTACTGTTTTAGACTAGGATTATACAAAAGGCTCTAATGGGAACAATGACGGCTCAGCTACACCAAGCAGCTGCTGGGGAAACTGAGGCTTTAAAACTCATGTTTCTTAGTTCATTTAAAAAGTAAAAATATCTTGTGTTTTATTTTAACTACAGGTCGCCTTTACTTGGTAGATACACTGGCAGGAGATCCAGAGGTTCTGCAAGTAGATGCTGAAACATACTATGAAAAACTCTTGAAGAAATCGTCATCTCCTCCTGATGTTTTTTTGATCTCTGGAGAAGAAGAGGTAGTAGGCTGATGTTTTTCATACTGCCAGTTAGATAGTTGCAAACTAGTTTGTTGGTTGTGCTCATAGTCTGTCTGCAGATAGGGGTAAAATGGTGTGGCCGGATTACAAATCTCTTAAAAATCAGCAAATTCTGCATTATGTCGAGTAGTTTGCATGCTGCAAATGAGAGATAAGCTTAAACTACAAATCTAAAACCCTCTGAGTGTGGATGAGGGTTTGAAGTACGTAGCTGAACTTTGCATGTTGACCTGCCTTCTTACAGGACTGAATCAAAAGTGAATTTGGTAGACGTTTATACCATGGTACAGTTCTGTATTCTGCCTTTACTGGGTAGTTTACACGGGTATTGTGATATAGTCTCTCTTTTGTTTCCATTCTTTTCAGTACTTATATTGATAATTTAGAATATAGATTCTCCCTAAGCAATTCTGATCAGATGTGACTGAGATGCTATAAATACTGTAGCTGCCAATGCTTTGGGGTCCATTCCTGAGCCACCTGGGAAGTGGATTGGAGGTGACTGAACAAGCCTATTAAAAATTCTGACTTCAGTCAACACATGAAACCTTTCCTTCTGGGCATTTCCTAGATCATGAAAGGTGTGCTGGGCTGTTACTGTACTATCAAACTACTGAGTGGATGAGTTGAAATAAACATTTGGAATACGGTGGCTTTTTTACAATTTAGGAAAATAATATGCAGTAGTTTCCAGAAAAATGCTGGTTCAGGTGTGTAGCTTCATCTGTGAGCCGTGAATGTAACTAGCTTTAGATACTCTTTTAATGCCCTCTAGTGGACCACGTAGGGTTAAATACAAACAAACCTGAAAATGCAAAGATCCTCCAGTTCATGGTTTCTGTGTTCTTACCTCAGCCTTCCATGCCTGGTTGTACGTTTAGAGGCTCATTTGCTGTTCCATTAGAAGGGGGGGTAAGTTAAAGTCCCAAGCATGCTGTATGTATTTCTGCAATAGCTAGACGCAGTAAGATCAGTTAAAGGCAGACTACTGGCTTTTGATTCAGAACTGTCTTGATTTTGTGGCTTGTCATCAGACCTTAAATGTGTCACATGACTGATTTGAGTCTCATAGCAACACATTTCTCTTTGCATACATTTAATTCAGGTCTAATCTAATCTGCAGTCAGACAGCTAGTCAAGGGCATAAGTAATGGTAGTGTTCTTGCTGTATTTTTTTTTCCTTATACTCTATAATAAATAGTTCAATGAATGTTGATCATTTGTAATTAAAAATAAATTAAATGTAGCAAGGTAAAGTCCCCATCCCCAGTGAACATCTGAGATAACAATCTGCGTTAATATACCTACAACCTGAAGGATGAGGGTTTTGGTGTTTGAATAATGACTGCAGTTACCGGTTTATTTTTCCTCTGTGCATCTGAATTAAAGCAGGTTTCAAGTGGCAGGACAGGCAACCATTAATAATTATTTAGCAAGTGTTAAGTGGCTGTCAGCCCACTTGCTCGGGTCACAGAACTTCTTTTTGGTATGGCGTGGTCTTTGGTCAAGCATTCAGTACACAAATAGCAAGGATTATTGCAAGTCAGCGTGGAAGTGCATTGGCAGCATTCATACACAGAAAGCTATGCTTGTCTCATGCTGATGTTGTTAGCACCTGTGAAAGTGCACGTTACCTTATAAAACAAAATAGCAATCGTAACAGTACTGGAAGTAGTACTGGCTTTTTCATTATAGTAATGCTCCCAGGTGCCATAATGATATCGATGCTGTTATATTTGAAGCATGCAAAGAATGACTGAATCCTCAGAACACAGTGAGATTTCGGGAAGCTCATGAACACGGATTTCAGGCAGTTTTCAGTTTTTTTCCTGGAGTCCAGTGTTTGCATAGATGATCCCAGGATTCTAGCACTCATAATCTAGTGATCACTGGTTTCAACTTAAAGTTGTTATCTCGAATAATCCATATTCATACTACTCCTTCCATGCACCAAGAAATATTAAATGTATCACGTGACTGATTTGAGTTTCATAGCAAACTGACAAATGGGTGCAATTAGAGAGAGAGGCACACCCACACATACACAATGGACCAGATTTTTGAAAGTACAGTACATACTGTGCTACATTATGCACGCTCTTTGCCTGTACCTAAACTTACATGAGAGCATTTGCAATATTCATATGGAAATCGTCATCTCTATGCATACAGAGCTGTTTGAGCATAGTAATTTTGTGTTTATGTGTCACATCATTTAGAAGTTTAGTCTAAGACTGAGAGCTTGAGAGCTGCATTTTGATTTTAGCTTTGCCTTCAACATAACCACCTCGTGCCAATTATCTACCCTCCCTGTGCCTCACAGATAAACTGCCCAGGCACTGCCCTAATGCTTTGATACTCCCTGTACCCTGAGGCTTAATTCATTGTTTGCAAAACACCACAAGTACTCAGCTGGACCATGCTGTAAGAAGTGCAAGTTGTATTTGTTTGTATTTGATGTGTCTGGTCTTTCATAACACCATTTGTCTGCATGTAACTGTGTTCAAAGCCAGGTTATGTACTAATCATAGTAAGTCAGCATTAAGGTCTTGACTAACTTCGGTAGCTTGATTTCTTTTAAATTAACATTACTTACTGATAATATTGGACTATTATGTGTGTTTCAGTGCCTTGAAGTTCAGGATTGAGAGGGTGTTGTGCTGAGCTTATACCATGTGTGTTAGTGAAACATAGCCTAAGTGCATCTAATGCATGAAATACTTCTCCCGAGCTTTGCAGTACAAACAGCTACAGGGCTTGTTTGTTTTTTAGGTTAAACTTGAAGATTCCTCTGTGTGTTTTGTCCCTCTCTACCGAAATAATCCTACTTGCAAAATGTTGCTGTTAACTGATCCAAAGGATAAAGAGACAGGTTAGAATTGGTCAAAATATTTTGAAATTTGAGTAGTTGTACTTTCTTTACTTTTAAGATGGTCTGCTTGTTTGTATATTTAAATATTTTGGGTTTTATTTTTAATATGAAGTGGATTCAGTTTACTTGTCAGGGATTTGTGTTGGTGGGCTACTAATTAGAAGGGAGGATTGACAATCAGGGCTTTTAAATTCTATACATAGGTCTGCCAGTAGCTGAAAAATCACTTTGGGTAATTCCGTTATTCTTTCTGAGTTTGTTCAATGAGATAATATTTTTGTAATTCAGGATGATGTGAAATTTAATGCATTATAGTTTGAATAGAATTCTGAAATCCTTAAATAGGAGCGAATATATATGTAAAATTGTATTAGGTCTTACTGATTCTTCCTCACATTATTTTTGCTTTATGGTATCTTCTTCAGTTCTAGGTTTAATTGCCTCCTATTTCCAGTATTGGTGTGTGAGGGGTAAATTTGGAGTGCAACCATGCTCAGGAATTGAGTTAAATCCATTTTATTTGGCAGTTCTCCCGAGATAGTCTTTAAACTCTACCAGCTTTGCCTTGCTTACTGCTAGTAATGCTGTTGTTTCCCTATTACAGCCATGTGTCAGCCTGACAGGGATACACTACAATTGTGTTACAGGCAGTAGAAGTCAGCATGTGCTTACTGGTGTTTGGGTTTCATGAGTCACTGCTTAGAGTATCAACAGGTTATTAAGATTTGATCAATGATTGTATCTAAGTTTTATCTTCCTGCTCTCAGGATCACAATATCTTCAGACACAGCCTGATTTCTTTCTACTTAAATCTCTTAGGCAAGTGTCTTTGATTATGGAATGTGAAAAAATGCAAATGTAAAATAGGTAACAGCTCTTGATACCACTGTCATTAACAGGAAATTTGCAAGTTGCGTAGTACCAGAAGCCCAAGTTGCAACCCACCTAGATTAAACGAGGAGCGTTGGAGCTGTTGTGAAGCAATGGGCTATAGAATTTTTGGAACAGTTACAACAAAGACATGAACCTATGCATTGACCTATAGCGCCACTTAGGGAATACAGAACACATGAGATCTCTTAAACTTTCAGCTTTCAAATGTGGCAGCAAACTAATGACATCTGTCATTAAAAGCATACTTTTTTTTTTTTTTAAAGGATAAACTATAAATTATGCCTTAAAGGCTTTAATAGCCAGTATTCTTAATAATACAACAAAGGCAAGGCGAAGTTTGGCACTCTATGTTCAGTTCTAAAGTGTGTCAGGTAATGATCCTAGAACAGGTACTATTAGTATAACTAAGTGTTCATTGTTCAGTCCAAACCCTGTAACCAGCATATTTCTTCATAAGAACAAAAAACAGATTAAAATCATTGTGGTTAGAGGTGAACTCGGCAAAGTTTTCCAGCTCCTTTTACATACAATTTCAATTGGATGTTTGCTAATGGGTTGTGATTCACATAGTTGAAGGTAGGAGGCCTTTCCAAGTTAGAAGTGTAGTCAGAAGACTTTCTGATCTCTCTGAAACTGTTGATATAGAATTAGTTTCCTGACATTAATTTATACAGTCCATTAATATTTTTTTCTGAAGAGAGATAGGCACTGGTGTGGTAAAGGAGAGAAGCATCTACACCAGAGGCCAAACTTGCTCTATGAGTGCAGTTGTGCATACCTGCTGACATGTTCATGTTCAAAGGAATGCAGTTGAAAACAGCATTGTTAGTTTAGTCTGCACAAGAGGAATGGGGATCTGTAACAACTACAATGCAAAAATAAAGAATCATTAAATAAGTGCAGGTGAAAGCACTGCATTTAGCACAAGTCTTCAGTTAGATCATCTAATAGTAGTAGGAACAACAAGTATTAATTAGATACATGTACACAAGGAGAAAATTATTTCCCACAGGAACAAGTCAAACAAGTCCACATTGGAGCCTAAATTATATGATAACTATCTACATTAAAAGCTTAAACCGGGCAGAATAAACACCTTATTATATTATAAACAACAGACTGACTACTGTGACCCCCTTGCAAAACTTCACCCTGAGTCACCAGCCCATAGTCACAGAAACAGTCTCACGGAGATCAGTAAGTCTAGTTATTTAAGTAAGGTCTACATCATCTGGCTTTTAATATTTCATTTTAGAAGTATGATTTAAAGCATTTTACTGGAAGTTCTTTGTTTCTGGATTTTATATGCTATAAACATGTGGCCAGCCTTCCTACACACATCAAATTTGACTGATGTGATTTTTTTATTTAGATGAGTTTTAATATATTTTCGTTAGTTCTCTAAAGTCTGCTGGGGGGTGTGTGTATATGTGTGTGCGTACCTATAGGTATCGGTATATACATTTGAAGTATTTTGTCCAAATATTTTTCCCACCATTCAACAGATTTGGAATTGACTTAAAGCAGCAGATTTTGTTAATGTGGCAAATCCATCTGGATTTGCTTACCTATATAACCTTTTATTCTGATCAGTGAACAGATCAAATTGTTTCAAAAGCAATATTTATTAACTCAGTCACTGTTACTTAAGGACATGGGCAGAAAGTTAAAACAGTAAACAGGTTGAATGATTTTTTTTTTTTCCTCCCTTGAGCTTTACGCTTTTCTTGGGAACGCGAGTTTCATCGAGATGGGACAGGCATGCAATCTGGCTGTAGGTCATCTCTTCTTTTTCCCATGTGCTGTCCGGTGCCTCTGTATTTTAGTTCTACTTCACACCAGCAGCGCTCTTAGAAGCAAATTTCCTGGTTGTCCCCACATATTGTGCTTCGGTTCATATCAAGGAGCAGTCTCGGAGTGCGTGAAGTGGATTACTTCTGGCTGAAATGAAATTAGAGGGTGCATTCGAGAAGGGCACTGATGTGCCCCAACCCCTAATGGACTTTTAGTTTTCAGCACCAGGCTAGAATTTGTGAACATCAGGTTCTCCGCACCAAATATTTTGCTCTGTGAATTCAGTTTTGTTTGTGTTAGTCTTGCTAATGGAAGCGTGGTCTACTGATTTTTCCTCTTGCAATTCATTTGGACATTTCTGAAGTTCAGTGTGGGAAAGCAGCCAAGGATGTCCTGGGATACACTGGGGTAGAGGTGCTTTACTGAGAAGCAATTAGAAACAGGGTAGAAGATGCTGCTAATTGTGTAGGGCATGTTTAGTTGTGTACTTCTTACGTCCTGGTGTGGATAGTGAAGCAGCAAGAAGCATTAGAATGCTCACTGCTTGGTTCTGACACAGCTCACATGATGCTCTGAGACCATACCATACTGCTCCCGAGAGCCACAACCTTCCTCTGCTCTGGTGGTTCTGCTGACTGGTGACTGCCTTTTCAGTTTAGTTCTCTTCTCCATCTCTATCCCTGCCACCATCAGTTCCTTCAGCTTCGCTCCGACATCTCCACCTTTGCTCCTGGTGGCTCCCCAACATCCCTCACCCCCTAAAATGAACTGTACAAAGCCTTGACAATTGCTTGGGTTAACCGCTACCTGGGCAGTACCTTAATCTCAATGAGAAAGCTGTATACCTTGTATGTCTTATGTTCATATGTGATGGAATTTCCTTCTTCAGCTTCATTTGTGTTTTCATCTATAATGGTGAAGTATTGCATAGATAAAATGATGTATATAATACTTACGAAATTATATCCACTGTAATACATTTATTTTCCCACAGTTCCCAAAGAAAATATTGTCAATCTAATCGTTTATGTTTGAAATTCTAACAATTTAGACTCTGGAAAAAATTAGCAGCCTAGCTACAAGTTTGCCTGTGAAGAGCTTTAATGTTTCGTGGCATTTAATTCTTGAACATAGGTTAAAGAGGGGTTGATTCCAACACTGAGATTTATATCTGATCATCTTGATCAGATGGGTTGTCCAGAAGTGATGTGTAGCTTGTGGTCTGAAATAACCTGCATATTTCAAAGAGAAAATGTATGTGGTAGCTTTTCCATAGGACTTGGTCTTGGTTGGGAGCATTTTTAATTTATTTTTGATGGGCTGAGTGTTCTGTTCTGTTAGTATATCTGTACAGATATTTTTATGAGAATGTGAATTGTGTTCTAAGGGCTTACAGAGCATAGCATGGGTGATTAACATCTTTATAACACTAAATAAACATACCCTATTGTGGCATTTTCTGTATGCTGTATATAATAATTTACAATAACTGTTAGATGCCATGGAACATTTATCGCAAGACATTTGCAACAAATCACTGGGTAAAACTCAAATTGTAGAAGAAAATGTAATTGGTTGCAGGAAAGGTATCTGTCTTAGATACTTGAATGGCTGCCATTACTGCAGCATCTGCATGCCACCCAAGCTTTAATATATTTGTTACGGTAAGACTCTTAGGAGAGAGAGATAAATGCTCTTATTCCATTTCAAAGATAGGGAACTGGGTGACACAGCTATTCAGGGTATGTCAATGTTGCAGAACACAGTTTAGTGTCGGATCTCTGAGATTGCTCCATCATAGCTGGCCTGGGCTCAGTTGCATGGAACTACTTGTTGGGGTAATTTACTATTCTCCTTCCAAGGTGGAAATTTGGCAAAAGCAGCTTCTGTAAGTGTGCCATCAATCTGAAATAATGCCAAAATTAAGGTAAAGATAACTTCATCTAAGGTAAAGAACTGGTACATTCTGTATTTATTAAACTCAAGTCACATCTCTCATATATAGTATTGCCTTTAATTTAGTTTGTGAGTGAGGGATGCTTTTCAGCAATTCAGATGAAGGCTGGGGAAAAAGAAGTACCAAACTGGATATTGCTTTAATTTTTCTGCTTAACCCTGTGTGTAGAGTCCTGATGCGCACATTTCATTCAAATAATTGCACACCAGTGTGGGAACATTTGGCCAGCATAGCCTAGAAAGTAAAAATATGATCCAGACCTGGGTTGGGAAGGGTTCCATGTTTGCCTAGCAAAAGGAGACATTTCATAATCACAATTGCATTATGCTTAGTGCCTAATTCAACTCAGTGTTTTTCAGTACCGTATTCCAGATACCCGTAGTGGTATGGAATTGTGTGCTTCACAGGCTCCCAGCTTCTTGCAACACTCTGAATATGTTTGTCTGACTGCAAGTGATCAAAGTACTGAGTTTAGCAAGCTCGTGCTTACAGGGCAAGCCACCCAACTGAGCATGTATATACTCCATTAATTGTGAACTGAAAAATATTTGACTTAATCCATTTCACCTCATCTTGCAATTGCAAGATCAAGCACATCAAGTCTTGCAATTGCAAGATCATTGTAATCATGTACATCATGATTCACGGGGTTCAGGTGATGTGTGTAACTTCCTGCTGGCAATAACCTGATCTCTTATGATCAGGGGAACATAACTGAACGTCTTGGAAAGAACAACAAGGCTGGGAGAGTGAAAGAACATGTGGTCTCACAAAGCATGTTTGCATTTGAAATAGTGTTCCTCAAAGTTGATTATAAAATGAAAATGAGAATATGGGGAAGCATGGATGGATTTAACTGTGGACCAGATGTTGGTTTGAAAAATTATAACAAAAAGCAAAGTACATATGTTTGTGTGAAATCTGGAGAAATGTTTTTCCTTCAAGGCAGGCATCCATATAGATAAGGTTGCTCAAGTAATGTGATGTGACAGTTGCTATGTGAACTAGTGTTCCCTTCCACACATTTAAATTATTGAATAGCACAGTAAATGTTCTATAAAAGTAGCTCCTTAGAACATGGTTATGCATCTTCCTATTTTCCTCAAAGATTTAAAAAACTTTTCTGACCTTTACGATGTGTGTTGTGTGTGTCTGAACTACGTGCCAAACCTCTCTGCAGCTCCCACTAAAGTCAGCATTTGGCCCATTATGTCCCCTTTGTCTGACTCAGCTCCCTTTGTAGCTGCGTGTTTCATGGATGTGTAATGGAGCAGTGGCTGCTTGCATTTGAAAGCAGAGTGAAGGGATTGAGGGAACAGATTGAATCCATCACAGAAGGAGTATGAAACTCCCATGCAAGTAAGTGCATAACATTTAATGAATTGAATCTGGTCTTGTAAAGAGGCATCTGCCCTTGCGTGCAATACTTTCTTCATTGTTAACCCAGTACACAAAGTGTAACACTTTTTGACACATGCTTTAATAATTTATTTGAAATATAAGTTAGCTAAGTGGCATCTCCAGCCTTAAAGCCAGTGGGAGCTGGTAGAGGCTGAAGCAAAAAGGGAAACTAACCTGTGCCCATCAGCGACATTTGTATAACCAGAGGCTAAAACAGGTAAATGATGAATCCTGTTAAAGCCGTTTCACTTCCTTGTGTGTGAATTTGTCTCTAACTCATAGATGGTTTTTAACTTTCTTATGTTTGTCCTTAGTTGGGTAGCTTAGAAAACCAGTAGACAGTACACTCTTTTAGGACTCGAGGTGTGAACTCCATGCTCTTTGCAACAGACTTCCAATAATGTATATCTTTTTGTCTAAAAATGGGGATGCTAGCTGCCCTATTTGAAAATAGTAAAGATATCGGTGTTCTTGAGCACTCCTGAAATTGTGGCCGTGTACTTTTGTTAAGTGGATGTCACCACTATATGGATAATAAAAGTTCTTTTTGCTGAAATATTTGCTGCTTAATGTGTTCGTGGTCATATATGGTCAAATTTCTGTGTTTATTCTAAAACCTAATCTAAACCCTTAAAATCTATTCTGTATCCTTTGAAATGACCCTGTGTTAAGACTCTTGTTTCTGAACAGGGCTAGGGAGCAATTTCAGTGTCACTGTTGCTGCTTTAGTCTTTCTCTTGTAAATCTAGTGGCAGGCAATGAATTCTGTAGATGACCATGTAGGAGTAGGGTTTAAATACTTGTTTGTGCATATGTGAAAAATTCAGGAAGGACGGGAAGAAGTGGGGTGCCAGTTTTGCAGAGCACCTACACAAGGACCTGAGTTACGTGTAGGTTGGTCATACACTTTTGCTTCAGGGCGAAGTGTATCTTAATTATGTGTGCATATGTCTGTCCTTTGTTGATACAAACCTCTCTGTATGCATTTGAACTTCCGTGAATATCTGTCCGTGCAGAGATTTAGGAGTCTGTACTCTAAAGGCACAGATATATAGAAATTCAATCACATGGGCAGCTGAAAAGCTATTTGATAAAGTGGATATGAAAACTTTTGTGTTTGCCTTGCGTGGGTGCAAATACGGGCGTGTATGCATGTGGACAGGGGAAAGTCTGAAAGGAACTTCAAAAATGTAACCTTCAGCTAGGCAGCAATCTTTGTCCCATATGCCACTCAAGCTTACTATGCTACTGAACAGATATTATGCAGGAAGTGCTTTATTCATGTGGCACACAGGTTGTCACACCAAAGTCACATCAAATTCCTGAGAAAAATTACCTTCACTTGATGCCTCATGTGGTACTGAAAATTGGTTATCAAGGGACACAGAGGTTAAATTGAAATACTGTCATTGTTCGGCTGTCTCGCAGCAGATCAAACTGGAGCCAGCAGGAGGGAGCAGTAGATATGAGGCTGCTTGTGGAAAGGTTTGGAACCAACTTTGTATTTATTTGCAAGTAATATGGTCCCCTGTCTTTTTCTTTTTGTAGTTTTGGCAGTTTATTTGAACCAGCGTTGGTGGCCTGTTGAAGATGTAGTAAAGACAGCTGATCCTTCTAGAGATGGGCTAATTTCGGTAAGGATACTATTTTAAAGAGTTGCCTTTAGCCTGGAACTTTCCAGCTAGACCAATCATGTGTAATTGTCTCTGGTCTCCTATAGCTCATGCTTTATATAACCTGTGGGATCTGGGCTGTGTGGCTCACCGAGTACTTCATGTCTCCCGCTGCACAGTGACATGCACATTAACCCCCTCTAAACAATTTTGTGCATGCAGGTTGTGTTTCATCTGTAGGATTTATTAGTTTTTGGTGTTAGTTTACCCCCACTGCCTACTAAAGAAGTAATCAGATAAACCAAATTACTACATCAGCAAGAACTCTTCACTTTAGTGTTGCTTGACTGTCTGATGGGAGGTGTTACTAACCTTTGGAACAATGTCTCACCTAGCTAGTTACGATTTTTTTTTTCCTTGAATAACATTTATATTGTGTTCATTCTATGAAATGCTTGTTATTTAATAGTTTCAGTACCTGACATTCTTTTTCCAAATAAATTGTATCAGTAGGATACCACTGCTTTTTGTAATTTGAGAGATTTGGGTAACCTATAGTCTGTTTTCAACTAAGAAGTCAAATGCCTACTGCATGTGAGCTTTGTGTTGCCGTGAGGCTATTAAGTCAGTTCTGTTTCCTACCCAACCCTCTGTGTCCAGCTTTGGTCCTCAATGATTCTGTTCCTTTATTATCTTTCCCTAGTATCTGCCATACAGAGTTTAGTTATTGACTGAATTAAGTAGGCTTTTTGTGGGTAAGTGAACTGGAGGGATTTTGAGATACAAATCCTTGCAAGATAGAACTTGGAGCAGAAACACAGGCTTTCAGGCATCTGCTGTAACAGAGAATGAAAAAATACTTGAAAATAGAAAACTTGCCCCTTCTAGCTCATTGCTAAGAGGTAAGTTGTCATGATTTGTGGAAACTCTCATTTTCTTCTTCAGCATTCATATAAAGCTTGTTGGCACCACGTTTTACCTTGATAACCAGTATGATCTCGTTCCTTTATATTCTTCCATCTCCCTGTCCTATTGGTTGTCTGGTAAGAACCACAGCGTAAAAACTAAATGTTACACCTAGGTTATAAGCTGTTTGGGATGTACTGTGTTTATTCTCTGTTTTGTATAGTGTCTACCTCAGTAAGCTTCTGGCCCACTAAAATTCTTTGGTGCTGTGGCAAGACAGGAAACGGGAGAGGTGGCCAGGATAACACAGTGAATCCTGTCTTTATTTCACTTTTGGGTAGGAATAGATTGCCTTGATCCTGTTTCCAAAGCTGTGATTAGTGACTAAAATCAAGATACTTCATTTCCTGCTGCTTTAGAATTCCTCTCTGTGACAACAGGAGATATGTCAAGCTTTATAAATTATTACTTAATTATTCTATGCCCTCTGGATAGAGGGTGGAACACTGGGAAAAACTGTTTTTGTTATTCTATCTGAACCAATTCATGAGGTATTTTCCCCAAATTAAGTGTACATGTTTCCTGACCTCCTCCTCCCCAGCCGTTTTTAATTTTGAAGCCTTTTATGAAATGCAAAATACTATTCTCTGTTTCATTTTTCTTTGGTCTGTTTTTGTTTGTTCTCTAAGGTCCAGACGTTTGGAGAAAGGATTGTCCTCTTTGTTCTGAACTACATTATTTTTGGAATGCTGGAAGGGAGTTCGGCTAATGATGCATTCTTTCTACCTCACTCTGCCACCGAGTGTGCCAAGATACTCTGGAGAAATGGCGAGGCTGTTGCCTTTTACTCGGTCAAGATGAAAGGTAAGGTCATTTTAGAGACACATTTCCATTGGTTCCTAATAGCTCGAAATGTAATCCTTTTGTTTATCTTTCAGTATAAATAATCCTGGCTCTTATTTACATTTTTATATCAAATCTCTCTCAGAATGAATCTGGGGAACAAACCTTCCCAGAATTTGGAAGCCATCCATATTACTTTCATTTAAACATGATGGCTCCAAACTCTATTCTCAGTTACACTGAGTGATCTGAGGTACTGGCTTATTCCAATAAAATATGCTTTAGTGCAGCCAAGTAAAATGTCATGCATCTAGGAACAAAGAATGCGGGGCCTACCCACAGAATGGAGGACTGCATCCTGGAAAGAATGATATCTGAAAAAAGGAGTACGGTGGAAGTTCACAGTGGAAAACCAGTGTATGAGGAGTGGCTGGTGGCGAGAGGTGGCAATATCCTTGGATGCATAAGGAGCAGTAGCTGGGTCGTGTAGAGGAAGATGTGTGCACTAGATCAGTCCTAGAATGCTTTGTGCAGTTTAAAGGATGATGATTAATTGATTTAATCATTAATTGATTAACTAGCATAGAAAAGAAACAATGTATGTGATTCTTTAGGGATACTTGCACCAGTATAAGCTTTAGTGAAGGTTTTTTATTAAATAGAGAGTTAGTATTAATGCAGGTACGTTGCTGTTAACTAGTCTAGAGTGGAAAAGGCTTCGTTAGAATAACTTCAGGTATGCAATTGAGTATGTACCCCCGTGCAGGAGCTGGTTACCATTCTGTGTTTAAGATGCGTGGATGTCATCTTGATACCAGCAACTTAAACATAGAGAAGTTGGTATCTTTGGAGGTAGATGTGTTGTTCAAGTCAGCAATCAGTAGCCATCTGTCCAAAAGGGGAGAATAAGAAACAGCTTGAGAGCTGTACAGATATGGATTGCTTTGGGTTCCAGAGGACAGTGTGAAGGTGCCTTCTCTGATAGCGTCTCGAAGGCCAGCAACAATAAGAGATGTTCTGCTCTTCTGCTGCCTTGGGATGTGCAAAATCCTTATTCACACTGAGGTGTAGCTTGTACACCGCTGTGCCGGTACAGTGCTACTGTACTGTCAATGATGAATCGAGTCTCAGCCTATGATAAAGGAATCTATGAATATGTTGATGAACTGGTTTGTAATTGGCAAACACTTCAATTGCCATAGTACATTTTCCTTTAAGTCTGTAAATATTTCTGAGCAAAGCTTTTGGAAAGAAACACTTGTATGGGCTGTAATGATTCATGCTTCAGTAAAATAAATTTGCACAGTAGTCTGTTATGGGTGGAGTATTAGCCAAGTTGAAACTGTTTCTGAGTAAGTTGAGAGTCACAGTTTGGTTCTAGACCAGGTCCACATAAAATACAAATTCTTCAAGTCCAGCTTTGTCAGCATCTGTCTTTTGTTGCCAGTGGTTTTTTTTCTCTGCGCAGCTATATTTGTTAGTTTTTGGCCTGTGTCACAAATTACTGCAGTCTTTTGCCAAAGCCTTTTCGGGAAGCTTGAAACTGATTGTTTTTGCCCCTTTTTGCTATTTGCTGTATGCATTTAGAAAATAATTCCTCTTTCTGAAGTTCTGTGATTTCAATTTCATACCAGCCATGCTCTGACTGATCCTATTCTCTCTACTTTCTAGATGAGCCGTGGATTTATCAGGCCCAACCTAAGATAAATATCTTCTCTTAGAAGCTGTATTTCACGTGGGTGTTTTAGATTTCTTTTTTTAACTTTTTTTTCATCATAATGTAAGTTTTTTTTCCTTTTACTGTCCTGGGCAGGACATGTAGTAGGGGCAGCTTTAAGTACAGGACTTTATATTGCGCTGGACCTCTGTTACAGCTTTTGGTCCCAGGAAGAAATGATTTTCCTCTGAGCCCACCAAGTGATTCTGATTCCCTTTATTTCCATGCTCTGCAATTACTTGGCCATTCTTTATAGTTTTATTTTCTTCAGTAGGTAATTGAGACTCTCATGCTGATGTTGTATTCAACTGTATTTCTCATCTGTGAATTTTCCATTATCTACAGTATGACAAAAACATGCTTCAGTGGAGCCAAATAAGCCAGAACAGATCTGTGGACCATGGCTATTTCAAACATAAGTCATCTGCGTGAATCATAGAAACGGTGACCAAGGAGGAGAGACTCTGTTCTATCTTTGCTACAGATTTAGTGTGCTGTTGTGCAAACTAAATTTTCAATGGACTTCAGTGATTCCAATTAACTATCTTGGCAATATTGTAGAGTCATTGTCATTTGCCAGTTCCTAGGTGGCCTGTACAAAGTGAACTTGGTAATTTTGGTCCAGTTCCACGCGTCCATCCATCTTACGAACATCCTTAACTGGATCCCTTTTGATAGTCTGGCTGAAGAGGGACAGAGGGTCTTGGGCACCCGCCTTGCTCAGAGACTCAGTAACTGCAAGTCAAGGTTCTGAGACAATTTGGCAACTACTGACACTGGCCATCCTGCACCTGTTGTGTAGATAAACAGAAGACTTATTCTTCAAGGCTATCACTTTTCGTGAGCATTAGACACCTTTATTAAAACAAAATTTATTCATGACTACACAGATCATCACCCTAGCCTCTCCGGTATGTGCCTATTCCTGTCCAATGACAGGCATGCAGCATTTACCACTGGGTATACTAAAGATTGATGAGATGTACTGAGCCACTAATGAGGCTGATAAGACACTTTGTCACGTGCCAAGATAAATGTCTCCAATTTTATCTATGTCAGCAGCTTCCATATTAGACAGCTGAGGAGTTAGACCTCATTGAATGTAGCTACTTAAAGGTACAACAGGAAATGACAGTTCCCTGTCCCTGTCCCTTTCTTTGCAGACAGCAGCCTGAAAATGAAATATTTTGCAGAAAGGATTCATATAGCTACTTTGGTTTTGAGATCTCTTTTATATTCAAAGCAAAGCAACCCTGGCCCAGTGTCTGCTTTTTGCTACCCCAGAGCCTTAGAGATGGTCTTTGGAAGTGGCTACCCAAGCTAAAATCCATTTCGCACCTTTCTTCATACAAGCCTTCATAAATTTCTTTCAATACTTTGGTGGCCGAGATGGTATTCTCTAGAAATGGATCCCTAAAAAGATAACAGGATTTTATCTTTCACTGATTACATACGTTTTTTTTTAGAAAAAAAAAATTAAATCAGAATTGAAGTTAACCTGACAGATAATTAGCTGAAATCTTGTTGGATAATTGCTTTTCTCTCCCTCTGTTTTCTAGCAATAATATTTTTAATGTGCATTTCTGAGGCAGACTGAAGGTTCTGGCTGTAATAAAAATTAAATGACTACATACCAGTCAAGACATGAATTCATTTAACTTTATTGAAGCCAGAACCTTTGTTCCCCTTCTCCCATACAAACTCACACAATGGGTTGACCTTGGGTTCTATTCAGCAGAAATATTCCCCACCCTTTACACAAGCACTCAGCCTGCTTAAGGCCTGTCCAAACATGTGTGTGCCAAGCCAACTTGTTCAGCAGGGAAATAGTCAGTATGCACAACCTTGTTTTGTTTGCGTCTGTTGGATGTGGGGACTGGGTTGTGTTTTTTTCTGGTTTGTGGCTCTTTGGGAATGCTAATGGCTGTCTGCTTTCCTGCCCTTGTAATATCTGTTTACCATTTTGCTGGCTCATAAGTTGGTCATTTGGCACTCGTGACCTAACCAAACAGATCAAAGGCTTTCAAAGGGCAGACTGTATGAATACTTCCATGTCCATCGCCAGTGCTCTTATTTTCCCTGTCTCTTCCCTCACCTCAAAACTTAGTCTGTTTGTGTGTTTCAACAATGAAATAAACCTCTGAACCAAATGTGTAAGAGCCTGGTGGTCACCTCTGGGCCACCATTAGTTTACGGTAACCTCTTTGCTATTGGATGGGAACTAGAGACAAAGTGGCCTTTGTTCCAAAGGTTGGTTGGTTTGTTTATTTTATTTCAAATGGCTGTGGGCTATGACTCTTCTAATATGTTTCCCAGGGACAAGGTGAAGAATGGCTTCATGGTTTCTTTATTTACAGTGCCTTTAGACATTACAAGTTTTTGTCATCTTCTCAACACAAAATTAGGAGCACAGACATAAATCACTCAGCTCCTGGGATTGCTGCACAGCAGTGTCATCAGGATTTATAGGAGACAGACGATATGAGATAATAATAAACTTATAAGGACACTTGCAACATGCAGGAGTTCTTAAAGCTATTGACTTAATGAGGAAAAGTTTATCCCTTTCTTAGAATGTATGGTGCAACACTGCTGGAATCCAGCATCTCTGTCGGGCTGGCAGCTAACAATGGGACTGGGGATATACTCCATTTTTTGGCTCCTAAAAAAAAGAGTAACTACCCATCATGTGTTACAAATATTGAAAGGTTATAAGCACCACCACAAACCATCTTTCTCCAACAATGTGCTTGAACATGTGTTTGAAGTTAAGCATGCACTTTGATTAAGCAGGGGTGGACCAACCCTGGATGTGAATTGAGTGGTTATGTAGCTACATACTCTTGTATGGCTGAGTATGTGTGATGTGGATTCCTGCTAAATGGAGAACTACGGCCTTGACAAATCGGGGTCTGGAATTATAGTCATGTATGCTTTGCTGAATTGGCATCCTAGAAAAGTGAGTAATCAGTCAGGTCTGGTGACTATCAGCAAGAGGTACTAGACACCAACTCAAGGAACAGAAGTAGACCTCAGTTTAAGATAGCGATGGGGATGTGATGAAGAAAAAATGGATTTATTAAGTAAAAGTCTTATACTGGAATTTAGGAACAGCCATTCAATAGGAGATCTGTGAAATAGGTCTTAGTGAAGGGATAAAAGTTTCATGTCTCAAGACACTGAAAACTAGACTGAGTGGTACACTAGTAAGCAGTAAGAAAGAAAACCGAGAAGGTCTTGGTGAGATTTAAGCAACAAAATAAGAAAATGTAATCATTTCTCTTACAAAGGCCTGGATATCCATTTCTGTTTAAACTGCCATGTACCTGGATAGAAGCAGCATAAAATCTTTATAAAAAAATTCTAAAAATAAAAATAAATCAGCGAGATGTTTCTATGGTGACCTTATCCTATGTGTAGGTAGTCGGTGAACTGGTGTTGGTCATTCATTTCAGGGTTGAATGCTTATGCTGTCAAGTAGTTTGAGGTTCTGTTTTTATGGTATTCTGCGCTGGGTGGAAGTTGTACAGTGAATTGCTAATGAACCTGCTGCAATAGGACCATAAGTTGTTTAGGGTGAACATTAAAATTTTGGACCCTGAATATCTGTTCTTAATTAGCTTTCTCTTGACTCCAGTTTACGTTTACAATACATGATTGCAATATAAATCCGTTCTATTTTTTTTTGACAGTTTTCACTGAGCATTGAGTTTTAATAGTTTGGAGGCTTATACTTGAGTCTGTATTTTGTCCACATGTAGAGCATTATATTACATCCCCATGATTTCAAGTGACTGGCTTAATGAGTTTGTTAGCAAGGAGCATCTGTCCTGGTACCAGCGGGGATAGGGTTAATTTTCACAAGGAGCTGGGACGGGACACAGCTGGGATGGCCGACCCAACCTACCCAATGGCTATTCAACACTCAGTATATGAGGGGGGGGTGGCAGGAATTGAAGCTTGGGAGTGGGCTGGGCTTTTCTGGTTGGTGAGTGGTATATGTCGATTTTGTTCTGTATATTCCTTTATCAGTCTTATTGTTGTTGTTTTTCCCCTTTCCTTTGTTGTTCTGTTCAACTGCCTTTATCTCAACCCACGAGTTTTGCCTTTTTCTTCTAATTCTCCCCCCATCCCACCGGAGGGGTGTGTGTGAGTGAACGACCTTATGTGGTTCTTTGTTGCTGGCTGGAGCTGAACCACAACAGTGCTTTTTGGCACCCAACGTGGGGCATGAAGCGTTGATGACAGATCTGTCCAGAGCATGTTAAAATGAATTTGTTATATGAGTTTATTATATTAGTTAAATAGTTGCTGGTCACAATGTTGCTTTGTTTGTTTGCATGGTTGTGTTATGTAAATTCTCATACGCACTATGTACTCCCTGCGATGCTGTTATCACCTCTGAGAGAGGGATCAAGATTATCATTTTGCTGTCCTGGGTAATACCGATTTACGATAACAACACTGTTCACATGGTTATGTTGGCACATTTATGTGGCATTGCTGTCCTGCCTGTACCTTGGGTGCTATCTGTTGTAATTTATTAATATTTGCACCCAATCTATGGGGGGAAAAAGAGGGGGATACTTTCCACAGCTCTTTTGCCTCCCTTTTCTTCTTTAGGCCAGGTACAACAGCCTTTGGGAATTTTGAATATCCTTGGGATGTTTAAAACACCATGTTCCTGTTGCTATGTCTCCTGAATGTTTTTCAGGTCTTGTTTAGGTTTAAACAACTATTTAAGAATACCACCCAGAGATCTGCCCCAAGGCTGGATAGTCATGGGTGGCGTGGCATGTGGGAGAATATGGGCAGGTCCCTGAAGAACTTCTCACCTCCAATGGTTTGAAAGTTCTACTCCCAAACAACTACAGGACCCTGATAAAATGATAGAATATTTGAAAGGAAAATGCTGTGGTTATCCCAGAGAGGCACGACTCACCGCGCTGCTGGGGCCTGGCCAGCATCTACCAAACACTGCTTGACATTATGCAGCACCCTCAGGTGAAAGAGAGGGAAAACAGACTGACAGGCACTACTGCTACTCCAACCTCCGTGACAGGCACTGCAGCTGAACCAGAAAACCAACCCATGCTGGTATCAGTCGCCCCTATACAGAAGAGGAAATACGCAAAGAAATCAGTTTGCTTAGTAAGGGATGACGATGAACCAGAGCCATCACAAGAACAGGAGGAGGAGGCAGAGCCAGAGATAATCACCTGATCCCTATCCCTGAGTGAGCTGCGAGATATGCAAAAAGATTTCAGCTGCTGTCCGGGCAAGCACATTGTCACCTGGCTGCTCCGATGCTGGGATAACGAGGCCAGCAGTCTGGAATTAGAGGGTAGGGAAGCCAAGCAGCTGGGATCCCTGTCTAGGGAAGGAGGCATTGACAAGGCGATTGGGGAAAAAGGCACAAGCCCTCAGCCTCTGGAGGTGACTTCTGTCAGGTGTCAGGGAAAGGTATCCCTTCAGTGAAGATGAGGTATGCCATTGGTACGGTTTGAGAAACCCATAACAATTTGTTGTCATTTAGACGACCATTCTATTACCAAATGACCTCTCCCCACCCAGGAAAGGGAATCAGGAAAAACAAGGTAACCTGGGAGTTGAAGTATAGACAGATTCAATAGAGTAAGATTAGATAATTCACATTAGTAACACTAAAGAACCAATATTGATCCTGATACCAATCCAGAATATGCAAAGATTATAACCAGCCAATTCTATCAGTAGGAAGCTGTGCACTCCCAGCAGTGGACAGCAAATGTGGGACACTGCGAGCGCTGCGGCTTCGGGAGGAAGGGAAGGGCTCAGGAGTCTGTCACTGGGACATGAGGTTCTTAGGATCGCAGCCATCAAGGGAGGGAGTGAACTTTGCAGCAAACTTTCTAATTTATAGTGAATGTGATGTTGATGCTATGAAATAATACTGTTAGCCAGCTAGGGTCAAGTGCTCAGATCTCGCTCCTTCTCATCCCCGCACCTGGCGAGCTTGAAAACACTGAGGCCTTGAAACCCACACACCATAGCTGGCTACAAAGTAAATATTTTCACCAATTCAGATGCTAGAGTCTTCTAAAAGTACAGTCTTCCCAAGCATTAGAAGAGAAATTAGTCCTGTGTTGCTCAAACCAGGACAGTCATCCAGGCAAGTGGACCACCATAGAGAAAGGTATCCAGTACCTGAGGGAATTAGCTGTGCGGGACATGGTTTATTGTGACCCAGACAATGTGCAGTTACCCACAGATCTAGATGAAGTTCAGTGCACACGGCCTGTGTGGGGGAAGTTTGTACGGAGGGCACCATCGTCATGTGCCAGCTCATTGGCAGTAATGGAATGGAAAGGCAAAGAGGGATCAACGGTGGATTAAGTGGCTGGCTGTCTCCGGCGATATAAAGAAAGTCTTTCTTCCTCCCTCATCTCAGCTGTGGAGAAATTGTTCCAGAAGGCCCAGCAACTTGAAGAGAATACGTCCTACTCCCCACCTGTATGGACCAGTACTTCAGCTATTAGGAGTAGGCATTTCATGAGTATGTGAGTTGCAAGGAAGAAAAATCACAAAAGGGGATCCTTCCAGGAAAAGTGTCACTCCAGTTTCCAGTGGGCAGTTCCCCAGACAGAGTAGAAGGCCTGATCTTACTTCTGATCCTCTTGAAGGAACTTCTCAGTCATTTTTGTGAGAAGTGAGTAACGGATATTGTGAGCAGGATTAGAGGGACCCTCCTTCCAGCGAGATGGAGGAAAGGGACAACCGGGCTTATTGGACTGTGTGGATTCGATGGCCTGGCACATCAGAGTCACGGGAGTATAAGGCTCTAGTGGACACCGGTGCACAGTGTACTGTAATACCATCAAGCTATAAAGGGGCAGATCCCATCTGTATTTCTGGAGTGACAGGGGGATCCCAAGAGCTGACTGTACTGGAAGCTGAAGTGAGCCTAACTGGAAATGAGTGGCAAAAAACACCCCATTGTGACTGGCCCAGAGGCTCCATGCATTCTTGGCATAGACTGCCTCAGGAGAGAGTATTTCAAGGACTTGAAAGGATACCGGTGGGCTTTTGGTATAGCTGCTTTGGAGGCGAAGGAAATTAAACAGCTGTCTACCTTGCCTGGTCTCTCAGGGGACCCTTCTGTGGTAGGGTTGCTGAGGGTCAAAGAACGACAGGTGCCAACCGCTACCACAATGGTGCATCGACAGTAATATCGCACCAAGACTCTCTTAATTGCCATCCATAAGCTGATTCGTCAACTGGAGACTCAAGGAGTGATCAGCAAGACCCGCTCACCATTTAATAGTCCCATATGGCCAGTGCGAGTATCTAATGGAGAGCAGAGGCTAACAGTGGACTATCATGGCCTGAATGAAGTCACGCCACCACTGAGTGCTGCTGTGCTGGACATGCTAGAACTTCAATACGAACTGGAGTCGAAGGCAGCCAAGTGATATGCCCCAATTGATACCGCTAATGCATTCTTCTCAATCCCTTTGGCAGCAGAGTGCAGGCCACAGTTTGCTTTCTCTTGGAGGGGCGTCCAGTACACCTGGAGCTGACTGCCCCAGGGGTGGAAACACATCCCTACGGTTTGCCACGGACTGATCCAGACCACACTGGAACAGGGTGAAGCTCCCGAACATCTGCAGTACATTGACGACACCATCGTATGGGGCAGCACAGCAGAAGGAAGCTTTTGAGAAAGGCAATAAAGTAGTTCAAATCCTTCTGAAAGCCGGTTTTGCCATAAAATGAAGTAAAGGCAAGGGACCTGCACAGGAGGTCCAGTTTTTAGGAATAAAATGGCAAGATGGACGCAGTCAGATCCCAATGGATGTGATCAACAAAATAGCTGCTATGTCTCCACCAACTAGTAAAAAGGAAACACAAGCTTTCTTAGGTGGTGTGGGTTTTTGGAGGATACATATCCCAGATGACAGTCTGATTGTGAGCCCTCTGTATCAAGTGACCCGGAAGAAGAATGATTATAAATTGGCCCCTGAGCAACAACAAGACTTCGAACAAATTAAGCAGGCAATAGTTCATGCAGTAGCCCTGGGGCCAGTCCGGGCAGGACAAGATGTTAAAAATGTGCTCTATACTGCAGCCGGGGGGAATGGCCCCACCTGGAGCCTTTGGCATAAAGCACCCGGAGAGACGTGAGGTCGACCCCTACAGTTTCGGAGTCAGGGATATAGAGGATCTGAGGCCTGCTATACTCCAACTGAAAAAGGCCAAGCGGTTAAAGCCTCTCTGGTATGGAGAATAATGGCTGAAATATAAATATGGGGAAGCCTGATAGATTCATTCTATCACACTCCCACAAACCCGCCAAAGCAAATGCCTTGTGCTTATAGTGGTCGAAGCAACCACCCGATGGCTGGAAACGTACCCTGTGCCCTATGCCACCAGCCAAAACGCTATCCTGACCTTGAAAAACAAGTATTGTGGCAATACAGCGCCCCAGAGAGAATTGAGTCAGACAATGGGATTCATTTCCGAAACAGCCTCATAGACGCCTGGGCCGAAGAGCATGGCATTGAGTGGGTATATCACATCCCCTATCACGGCACCGGCCACTGGGAAGATCAAATGATACAATGGACTGTTAAAGACTACGCTGAGAGCAATGAGGGGTGGGACTGTAAAACATTGGGATACATGTTTAGCAAAATCTACCTGGTTAGTTAAGACCAGGGGATCTGCCAACTGAGCTGCCCATGCCCAATTAAAACTTCCAAATACTGTAGAAAGGGATAAAGTCCCCGTGGTGTACATGAAGAACATGTTAGGGCAGACAGGTTGGGTTAGCCCTGCCTCAGGCAAAGGCAAACCCATCCTCAGGATTGCTTTCGCTCAGGGACCTGGGTGCACTTACGTGGGTGATGCTGAAGGATGGGGAGGTCCAATGTGAACCTCATGGGGATTTGGTTTTGGGTGAGAGTAGTCAGTAAAACAAATTATATGATGTTAATTGCTAAGTAACTCTGCCACTCTATGACATCATTACTACAATTGTTATATGCCATATCAATGATACTACGGTAGAATCACTCAAACTAATCATGGATGGACTTTGATGAAAGCAAGTAAAGTGCAGCAGTGATGGGACCAGAGCTGGCTTCAGCAACTAGAGTCCAGCAGCTTGAAGATTGACATCTTCAACCCACAGAATGCGGGCATGGGCCACACCAGATACGCCAGCTGTGAGCTCTGGATGCAGCACACGGCAGTCCAGCACCACACACCATCTCTCCTGCCCTGAGGGAATGTTATAACAGATGGAGCCCAAAGTCACAAATGAAATTAACGGACATTTTAGAGGGATGGCCCATAGACCACGGGAATGATAACTGCATGTATAGTTATATATATACACGTATATATATATCAAAGACAGGGAAAAGTGGTGATTAATTGGAAAGTGTAAGATCTGGGCATGATGTAGATGGTGTAGAATAAAGGATGGATAATATCCTGGTTCTGGTGGGGATAGGGTTAATTTTCACAAGGAGCTGGGACCGGACGCAGTGGGGACGGCTGACCCAAACTAGCCAAAGGGGTGTTCAATACCATGTGACCGTCATGCTCAGTGTATAGCTGGGGAGCGGGCCGGCGGAGGCAGGAATCGCCACTGGGGAGCGGGTTCGGCTTTCCAGGCTCCGGTGAATGAGGGTTTGTACATTGATCATGTCTTGTATATTCCTTTATTAATCTTATTGTTGTTGTTTGAGCCTTTCCTTTGCTGTTCGGTTAAACCCCCTTTATCTCAGCCTACGAGTTTTGCCTTTTTCTTCCAATTCTCCCCCCCCACTCCACAGGAGGGAGTGAGCAAACAGCTGCGTGGTTCTTTGTTGCCAGCTGGGGCTAAACCACAACACCGTCCTTGAGTGAAAACCCTAGTTTAACGCTGATAGTAGTAGTTCAAGTGGTGGACTAGAAGCACATACGTGGGTGATCAGTTACCACTCCATAGAAATTGAGTGACTTACAGAGGAGTACTTACCGTGCTTTCTTAAAATGCGTCACCCAGTTTATGGCTTTGTACCCAAATGCCTTAATTAATGTCTGTACTCCTACAGAGGTGTGACTTTTGTATGCTGCATTGTAAGATTGAACCTAACCTGCTGCTGTGAGTTTAGCTATTGCTTGGATTCTACTTGGTGCTTTCTCAGGCATGGTTCTTCCTCTTTGGGAAGTCATTTGCCTCCCTGTTATGTGTCGGGTTGTTGGGGCTGCCCAGCTTCTGCTCTGTTTTCTGAAGGAGGCGAGTGATGGACTTCTCTTCCTCTGGCCCGGAGTCACTGCAAGCATGAGCAGTTAGGGGTCTGTTTCCAGTTTCAGGTGGAGCAACCCCAACGTTTTTTGTGTGGTTCTTTTCTCTTACCAACAAAAGTTTGAAGATGACTCCTGGGTATGTGTTGACAGATCACTGAAAGATAGAAATACTCTTTTTTACAGTTGTCTGTGGAATTTCCTGAACTAGGAGATCAAAGACTGAATATGCAGTAAAAGGATTGTATAACATTCTGACCAGTAAAAGTCAGAAAGGGGGTGTAAATGAGGATGCCAGTCAAGTTTCATCCTTAAGAATATTATCATACCATTTGCGAAGGCACAACAGCAGAGTGTGCAGAGGGCGAGAGTGCCTCTGTTCTCTCCTTGCAGTCATTCTGAAATTGTTATCTTAAATAGTATTGGGATTTTTCTCTGGAAGCCTTCTCCACTGTCCAGCTGCATCAGGCAGTATGGACCTTCTGAGCATTTAGATCATACTGTGTTGTGTGGTTCAGTGTATTTCATAAAAAGAGTTTGTGGGGTGATTTACCAGAATAGCCAAAAGCTAAAGGAATATACTGAGATTACATTCAGAATATTTATGCCTCTCTGGCTATAGCCCAGTTATATCTTTTTAGTGAACTTTCCTATGTACGTTGCCTGCGTACCTAGATGGTCTGATTATGAAGAATGGGAGTCTGAAAAATACTATAGTGAGACCTGTCAACCACATCCTAAGCAGGTCCTCTGAGTTTGACGGTACAAATCTTCCTCTTGGAAAGTGTTTTACTGTCTGTGAAAATGCACTTCAGTTGGGGTCACCCTCGTAGCCTGTGGAAAGGTATCGGGGCAGTATTTGTGGCTAGAATCACACAGCAGTTAGTGCAGCAATACCAATTTTGTTTTCAAGTTCATGTATTTTTTACTGTCTGCTTTCAGGGAGCCTATGTGATGGTACAACCAGTCAATGTTACTTGCTGCCAGTTTTGGATACTATATTTGTCCGGAGAAAGTACAGAAGAGGTGGCCTAGGGATGAAAATGCTGCATGATTTCTGTCAGTCTTTCATGGCTGAGGATGCCTTGGGGATCAGCTGCCCTATTTCTGCTGCGATGTATCAAGGTAAATCGTTTGATGTGGAAACGTTAGGTAAGGGTCATGTATAATGTATAAATTTCAATATGGTCTTGGTAGGATTTTCTTAATGTGTAAGAGTAAAGTACGCTTGTCTGAACTGAACTGTTGTTAGCATGCAACTGGTTACTTTTGTTGAGACATCTGGAATTTCCTGTAGAAAGGTAGGCCAATTTTTATGCAAGACAGCGAGAAACACAAAACTTATACTGCCTGTTTGACATTTTGCATTCTTACCTCACTCTCTCTTAGAAATAGAACTATGTCGTTGCCCTAGACAGTGACTTACCCATTTTATTTGACACCACAGGGAAAAGATTCATAAGATGTCATCAGGTCTACACTGTGCACATAATACTCTTGTAGATACTGCCTTTGTAAGAAATGAGATTTAATAAACCGTATACCTAGGCTCTGCTCATTCATCCAGTTACATTAATACTTGTTTCATATTGACCGTCTTTGAACATTTGGCACTTCTAAAAGATCACTATGTAGTTATATATCTTCTCTGTGTTCAGGCTGAAGTTCTGGTTTTGCTAGTAAAACTTACAGAAAACATCTGAGCTTGCATTATTTATAAAGCTGTTTTCTTTAGAAAATAATTTTTTCCTAAAGTTGGTCTCTATATGGTATACAGTCTTTACTGTCATTTTTCGGGAGATGTTTCTATTGACTTAACGACTTTAGAGCTGTTTTCTAGTAAGTGTCAACAAGATTTTTCCCTGTATCTGTTCTTTCTCTTGATCAGGATGTGCCATTGAATGTATAAAAATATACCCCAATGTATACAAATATACTCCAAGAGTTTCTAAGGTACTGCTGCTTCTGAATTCAGGAAGGAGTAGTATTGACAACATTCTTTCTCTTCTCCCAATAATATCTATTTTTCCTACGGCAAGCGTCAATGGTTTAGACACTATGGATCAGAAAGCTGCATTGTCTATGTGTTCACGCTAGCTATATATTGCAAGCCTATGCTTTCATCTCAATTAAGTTTAGAGCTAATAGTGAATAAATTTGACTTGTATCATTATCTTATTAGGTTTTCTGGGTCCTACTTTTATAAAAATACTAAAACTGTAAGTTAAATGTTGAGTATATTGAAGTCAGTGCCTGTTTTTAATTTCATTGGAACCACAATCTTATACTTTGATAAAAGAATGCACCCTTTTACTCTACATCTCTGTACTGAATGTGCACAGTTTTCACCTGCGTGTTGGTTAATGTGCTATAGAGGCCTAAAAGGAAGTAAAAAGCCATTTAGCAGATATCTCTATTTTGGTTATGTTACTTTCAGTAGCTTTTATTGAAATGATTAATTTAGTTTGGATATCCTTGGATAAAATTAATGACAGCGATCTGCTCATTATTGTAGAGCAAATGTTTACATACCAGAATTAGGGTTTTTGTTTCATCATCCCATTGTTAAACTCAACTGAATGTTGAAGATAAATTACCTTTTCTATAGTATGATGAACTACAATGGATAGAGGAGAGCATGAAAATAATCTTGTTGTTTACAGTTTACTGTCTTAGTACAGTTGATGGAACTGATAATATGGTGGTTAAGGAAAGTTTAAAAATCCCCTTTAAATTTTTTGAACTGTTTGTCCGACAACATATGCTTCCTCTTGGCTCTGCAGACATCCTAAGGAAACCTCTAAATAAGACAGTTTGAGAACATAAGCAAACTACATTTGATTGTTTATCCAAATTATATTAATGTCCAGTGTGTACTGACAGTGATAGGAGTCTGTGGGAACATGGTTTTTAAAAGCGTTCATACATCTGACAGAGGCACCCGTCTTATTCTTCTGTTAGTTGTTCCTATTTCCTGTTTTCCACACCCAAGGAAGTAAATGAATCCCAGCAATGGATTATAGGCTAGCAGTAGTAAAACGGAGGGCGGTATTGGCCCAAGAATGAACTGATACCAAGGTTTTGCTTATAAGTAGAAATCAGAGTAGCATTCTTAATGGTTAAAGCTGGAAGATCCTGAAACACCTTTCATTTCAGAGTAGTGAGGGTGAAAAAACCCACACGGCTGTTAGTCTAAAACCTGCTAAGTGTCTGGAGATAGTTCTGTGATGCAGTGCCAGAAGAAGGTGGCTCAGTAAGTCATTTCAAGTCCTGTATTTCTGCGCTTACAAGGAAGCAAGCTAGAATGAAGCAGATAGGCAGGATTCACTCGTGCCTGTTTAGGTCATTCCACATAGACTTCTCCTAAAAGCCCCAGCTAAAAGGAAAAAAAGGAAGATGAGAACAGAGAAGAAAAGATTTCCAAAGGAACTAATGAAAGTAGGTTTGAGAGCATTTCTGGGATAGAATACATTCCCTCTTTCACTGCCCTTTTCACTCATTCATGCTTTTATCCCTTGGTTTCTCCTATTCAGTTTGCCAGAAATTCTTGCAGACTTATCCCGAGGAGCAGAAGCGACTGTGGGAGGTGGAAGCACCAGGAGATTGGAGCCAACGAGTGAATATCTGGTTAAAAATTCAGATGGAGTTGTCCCCTTCAGGAAGTGAGTTAAAATAAACATGTTGGCCATGTTAGTTGTATAAAGATAAGAAATAAACCCAAGCATTAGGTAGTGATAATAAATAGGTGGTTTCTCTGTTGTTTGCACATAGGGAAACTACTGAGCGTGCAGTCCGGTTCACTGGTCTTTTCCCAGTAAGCAGGACGATTCTTAGAAATCATGAGGTAATGAAATTGAACTACAGAGCATCTGAGAGATACTGAACAAAGCACAGTCTTGGCATGAGGTGGCTGTAACTCCCATTGCAATGCACTTACAGCAGGGTAGAAGTTCGCCCGAAAAATTCCTGTTGCACAACACAATGTCTGGGTTATAGAGAGGGGTTTGTTTCTCTGAAATTATTACAAAGAAGAAATTTGTATGGCCAATGGGCAATGTGTTTAATTACCTTCAATTTGCTGCCAATACCATTCTTGGATGGAAACACAAACATTTTCATTATGGTTTTTGGAAGATTCAAAGTACTCTCCTACAGGGTAAATCCTTCCTGCTGGGAGCATTTTCTGCCCACTTCACAAAAGATAGCGACAGAGTAGGAAAACCTTTTGACAGTTCATACGGGGATCTTGTTGACGTAATCTGTTCAGCTGGCGTGGGGATCCAGACAGGCCTTTCTGCTGCATGCACACAAGCTGTGATAAGCGTTAGGTTCCAAAAGAAGGGCACACATTGTCTCTTTCTGGAAATGCAGCAAGGAGTGTTGCAGAGCAAATTGCTCCCATGCCTTCCCACATCTATCCTGCTTTGTATTGGCTTGGGGACCTTCAGTTGAGACATTGCGTTTCATCTTGTCTGCAGCACCCCACAGGAGAGTTAAGTCAGAATTTAGCCCTAGGCTGGCTTCCTCTGAAGCCATTATATTTATGTTCCTCATGCTTTAAACCAACAAAAACTGGTGTTGCTCTTTCCTTTAATCCGTCTTGCTAAGTTCAGTTTATTAATGGCAATTGAAGAGAACTATGATCAGATCAGCAAACAGAAAGAGGATCCTGGAGGAGAGTATACTTTCTTTTTTCTTCCTTCTTTTTTTTATCTTCTACAAAAACAAGTAAACAAAGAGAAACAACCCAAAACATGAGTAAATATAATTCCACCAGAGTGGCTGTCAGTAAAAAACACACGTGAGGCCTGGGAACTGCCTTGACCAGTTCTGCACGTAAATGAGATATCTACAAAAAGAGGAAGGAGGGAAAGTATAAACCAGAAATGGGGGGGAGGGGGGGTTATATATATTTATATGGACTGTGAATTGCAATGTGATCTTTATAGTAGAAGGGGGCAGAAGCACGAGAACTTGGCACTAAAATACGTAATAAAAATCTGTTTTTTAAATTATATTCTCCACTCTGGTGCACAGCTCACTGGGCATCACTTTCCTTTACACTGAATGTGCTGAACAGGCTTTATTTCATCCATCTTCAGTGGAAAATCAACCCACCATAAAACCAGTATTTAAAACAGTGTGTAATACCTTTATTATATCTGTTTTACGTACGGAATGTACTTGTGTGCTTCTTGTGCTTGTATTATCCCAGTACTGTGCATATTATGCACCCAGGGAAATACCAAGGGAGAGTACAGAACAGATAACGCCTGCTAAAACTAGGGGAGAGTTTCCCTCGTTTTGCTTTGTCCTAAAGGCAGCAGTACTCCTGCACAGCTCTGTCTGATAGCTGGTGAGGAAATAACAAGAGAATTTTCCGGAGCTTCATGCTATCTGTTGATAGTAGATAAAGCAGAAATATTTTCTGAGTGCAGAAATCCTTTATCGTCTGAGCTAGTGTGCTGCTTACCATACACGTAAAGAGAAGCTTGTGTTTCCAGAGTTGTGGTATAGGGACACAGAGAGGAAAATGATGTGGCATAGAATGGAAAATGGAAACCCCTGCAGTTGTATGCTTACGTGTTCCATATGCGCAGAGTCATTTAGATCTTCTGCAAGTTTGCAGATGACACCAAGCTGAGTAGTGCGCTTGATATGCCTGAGGGATGAGATGCCATCCAGAGGGACCTGGTCAAGCTTGATAAGTGGCCCTGTGTGAACCTCGTGAGGTTCAACAAGGCCAGGTGCAGGGTCCTGCATCCGGGTCGGGGCAATCCCTGGTAGCAATACAGGCTGGGGGTTGAAAAGATTTAGAGCAGCCCTGTGCAGAAGGACTTGGGGGTACTGGTGGATGAAAAGCTGGACATGAGCCAGCAATGTGTGCTCACAGCCCAGAAAGCCAACTGTATCCTGGGCTGCATCAAAAGAACCGTGACCAGCAGGTCAAGGGAGGTGATTCTGCCCCTGTGCTCCACTCTCGTGAGACTCCATGTGGAATACTGCATCCAGCTCTGGAGTCCTCAGCACAGGAAAGACCTGGACCTGTTGGAGCAGGTCCAGAGGAAGACCACAAAAATGATCCGAGGGCTGGAACACCTCTCCTATGAGGACAGGCTGAGAGAGTTGGGGTTGTTCAGCCTGGAGAAGAGAAGGCTCCAGGGACACCTCACCACAGCCGTTCAGTACTTAAAGGGGGCTTATGAGAAAGATGGGGACAAACTTCTTAGCAGGGCCTGTTGCAATAGGATGGTTTTAAACTAAAAGAGGGTAGATTTAGACTAGATATAAGGAAGGAAATTTTTACACTGAGGGTGGTGAAACACTGGCCCAGGTTGCCCAGAGAGGTGGGAGATGCCCCATCCCTGGAAACATTCAGGGTCAGGTTGGACGGGGCTCTGAGCAACCTGATCTAATTGAAGATATCCCTGCTTATTGCAGGGGGAGTTGGACGAGATGAGTTTTAAAGGTCCCTTCCAACCAAAACTATTCTATGATTCTGTCTTTAGGGGGGTCACTTGGGAATATAGTGCTTCATTCCTACTTACTCTGTTATGTAGAAAGCAAAACACAATGTAATTCAATATTGTCAGCTCCAATCTGGATCTATGGCAACAACCATGAAAACAGACAAGTCTTATTCTGCTCTTATTTCTTAGATTCCCATCGACATTTGCAATGCTATGTTTTGGAACACAATTATTGAGAAGAAAAATTGAAAATTCTGCTCATACTACGTTTTTTTCCTCCAGTACTCAGGATTGAATACTATCAATGTCGTTGTAAGAATTCTGCTATCATAGGTGTTTCAAAAAAGGTTTCTATAACCCTGAGGTCAGAATTTTAAATTCTGCAAGGTTATGTGGCTGCATCTAGTGGCAGTACAGATAAACTGCAGCACTCTGTTTACTTTGACTGATACTTCAATTTGGATGTGCATGGATGCATAGACATATATATACACACATATTTCTGTCTGCATGTACACATACATGTATATATACATATATATGTGTATATATATGTATAGCTACCGGTATCTATAAAAATAAAGCTCCTTAGTGTGTTGTCACACATAGCTGCAATCCTTCATTCTGAATTAATCCTTACTGTTTGAAAAATGGAGAGATTTATTTACAGCAAATAGTCTCAGTAACAGGAACACAGTGACATTTCTCTTCTGGGGCTGATTGGAGGAACAGAAATAATTTAATGTGATTTGATCCTAGTTGCTAAATCTACCAGGCAGTGAACTGAGCTGTTTTGAAGTAGTTTAGTAATATACATAAAGCATGTAAATGTGAAGCTAATGCAAAAGATAACCAGACTGAGAAGAATTAAAATCAATTTCAAATTATTGCTTATAATCCTTTATCTGAATTGGTCAGAGTATCTGCATTTTCTGAAAAGGAGGAAGGGATATGGGTTTTCTGGCTGTAAGAGATGAATGGGTTATCTATTCAGCAGAACTTTCAAGCCAAGACCCAGAGACATTTTGTTTCTAGTATGGTTGTTCACCTTAGTCTTTTGTGGTAGTGTCATCAGGCACCTTGGTTTGGTTAATTAACAAAAGCAAGGCAAGAGGGGTTGAAGGTGGCATTCAGATGGCTTTTTCTGGTGTGTTTTTAAAGTGAAAATTGCCATGGAAGTCTTCTAATATTTTTTCCTTTTTAATCTCTTTCTGGGGCAAAACTGTTCACCCCGTTTCTCCAGAGGCTGAAGTGGAGAATGCTCAAACCAATAAATCCAGACAATCAGATGTGGACCAGATGAATAAGGTACAGTGACTAGTTTGCTGTTTTATGACTTTCTTTTTCATTGGTGGCCTTTTTCCTTTTTAGTGAAGTAGTGAGGTTTAAATATGAGACACCATCACAACTATGGGTGTTTTGTACTACTGACCCGTAGGTTTATGTAGGTAACCATAGCTGTATAATAAATAAACATACACGTATAATTGATTCATATAGCTAATTTATATAGCTGTGGTAGCTTGAGAAGCTAAAGACTACAGGATAGTTTTTGCTGAATGTCTTAGTTTGATCTTTACTGAGATACGGAAACTGTAACGAGCTGGAAAACAGCAAATTCCAAAGTTTGTGTGCGCAACAGCTTTCTGAACTGAACTGTGAATTTTTTTCCTGTGCCTATACAGGGGCTTGTGTGTGACACCTTTAGAATGAGTAAGCCAAGCTCTTTACGGTCCTAATTATTTTATCCCACGACTGAGCTGCAGATCTGACTGTGCTTAGATTTTTGCAGGATGGATGCCTAAAACAGGCTGAGAGGTTTGAATGAAGCCTAAACCTAGTTAGGGGAACATGTATCTGAGAAAACAAATCACAGTAATTAAGCTTTTCCAAGTAATTAAAAAAAAAGGAGAGACGAGTGGAAGCAAAACAAAGAGCTGTAGGGGTTGTTTCCCCAGCACATTTTGGTTGCCGCACAATTAAATCAGTTTGTTTTCTTCAGACATGGGTCTCCTGGGGAGCTATGACAGCACTGGCCCCTGTGGTGCACGTTCTTGCGTTATGCGCTGCGGTCATGGCTTCAGAGCCCACCCAGCCAGATCAAGGCTCTGTGTCAACTCCCAGTTTTCTTTATGCTGACGCTTCTGGGAACTCAGGCAGAGCAGCAGGAATTAAGCTGTTCTATACAAACAATGCAGCTAAGTTTCTTGCCTTGCATGTTTATGGTTGCCTTGGTTGGCAGAGGCGTTTTATATTAGGATCAAGTCACTGTTTATGTTGTTTGTGTGTAATTTGGTGTTCCCTCTGTCTTGGTTCTAATTTCAGGGCGTTGAATACATTCCTGGCATTGGGAAAGTGGCAGGAGATTCCACAGAAAAAAAAGATGACACAGCAGCAGCAGGGACTCTAAACTCACAGAGTCCTGAACAAGAGGACTTAGAACAAGGTGCAGGCAATACTCAGCAGTGCAAAGGATTCAGAAAAAGAGCAGACCCTGGGGGCTTAGTTGGAGACAAGGCCACCAAAAAATTTAGAATTATACCATAACTGCACTTTCAGAAATCAGCAAAATCTCAGTGTGGTCTTAAAAATTGTAATTGACTGTTCATAATTTGTAACGCTGGAGAGATTTCTTCAGGTAAGACAGAATGTTTTTTGCAAGGCATATGTTCTCCATCTTGTGATTTGTTTTAAATAAAGCTTTTGTTTGCTAATTGTCGTTTTCTTCTTCTTCTCACCAAGTAATTAAGTAGTAGTTGAGCCTAATTATTTCCCTGCTCTGAAAAGATTTTATTGGATTGCATGAGATGTCCAAAAGGGAATAATTGGAGGGCTTGTAGATACTGATGTAAGAAGATATTTCTATGGAAACCACATCCTGCATTATGGAAGAGAGATACCGCAACACACATTGGTATCAGAATGACAGCTGTAACCTTCCTTTCAAAGAGAACAACTGATGTTGAATTGCTTTCATTTGAGTTTTTCTAGCAGAAAAACCTGCCTCAGACCCTGTGGTGGACAGGATGGCATACAAAGTCCATTAACACAGAAAAAGTTTGGTACAGAGAAGAAGAGTGAGCAAACTAGAGGCCTTAAACTACCTGCATGGCGTAATTGCTCACACATAGCCCTGTCACCCTGTTTTTGTTTAAGGCTGTGTTTTAACATAGCATTTATTCATGTATTCAAGTAATTCCTCCCCTGTTGAGCTGCTCAGTAAACCATATGCCTGAGACACATCGAAATCAGACCTTTCTAGGCATGTCTTTAAAAAAAATAAATTAAAGAAATGCTATAATTGGAACCTAGAAGTTTTTGCCAAGAGAATTAAAACACTGAATTGTGTGCCAGCCTTAATCATGTTGCTATGGTTCTCTTGTCTCAAAGAGAATGCATTTAGGACTAACTTTATAATCAGTTGATCTTCATGTTGTTGATTCATCAAGTCACAAAGGGCATGCTGTAAAGACTGCTAGAAACTGTGTGTCCTCCTGTGCAGCAGCCTACATTCTTACTTAATTTATGGTAAATGCATACCTTTTTTAAAAAAATACAATATTTGTGAAGAGTTACAATACCAGTTGCTCCTAAGTATGATAGAAAATGATTGTATCTCTCCTCATGAAAGCTCATTCTGGAGTTGCAGTAGCCTAGCAAACTATCTTCATGTCTAGTTGCACATAACAGCCTATATTACAATTGTCAAGGTAAGGTAAACTGGAGTTGTTCCAGCAAGTGGGGACTATTAAGTTTGATCTGATCTAAGTCTTTCAAGAAAATTTTACTTAAGGTGGCCCAGGAAGCTCTATATGAATTTGGATTAGAATAAAGAAGTTGGATAAGGTACTGTGTGTGGAATGGGCAGACACCTAATTTGATTAAATTCATTCTATATCTAGGGACACTTTGAGTCAGAGGAAAAACCAGCAATTTTTCGGTATCCCCAAACTGAATTTCTGTCTCATCTCTCTGTTATCCAGTGATCCACTGGCTGCATTAACAGCCACTTTACTGACTGTTCTCACAGAAAAGTTGCTCCTTTCCTCTGCGTCAGAATTGTCTTCCTTGATTATGTTTTGCTTTTTGTTTTCTAAAGTAATGCTTTTTCATCAAAAATGCTTATGATGGCAACTGGGCATATTATAGAAGTAAGCAAAGGTGCATTTGATGAGATGGTGTTGGCAGATGGCTTGGTACTTTCTAATCAAAGAAAGTGATCACGTCATCCTTCTAATCAAAACTTGTGACAATTAGGGATGTTCTACATTCAGTTTATCTGCCCTGCCTGGCAAATGAAACACACCAAGCAGAAACAGTAGAATAAGAGGATACAGACATTTGCCTATTACCTATATCCAGTAAAGAACCGGAGCCAGGAGTTCTGAGATCCTACTTAACAGTACTAAACTCCTGGACTACAGGTTGCAGGAAGATACAGGCTTGCTCCATATTATTTCTGAAATGCTGACTTACAGAACAATTAGCCTGAATGTTGATTTTCTTTCTTTATTTCTTTCTTTTTTTTTTGGTGTGTGTTATATTAGTACTTTAAGTTTTCTGATTAGTTTAGAAGCTTGGACCTGCAACTTGTACTTGGCAGTCTGGATTGCTTTTTAGCGAGATCACAAGAATCCTAAGAGGGTCTGAAGCAGAAACAGATCCAATATCTTCACTGTCTTAATAGAACGTAACAGGAAAAAAAAAACCCACCAGCAGCACAAACATCTTTTTCTCACAGTGGAAGTTCTTTTATTTAAAAGAAATCTGCATTTACTCAAGGGTAGGATTGTTTCAGAGTGCTGGAAAAGTTGGCAAAGGCTTGAAAGGCATTCCAATTTTTGGAGTTAAGTTTTCAAAACCTTGGATTTAATCTCTCTCTGAATCTGCACTCTGGTGGTTGTGGCTTGACACATTGGTATTTCTGCTTAGGAGACAAGGAGGTAAGTGTGTGTGCATGAGAGATGGAAGACCTGATGAAAGGAAATTTGTACCTATTGTTCGGATAAGCATAGACACTTAAGTCCGGCCTACAAGTAAGGTGTTAGACAGCAGCGTTAGAGTTAGCAGTGATCTGGGTGGGTGTGTGCCAACTAAATAAAGTTTTTGAATTGCTCTCAAGAAAAGTAAACATGGATTTTAAGGCTGGAAATTTCATTACATTAATCTGTCATGATGTTTCACATAATGTAGGCCAGACAATTTCATGCATGGTTGCTATATCAAAAATCATTGGTTTTGGTTGAAACAACCCATTTTTTAGAAAGATTGTTTTGATGTGACAGTTTTGATTTTCAAATGTTAGGCGGTGGGAAATCTGCCATATTCCTTGGCAAGTTGTTCTAAAGTTTCGTGTTTACAAGTGCACCTTATATTTTTTTAGTCTGAATTCATTTTGTCTCCCAATGATGGATTTTGCTTTGCCGTTTAATGCTGAGCTATGGCTGTGGTACTATCAAGATTCTTTCAGTGTGAGGATGCTATAACCTGTGGCTGTAAATTATCATGGGGTTCTGTTGTACTTGTGGGTGTCTTAATGGTGAACATGCACTGTAAAACTTAAATGACGTGGAGGAATTAAGAGGTATCCGTTTTAATGTGTTGTCTTTAATGGCCACAGTGGCTGCTGTGTACTATTGAAAATGTGCAGCTGATCCGGCGTCATCTTTATTATTACCACGAGATGGCACCATTACATAGCTGAACATTGTCATCATCTCTTGGGTGCTTGAGAGGGTGCCCAAGGTTTTAATACATCCCTGGTTGGCTTGACTTCTTCAGAGAAAGGCTGCCGGGTCAGGGGAAGGAGCATGAGGTGCGGTAAAGCTTGCCTTGTGTTTGCCATTCAGTCTCATTGTATCCCTGGAGTTTACCTTGAGTAGGCCTGGGACTGAGGTTTTCAAATATTTGTGAAGCAAAGATGAAGTCATACAGTAGCGCGAAATGCAGACTGCACCCAGACTGTGTCCCTTCATCTTCTTGTCTCATCAGGAAGCCTGGGTGGGATTTTTCCCTGTTGTGTTTCATGGTTTCCCAGCACTAGATGGTTCTCTGCTCAAGTAAGTTGAACATCTAATTTTCTGGTTTTGACCCTTCTCGTCTGCTACATACTTTGCTTCAGAGTACTACTGATCACTTTTCTTCATGTAATAGCAGCAGCCATATAATATGGTATTAATATTCTCAGCGTTCAAAGAGCAAGGATGGTCTATATTTGCTCCAAAGACTAAATTTCTTCCTTTGCTACTGTGTTTTATATGTGACCATTACAAAGGAGAGAAGAGCAGATTAAGTAAGCAGATGATTTAATTTAATTTTTATTTTAAAAATTTTAAAAAATGTTTAATGTTTAGTTTAATTGATACAGTAAAACTTCAGTGCAAACATAAAGTTGTACGTTAAAGGCAGTTCTCTGTGCTAATCAAAGATTGTCATGGAAGCATTTCAAAGCATTCTCAGTTCTTTCACCTGCTCATTGTAAGCTCAATGCTAACTCTGTTTTTGTGGCGATTTCCCAGTCCTTCAGGCCTGCAATATCACACTCCATCAGTGTGGCATGATGCATCTGTCTGCTAAATGGTAGGAGCTCTGTGCAACTCATAGTTTATCACATCAGTAACTTGGGCTAATATCCTTCCCTCCCATCTCTGTGGTGACATTAATGTATTTTTGGGATCTCTTTGGACACTCATGGACTGCTCATGAGGGATCTGCTAGAAGTCACCTTACAGAAACTTCTGATGCCTTCTTTCCGCTATGGTTTTTGTGTTAAAGCTTTAGAGGTTTAGAAATACAAATTAAAAACTTCTAAATAACCACTTTTCACTTGTATTACTTGATTATGAAAAGTGAGCCATCCAAAAGACTGCCTTATAAGTAGGTGCCAAAGTAGAAAAAAACAGCTAACTTGTCTGAGCTCGTTAGTCTGAAAGACGGACTGACTTGGCACCTTTGCATTGACTGTGCCCAAACAAAGGCTCAGTGACATCCTTAGAGCTGAGTGCCTAGCTGACGTAATTGGGATTGATTCGGTCTAACTGACCCATGTTCCTCAAGAAAGCCTTGGCAGATCAGTAAAACACAGCAGTTGATTTGCAGTTGTTTAGGGGTGGTTGAAATCACATTTTAGTGTCCTTCCCTATGGATGAAGAAGGGAGGGAGCAGTTTAAACTTCATTACCTACCTGGATCCTTCTTAACATTTATGTATCAAGGATGTTGCAGAAACAGACAAAATGAAGATGTCTAAATAGAATTTCAGCTTTGTCAAATCTATTGCTCAACTGCATAAACAAAGAATACATCCAGCTGTAGTTGGTTGTTTGCTATTGACTTAGGCCTTCCTTTATATATTTCTTAGTACAGATGAACATGCAATAAAATCTAAGTACCCGGGAGACAAAATTAGGAGTTTGTAATTAGCTTGCTTTTCAATTTGTTTCCTCTTGCAATCCAACTTGATGGTGAGGTCTCAGTTTAATCTTCTCTATTTGCCTTAGACTTTATCCTTGCTTTATTGAATTTTTCTGTCTTGAAGGTTGTTGTTTTTTTTTTTTTGGTGGTGTTTTTTTTTTGAAGAAATCTTTTTGGTTTTAATTTAAACTGAAGGCTCCATTTTTGGAAGATCAATAAACTCCATCTGGAAGAATTCTTTTCTCCCAGCCACCTGACACTTAGATGAAGTTGAACTTTTTTGTAGTTCTTAGGGAGGAGATCAGAGGTTGCGTTCACCATGATGAGTACATTTGGGGATGTTGGTATTCATTCATTGACATCTGATTTGTAAATTAATAGCTCAGCCTCTCTGGACTGTGGGATGTTAAGGGTCAGTGACCATGAGAGGAGAAACACTTTGGAGCTATGTGTGCCCTCTGGTCAACAGGAGTGGCCTCAGCATAATGGCCTTAATTTCATGCTGCTTTTAGAAGATACAGCTGTGCAGCATACCTTCAATCCTCCTACCTGAACCAGTAATCCCCTCCCAGCTTCCTGCAAGGAGGGGAAGAGAAAAACCCTTACTAAAAGGATTAGTCCAACTGACTCATTTTCTGTGTTTCTTCTTGCTTGGTGTGTCCCCTCTCTTCTAAGCCTTTGATAAGTATCTTCACTAAGATGCATCTTAGGTAAATGCTGTCTTCGAGCTGCATGATATGAAAGAGCTTTCTGATTCCCTCACCCTCACCAGATCTTGGGGCTGGCTCAGTCTTTTTTAAAGCTCTTTCTCTTGTGCTGCATGCAGAGCCCATCTGGTGTAATACAGACTGAAATGCTGCTTTTATCCTTGTTTGCGTAGAAGGTTGGTGGGTAAATCAATTGGAGTGAAAGACGTATTGTCCCTCTTTGCTCTATGTCACAAGCACAAATATCTTCCTTTTAAAGCGCCTCTTGGTAGAAGCCAAAGCCTTTGGTACAAGCCACCTCTGCTAGTTTGACCTCTTTTGTGCATCTGGAATGGAGGAGCAGCTCTGAGAAGCACAGAACAAAACCAGCAAAATAGCAAGAGAAAAGGTCAAGAAGGGGTCTTGCTCCCTGTAGACATCAGAAGTTTCTGCAAGATGATATTTAGCATGTCCTGCCTGAACAGTTAAGGCATCAAAGACACTAGCACTTCGATAGGTAATATCCTTGTGAGTTGTCAAATAGATCGCAAAGCACATTGCTCTGCCACGCTGGGGATGGGAGGGAGGGACCTTACGTCTTTCTACTCATTGAGGTAGCTGAGACTGAGAGCTTCAGAGAGCCTTTGGCTTCCAACAGATGGATGTACCATGCTGTGCTCTGTCCTTGCCTGGCTTTTGACTTACAGGCCTAAGCTTACAGAGTGGTGCTGTGGTCCTACAGAGGAAGGGTTTCTACCAAAGCCAGACCTGACATCAGTTACAAGCAATAGAAGTGCTTGATTTTTGCTGCTGTATTTTTGCCTGGTCACAGCCTTGCAGCGTCTTAGTCTCAGACCAGCCAGTCTCTTTGATGCAGCATAATTACAATGACAGAGATGATTCCCTGTCCCCTCCCGTTCTGGCAACGGGATCCAAAGGGAGGTAAGATGTCTTCTGTTAATTCACCTCTCAACTTTGCAGGGTCAGGACAAACAATGTCGCCTGCCCTAGCCAAGGGAAAAGGCCACTAGTGTTAGAAATCCAGGAGGCAGCCAGTATTCTGCTGCTCAGGACCCAGAAATGCTGGGAAATACAATCCTGGCAGCTTTGACGCTAGATTGTTCAGTGTATTTGTAGCAGTGGATTGGTGTAGCTCTGATCAGAAAGAATCATCTTTGCCAAATCCTGTGGCTGAACCCCTGCCCAGGACAATAAGCTCATATGGTGATGACATGGGCTGAGTTGTGTTCTTTATTGTTGTTATAGATTTTTCACAGTCCCCTGGTTTCATCTGCAATTTTTCATGCACAGGCGCAGTTCTGCTTCTCTCCTCTTGTATCCTGCCCAGGAGTAGTGCAGAGCCTCCGACAAGTCTGCTTTCCCTCACAAAACCCTGCCAGTATCTGCAATCGATTCAAAACGGCTTACCCTGGATTCACTTGTCCTTACTCAAATGTAAACATGGACTGCCAGGTTTTATGTGTAATGCCTGAAAAAAAGGGGGGAAAAAAAAAAAGAAAAAAAGAAAACAATCAAGCACAGAACAGAATTCGGTTGATACAGAGGCACACAGTATAATGCCACTTTGGCCAAAATCTTTCCTGAACGCTGGAACTCATCCAGGGTGAAACTCAGTGTCGCTGCTTTCTGTTGCCAACCTCGCTCGTTTAAACAGCTATACCTGTGTGCATCAGTCCTGCCTTTCTGGCCACAGCCCCCAGGTAGTCTGAGCCGCACTGTGTCCCGGTGGTGAGTATTGATGGAATCCCACGGTGTGCGCTGCTGCTAAGGGAGCAGTTTGAACCCAGGGATGCTCGGACTAAAGTCAGTAGCCAACTAATAGCACCACTTGTTAAGAAATGCCGTTTGAATCTGTGGCTTCTGGTGCTGAGGAGTGAATGTGTTGTGAGTAAATATTAGGCAGGATATATTTTCGGCTTTATTAAATTCCTTTAAAGCTTTCCAAGTCATTTGCAGAGGCGCGGATAAGCGCTTTAGCGAGATGGTAGGTTAAGGAAGAGAATGAGACTGTTGGCTTGGAGAAAGGGGGGTGATGAATTAAAGTGCCTTTGTGGAAGTAAGTCTCTTTCCGCATCAAACTGTAGTTTCGACCTTCCTAATTAATGTTGTTGTTTTTCTTCTTACTGTAGTGCAAGCTGTCCTAGCCTGACCTATCGGTTCACAAGATAAAAGGGGTTAGCTAATCAGAACGGAGATCCCCTCTACTGTCTTATCCAAATCTTTACTAGAAATGTGATATCCGTGAACATAAATAGAACAACACATCTAAGAACTGTGTATCTGGGAGTTTAAAGGGGGGGGGGGGTAAAACAAGAAAAAAGTCCATATTCCATTGTCGTTATTTTAAAACTGAAACTGAATAGGTCAATACCCCTTAAGCTTTTTGGTCTTTAATTCTCTTAATGGTATGGCAGAAATCGTTAATTGTATTATTAAAAAAGCTTTGAAGACTGTATTAATGTAATGTGACCTCGGATCAGTCAAGATCACATTTTCATTATGATTAAAAGATTCCTTGTCCTGAAACATTGATCTCATCTCCAGTGGAATGTGTCGGGCAGAGAGGGGCTGTCTCCGCGGCTGGGCAGTAGATGGCAATATTGCATTTCGTTCTGCAGCGCGCTCTGCTGGAAATGCTCACCTCAGAAAGGGGCCGTGAACTTTTTCCCTCAGCTTCCAAGAGAGCGTTTGCACTTACATAGTGTATTAAATATTCCAGAAGCAAAAAAAAATAAATTGGAAGTTACGTTTCGGATCCGTATTTCTGCAGTAACGAATGTCAGGTGCCTGAGTTACAAACTGCGTCACCCAAACAGCCCTGATCCTGGGGGTCAGCTCTGAGAATGGGCGTTTGCGTGTCGGGGACCATCAGCATTATTTGTCTTGTAGCAGGGGTTCAGTGAGGCAGCGTGTGTCCCCTGGAAGTAACATCTCCCACTCGGTTACTGTGATTTTTTCCAGCTTTTTGGTGGATTTTCCACCTTTGCATCAAGAGAGTGGAAAGTGTATCAACTAGTTTGGTTTATATCGTGATTGGGCAAGTTCAGAAAGGTACCTAGCTAACATGTCTTCCTCTGTACTGTAATATTGGGACAGACCTTATAGCAGGTCCTGGAGAGGATGCGAAGAGCCACTTTGCAAAGAGCTGGGAATCAGGAAGGTGTGTGTTACAGGGTCTTACACACATTGACTGTGCTGTGCCCTAACGTGCTATGCTGCTGAGGAGGCGGACAAGGATTTCGGAATGAAAGTGACATTTGGGGTCAGCAATTTATGAAAATGAAATACGCTGTGGCAGCTTGAAGATACGGTGTATGTAAAGTGCTACTCCTTCGTTGTCCTGTGGGCATATGCCACGTATCTCCACAGTTTAGTGAGGTACCAAGGTAATTGCCTTAAAACTCCTTGCTACTCAGGGTGTCGCAGGATGCTAGCGCACACACGCTAAGCGATGGGAAGCAGAGGGGTGCGCTGGCTGGTGTTAAAGCTTCAGTGCTGCTGACTTTTCTATAAATAACTGCTGTCTGCTGTAATTGGTCACATCACAGTCCATGGTGATCTTTTAGATTATTGCTGGCTGCTGGAAAACTCCCGGAGGCGTAAAATAGATACCAGGAAGATCCTGCACCCAGCAGTGTGTTTCCCCATGCGGCACAACAGGGTAAAACAGAAATAGTGTTTACCAGGAGCTGGTGAAGCATTTTCTGCAGCAGGAAGGATGAAAAAAAAAGAGCTCGCACCTCTGAAATGATAGCAGCAGGCCATCTCTCATGTAGGATATTGCTGGGTCTTGTGGAAAGAGAAAATCTTCATAGGGTTTCTAGTGGTGAACTGAATGGGTATTATTATTCGCCTCTGACTTACTTACGGGTATTTTTCAGCTCTCCATAAAATAACAGTGTCTTGCAGTACATGAAAACTAGAGAGAAAAAAAAAAGTAGGTAGTCGGCTTGTGTAAGATGTGTGTGGGTAAAATGTGTAGTGTTCTTTATCCTGAAGGATTCAGGACACTTCACAGACCAAGAATGCTGAAGGCTGCCTGCCACCCTCCCTTAAATGCAGCCAGCTGGGAGTGGAGCACAACACTGAGGTAAAGCTGCCCAGCGTCAGGAATCGATGTTTTTATTAAGGGAGGGCAGAAAAGCACTGGAGTTAAATGTTCAAGAACAGATTTGAGCGGAAAGGGTTCAGTTGCCAAGCTTTGCTTGGTAGTGAGCATTTGAAATTGTTGCTATCCTGAGAACTGAGAGCCACAGTGAACCACCGTAGGGCTGTCGTGGCTCTAAGGCCACCAGGTGAGTGTGGGTTGTGTGTCCCCCGCACACGCTTCATTTCTACCTCTGTCTTAAGCTGCATTTGCCCCTCTACAACACACAGTGCGGTATGCTGCACGCATTAGAGAATACATGCTTCACTGGCCTAATAAAAACTTTGCTCGTGTCGACAAAGAATTTATTAGAACTGAAATCTTTCCAGCATTACACAGAAGCTGGCACAGAGAACAGGACTGTGGAGGGACTTGTCAACAGCCTCTCAATTGACTTTTGCTGACTGATGTTTCAAGATTAGGTGCTATTGTATGGCATTTCATGTAAGAAAGGATTGCTGTGAGATCTTAGCTTCTGTCCTGGTTATTTGCTATTGGTGGGAACTCTTTGGTTCCAGCAGTTTGGTTCTTTGTGATTTGGAAGAAGCATTGAAAATCCACATAGCTTTGGGTCAGAAACATACTCTCCTTCAAAATATGCCAGGAAAGCGTCAATGTGACAGAAACGAGGTAAAAAGTCTATGGGGAAGAAAACAGGAGGATGCCTTCTGTGGCCTCAGACAGCCCTACCAAGTGATTCCTGGGGCCTGGCTTGAAAGCATGCTATATTGCTTGCTGTAAAAAGGCAGATACTGTACAAAAGCCATTGCTCACTTATGAAAAAGTCTAGGCTATTTTGGCACACATTTGCTCATCCAGGAAAGAATTAACTTGCTGTGATTGGGCAGGGTGCCTAGTTGTTGTAGGACATTATCTGCTCTACATTCTGAAGTCTCCAAAGCAATGAAGAGTCTGGCCCTTATGCTGCAGAGCACTCCGCTAACACGAGACTGGACTAAGACTTATGCCTGCTGATCTTCAGCCTTGGTGTCAGCCCTGCTGTATGACAGTATCGGTTTATGTGGGTGAAGATGCATACCCAGAGCCGTATTTGGACCACCTGATCATGTTTAACTTGGTTTCTGGTCTTCTTCCAGCCAGGATCCACTATACTATATAGTGAGTGTTCTCAATTGTTCATTGTGCTCATGAAGTTACATGCCTACATCTACCTTAGGTGCCATCATAAGCAGTCTGCATATGGCCTATGTGTATGGCTGGTCTTAAAGTATTGCAACAACAATGTAATGATGTAATGACTAATTTATGGTAATTGCCTCTGAAAAAGTTAAAGAAACAAACAAACTAGAGAAATTGTGGAGGTAACTTGCAATAGACTGGAGAAATGGGAGGAAGAACTTCAGTAATATCTGAAAATCCAGATGGAGAATTTCAGATGTTTGCCTTTGTTTGAAGACTGCGTAGGTGGGAATTCAGCACTGGGACTCCTCAAACTAAAAGTGAACAATGTTGAGAGAAGACAATACCTGTTCAGAAACAGCAAAGATAGTGAACCGTGAGAAGAAAGAAGGCTCTGGGAGTGTAAAATCCCAGCTAAAAGCAATGTTGCAGTCAAGGAAATGAGCACATCTGGTGTAGCTCCTTGAGATCCAGCAGCAGTCCTGAGTGACCAGTTTGTACTGGGAAAAGACAACAATGAAATAAAGAATTATGTTTGGAGAAGATTGTGGTCTGCAAACTGCCCTACAAAAGCTTTTCTTACCATCTACCTTTGAGGACTCTGCACCAGAAAAGAGCTGCTCCAACCTTCTGAAGTCAAACTGGTGTTTTCCACGCTAGTCTGTGCCAGTCTGGTACCTTGCAGAAAGATAAAGGTAAGCTGGTGAGACACCTTCTGCCTCTTTCTCTTATTCAAGCAAGTCTTTCTCCTTCAGATGACTATTTCTCATTGCAAGTAACTGAATTTGGGAGGGAAAGGGAGTTTCAGCTCCTAGATTGCTGATGTAGAGTTAGATTTTTGTTTCACTAACAGCAGTTGGGTGGGTTTTTTTTTCTCAAGTCTTCAGGTACCGGGAAAAGAAATGAGCAAACCCCTCTGACACCAGTTTTCACCATGACAGTAATTTGAGTAGAAACAGCTTTGCCTGCAAATAAATAAATAAATATTATATGAAAAGCTTTGGATGGAGCTGCCATGTTCGTTCTTGTTTCTAAAGCCCCCACAGGCCATGTCACATATGTGGGTCGCGAGGTCTATCGATTATGTGTCAGACCCTTAGGTGTCAGTAATCAATAACACTAACCTGCAGAAAATGCGGCAGAGATTTGCTAAACCAAGTCTTCGCATTGTTCTTTTGCTTGCATTTAAGTTTTCTGTGCCTCGCTAAAAATAACAGAATGCATAGCAGCAAAGGCAGGGGAGACAAAAACATCATTTGGCTGCCAACTCATTTACTGTCCATTTTCATCTGATTCTGCATGATTCTTGGTGAGAAGGCAGGATGAGGAGGGGCAAGACAGGAAAGGGTATTTCCAATTGAATGGCTTCTGAGAAGTAGAAATGAAAGTGATTGAGTTGGGAGGACCTAAACATTTTGACCCCGACAGCTTATTAATATTTAACAAGGTGCCAGATTTTTCTTTGACACTGGAAATTGTTGCGACTGTCTGTCTCCAGCAGACTGAATCTGCTTTCTCAGTCCACCATATCTAATGTACCTGCTTCCAGTCCTGAATAGTTCTTATTCACAAATGCTTTCCTTTATTTGCTATTTCTGAGAATAAAGAAGGTAGTTTGTCAGATTAAGTTGCAAATTTTTTCATTCAAACTTCGTATCTCTTTATGTTCTCAATTGGTCACTGAGCAGACTGTGGTTTTCTTGTGTTGATTGTGGTTTTTAGAATCAGTCCTCAAATAACTTTTAACAAAACATTTATTTTCCTTTTTAGTTTGCAGATTGCTCGTGAGCTGTTCACTGTGACAGTTACGTCTTTTAAATGTAAGCAGCTCTGATGAGATAAATATAACCATTTGGAATTTGTATTCTTATTTTTATTTGTATTAATGGAATACTTCAAGATGGTGTATGAAATTGGGATCCGATTGGGGGCAGGGGGTGGGGTGGGAAAGAAAAGTCTACGCCATAAAGATAATGCAGGATCGAACGAGCAATACTCAATAGAGGAGATGAAAGTAGGATAAAATAATATCTTTATGTATTATTTAGGTGGTCTGCATCCCCACTCTTTTGGTGCCTGTCTCTGTCTCTCTGCATTATCTGGTGGATTAGCTTCCTAATGTAGATCCGTAGACCTAAATGACTCTTCCAAGGTCACACGGAAAGTTTGTGGCAGAGCTGGATATTGAACCAGTTTACCAAATCTGAATATGTTTAAAAAATAAAAAAGACTATCAGACATCTGTAAACATTTATCTTTGTGTACTCCAATTAAATCCATGAGAAATTAAAAAATTCCATTTGCTAAAGAGTTAGTTTTGTGTTAAAGTGACAGAGAGGACCCCTAGGTCAGAGAGCTGTTGGGTTCGGCTTTAGAAATTTCCAGTCAAGACCATGAATTCTCACTGCTATTTTTGTGAATGCTCCACAACATGGGTGCAAACTTTGAGATCTCAAAGTGTAAGTATTTAGGGTTTTCTCTTGGAGATATTTATCCATCTACTTTGGCAATTTTTTCATTGCACCCCAAGACCGATGTCAAGGAACTTCTGTCTGTTTTGCTCGTTCGAAGAGTAGTCCAGAACATCTTTTAGTATTTTATTTTATTTTTGTTACTGCTCTAGCTGCTCTGTAACGTCTGATTCTGATAATTCATCTCTTCCCCTTAATAGAGCTAGCAAACGTTTGGTGATTTGAGTTTACAGTGTGTATTTATGCCTTGCCATTGGGGAATCAGCTTCCATTTTTGCATTTAGAAAGTTTTAAAATGAAACCTGAAAATATTTTCCCTCTCTTTACAATGTTGAAATTGCAAAGCACCCTGTTGCTGCCTTGAGCTTCCTGCATTGTGTAAAATCAGTCATTTCAATGATAATCCACTTACAACTGTGCTCAATTACACACTTGTGCTGTGAGTTGCCAAGTATTTGCCTAGTTGCAGAGGATAAAACCTATTTGGAAAAACTGGGTAAAAAGTGAAAGCCAGGAGGGATAAACCTGGAGGGAAAGGCCACCAGAGGAGGAAGAATGCTTGAAGTTGGGAAGAGAGATGGACATAAAGAAGAAACGTGGTAAATGCTGAAAAGGCGGAGAAAAAAATCAAGAAGAGAAAATGTGAAAGCAGTGTGGCTCGGTGGATGAGGTCTGGTCCAGCAGATGGAAGAAAAGATTTATGCCCAGCTTTGCACGTGAACTTCTAGGTGACTGTGGACCATTTGTATCACCTCCTTGTCCTCAGTTTCACCTCCTGTAAAATAGGTCCTGTGGTACTTACACTCCTCTGAGATGCACGGATGGGAAAGGCTAGACAAGAGCTGCAGTAATACTGGTTATTCTGATTTATTGTTTTTCTTTTGCTAAGCCAGCATTTAGCCAATGGCACTCTGGCCTTTCACTTGGAGGAGAACTAAAAACCTAAAGAAAGAAAAACACACTGCTCCTCGGTTCTCTTTCGGGAAAGGAGGGAGGCTTTTAATTATTTAAGCATCTCCTTTTCATGTTGCTTCTGGTTTTTAAATCGTTATCGTTATAGTTGTTAAGGCTATAGGCTCTACATAAATCATTTAAATAAATAATAAATAAGTCATATCATTAAGTAATACACTGGTATTATTTATGGCTGTAGGGAGAGAGTAAGAATACTGTGGATAAGATTGTGTTTAAAATGAAAAGCAGCCTTTGTTAGGGCTCATCATTTTAAACACCGCCTTCTGGAATTAAGGCATTAGCTTTTGGAAACTGTCCTGGGAGGTGGATTTGCTCTGGAAGAATTAGCCGCCGCGTTGACTGTCTCTGATTCTGCTATCCATTGGGCACATCACATGTCCCATGGCGTGGCCCCTGCTGAACACAGTCCCGTCTCACAGACCACTTGTTCCTCTTGTTCTTGATTTTTCTCTCGAGAAGGACCAAAGGTTTTGAGTCGGGCAGCACTCGGCACTGTGATGTTTTGAATGGCAATGCTGTCCTGGGCAGACACTGCAGCCTTGTCAGGCTTTGCAACTGCTCAGGTCCTACCGCGGCACACGTAGAGCATCGCCTCCGAGTTATTCCTTTGCTTAAGAGAGTGAAGACCTGATATTTACTGGGCTGCTCTGAAAGTCTTGTCTCACAGCTTTATCGCTGAAATCCTCTCTCCCTCAGTAAAAGCAGAACCAGTCATTTCAAATTGGAATATATATATATTTATAATACGTTATTGTAAATAAAGTTAGGATTGTATCACTTCAAAATCTTATTTCTGAAGTGAAAAATCCAATTAATTTTTAATATATTGTAGTTGGAGAGTGATCTATGTGATTTTTATTTCTGCTCTGAATTTTTGTTTGCCCGATTATTTTTCCTTGGCTGAATTTTCCACACAATTTGAGTATTTGAAAGAAAAAAATTGTCTCAGCTAGTCTTGCTTGTGGCTCATCATTGCCAAGTGGCTGGGGACACATCAGTTCTGTAATTTGATGAAAATAAGCAAGACAATTATATAAGAATTATCAGTGGGTGATGAGGAGGAGTATAATTTTATCAATAATTATGTATCCGTGCAGAGTGATAAGCATCTTTACTGAACTGGTACCTATAAACGCCTAACTGTTTTTCAGGAGCACTTCTTAAGTCCAGATGAGTTGTGTAGTCCTTGAGGCCTGCCCTGAACGTGGCCACGCTGCCGTGCGTGGGAAGACCAGCGCATGGTGGTAGTGCCATTCCACACCACACACAAGGATGAAGTCTGCAGGGAAACCTTGCAATGCTTCGTGTGCAGCAGGACAAGACTCAGAGCCAGACAGCATCCCTTGGAGGCTGCTCTGTTGCATAGGTAAAACTTTGGGTGCCTTTTAGTCTTGAGAGACAAGACCAGGGGAAGGAGCTGGGCCAGGTACTGGTTGCTCTGGAGGGTTTGAGACAGAAGTGGAGCAGAACCAGAAGGGACAGCAGGAGGAGGCTTTTGCCACTGTGGGGTGAGGTGGGACAGAGCACAGCTCCTGTTGTTGGGACACACTTTCCTGCTTCTCTAAGATGTTACAGCCTTACATTTTCACCTTCTCCTCAACCCCAACAATCACAAATTGCAGGTGGTTCCCATGCTGTTGACTGCTTTTCCTGCACCTTGGGCCAGCTTTGGTGGGAACCATGCCAGTTCTTCTCTGGAAACAATTGGTTTTCTCTTCCTAGGGACATGCTAACTTTCAGACTGGATTTTTGTGGTATGCAGAGACTCAGAGACACAGACCGTGAAAATATACGAGGCTGCCTCCACCCTCAAGAGAAACACACGGGTGTCCTGGATTAGCAGGAAGTGAGGAGCAATTGTTACCAAGTAGGTACTTGCTACCAGGCAGGTAGTTAGCTTTGTGATCTGTGAGTCCTTTATCCCTAAGCACACATATATAGTTTTACTTTCTGAGGAGCTATGTTCCACAAGTGGCTGTTTGCCTGTGTCCTGAATGCCTTGCAGAGTTTGGGATAGAATGGATGATGCATTATCGTCGTAACTTCACTGAACTCATTGATGTTGCTCTTGTTTATGCCTCATTTATTGTTGTGCATGCCATTTTCACAGGAATCTTAAAAAAAAACTATTAAAAACTTGCATTTCAGATTCAACTTCCACGCACCTGCTTGAAGTTCTAGAGTAAGCAGGACTTACCTGCTATATAACTGAGAAGTATAGTTTTCCGCTGGCAAGCTCTGTCTTCAGGATGTATAAACACAATTTCCTGGCCTTTGCTTTTGAATCAGCTAGGTGGACCTGGCTCCAGTGAGGTGAAAAAACTCTGAAGTTTCTTTTCCCCTGGGGCAGGATCCATCCAACTCATTGCCAGTGAGAAATACCACCAAGTCAGCATGAGTAACATTGGGGAACTTACTGCTGTCCTTACCCGTAGTGCAAGTCCCCAGCTGGGACTTCAGCTCACTGCACTTAAAGGCAGAGGTTCAGTGCACTGAAGCAGTTAGTGCATTTAGCCAGCCCACTTTCTGATCCCCTCACCCAGTCCCACCAATCACTGACGTAGTTTCCTCCTGCTTATTCTGAATTGGATTTAATTTTCTTTTAAATAATTCTTAAGTGTGACTTTTTCAGTACAAGACTGGGAACTATGACTAATTATAAAATCATTACATGATTAAACTCAATTAACTTCAAATAACCCTTGAAATTTGCTTAATGTCAGCCCTTGGCCCTGCTTGAACCAATAAATATTGCTCACCTTTTGTAATGGGTATGAAAAGAGGTGGTTGCAGAGCATGATTGTTCAGAGTCAGCTGAGCCAGAGAACAGCCTTACAGAACAGGGTTAAACTGGTCCCGAAGACTTGAATACTGCCACATCAAGAAGGGAAACATAGTCTTCTCCTGCTAGCTGGAATATTTTTTCTCCCAATATTTTTCTCTCAAGTAATAAAGCTTTGAAAATAATTTTTAGCTTTCCATTCAATGGTCCCAATGTTAATAAGGGTTAAACCTCACAAAACCACCAAGGCATGGGAAATTCCCATTTAGACCAGGCATACCAAGGCATGGATGAGTGAATTGCGCAAGGATCAGTGGCAGGAGCAAAATCCTAAGAGTTCCAATGTCCTATTTTATATTTTAGCTAAAGCTCTTGCTTGCATAATGCTGCAAGTTTCATATAGCTGTATGAGAGAAAGAGCCTCTTTTCTCAATTATTGGGCACATCTGGTCATTAGGGGGTTTTGTGGGTTTAGTGGGGTTTTTTTTTTCACTTTATGAAGCCATCTCTGGATCCAGTCTGTCTTACAGCTAGATCCTGGCAAGAGAGCTGGCAGAAGCGTGCAGAAGAATCGCAGCAGCTATATTTCTGTTTTCAGTTCCTGTGAGGACAGAAGGGGATGTCATTATTGCTACTGTTCCTGGCAATCTGCTCTGACTGGGAAACTGGAGTGGACAGTAGCATTGTTCTCACCAAAGGTTGACAGTAGATGATGGATAGAATTTTTCCAATAGGTAATTAGATGGGCATGGTAACTAGACAGTCATAAAGATGCCTGATCGTCTACTCACAAATGTCCCTCGTATGGTGTGCTGGCCATGAAATGTTCTCAGAATTTTACTGACTTCCAGCCCTTCTCCATGAAAAATCTCAGTGTTCCTGCTGGGTCCTGCCTGAAAATGGATTTAGAGGCTCCTTGGGAAAAAGATTTCAGGTTTTTTTCCCCCCTTTTTTTTTCCTTTTTTTCCTTTTTCCTGGAGACAGCACATAGCTCTGCAATTGCTATTGAAATTGTAGTATTTGGGAACTGGCTCATAAGGAAGCAGGAAAACAGTTGATTAATGCACCTATGTGCAATAAAGCAGTGTGTTTGGTCTTTGGATTTTCGGAGACTCAATTTTTTTAGTCCGTTTACGATGGATGTGAGTGGATCATTGGTGTGGACTATTAAGAGTCTCCTTTTTTCTTTTGATTGCTGGAACTTGTGTAGTTCTTTGTAGACTCTTGAAGGACATCACATGAGATCTCAACCCATCCATTAAACAATAGAAGTAGTGAGAGAGAGAGACAGGATGTAAACACTCATCCCTAAGCATAAGTGTTTATATCCCCAGCTTGCTGTTTGAGTCTGGTTTCATGGCTTGGAGTGCCCTCGGGTCATCATTGAGCAGCTTGTTCAACTGTGACTTCTGAATGATGAATGTCTCCACTTAAATTACAGATCACTACCCCATAACAAAAATCACCACTATTATTGGCCTCTGCAGGGGCACCAAAGGGTGACTGGACAGTGGTGGAGGGCTTCACCTGCTACGACACTGCTCTCTCCCTGACGATAAATGGAAATTTGTCAACGGTCTGTCCCGTAGGATGTGTGGTGGGGAAGTTTGGCTTGGCACTTGCCGTTCTGTCTTTTTGCTATGGACAGAGTTTTACTGTCTGTGCTAATGCCCGTCAGATTAGTGAGGGTCAAAAGCTGAATACTTGGATTTTTGACCTTTGAATGAACTTCACAAAAAATAAAGACAAGGAAATCAGTTCTACAGTGCTCTGTCCAGTACTTGGGGATGGATTTGAACACCAAAGGATGGGTAGTTCAGAAAGACAGAGACACAGTTGTGTTCTTGAAATCAGAAGAGTGTATAAATTCTCCTTATCTCTTTGGGGGAAAAACCTCCCCTGTGGGTCTAGCTCATGCTTGCTGTTTATATTGTGTTTTTCCTTTTGCCTTGACAAGTGCTGATAAAAACAATTTAAAAGAAACAAGTTGGGGTCCAAGATGGCTGGGAAGTGAAGGGACCATTACGTTTAATTACTTGCATTAAAATGGTTTGCAGACTGGAATTATTTTGGGAATGTCTCTCCCCCTGTTTAGATAGACAAAAAGCTAGTTATCATAGCAGACTGCCTGTTCGTCATCTGCCTGCTGGGGGCAAAGCGACATCCTAAGAAGTCCTGTTTTCCCCTCAAAAAGGAGGCAGTGCAGCAGAAGCAGCAATGGTGTGCGTGCAGTAAAAGTTTGGGCCGTTGTGGAGTGTGCTGCAGCCAGCGCAGAGTTGAGGCAAACGTTTGGCAGCAATTTCCTCCCAGCAGCCTGCGGACTTTCTCTTACATTGGTCAGTCAAGAGCCAGTGGTAATACCTCCCTGCTGCCCCCTGACAGATTGATTTTGACCCTTAACTTCTCCTTCCACCTGCTAATTAATTGAACACGCTCTCTCCCAATGCCCTTTCCACCTGGTGGTGGCCTGGTTTTGTCATTCTCCCATTCTGCTGCTGCCCTCTCCACCTTTTGGCTATTTGTTCTGAACACCCTCTCCTCCTCCTCTTGCTCACCATCCCAAATATAGTAATTAATATTCAAAATATTTGGATATCCAAAATTTTTTGGATTTTGATGACTCCCGGCGATCTGGTCTCTAATGCCTACTGCTTGGTGGGAACAGGGAAAGGGGGAGTGAAAAATCAAGGTTTTCCCGTTTAATTTGTGCTTTGTTGCTGCTGGTTTGACCTTTAATCAGGTGTCTGGCTGTGGTTTGCTTGCTGATGGTTTTTACAGAATGGTCCCTTGTAAATATATACAGAAAGGGCAGGAGAGTAACTGGAGATCGTAGACCACTCTTTTATTTCCTGGGAGCCTATTAAAGGTAGTTTCCAGTTTATCCATCCATCTCTCTGTCAAGTTGCCTCCTGTGTCCATCCACTTGTGCATTTATTTAGTGGTAATAGTAGCTACTGTATCATCCTCTAGGATTGTAACAGTATGTTTCAGAATAAAGCCAGAATGCAAAGTGCACTGAACCCATTATAAAAAAATAAAAGGGCTTTCCTTGATGGCATTTAGCTCAATAAACACAGTTTGTCAGAGATGTCTTTATCTCCTTACATTTAAGCGATTAAATGTTGGTAAAAATAGCTTCAGAAATAAAACATGAAGAGAGCTTCTGGCAAAGCCCTGTCCAGTTTAATTCATATATTAAATATTTGCTAGTAGGGTCAAAAGCTGAATGCTTAGATATTTTGCCCTTTGAATGAACCTAGCTAAAATAAAGACAACGAAATCAGTTCTGCAGAAGCTGTCTCCAGAATACGAGGATCAATTTAAACATCAAAGGATGAAGAGATCATACAGACAGACAGCCATATTATTCTGCACAATTAATACTCAGAGAGGTGTTTCCTGAATTCTGAATCTTGTGCAGGGAAGATAATATTAAAATTCCAGAGTTTTAATTATGTAAAAGATGGTCCTTGATCCTTAGCTCCTGAAAAACAGAACAGTTAGTTTATTTTGCATTAATGAATGTAGAAAACATCCCCCAGTCTGAATCTCTGCATTGATGCAATCTTTTTACATTCAAATTAGCATCTATATTTCTAAAGGTAGTTTTTAGACAACACAATAAATAAATGATATGCTGGTAACCTCCAGATGGATAAGGTGGTGCTCATGCGGCATTTACAATGCAAATTGGCAGAAGATTGCATAATGGCCGGCTCCGCTGATCTTGGGTAGCAGCGAGCAGGGAGGGCTGAGCGGCGTTTCGGGTCTGGCGCCGGGCTTCACACCCCGGCACGCTCCTCGTGTCCTGGCAGGGAATGGCTCGCTTGGTCGGGGGTTCGCTCCAGAGCACAGCAGGTTTGCATGGAGGGCAGGATCTCTCATGACTCTAGCTTTACTAGAATCTGTGTCTCAGACCACCGGGTTCAAAATGCGCTATTGATATGCGGTGTAGAGTTAAATTGTGGAAAGGTTTCTCCAAATTGGAGCTTATTTATTTTGGGGTTGAGGTCTTTGATACCGAGGTCCTGAGAAGAAGGGAGAGAGCAACAGCCAAGTGCTCTGAGCGACTGGAGCTGAAATTTGCCTGAAGTCTGCTGTAAGTCTGTACGTCTCCATGTAGGCTGTGAGCTGTGAGTCACACTTGTGCTTTGGGTTTCAATAGTAGCTTTAATCTGGTTTAATAATTTCTGTATATGCCTTATTTTAATAAGATATTGAGCAGGATTTCAGGATTGGGGTGAATGATTTTTGTGATTCAGAAGTATCATTTTAGTGTTGGGATTTTTTGATGGCTACTAAAACTTCAATTCTAACTTGAACTTTCTTTAGGCACCTAAATAAGTGTCCTCATTTTTGTTACATGATTTCAAGAACTCCTGTGCTTTTAAAGACAATACCATGAGTTTTAAAGTTACCTAAGCATCAGACTTTTAAAAATCTTAGCCATGATTATTGTCTCACTGTGTATCTCCAAAATCTGTTTGTTTTTTAAGTAGAGAAGTGTATTGCATGATGTGGATTTTGCCATACTGTTTAGTTTTGGATAGTAAATGGTATCAAGAATGGATTAAAACAAATAAAATAAGGCCCAAGGTCCTTATCTTTGTCCATTGAAATAAAGGGGAATTTTGTCATTTACTTCCATTGGATCTATCGGAGAAATTCTGGGTGGTGATGAAGTACATGGTATTTGCTTAGCTTGGCTCCTGCGGTAGTCAATGGAGTGACTTGACTTCAGAAGCAGAGCGTTGCCTTGCTGTACATAATTAACATTACAGTGCTGTGGGTTCTGCATATGAAAATCCAGGCTATTGTAAATTGTGGTTTCCTTGCCAACCGTATCTCAGCTCTCGCACTTCTGTAGTTGTCTCTATGATGCTTTGTGCGGTATTATTACCCCTCACCTAATGCTGGAGCTGGGCAGATCTGCAAAATCTAGCTATTATTCTTTCCATTTGAAATACATTAATGTGAAAATAAAATTGAAATTCAAGATGTTTCACTTCCCAAGTAATTCTATTCTGGAAACATTAAAATAAACAGGCTTGACATTGGGAATGTTTCAAAAAGATACTTTTTTGGCAAATGCTCGTAGCTAATGAATTTGCATTCATAAATGTAACCATTTATATCAGAATTGTGATTAAAGCATTAAAATTGACTCTTCTGCCAAACTGTAGGTCATATAGCTTGAATTTCATGTTTTGAAAATTTCATACTTGGAGCGAACTGCTTGCCAGCAAATTAAAGACCAAGACTTATTCCCAGGAATTACTTTCTGGTGAAGTTCAAATAACGAATACACGTTTGTGTCTGTGGAGAGGCAGGAAGCTAATTTCGGTGGTAGTGTTGTTCACTGAACATTATTTGGGCAAGTGGCTACAGAGAAAGGTTTCTTGAATTTCTTCTTTTTTCTCTTTGATTTGTCCCCAAAAGATACTGGTCTGGCTGGGTCTGCAGCTGTGGGCAGGGTTCATTGGTTCTCAACAAATTTTTGCGTGTTCTTGGCAGCATTTTGTGAATTGGAGATGCCTGTTCAAAATGCCAGGAATAGCTGCAAGTAGTGTCTCAGAGTGAATGTACTTGTACTCTGTGCTTAAGGTATTAGCAAGGCCTTGGTCCTGCTCTTTCCTTCTTGAGACAATTGTTTGCATTGCTTGATTCCATGTTACTTTGATCTAATATATAGATCAGGAGATAAATCTTGTTTTTTCTTGATCAAGGTTACTTTGCAGATGGAAGACCTCTCTAATCCAACTTATGCCATTCTTGGTGATCCCCTAGGATGCAAGTGTGAAGGCATGCCTGGGAATGAGTGGAGTATGGCAGTCTTCCTCCCCCATGGTAGCATGGTACTACATCAGGAGTATAGTGCAATTGCGCCTTAAAGCTCAAGGAAAGAGAGCAGGATCTGGCACCACCCATCCTGTGGTGGAAGCCACCATGTTTTATTTTTACAAGTCTCTGTCCTGCTATAACCAAAAGGTAATCAGGCCAGAACCACAACAGCTGTAATTTGGTGGCTTTGCTGTCTTCAGTGAAGCCGTGCTGTGGGATCCTGCTCGGTGACCTCCGCCTGGCTGTGTGTCCTCTCCGTACCTGCCCTCGTGATGTCCATACTTAACGTTTATGGTCAGGCTAACTGCAGCATCTACGGTGTCATTTGATGCATTGCCCTTAGCTGCAAAAGTGAAATGTTATTCTGCTTTCCTTCTCGAATCGGATAGATATCCTCGCTGTTCTTCTAATTCCTTCACAATCCAGACTTGATAAAGCCAGATTTTGAGGCCAGATTAGTTCCTGGATTGCAGCGCAGCACTTAAGTCGGGTGGGTGCAAAGAAGAGGATAGTGTGTTGTCCTGTGAGGACAGGGGCAAGGAGGGAGAGGTTGGAATACCTTAGACTGCTCCTGCTGCCAAAGGCAATATATTGTCAAAGTATGGCCTAATTTTCTTACCTAGGGTGTGTTTAAAGAGGGATTGGCATCAGGAACAGGCCATTAAGCAATTGAAACTCTAATAGAAAAACATAACCTTATCACAGATTTTTTTTAAAAAAACCCTCAGAAAATAGCTCAAATATAAGGTTAATTGGAGCCAGAAATGTCAAACTAATGTAGCAATTTACCCTGGGAGACTGCCCTGGCCTTTGAGTATAGCAATAGTACAGACTACTGAGTAGGATAGTGAAGAAATATAATAGGATTTTATGTAGTCCCCTGTCATATTAAACGTTCTTTGCAATTAATTTCTTGTTGCAATGTTATTTTCACTGACCTATTTTTTTTTGACCTCCTACAATCTTTAAGGTACCAAAGTAGGGCATACGGGAATTCACATTTCTTAAAAAAAAAAAAAAAATTAAAAAAAATCGTAACTTAAACCATTATCAATATACACATTGCAGTGTAGATTGATATTAACTCAGAGCAGTATGAAGATGCCATTGGCTCATTCCACAATAGCCTTTAGTCTGTAAGCTGTACTGATCCGTTCCGTAAAATGCTGCTTTTGAACAGCTCATTCAGAAACAAGGGGGAGTTTTCTTGGACTGAGTGTTCGAGGATGTCTGCCATGTGAATGAAACACGATAGGTGGTCCTCTTTCCCTCCTTCTGGTTGCTGGCTCCGTTTCTTCTACTGTTAACTGGATGTCACGCTAAGATAGCTTGGTATTGTGATCCGGTCTGATTAATCCAAAACTGCTGGACTCAAAATTAACGATGAAATCCTAGAGTTGTGGAATAGCCAGGGAATCCTGGTAGGTTCCAGCTATTCCAACTCTAACCGTATCCCTTTCCACCTGAGCTGGATACGTAATCCATTTTCATTTTTTAATCAAACATTACTGAAGTGATGTGCTATATATATTTTTATACAACTTCCAGAGTTTACTACAGAAATGGCTGTATTTCTCTGGAGGCCTAATGTTTGCTGAAAGCACCTCTTTGTCTGAAGGTGTGAGTGGGTAGGATAGTCAAATCCCAAAATAGATCACTCTGGGGGAGTATGAAAACTCCATGACAGAGACAGATAAATGTCTGCTAGAAACAATCAGGCGGTTTGGGTGGGAAGGAGACCTACGTGATCGCTGGAAGTCCCTTTCACTCCTGTTTTTCTATCATTCTAAAAGATGGGAGAGTGCTACCCCAGGAGAGTAGACCTGGTGTCCAGGTTTGCAGTCAAGGTGACCAACTCAAAGGAGGGAAAACAATACAGGCAACAAAACTTTCTGATCTTGAATAAGAACTCTTAACATAAGCCCAAGTGTGTTCCAAGCAAATGTCCTTAATGCTTTTCCCTGGGGTAGTACGGGTTTTTTTTTTAAAAGTGGAGCTGGAACCAAATTTCATTGAATCAAAGAAGCCAGCATTAATCAAAGCACATCAAAGAGGTTCCTCATCAGTTGCCTGGAGCAACAGAATCTACAGCGTATCATCTTTCTTATGCTAAGCTGGAGGAATTCAGAGAAGAGAATTTTGTCTGTTTGCTCTCAGATGAACGCAAAAATGATATTTTCAGGTTTTGTTAATAGTTCAGTGAATTGGTCTGTTTAGCCATCGTAATTTCTGAGTCCCAGACTTAGACTTCTCAATCAACCAAACTAACCTTTAAATACATGGTGTATTTGCCTCTCTTGGCACAGTTACAGAAGCGCTTCCCACTCTTACGTTGTTTCTTTATGTTCTCTGTCTCTCTAGGACATTAAAGTGGTACATGCACCCCCACCCCCCTCCGACTATGCCTTGTTGCCTCACTACAGACGCACGTTTCACTCTTAGCTAATAGTACCCAGAGGGAGTGAGCAACTCAGCTGGATAAACAAACGTGTTTCCCTGTTCAAGGGAAAAACCCTCCCCTTGGATCAGTATTTTCTGGTGTTCCCCAGTACAGAAATTGAAGGTGCTTGTATTTACTATCTATTTCCAGAAGATCCATTTGTTACCTAAAAACTCACGGACACTCAGTTCAACCAAGTGATTACTCAGGTGTAGAACGGCCTGAATTTTAGATCTCAGCCAGATTTATTCTTACACTTGCTTGAGCAGTTGATAAATTGCTCACCAGCAAAACCTCTTTGTCCAGCCTGGGGAGTTTCAGGGCGGCATTGACAGACACCCAGACCTTTCATGTTGATTGCATTTACCAGAAATAAAATCCAGCAACATGTGAGTATTATGATCAACCTGCACTATCGCTGAGGTTGGAGCTGTGCTTTTATGGTTTTCTAGGTGACACGTTGTGCACCTCCTTACTAACGAGTCCCAGAGCATTTTGCAGAATGCGTACCCATGGGCTGAGTGCCGTACCCCAGCTCAACGCTGGAACGTGTTGGCAGTTCAGTGCGAGTGACACTTTGCTCTGGTTGTTAAAAGAGGAAGTGAAGAACAGAAGTTCCCCAACTGGAACTGCAGGGGGAAATTTAGTGCGATAGAATGCAATTATCCAAACTGGAATATGGCCAGGATCCTGGAGTTAATAATACCCTCTGCTCTTGCAAAAAGTGCCATAGAATCTTTAATGACCGCTAGTGGTCAGCGGGCTTCACATCACTTCTCAAAGATACATATTAAACAGATCAGAAGTGTAGGCGTTTCAGGCTTTCGTATAACACAAATATTTCTGGATGGCCTCTGGCTGCAGCCATCAGGTTCAGGAGGGAATTGAGTTAAACAGCGAGGGAGGAGACATTAGTCTTAATGAAAATGATCCCGTTAAAGGCAAACGACATGCAATTGGTGAAGAACAGCTGAGAGGTACACTGAAGTACCCATAAGGTAATATTTGGGTACACCAAATCACCAGTCATCTTCGGTGCCCATCAGCAACGTGTAGTTTGGAGGAATGGCATAGAAAAGGTTAACAGAATCCTTTGTATAATAGGGTCAGCTCCTGTGGAAATCTGAATTATGAATTTACCCTGATTTCTGTAATAGTGGAAGCTACGTGCAAATGAGTTGGGAAATGGGTGTAAGTGGCAAGATTACATTGTGTTAATTAGCCTGGCATTGACGAACTGTACCAAGCCTGGGAACCTCCACAGCAGGAAAGAGAGCACATCACAGAGAATCCCTTTCGTCACAGCTGACTTGTGCCATGGGACTTCAATTAAAAACCAGACCAGGCCACTTTTAATGGCTTTAATGAGAAATTAGTTTAAAAAAATACATCTTTTTTAAACTGTCTGTCTACTTTTCTACAGTGACGGTAGATAAGGTGCTAATTATCTGTCTTGGCTGCTTTTTCTGAGCACAAGGTTTGTTGTTCTGTACTGCACCTGGCACCGTAGACTCTGATGTTTGGGATCAGTGGGCATTACTATACTACCAGCTGTAATAAAGAGTAGAAGGCCAATGATCCTGTATGTCTGTTGTTAAAATGAAGAAAGACTTGCACAGTTCTCCCCCTTGGTACATCCCAGTACATTGGTACTTACACCATAACAGTATTATCTCAGGGAATATAAGTCTGCTACAGGGTATTGCCACTTTAACCACCTGAGCTTCCTTTTAGTTCCAGTTTCAACTCAGTGTCAAAAATATTACCCCTGTTTAAGATTAATTTGTGACAAAATGTCATATTAATACAGCTATATTTCCCAGGGGATAAATATGGCCTTTTGAAGAGCAGCCATGGCAGAGTGCTATATAGGACTATAGAGAATTATCAACAGGCTTTTGCTTTAGCAAATGTCATGCTACCAGAAGAATGGTGCAGTTTGCGGGTAAGTATAGTGTACGGACTGTTTTATTGCAAGAGTGAGGTTATGATATTTTCTTCCTATTAACCCATATCTCATCCCTAATTATATTAGCACCTCTCAGTGACACCTGATTAAGAATCTGAGGAGGCAACCGTCAGTTATCTATAAATCCATCAGCATTGGATCATGTTTATTTTTGGCATCTTAGCTATTTTAGGAGGCTGATGTTTACCTTGAGGTTTGTGCATCATTGGTAGAATTACTTCTGATTTACACCAATGAGTGTGCAATCACAGTTGAGCCCTATGTGATGCTGAGGAGTTTACTTGTAAGGGGCTAAATCTAGCACCAGTTGTAAGCAACTGTAATTCCAGTGAAACCAATAACAGCTGCACCTGCATGTGCTAAGGCTGACTTTGGAACAGTTCATCAGGTATTCTCTTTGTACTGAAGTAGAATAAACTTTGTATTTCACGGCACCTTCGGTAGCTGTAGGACGCCTTCGATATGTCTGAGCTATTGAAACCGAACTTCTTAACAGTCCTCAGATGTAAAGAAAGCGAAGATGAAAAAAAGTCCTAAAAGTAATCTCTTGCCTCACAGCATTCCACCAAGATGACTCAGAAAATGACAAGGGAACCAAACTGCAAATTAGGCTCTAGTGTTTGTTGAAGACACTTGCCACTGGTAAAAATGAGTTATTGAAACAGTAAAGCTGAAGACTTCAGAGAAACTTTGATTGACAACAATAATTACAGCTATTCTTGTTCCTATAAGAAATACAGTGCAGGCTAGGCATAATAAATGTATGAAAATGATATTCTAAATCTGAGCAGAAGTAGATATATGTCCAAGCAGTTTAAGTGTCTTCTGTACAAATTTCTGTGCATTTTTATGTGTTAAAAGTAGCAGTACTTACCAGGCAGGTGTGCAGATTTGCTTTACATGACTAGTAAGCTAATCATCAAATGTTTTCTAAATAAGCCTCTGTGACTAAAGGGTGTCTTGCATCAGTAGTGTTCAGCCTGGTGGAACAGTTTGGGTTCGGTACCCAAGCCAGGCTGTGTGGCAGCAGGGTCAGGCTGGGGGTTCTGCAGAGCAGGTACAGTTCATGGGACACTTCCACCTGACCTTTGTGTCCTGTCTCTGGAGGAGATGCCTAACGATTGCTTGAGCCTCATCCAGATGCTGCCAGAGTGGTCAAATGATTGTCTCTGTATCAGAGGACAACCCCGTGCTCAGCCTGAGCTTCCACAGCATTCCTCATAAGCAAATAGAGGTGGGGCACGGGGTCTTCTGTATCCACATGCAGCTTGGTGCCTCAGGTGGGGAAGCGCTGCAAAGATGTAAAACTAAGAGCTCTTCTTTTTTGGCTAACGAGGCTTACTCATATCTGACATGTATGTGTTACCGAGCATCAGGCTTTGCTAGACAGTGCCCTAGAACGGGGATGGGCACAAAAGGGTCAGGAGTACTTGCCTTAGATGCTCTTTCTTATGTGTCTGTATCGTCTAACGCTATGATGGACTAACATATGAGAATATAAAATGATTGTTTTGTAGCCAGTAACTTTTGGCTTTGTTTCCCCAACTCGATGTCTGCCTTCTATTTCCTTCTCTTGCTGTTGCAATTATGCTTGTTACCAAAAGACGCTGTATCCTTCCCAACCCTCTCACATAGCGAAGGCAGGCTTGTAGCTGTACTCTGCTACCAAGTGGTTCCAATTGCTCCACCAGATGTTTCTGCTATGAGAGGATCACTTTCCCCCTTCCCTGTCCTGGTCTGAGATCTGGATTCGTTGTATGACACCAGGCAGGGTGTGGAAGAAGGCAGCACTGTAGCTAACCCTTCTTCCAAGGCCACAGCAGTGCAAAGAAAGTGACTGTAGACCAGTGGTTGGTTTTATTGAACCTGTTAGATCATGTTGCTGGGAGTTGTTCGGTAGGGTTAACATTCACAGGGAGAGGGAAAATAAGAAGTTAGTCAATCCACAAGTGCTGAGAAAGAGTTAAATTAATGGGGGAAAAGGAAAAAAAATTTCTTAATGCTGCAGAAAGATTATGCTGCCTTACTTATCAGGTTCATGCTGAGCCCAGTCATAATTGGAATGTACCCTTTGTAAAGTTTATTGGGTCCTGGGGCAGCTTGTTACTGAACCGGTCAATTAATCTATTTTTTTTTTTAATGAGTTAGGGGATTTCCTTTTGTGGAAAATCACCAGGAAACCTGACCAAATGCCCACAGCTTGGGGAATGCGTGGCCTTAACATATAGAAAATCCTTCCTCCACAATTAGGAGAGGAAATAGACACCTCCCCTTATGGGCAGCATATTTGACCAATCCAGGGACAAAATAGATGGGATTTCACCATTGACTTGCAGGTTGTCGAGGGAGGATCACCATGAAACAAGATTACTTGAATGCAGCTTAGTGTTGAAGGAAATAAAACTGTTGAGTCTCCCTGCTGAGAGACAAATGATTTCCATTTAAAAACCTGTTTGTTCCATGCTGTAACTCCCAATGTAGCAATAATTAATGATATCAGAAGGTTACGAAAGACATTCTGTTGTGCTTGCTCTGTTCTAGGCATGAAATTGGATTAACATGAAGATAAACTTAGACTTTAAATCTGTTGAGGAAATCAGTAATTATGTCAAAAATCACAAATATTAATCTGTTTAAGTGTGTCAGGATACTGTTCATCTATCAGCAAAATATCCTGCCTTGTCAGAATTCTGTTGAAAGGTTAATTTCTTAAAATACTTGGATTTCCAATGACAGAGTATTGTGAAGATGCAGTTTGTTGAATAAACACAAACAATCTCACCTCCCGAAACATGGTTATTTCTGTTTCAGTGGCATCCAGCCAGTACCCTCTCATGAGGAAGAATCAATTTGCAAGGTGTTGAACAAACCCTTGGGCTCTGCTGTGGAGAGGTGACCGCCCATGAAAACAACTGACATGAAAAAAACACAAGGTATGACAGTGTGTACTTATTAAAAGTGTACCTTTGCTGCAAATGAGCACATGGAAACACTGTTGGCTTTAGGGGCAAACAACGGGGGCAGTTTACAAAGGCTCTGAAATTGTTAGGTAGAAATTCACTGGGTGATTGGAAGGGGAAGGGCCTCCATACTTTATCTTCTCAAATATTTTATGAGTCCAGTGCTGGCCCTGATTCTGCTGTAGCCGGTTTCAATCTAGCTGCTCTAAAAAACACAGAGGTGACGCAGTTGTGTGAATATGTGTGCAGCGATACAGTCTGCACCAAAGCCTGCTCAGGTGTGGCTTTGTTACTACTGATACTCATGAGGTGGAAGCTCGGCTGGGTATGCCTCCATAAGTTGCGGTCATACCTTCCCATTGCAATTTAGATTTACCCTGAGGGAACACGTCAGCTTTGAATGCCCATTTAATTAAGTAGCCTGGTAGTGCAATTGTATTAGAAATAGAAAAAAAATAACCTTCAGTGCTTAGGTTCCTTTCTCAGGGGAAATGGAGGCAGTGGGCACCTCTGTAAATCTATTGGGAATGGTCCTCAATACCATCTACCATGAAACGTGCATCTAAAACCACTTGAGATTTAGAAGTCTGTCTAGTGCAAGAATTACAGTAGTTTCATTCTTCATTCATTCATTTAAAAATGCAGGCTGAACATACTTTACAGAAGAAAGGAGGTTTCAAATCAGGAAGATGGTTAGGAGGCTGAGAAAGCTGTTTCTATAGTCCTGTGTTTTTGGAGCATCACAGAGATGGTATAATGCAAAAGGCTGGCAAGTCTCCTAGCAAAATGTTAATTTGCTTTTGTGCACGATGCTGGCAAAAAGGGAGGGTGTTTGTAGCATCAAGTGTGTATCACGTGAGAAAGGTGAGTTTTGCAGCTGCTGAATTTTAGGAAAACCTGAGCTGAAGGTTAACAAGTAACCAGTATTTTGCCGAGCAGATCTTAAAGTAGATGAAGTACCACTGTTCCAGAAAACTGGAATTTTGTGCCCTTAGGTAGAAAAAAAGTATAATAAGGAAATATTTTTTACAAATAATGACCATTTTTTGATGTGTTCTCATAAATTAAAACAAACAAAAAAAAGCTTTATATATATATGCAGGTCATGTCTAGCTTTTTCATAAAAATCTGTGGTGAAAAAGAGTATACGACCTCCATAGGTATTTCTTGTAGCCATGAAGTGGTTTCTCAGCACTTCAAAATCTCTTATCATGCTTAACTGCTGACTCCTTTTTCTAGTGGGGAACATCTGGTTGCTCTACTCTTAAAAAAAGCTTTCACTTTTTGGAAAATGGTTATCTAATCTCCTGCTTCTCCTCTGTTTTCCAGACGAGCTGTCAGCTTAGTAAATGTGAAGAAACAGGGTCTGAAGGCAGAGTGGCTAGGGATGTAATTTCAGCTCTGATGTAAGGACAGGCAGCTCCCGTTCAGCAGGACCGGTACTGTGTCTGGCTGACCCATGGACAGAACATGGCTTTTCCATTTCCCAACTGGAGGTGTTAAACCAGCACAACTCTGTGCTGTGCCGTGCAGCCTTACTGGTAAGTTGAGTATTTCGGCACAGTGCTCGATGTAGCCACGTTGTAAGTGTCTTGACTGAGGTCATACGGGTGCTGTGTGACTGGAAGGACAAGGAAGCCCAGGCTTAATCTCCAGTGACAATTACAAGATATTCCTTGCTGTTGTTGATACTAGTGAGAGCTGCAAAGTGTTTGTGTGTGGGAGTTTTTAAAATCTCTAATATTTATAAAATATCCAGACTGGTTTATATGAAATTCTATGATCAATAGACAATCAAGAGACTGTCTCATTATTTTTCATTTTATTATGTACTACTTCTCTTTATCAATTTCTTTTTCATTTTTCCTGTGCCCCTGACTCTTTTACTTATCATAGGCTGCTTGCATTGCTGCTCAGCCATAAAATCATCTCTCTGTGAAAGAAACATCCTTCTATTTATTGTGTCTATTTTTTATGATGACTTTTACTTTGAATTTATTTAACAATACTCTACTTCTTTCCTTTCACTACATTGTAACTGCTCCTTCCTGTGTCATTTGGAACTGGCCAAAGTTGGCAGATCTCAAATTTCTTTTTCCTCTTTGAAATGTGCAGATTCTTTCTCCTTCAGTGATAATGGGCATTGTGTTTCCTTAGAAATATTTTTGGGGGCCTATTATTTCTCAGCCACTTCAGTTGGCAAACTGAAGGCTTGGAAACAAATTAGCTTGGATGGCAGCCCAAGCTGTCAAAATGAGCCTTCCATTCATTACTGAATCATCCACCTCCTGCATTTAGATCTTCAGCCCCACTTTTCCAGTAAGCTTCTCAGTTGAGTTCTTGGATTTTTTTTCTGTCACTTTTGAACTCACTACTCCAGTCTACTTCACTTAGACCACACAGCAAAGCTACTTCCCCATTATCTGGAAGTAATGAACTAATAACGCCAGTATAGAGGGCACAGCTGGTCATCATTTTTGGTAAAAGACATTAAAATTATATTTTTCTCACATATTATTTCTCTGTGAGTTACCTGAGGCTGAGGCCTTGATCACTTTGTCAGGCAAGAAATTCCAGGTAGGAAAACTGATTCCTACATGGGTATCATTAAAATCATATTATTAATCTTGCTCTGAAACGTTCTGGGGATGAGGTAGGAAGGTCTTGTATTCCTTTCACATTTATGTCCCTTAAGGATTCTCCCCTGCTTCTTTTTGGGTTTGGTTTTTTTTTTGTGGTTTTTTTTTCTGTTTTTTTTTTTTTTTTTTTCTCCTCTGTCTTTGTCAACAAACATTTTCTCAGAGGAATAAATCTCTCAGAAATATCACATACCATCTTCTTCTCTCTTCTCACTTGATGTCAGTGTGGACTTTGATTGTTAAGGGAATTTTCAGAATAAAATGTTTTGGTTTCAGACATGAAAATCTTTTCCCACCATTTTAGTAAATTTTTTTGTATTTCTATTTCAAACTGTTTTTTTAATGCATCTATTTTTTTTTTATTAAAAAAAAATCTGATTGTTATTAAAAGGTAGTTAAAACAATTTAACATGTTTGAAGATTCCAGTGCTACCTGGAAATAAGCTGAACTGTGTTGGGGAATTTGTAGAGGAGAGTAGTATACAGGCAGAGTCATATCCTTCACACCCTTTCTATGGCATAGACGAGAGAGCTAACATAGAGCTTGCTACATCTTATCCCATCAGGCTGAGATGGCAAATCTGAGTTACTGTTTAGGGTACCTCTAGAGTATCTTTCTAAGGAGAAATTCTGCAGGAAACACCAGAAGCCTTCAGATTTCTGCTGAAAATTTCTTACAAAATCTATGAGATTACCCATGATTCTACAGTGCGATTCTAACTGACTGAAATCTAGGAGATGGAAGGGAGAAGAAGCAAATTTCTTGGCCAAACCCTATGTTCTCAAGATGTACAGCGTTAATATTAGAGGCTATGGAAAAGTTTCCACTGCTGATGCAGCTGTTGGGATGAGATGTACAGGAAGGAATAAGTGTCAAACCTTGTAAAGTTTTAGAAAATAAAGTTAGAAAAAAAAAATGCATAGGTATGACAGGAAGTGAACTTTAGTCCTTCATTACTGGGTTTGAGGCTGGTCCAGAAAAGGTCTTAGATTTCTTCATGGGAAAGGTCACAGCTTTCCTTCTCACTTATCTCTAGAATCATGCATGCCCCTGCCGTCTGAATATAGAACAGCACAAAGCAGGACTTGGACAACGAAAGCCTTGGCCAAAGCTCCTAAGGACTTCACATACCTGCAGACGTCTGGAGAGAGCTGGGGAGGATTATTAGGCTGTGTGACAGTCTAAAGAAGGTACCTGTTCCCTTGGCTACTACTATGTTGATTTGCTCTCAGGTACCTTCTGCTGCTTTGGAGCTGTACTCTTTATTCAGGCTCTTGCTGCTGTTCCTAAGCCCAGGTTGGGCCAATAACCCTCGCAATTCTGCTTTTGCTATGGCTGTCAATAGGGAAGTGAAGGATAAGCTGGAAAACTGCTTTTAAGTTTTAGATTCACGCTTCGGTTGTAAATAGCTGCTGCTGTACACAAAAGATCAGCGTAATAATGGCATGGAATGAACTGAATAACGCACAAAATTTCATAAACCTTGATTTTTCAAATAACAGAACTCAATATATAGTGAAGAAACAGGTTTTTCAATTATATCTAGCATGTGCACCTTCACCAACAGCATAGGAAGTTGTTCTGTCATGCATAGGGATGGCAGCCTCAAACCAAGAGTTGAAACCACAAGGCTGTTCAAGGACATCCCCAGGCCGCTTGCTGTCAACAGCAGTAGAGTTATTCATAGCTGTGGCACGAAACAGGTACAGCATCGAGTCAGCAAGAGCTTGAGGTTTCTCTGATTCTGCAGTCAGGTGAAAACAAATGTATTAACCGTCAAATTGATAAGGAGAACAAAAGCACAGCAGGGCATTCATGGGTTTTCTGTGATGTATTGTGTAAACTGGCGTCATTTTCTAAGACATTTTCTGCTACACCCACATAAAAATGGACACTCACACGGTCGTGAGTTAGCAAGGAAAATTTCATTGCTGTTGCACTTACTGTGGTGAAACTTTATCTCTTTTTTTCCTTAACCAACTTCTCTGGAATTCTGACACAATTATGATTCTGTTACAAAATAAAAATTTAACTGGAAAATGTTATAGGATTTTTCTTCTAAGCCTGGTAAGTCTATTTCCCTTTTTGGTATGCAAGAATGTTGCCTCCCAAATTAAATACGCATTTTGCATAAATACACTGTGGTGATTATTGCAATTCAGGGACTAACGATTTCCTTTTTCTCTGGCTTTCCTGCTATGCAGTTGGTTGTGTTTCCACACTTATTGTGGTGAATTAACTCCCTGTGGATAATATAGCTTCACTTGAGGCAGATGTCAAGACTCTTAATCAGAATGCAAGTAGCCTCGATTACATTTACGTTAATTCACTTCGGAAGTGAAGTACGTTAAATTGAATTAGGCCTACTTTAATTCTGAATAAGTATGTCCACACAGATATTGAATGCATTTTAGCTAATGTTCTAAAAATTTATTCAGATTCTCTTTGCAAGTGGTCTCCAAAGTACAGATAGAGTCTGTGGATGATGGAGATAAGGATTAGGGGGGATAGACAGTGCTCACTACAACAGCAGCGGTTGAGAACATTTGGGTGTAAAGGGTTGAGTTTTGGCCCACAAAGTTTCTTGACTTGAACATGAGACGCTGTGCTTGGCTGGGGTGTGCTGGTCAGGAAGGGGAAGAGAAGTATATTGCTCTGATGAGTGCAGTTCCGTAGCAAACAAGAAACGTATTTGGCTACAATGCGCAAAAGTCTGGAGCTTTTTGTGCCTCCTTAGAATGAAATGTATTCAGATAGCAACTGCTTCATGTCTGCGTTTGCAAAGTAGTCAGCTCTATGGGATGCAACTGCAGTTAAGATGGTTAAAAATGTAAACAGAAAGACAAACATGCTAAATGAAATGAAAAAATTAATCTATTATTATAAAAATTATATTTAAATTAATTAAAATTAGATTAAAAAATTAATCTATGTTATTTGTTAATAACAGTGGCCAACAGCAGAGCTTCTGAGGAGGATAAAACTATGGCACTAATTCCCTGGTGCATTCCCCTGGCATAAGTTAGAAGGGGCTCAGGATTTCCTGAGCCAGAAGTGGCATTTTGGAGCAATTATTAATTGCTTATAATGGATTTTTTCCATGCATTGCTGAGCACTTTACTAAAACAGAACTGTTTACTATTGCCTCTATGATTTGTGTCGTTGGTATTACTTACCCATCATTTGTATGTTGAATGCAGTTTTGGGATTAACCCCCCAGGTGTGTGGCCAGCGCGACCGTTTCCTGGCAGTCACCATCAGCAAGCAGTAGGGTTAGCTAACTTAGGTTTGTCTGGCAGCCTGCATAAAAGTTGGTTACCAGTGTCTACCTTCAGAAAGCCTGTTTTGTATCCCCCTATTGTGCAGTAGGCCCTGTACAAACTCATGATCAGAGAAGAGCTTTACTCTGAAGAGCTTACAGCAGACAGACAAGAGAGAAGTGACCTGCCTGCAGCTGGAGAACAAAGGGGAAGATACAGTGTTAGGCATGATTAAGTGAAAAGTAGACAACAAAATAGAAAATGGCCTTATGAAACTTGCAAACTTATGATCCACCCATGTCTTGACCAAGCGTACAGTCCTGATCATCCTCTCTTAAAAAGGATATGATAGAAAAAGAGAAGGTACAGAGGAGGGCAACAGAGATGACTAGAGTTATAAAATGACTTTCCCAGAAGAGATTAAATAAAATAGGGCAGTTCAGCTTGGAAGAGAGACAAGTAATACAGGTGTGCGTAAAGTCATAAATGGCATGGGAAAAGTGAATTGGAAATGACTATCCCCTGTTATAACACAAGACTAAAGGGACAATGAAGGGAATTTTCAGGCAGCTACTTTAGACCAGAACAAATAGAAGTGCTTTTTCACACAGTGCATAATTCACTTGTGGAACTTATTGCTGACAGATATAGATTCAAGAAGCAATTAGCCAAATTCATGGAAAATAGGTCCGGCAGGGGCTATTAAACACACTGATGCAGATGCAACCTCTGGCTCAGGAAATCCCTAAATGGCAGATTTCCAGAAGCTGGAAGGTGGAAGAAGCATCACTCTAGGCCTGACGTGCTTTTCTGTTCTTTCTCTGAGTAACCACTTTGGTTTGCTACATAGTGTGGGTTTCAGGCCTCAATGGAAGATTGTGCCTCTTAGGCTTTTGTTTATCCTTTCTTGGGCATTGCTCATATTCCATGTATTACGTCATTTAATTCCCTTTCCTTACAGGGCTGTGCTATATTTTGGGGATTTGATGTTTGACAATAGTTGAATTATACGGTATGAAGCAGAAAGTATCAGCCTGCTCTCAGGACAGTACAGTAATGCATAAGCCACCATAATTAACCCTGTGGCACAACACACAGGTTCCCCATCCCTATTCCTGCCCAAATGGATGAATGGGAAGGATTAGCATTTCAGCACTTCTAGAAAGATACGCAGTCGAGGGTCTGACAGAAAAAGGGAGGGAATGAATTCCAAAGTACCTACCAGTATACCATCATCCTTTTAAAACACTTTCAGATTAACAGTCACTGGTGAGACTACGTCCTGCCTGTCTAGCACCATTATAAAGAAAGGTGCTGCATTTCTAGACTGGATTTTTGCCTCTCATAATTTCCAGAGATAGAAAGCTGTGGATTACATTAATTCATCTGTAGAGGCTGAATTAAGACAGAGATTGGTTTGCGAGAATTATGTCCTTGAGCAATGGGTAACACCAGGGAAATGGCCTCTGCCATAGCTGTGTGATAGGAATAAGCAGCACCAGGTACAGTCACGGAGATCCAGAGGCATCTGCTGCCTCAACACTAACTTCTTGCGCAATATCGAGCAAATCCTCTGCCATTCCAACAATCTGGCTCCCGAGGGTGAATATACAGAGAGCTGCAGAAGAATATACAGAGAGCTGCAGAAAGGCCACAGCCTCATCCCTTTGTCTGTCTTTTCATTTCTCTTGGATTAGGGCTTCACAGAGCTCCACAAACCCACCAGCTACAGACCAGTGTCCTCATACTCTTATTAATGCTGTATTCAGATTCTGATTCTGTATTGAATGATATCCCACTGGTCCTGGGAGGAAATCTTTGTCTTTTTGCTTCTGTGACTAAGAAATGGCTCATGTTGCATTGAACTCATAGATTCTCTTTGATTGTAAGTGTAACCTTTCAGCGTGAGGCTGCTGGTGCAAGTGAAATCAAAAAGCCTTTGTGAAAGTGTCTTAACAAGCCAGTGGTGTGATCATGTAAGCTCTCACCTGGCTCACAGTCAGCCTGAGCTTCACCAGGTTCTTCTATATTCCAGAAGACTACTAAAAGGTGCTTTCAGGCATATTGTGCCTTCTGATTATTAGCCACAAAATAATTAAAACATTGTTTTTGCGCTCCCAGAGTGTTTGTCCCTAACACTGCCTAAATGAATCACATACTGTTTTTCTTAAACAAAATGGGATAGATTTGGAGTGACACTGTGATAATCCCTGGGTACAATAAATAGAATTTTTAGAGATGTGGTGTTGTTGTAGCGAGTACCTCGTAACTGAGAAGCTGTGGGTAAACAGACCTCAGCAGATGTAGAAGACTGTGGCAAATACCTCCAGTCTCACCATCCGTAGTGCCAGTCAACATGTGTGCCAGCCTGCTTGTGCTCCTGCTGACTCGTCCTGAGGCTCACCTGGATTCCTGCCCAAAGGGACCCTCTTTCTGTTCAAGTCAGCTCGCTGTGTATTGCTGTATTAATATATTTGTATTGCTCGCTGTGCTGCTCTAGCGCTGTCTGTATGCAAGTCAGTTTTCCAGTGACTCAGCTGGTAGTGCAGCCAGTCGAGGGGCTAACACCCTCTCCTTGAAATATTCTCCTTGGCAATGCTGTGCCTACGCTTTAGTCTGTCTTTTTGGAGCTTCTTGAGCATTAATGGGTCAAATGCTAGGTCTGTCAAACTGGCAAAGTGTGGGTTTTTTCCCTATCCCAAGCCAATCAAGAAAAATAATTTGGATCAAGAAAACTGATATGGATCAAGAAAAGAGATGGCTTCAAACATTGCAGAACTAAAGCAGCAGAGTGAGAATGAAGCTGTCCTGGAGAAAGAATAGGAAAAATACAATTTATTTTTTTTTTTTAAACAACCAACCCAACCTCTTTTCAAAAGCTCTTTAAAGCTTTGTTTCTTTTGCTTATTATTTATTCTGTCATTAAAAAAAAGAAAAAAAGGCAAACCCTTTTCTCATCACAGCTTCTTGAAGGGAAAAACCACAAGTGTTCAGTTGACTTTGCAAAATGAAAATGGTTGATGCCCAGGACCTGCTCTAAGTGTGGGAGAATAAGAAAAACTATATCCAGGGTAAATAAAAGTGAGATACCTGCCACATACGTGAATCTGTTCTTCAGGGAGGCAGTAACCACTCCTCTACACGTGTGCCTGCATGCATTGGCCTGCCTTCACCCCTGAATGCTGTCAACATTTGCATTTTTGTCATCTAAAAGCTGTTGCTCTTTCTGAGTTCTGTGGCCGTGTCTACATAGCACTAAGGAAGAATGAAAAGCTTTTCTGTAACTACGTAAGTGCCTAAATCAATCAGTAAATATTGGTTAAAGTGAGTGTTAGGTGAGACACAAGCGGTCATTATGTGAATTGGGGAGAAAAAGAGAAGGCTTGAGAGATGCAGGTCACTTCCCCCAGGGGGTGCCCAAGTGTACTTATTTTCCTGTACTTTTAGCTTCTATAGTGGAAATAAGCACCTAAATTCCTTTAAAGACATGAGCTTTTATTAATTTAATACAAAGAGATGCTAGAACCTGTATAAGGCTGCTGCTAGAACCTCATTAATAACTTACCATTTTTCAGCTATTTTTTTTCAGCCATTTTTCAGATTAGAAGATAGTAATGGTGAGGGTCAGGGATTTTCCAGAGATCCCATGGTGGGTTAGTAGCAGGACTGTAGAAAGAACCAGACCCATCAGTTCTGAGGTCTGAGCACCACGTGCTGTTTCTTTTCTGGCTGGCTGTTGATTTGAAATGTAATATTTACCCATAACCAGGCAATCTTAATGTGACATTTTACAGGACAGTGAGCTACATAAAAGCGATCTGTAATGCGTTCTGCCCAGTTCAAATGAATTCACCTGCTGTATTGTTTACAGAAGTGAGTATTTTCTGTCCTTACATGAACCCTGTCAGATTCCAAAGGGAGATACTGAGAAAAGAGAAGAAGGATGGAGCTACCAGATACAGGCTCTTTTGCAGTGTAGGGGGAAAAAGTAGCAGAGATGCGTGCTGCGTGTACAGGAATTAAGGTACCCGTTAGATCAATTATCAAGGCCAAAAATACTTTGTCTTTCCTGCCTTGGAAGAAAGTGCTTGGGAAAGGAGACGTGGGGAAAAAAGCTTGGTTCTCATGGGCACCGTGGCACACTGAAGAGAGGAGGCATGGATCACACGGCGACAGGGCTGACTCGGAGAAGGCTAACACTAAAAGAGTTACCTGTTCTGAGGCTCTGTCCTCAGCAGTTCAGCAGTTTTTCACATTGCAATAATAATTATTGCTTATTAGGAGCCTATCCATCAACTGATGCCTCGGGTCCCTCTTGCAATTAGGATATAAAACAAATTAGGCTTTTGCACACACTAAAAAGATTTTTAATCTTTTTCTTTCAGAGCAGCTACATGACACTAGTCATTCTAAGGTTAAGTGGGACGGAGTTCCTGGGAATTGAGGTTGTAGGAGAAGTATACATACAAACAGTGTCTTTCTCCAAGTACAACCAGTTTGAGGGTTACGCCCGTGTTTATTAAGGCAGAATAGCATGAAAAGAGTTTGAAGATTGGAAGCATATCTTAGTGCCTGCCTATTAAATGCCTGAGACGTGAGAACCAACTTTTTAAACTCTACTTTTATGATCGTCGAGTCTGTGACAGGTCAGTGTTTAGTCTATTATCTTATCAGCTAGTGGCTACATATTCATTGGAGAGAGATGAGCTGTCCATTATATGTATTTTGTACTTTTATGATGAAAGATAATTTGTGTAAAAGCATCCAGAGCGTAGGCATTTTGGGATGCTTTTAACATATCAAAAGAATCTGATCTGTATCTGTCTTCTTCCTCTAGCCAAGTTATTCACCAGGAATACTGATTCTTTTATTTCCTTTCCATTCCCTTTCCACACTATGTTAAACACTTACTTTTTTTTTATTTTTTATATAAGGGGAACAGAACAGGGAGTGGAAGGTAAGGCACAAACCGAGGAAATAGAAATAAGGGCCTCTTGGATTATCTTTTTAACATTATATTATAATTATTTCTTGCATAAAAAGAAAACATTTTTTCTTCCCTCTATAAATTTTCCCATAATGTTCCCTCATATTTGCCAGATTGGGAAAATTTAAAGGAGCAAACCAAACAATCTGGAAGAGACTATGACTTCTTTATAAACCTCTGCTTTGTTATTAGGCTTATTTTGAATGAATTGATCTTAGTATGTGTCTCCAGTTATCCAATAGAGAGGATGCGTCTCTAGCTGCCAGATGGGAAGCTTGGAAGCAGTGTTAAGTGGTCAAGTGGCCTATGTCTTAGGGTTGCAAATCTCTTTTTTCTGGAGATGTTTTTGGTGAAGCCGGAGCGGTTTGGAATGATGTTCAGTCTTCTGAATCACGTGGCATGTTGGAGATATACCACAACAAATTCTTTGACCAGAAAAAGATATTACTTGACTGGGCAGCTGTCTTCCACCCTTCCTTCTTTTCCATGTGTGCAGTGGTCGTACACTGTTGCCATGGAGTTGTAGCAGGCTGGTCTACTCACTTTTGCAAGCCTCTCAAACTTTCAACCCTTTGCAATTTGCCAGTATTCCCCTACCCCCTTTTTCTTCTTGGAGAGGAACTCCTGAATTTAAGCCTTTTGACAGCTCTCTTGCCTTTCTTTTTTTTTTCTTTCTAAAGTTACGTTTCCTAGACCATGAAGGGAGCCATGGACTTGCAGGGCTCTGAAGACCAGAGATTAAAACAACCATATAAAAGATCTAGAAAGGTACAGAGCATATTAGCCTGGTAATGATTATTTCAATGGTTATTGCTTTTAGTTTCAGGTGTTTTATACAGCATATACAATATGTATAATATGTCGTCTTGAAACAAACAAGTGCCTTGCTCCCATCAACCATAGAAATGGCTGATACATGGCTTTATGTAGCAAGGGAATTCATAGCTGTGAGCTTCAAGTGTTTGTTTTTAGGCTCTTTTCTTTGTGTTTTAAGAAAATGCTTCATGCTCCTATAGCACCTTTCACTTCCAAGGGCTTGCTCCTGATCTATCAAGATGAGGAGTAACTACTTGATTTAAGTCAGAGATTTATGGCAGTATAAATCCATGGTGAGATCGGTCGCCGGCTCAAATAGCTGAGTTTCCTCAACGAACTTTAACTGCAGTCTGCAGCAGCCGGTCAGGCAAAAGAAGTAATTTCAGTAGAAAAAGAAGAATAATGAACCTCCTGTGCTCTGGGTCCTTCCACCTGTCCTCTCCCTCTGATTTGGGTTGACAATCACATTGTTCTTCCTTGGTCTCATCTTCTCACTATGTTGCTTCTCTTGATTTCTGATTTCCTCCGCTCCTATTTCTGCAATTCTTCACATTTGCAGCTCAGTTTGCCTGGTCCCTCTTCTCCCTTCACAAGTTTATGTCCTCCCAAAGACACAGATATGTGATGCTTGGGCTGCTACCTAGACAGTGGTCACCCTTGCTGTCCCCCAGTGTGCATGCAGCCTTGGGCGCATCACGTGGTTCTTCCTAAGCCCCTCTTAACTCCCTGTAGCTCCTTTCTTGTTGAATTCAATCTCTTAGTCATTGGCATTATGGGTTTGTGTGAGGTTTTGCATTGGCTTCTCCAATTATTACTTTCTTTCAGAGAGCCATCCAACAACACAATTAAACCAACCCTTCTTCCCAGTCCAATCGGGAGGAAAGGTGTTCCTATCATTCGATAAGTGCTTGCTTTACATGCAAAAGTGCATGTCTGCATTTTGCTTTCAGTAAATAGTGCTGCATTTTTAATGAGCTTGTCCCTAAGTAACAGATTGTGCCACCAAATGCTTTAAATTTCTGTCTTTTCAGATTCTAAAATAAGTTTTTGCTGACTTCTTGTTGATAATGGCTGAAGGGGATGGTTTTCAAAATATGCATGGCCGGCACCAGCTGAAGATGGCTTTTTATTTTACTCATGCTGAGTGTGCTGTCTCTTTTCTCTCATTTATCCCAGGGAAGCTTGTTTAAATGTCCCTTGCATACCATAATTGAATCCACTGTAGGAACTCAAGCTTGTAGCGCCTTTCTCTGGGCTTCTGGAACTTCCTGGGGGTGATAATCTGCATTTAATGATGAACTTTGCAGTCTGAAGCCTTGTGTGAGAGACTATCCAAGGAGTAAGACAGGAAATATGTTGATATGCTCCATTTTAATTCAAGAGGTAAATGAGGGCACCATGGGTCATGGCAATAAGTGTCAGCTTCAGGCTGGAATGCTCAGCTCATTGGCTCAGCAGTTTAAACAACAGCATGTGTGGAGCCTCGCCTATTGCTTGTTCTGAACTGAGAAATCGGTAGGAAGAGAAACACGATTCTTCGTCTTTAGTTTTTGAAATAGATTTGGCAATGTAAAATCCCAAGGGTGGAATGGTGCTTTTTGAATTAAACTCAGAATCAGTGACTTGATTCTATTCAAATTTTAGGTTGTGGGGCCAACTTTCCAGCTGATGCGGCTCAACACTTTAATAAAGCTGATTATATTTCATGGGTGCCAACAAAGCTGTACTGGCTTATGCTTTTTAAGAATCTAGCCCCACACCCCTTACAAATATTTCATTGTAAGTGCTGTAATGTGGAAAGATATTTTAAGATTTGGTTTCAAAACAGGGAGCTAGAATGCTTTTGGGTGAAATATGAGAGGAAGGAGTTTTCAGGGAGAACGTGCACAGCCGTTATTACATAGTATCACATATAGCCCTAATGTTATGCCCAAAAGATGTGAGGCCGGAGAAGAACAGTTTGTCATCTGAAGCCAGTGTGAGCACATGAGCCTGAGATATAACTGAAGGAAGTAGAAAAGTGTAGCATTAATTTTACTTTTCATGGTGGTAATGGTTATTTTAATGTTTCAAAGTGAGGAAGAACTAAACTTACTCACAGACATATGATATATGGATCTGACCTGGTAGAGTACTGTAGCTTGATCGGGTTTCTGGCATATACAAGAAACTCTGGTATGAAATTGGAAGAAAGTCATGAACAAATTGCCTCCTGGGAGAGCTGAGGAGGGCCAGGATGAAAGTGAAAAGAGGGGGAAGTGGGGAGAAAAAAAAAAAAGAAGTTGTGCAAGGTGCTGAATGTGAAAACAATAAGCTTTGATGTGATGAGCATTGGCTGGGAAGCAGAAGGATCTGAGGATGGCAGAGAAGGTAGGTGACTCTGGATAAATGGACTGGAGGGGATGAGGGCAGAAGCCTGGAGGGGAGAAAGCTTCAGTGAGTTGAAGCGTGAGATGACTAAGCCTTGGCTGAAAGGCTTCAGCATTGTAAATTGGGCAGGCAGATTTAATGGCAGCTTTGACATCTGGGAGAAGAGGGAGGAAGAGCTAAAAATGCCCCTAAGAATATGAGTCTGTGAGAAGGACATCGCCACTGGCAATGTGGAAAGGAAGGAGAAAACGTATTAACCGCCCCCCCAAAGGCTAACAGTTCAGAAGCTGAAATTCTGAGCGCACGCAAGTAGATGGGGGAGTAAGCACCGACTGCCCCATTAAGCCCCTCTGGATCTCGTGCGACGCATGGGTGGTGCATAGCTTTTCCTTCAGTTGAAGGAAGGGGTCACACTTCTGTCAATTCGGCGTGCCAGCCGTAGAGCTTGCTAGAGAGGTGGGAATTAGGTATTTTAAGGCTAAAGTGAATTACTTCTCCCAGAGCAAAAGGGGATGTCAGAGAAATAATGCGGCTTTCTATGACACCAATTTACTGTGCGGTAGACCCGAAGTATTGTATCTCATCCGTTGCCCTTATCTCATCCAAGGCTCAGCCCTGGAGCTCTCTCTAGCCTGGCTAGCTCACGCCTGGTCCGTGTAGAAGCAGTTGGCTGGATGCGGCTGCAGTGTTCATGGGGAGGCCATGCCAAGGCACAGCCTTTCCTGTGTTGTGTATGATACTGCGGTCCCTTGAGTCTCTTCTCTTCACCCTTCCTGGTTAAATCTGGACCTAGTTTTAAAGTATTAAATCTGCTCGGTGATTTGGTACTTTAAGAGAGATCTTCATCCCTGCGCTGCATCGCGTGGTGTGGTGTGGTGTGGTGTGGGCCCCAGGAGTGTGCACGTGGGAAGGACGTTCTTCGCAGAGGCCCTGGGAGCTCTCTGCTCCCCTTCTGGCACCACCCAGAGTTTCTGTCTTCTAGGTACACCCCAATCCCCATCTTTTTATTTTTCTTTCTTTTTTTTTGAAGGGTTTTGTGGCTCTTTTTGGACCACGTGCAATGCATAGTATAGGATGGCAGCTGTGAGGAGGAGACTAAGGTTGACCTGAGGACCTTAAACTGTGCATGCCTTTTTGGTATGGATTTCTCAGGCTGTGACTGTAATGAAGCTGCAGATCCCTTTTCTCCGCTCCTTCTCCAGGTCTGGCATGTTTGCTCTGGTTCGCATGAGCCAGAGGCTTCTCCTCTCCTTCTTCCAAAATGCACCACAGCATCTGCATCTGGTCCTGCCCAACCTGATACACCTCTGCAGGGCCCTAATTTTCAGTGTGGCCATTGTCAGTGTGGGTCCTTTAAGCTCAAAAGTTTGATGCCCAAAATTTGTCAGTGCTTTTGAAAATCTTGGCCAGATGGCTTTATAAATGCAAGGAAATAAAATGATAAATGTCAATATGGTGAAAATGTGACTGTTCAGGGATGTTAAAAGGATGGCATTTCACAGGGAGTCTCTCACACTCCTTTTTTCTTTTCTAAGAATGCCCAGGTTTTTTTCAACAAGCCACTTTCATATATGCAGACATCGAAAGATCCTGGGTTAAATTTATGCCTTCCACAGCTCCACAGACTTCAATAGAGTTGCACCAACACTTGTCCCGTCTTTTGTAGCTGATTAATTTATGTTCATTTTACTTCTCCGGTGCCAATGAAAGAATTTAATAGACCCTTATTGTTCCCTGCAGATACCCCCTCTCTGTGCGGAGAGGCATCCAGCTCTTCTGTGGGTTGGCATTGTTGTTCTTTCTCTTTTTGATTTCCTTCATGTAACAGAAAAAGATTACACTAGGGGAGCTAACTGTGTACTTGACTCTCCAGGGAATTCAATACACGCCTGCAATTAACCTGCATTTAACTGGCCATTGGATGTTGCTATTCCTCTACAATAAACACAGATGGTAGGCAGTTTTGACTGAGTATTTGTATACTGCAGGTTGGCACAGCTCAAGTCAAAATAAATACAATTTCCAGACAGCACAGATCCTTGCCTCTCCTTTTTGCTTTTTTAGACAGAGGAGAGGAAAATCTGAATAGTGTCCAAAAAAGCTTCTTGTTTGGCCCCCCAAAATAAATATTTCGCCTAAAAGCTGAAGTTGATTTCAGATCTCAGCCCTATCAGACTGTCAGGGAGACAGCAAAAGGGGAGAAAAATGTTAATCAGGATTTAGCAGGGAAAGTAATTCAGTGGGAGGGAAAGTACATTTTGAATTGCACTTAATATCACAAGCTCTCATCTTGCTAGCGCTTAGAATGTTGCACAGCTTTACTCCTCTCATGGGCAGCTTGAGTTCTGTGGATTAAAATAAGATTTTGGAAGTTTGTGGGCGAAAATACATCTTTATGCGTTTCCCTAGAAAGTGAAGAGAGTATGTTCCAACTGGAATAGCTTTTTCTTTACTTGTTTGGGAGGGAAGGCTGTGGGATGGAATGAGCACCTCATTAACTATTAATTATTTTCCTCATTCACAAAACCAAGAGTTTTCCTCCACTGCCAAAAATGGGTTGTCTGTGGGAAAACCTGAGCTCTGGGAAGATTTTAAAAAATAAGATAAATAAATAAATAAAAAGCACGGTTGTTAAGTTTAAAGAAATTGAGCTAAGCATATAAAAAATCTGCCACCAGGGTCAAACTTGATGCCATGTGTATTTTTTTTTTCATTAAAGGAGTGCAGATTTTGAGCCCGAGCTATTATTTCCGGTGACTTGAGGCCCTCCGGGGGCAGCAGTGAAATGGAAAAGAGCACGGCAGCCTGCTCTTGGAACTGATGCTCACTGAATCTGAAAGGTCATGTCATGTTTTCTGGCAATTGACTCAATGGGTTTGGATTCTACAACATAAGGTCGGGCCGTTTTCACTCAGCACATGTTTACTGGGGAATGTGCCTTCCAGTTGTTTTCACATTGACCTTATTACCCTGCCACACTGATGAGCCTGGCACAAAAACTACTTTTTGTATTGCTGTGTGCACCACACTCCCTCTCCCGCCCCCCCCGGTATTGTTACTTTGGGCTGCAGATCGAGGATTTGGTGTAGCGTTCCCCCCGCTCCTAACCCCCTGCTTTCTCTGCCCTGGTTACAACAGAGACGCACAGAAGCCCATTGACTGCGCGCTTTGGAAGGACAAGAGGGTGCAGTGGGACCGACTGACATTTGGTTCCCAGGTTTTGCCATAGGAAAGCTGGGGAGGAGAGGAGGCACAGGAAAACTCGAGCAGGAGGGTTTACAGCAACTGGTTTAATAGCCTTTCTCGGTGCTCCTGCACTAGGTGTAGCCGCGAGTTGGATAGGCGCTGGGAGGGCAGGGCTCACAGCCTGGGGCTGGGACGTGCTCCGCGCTGGGCAGTGTTAAAGGGGATGGAGGCAGCAGTTCGCTCTGCTCATGGTAAATCTGCTTCTTCAGTGCAAAATATACTGGCCAGGCTTTACAGGGATAAATAAAATACTGCTGCTATTTCTGCAAGCGCATTGGCAGCTCTCTCTCCTTGCAGCCACAAGAGTTCTTGTGCTAAGAACACAATATGTGTCTCTGCCACCTTTTCAGGCTTAAAAACTGTTTTGGGCTTCTGTCAATTTTAGGAGTTATAAAGTAAAGACGAGGAGTTTATTATTACTTGGAATGCTCCTATGTTTTAAGCAGTTTGAGACAAAAAGGAGCGAAGACGTTTGCAAAAAGTCATTGGTAGAGACAAGGAAATAAACCCACGAGCGCTTTCTTCTACGAATGCATTGCTTAACCTTGTCCTACCACCCGTTTGTCAACCCTGGCTGCCCCCATAAGAAAAAAAATGTTGCACTGCTTCGTCATTGTTTGAATATTGCTCTTTCAATAAGGTCAGAGCAGACTTGCAGCAAATCCAGTAGTGAGAGGCCGAGCCACGCTGTGATGTTACACAGGAGTGTCAGGACCTCGGGAGATGAGAGTTTTGATTCTGGTTTGGACCTCGCTGCCCGAGCATGGCACTGGCAGGTTATTTTTGGAGACAACTTCACAGTCTGCTGAACAGAAACACCGTGTATAAGACCTAGGGATCAGTTATTACCTTAGTATCAATAAGTTCCGAAGTGGCTCAGGTGCAGGAGATGCAGACAGGACTTTGGGCACATTTCTGTCAACAAAATGAGAGCCTGTCTCAGAGGCTTCAAGGAGTGTCTGCTGCATTCACCAGGATGAGGGCAGTGTCAGCAGTATTTGCCACTGACCAGTTTGATTTAAAAAGGAAAAAAAAAGCATAGTAGTCAGTCACTGTTTGCATCAGGATAGCTTTTATCTCTGAGTTGCACTTTAGGAGGAAACTTGCTGGAGAACTGTGAAGGAGGCTTTCAGTGCTGTGGGGAATGTGCCACGACTGGATTCCTAACGCGGCTATCTCCTGTGTCACATGCTTGTTGCTAGCGGTCTGAATATCTTCTCGGGATATAAAGCACCATGCAGAAATACTCAGCGTAGCTCTGGAACAAGAACTGCCACGGCCTGGTGCTGTGTCCGAGCCCCATATACAGGCTAAAGGGGTGATGTTGCTGAGGAGGAGGATTAGCACATTAGCATAGCCCTTCATCTTCAAGGAGGTACTGATCGTCCTGTGTAGATGCACTGGCTTTGTTGCCACGTAACCAGTGGGCAGTGTGGAAAATCCTGACACAGCAGATTGTTCCCAAAGTCTCACCCAGAATGTGGCTGCTCATGCAATTTTTAGAACCTTAATTTTTGCAAGACGTGCAAGTTCCTCTGGTTTCTTGAGTCCATCTTGGCTAAATCACTGCCTCACTTAAACCCTAAAATGAAGCTTTGTTGAAAAAAATCCTGGCTTTTGTATTCACAAAATAAACATGATGTACTGAAAAGTATGGACTGTGCAAGCATAGCAGCTCTAGAAAATATTTCTAAAAGCGTATTTCTTAAAGTCTAGAAATTAATATTCGTCTCATCTAGAGAACCAAGCCAGAGAAACACATGTCCATTTTAACCTGAAATAGAGAGTCAGTGATACGTTGGCTCTGTGTGAAATTCCCTCATTTTACAATCATATTGATTAGACCATTTGCTTGGATTCCTCTAGTTTGATTGTGGTGTCCCAGCAATTTTGTAGTGCTGCATACATATTCTCTTTGACTGGAAGCCATTTTAATGGATCAGACTGCTGATTTCACAAGAGCCTGAAGGGTAAAACTCCTTGGAAGAGCATTCAAAACTCAAGTTGCTTGTCTTGGAAGGAAAAATTCAGTTTAAACTGTGCGATACCCTTTCTTAACTGAGATTGCAAATGCCCTATGGCTGGCTGCTCTGTTCTCACTTTAGGTGACAGCTATGGATTAAGAGCCTGAGGCTTTGGCTAACATCTATAGGCAAAGCAATGCATCCCCAGGGTCTAATTCAAGGAAAGTTGTGCAGGTGTCATAATTAGCAGTTTCCTGTTAAAGCTCCACAAATAAGCTGTAATCCTCAAGGCACTAGTCTCCAAAACCCCTTGCAGATTTGTTTTCAGACCAAATAATATTCATCTGTAACCTTTTTTTTTTTTTTTTTTTCTAATTACCCAGGCTGCACATTTAACTACCTTGGACCCACTGGCTTAGATTTTGCCGAAAATCAGATGTGAACGGGGATTAATGGTTCCAGTTGCTCACAGTACCTAGCCACCACACCAAGTGCGACTTGCCCTTAAATGAGGCTGGGGTGCACAATAGGTGAGTCAGAGCTGAATGGAGGACTTCAGTTTCCTATGTTATCCCTCCTCGCCCTTCAAGGCCAATAAACATGTCATAAAGGGAGGAAAAAATGTGAAAAGTTAGGAAGGAAAACACAGTCCTTAATGGTCTCTACATGTGCTGCAGCCACCTTCAAGTGAAAGTTGAGGTACCAGATTTTTCAGCACTTGGACAAAGAACGCCTCCCCCTCCCAAATGCAATGGCACGTGGACTCCCAACACAAGCGTTCTTGGACTAAATAATGTTGGCAGTATGCGTGCGCACGCGTGCTTGTGTCTACATCGTCAGCGAGGGAAAAAGACAGAGAGGGAGGAGTGTGTTAATTGCAGTGTGAGGACATGTCAGGCAGATACAGCAAAGTTTCTCAGATCCCGTGATCAGCAGGGCATCTGAGGACTTTAATGTTTTTCACAGTACAATAAAACTACCAGCGCCAGCTGGAGTCTTCAGCCAAACTGTATGCCTTAGAGCTTATATGTTTCACATCACTGAAGGCTACATAATACTTTCAGCTGGCATTGCATTCCATTTGATATGTCTGGGGATGGAGATAGTTAGTTAAATAATCACATCAGCTGATGTGTTAGTTCAAACAATGGTTCCTTCCCCCTCTCTCCGAACACATTTTGGGAGTATTAGTTTGGAAGAGGGGCACAAAAGCTTTTCATCTCTGTTTTCTTGATCTGTTTCTTTCTTTGTTTAGCCTCTAAGTGTTGACAGGTTGTGATGATGTTACTTCTCTTGGCGTGAATTTTTGTGAGACGAAAAGAAGGATCTGGTCAGGTTTTTCAAACAGATCAGAGATAAGTCAGAGAGAAATGAAAGCTTCAAGGCTTGTTTATTCTGAAAGGGAGAATTTAGCCTCGGTACTGGATAGTGTGGGTATCAGTATGTGCTATCTCTTCAAGTTGCAAGTAAGAAACCCAGAAGTTATATGCATGAAAGCACATGGGAACAGAATCATAATTTTACTATTTAAATTTAAATAAAATATACTTTGGCCAGCCAGAAAAAATCCTTGGTCTTCAAAAGTCCCTTTACACCATGAAAGCAACACCTGGGGTACCGAGGTGCTTATGGAAACATCTACCTGGTGGTGTGGTTCTGTGCCAGGTTTGACAGTGATCATGCGATTGTCTAGTTGATCATAAGCTAGGTAGGCAGAAATGGAGAGAGAGCTGCTGCAGGGATCTGTGGCTAATCGTCACAAATAGTTCTGTAACATTTTCTTTAGTAGATCCTTTGTTGAAGTTTAATATGTGTTTTTCAGTGATTCAAATATGCAAAATTGAAATTTTGGAGCTGGTTAGATATTTGGGCCTGTGATTTGAGTGTATGAATCTAAAGGTTATGGATAGCATGGGAAAGAGAAAAATAACGTAGATAAACTTTTTGGTCAGTTCATTTTGGAAGGGAAGTCTGTATTATCAACGAGATTTTAGCAATATGTCTGGATTAGGGTTTGTTTGGGAGGCTGACCTTGAATAGCAAAGATTTCTAGATCTGACAGAGGCTCTGAAAGGATTTTAGAATCAGCTTTGCTAGCACATGGAGCATCAATGATACAGCTGGTAATGAAGTCTGAGACTCAAAGAGGGTCATGAAGACCTGCATACCACAAAAAGGCCCAGCTGCGTGCATCTTCATGAAAGACAGTGAGGCGCCTGACTTATTCCAAAGCAGGGCTTGGACTAGATGATCTAGGGTTGGACTAGATGATCTCCAGAGGTCCCTTCCAACCCTGACCATTCTGTGATTCGGGGGTTTTCACTAAATACAAAGAACAGCCACCACACAAACAGATTTCTTAATGGAGAAAGAAAAGTCCTCGGTATTTTGAGGCACCCACCCCACCAGAACCTTAAAAGCAAGACTGAATTGGAGCTTCTTTAGTGAGCTCTAGGAAGAGGAAAGAGGAATACTGTGGGGATGTAATGAATCCCACTCTGAGTTTCCAGACAGAAAACTGTTTTGCTTCCCAGGTCTTGTAGAGTTTATTGTTCTTGTCTGCACAGGTTCCTAAAGGACTGATACCTTTCACTCCAGGTGATCTCAACTAGCATTCTCTACCATAAAAAAAAAGTAGACAGTCCATAATCTTGCAATCTTATGTGTCACATACAGCAAAAAAACCTGGGCAGATGGACAGGAACAGATTCCAGCTCAGCTGGGCACCTGCAGGGCAAATGTAACACCTTGTGTTCATTTCCTCTTTACACACTTTTGGAAGTAGCAGTATGAACGCTTGCGTGGTGGGGAATTTTTTCATATGAGTGTAAAAGAATGAGGATGAAGGACAAGTTAGGATTTTAGTACCTAGTGTCCTTCTTGTAATGTGTGTTACAAATGAGTAGGCAAGACGATCGGGTTCCCTTTTGTTGCTAGAACACTAAAATTGTGGAGTTCTGTCTGGTTTAATTCCAGGACTAGAAACCACAAGGAAGGCAGACTGTTAGGGTTTGCTCTGTATCTGGTAGTGTGGGAAGGATAAGGCATGTGAAATTGAAAGGTCTCTCCACCCTCCTGCTTACCTGGAGATGGAAAGGGATTTCACATAATGGATTTCATCCTCCTCCATGGATCCTTTGCTTTTAGAAATACTGACGTACTTTATCTTCTGCATTAGCAGGATTATCTAGCTGTGTCTTTTCTTTCTTCTGAAGTTTTCATATAAGGATCTTCTAGGAACCTTGACAATCTCTACAGATGTCATAAAAGAAGCTATCTAACTTGGCACATTCTTGAACTTGTTTTCTATTTATTTCATGTCTCCAGCCTAAAGTGTTGCTGTAACATAAGTCATAAGTGTGCACTTTTCCCTGACACAGAAAATTTCTTGCAAACTTTTGGCAAGGTGATAAAACCTGTTTTCCTTTGTCCTCACTTTGTTGTACAGTGCTGTGTGAGTGCATGTAACTGATGATAATCCACTGCAATCTCTAAGCCTATGTTATGCAAACAGTTCCACACCTTCCTGTTTCTTTTCTGTGCAGGAAATCACGCTTATAAAAAACCACAAATTGCTACTATAATATTGTGAGATGTTGAGACTATTCACACTGCCTGTAAACGATGAGGTTAGAAGGCCAGTTCCTCTGCGCTTCCTACATAATCAATAGAGAAAGCTGAACTCCCTCTTAATATTAGGTTTTGAGTCTCTCTTTGGAGAAGCCTCTCTCTTTCCACAGCTTATGTAACGAATGTGATCTCCCAAGTGAGACACCTACATTCATGCGAAATTTAAGCGGTGCGCATGCCCCCGTTGCTTTCAGTTGTAGCTGTCCCTTCCACATCTGTCCGAAGAGAGTGAAACATTCATCTAATTATGAAGAGGATCCTGTGAAGAGAATTAGGGGTTTCAATGAAGAAAGAACATCAGACTTTGAAGTTGTTGAGCGCTCAGAGCGGCACAGCGCAGCAGTGTGCTTCTTGCTCCCTGCATTGCTGAGTACGTTGTGTCACATAATGAAGCCACCTTTGCACATGCAGTCACAAGCTCTGTTGAGTTGTAATGTATGACACATTTAAGTAAAGCATTAAGAGTTATGCATGAAAGACAGGATCCTTCTTATTTCTTGGTGGCCCTTCAAATCTTGACCTCGTTCCAGGAAGAAAGCAAGCTGTAAGAACATCAGCTCCTGTCAGCAATTGCCACTTGGAGAGAGCAGCACATGCTTCATATGCTGGAGGAGTTGTGAAAATCCGTAGAGTATCGTGTGCTTGTGCTTAAAAAGCAGCTGTCCTTATACCTCCACATTGATAGCAACGTAACTGTTTACTTAATATTTACCAGCTCCTTGATGCAGGCACTGTGAATGCCATAGGTAAAAGCTGGGTCTAAACTTTGGAGTGTTGTAACATCCTCCCCACAGGTTTTCAGCAGGAGTGCGTACCATCAAAGACCTTCTCATTCAAGGTAAAAATCAAAGTGATAAATTCCCTCATTCATCTTACACCTGAAAGTTACTGATACTGAAGGACAGAAGTGGGAGATGGGTTGACAGGGTGGTGCTATATCACAGAGGTGTGAACAGAGGACCTCAGATTGTCTCAGTTCACCCTTCATACCTGTCTGGAATTGGGAATATCTTCTCCTTCAGACTTCAGCAGCTTGTCACATTAGGCTGTATTATGTCAAGTTACGTCACTCTGGAACCCTATCAGATGCCCTTTATATTTTTGCACTGACTGATTTAAAGGGGGTCAATCAATGAAATCAATGGCAATGAATATGGGGCAGAAAAAAAGAAACGCTTTCTCATGCAGCACAGGAACTTGCTGTCATAGAAGGTTACAGAAGCAAATGCTGTGGATGAATATCAAGACCTGAACCGTTTAATGAGTTTGCTGATCTTTGGAAAAATTGGTGCATACAGGAATATCTCTTCTGTTCTGCCTTTGCTTCTTGGTCCTGCCTCCTTTTTTAATACATTTTCTGTATTGTGTAGCATAACTTATGTTAGAAGTAATTAATTTTGTTCTGAAACTTGAGGCACGGGTTGCTCCAGGAGGCAGTTCAAAAGGCTTCACGCACCCCAGAGCGTGCAGTCGGGGAAATGTGGTGTGCTGGTCCAAAACCTTCTGGTGTTTCTTTAGTGAAAGAACATTTTTTTATCCCCTCCATGATCTACACTAAATATCTGTCTTTCCCTGCATTACTGAGAAATTCTGTGCAGCAAAAGGTTCCTTCTGATAATCAGTGCATGCTGTTCCTATTGCAGCTACTAGAAGTAAGTGAACAATAATCCATTTTCCCTGAGCTCCATAATGAAAATGGCCTTCTGAATGCCTAAATGCTTGAAAATATATGCTGTGCTGAGGAATTGTTGACAACGTTGTGTTATTCAGTCCCTCTCTGCATCTAGTTCAGCTTTTCCAAAGTTCATGAAGCTTTTGTGATAGACTGGAAGTTATCCTGCCATGACCTAGACACTGTTTTGCTCCAGGCTCAGTATGCTCCCTGTTATTAATCTTATCATAGAAAGCCTTGAATAACCTGACTTGAGTCTCTCAGTGATGAACAGTACTAGGTTATGCACCATTTTGATCATGAACTCCTGTACATGAAAATACCCTGGGAGTGTCTGCTTTGAGCGTGCGTATGTGCAGAATTACAAGACCCATCGTTTCTGCCTTTGGGACTTACAGGGATAAATCTTAAGTTTAGCAGAGATTTCTACCAATTTGTTATGTTATCTGAATTATCTTCTAGCTAGTAAACAAGAGCTTTTATTAGAAAGGGGCAATAATTTATGAGACTTTAGAATTCCTCCTGCCTAATGTGTGTTGTTACATAAACATGCTACCCCTGTGCCTTTCTGTCTTGTGGCGTTTCTGTAGGACTTGTTTCTAGCCGCCCTTCAATGAGTTCTTCATTTCAGAGAAGAATTAAGTCATGTCCGAGGTAATTTTTGTCTTGCTTAAGCCTCCTTCTCATGTTTGAACACTAGTAACGTACTGAAAGTTACTGAAAACCATTTTGAAGTCCTTAGTTATTATATCAGTATTTGGCTTCTTCATACATTGCAAGCGTTGGGGCTACTATTCTAACAGTGAAAAATGAGAAGAAGAGGAATCTTTATCTGATCCCTCTCCTTGATAACCACAGGCTTTGGCATTTGAGGCACTCAGGAGACAAGGAAAACTATTTGGGATCGGATGATATGCTACATACTAGGAAAAATGCACTGGCAGGCCGGAGATCTGAAGAGTCATAGAAATAGGTGGATAAATTCAGAATCTCTGGACTTGGATCTCTCTTCCCAGTCCTGGACCAGCCTCCCTTTGAAGTCATGTAAATTCTTTGTGTTTGTAATGCCTTTGCTGGAGTTCCACAAGTCTGTTTTCTGTTACGTGAAGAACCTCCTTTTGCTTGTTTGAACATAGTTTTCATGAGCTTTATCTAATGGCCTCTCAATTCTTACATTGGAAGGGATTGTGAACAGTCCGTTCCTGCCCAACCTTTCCAGACCACTCATGATTTTATAGACCCCTAAAATAATTTCTACGTCATCTCTTTGCCAAGTTGACATCTTAAAGAGTCTGTATGAGCCTTCCTCATACAGATTTCCATACTGTCTCCCTGAATTTATTCCCATTCTAATAGATCCTTTTTCATATGAATTGCCCTCATCAGGGAAAAGTGGGATTAGAATCTGGATCTTCTGATGGTGAGTTTTAATTCTAAGGACATATAATAGTGCCCTCTAATATCTGCATTTCAGCAGCTGGCTTCTCAGCAGTGTACTCTGTTGGTGATGTGATGATGAGCTGCCCTCCTCCCTCATTAGGTTGTTCTTCATCAGTGTTTTAAGAAACAGAGGAAACCCAAAGGAAGATGAAGGCAAAAGCTCCAATTACATCATGATCCCAAATCCTTGAAAATGAGCTGGGGCTGATGATGTTTTGTAAGTAAGTGGGCTATACCAATGACCTTAACAGCCAGCTAAGTGACCCAAGCCAGCTTTTACAGGCAAATCTTTTTGAATTGTTTCAGCAGGACCTGCTAACCAAGCAAACATCTGCAGTGTAGTATGCAATGCACTAGGTAAATTCAACTGGTTTTCTGAAGTCTAGTTTCAGCTATCTGCAACCATTTATCTTGGTTCCATCACTTTGCATGCAAAACATTGTAAGCATCCGAAAGCCTACAACTGGCACAATGTTATTTTTTTTTTTGCTGCCAGTACATCCCCAGAATGCAGACTCAATGCCCCGGGGTGTTTTTTTATTCCTATGGGAGACTTCATACCGTAGCAACCAAAATGCAGTTGGACCCCAAACAACATCCTAAATATTAAAAGACTCTGGCTTGTCTGCTACTAATGGAAGCCCCAGCTCCTATGCTACTTGTTAAAACCCTTAAGCTAATAAGGCACTCATCCAAACACTGACCTTGGGCTGACAAATACAAAAAATCATCCAAACCCGATCAAACTCAGTTTAAAAATTGAATTTTGGAACAATTAAAAAGATAAATAAATAGCTGAAGCTTGAAAATAAATACATACCCTAGGGTAATGTTCACTATTTAAAAATGATTTGAAACCCTCAAAGATTTCAAGGCAAAGACAGTTTTTTAGCTTTGCTACTAGCACTGGAAGTTAGTCTCACTGTTACTTGGCTGAATAAGAAGACTTGCATACTGGCATCTCTTGAATAATTTTAAGAAGCAACCCTGGCATTAAGGACCAATAAAACATGGGGTTGTTTCCATTAATAACCTTCACTGATTAAATGAGAGAGATAAGGAATAAAGGGATTCAGAAATGGAGGTCATTGTAAATGGGCCATTCAGACTATTTTTTCTCTACTTCTGAATCTTCTTTGGAAGTATGAAATGTTATTACAGTTTTCAGATTTACAGACAAAACATGAAGGAACAATGACCGAAAACACTGCCTGCAATTCTAATCAGCCACATGCCACTGGGCTTACAAAAGGAATTTCTGACTCTTTTCTCACAGCTGACTTTTCCTCCATTCTCTGTTGTGTTTGGGAACAATCCACAAATTGGTGATGTAGGCTGCTCTGTGGCCACCTAATCTTGACTCTTCTTCTGAATTCTTTTCAGTGCTAGCTGGATAATACTTGCATGAAGTTATAGCAGCCACTTGTAAACCCTTTTCCACTTCACCGGGCATAGAGGTGTTTCAGTTTCCTCAAACGTTTTCAATCTCAGCGCAAGAGTGGAAAATGCATCGGCTGTCTCATTTGTTCTAAATGCTCTAAACATTGTGCTCAAATGATTGCCTATTATTAGAAACTCTGTGAGGCACAAGTCCCCAGAACACTGTATTCAACTGTCTTTTTCAGTCTGTGCCTGCTCACAGGAGCGTCTGCTTCTTTAGAGCCCACCACTCTCAATTAGCTCACCAGACGAGCTCTCGGTTGCGTAGTTGTTCCCTCCGCGTTGGTTTGTAGTTGCCTGTATCTTTTGAAGTACCCTCACCTTGCATCAGGGCCTTGTGTTTCCACTGCATCGCTTCGCTGACTTGCCCAGCAATTCTTGCTGGGACATCCGTACCATATATTCATTTCTGACCCAAAAAGCCTGGGGAAGATTAGGCTGCTTCGTGACAATACTGGTGCAAACCTGTTTCTGTAGAAATAATAACAGTAATAAAGTAATGTGTACTCTGCAGAGGCTTTGCCAAATGTAATGTTGTGACTGGCTATTTATCAGAGATAGAGACTATTTATCCTTTTTTTTTTTCCCAGAGAAAGGACGCTTCTATCAAAGCTTTCTTTTATTAAAACCCAAATCTCCACAGAGCTCTTCTGCTGCTAGACGACATGGGAAATTTTTAGCCAGTCCTACTTTTTCTTTATCTATTTCTGTAGACTTTATTTACCCTGCTAATATTTGTTGCTACGTGTGCCGTTTTAGTCCGACTTAGTTCAAAATATAATTAAGGCACTTGAAAGATGGGCTCAACTCCCCCCTTTGCCAGATATTTTGAGTACTCGCAGTTCTTGACCTTCAAAATGAGGGACAGAAACACTTCCTGTGTCATCTTGTGTGATTAGAGCATAATTTCGCAAGGCTTTACTACTCCCATATCTCGTTACATGTCTGTGTGGTGCCAAATTTAACAGGATCTCTGTTGTTGGTACTTCTATGTGCTACTGTAGCCTGAGCAATACTTAAATAAAGTAGGACATGGTGTGTCTTCAGTAGAGAGTGAAAATTAGGATGGCTCTTACCTTTCCTTGAGACTGTTCCACTGATTAATGTTGACAAGCTTTCCACAGTTTGGATTCTCGCAATCGTCTTTCAGAGGTGGTATAAATTAGGTACAAAAGAGGGCAATGCATTGCACAGCCCCCTGGTGGGACGCTGGCAAGTTTGGCATCCCAGCTTAGTTTATAGTATTTATTTCACTGCAAAGTAGTTTCGTGTCAAATAGTTTCTTACTGTCAAAGGCACTTTCCATTCACTTCATAAATTACTATGAGCTTTGACAAGTCCTTCAAATTTGGTTTCCCCTTTCCTCGCCCCAATGTGTTACAAAAATGGCTTGATGGATATTTTGAAAGTTGACAGGCCAGTAGATCTTTCTGAACTAAAATACATTCTAGGTTCAGTGGCATCACAGAAGCCAAGAGGGAGAAAAAGAGAGTAACGTGAAATTGTATTCAAGGGTGTTTTTTTTTCTATAGCAACAAACCATGAGCTTTTGCATATTATCAGAAGCTTTGAAGAGAGGGAAAATCTGGGTTTAAAAACACAGTTCTTCCAAGAACATCAGTGAAGCTCTGGTGGAAATGTAACTTTTTCTGGCCTTTTTGTATATTTTTGGTTTATGCCACTGTTTCATTTTAGACATATTTTGTATCTTTAAAGCAGAGACATTCTCATTGCTTTTTAACTATTCTTTCCCTTTTGCCTTGGAATCTTTTCCAGTAGTGTGTGCTCACTAACCCTGACTATTCAAAAATAGTGAGATTAGACTGTGGTTTTCATTTTCTAATCTCTGTCCTCCTTTTGGTTGGGGTGGGGTTGTTTTGTTTTCTTTTTCAAATGTATAATTTATTTGGTTCATTGGTGTACATCAGGAAGATGCCTGAACTCTTGATTTTTTTTATTTTTTTCATCAGCCCAGAGCACATGATCTTCTTACGAAACTGTGCTTTGATGTCATTAAAATTGTATTTTCCTCTTAGAAAAAGATTTTCTTAAAGTTACCATCTACTTTTGACAAGAATTTAATATGTTAGACATCCCTTTTATTAATGTAGCTGGATACAACGTACAATAAAATGCAGAGGTCAATGCCTAGCAAAGAATTTTATGAGAGAAGGCATTTGAAATGTTGTTTTACAAATTATCTACTTATTTCCTTATCAGTGTTTCTAATAACAGTTTGGCCCAACTGAAAAGCTTGAGTGGACTCCTCAATTTCAGCCTTAGTCCTCATATCTTGTGGTCTTCTGTCAGCTTCAGCTACCTTCCTGCTGAAGGTATTGCTTGAACACATTCTGACTGTGAGCATCCAGAAATGGGGCTTTTAATAAGATAATGCATCATGTAAGGGCAAAGGGAAATCCTCAACATTTACTGGGTATGTCACCTGAACAGAATCTAAGTAGGAAAACGAGGATGTGCCCCATGATCCAGATTAATAGTGTTAATAATGTTTAGAGGAAACCAGCTTCTATGTTATGGCTAATCACAGTCTAGGACATAAAGCCCTGTTGTTTTGAGTAGGGAATATTTGTCAAGACACCAGCGTTGTCCCCCATGCTTTGTGAAGAGTATCATGGGATCTTTAGTATCCGTCTGGATGATATGGAGAAATCCAGATTGGACGGGTGTTTAATTTCTCATTTGATGGGTGTCATTTCCAGTATCAGCCTCGCTTATCATAATGCTGCACCGGATCTGGGTATCTGCGTACATCTTACTGTGAGATGTGACATATGTTACTTCTTGACCCACAGGCAAGACATTAAATAGAAGCAATGTGAGCAATGCTAAATTATTTTTGCTATAATTTTCAGTTCTACACATACAGTCTTCTGGAGCTGAGTTTAGAGGGGACTGAGGAGTTACCAGTCAGCAGTGTCAAAACTTTGTTTCCAGACTTTCTTTCTTAAGTAATTTTTAAAAATTTCTAACGTGTGGAAATATGAATATGAAACATTACTAAGGTAAGAGGAGAAACTTTTCTTCAAGTAAGTGGACTAGAGCATCATCAGATGGAGAACACCACTCAGTCAGTGATGTATGCCCGCTAAGAATCCAACCCGTTTTGTCCTTTGCTACTCTTTTGCTCTATAAATCTAAATTGAAGCTTTTCTTGTTTTTTCTTTCTTGATTTTATTTGTTACCTTGACACTGCAGATTATATGACTGTACATCTTTCATAAAGTGCCTTGAGATGTCTGAGCATGATAAGGTGCTAATTAAATGGAAGTTGTTGTCAAAGCAGGAGAGGGAGTAAGAGTTCAGGGCTGCCTAGTTTATACACTAGTTTAGTTGATGACTTTAGTGAAACTAAACAGGAAAGCTTCAGGCACTTATGAAATCACAAAATTTATGCTAACTTATATTAGATAACTCTCAAAACCTTACTGATTCAGTTTGGATGCATACTCAAATGCCAGGGATGAATCTTAGGTAAAATCTCTTGAGTCTCTAAGAGTGTCAAAAAAATAGCAGTTCCAAGGTCTTGGGGATATAGCTAGTTCTTCCTGCCTTCAGCACAGTGACAAATTTCACCAAAACTGTCCTCACCTTACCTCTTCTCTTTTGTAGCTGCATTGCATGTTTTATACTGCTGTTAGGACTTTTCATAATAAAAAGGGTTTTGTGATTGGCTGCTATTGAGATCCAGCTGAAATTCTAAGGTCTGAGGAAGGTATTCATTCAACAAATGTATTTATTTGTGTCTCTAATCTCCTAACAGTTCCTGGAATTGTGCTTCACATTTGGCCTGTGCATTTTATTTTACATAACAATTTAAGGCCACTTAGAAAGCATCACTAAATGTCACGCTCCTCAAATTGTAATTGCAATCAGAAAAGTGTTATTTGTTCTGAAAGCTGTAAGGAGGAGACACAGCCACTTATATTTACCTAGTGCTTTGTAAACAAAGCTTTACCCTTGGGGTAGTCAACATAATGTCTTCAGATCAAGATGAAGATCACAACTTACTAGGTAGTAAGAGGATCAGGTAAATATCCTAAACTCTGAAGTCTTTATGTGAAGGCCTTATGTGATTTTTTTTAAAATTAGTGGGTTTGTTAAAATTGGGTGTATAGCTTAATGCAAAAGTAGGTGGAATAAGAAGACTAACTTTGTAAATCGTCCCACAGACATGAATTTATCTTTCACTGAGGTGAAAAGAAAAAGAAAGAAAATGGTAATCAGATGACTTCAGATCTTTGTTTTGGATTTGCTTTGAACTCTAGAGGGATTTTGCTAGTTGCTGAATTAGTTTTTGCCACGCTACATATAAATAAATCTAACAATTTAGTATTTGCTTCTGTATCTCAGTAGCATTGGGAGTATTGATTCTGTAACACCCCCAAATTTGGCTGAACTAGCTCTGCTACAGGAAGAAGACTTGAAAAGGCGAGGCAGCCCATTTCTGTGCTTAGATCTGAAGCTGGAACTAGGAAACATGGAGAGACAGTCAGAAGTCAGAGACATAAACCAGAACAGAAAGGAGGGGTCAGGACAGGGGCCTGAACAATCACAGTTCTCTCAGCCTCTCCTGGAGTCAAAGATGCTTCAGAAAGACTGCTTTCTCCAGTCTGTCTTGCTTCTTTCCCTTGGTTATGTGGGAGGTGGTAGTAGCAGTGGCCTCAATGGCTGGACAAAGATGACTTAACTTGCAGTGGCATCTTAGCTGGAGAGAGTGGTTTGTTTGTAAATGTATCCTCAGTGATGCTGGCTGAGAAGAACCTCTTCCCTTATATGCATCACCTAAGAACGAAGGAGTTTTATTCTGGCGTGTTAGAAAGATGGTTGTAAGCGATAGGTTGAAATGACACAGTCACAGAATGTCATGTCAAAATCCAAGAACAAAAATCAAATGAAAATTTGGGAGTTCACTTTGAATGTCCCACTGTTTTCAGAGTTTGGGTATTTTCCCTGCTCCCTACAGGACCTGCACCTTTCTGTCATTTTGTCATCTTAGTGATGGATATCGTGTTTGCAAAAAGAAAAAAACCTACCATGTTAAAGTGAGAGAAGGAGGCTCAGTGTAGTTTTTTCCTCAGCACTGTTTTCCGGACCTGAAATCTTATAGATACAGGGGCCCAGAGCCGTTACATGAGGACAGGATCGATTCAGTCAATCAGAGGGAAAACCTACTGTCAGACTCTCAGACCTTTAACCTGCTCCTCAGAATTATTCGAACTCCCAAATCTCTTTGCAGGCCTTTTCTATTAGACAGATATTCCCATGTTTTGATTTTTTTGCTCCAGAAGTAATTTTTTTTATAATTACCTTCATTGAACTGCACTTACCATCTGTGAAGTGAGAGGCACTTAAATGATTTATTAGCCTGGGTTCCTAAAATGTGCTGAACAGCATGGGATTGATCTGGCTAGTGACAAATGCAGGATACATGACAATGGATAGGTGGCCAGTGTTTGATGGAGCATCGTGCTGCTCTGGTGGGGGCTTGCTCTGCGGGAGTGTGTTGGCTCTCTTCCAGTTGTACAGTAGATCAATAAAAGGCAGGTGTGCCTTGGCTCAGAAATACAAAGAAATATCTTGAAGCGCAGTTCTCCTCTTGAAAAAATCGTGGGGCACTGTACCTCTTGTTTCTGAATTAACTCCCCCTAAAAGGCTCTAAAAAGCTTTCTGGCAGCAAAGAAAACCTTTCTAGAGTCCAAAAGTTGATTCAGATTCTTTCTTGTCTGTGCACTGATTGAAATTCTGCAGACCGATTTTGGTCCTCACTTTGTTTCTTCTCTTGCAAGTAGTATCCGTGATGTGTGAGATGCTTTCCATGGTCTTTCCTCAACCCTGTACAATGTGTTTAATGTTCAGTAGGGTTCAGCAGAGGTAGCACAGTATGGAGCAGAAAGCTGAGCTGCGTGGATCAGCTATGAACATAATTAGAAGGTACTGAAAGACTGTAGGTATAAGTACTACTTAAAGAGGTTCCTAGCTAAGCAGGAGATGGGAAGGAGTATCTGCCTTTCATGCAAGCAAAATCCTGTCTCTGGTAACGGGCAGGGGCTCCTGACACATCTCCAGCTGCATTCTCGCCTAAGCGGAGGCTGTGAGACCCTGCTACTCGCAGAGCGGTGTTTTGCTTCCCGGTGTAGCAGACACTCGCAACTTCTGCTGACCTCAGAACTCAGCAGGAGCTGAGATGAAGCAGCTCCAGCCCTTCACAGCGATGAGATGCCACCAAGCATCTGATCTCACAGATGCGAGTGACTGCAGGTGAGCCAGAGCCTGCTCTGTGCAGATTGCCTGGAGGATCTTCACAGGAACATTGGCAAGGAAGAGGAGGTTGCAAAGCTAACTTCAGTGGTGTGCTCCTGCTGGGGGTTAAGCATCTGCCTTCCTCCTTCTCTCAGCACAAACAGAGAGAGTAAAAAAATCCTGTACAGACACTGTGTTAATCTTTCTCTTCACCCCTCAGTTTAATGTATGCAGAGAAGCACAGGACTGAGCTTAGAAAGAATAACAAGAGGCATGTGCATGTGTTGGTTTAGTCCAAGCCATGGAATAGCCTGGATCAATGCTGTGATTTGACAAGCTGGGTTCCAGATCTGGCTGTATGTTGCAATAGTAAATAGAAACTGTGCTGTGGCTGGCAGCTGGCAGGGCTCTCTGAGGATGGTTTGCAGTAGCAGATAACTCGGTGGCTGAACTGATGCAAGTTGACAGTGATCAGCTACAAACCCACCCCACGGCTTTTCTGTGCCCCCAGCACTCCCCTGCAGCCTTGGGCAATACAGACCAGATGCCTGGTGTCCTGCCTGGCAGGGGAGGCACTGGCATAGGGTGGGCACAGAGCAAAACCAGGCAGCAAATGAGCCAAGCGGGAACTGGGAGGGAAAGGAGGTGTGAGGAGAAGTTGGAGGGCTGCGTGGAGAGGATGGGGTTGGTAGGGAGTTCTCCCTGTGCCTTGGGCTCAGCTTTACATTTGCAAGATGGCCTGGAGGCGAGTAGGAGGAAAGCCCCGCCAGAGGTTAGGTATGCAGTACGTAGGGTCTGATCTGAGCTCCTGAAATTTCTGGGATTCAGCTGTCATTCAGAGCTGCACAAACTAACCTAGCTGTAACGCTGTTTGTACTCTGTGCTTAGATGACCTTGAGCTAAGTTTTGGAATCTGAACATTCATGTCTGCCTAGATACAGGGTGTTCTTCTGTCTTCTAGTTGTGATTGTTCTTAGCAGCACAGTTGCACCACTTTTACTTGAACCAATATCCACTTCACCTGCCAGACCGCAGATGTTGATGTATTTGTTCCTCCACTTTTTCCATAGTTACCTCTCCTACAATAAAGGTTCTCGTCTCGCGCTACCTGCACTGTAGCTGTTGCTCCTCTATCTATTCTTTTCCTACCCCATGCCCAGTTTTCAAGGCACCCGCAGTGAGGCATCAGTGACATTGAATCAGACCTACAATCTGAACCACTCTGATCTTGGATTTAGTTCAAACTCAGGGCCATGTTTAGGGGAGGGGAGAGAAGGTCAGACTTGGTTACCTTCAAGAAGCACAAAAAGAGTACTGGGAAAAGAAAACCTCAGGTAATGTTCCTCTTCACTGGCTGATTCATCCGTATACCCTAAACAGCGGCATGTGGCCAAGTGGAGTTGGTAAGAAGCAGAGACAGATGGCAACATGTGATCTGGAAGGAACACAGGGTTTTACACCCAGTCAGAGATGCAAAACCAGAGCCCTGAATACTCATGATTCCTTTGGTGTAGTTGACATCATCTGATTCATTATCCAAATACCAAGATTTAGGCTGGCCTCTATTCCAAGGATTAATTTTGGTTTCCTCTTCATTTTGAATCTGGCCTTCTTCCATAAAATGCTATTCCTTCTGACCTCCAAATGAGTGAGTAGGCCCATTCCTGGTGGACAAACAGCCCAGAGGAGCCAAATGGGGAAGAGGACAGATCTTTGCAGGAGGCAGCCCAGGTCATAGGACAGCAACACTATGCTGCATTGAAAACTTTAAAGGGTCTTTCAGCCAAAACTCAAATCTTGTCCCTTTTATTTCACAGATCCTCCCCTGGCTCCTTCTGGGCCTGCAGCCTGGGCTGCAGAAGCAGCGTAGATGTGCATGTTTGCTGGAGAAACTGTTATTGAGCAATGGTTTCCTGAGTGACACAATACATCCCTATTCCTGGACGAGTGACGGGCACACTGCCTGCTGCAGCTGGGCCCTTCCTTCCACTGAGCTGTATCAGCATCGAACTCAGGTGAGGAGCGCAGGAGGCTTAAGAAACCCTTCCCCTGTGGGTGCCCCAGCTCGGCAGGGGTGACTTGGCAGGCTGGAGCCGGGGCTGCGCACTGGCGGAAGGGTGAGCGGTGAGGCAGGATAGCTGCCCGCTTTGTCCAGAGTTCACTCGTGGTGCTTGCTGTCCTCGGATTCAGAGGGCTTGGGAGTTCAAGGGAGAAAAAAAAAAATAAACAAAGAAGTGAGAAAGAGAGCAAAATATTTTTAAAGCTCTGCAACGTCAGCCCATGGGCGATGAATCTGCAGGGCACAATCGAGTTTAAACTGGCTTTGGGAAACTGAGGATAGCTCACTTGTGCTTAATAATTAAAGGAATGATACGCTTTCCTACTCGCTGCACTAAAGATGAGTGAGGTTTTATCTCTGCACTGCTAACAGTGCCAGTGACATGTTCATAATGCTGTAACACATTTCTCTGCACATACAGCAGAGAAGAGGGCTTGTGGCAATGGGCCAGAATCACTTAGATCATTTTACCAGGGGCACACCAGAGACCAGGGGACCCCATCAAGGAGCCGCTTTTTCCAGTCTGTAGCACCCTATGTTGTGACATTGCTCGCACTGTTGTCCCCCCGCATTACTTCTGACGACACAAAAACTGATTGTTGTCTTTAGATATAAAAATCAGTTTAACTCAAGCCAGGGTCAAACTGCTGTCAGTGTATTCAGATATATGTTTCAACTTAGTTTTGTCACCCTGTGAGTTGGAAAATTGCAGCTCTGGGTGAGGTCAGATCAGGGTTATAAACTTTCTTTGTGAGCAATTGAGTATGAAACAAAACCTGATTTGCTCAGATACAGGTAATGTTGGGAGTTTTTTTTTCTCCTTTTTAAAGTGCAATCCTGCTTCTCCATGTTAGTTTTAAATAATTCAGCTTTGCGAAGCAGGAGGGCTTCAGAAATTTCAGAAATAATGCATGCAAAAGGCTGGCTTTTATAGTCCTGATGTCTATGGGATTCTGCAGCATCCTGACGTGATGTGTGGGGGTGTGTGTACATGTGCTTTTTTTGTACTCGCATGCATACTCACACACTTGCTGTCTCTGTATGAATTGATTATGTTACCCAAATACCTCCTAGGGATCTCTCTCTCTTTCTGTGGCTCTGGTACAGTTTGTTCTTGAAATTACTCTAGGAATTGTACAATCCTGTGTGAAACACTCCCACACTGATACAGATACAGATTGAAAGCTGATAGGCATTAAAATGAAGTGATGCTTAAGTAATTGCTTTTCTGCTCTCAGAATATTTTCTTCTGATAATTCATTTCTCAGGAGTGATGTAGGTCCTGTCTTGGGCCAGGAGGAAGAACTAGATGACCCCACGTGAGGTCCCTTAAAGGCTGTGCATCTGTAATTTTAAACACAGAATAAACTGAGGTGTGCCGACAGAGGTGAGGTTATCACTCCTCAGTTCCACGCCTCTGAGATACGGGCCAGTCTCAGCTCACGGCGCAGGTGCCGTGGCTGGTTATCATAGCGGTTAACACAGTTTGCAACATCTCATCCCAGAGGAACCAAACAGGGACAGCATGGCCCCAGATGATGGGACTGTTGGACAGAAAGGGATGCAGAAACCAAGGAAACAAAGTGGAGAAACTCCTCAAAAGATAACAGTTTTTCTTGTCAGCATGAGGAGAGGTGTAAAGACAAGCCTGTGCAGAGGTGTGAACTTGTAGACTCTCAGTTCCCTATGTCAGTCACCAAGTTGAGCATTGCTTCCTTATCTCCTGGGGCAGAACGCCTGCTGACTGATTGAACCTTACAGTAATATATTGCCCACCTTGGTATGTTAACTTCTTACCTAGTGTATTATTTCCTTTTTATGAAATTAATGTCTTTCAAAAACTGTGAGAGTCTCTTCTCCAGCTCAAAACACTATTGCGTTTAGCCTTTGTTCTCCTGATAGCATAGAAATTGTGTGGTATTCAGCAGTGATAAACTGTGCATGCTGAACGTGACCCAAATGGTAGTTAAAGGTGGCAGCATCTCCCAAGGGAAGTACTGAGTGCACCCAGGCACAAACTCTGTTTTTGTGCCTTAACACTGCTGCCAGAACACTGCTGATGCATCTAGCATGTAATAAATATTAGCCATTGGGCATTTCTCCCAGAACATCTTCACTTGTATATAGTGGAAATCACCCCATATTTATCTGTTTTGTGCATAAATGGAGTGGGTGGCATGTGGGGAGAATCTCATGGGTTGTCTTCTGTCCTCCAAGTTTCTGAAGTACGCATTTAGTTGACATCCTCACCTAATGAAGACATTCCAGTTTTCTCACTTATTAGATTTCTGGCATTCTGTGCCATTGTTTTCATTCTCATGGTACTTTATTCAAATGGCACCTACTTTGTTTTCTGTCCTTCTGTCTGACTTGTTCTATCCCCTGCTGTGTCCTCTGCATGCGGATACATGATTTCCATGGCTTTGTCCTTAAAGAAGCATCGGCTAAAGCTGTTTGTGCCTCTGCACTTGTTTGCTTTCCTCTGCTCCTCAGTTTAAAAGCCTGCTCACAACCTTCCTGATTTTAAGTGCCCGTAAGACTATTGTGCAGTGAGTCAGAGACGTCTGTCCCTCTGACATGGGCCCCCTCCCTTCCAGAAGTGTCCCCAGTTCCTGAGGAATCTGCTCTTTCAACCATCTTAGCCACGTGTTAAACCTTGACTTTTCTGCCTCTCTTTCCAGTCCTGCATGGGGTTACGGGGAGTGTTTTCAGAGAATATTCATTGTCTGCAGTTTCCTTCCCCAGAACCTAGATAACGCTTCCAGGCTCTCTTTCCTGCCCTTTTGTACATAATTTATGCCAAAATGGACTAGGCTTTTCCCCAATACCTCCTGAAAGTCAATTCAGACCCCTGTGACATCTGTTGCCTTAGTCTTGGCAGTCAAGTCACCACGTAATCCTCTCTGGGGTCACAGCCCCACCTGCCTATTCATTGACAGTAGGAATGACCTTCAAGCCTGAATTATGGTTTTACAGAGGTGCCTTACTATTGGCAAGAGACAGATGTCTGAGCATGTGAAGAGGCCAGGTTTCAGATGCGTGCTTTTGCTTGGCATTCCCTATTCTTCTGGCTCTCGTGTCTCCCCATCAAGGCCTTGCCAATAGTGCACAGACACGGGACCTTGCTCAATACTCTGCATTTTAGTCTCAAGCCTGGATAGTTCAATGCCTAAGTCCCTTTCTTGAGTTCTGGCCTGACTGATTTGGAACCAGAATCAAGATTTGGAAAGACTCCTTTATTGCTTTTGGCAGAGGGCTTTGGGTTTAACAGGCCATCCGCTGTACTTTCTGACTTGTAGATGTCTGACAGCACTCCTGGAGCAGTAGCTCTTACTAGGTTGTTCTACAAGTAGAAACCTCCAGCAGATGGGCACTAGGATCTCATGGACAGACTCCACCTTGCATGCTCTTGGGAGGTGTCACAACTTCACATCATCAGCTCTGTGTGGTTGATGCCTGACATCTCCTGTGTAGAATGATTTGCAGCTGAGCTGTGAACTGAGCATGTGGATATATCCAAGGCAGCTCATGCTTTCTGGCAGTCATTGGTTTGCTCCGCGATTCAGTTGTCCAGCATGTGTGCTGTGGGTTGGGTGTAGTACATGGGCTCTGCCTATTTTAGAATTTCTGACAATATCCCATTGGGGTGTGTGGAATTTATGGTCTTCTGTAGTTCGTAGTCACTTCAAGGCCTGCAAGATCCTCAACTTTCTGTGACAAATCTATGTCAGTGTGCAATTGCAGATTTTTACATTTTTTCTTTCCCCTTTAGCTGTATTCTGTTCCCTTCCTTCAAGCAGCAGACGATGTACGAAGTACCTAGTACAGTCCTACCAGCTCTGAAGACTCATTTGAATTCAGCACACCCCATTGTCCTGCTGAGTGTTCTATCAATGTGCCAACTTTGCTGTATTAACCCAGGAGCAAGAGAAACTGCAAGTCAGTCAATCCTTGGGCTACAACAGGTTTATTTTATTTAATGAAGTTTGACTCACTTTATGGCAGAACTGGGCTGCAATTCCAGCTGAGCCCTTTTGAGCCTACACATTCCTCTCTGCTGCACGCCTCTGGGGTGTGCAGCCAAAAATGTAAATTAATGAAGACAAAGAGGAGAGATGTTCCTGACGTGGTTTTCTTTCTCTCTTGTTAGGGCACTGATGCTCAGGCAGTACTGGCAGAAGCTGCAGTATTATCACTTCACTCATCACAGTAACGTTAGTCTTTTTCTTGGGGGGATCTGTGGCAAGTAGCTGTTGACCACCTTAACGTTTTCTAGAATTTCTGTCTCTTAACAAAATCACCCTTTCCTGCAGTACTTTGGTATGCAGTATTGTAAATTAGCTCATGAGATTTTATTTTTTTTCTTCTGGACATATCTAAAACATCAAAGGTGTTTTGCTGGAAAAATAAGTCAAGAAACAATGAGTCAAAATCGGAGAGGTGCACAACTGGCATGTGCCTGTGATGACTGTGGCCCAAGCACATTTCTTTTTTAACTTTGCCATCCTTCTCTGTCTCATGTAATCATAAATAAGTTAAGTGCTTTGCAATCTGTGGAATGTGTTTTTTCACATGACCACCATCTGGGCTGCTGTTTTTCTGGCCTTTTATACCTCTCTGTTGTTCGGGTTACTGATAGTTGTCTGTCTGGTGGTGTTTGATTTTAGCTTTCTCCCTTGACTCCTCAACGAGTTACACCTAGAAACCTTCCCTAATTTTATCTTTGGGATTTACACTTCTGTTAGCCCTAACAAACATATCTGAATTCTACCGCTTATTCCTGTCAATACACTGCATTTTGCTTTTAACAAGTGAGTGTTTGTCTACAGGAGGAGATATCAGTCAGGAATAACTCTGGATTATCACTCTGTGAAGCTCACATTTAGGGCCCATTGCCCTTTGGAAATGGATGCAGATTATTTGCACTGTTATTCCAGAATTCATGTCTCGTCAGGGAGTCTTCAGGCATCATTTAATTTTTCTCCCTCCTATTTGAACTTAGTGTCCTGTGTTGAACAAGACAATTTCAGCCGTCATCAAACCTGTTTTCTCTTTCAGCTGAGATTTCTTCCTGGTGCAGTGGTACCCGAGGTATGCTGGAGATAGGTCTGTCAGGCTGGATGTGTGTTGAGGGCTTGCTGAAGTGGGTGGAAACCACTCCGATGACTCCAAGGACTATTGGGACAGTCCATGAGAACACTGAACCAAACCATAACCAGATGTATTCCAGGCTGCCACTTCCTTAACCCTTATTTTATTGTATTCCTCATCCCTGTATGTTATCAGAGTATCATTTTTATTTTTTTTTTTTCTGAGCAGTGGATTCCTTTTCTGGCTTTTATGATTCTGAGATGAGAACAGGTAATTTTGAACACAGAGTCACTCTCTCATGCCTAATCTACAACATTTCTTCACCCCCAGTTAAGGACAGTGAGTTCTGAAGCTTCCTGCAGGCCTTGGTTTGGTGTGTGTCAGTGTGATGTGCTGCTCCACTTGGCTTGCTCTGCTCATGGGTAATTTGATAAGTGATAATCATGGCCTGCAAGGAATGCCAACCCTGTCGTTCACGCCGTTCCAGTTCATGTCTTCATTTCGTCTGGAAAAGCCACTGTGTCAGCTACTAGTGGACTTTCTAGCCTTCCCTGCTTAAAATAGGCACTTGCCTCTTCAACTTTTCTGTAGATGAAAGACATCATACGAGGTTTTTAAATTAAATGTTTTGTTTTATTTTATTTATTAAATCTTAGGCAACGTTCTCTTTATTACATGATCTGGGGGAAGAGCTGTTGTTGGTCCATGGAGGGTGGAAGTCTGCCCATGAATTAAAGTAGACTGTCAGCACTCAGAGTGGTCTGAGACGTGCTTACAGATGAGGGTAAAGAAGAGAGAGAAAAGGAAGCAGCCAAAAGCACAGAAGAATCAGAAATGCCAAAGAAGCATCTGTAAACCCTGACTTCATTTCAGTAGTGAAAATCTGCTTATCTCAGTCCCCCAACCATGTCAAAATACTTGCACTAATTTTCATTTTAAGGAAAACTGAAGTTTTAAGATTACACGATCCCAGTAGTAGCCAGTTTGGCAACATCCTGACCACTGCTCTCCAGCTCTTTCCTCTTCTCCCATGAGCATTTTGTACCTATGTGCTCCCACCCTTATACTAATTCTTCCCATTCCCATTTGCCTTTTGCCTTTCGTCTACCATATGTGCCCCCATAGCCCCTCTCATCTCTAGTAACATTTCTTGTCCTTTAATTTTAATTCTCACAAAGGAGAGGGACCCATCACCACTGAAGTGTGCCAGGCAGGCTAGCAGCAGTTTAGCTAACGCAAGTCAGCCATGGCACCTCACAACTTGCCCAACATTCACTAGTCTAGGCTGTTGCTTTTAGGGAAGGCATGTGAACATCATGAGACTGGAGAGGTGAAGTCTTACTCCACATCACTAAAAGGTAGTACATGGAGGTCTTGCGCTAGACTTGCACCCCCGGAGCATACAGGGCTTTGAACTCTTCAGGTACCTGAACTGACAGTGGTCTGAAGTGGACTTTAAAACCCATTTTCAGGTTAACTCAGTAAGACCTGATTGAACTTTGCTTATGTTATGTTACGCTATGTTATACTTATGACCCTACTGAAAAGATCTGGAGGGTTTGTCTGCAGTGTAGTTTTCACCCTTCTCCATGGATGTCCAGTATGCACGGCTACTGGGGGCAGTGATGGATAAGCAAGAAGACTTAAAAGTATTTCTTTCTCTTCTAAGCTGAACTGGAGCCCTCAGCCCAAAGGAAACTGGGGGAAAAAGAAAATCTCTTGCTGCAGGAATGATTGTCAGAAGGTGCCTGACAAATGATGTTCACTTCCAGCGTTTTTTACTGCGCAGTGATCCAATGACCTTCACATCTTGGTGGGGTTGCTTTGATTTGAGTGGGCTCAATGCTTATCCAGACTCAACTGGAAAGCCAGGCTGAAGAGGTGCCATGTGTCTGTCCCCTCCTGGCAGTGTGCTAGAGCTCCTGGGTTTCCAGATTGGAGTTGGAAGGATGCAGGAGTAGCCTTTGGAGGATGGTGCTGCTTTAGTGTCCTGTTAAACAGCAGGCCTGTTTAGTTGCTTACGGACACCTGCGCTCTGTAGAAAAGAGATTCAAACCTATGTTTACTCAGTTCTCCCTCTTTTACCTTTCCACACTAACATTCATTAGGGTTCATTAAAACTTCCATGTGCCAATTAGTATGAGCAGCAGACTGCTTTCACAAGTGAGGAAGCAGAAGACATAGGAAGGACCAAGGGCAAAGCATCAGGCTTTTGGGTACTTCTCTCTTGCTATGGTACAAAGCTGGAAAAGCCTCTGGCAGGTATGGCATCACCTGGCTGAAATAAACAGGGCTCCAGTACCATCAGTGGGGAGATACCAGTATAGCCCAGCTGGGAAGCTGGTCATAGCCCTTGGGCTCTGTGCGTAATCTCAGAGGCTCTCTGCACGGCACGAGAGATCTTCTTTTCAAACTATTTGCGGGAACCCCAAACGCGAACGTGCTCGGAGACATGTTGCGCTGGAGCGGGAGAGAGGAGCTGGTTCGGCGCCTCCCGGGCTTTGGTAGCGCTCCCCGCGCCCCGGCCGAGGAAAAGACATAAAAACGGGCGAAAGCCACGGCTGCCGTGGGGGCCGATGCCGGCGGTGGGGGCCGATGCCGGCGATGGGGACCGGTGTGGCCGTGGGGACCGATGCCAGCGGTGGGGACCGGTGCGGCGGTGGGGGCCGATGCCGGCGGTGGGGGCTGATGCCGGCTATGGGGACCGGTGCGGCGGTGGGGGCCGATGCCGGCGGTGGGGACCGGTGTGGCCGTGGGGACCGATGCCAGCGGTGGGGACCGGTGCGGCGGTGGGGGCCGATGCCGGCGGTGGGGGCTGATGCCGGCTATGGGGACCGGTGCGGCGGTGGGGGCCGATGCCGGCGGTGGGGACCGGTGTGGCCGTGGGGACCGATGCCGGCGGTGGGGGCCGATGCCGGCGGTGGGGGCCGATGCCGGCGGCGGGGAGCGGTGCGGCGGCGGGGAGCGGTGGGGGCGCGGCGGCAGCGAGCGCCGGGCGGGCGGGCGGTCCCGGCGCTGTTGGTAACACTAGAGGTCACTCTGTGACCAAGGATGGATTCTGGCGTCTGGGGGCCTTGGGAAGGTCAGTGGCTGCTAATCCGTATAAATTACTGAACTACAAGCAAAATTTGTACCTAATTATGAACCGCTTTGATGCGGCATTGCTTCTATCCTAACTCCGGAGTGCCAATTTCCTACAGGGGGAAAACCCCCACCCTTGAGTGGCGTGCAAATAAGAGCACCCAGAACACGGCCGGTGTTTTTGGCATGAACTGGGGACATCTTTGCAAGTGCTGGTCTGGGCCGCGTCCCCCACGGCGTCTTTCTGAGCTGGATCTACCTGCCTCCTCCTCTCCTCCGCACAACTGTCAGCTGTCTTATCAGCGTGGTCAGGAATTCATTTAGCTGATGCTGCCTAGCAAGCCTAGGGGTAAAGATGGATTTAACGCAGTCACTAGACATCTGCGTGCTAAACTCACTGGCTGTGGAACCTATATCGAAAGGATTTAATTTTATTCCCTAATAATCCCTTTTCTCTCAAACAGGTCAGACGAGCGAGGCTGCTGCTACTGCTGCAGCTTTCAGCCTCACTGACGTTGTTATTGGTTTCAGGGCTGGTCAGCCATGCAAGAGATCTGTCTCATCTTGGTGAACAGTTTTCCTTTTAATATTATTTTATTGAACTCTACTCTGGCCACTCAAAAAAGAAGGTATCTCTGCTTTTCAGTTCCCTGAGATACCTCTGTAGAAGTTATTCTGAGTGAAAGATTTCAATGATTTCTTCTCCTGCCTCTGAAGAGACAGATAATTTTAGGTCAGCTGAACCTACTTGGAAGTTGGTTGCATCGTTAGAAATTAATTCTGGTTGAAAAACAAAGAATATGAAAAATAGTTTTAAAAAATTTTAACATTTTCCATTGCAAAATATGCCTCATTTTGACTAATAAATAAAGCATGTTCTCACCCTTCTCCCAGTCTCCCACAGGATCAGAAGTGAAACACCTGATATGAGACTGAACAAAACATTTTTGCTAAGTTTATTTTTTTTCACTTTGGCCATAAAAGGCAAAGCTGGTTATTTGCACAGCTTTGTTTGTAAGCCTTCTCTTAGCTCCTGTGGAGGCCAAGTGTCTGCTGACAGGGGAGGGAATATGCCCCGCATCCCTCTTTCTCCATGGAACATGCCATTAATGACCCAATTTTGCTGGAGGTTTCTAATGCTCTCTCTCACAAGGGTTTCATGGCATGAGGAGGCTTTGCACTTCCCCCATTAGGGCAGGTACCTGGTTGTGGCTGGATTCCATGGCAGTGCAAACATCTCACAAATCTAGTCAGAAATAATTGGGATAACAGGGACTCCTTAGTCTTCGTTCACTCGAGGGTCACAGGACGTCAGATTTGACTTTGCTATTGAAGTCAGCTAATGTACTGGAAATGCCTTCATTTTCTCCCTCTGGAGGCACAGGTTCAAATCTGCCATAAATTACAAGTGACACAGGTTCAGTAGTCTTAATTAAATCCCACGAGGTTATTTTTGTGTGTCAACACTCCCCTTCTCCTCCCTTCTGCACCGTTTGGAGCAGCCGAAGGGCAAGGAGGACTCCGGCACCATAGGTGGAAGTTCTTAGCACAGCATTCTGCTCAGGGCTGGGGATGCGCCCAGACTCTTATCTGGCCTGGTATCAATCTTCCATTGAACTTGTAATGTAGTGTGTATTCTTCGTACATTTAAAGCATTCAATTCTGTGCAAGATCGTTATTCCTTGTAGGGAGATAACTGGCTATAGAGGATTGCTGTTATCCACAGCATCTCTCCAGCCTGGAATTCATTGATTTCCGATCTGCTCTCTAACGGTGCGGAATAGGGGTGATCAATGCTACAGTGCTGATGTGAATAAAGCGTGCCCCCTAATCTGCATTATCAATGGCCCACTTCCTGATATCCTGAGCTGACCTGGTCATGACTGCCTCTTACACAGATGAATATGCTGGCTGTTGCTAACATGTCCTGAAAACCTCTAAAATAGAAACGAATCAGATTCAGTGGAGCTTTTCCAGGGAGTGGCTAGGCTGATTCAAACCTCTTTTAAGCTACTGCTTTTGTAAAGGCACTCTATTTTGCTAGCATTTCTCTTAGCTTGGATTTAAATTAAAAGCTTTAATTGGTCTACTGATTTTCCTAGCAGCATGTTTAAAAAAGGAAAAAAAAAAAAAAAAGACAAAAAGAAAGGTAGGGGAAAAAAATCCCCAAGCCCCAAAACATGCCACTTAGAGAAGAACTGTTTAGAGAGCAGGTTTTTATTTAATAAACAGTGATCAATTGAATTGATTAACCATGAACACATTACAGCAGAGTTTGTTGTTGCTGCTGCTGATAATTGCAGTTCATGTGCATGAGAATATTAAATGGCTGTTTGCAGGATCATTTTCTTGCTCTTTTCATTTAACAGAATGGAGAAAACAACAACTGTTGACAGTGATTTTGGTTAGGACTCAAGCGCTGCAGACTGTGCCCTCAGGATGCCTGTGCAATAACTCTATCAATTGTGGCCATTTACTCTGCACTTCCAGACATTTCTGCAAACCTTGCAGCTGTTTTTTTACTAATTCGCTTGGTAATTAGATCTTATCATGCTGGCTCCATGGCTTTACATAAAGTGTAAGCATTTGGAGCTGCCATGTAAGACATTTTAGAGCTGTCTGTGTTGGTTTGCGCTGCTCTGCAAAGACGAAGGTGTTCACAAAAAGCAATAGAAATAGGGAAGGAGTTGTGACAAATGAGTTCCCGCTGATTCAAGAAGGTTTCCATAGAGGAAGGGAGTTCCTTTGCTTAAATCAAGCACCGGAAGCCAAGCAGCATTGATGGGTTTCATCCTGCTGGGTGCCGAGCACAATCTGGGAGCTCTGCTTCTACCCTCTCCTTCATCCTCCGATACACATCTTTGTCTTCAGTAGGAGTTGAGGGCTTCATTAAAAGTATTTTACCATTTTAGATATCTCACTGATGCTAAGGAGAGGAATACCATGATCCTGTGAGCTCAGGGTCAAGAGCTGGTATCGATCATGCCCAAACCATATGGATGGAAAGACAGTGAGCCCTTTTGTGGCAGCCGGTCACCTTGGAATAGCTTTATGCAGTGGTATGTGTAGTACGATTTGGGAACAGTGGATCACTGGAGACATTCGAAACCCACCTGGACGCCGTCCTGTGCAACCTGCTGTAGGTGACCCTGCTGTGGCAGAGGGGTTGGACTAGATGATCTCCAGAGGTCCCTTCCAACCCTGACCAGTCTGTGATTCTGTGATTCTGTGATCTGGGTGCTGCCACTGGTGGAATGGCCTTACTGACAGAGACCTATTGATCTCCAAGGAGAAAGTGCTCTGCCAGTGACTGCAGAACTGGGCCCTGTTCAAACGTCATAGCATCTAATGATCTTCCCATACCAAAAGGAAAAGATAAGTCATTCCTGTGCAAGCTAACTATTTGCAGTGAAACAGTTTTGTTCTACGGCAAAAGATGTCTCTGAGGTCTCTTCCAGTTTGATCTGGGGAAGAAACACTTCAGCAGCTATATGCGAGCCATCTCAGAGCCTGATGCAGTGTTCACCACGTGAAGAAATTCTGCTTGCCAGTCCTGGGCTAACGTGGCTAAACAGTGGTGAATCTCATGGTGGTGGTTTGGGCCATGTGGGCTTACTGACATAGCCATCTCCTAGCAGTGGTCCCATAGTATGCAGCTCCTGGTGTGGTGTAGAACAGCTGCAGGTCAGAAGAGTGTCACACGTGCCCCTGATGACTGACAGCTAGCTACGAACTCCATTTTCAGATCACGTCTTTGGTTCTGCCAGTTCTGTGCTGTGCCAGGCAGAGGCAGAATGTGGTTTAGTTTCCGGATTAGTGTTGGCTGTCTGTAGATCACTGCGGTCACAATATGGTTTTGTTTTGTACTCGGTGTGCTTTGCGCTTCCCCTGGGAGTACAAGCTAAGCTGCGTGTGCTGCAGAAAAGTGTCTTTGCTCTTACAAATTGAGAGATGTAGCCTGTAACATCAGTGAAGGGCCCATAAATGGCAACATTGCAAGGTTTGCAGCGCTAGAGTTCCACCTCGTTATGGATGAAACTCAATTAACAGGACCCTGAAGAGAGTTTGAATGTAACAGATGTCAGAGTAACGTATAACTCTTAAGCTTTTTTGTGTTTAAACAAATCATTACAAAATTTTGCAAGAAAATCTCATGAAGGATGCAAAAATATTATGGGAAGAGGCAGCTTTTCCAGATGGGCTTTGGTGGTTGTGTCTGTCAGGTGGTACTGGCAGATGTCATTGTAAAGATATTTTCACCACTTGTAAAGGTAGTGTTGTAATGCAATAGCTGTGAGGGTCTGAAGAGGTATGTGAGGCAACATCTATAGGGAGAAGGGGTAACTTTTATGAGATAACTGATACAGTTGGGAAAAAAAGGACAAACTTTTGAGGACAGGAGCCCTGCTTTTGGGAAGTTTTCTGGAGTTCTGGAAAGTCACATCTCCAGGGATATACAGGTCAGGTCTTTTGGAATTCACTTTTGATAGCACAGTGAGACTTTCAAAAGGATGCCGTGGTTTGGGGCTTTTTTTTGAAGCAGAACTATACCCTGTGGTGCTTAAATTGGTACGCCAGTTGAGCTGATCTCTGAAGACTGACTAAGATCTGTCTGGGGCACGGTGAGAGAATGCCTTTGGGACCCCTAGGGCTGATCTCTTCAGAGGAACTTTTGCCCTGACTCCCTGCTCACTGTGAAGGATACTAGTAAAAGTGGCAGAGGTGGTTCCATTAGAAGTATTAGAAAAGTCTGTACGGGTGATCTTTTCTCCTCCAGAACTTCAAGTAAAGTTGCTATATCATGTTTTACGCAGTATCGTCATCTCAGTGCAATCATCATGGCTATATCTTAGCTTGTACTTATGACAAAAATGATGTTATGGGCTCTTGGGTAAATTCACAGAATTTACACTGTAAAATGTAACAATTTCAGAAACAGAAAAATGTGGACAAAGTAAATATGGTCTGCATACGTTTGTGTTACAGACCTTGGCGTTCGCCAGGAGCTGTTCCAATAATGCGTGTCTTCAAAACTCCAGTGTCCCTAGTACGTATGCATTTTGTATCACATGGACACCTTCAGGCCCAGCGCAGTAGAAATGTAAATGCTTTTGCCAACCTAGATAAATGCAATAGCTGGAAAACCAAGCTTACAGATAGATAGATAGGTAGATCGATCAATCAATCTAGGTATATCAGGTATTTGAAATTTCTTTGAGTAATAAACCCTTGGGAGAAGTTTAGCTTCAGTGTCAAGCTTTGATCCAAATGTATACCAACTTTAAAGAAGTTTAGTTTGAAATCTTTAAATTAGCGCTACCATACCTCACAGATAAATCATCCAACCCACTAATGGCTGATGTGCTCATAAATTTCAGTGATGATGGTGAAACAGGCACTGCAGGTAGATGGATCTCAGGACAATTGAATGGTGACAGCAGTGTATGCCATTGGGATTTTAATAATGGCAGCAATAATAACAACAATAATATCTTTTTTTTTTTTTTTTTTAATTTAAATAAGTGGGTTCAAACATCTGTATATATGTTCTGCAAAATACAGAGATAGCTATCCCGGCTCTGGACAAATTAGGTTGAAAGCTGGATGCAGTATGGTCAGACCTGCATGACAGTTTAATTACCCCAGGAAGCAAGTGCTTTAATTCAGAGGTAATTCCGTGCTAATACAGGACAAGGGCTGCTGTCTGTGCCACATAGATATCTTGGGTCATTTGAAGTGACCTGGGACATGTGTATGTGGCAGGACACCTTCCTGTGGGTATGGTCCTTGGGTCCAAGCCTGGCACTTTAATCAGCCGGGCACACATCTCCCCGTGGCTGCGCCGTGGCTGCGGAGGGGAGGGTGCTCTTTTTCCTATTATATGGGAGCATGTAGAGAGAGAATTTACTCCTCAGGTTCTGAAAGCTCTGTGTGAACTTCAATATGACGGTGCCAATTTTAATCAAAGAAATGTACTGTGGATGTCACCTGCATTTTTATCCCATTCTCTTTGACAGAAATAGAATTTAGAGTTCTGCTAGAGACAGAAAGGGCAGAAAAACCCACTTCTAGACTCATTTTGCTTGCTGTTATTCTACTACCATAATTACCTCTAAACATAATTATGGGCAAGACAAATGACATTTTTAGCTTTGGTCTTTAAAGACAAGAGTTAATTTCAGGCTTTGACCAGAACTATGTTAATTAGCCTCTACTCACTCTCTTTGTATGGAAGTACATCACCCAGGACTTAGCATAGGTTGCCTTTCCTGTATCTTTGAGTAATGAAAGGACACGGCATGGCAACCAAATCAAGGGCTGCTGCATTAACAAGGCCACTTTTCTGCCCATTTATCATCTATTAAAGGTGCACTAGTTTGTAAAGTAACACCACCTTCAGCAGGGCCGCCAAGAACGGCTCCTCATTTATTTTCTGCATGGTTTAAGTTGGAGTTAGACCCACCTTGTAGCTCAGAGGTGACAGCCAGTAAGAAAAAGTACACTAATTGAGACATCTCAAGGGAGAAATAGAAGAAAACTGAAAAGGTAATTAGAATGAGAGGGTTTCAAGCTGGGTAAGTAAAATCGAATGGAGGTGCATATTAGGGGCTGTTACAGATGGGAAAGAAAGTACTTGGAGAATAAAAAAAGAAAAATGAATATTAGAGAACAGAGCACCCTTTTCACACTTGAAGAATAGAGGAGAGAGATAAAAAATAATGTAACAGTGGAGATACAGGCTGGGGAAAAAAAGCGCTCCAGAATATGAAGGACATATTTAAATGTAAGAGAGAAAGAATGGGGAAAAATAATAGAGCAGATCAATTACTAGAGCTGTAGCCAAGGAAGGAGAAACTGTCAAATGAATATTTTGGGAGCTGTGGAAAGGTCTCCTTCCTTTGTGGGGGATGTAGAGTGTGTTTGGTCTGTGTAGGAGGGATTTCTTTTGGGGGCTAACTCAATATTTGAACGTGCTGCAGTGTCACTAGCCCACATGGAGAGAGCGCTGGGGTCAATGCCTACCTGGGCAGAATTGGATTAATTAGATGTTATTTGGCAGAGCTTACAGCTGATACCAGATCTTTTTCTAGTGGTTGAAGTTTTAGCCGCTCAACAATATTGCCTATGTGTGTCTCTTGCTTTAATGTCAATAGTTAGGGACATGTTAAGGTCCAATCCCAATTTTCCCCATTCTAAACCTTCCCTTATCTGCTGGAAAAGAATCACCTGGGTTACCTCCAGGTTATTTCCACCTCACACACAGGGAAGCTGAAGTCGCACTACATTCCCTCAGGCAGATGTAAACCCAAACCAAGGCAGACAGTCGCATGAAGAGAAACACTTTTCTGGTTAAGAGCAGAAGATGGCCATTGCTTTCCGTTGTGGTCACAGCCGATTAGGCAGGATATCCCCTTTTGGCCCCTCTGGAGGCAGGAGGCTGGAAGTGAAGATCATCTTCATTGGTGAGTAGAGGAGATGGAGCATGGCTTCCTCTGGCTGTGAGGCAGGAAGGTGGGACCCCAGCGCCGGGGCCATCGAAGGCGAGTTATTAACCCTAAAACACCCATAATCTCGATAGCTGGAAGGCTGGAAGGACCAAAGTTTATCTCTGTATCTCAAGGAAGTGCTGCATAGAGGTATCTGAGCTAACTCTAAACAAGAAAATCGTGCTTGCACCCTCAAGTAAATGATTCAAGGGAAATCAATAGGAGGTGTGTGTCTAGCTGTCTTCATGCTACTGGACCAGCAGTATTTGTTCACATTAGGACTTGTTTGTACAATGTAGTGTACAAGAGCTGATGCATTTAATGCTGTTTTTAGTTAACAAGTTGTATCCTTAAAATTAGTATTCATTTACTGTGCAAATGGAATTCTTTGAAACAAGTACAGTATTTGTGGTTTTAATTGTTAGTCTCGCTAGAGCATTTTCCCTATGCTTTGTCCGTTAGATTTTTCTTTTATAAGCTTCACTGATAAAATAGTCAGAAAAGGGTTTGGTGTTTCATAAAAATAGTACTGGCTTCTGCTGAAAATTTTGAAAACTTTGAAGCTGTTAGTAACACACTGGCATTTTTTAGGTGCTGAAAATTTTTGAGTGCTTGTTCAAAACCTATTTTCATGATTCCGTTTTAATTTTTTGGTATTTAAGAAAATTAGCCTAGAAACTGCAAAGTATAAAAATTTTAATTACATTTCAGAGCCTGATTCTCTTCTTCCTAGGCAGTAGCTAAAAACAATTGAAAATTTACTGAAATCAAGAGAAGAAAAAACACCCCAAAATGTAAAAAAGGTAAAAATCCCCAGACATTTAAAAGAGAAAATGTATCATCAAATTAAAACAAAACAGAAAACCAGTCCATGAAGGCAGACATACCCTGGCTATTTCCCATTATTTTAAAAGGCTTTTGTGCGACAGGAGTGTTCATGAACCATCAGGATTGCAGCATTTGGTACTAGATGCTGTCCAGAGAAAGAAGGAAAATGTACATCTTCACCCCGTGTTAATTAGCTTAGCTATAGAAATGCTCTAACTATATACTTCCAGGGTAGCAAATTAATCTGTGCTTTTCTTTTGCAAGACACAGTCAACCTTCTGCACAAGAAAACAGTGGCCATTTCAGTGGAAAATGACAGTGCTCTTACTACCAGAGTTTCAAAGATCACAAACTCACTCTAAGGACTTGAAAAACAAAGAAAACTCTGCGACAGAGAATATTCTTCTTAGTTCATCATTTGAAACCCTTAGCCTCTAAATGTGCTAAGAACAAACTATTTTCAATATGACTTAGGCCCAGGGGATTTGATAAAAGGGGCTTTTATTTTTCAGCTGGCTAATGAAACGTGGTCTGCAGAAGACCTTAGTGACTTGGATGGCAGTTCTGAGACTCCCCCAGACTCAGCAAACTTTTCTGATCCAAGGAAACAAAAAAAAAAGATGTGTCACAGGCCTGAAGGAATATGGGAGCTGGGTAGAGAGCGCTCATTCATCAGCTCTGCAAGCCTGGAAATCTCCCGGGGAAAGGCAGAAAACAAATTAATATCCCATCTCCAAGTTCCTGTAGGTTCTGCAGTGCTCAACTGTTCCAAGTAAGGAAAGCAACTTTCATAGTTGGGAGAGATCTGTCTCGCTTCCACTCCAGACAGAGTTACACACATGGTTTTCTTGAAAAGTGAGCTAGTGAGGAGCTACAGTCTTTCTTATGCATAGTCTGTTTTACCAGTGCTAAATGAGCATTTACCAGAGCTGCCTTCTCAAGCTGGTGTTGAAGATTTGGGATTTAAGAAATTGGCTGTCCTTCCTTGGAAGGAAACGCAGACCTCTTTTGTCACCTCCCTTAAAAAAATGCCCTATTCTATTCCTTGTGGACGTTCCCTCCTGACATCAGCTGGTGATCTGCTTGCAAGCAAGAAGACTGATAGCTCTGAGGAAAGGCAGCAACCAGCAGGCCCATAAGTGCCTGCTTTTCAAATGAAGGAGTCCTGAACGTAGAAATTGTTTTCTCTCATGTTAACAATTTTGTTACCAGTTTGCTTACGCAGCTCTAGGGTGGCCCCTTAGACTATGTGGTGGGTAAGCGCATGGGATTCACTTGAGTATACTTTAATTTCCTTCAGTATTGGTCCATGCAACCACTAATACCACTGTAGATGTCCATAGGTATATATAGAAACATTCAGGTTAGCTGTGTTATCCATAATGATCAACTCAGGTGATTCCATCTTCGATAATCATTGCTTGGTTACACTTACAAAAAATCTGAATTGGATCAACAAGTGTCAGAATAGACCCAAAATATCTCAAGGTTCGCTTATGGTCCAATTTATATTTAATAATCAGGGAGTTGCTAAATGAACTTCACTGTTCTCAGAGTAGACATCTGCCTGGCAGGGATTGCAACCCTGTCACCAGACTGTCCCTGTTAACATTCATTTTGCGTGGAAGCTGTGAGCCACATTCCTCGAAAGTACCTCATTTTTCCAGCTGCTTCTTGTTATCTGTGTTTCTGGTAAGAAATTCCATCAATTATTTCCTAATAGTTGAATTCTGCTTTCTATTTGAGGTTAATATCTTATGCACAATTGTGCATGGTATATGTATAAAATGTGTATATATGTTTATGTACTTATTTTCTCCATGCCGTGATATCGTCGTCTCTGTCAGTGTTCAGATCTAGGCAGAAAAATGAGATGAACAAGTGGAAACCAGTATCATTAAATATCCCCAAAAGCTTCACCCAAATGTTCTAAACAGGTGGAGAGAACAGATAACACATACCCTCCCTGACATGGCTGCTGGGGCGGGCGATACACGCAGTAGGAGTTTGATGCCCTTCAGCAGATAATCTTGTGATTTCTCGTCACCTGTCTGTTTTTTGAAATTCTGCTTGCCCTTTTGGAAAGTTTAGCTTAAACAACATCATTAATAGGGCTTTACAGTCCAATAATAATTCCTAATACTGCGCACCGCTGCCTGTCAGCCTGTTTATTCCTAGATACCTGGCTGCCTTAGCTTTTCTCTCTCTCTCTCTTTTTTTTTTTTTTTTTTTAAGCAGTGGGAAAAACACCTGAATAATTCAGCAAGCACCTTTTACATTATGAAAAATATAATCAGCTGGAAAGGGTGAGATATCTTATTTCTACCGGATGCTAACTCAAGTATTACAAGTGACTGCAAGATTAATGCCAAAACGCGGTAGGTGTGGATACACGTTTCCCTCATTGTTCAAGGCAGTCTCACCCTGCACGGAGGGCTAAGAGAAGAACATGTATTCCTCACCGTGCTTACCTAATGCCATTTAATAATTTAAATCCATTAATCGGTTAAGATGAAGACTTAGTGTTGCTTGACTCACCACCACCAAGTGGAGTGTTTTTCTGAGCTGAATAAAAGATCTTAAAATATTGTGTTCTTGCAAGGGAACTGAGAGTACCGCAGCTTTCTTTGTAAGAGGCTTCACGTTTTATTGGGGGGAGGGGGGGGTGTATTACTATGCCAAAAGTGCTTAAGTAAACAATAATATCCGTACATCATAAGTAGATGTCTGAGAACGTTAGCTGTTTATTTCACTGACATACCCTGAAGAGTCTATGGGGGGCTCTTTCAGGAGTCAGGACCTCAATGTAATATACAAGCTTTGATTCTGATATTTCCCTTGATAACTGTGCTCTACCATATTGGGGTCGGAAGTCAGCAAAGGTTCATTGGCTGTTGTAATGCTCACTGTCACCAGTAATAAGTACAAAGGACTTGCTTTAAAAGCTGGCTTATAAAACTTTAAGGAAACTTGGATTGCTTAAGTGAACTTCCAAGGCTCTTCAGGGGCCAAGTGCACTTTGGTTGTCTACTTATATTAATTTCACAGAGTTTAAAGGGTCAAGCAATGCAGTTGGTGATGCTTATTAATTTATGAAACACAGAATCTTGCACTATCTTGCTTTGACCACTTTCGCTCTCCTTTTAGAAAATTTAATATACATTAAAGCTTGCTAGACAAGGGCGCCCTAAAGGATTAAGCCCAAAGTTCACAGCTGGACTAAAAGGTTCAAAGACGTTGTATCCGCAACACTGATTTGATTCCAAGTGACGTTCAAACAACGGAACCAAATTGTAGATGTTTGAATGTGTAAGGAAGGAGCAATTAGAGGAATACCACAGAATGGCAAAGGATTAGGATTTATTTTCCTTAAAATGGTAAAACTGATTACAGTCTTATTCTTTCTTTCATGGGGGGATGTGTTTGATCACATCAGCTTTTGGGGTCAGTGGTTGTCAAGAACATATTTGGTTGTTACAATACAGCTTGCCAAGCTCTAAACATTCATGCAGTCCTAGTAACTTTACGGAATATATTTGATTGTTATGGCAATGCTGAACTGAGTTCTGGGTAGGAAAATATTAGCCAGAAGGGAAGAAGGAAAAGAGAAATGGATAGCTGCTGAAGTAACAGGATTAGGATTTAGAAACCTGACATAATCCTATTCAGGGGTATTTCTGCATTCTGTTTACTTGCTTTTGAATTGCTTTGGTGTCTTGTCCAAGGGAGATAATTCCAGAAGTCATTCACACCCAGGCTGCAAATTTGATACTGCATTCAGGTGACAAATGGAGTGTGATTGCAAAGCTACCCAGAAAATTGGAAATCAAATTGGCTGTGATGGTTGGTCTATGTGGTCTCCTTTTGGAATCAACAAGAGGGAGAAGAAAATGAAGGACAGGAAAATGAAGTGTGTCCTACTGTACAGAAGATGAGTTTATTTAGCCAGAGTTGGTAAAGGGGGAAGCAAATTTCACGTTATGTCAGCTCTGATTCCTGAGGTCTTAGGGAACACTCACCTTGAGGAAGCAGTTGTACTTCACTGGAAATTTGCTGTGCAAAGAGAGACTCTGAACCCTGTAAGGGAGTCCCAGTGGTGAAGAATGTTTACATCGCAGCTGGGCCCAAACAGCCTCAGATAAGATTGCGGGGCCCTGCAGTGCATCACACGCTGGGAAAAAGTCTGTGGCTGGAGAGAATTCATAGCTTTCCTGAGTGAAAAAGGACAAAAATGTGGGGAGGCAAAACAGCTGGGAAGAATTTTGTGTGATCCGTGGCACTTCGTTTCCAGCCAGGGAACAGAGCTCACATGTCCAGGACTTCAGCAGCCCTACTCCTGCATTTTAAACCCTTTAAACAGAGAGAACAATGCAGAAAATCCCACAGGACACATGAGAAAGGGGCTTGTGCTGAATCCCTGTTATCATTTCTTTGCATTTACTTGCTAACAGAAAATATTTTTCTTATAGAATAACCTCCGAGATTTTATACTATGGGGTATTTGGTTTAAAATGTAGTGTAACCTTTTTTTTAATTGATCAGATCAGCCTTGAACACTCAAAGAAAAATCTGCCTGCTCTGAATATTGCCTGAGGATTTAGAAAGGTCTTTCTTGGAAACAGAGGAATGAGATGAAACAATCATCTGTAAAGCATGGTAAGAGAGAAAAAGAATAAAGGAACGAGTTATGTTTGACTTGTCTTCTTCCAAGAGACGATTTTTTTTTTGTTTTTTTAGAGTAGACTTTAGATGTGGGAGATGTTGTGGGAGCTGCTCTGTACAGTTTTAAGACTCAGATTTATCATGGCACCTCTGCAGGCCCTGTAGCCTCCGTAGACCCATCTATAGTCATGCGCACCTTCTGCCACATATGGGAGAGAGTCTGAGAGGATCTTACCTTTCTCCTCACTGTCCTCCGTTGGTCTTTGTCACAGAAAAACAGAGAGAGATAGAAGGTCTAAGAGATGAACTGGAGCTGAGCTGGCCATAGACTTTCTCCAAGGAGTAGGTATGTTTGGAGGTACAACTGTCTTCCTCGTGTTTCACTAATGCTGATTGCTTTGGTATGTGAAGGAGCCCTGAAATACGACATTTGCCATTCACTCTGCTAGGAACTGAAAAGCCGGTTGTCTGAGACCAGAAATGAACGACTGTGAGAGGTTCTCATGCTGCTCGGTGCATTTCCAGTGTCTTGCTAGAACAAGTTTCAAAACGTGGGCATTTTTTCTCCTGCTCTGTTACCTTGTAAACAAAACAAAAAAATTCTTTGTTTTGGCAACTTGATTTTCAGTAAGACTGCATTATTTACCACTTGAGTTGTAGGAAAAACTTTTCTAAGGACAGGTGTCAATGAAGTAAATGTTTGCTATCTTCCACCTGAGCAGAGGCAACACTAAAATTTCAACCGTGTCATTAATAAACAAGGAGCCAATGGATGTGAGAGCAATGGAAACCCTATGATCACTTACTCTGAAAGGGATGATTGTCAGTCACACCTCGATGGCATCTGCTTGCAGATATAATGAAGAAAGATTATCATTGCCGTAAGTGACTGCAGAAACTCTGGTCAGCAAATAATAAAGGCATTGTCGCAGTGATCAGACCTGCCTCCCAGGTGCTAACAATGTTAAGTGATATCTCAGTGATATTTTGGGTCCTCATTTATGTGACTGCAATAGAAAACCAGAAGAAAAGGACCCTTCTTCATGCCATTCTCTACATTTCTAAGCAGAAAACTCAGTTAGTCATGACAAAAGTCAGCTTATTTGTGCACTGATGACTCAGAGAAGAAGCAGTCAAAGACCTTTAAAGCAAAGACCTTGATTTAGTATTGATACACCTACATAAAACGTCCGCTATATGTGAGTTTCCTCCAGTGCCTCTTTAGAATCCTGATGGGGGGCGAGGGGAGAGTGATGCTAGCCATGAGTGAGAGCCATTAGCTGTGTCCTGTGGAAATGTAGAAATAAAATATTCTTTCACTATTCCAGCTCTTCCTGGAGTGCTAGCCGCTGTTGGGAATTGTGCAGAGTATACAGAATCCTTCTGTGTCTGTCCTTACTTGCATTAATTTGTAGCTTCAATTAAAGGTGTTTGAAAGGAGCTTAGATATATGGCCCCATCTTCAAGGGACAAATGTGAATAATAAAATGGACCAGCCCAGTTCTACTGGAGCGTAGCTAAAGCAAGAAGCAAGGAGACTTCCAGACATGCTTCTTTTACAGATCCTGTCAAACATCCCAAAGGCTGCCTTGTTCAGCTGGCAGCTGCCCCTGGTTGTCCCGAGTAGGGTGGCTTGGGTAGAAGACTGGAAAATATAAAAGGTGCAAGAGAAGTCTCTGACTTTTAAATCCGTTTAACATCCCCAGATTCCTGTTGTGGTCACAGATGATACAATGCAGAGTTGATAAATTCACCTGCTCTTACATCAGGCAGGTACAAAAATTCTGGATTTTGCTTTGGATTTCTTGTCTCGGTGAGCATATTCCAGCTCAGTCCAGAACAAAGAGCTAAATCCTGCTGAAACAGTCAGTCCCCAGGGGCTTTGAGGCTATTGTCTCTTATGTACGTATAAAACTCAGTCATACCAGCTGCAGATGAAATCTTACTAATTAATTGCATGAACTTTGTTTCTGCCTGGTTTGAGATTCTCTCAGCCTTGCATAAATATCTGAGCACCCATACTGTACACCTCAACGGGGCTGTTGATTTTTCCAAGGAAGACTAACAATTTTTGTGCCTAAAATAGCCATGCAATTAATTCTGCTCACATGGTCTCGCAGTAACAAAATGGTTTCTGAAAACTGGTTTCGTTCACACGTGATTGAAAAGTTGCCCTACGTTGTTCTGCTAAGTTAGGCACTGATTCAGGTTTATGACCATATCATTAATATTTTAGTACCGCATCAGTAACTGGTTGCTATTAATATGTAGTGAAACAGTGATATAAAAAGGGAGATGTTCCCAATCATTTGGCAGAATTTGCATTACAGCTGGATGAAATTTATAACACATCTTCTGCAACCTACTGGTCTGAACTCCTGTTATTAATTTCTGCTGTGTTTATTTCTCCTTTATGTTCACTTTGGGCGATATTCTATCAAGTTTCCTGGCAAGCACAACAGTGGATATAGCTAATTTCAGCAGACTGCAGGAGAAGGACTTGGTAGAAAGTGAATTTTGAATTAGTGCTAGTATTTGCAGCGAAAATCTCCCCCTGAGAAGTCTATTCCCCTCAGCCTGGCGTCAGCAGCACTTAAGTGCGTGTGAATAGCCCTATTGACTTCAGGTGGGCAGCTGTTTAATTACCTTCCTGAATCAAGGCCAGGACCAGGAAACAAGCTCCCAGCATACGACCTAGGTGTCCACTCAAATGGCTTGTCTCCCGAATGCCGAACTTCTGTGAGCGACCCACAGATTGTTTGACTAGGTAATTTGGCAAATACTTTCCAGTCGAGAATAAATTTGAGGAAATCATCATTCGACACACAAAGAGAGGTGAAATTTGTGCAGTGTGTTTTTCATGACGAGGCAGCTATTGCCCAGATTTATTCAGCCTGCTTGCCTCTTCCTGTTTCAATACTCCCAGCAATCACATTTTTCCCCCATGTTTTATTTAGGAACTCTGAAATGACAGGTCTCTTGCCTTTCTACCAGGAGAGTGGTGTGCTGTACACAGCATGCTGTACACAGGAGGAGGAGGATAAAGAATGACATGCGACTCTGTAAGCTACAACTATTTTTTTTCAGACCCGCATCTGCTCTTGTCCCTCTTCTGTTCTCAGATCACTCTTTGGCTTCCCTTAGGAATCCAGCTGTGTCATCACACTGTGTGGCATCCTAATATTTCATACTAAGCTGTAAGCCAATTAGGAATGACTACTTACCATGCTGAATCATAGGAAGAGAAAAGGATAATGTGTCCTTCATATAACGAACCTCCTCTTTTTTGGCAAGACAGATCACCTACACATTATATTTATAAGCCCTGCGGCTTTTCACTATACCCAATTAGGATGCAGCTTCCTTTCACACTGCTGCAATATTTTAAGGGACTCGTTTACAGATGGACGCTTATTGAAAGCGCTGACCTGCTACCATGATACCTCATACCACCTTTCATCTTCCAATATTGAAACACTGGACAAAACTTGATATTGTAATCACCTTTAACAGGATGAGAATGTGAATGCAGCAAAAATATAAATACCTTGTCCTAAGTTCCTAAATGAACTGGTGACCCCGGCTGAGGGTATAAACATTATCGCATGCCACCCAGAGTTGAGGGACATGTTGGTTAAAGTCAAACTGTAAAATAAGGCCTTTTATATCTAAAAGGAAGAAGAATGAACCATTGATGTTTATTTGGGAATGCGTGAAGTGTTTAGTAATGAGCATCAAAGAGAAAGATATTAAAATTTATTTCCCATGCTGAAGTAATTAATGGGCTATTATGCCAGGTGTCTAAGCTGCCTGGAGGTCTGGGATAAATAGTGTTCCAGCAGAGGATGCAAAATATGATTTAAGATTAAATGGGATGATGTTAGTTCTAGCCGACCACTTAGGTTGCCCCCTTCCTCCAATTGCTGTTTCTTTTTCCCAGGCTGCTGAGTAGCTATTGTAGAATTTATTGTCTGGGAAGAGATGTTGTTGTGCTTTGGGCCAGACCGGCCACTGAGATGAATGACAGACGCTCTCCCCTACTTCTCTCTCCAAGGAGAGGAGGGAGAAAGAGAAAGAGATTTACGAGTTTAGAAGAAAACTAAACTACTTTAATGAAAATATTAATAAAATAATAAAAAGAAAATAATGAAATATATATAAATATATACAAAACCAGGATTGAGCTCCCAGGATGACGATCATGTCATTGGCAGGCACTGGGCAACTCCCAGACTGGACTCAACAATGGACAGGAACTGGATCCCAGATCTGGATTCAGGAACACACGGATTGAGATCAAAGGCAGATGAACAGACAGAGTCCTCCTCAGACGCCGGCCATTAGAGAAATAGGGCTGACCCTTTGATCCCTCAGCTTTTATACTGAGCATGAGGCAGATGGGATGGAATACGCTGTTGGTCAGTTTTGGGTCCCCTGTCCTGTCCGCTCCTCCCCACAGGTGGGACCCCTCTATGCTTTTCCACTTCTGACCCTCCAATGGGGCACATAACAAAGTTGGCTGCCCATGGGTGTTACAGCAATGAGTATAAGCAAGAGCCTCTCTGCATACCATGCCTTGGCATCAACTATAAACAAAGGTCTTATCACTCTGAGAGTGAACAGTGTCTCAACAATGTGCTTTTAATTTCAGTAGTTAGAAGAGGCTTAGCTAAAAAGTAAAATTAGTGAAGAAAAGATTGGTTCTGTTTTACCTCAAACCAGGACAGATGTACTGCTTTCAATTTGTCTTTGGATCCTAGCAGCGTTGCAAACTGAAGACTCCCACGACCCGTGTCTGGTACCTGCCATCTTTCAAACCTTGTCTAATCTTGTTAGTCCTCACTGTGCAGCAAGCAGGGCAGCACCCCGAACGGCAGCACGCTCACCCCACAGGAGCCAGCTAACTACCACCCTCAGGCCATAGATTTTGTTTACAAAGTCACGTAAACTGTGTTCAAATAAGAGTGCTGGCTGCAGATACAGGGAGAAAGGACGGCCTTGGATTTAGCTTCCCAAACCGAGTTGAGACAATTTTGTTGCCTCTGCTGCTAACGGCTGCTAATACAGGTTGTAGCTAAACGAAATGTGGGAGCCTCTGGTTTAAGGCTTCTTCAGCAAGGTCCAGCTGTACACTACTAGGTTTCAATTTGTGGCTTCACTGATCGCATCCCTTTGCTTTCCTTCACAAATACCTCTGGGACAAACATGTTCTCCCACAACCTGCCAGGAAAGAGAGGTGGTGAGTCACAGCACTAACACCTGTGGCTGAAAGCATAGATGCCGGCAGCTGTAGGGGATGAGGGAGATCCTGCTTTGCTTTCCAGGGTAACTAATCCTACCTGTGCTGAGCAAGTTTGAGGGCTCAGATCTGCGTGGTGAATTCTGATAATAAGGTAGGGCTAAGGATGTTACAGCATAAGAGCTTCTGCAAGTAGAGGACAAAGGCTTATGATATTTTTTCTTGCTAAGAGAAATCTTCAGTAAGTTCAACTTAGTTCTGCTGTGAATGTTCTGTGCTTTATGTGAAATAATGCTTGTTTTATAAATGTAGGGGTTTAGAAACCTCTTGGCCTTCAAGAGAAAACTCTCTGTTTAGGAGCTGTACCTTTTTGTATTGTTATTCAAAAATGTCTCAGTTAATCATTGCTAAAGGCCTTGCCAGCCTGTGTTGCAAATTCCTTCTTTAAAAAATGCAGCATGTATATAATTCATGTGACTCCTCTCCACATAGATAAGGGCTTGTCTCAAATGTCAGGGTGGGGGAGGAAAGGATACCTGACCCAGAGGGCAGGAATATTGAATGCACCGGTGTTGGACTTGACATTCCCCTAGTATTCACTGTGATAACATCAATCTTGAGGAACCCTCCTGGTATAAATACAGAGCTGCTGCGTTTAATATATATTTCCAAAGGAATTTCATAGTAATTGAGCATTAAATGATGTCCACTTATCGTAAAGTGTTACCATTTTTATTAAAATTTATAAATGGGCTTCAGCAGAACAGAATATACCAGATTCATACCACCATCTCTATTAGTCTTTACGCTATAATTGTCATTGACCGCCTTTACTGTATTATTTCTAGACAGTTCATAATTTTCCCAGCTGAACAAATGAAGATTTGTGAGCAAAGAAAGGCACTGACTGGATTATGTAGTGCCATTGATTTTTATTCTCCTTGTTTCACAGAATACATTTAAAAATCTCGCTATCTCTGTGATGGGCCTTATTAACTCTCCGAGGAGCCGGCGTGAGTTGGATGGCAGTAATGCATGCTGTTGTGCTGCACTAGAAATCTCAGCTCGTGGAGAGGGAGATGTCAAAGGTGACCTTGGGATAAGTCTGCTGGATGTCCAGGTATGACCCAGGCAGTCTGGATTTGGGGGTCTTTGCTCAGTGTGTGGGTTGGAGTGAACCATCTGCAAAAGAAACTGTGACCTGAGGAGTGCCCAAAGGGAACGAGGCTGCCCGTTTTGCAGGCAAGGCAGTGCCTGTGTGGGAAACTGTGTCTCATTCAGTAACATTTTATCCTGGGAAAGATGATGGCAAATATTGGCATTTCCCTTCTATCGAGACGATGGCTTTTGCACAGGTTATCAAAGCACCTACCCACATAGCCTCTCTTCACTGCGGCTTTCAAAGCTTTTCAAGTTTGAAGAACGAAAATGCAAGTGAATGATGAGGGTTTGGTTCAGTTTGTGGGGAATGTTGGTTATTTCGCTTTGCTCTTTTGTGCCATTTGGGGATGGCTACGCATTAAGAATTTCTGAAAAATAGGTTAACTGTAAAATGTTTTTTCAGATTGAAAAAGGGTAAGATTTGAAAATTGAAAACTGATATTTATTTGCAAAATTTGACCCAAATCTATTAATCATTTTAGTTCTCCTGAGACTGTAAAAGAGGTAATTAGGTGTTCACAGCAGAAATTACCTTACAGAACTTTGCTGTTCTATTTTATTGTCATTAAACAATAAATAATGAGCCACCAAGAAATAGGAGGAGAACTGTGAATGGAAGTTATGGCAAATTTCATTATTTCTATGTATATTCTTGAGGCTTGAATGAAATGACGTGTGTGGGCTAGAAATACAGGTCTGCCCATCCTTGTCTGATTCAATCAAGTCTGGTATGGTAGTATTTACCTTTTAGATGCCTGTATCTTTTATTGGATCTTGATGTATCATCTAGCTCAGATTAGCAATTTGGTTTTTTAATTAGCAGGGCTTCACTGTGGCCTGTTTTTCTCTCCTGCTGATCTCTGCATTATCTGTAGAAACACAGCCCCATGGGAAGATGGCCAGGACTGCCTAAGACCTTGTACAAAGCACTAAATGTGGTTTCTGTACCAGGAAAAAGTGAACAAACCCTCTTATACCAATCTATGAGTTTCTGGGAACTCTGCAATTTCCGGGGGGATGGGGCGGGAGATCCACTACAACTAAAAAGGAGGAAATACCTGTCCAGTTAAAATGAAAGGAGAACATATTTGAAAATTGTTTTCTACAAATGCACCCTCACAAATAGCTCTTCTCTTCGTATTCAACCTGTGTTTGAATAAAGTGGCTGTTAAGGATTCCCATGCAGTAGAATTCCCCAAAGTGTCTCCATTCAATATACGAGTATTTCTGACTGTGCAAGTAAGGAGAGGCACAGATGCAGCCCTATCTTTGCCCTTATTGTTTATTAATGCAGAGTGCTCGCACAACCCCTGCTCCTTCTGAAAGCCGTAACTGGCCTGTGTGTTCTGGTTTGTATGCGAAGTATACGCAGTCGCACTCCACAGACCAAACTTCTCACACAGCTCTGATAGAAATGAGCCCCTGGGGACCTGAAGGATGCTGCCTTTGCTCCGTGAGACTCTCTGATGGCAAAGCCAGCTATCAGTTGTTAATCCCAACGCGTCACACAAGACACTTTCTATCTCCTCCTGTAATGTTGATGCAGCTGGAATTCCATAAATCAAATCTCAGCAGTAAAAAGGTTAATAAGTTTACACTATATAATTGAAAGCCATATTGGTGATTAAAAGGATTTTATATATCAGTTTTCTGGGTCACCAACTAATTATTTTTGGTGGCCTGTAATAAAACATAGCACCATAGGCAGATAGTGGCTGTAATCACATAATATATGGAAAAATGCGTTTACATTTATTTGAGATGAGGTTGTGTATACCAGCTTGTTGAATAGCCTTTGGGGTATATCTTTCCTAGTTTGGAGACAATGGAAGAACTGCACGCTCCGTGTACTTGGTTAGGTTCATACAAAGTTACTGGATTGAGTTTTGAGGTCTGGCGCTCTCTCTCCAGAGCTAAGCCCAAGGGAACCAGCTGTCACCTGTGATGGAAAGGTTCTGCTGAGGCACTGGGGATCGGATTGCTATTATAATTCATTTTAATGCATTCTGCACGTACTAATCATTTATTGGAACAGGATCTTCTGTAATAGGGATGTGACTAGGAAGAGACAGAGGCAATTGATCATCCTTGCGTAGAAAGGATAGTTAAAAAAACAAACAAAAAAGAAACCTTCTGTACAAGGGACAGGTATGTGCATGTGCACGAAGGATCAGGTATTCAGTGCTGAGACAGGGAAAAATTGAACTCAAAACTTCAATTGAAATTTCTGCAGTTTTGTCAGGCTGAAACAACCTTTGGAGCCAAACACCCAGACACGGAGACATTTCAAACTTAGACCTCTGTTTTGCAGGTTGTATGTTTTAGTGTATTTCTCTGCCCTTAGCTGCTTCTTGATGCAGTCAAAGGCAGATGCCGAAGTGCGCATGCGGATTTGCAGGGAGGTGCTGCGTAGGCTGTGTGTATGCATAAGTAGCTCACCGGCTACTTCTGTAGTCTCCAGAGGCTTCTGCGGTCCTGTGTGAGGTAATGCAACCACAGCCTGTGTTATGGTAAAGCAGCCCACTGCTGATCGCAGTTGTTCTGCCTGTTAAGCAAAGGGCAAATCACAGCTGGCAAACGGCCCGATACGGTGAGCACTGGGCACATCACTCCTGCCGTCAGGACAGGATCTGAGATGTGGTCAGAAACAAATGGCCTGATGTTCAAATCGGTCCTGGACAAGGCTTGCAGAATCACTTTGGAGAGTGGGAGCTTCTGTGACAAGTATGTTTCTGTAATATTTCTTAGATCTTTTGGCTACATCTTTTTAATTGGCAAATCATTAACCCTTAAATGCCCGTTGCATGGAAACAGTGCCATGACATATTACACTGTAATGAGTAAAGGTGCGAGTCCTTTGCCACTAAAATTATTCGCTTGTCATGTACTATATCTAAATAGGAGCTCTTCCACATCGAAAAGAACATCATTTTAATTGAATTAAGTTCTTAAAGTGTTTCCTAGCAGCCTAGCTAAGGGGATACTCGGTTTTAAACACAGGCTGAGGAGGTTAAAATTGGAATGGCAGCTGTGTGAGTAATGGCCTATGAGTCAGCTGCTGAACTGGACTTGACAACCTCCATGTCACCACCAAGTCAGAAGGCATTCATGTGGCAGTTTGAGTGTAAAGAAATAAAAATAAACTGGTAGCTTCCACTGGTAGAAGGCCATATCAGGGCTTTCTGAACAAAGATTGAGAAGGGGAGAAGTTAAGCAGTAATACTTCAAATGCAGAAAGAATGAGGATATGTATTTGACTTACCTACATGGGTGTGATGCATCAGGTGCGCCCCTCGGAAATTCAAAGGGAAAGCACACTAGTTTGAGAGTCCCTGACTGCTGGAGGGGCTGTCCTAGCTGACGCTGAGCAAGCCTCTCTCCCAGGGGTCTTTGCAGCTATCAGTTGGTTAGATTTGATTTGAACAATCTGGGGCTAAGAAAGAGCCAAATAACACTTTTGCAATCTGCTGTTGTTACAGGCTGGAACAGCAGAATTGCTTGCCTTTCTGTCACTTTGTTCGGTCTCTCTCTTCGGGGAGATTTTTGTCACTGGATTGGTAATAGCAGGAAGCTGTTATTTTTTCCACACATAATCAGCAGCAGAAAAAGTGCGGTCCTGTTTCAGCATCTAGGTGCTTGAAGACATCTTTGTTAAAATTGAGAAGGAGGGTGAGAACCAAATCAAAAGATTGTGAGGTGGCTTAGACAAGGCCTCATGGTAAGGTAGTCCATGGGAAGAGAGGGATCTTAGAGCTTTCCTGGGAAAGGACTTCTGCCTCAGACACAGCTAATCCAGTTCTTCTGAATAATAAAATCCCAACAATATCTAAACAGAGGGAAAGAATGTGTTCTGCACCCGCATTCCTGTTCTATAGCATTGTTAGAGATAGATAGCGAAAAGAAATTAGTGTGTCCACTGTGTATAGTTTATTTCTTGCAACACATGTGTAATGGTGTTCTCTGGACGGAGCTTCTGTCTGATACATTTTAGGCAGCACAGGCAAGGAAGGGGAGGATCCCAAAAACTATTCCGTATCTTCCCTAGAACAAGAGGTCAGGACCACAATATGGCCTCTAGTACTCCTTGTCACTGAAATCCTTTCACTTCACGCCTTATTGCATAAGTTCAATATACTTTTCGGCTAAAGCTCTCCCGAGCACTTAGCTCTTTAAACTCCCTACCCAGCAGGTGGCTTATTTAAATGTGGCTGTCAGGTTGGCCAGTGGCCAAAAGCGAATGGCTCAATGCGTGAACCACAGTGTTTGGGTTTAATTCTGCCCTCGTTTCTGCCAGCAAAATCCTCCTGGCTCCGGTGGGGTTGTGTGGGGTACAAGTGAGTGCAATATAGGGCTGTCTGCTCAACTGTTTGTCAAATAAATCTATGGCCAGTCATTTGCATTATGTCAGCTAAACATTTGCCTGGCGCTTTCGCATGTGCGAGCCAAGGAGGAATTCTGGATTGTTTGAAATGAAAGCCATCATTGTCAACTCTCACTTAACCAATAAGCATTTCTTCCGTAGCGTGCAAGTGACTTATTTTGCAACCCATGGCCTCGAAGAGGAAAAGTAAAGTTTCTCTAAACATTCCGTATAAATGGGGATATTAGCTGCTTAATTGAGTCTTCGAAATTTGGGTCTTATGGCTGAACAAGCAAGATGGAGGGAGGGGGGAAGCACATGGTTTAAATTAAATATATGGAAAATAACCGCTGAATGATAAAAATGTATTTTAAAAGTAAGCAAACCTGTTTTCCCTCTGCCTCTCCATTAAACGTGTCAGGAAAGGGCCTTTACTACTAGGTGGTAATTGGAGAGGAAAAAGCAGTGCTGGCAGAGCAGTCAATCTATCACATCCTCCAAAGCCTAAATGTTACCAGCAATTAAACAAGTTAGTAGGGGAAAAACTTGACAAGCGAGCTTTATCACAGAATCATCTTGGTGGCAAAGTATGTGGGGCACTCTTATTAGATTCCCCCGTGCAACCCCAAAGATTTAAAATCCAAACCCAGGAATGCACATTCAAACCAAAGTGACTATTTTCTTTCCCAGACTACCCAGGCGCAGGGAAGATTAGAATGCTAAAAATAAAACAACCTTTCCCACCTCCCCCTTCCTCGCCCCTCCAAAGTCAAATCTGTCCAGGTTGACTGCTCCATTAAATTCAAGAACAAAAAGTTATAAATTGAACATACGGAGAGCAGTGCCTTTTCTTAAAGTGATGTTTCCTCGCCTTAATGGATTTAGCTATGGCAGGGAGTCAGAGAGAAGCTGTCTTAACTAAATCTTTGACTGATTATGCATTTTTTTTCTATTCATACAAGATAGATTCATCATTCCAATTTGTCAAGCTGGCGAAGTTCCAATTAATTACACCAGGAAAAGCTCAAGCTGCATTAGGCCTCTGTCAGGCCTAATCTAGTGCCTCATTTACTGGAGCCCCAAATGAAGAGATATCAGAGGTGTTGTTCCTCTTGGTACTTAATTTGATGAATGCCCTAGCAGCACGATTGGTGGCAGAGGTGTATATGTGTGTGTCTCTTCATCAGCCACCACTGCTGAAGTCGTCATGCTTTCTCTACTAATTTGAGGGCTCATCTGTATACTGGATGTTTTTTTGGAAGGCCTATTCTTCATAGATATGCCAGAAGGTTTCTTCTGTGTCTGGGTGTATTTCCAGATATGCTGGACCTGATTCTGATCTCGGTGATGTGATGAGATGGGATTCAAGGCCTTATGTGTAAATGTAAAGCAATACAAGTTAGATTGGATGCTATAAAGGAGCTGTAAATTTTGACATCCTTGTTGCTGTGCGTTTGCAGAGGAAGAGCAGCTTTGCATGTTGCTTCATGTAGTGCTCATAAGAAAGTGTGGTTTACCATCCACATCCACTGTAAAGAAGCGTTCAAAATGCTTGAATAACCTGAACAATTTGTTTGCTATATGGATTTGAATCTTTGCTATAAATACATACATGCTGTATCAGTACAGTGAATAAGTATATGCAGGTACAGATAGACTTTCTGACACCACGCTGGTGGGCTACTATGCAATGTATGCATCCAAGGCTAATTCTTAAATATTTTACAGTAAAGACGCTATGGACCAAGAACATATGTTTCTTTTCTGCAGCACTTTACGTACCAGTTATTCAGCATAAGGTGCCAGAATGCCAATATGTTTAGCTTACTTTTGGCTTTTAACCACTGCTGTGATTAAAGATGTAACTGCAGCAATGCTGTCACTTTGCACATAGGTTTAGGTGTCTCGGAAAGGATGCAGCATTAGCCAAGAGTAAAGTAGCTGTGTACTTTGGCTGAGTATAGTACTAAAAGTCTTCATTTGCCAGCAGTTACCATGCTGGGATTCTGAGTTTATTTTCTACTGACTGTATTTAAGGGACTGGTGTGTGCAATGATGATTTTTAATGGCAGCTATCAGACATGCATATGGCGCCCAGTAGGAGACCCTATTCAGAACAACCAAGGAGAGAATTGATGCACTGATGACTGCAGTACGACAACTCCTCAGTAGACAGTTTGGACCTCAACTGGTGCTCACTTTTGGAAGGGAAGCCTTTGTCCTGAGACTTTGTATCTGCTAATACATCAAATTTGCATCTGCCATTAGTGTGTCAAAATGAGGTAAGCCCAGTTGTGCTGGAACAGGAATAGCACCTTGAATCTTTTAGATGAGATTTCGTAAGCATTCCTGTTCTATTTCAGGGCAAAAATCAAATAAGGAAATTTAAATCACCATGGGAAATGGTGAAGGTAGAGGTAGACTGTAGTTGTAACAATATTTTTTCACTATGCACAGGAAGGTTTTTGCTGGACGTATACGTTTGTGGTTGGTTCTTAAATGTTCTGCTTAAAAAGTCACTGTGGACCAAAACCATATGTTTCTTTTCTGCAGTACCTTATGTATGAATTATTCAGCATAAGGTGCCAGAATGCCAATATGTTTAGCTTACTTCTGGTTTTTAGCCTTATGTTTTATGTTAAACAGGTTGCTTAAACTCACCTGTTTGTTGAACTTGAAATAACTGAAAGTCTTCATATAGTCGGGGCCAGGCAAATCTTAGTGGATCATGTGAGCTCTTGTAGTTTCCAGGTCTCTAGACTGGGCCTTTGGTTATTGTATTTGTACCCACACGCTATAGGCTGACCTGGTTTTGCACCCAGCAGTTCCTTTGTTTGCTGGTATTTATCTTTGGTTTACAAGCCTACTGGGGTATTCTGTGAGTGGTTTCAATGAATATTAATGCCAGTAGGTACCTGAGGCTGTCCTAAGCTGTCAAGGGCAATGTACCCACTCTAGGTGGAGATTGTCTTGGCTGGTTCTTTTTCATGTGCACCACCAACATGGTGTTGGAGTGAGCTCTGTCCTTTAGAGAAAAGAGAAATATGTGTTTGTCCTTCTGTTGAGGAGATAGAAGGTTGGAGGCTCAATGGATTTGTCCATGGGCTGTCTTCTCTAGTTGTGTTACTGATTTACCGAGGGGCTTAGCAGTAATGTGTCCCCAGAGCTATATTGGACTTGTACTGTTACAAATGAAAATTAACTGGCCACAAAAAGGAAAGTACATAGCATACTACCAAAGGACCATATTCACCCTTATTTTGGGCACCAAACCGAGGTTTATTCACTGCTTAAGTCCCACTAACCTTTCAAAATAGAGCCTACACAGTCCAATGATCACACTCGGTGGCTTAAAGACTCTGATGGCTCCTGAGTTAAGACAGAAGTGATCTCTTATGGAGACAAGCAGTCCTGAAAAGACCATAATCCAACAGAAGTTTCTTTCTGCAAGGATGTGACCCAGAAAGCTAGAACTGCTCCTCCTTGTGTTCTCAGTGAATTTTCATCTGCATCCAACGCTAAATTCAAACTCCGCAGTAGTTTGGGTCATCACACTAACATCTATCTCTGAGGAATGATTACAGATGATGAGTTATTACCTTTAAATAAGGGGTAATTAATGCTTCCTACTTTGACTTTAATGAAAGGATTTCCTTATTGGGGGGACAAGGGATATATTGTATCAGTAATGCCCCTTTGGGAGTTATTGGCAGAAAGTCTGCGGTTAATAATTTGGAGTAACAAATAAATATGGGCAACTTGTGATATATGTATGGAAAAAGAGGTGTCAAATTATTCGTTATGAATTATTCTGCCAGTTCTAATAATAACCCAGCTGTTGAGAAGGAAAAGAAAGCTAGATCTGTCAGCGCAGACAGACCCTTTTGCAGTAATTCTATCCCTTTCAAACGGAAAAATATAAACTTCCTCTGAGAACAGAAAATTAGATAAGACAAGAAGAATGGGATCCCTGCTCCAAATCTATTTTTTAGCTTAATGTACACTAATGGATAATAAAAGATGGTTGATTAACGAATGACCAGTACACCAACCAGCTGAAAAAACACATTTTGACAGTCAGCACTTGCAAAATCCATAGGTTAAAGACAAACCCAACCTCTGTCACTACTCTCAATATGGTCAGGTGCTGTCATCCAGGTAGAATTGTTTTTAGAAGGAAAGGCCAGACTCTCTGTGTGTGTATTTGTGAGAGAGATATATATATGTATGTATGTTTGTGTGCACATTAACAAATGTTGCCGACTACATCTTTAGGCAGATTTTGGACAGCTATATTTACACATGATACCTGAAGAAGCTTGATTGAATGGCAAACTAGTGTCTGGCAACAAGGGTGCAGGCCTGGGGCTCGAGAGAGGTTGGTCCCATTCCTGGCGTACCCGCAAGTTACCATCTGCAGGCAGGTTCATACTCTCCCCTTTTGGGCTTTTTCTTTTCCCTTCCTCACAGGTGGTGGTAAAACATTGTCCATTAGTAGTTACAAGCTGCTTTCTTACCTTTCTGATCATAACAAGTGTAGCTGGTGCTTTTTCTGAGAGGCTTGTGTAATTAATACCTGTGTACCAACCTCAGTGTCATTTGCGAGGAATGCTCTCCTGAGCCACCAAAGCTAAAAATGAGCAGAGTCTCTTAACCCTTCTGGATTTGGGAACTTGGCCCCAGACTTTCTCAACACACCAAAGGAGGTTTCTCTGAGCTTTTCTAACTTTCGAAGACACAGTTAGCACAGCCTGAGCCAAAGCAGTTAATCTGAAACCTTGTGAGTTGAAAGAAAATAATTAGAAGATTTCTGTAGAGCTTTGTCGTGTTTGAATATATTGCCTTTAAATATGTGGGGAAAAAAAATCTCTCTGCCATGCGATGCTTGGTCAGGCTTAACACTCTCATGTCAAGGGGTCTGAAAAACACAAATACTCTTTACTGATGGACCCTTTTCTAAAATATTAATAAATTCACCTGGCAGCTTGTATGTCATCTCTGCTTTGCGTCTTGCACACTGTGTTCACGTCTGATTAAAATGTGAGTTGTCCAGGGCAGGACCCGGGCGTTCAGTGCTGGCTTGCTTACTGGTGCTATTATAAATAATTAAGATAATTATCCAATATGTTTATGACAACTGACTGCTTTGGGTCGGCTTCTCTGAGGACTCCTGTCATCAATGAAAATTCTGCAAATGGAGGGGTTTGCAGACTCCGGCGCCAAAGATGGATTACCTAGAAGCTTTCAGAGCTATAAACAATGCACTTTCCATTTGTCTCTCCGTACTGTATGGACTTAATCAGAAACTGTAATTTTATAGTGCGCATAAATGGGTGAGAGACATCAACAGCCTGAGTGAGACAGAGGCATTGTCTTTTGCTATGCCAAATCCCAGAATATTAAGAGTTTGCCAAAGGCGTTTCAGAGATAGGTTTCCTATCTTCATCAATAATTTAAAACATTCCCAAGTCTCCTCTGAGCAGCTCAGAATAAGAGCTGAAGGCATGGATGTCAGAAGGCAGAGTGACTCCCAATTAGTCAGGTAGAGTGCTTTCTTGTTGACTCAGCCAGGGCAAGGGTGGCTATAAAACCCAGGCTTAAGTCCTTATAGATTCCTTAATAGTTTTTCTTCCTTAAATCTGTGATAATTTGTAAGAGATGAGTGGGCAGTCCAGTCCCTAATCCACCGGGGTACTCATTAGTGCCACTGAAAAAACACAGGGGCGATTGTGTAAGTTGGTGGATATGGTTGCTAACAGAAAAGGGGTTGAAGAATCAGCACCATATTGTATATAACCGAGACCCAGAAAGACGTAGCAGCTTTTAAAAGCTGCTGGAAACCGTGGCATGACTTGGGGGCATTATCGGCCAAGGAGAGTTTGCAGAAAGGCCTTCTAAATTGGTGCTTCTTTTTTGAAAGCATTGCCATTAGGATTGCAGTATATGCGTGGAGTTATGAGGAAGTGACGGTATTTTGTTCCTCGCATGCGTGGCTCTTATTAGAACATGTTGGTGTCATGCAGAAAATTGCTTGTGGGCCCCTAAAATTGGGTCACATGAGTGAGTTCTCCTGAGTCAGCCAATTTGCAGCAACTCTCTGGCTGCGTCTATCTGGATGTGTCATACAACTCTTGAGCGTGCTGTCTATTTTTGAGCATGCTAAACGTGTTTATTTACCACACAGCTTATTGTGCACTAAACTCATCCACATGGCAGGCAATTTTCTAGTGTTTAGGCCACTATTTGACCCAGCTGCCATGGAGAAGGCTATATTAAGTCCAGCTGATCATGGCTGTCTCCACGGTGGAACAGGAAATTAGTCTCTATAGCTGTATGACTGTCAGCTTTTCTACACATTTCACACAACTAATTTCCTATAATGCGCAGCTTTTCCTACCATTCTTTTTTTTTTGTGTGTGTGTGTAAGATTATTTTTACATTGCATTCCGTGATGTGGCATTCAAATCTGAAGCCTGACACTAATTATGTGGGGTTTTCTTTGTTTTACTTTCTCCTGACGCTGCGTACTGCACCTGTTTATTCCTTACTGCTTTTAACTGCATGAGATTCCATCCACAACATGCTGGTTCCTTGCATGTGGGTTTGAATCGTGCTTTGCTGCACACTTCTACATTTTAATCACAGCTTTGCAGGGCTTTGCTGGCCCAGTGGCAGCACTCGACTGTGAAGCTTTCCCTCCTTTGAAAAAACACCTATTTTTCAAAGCTGTCCCTTGTACTGTTGAGATCAGATTTAAATAGCTGGTTACTAAGAAAAAGTTGCAAGTGCTGTGAAGATAGGAGAAGTTTAGAGATTAAAGGAGCTCTGGAAAATTGCAGTTTAAGAGAGGATGAAGAGGATGGGATTGCAGTGAAGTGGGGATTTCTTTGCCCCCACAGGCTTGAGTTCCAGCACTGATTCTGTCACTGTGCAGAATTGCAGATGTTGTTGCCCAGGCCTCGAGTCCTGACTCCTTATTATATCTATGTAACATCAGGAATCTCATTCCAAGAGGAACAGGTTTTCAGCTCTGCAACCAAGAGTTTCAAGGTGCGGGGCATTTTTATCAGTGATGCAAGCTGTGATACGGTGTCTTACATGTGGCGCGAGTTGTCTGGGTAGGTAAAGCCCCTCCATGCACGCTCATGGCAAATAAAAGGTAATTCATGGATCTCAGATTGAAACTCCAGATCTTTGATGCTCCAGGTCTTGTCACTGTTTTGTTAATGTGACAGAATTTAGTCAGCTGCAAAATACGGTTTGACATTCAATCCCTTTGTCCTGCATCCTTAAAGTCCCATGAAACTATGTGATCCTTGGCAGGACCAAATCCTCATCTAAATTGTGCTGCTTTGAGCCTAAGGCAACTCCTCTATGCTGCAAGGATTTTATCCCAGCTCTTCCCTGCTGTAGAGTGCCAACTTGCCTGTGCTGTGTGCCTTGGGTTTTACTGATCGGGTGGCTAGAGAGCTGGTAATATGCCACTGGGCCAGTGGCTTAATGCAGGAATTACTGGAAGCAGCAATCTTGGAGTGCTTTTTATGAGGATAACAAGGCTTTTGCAGACATAAAAAGCAGGAGAAATGCTTATTAGTTATGGGGAAGGTGAAAGGCTTAGAAAACTGATTAGTGTAGCAGTGTGGTCAGATTGAAATGAAAGCTCAGTGGCATAATCGTTAATTGGGTGCTTACTTACCTACTAATTTGAGCTTGGATGTCAGCAGTACTGCACTTCATCTCAAACCAGAGGTCAGGCTTTAATGCTACATCATAAATTACGTAAAGGCACAACACTAACAATTAGATAATTATGGAGACCCATGCTGTTGCAATTTAACTGGGCAAGTTCAGGGCAATCATGACAGGAATAATGCTTAACCCTGAATCTGCTGCCTTTCTTTCAACCTGACAGCCAAATATATGTGGCCAAGGAGGTACCCAGCCATCTGGCAGCCCACAGGTTAAAAGCATCTTCTCCTATTAGTCAGATTCATCAGATGGCCTGGGCGAACTCTGAGGCAATATTGCAAAAACGTTAATTATGGTTCAGAAAGAAAAGCCCATATTTCAATCTACAGGAGATTCTGGGCAGGGCAAAACAGTCAGAACAGTTTTTGTGTGCGAGGCACCATTGTGGGTTTTTTATTTGTTTCTAAGCCAAGCCTATGTATATGTTTGGTTTATTTACTTTGCTAAAATAAACCACCAAGCCAAAAATAAGGTTATCTGCAGGGATCTCTGTGCATGCATCCATGCTGCACAGGACAGACCCACAAAACCTCATATTTTGAGTACTGGAGTCATTCAGTTGCCCACAGCCTCGTGCTTGTAGCTGCCCGGCTGACAGTGCTGCTTTCAGGGTCCGAAGTAGAATTGTAGAGCAGAGATGAGGCCAATGCAGAGAGTGGCTCATCCCCAGCTGTGTCCCTGCTACGATCATGCTAGAAAGGCACATTGCCCAGCTGCAGCCTCTGCTGATTTGTGTCCCAAGAGCATTCAGCATGGCTCCTCATGATGTCCATGGTGGCTTTAATGGGGAGAGAGTTCAATCAATGCTGGACACTTGAAAATTCAATCCACAGAAGAGATATTGAAGATCAGGGTGGAAAACATCGGTCGGATGGATTGGAAAGTGATTGACAGTGGGATGAAATTAATAACGTTGTGGATCTTGGGTTGCTCAGCTGCATGGTTTCAGACATAAGCAATGTACCCTCGTCTGGAAATACGTAATGAACAGTGATTTCCGTGGGGTGTTAGAAGCCTGTAGGCTTTATTGGATTTAGGCCTAGGACTTTTTTTAGTGCTATCCTTTTAGTTTTGTTCCTGTTCCTTTTGGCAATCAGGTAAATCGCTCACACCATAATATTTTATGACCTCTGTAAACATTGAGGTTTTGTTTGTGCTCTGGGTGGGGCTGAGTAAACTCTGTGCACAAAAAAATAAGAACCACCCACTGGCAGTTGGGTACAGTTTTCCTTGTTTGGGACATTTTATATAATTCAAGAAGAAAAATGGTCTTTTGAGGAAGTATCTCCTGTTAATAGCAATGGTGTCTTGTAGCGTACCGTGCAATGATGTCATATGCCATTGAGGGTTGAGGGACTGAGTGTGTGCATTAAGTTTAACAATCTCTTCCTTTAGCTTTGGTAGCTAAAATTCCTTCAGGTGCTGTGTTTGTTATAAAAGTGCTGGGAAACCCTTAGCTATGGCACACTGCTTTGAAAAATAGCCTTATAACCTTTATATATATGCCGCAATGTAGCGCGGTCAAGTAATGACACATCTGGTTACCTATTATTAAGGGTTGAGTTATGGTATACTTTTTGTTTTAATTAGTCTGAGATAAACAAAAACTCAGGGGCTGTTCTGCTCTGGTAGTTCTCATTTTTCCTGCAGCCTTCCCTGCCCTTATGGGTTTATTAGTGTAGAAAAAGTGGCATGTAGTACTTGCAATGTCTAGACCGCTGTGGTAGACCAAGCGGGAGGCTGTAGACTTGGTCTGAACCAAATGTCCATAATACAGTGCTGGGGTGCTCTGGGTAGGTCTAGGTTCCATCTAATTTGGTAGCTAGAGGCTGTCACCATGCCCATATTCACTAACAGCCCTGGACGACAGGCTGCAAATGGTGCCTGAGCCATGTTGTCCCCTTTTGGGATGCCCTACAAAGCGTAGGGAGAGGAGTTGGACCTCTTTGCTCAGGTTGCTTGAGAACTGGATTATTATTTTTTTTTCCCTATTGTTACTTTTTAAGGGGAAGACCAAAGCTGGCCTCTGCCGCAGGCTGGGCTACACCTGGCTGTGTGGGTCTGAGGAGCCCTGCACAAAAGTTCCTGGGCTCAGTTCAGCAGTGACCAGGAGGGATTTTCTGGCCTTTATAAAGAAATGGCTCAGAGTTGAGGTACCAGCGCTCCCTTCAAGCAGTAAAATCAATCCCGTTCTTTGGCTGCAGTCCTCCCAGTGCTGCCTGGGGGCGAGCTAGGGCACCAGGTGTTGGGAATGGCCTAGTGCTACACAGGGTTATGCTGGGTCTGAATGAGGGTCTTAAAAAGACTTTAATGGGTTGGAAATGATCTTCAGTGCAGGGGACGTCCAGGAGTAGCCTAGCAGGCATGTTGACAGTTTTGCCCTCCTAATAAATTTGACGCTGCTCTCCTGCAGCATTTGTGGGTATTTATTGCCATGCATCATGGCATGGAGTCCTTTTCCAAAGGGGCTGGTGCCTTGGGTCTGTGACAATCTGATCAGCCCTTTAGACCATGACATAAAAAGACCAGCAATTCCTTCTGGCAGGCCTTACTAGCAAAAAGCATTTTATAAATAAACCCTCTTATGGGGGTTGCAAAAGAAAACTCTGTCCTTAAGACGGTGCAGACCCAAATGCCTTCAACTGCAGGCCAAAGGGAATGGTTGTTTTTACACGTGTAGCTCTTGCGCAGATCCCGGCGTAGGCAGTTGTTCACAGCCAACTTGAGGATGTGGCCTGCAGATCGGGGCTTGCCCGGACAGCCTCAGGCCAGAGATGAACCACTTCCAAGCCTGGAAATTTCACTGCAATATTTGGTCGTTCTCTTCAAGCTGTAGCTGCTGGAAGGAAGAGAAGGAAGTAGAGTTGCTGTTCTCATTTTAAAAAGCACGGGTTTCTAGAGCTGAGAAAGAAAGCTGAGCAGCATAAAGCAAGCGTGCCCTCAAGGTTCAGGAAGCAGAAGGTGAATGAAAGGCACCTGCAGTGATTTCTTTTAGAAGGATCACTTGATGTTTGACCTACTCATGTGGCTTCCTGACACATGTCAGGACTTTTGCATCCTTGGGACTGGCGCCAGCATTCACAGAGCAAAGAGCAGAGGCTGGCGCTGTGGTTTGCTCATCTGGGCCTGATCTCAGGCAAATGTTACAGTGAAATGCTGTGCCTGAAGCGTATCAAATGTTTGGACTATGGGTTTAAGACACAGCACTGATGAAGCAGTTAGTGCTCATGGAGTTTGGTGCACCGTAGCGCTGGTGCCCATTCATGGGGCTGATTCTGTAGCAGCCATTAGAATTCCTGGCCAGGCTTTAATTATATCCCTTCTCTCTCCCTACCCTCCAAAATAGAAAATATCCATAGAAAAGAAAAAGTTAACTTTCATCAGTCTTTCTGTTTTCAAAAGCTTTTGCCTCTTCCACTGTAGTGTCTTGAATACTGATTACCACGGGATTTATTGCTAGTGGATTGGGGACTGGGTTGAACTGAAAAACACCTGAACTGTACAGTTGACCAAGTAAATTGTGTAATCTCTGCACATTGGGAACAAAGCTACAGGTCCAATTTACCCAATAGCTGCAAAGACCTGAAAGTTGTGGCTTGTTCCTTGCTTATCCCCTATGTCTCTGGGTTACACTTCAGCATCAATAGTGCAGGAGATCACCAGCTCTCCGGGAGTTCAGCAGCCCCTGGGCACAAAGTAAAGAGAGAAATATGGACAGTTTTGCTGTGAACATTTTTGCTTGCATCGGCGGTTTGTTATTCACATGTATGGCAAGGCTCTGATGTAAAGTAAAGACCATTTGGGATCCTCTCTCTGGAGAGAAGTTATATCTCCACAGGTCTCTGGAGCCTGGTGTTTCAAAATAAGGTCACTGAGTGAACAGTGGTATTGCCAGGTGGACTCCTCTGTCACTGAGGAGGATCTGTGTGGGGCGGGAATATCCTGGTGAGACCTGCAGATGACCTGGGTAAACTGAGGGACATGAGGCCCATTTCTCCTCTCTTCTTGCACGGACAAGATGATTCCAGCTATCAGATGTAAGCTATTTCACTCACCTCCCATGCCAGGGAATTTTGCCAGGGAGTCATGCCCTTCCCTGAATATTGGAGACAGAAGCCAAAACCTAAATCCTGCACCCTATCACTTGGAAGGGCGAAGGTCTGATTTCTCTCTATACTGACTTTGCCCCACCGTGCTCCATTTTACAGGTTATACCAAGACTTTTCTCCCAGTGGCAGAGCAGCATTTAATGCCCTGTGCTGTGACTCCTCTGCCCTGTACCAGATCCTCTCTGTGCGCAGTCCTGGAGTTGGGGTCTGGACTCCAGAGGAATCCTGCATACAAAACAGCCCTGATAGAAAGTGTGGTAACCCTTGCTATAGCCCTGCGTTACATCCCCTCCTACGTTACAGGATCAGTTCCTGGGACCCTGCGAAGCCCCTGCAGTGTCTCAGAAGCATGTTTAAGGTCAGTGTGCCAGTCTGACTTATTTATACATAGTCTAGATACTTTAGAACAATTGTATGCTTGATATAAAGCTCTGTTTGATCTGGCCATTTTCTCTCTCTTTTTTTGATGTTTGTTTACAGTCAAATCTGAAACTTTAATTGCCTTTGTCTTTGAAAAGCTGAAAGTAATGATTTTTGCAGAACCAAATTCTCTGACTGGTGTATAAAGCAGAGATGTACCACTGTACACCAGTATATGTCTTAAATGTGCATTGATTTTTCCAAGTGAGCTTCCAGTAAGCAAATCCCATTACACTGTCACTTAGCAGCTTCCCCCCCCCCCCCCCCAAATACTCACAGGTGCAACACTGCTTGTGCTGAAACTGAAGTTATCTTTAGGAAACTTGGCACTATGTGACCTTGTCCATAGTTGCAGTCAGTATCGGCAGTGCTGTTGCTAACTGTACTCGTGCTCCATCTGCAAGAGAGGGGTGATGCATTTAAACAGGACTTTGGTGGCAGCCAGTGGTGCCCAACTGCAGTAACTGTGTGGCCTGAAAGAATAAATTCTGTGTATTGGTGGTGCAGCTGCCTTTGAATCAAAAGTTCCTGACTAGTCTGGGGGCTGGAAGTCAAGCAGCAGCAGCAGCTGGGGCTTGATTTCACTTCTTGGTGAAAAAAACCTGTAAGAGTTCCTATTGCATTAACATTTTTTTTTTGATACAAATGGCAAAACAATTCAGCAAATGGAATCTTTACAGCTGAGAGGCTGAGTAACAAGGGAAAGAAAATGTCAATGCAAGTTAAAGCAAATTTAATAAAGCAAATAAAAACAATATACTGACACTGAAATATAATCTTAACGCTTTGACTGCAACTAACTGAAGCCAGGAAATTCTCAGCTAAGTGTTCCCTCAGCCCTCTTAAATCAACCCATTTTGCTTAGGCATTGTTGCACATAAGCGCCTTTATGAGATGGCCCCAAAACACTGGATGATAATATGAACACTAAGAAGACATTTATTTCGTCAGCTGTGTGTTTGGATATATCTGTGATGGATGTATCAGCGCTGATTCTGCAAGCCATTGAAAAATCAGCTAAACTTTAAGTGTACGCTTACACAGTTTGCAGAATCAGGGTCACTGTGCTCCAGGAAAAGTGCAATCCATAAGGTGGTGGTGAAGACACAACAGTATTACCGAGATCCTTTTGTAGATACTCTAATGCTGCTTTTCACAGATACTAAAGAATTGATCTTCACAAAATCTATACATTAAGGAACACTCATTTGCCAGATGAGAAGCTGAAGTACAGAGAGATTAAGCTATTTACCAGCAGTCTCAGAAGGTGCGTGTGGCAGTGCCGAGACTTAAACGTACACTCTGAGTGCCTCCATTCAGTGTTTTATCCCTGAGATGTCCCACTCATGGACTGCAAAAGTTTAAAAGTTTCAAAGCTTGGGGAATCTGAACTTCCCTGCAGGTATATTGCAATTCGGTGGATTTTTAATAGATCTGAGAAGGGGGCTCACCATATCCTCCTGTGGATTAGGATTTGGTTTTGGGAACTGAGGGCCTCCAGAGCTAGAATTGCCTGGAGTCCTGCTTGAATCGGAGATGTAGGATGAGGGCTGGGTCAGGGTGGAGCTGCTGCACATACCTGCTTTGGAGCTAGGAGAGGACTTTGAGATGGGTGATGAGCACTGTAAGAAGCATGGTTTACTCAACAGCAATTTTTTTTCCATAAAAAAAAATTCTCAGGGAAAATGCTGGGCTTAAAAATGAAGTTAAAGAGTGCCACTTGCATCTTTTCACCATCTTTCACTGGAAATCTGGCCCTTAAAATATATTTGGAGTTCTGATTCTTCATTCTTAAGCAAAAAAAATAGTCAGTCTCACATGAATGATCTTGTGAAAGCCTTCAGAGTCTGCTTGAATTGTTAGGTCTACAGGTCTTTTGGGTGAGATAATATAAACAACAGTTGGTGCCAAGTGCTTGTGTGTTTGTGCCCTCACCTCTGAGGAGTTAGACCAACCAAATTTGAACCTCCTGATGCTGTTTGCAGTTGAATAAGAAAACGCTGATATCAGCCAAAATAGATGCCTCAGTTGTTCTTCTCGCTTATGTTTGGAAAATGCACCTAATATTTCTCTTCCAGAAGCACAGCAGAAACAAACAAATTTCATGCCCAGATTTGCTGTGCTGCTGGATTCTGCGCTCAAGAAGCTCTGACCTGCTTCTGGCTCTCGAGTCCTCATTGCTAGTCCTGACCGTCTCTTTATTGAAGAGCCTTCACAGCCCATATCCATCCTGCTTATCACTCTTACTCAGTATTGACAAATCTATGCCCACTTCTGACAGGCCACAACTAATTGATTCTCTACAGCGAAGTTTTCCAGCAAACACTTTTGCAGTATCTGGCCTTATGAGTTCCCCATGGACTCAGGGAAAGGTAGTGAATACCTTCAAAAGTACCTATTCTTGTAATATTTAACCTATGCTTCCTCTCTTGCTATCCCACTATAAGCCTGTGGAAGACAGAGGAGCAGTGACATGGTACCGATAAGTTCTTCTTCATTGCTTTTACTTTTTTTCCCCCCATTTTTCCATGTACCACCATGGGCAGGTTGCCTGCACATGGTGTTTCTATTTGTGTGATCCGTGGGACTGGGGCTGTCATTTTGTGCAGCCCCTGGAATGCTGGGATCTTAATCTGTGCTTAGGACTCCCAGAATTTGTGGCAGTACAAGCGTAAAACAGCGTGATACTCTGCCTGTATGCGGGAAAATCCAGTAAACCCCTCTGGATATAGCTCAGCCCTGGTTTTAGTTCCTTGGCTGTGGCCCACACTGTCTGTGGTTGACTGCTTTGGAAAGGCTCTGAGTGCTCCTTCTGCTGATCTTTAGCACACCCAGTGATTTAATGAGGCTGTGGCTACCATGCTGAAAGGGTTAGATGCAAAGATAAATATCAGCACCTTTCCAGGTGACAAGACAATCTAGGTTTGTTCCCGTAGTCTGAGGGTAGGAAGCCGTTTTCTTTCCTAAAATCCCATTTATCCACTGTAGTAATTCAGGGCCTGACTTTTCTTAGCTTTTACCTTTCTGTGACTACAGGACTACAGGGCTGGGCCAACTCACAGCGTAACGCGAGCTGTCAGTCATTTTAATAATTATTATTAACCCCCTGCTGATGCTTTTCCACATGAAAGCAAGAGCCTCTCTGGCACTTTTCTTACTTTTCTTTAAAAGATGGAAGGTGGAATAACAAAGTTCTTAATTAGCTGAGCTGGTGTTGGAAAGCTCAGTGTCAGATTTCCAGGTCAGTGTTTGATGGAGGAATGATAGGGGGAAGTGATGCATCGACATTGATTAAAGAGCAGTGATGAAGCAAGATAAAATTGACATTTAATTCTTTCCAGCTAAAGTAATGTGACTGACAATACTTAAAGGTGAACAGCCTTATTTCTTGAATCAACAATGCAACCTGTAAAAACATCCGTCACAGCAGTCTTTTCTTAATTACTAACATCTAATTAGCCCCAAATCACTGTAGCGCACTGATTAAAATAAAAGGTGCCTGCCACTCTTTCTATTTTGGTTATATCTGAGAAGGGCAGAGGATATACGAAATTAACTGGCACTTACAATTGTTTCATCCGGAGACCTTGCAAAGAGTCCTGAGCTTTTCTCTCTATTCTCCATTCCTTAGTCAAACACAATAGTAATCACAGATGATGATGTTTTTTTTCTGGGATTCTGATGGGGGACAGCTCACTGGAAGCACTGAGAACCCTCTAGAGGGGTGTGGGAACACTGCAAAAGCCAAGCTACTGCCTTTCCTGCTGTTAATAATGGGGAACAATTAATATTTTATAGGACTAAACTTTATTGTTTTGTTTTTAAATGTAGTGCATTTTTAAGCGTCTTTAAACTAGCAATTTAATGTTGCCTCCCTCTAGTAAAAGACCAGCCCAGCCTCCTTCCTTCAAGTTGACAAAAGGCTTTTGATGATCGTTTCCCATCCCTCAGCTTTTTTTCTTGAAAGAAACAAAGGAAGTAACAAATATAAATCCCCCAGTATCTTATTTTCTACAAGGGGTCTGAAGTGCGGCTGATTACTCTGTGAATATGTTCGTATTGCAGAAAAGAGCATTCAGGTGATAACGCTTGAAGTGGCAGTTAATGCTCATTTTCGAGCTCTGATTGAGTTGAAATATTGCTTGTTGCACCAAGGTGACTAAGAAAGATCCCAGAGAAGTAGCATCCTTTTATCAGTAGATGGTAGTATAACAACATGGAAGGAGTGTAGCTGCTCTAAGGTTGTCCCAAGATCCAAGCTGTTATACTTGAATCTTAAATGAAAAACAAGACAAAGAGAGGCAGAGAAGTTTAGACTCCTGTTATGTTTTACTTTTCACTGAATAGTAGTTTACAGCGGAGGGAATTAATGTATGTTTTTATTCATGATTTATGCATGGTTTATCTAGAGCAGCGTGAATAATTGATTATTTTTGTTCTCTGGCAGTACAAAAAAATTAAAATAAATATTTTTTTTTTGAAGCAAAATAAAAAAAAAGTTAGGAAATCAAACAGTGAAAGGGAAGGAGCAGATTCTTTTGTGTCAAAATAAATGTTTTATTTCTCTCCAAAACAACTGTTTTGTTCCATAAATGCTTTGCTTTTAAGGATGGTTTGAATCATTTAACATAAAATTAAAGGAAATTGCCAAACAAAACAGTTGTAGTTCAGTTCTGGCTTGTACATATCAAAATAACGAGTTTTAAACATTGTTTCCTTTCCTGTCTCAAAGGCAAAGAATTTGGTGAAACTAGGACAAGCTTCCCAGGAGATAGGTGCTGCCAAAACTGAAATTACCACGAGAATGTTTCAACCAAGGCAATAGCCATCCTGGCTCTTGGTTGGGCTGTGCTGCATGTGAATTTCCAGTTATGAAAATACAAATAAAACAGAATAAACCTGCACAGGGGCCTCGTGCATCTGTAAGTCCCCATTTGCAAAGCCTTTTTTTTTTTTTTTTTTAATTAAAAGCAGACTTTTCCTGTACGTGAGCTCAAGGATCCCAGGGGCTGGATTCACAACGTAAATGTGCTTAGGCTAGAGAGACCTCTATTGATTTGTATCAGTAGAGGATCTTGCCCAGTAGGAACAAACTCTGCTTTTCGATGTAGTATTGAATGTGTATGTGTTGAATTCTGTGCTTTGGAATTAAAATCAACGATTTGATAGCAAAGAAAAGAGAAAAAGAAGGATTTGCAGAGATACTGGCATCCATGGTTTTCACTTTCCATGCCTTCTTATTAGCAAAAGCACCGTTGTAGAGGTAATGTTGATGAAGATAAAGGGCTTTTTGGCTATAACTGGACTCTAATCCAAACCCTACTCTATGTATTTGGTAATGATTTACAAATGTCAGTTCTTCTTTATGAAGATCTGAGGCAGGGGGAAGAAGCTATGAAAATTCCAGATTTCAAGCATATTCTGACCAGGTCTGTAGCTCGTTGAAGAGCAATACTATTCTTCTTCACCAGCATATTTTCTCCCTCTCTCTCTTAAATTGTTTACTGCTAAAAAATGTATTAGAAATATTGTCTATTTTTAAGTCCACACTAATAAATGTACCCAGGAATTAAAATCAATGCTACAGTGCAAATGTATGAATGCATAATAGAAGAAAACTGGTAATAGCATATCCACAAGAAGGACTGGTTTGTCATCAGAAGTGTGAGGTGTGAGTTCCTCTGTTATTTTATTGCACGCTTTTGTGCTTTTGCAATTTAAAGCAAGGTTAGGATCTTGGTGGCTGAAGCATCACCTGGGATCAGAGGTCACAGAAAAAGAAGAGCCAGAAAAGGCTGTTTCCTCAGCACATCATGGGTCTGGGCAGCCACCTCGGGCCTGGGGATCCACGCTGGGTGCCCTTGGCCGCTGGCAAGCGGAGCATGACCTTCTGTAGAGGGCTGAGAATTTGTTGTTGTACTAAAACCATAATTTTTTAAGTTTATGCAGTGGGTCCTGTAATTTCAGACCAAGTGGAGTCCATTCCCATAGTGCCCAAGGTTGGGGATGCTGTGGCCAAAAGGAGACCAGGGGGATCTTGGTGGTTCTCCAGTGAGGGGGTGGCTCTTTGCGGTGAACCTGGACTTCTAGCCGCAGGGGTGTCTCTTTGGAGCCAGGGCTGTCACAGAGTGGTTTACAGTGTGATTTTTCTTTGTCTTGTACTGGTGAACATATCTCTGCAACGCCGCTAATTCTGCTGTTGGAGGCTGTGACAGGGATGCAGTGAGAAATGGTTCTTCATCCTCAAGTCAGTTTAGGGCTTGAGGTCAGAGTATGTGTGTATGTGGGCGTGTATATATACGTATGTGTCTGTGTGTATATATATATATATCTCCCCTATTTATGTGTTTAGTGTCCCTGAAAGAAACTCTGCGAGGAAAGCTCTGTGCAAGCTCTTATTGTATTTATTTTGCTAAATCCTCCCTTGGACTCTCCCCTCACTCACTCTGCCTTTCCGGGGGCTGTGCCGAGGGTTTGCTGCCAGACACGTGATGTGATTGCAGGAGCTGTGGAGAGCTGGAGGGGGAGGCAGGGGAGGTCTTTCACCAGCAGCATCTTTCTCCATGCCCAAGAGGGCCTATTTTGTGTTTCGCGTAGTGTTGCTGGCCTTGGGTACAAATGCTGCTGAGCCGTTTGGCGGTGCAGTGGCTCGGTGCCGGTGGGCCTGCCTGCGTATCTGTTACTGATACAGAAGTACCGCTCAGGAAAGGGGCTGGTAAACTGCAACTGAGCGAGCTTAGCACTTTAGGCTGCAAATGACAAAATCTGTTAAAGTGCAGATATATTCGGAGCACGTGGAAAGGGAGAAGGACACATGAAGACATTTCAGAACACTGGAGTGCATAAAAAAGGTCATAGAATCATGGAATGGTTTGGGTTGGAAGGGACCTTAAAGATCCTCTAGTTCCAACCCCCCTGCCATGGGCAAGGGTCATGTCCCACTAGACCATGTTGCTCAAAGCCCCATCCAGCCTGGCATTGAAAACCTCCAGGGATGGGGCATCCACAGCTTCCCTAGGCAATTTGTTCCAGTGCCTCACCACCCTCAAGTGAAAAATTTCTCCTATATCTATTCCAAATCTCCCCTCTTCCAGTTTGAAGCCATTCCCCCTTGTCCTATCACTACATGCCTTTTTAAAAAGTCCCTCTCCGGCTTTCTTGTAGGCGCCCTTCAGATGCTGGAAAGCTGCTATAAGGTCTCCCCGGAGCCTTCTCTTCTCCAGGCTGAACAACCCCAACTCTCTCAGCCTGTCTTGATAGAAGGTGTGCTCCAGCCCTCTGATCGTCATTGCCTGGTACACGCAGTACTTTTATGGGGACACAGGCTGTGTAACTAATAAAGTAATAGTGTAACTCACGCAGCAAATGCATTCTGGCTATGCCACAAGAAAAGCCGTTATAGTCAACTTTCTCTTTATGCATTTCTATCTAAAGGCACAACACACAGGTCAAGGGTTTTGCTGCTGTATCTGAACAAGTGCTCTGGCATCTATTAGGTTAATAATTTTCTGAATGAATTGTCTTTATGTCTTAAATGTAAAAAACCAAGGAAAAATATGTTAAAAACTATCCTGATAAAACAAAAGCATAACAAACAGGCTGGGCATAGACAAACTGACCCAGCTTATTCTGACTGGATGCAAATTTTTGTTATTGTGTGTCCTGAGAGGAGGAGAGATGATACCCCAACCACAGCCTCATCTGGGTAGAGACAAGTGTTGTACTTAAAGGAGAACCCCAAGAGATGGATGAGGTTTATGACTGTGTGGGAACTTTCCTGGATGGAGAGATGAACCCATAGCAGAAAGAATGGTGCAACTGAAGAAAAAGACTCTCAGTAATTTTGGGTGGCTTTAGTTAAGGTGAGACTGGTGCTACCATGCCTGAGTACCCATTCTTTTTATCTGGAAGGCCAACTACATGAACATGGAGCGTCTTGTGCTCATGGATTAAATCCAGCTTGGCAGGAACCTCACCGTTCCTTTCCAAAGAGTAAACACACATGTGTGGGTGCACGTCTGGGTCTGACACTAACACAACTTGGTGAACTTGTGCTATGAAACTGCAGTGTGGTAGAAAGCGTGATAGCTAGCTGCAGAAGCTCAGATGAAGGAGATGCAATAAACTTGCTTCCTGTTCAGGTAGGGGAACCTTCAGGGGACAGGATGGCTAAAACAATTCAATTATGTTTTCTCAGTCCTGTTCCAGTAAAACCAACTGTCTAGTCCCATGAAAGATGAGCTCTCCCCTGAGAAAACTGCATGAAAGGTGTGCGTGCCTCTGGATGTGCCTGATAGGAGAAGGCCCAAGCTTTGTGACTGAGGCTAGAGAAGATGTTTTGCAATGGCACATGAGGGCTTGCTCATCTCCAGGGAAGCTGGGCTATAGGCCAGGGATAGATGGTTATGAAGGGCCTTCGGAGGCTTAATGCCAGAACAGTGGGGTCTCCTCAGCAGGTGGACTCTGTTCTTAGCTATCTAAGTCTTAAATCCAGCTTGCTGGTTAATTTAACAGAAGTTACTCTTTGAGTGCTTTGGAGATGGGTGAGCAGAAGTGCGGGGTTTTACAGCAGAGATGTTAGGAACAAGAAAACTGATTAAAAAAGGCCACTGTAGAGGAGGGAGAGTAGAGGACAGAAATATGGACCCTCCATAGCCCATGTGAAGGAAGATGAGATCGCCCTGTTTATAAGCAGTCTCACCTCAGGTCAAATATTACTCAACAGGTCTGGGGAAAATGACAGAAGAAAACACACCAGGAAGAAATAAATCTGGGGTGACTGATAGTTTTTGTGGAGCTGGATACTTTTTGTCCTTGCTAGAGTAAAGAAGAGACATCCGTGTCGGGAGGCCCCGGGCAGAGGCAGTTCCCAGGCCTGATGAGGTGGGACCCAGCTCTGGCAGCACGTTTGCTGAGGGTGGGAGAGAGGGCTCCTGGTTTTTATTTGCACAGCTGTAGACCAGAGCTCTTCCAGCAATACGGCTGCTCTTGCAAAGAGAGAGGATGCTGAAACTCAATAGGAGTTTCCATTTCCTTCACTTCTGAGGTAGTGCCACTAAGGGGTTTGCACAGCTCCTCTGTTGCACTCACTGGCTATGGTAATAAATACAAAGAGATCGCCCAGGTGTATCCAAAGCCAAACTTTCATCTGCAAACTGCATCTTTGATACTGGGATCATTATTCACTTATACAGAGCTTAGACAAAGATGAGGAGCAGTTCAAATCCAGGGCAGAATTCCTGTCATGCAGGTGGATGCTGAAAAACAGGACAGACTTGCGTGTATGCTGAGTTCAATAACAGAAGGGCTGGGATGAAAGCATTTCACAGGCTTCTCTGCCTCACTGAAGGCTTGATTGAGAACATAAAACTCTATGTGTAGACAGAAGTTGTTTAACATCACTTTTAAATACAGTAAAGTTAGTAATTTTGTTTGTAATTTTTCCAGCTGGTTATGTGCAAGTCACCTCCAGAGAGTATTTTCTGTACTCTTAAAATTGGGAGTTAATTTATATAGCTGAACCAGCTATGTTTAACTAAATATTTCCTTTTGCATCATAAAGGCTACCCATTTTTTGTCTGATAATCACTTTAACAGAAAAATATGGCATGCTTATGTAACATCTGATACAGGTTTAATTAGCTACCATTCTTGCCTCTTTGATAGTTTGGGTGGTATTCTAGATAGACTGCTCAGAAACGTAAGCAACTGTTATCTGAGTGCTGTTCATCAATAACCTGTAACTATTGCATTAATAACAAGACCGAATATCACAAGACTTACCTTAATTCTCCTTCTCCCTGAAGTCACATGTCCTCCCTTACTGTAGCAGTCCTTAACTCCAGGGACAGGATCCTTTCTGTTTGGAGTGGGATTCCTCTTCTGGAGGACTTCTACAGCTTGAACAAGTCATGAGGATTCCTATTATAGTCTTCTGAGAGAAAAAGGCACTTCTAAGGTGTGATTAATCTCATCCGAAAATAGAGGTTTAAAGGAATGAGATGAATAGCATTCTAGGAGTGCTTATTTTGGTCTTGCCGACTACCTTAGATGTAGCATCATCTAAATATCTAAATATAGATGTGATGAATTTGATCCTTGGTGTCATTCTGTTAGATCTGATGTAAACACTGTTACAGTCGATGGAAATACTCTCATGTAGGTGTAGTTATATACTGCATTGATCTTATTCCTGATCCCTTACTGTGCATTTTAATTTGAGCCAATACCATCTCCTCTTTCAAGAGGTGGAGAGAAAACACAGTCAATTACACCATGAAAGCCATGAAGCTCTTTCAGTGATCCAAACTGACTGGGAAGTTACATTTGAAACCATTCACCCATTCCATTAAAAAAATACTAGGGAGTGTGCATCCCTATAAAATAATGATGGGCGGAATAAACTGTCTGAATGTATCGCGCCTACTCCATACCATTTAATCAAGAAGCAGTGAGTGGAACTGGCCTAACATTTACAAAGGGAGAACTGACACAATGCATATTTGAACACCATGAGAAATAGCATCACCGGGGACAGAGAGTGAGTTTAGTTAATAATGAATGGCACATCCTATAAAATACCATTACACAGTGTTCAAGGCCCAAGAATGATGACATAATTATTAGGAGACTGGGAGATTAAGATATAATTTAAAAAAACATGACAGGGGAGGGTGTAATTGGGGAGACAAAATACACAGGAAGTTTGTAATTTACATGTCAAAATACCTTTTTCATGTTTTGATTGGATTGGACGCCGCCTTTCCACTTCATTTATCTTGGCTTCAATTAGAGGCAGGAGAAATGACATCTCATGTTCATATTCTTGACACACACTGCTCATAGACACTTTCTAATTCTAACAGACAGTGAGGGGAAAAGGGAAACTCGATTCTGCCTCTGTCATGGACTTCTTAGTTAACCCCTAATTTGTTTCTAAATGAGGCTGTCACTGTGGTTCAAATGAATATGCGCTTAGGAATCAGGGTGTGCATTTGGGTATTAGCTTGTAGGCAGGGCTTTGCATGTTGCATGGCTGGTTGTACCCAAAAGCTGCTTAACTGGGGGGGGAAAGAAAAAGAAAAAGAAAAACCTGGGAGCATGTTACACCCCAAAGAAGAACTTTCCTATATGAACAGTGCAGACTTTTTTATCAGAACAGCCATATTCACAGCGTGCCTGTAATCATACAGAGCCATCTCCAAAGCAGAGGATGTGAGTTGTGATTTTCCCCTTTGGCAGAATTTTTGCTCTTTTTATTTTCTGTCTGTCTCTTTTATCTGGTGTCACCATGTGTTTCCCATCGAGCTCTGAAGTCTGCTTCCATTTTTTGCAGGAACTGTGCTCTGTTTTACACCCATCCCCACTAAAACACATACACTAGAAATGTCAAAGGTGTGTTTGAGATAAAGCCATGTGTTTCATCAGGACTGAAATATCTGCTCACCTGAAGGCATGTACTGAAGTCTTTCCTCTCTTGGCAACTATAATTACCCTTTTAATTCTTCTGGTGCCTCATCTCAAAATCTGAGTTTTAGATTTTTCCAAAGGCTGTTGATTTTGGTTTTCTTTCTTTGCAGAGAGGAGTGCGCAGTTTGAGGTGCTGGAAAGAGGGCAGAAGTTTGCCCTCTATAGGACTTCTGACCTCTAAAACTGGGAGCCCTTTAAAGCATCCCAAACTGGCCAGCTGCAAACAGAGGTACTCAAAATCATCAGTCATTCTTGAAAATATGAAAGGCGAGTTTCAGGCTTATCAGTAACTCTATTCATTGAATTTCCTTATAAAGCAGAATTGCTCCTGGAAATGCTAATCAGGAAATATCAGAGAAATTTCAGTCTTGAGAGATCTCCTCTGAGAGGGCCTTTGACTCACCGGACGGAGAGAGAAATCAGAGCAGCTGTATGAGGTCTCTGCATATTCTGTGTGCGTCCTGAACTCTATCAGAAACCCCAAAAGTGACATGAAACTGGATGAAGTGGGCAGTGCTGCTGTTGGTAATGCTATTGCATTTTTGATATTTAAGCCACCTGCAGCCATGCTGGGATCATTCACCATAAGGCTCCCTCTAATACTGGCAGGAGCACACTACTCCTGTTAAGTACAGTCAGATCTGAGTGTCTTGAAAGTGACTTCAACGGCAAGGTAAAAAAGGAAGGAAAAATAAAAAAGGCTATGAGATAAATAACTGACTTGAGAAATATAGTTTGGGTCAGACCAATCATTCATCCAGCCTGGGTGACTTAGATGGCCCCCAAAAGATGTTGTCCAGGAGGAGTATGTGACTCTGGCCACCTTCTGCAGCCCTTTTGCTTCAAATTCCTCCAGTATCCGTAATCATTGGATTAAAGATGTTAGAGGGTACATTCCTGCCTACCCCTTTGATAGACCCGTGTCCCTGAGTTTCTCTAAACCCTTTAAACCCTGCAGATACAGTCTACCTCCACAGCCTCCTGTGGCAGCTTCTTCCAGAAGAGTTCGCTAACAGTATCGCTTCACACAGTTTTCACAAACTGCTTTTCAGTAAAGCAGTCTAACGTGTATTGTAAAGTTTACTAGCCACACCTAGAGAGGTTGCACTGAATTCTTTGGAGTAAAACATTATGAAGCTTTTAAATATATAGTAGTTTGATTCAGAGGAATATCCCGCTCCTCTGCAATCTCCAGAATAATACAGTCTGATTCTCCCAATGTGTATTTGTGTGCAACTTAAACCATGCAGGTAGTCTGTAGGAAGTCAGTAGGACTGTGTGTAAAGTTACTAAGGTACATATTTGCTAGTTGAGGAGCTGTGTAACTTTTTCTGAAGGAATTGTGCCCCCAATATTGATTGTGCTGTCCCAGCTCCCTACCAAACAAAGTAAGAAAATAAGAAATAATAATAATATTAAAACCACCCTGAAATAACTTTGGCTGTCAGGGAGAACTTTGATGAGGTAAAGGGAGATGTCTCAGGTGTTCCGCAGTCTAACAGACACCTTGGTAGATTACAGATTTTACACGAACAGACTTCAGATTATTCATGAATGGGTAAAAATTGGATAAAAAACAGAAGGAATACAGCTGAAGAAATAACTCATGGATAAGCCAAGGCACCAAATCCATTCTTAGTTCATGTTAGCTAAGTTGACTGAACTCTGAACAATTAACTTGCCCTTCATTTTGTATGCATTTGAATAACACCAATTCACATTCACATGCATCCATCCCATTTCTGCTTAACACTGACATGTACAATAAACCCTTTCAATGTGAGTACTTCCTGTGGCTGATTTTGTTTCTTCCTTTATCTCATTTGATGATACTTGAGAGATCAGTACAACCTTACGTTGACTGTTCTAATAAGAATTACAGAAAAGAGGAGTATATGCTGGCAGTAGACTATCCTCAGGGGCCAATAGTTTGCAGTGAAGAGGCTTGTGGTAGCAAAAATTATGTTTGCCACTGTGTTGCACGACCTACTTTGAGCAGGGGTAGATTGATCATCTGGAAAAAGCCCCGGACTGGCTAAAAGAAAGAATGTGCAATAGAAATATGTGTGTCTATTTCAGTATTCATCATGAACAAGGACAAAATGGAACATACAGGCCAAGGGCCTTAACTGAAGGCTGTGGTACCCCAAAGACTCAGGCTAGCGCACATCGCATACATCATTAAGCCACTGGCAACAACACACTGAAGCCCTGCCCAAATTTCAATTCTTACACTTCAAATAGTCTCAGCTCTCACCAGACAAATTAATATTTAATGCACAAGTGCACGCTGTAATATTCCCAACTGTGCAATCTAATATTAACAGCTATTTCATAAACCAACAAGGCCATTCAATTGGTGACCATTTAAACTATAACACGCCATTAAACCATAAAAACAGCCGTGAAGGCATGATTAAGATACATGTTTGTCGGTCCATCACTAAAAAAGGGAGTATAGCAATGTCAGTACAAAAAGTTGGCTTAAAGTTCGACCAAGGCTGTCGCGAAGAGTAGTCGTGAAGCAAATTCTTTCTTGGAGTTGCAGTTTGGATCTTAGAGCACTGTAGATCCCACCCACAAGAATATATAGTTTTCAATAACCGTAAACAAATTCATAAGAGTATGTGGCACCATCTAGCTTCCGTTTACTTGTGCTTCTCTATGGATGTGTCTACAGACCCCCCCAGTTTCTGTGCTAATTCTGCAAGGGCTACGTGATTCATAGATACTTGATCAGGGTGGCAATGAAGAGGAGTGGGAAGGCAACCTCACCCCTGTCTTTAGGAAGCCAATGGTACTGCACTTTATCTGATTCTTCTAATGCTCGCGTTCTGAAAAAAATGCTGATAAATTGGAGAGGATGCAAAGGATGCAGAAAAGAGATGCCTAGAGTAATACAAGCGGCTGGGGAAAATGCTTTGCTATGAGATACTCTCAATCAAGATTGAGAGATGACTTTTCTTCAGTGCTAAGTGCCTCCACAGCAGGAAAACACTAGTTTGTAAGAGGTTCTTTAATCTATCAGTGAAGGTATAACAAGAACCAGTGTTTGGATGCTGAAGTGGAATGACTTAGGCGTATTTTTATCTCAACAAGGGTAAATAAGCAATGACAAGTTAAGGGTACTGGTGGATTATTTTTTTTTCTTGCCTGCATATAGGCCAAGAAACTTTTCTGAAAAATATATTTATTCCTTGGTGTTTGCTTATTAGCTATGGAAGAGAAAGGCCCTGTGCATTTTACAGGCCTGAGCAGTCATTCTCCTTTCTGTTCTTTCATAGTCCAGGCTTCCAAGTGAGTTAGACCTGAGTCCACAAAGGAACGTGGAATTTGATGTTGAAGGTATTGAAATGCATTTGAAGACTTTGGTATAAGCAATCAAACTCTTTTTTAAATATCGTTAAGCAAACAGTGTCATATGAAGTGCCTTCAGACTACTGAGGTAGTTTTCATTTTAGAAATAAAAGGGAAGTGGTCTGAAATCAGATAGAACAGCAGGGTGAGACACTGAAGCAAGACAAAGTGTGCTGTTAAAGGTGATGTGTGTGATGTTAAAGGTGCAGAAGTGGGGAGATCTGATGGTCATAGCCAGTCCTAGAAATGAGCCCTGGAACAGCCAGCCATGAAAGCAAGGCAGGCCTGTTCCAGCATCATCACACTAACTTTTGGGGGCCCTATTAACATGATAAGGAATCAATGCTGGGCAAACAGGACATTGCATGCATCCTACTTCTTCTGTATTTTCAATGTTTTCTGAGTTTATCAGCTTTTAAACAGGAATAACTCTTGAATTATTTAATTGTACAAAGCCGCTTTTGCATTCTTCTCAAATTTGTGACCATTCTTTGTGCACAATACAGGCATTTCATTACATGGGCAGTTGTTGTCTTTGCAAATACTCACCTTTGGTGCTCTGGTGTTCTCAATTCCCATATTTTACACTTCCTGAATGAGCTGAAGGCAGGACCTTGGAGGCCTGTCTGTGCAAGCCCTTTAAATGGAGGGCCATGTATCATCCAGCTGATAAGCAAGGGGAAAAAGGTTGTCTGAACTGTACTTCAGCATTACATTACCATGTGTTGTTACATCTCACACTGAATTTTAGCATCCTTTTTAATATAGTTTCCTTTTGTTCATATTATTTTTTTTTAAATCCATGTCTCCCGTGTCAATAAAACAAGTTTCCTGTGAAGTAGTAGACTGATAAAAAGGGCCCTAAAAAGTTTCCTTAAATATCCTCCTTCATCTAAATAAGTATTTTAAAATATACAAGGGCTCAGCCTGTGGTTTAATACATGCATTTTTGAAGTTGGTGTTTTTGGAGGTAGGAACAACCTATTGATAGATGACTTCCAAGTGACAGGTTGTAGTCAAATTTGACCCAGGGCAGAAGTGACCAAAACCCAGTGAAGTTTGATGTCTAATCTGAGATGACCTGTTTGTCTCACTGGAAGTCTGAGAAGTTATTCAAATCAGAAAAACCAGCACTGCAGATGGTACCAACTGTCACTCCTTGTTGGCAATCGCATTAGAGAGGGCAAGAACCCGAGCAAAGCTTTTCAGATAGAGGACTGCAGCTATCTGTCTGCCTGCCTGCTTGCCTGTTGGAGCTGGTATAAAAGGTAAACCTGATTTGTGAAAAAAATTGTTCAAAACATACTGATTGCCTACTGGAAAAAAAATATATATATTTTGACTATAAAAGATATAGCTTTCTGGCCTGTTTTTTAGTTCCTGTTTTTTTCTCCCTGTATACTGCCCCATTTATCTTTTTTTTTTTTTTTTTCTGTCACTATTTTGATTCCGAACTAAGGATGGAGAGAGTAAAAGGAGGAAAATATTCCAGCTCAAATTGAATGAAACCAGACGTCCTCTCACAGCCTTCATATCTGGATTAAAATATATCTTTATTTTGTGTTTTATCCTACTGAATAACTAGAAATTATCTAAAAAGTCTGTTTATGGGTCAAAGTTTTGTCTGTAGCTGTCTGGTTGTCTATCCATGACCCTTCTGTAGGAAACTACCCAGGCAGGGGAGTGACCCTGGTGAGATACGTAGCCTTGTGCTAATTTCTGTAGAGCAAGGCTCTGTCTATTGGAACTACGTACTGTGGGTACAATGGGAAAGGACAATAGAGTGGAGAGTCCAGTAGTGTTTTCTGATGCTCTGAAATAATCTGTTCTCTTCTGGATACTCCTCCTCAGAGGAATCCCATTGCCAGCTTTTTCACCCTTCATGGTGTGCATGCAATTGCCTTGGTGTGTACCTTGACACAAGCCGCAGGGATAAGTGAGGGGTGAGCTCATGGAAATCAAGTCCTTTGACCTGAGATCTGAAACAGTCTGGGAGCCACCGGATGGACTGGGATGTTGAAAATAGAGTGATCATAGTCCTCTTCATTCAGCCTCAGACCCAGCAAATTAGAGTGATTCAGCAGGGGAAAAAACGTGTAGCACTCTATGGAGCGGTTCTTGCTAGGATGAAGGAACATTACTTCTTTACAAGATGGAGCTGTAATGGTGATAATGATATCACTGACTAGAAACAGCCTAAATTTTCATATCACTATGACAAGTAGGAAGAGAGATGCCTCAGGTAAAGCAAACAGTGAGTCAAATGTCTCTTCAAATCAGACAAGGCAGCTTAAGGGATATATTGGTGGCCGGTGAGCTGCATGGAGAATGCAGACTGTGGAGACTTGGGAGTGCCTCTGAGCTGCCAGACTTAGGTGTACTTCCAGGCTGTATATGGGGACAAAAATGAGCTGTACATTTCTCCCTAGGTCTTCTGTCCCTGCCTGCACTTTGTTTTCTACTGAATGAAAGAAATGTGGGTGCATGAATATTCCAAGCTGTAACATATCCTGATCAGATGTCCTAACTGGATGAGTGGGGACCAGAGCCGTACAGCACGATGCAGCGTTGCTCACTGCTCGCTTTAGAGATGACCAGAAGACTTTGATCAGTCCCTGTTTTGCAGGTCGATGATCACTGGCAGTTCAGTTCATCTCTCCTTGCTTTGATTTCCACAAGATTTTTTTCCTTCTTTTAAAAAATACTGGAAAATCTCCCTCCGAAAAGTGCAAAGTAATAAGGAGGAGTTATTGCTCAAAAGTATTTTCTGTTGCTGATTAGTATTGCCTGGGTTAATTCTGAGCTGTCAGTCCGTTCCTTGGGAGATGATCTTTTGCAGACTTCATGATATTGCTGAGGGAAAAGTGCTGTATTTTTGTACAGTATTATTATTGTCTTGGAAATAACAAACAGAATGATTTCTTTAGGTTTTCTATTAGGAATCCCAGTTATTCTTCTCTGCTGCATTACACAAATATGCAACATGTGATGCTACCCAGTGATGGGAGACAGCAGCTTTATAAATAAATGCAAATTATAAACACAAAACATGTTCTGTAGCACTGAAAGCTATGCGTACAAAAGTATTGGTATTGGTAGGAATGGACAGCTTTATTTTCACCTGTGTATGAGAGTGATACTGGAGTTTTTAAAATATCTAAGAGAAAAGTGGAATGATTTGTAGGGAGTTTTTTAGCTTTAGAAACCATGTGTGAAAACTTGGCTTTGAGTTTTAAAGCTGGCAGTTTTGGGGGACTATTTTTTATGGGCTAAGGAAAATATTTCCTTTTCTTGGCAGTTGAAGCTTTTCACTGTTCTTTGGTTACATCGCCGTGCTGAGCTACAGACCCCAGTGTGCAGTCAATTATATACTCATACTGCTTTCAGATTCACTTACCCAGCAATGATGACTGTCTGTGAGCAAAATCCATCAGAGAGTTATTATCTCCAAGGCAAAACCCTCAAATGTTCAGGCATCTAATCTGCCCCTGAAAATCAGTACCTGTCCTCGAAAACACAAGACCTCAAATAACTTATTATTTTGGATGCTTGAAGGCTGGAAACACTTTTGAAATCTTTTCTGTAGCTTAACAATTCAGGGTTGTCTCAGGTCCACGGGCCAGTATTAGACAGTGTAAGAGGCGCAATGTATTACCTGTGGTACAAAAGGTCATCTGGATCATGTTATAATTGCATGAACCTCTTCATTGTGCACCGTGATACCCGCAGTAATGCTAGATAATGGTTTAGGTAGCATGCTAACTGGCTGTATAAAATGAGTGTTTTAAGCAGCTATCCCAGTATTTATAACATGCACATGATTAGCAAATGTGCTTCTTAGTTCTTCTAGACTTGTGATTCTAGCCACAATTTTAAGTCTGGTGTTGTATTTCCTTTCTTGCTTTCAGGGCTTGGGATATCCAGGCTTAGGTGAGTTTTCTGTGGCTATTTTCCTTCCTTTTCTCCAGCATTTACTTGTTCATGTCATAGTTCAAAAGCAATTAAACTTAGTCACGGTGGTCCATATTGCAGGAGTGTCCTGTCTAAATAGAGAGTATGGCTGCTCCTGTAGCATCATGGCAAAACTTTTGGTATTCAAAGGGTAACTTCTGTCTTGGACCAGAGTCTGAGAAAGCATAATACATGTAAAGCTCCTGATGAAGTAATCAGTTTATGAACATGGTCCTAGTGCAGTATTTTTTAATCATATTCAATTGGCTTAAAGTTGTTTACTTGCCACAATTCCCAGGTCCTACAAGGGACTTGGAAGTTGCTGGGTCGTTTTGTTCAGCAGCTGTACAAGACACTTGTCTGAAAGTTGGTGCGAAGTTTGAGCTAATCATCCAGGCTTCACCTATTGCCAATTGACAGAGAGACAGGGCGGGCTGTCTGGAGGTATGCTTAGTTATTTAGGACGAATTATCGTAGGCAAGAACCCATTAAGCTCTGAGCTAAAGTTAAGTGAAATGAATCCCATATATTATGGAGAAAGGTCAACAGAACATCTTCACTTGCCTCCACACTCTACAGGCCAGAATATATTTCCCAATTACTTTTAACAAACTTAATACCAAGCAGCAAGGAGTTCCTCTCCTATGTGGCAGGAATATCACTGGAGGGACTGAGCTTTTTGTGCCCTGTATTGCTGCAAAGTCTGGGAATTTCACAAAGTATATTTTTGGGTGACTCAGGAAGTGGATTGTGCCCATTTTTCATAGGAAGCCCCAAACCCCTCAGCAGTACTTGCCAGCTTAATCTGAGAAAGGAACCTCTCTCACCACCACCCCCCCCCCCAATAATCCCATTTCTCTTGACACAATTGCCAAGGACAAGACTCACAAGTTTGACTATTCCTCTTCAGATGGCCACATTCCAGAATAACTGCTGCTTTGTCACTGTTTATGAAATGACTGTGAAAAAGTTTGTCCAGAAATACTGTTTCACTTCTGTGTCTGCTCCTGTTATGGTGTAACCTTTTAAGGCCAGAACACCTTAACCTGAGAATATTAGAGAAGATCTTACAAATTAGTGAGATTTACTGCACAGACAAGTTGGTCAAGTGATGGAGAAATTAATAACTTGATGAAATGAAGGCTCAATCATTTATCTTCATTCTTGAAAATGAATTGGCCTTTTGGGACACCTTCCTGTGGTCATGGTAGTGAAGGAGTATTTCATACCTACTGCATCATCTTTGCACCAGTGCGAATGACTATGCAAGTCCAGCGTTATGGAAATAGCGTTGCAGGAAAGCCCAAATGAGTCAAGCTAAATCTGTACCACTTTCCGTCAGCTCAGGATTTCTTGCTGCGGGGCTGCGCGTGCTGATGGGTCTGTCCCCCTCCACATACTAATGCCCTTTGGAGCACTCTTTGAAATGTGGCAGTCAGTACAGCGAGCCGGGCTCCGACAGTCCTTCCATGCAGGACTCCAAAACACCTACTGGGACTTTATGACAATCCTTTTAGAAATCAGGACGGGATGGCACAAAACAGGGACATCTGGCAGGTTCAACAGAATGGATCAACTGCAGATTCCCCTGTTGGTGAACTTGGCCAGCAAGCTATTTCAGCAGATGTTTGTCCTTAGGCATTGAATGCTTTCTGGATGCATCTTTCCTCTGCCTCTCCGGAGCAAATGCCAGCACAATGGAAATCCACACAAGCTCACTGACCAACATTAGGAAGTGTTGACCTGACGATGGGCTTCAGCATGTAAACTGGGTTCCTTGAAAGAACAGAAGCTAATGCCACCTCCAGGGAGTTAAAATGAAGAAATTCAGAGTATAGGGAGCATTCGCGTAGCATTTGTCAGTGGTTGTTAGGTACAGTCTCTTTTATTTTTGGAGCAATTTTATCTTTCCCAGCGTCTATGATTTGAATGCTGTATTGACTCTGCTCTGTATACTTTCAAGCAGGTATATTAAAAATGCAAGAGGAACTGCATTTTGAAGGGGGGTGGGAGAAAAGAAAGAAAATAATTATTGTTACACATTGGAGCATATTAATGAATACATTAATAATTGATCCACTGTTATGTTTTCCCCTAATAGTCATCAAAATCTGTATAAACCTGCACTACAATACATAACATCTCATTACAACGTTTGCTCAAAAAATCAATGCATATCTAAGTTATTTGTGTCAAAACTCATTTATTTCCACAATAACATGGACTGTCAAACCTTGACATCCTGTTAATAACATCCAGTGCATTTGCATATTATTCAAATATTTCCTTTTATGAAATGGGGGACTTTTACTTACACCGTCCTACTTGCAGTGCTTCATATATTTGCACATTAGCTCAATTCACACAGTTATAGAAGGGTTACCTGTGGCAACTAATTATACTGCACTTTATGCATATTAATGAGCCTTGTGAGCAGCCGTCCTCTGTTCTGTGGTGAGATGAGGGGGGCAAAAATAACAGTGTAAGTGGGAGACCTATTACAGGCAAAACGCAGGCGAGTGGAAGACAGATATTTTGTAATGTTTTCTCTTTGATGCCCACAGCCTTTTAGAACAGACTAACCTGAGTGGGAAAAATACCTCACAGCAGTCCCAGCAGCTTTGAGGTCAGATGTGAAAAATATTACCTTTTTTTTTCCTCCCCTTTATTTCTTTCCTGTTTTTTTTTTTTTTTTCTTTTCTTCTCTCCCTCTCTTCCCCCTCTGCTGCTACCTTTAGTTTCTGGATCCTGTCTTTGTGAGGTGCTGAGTGCTGCCCTCAACCCTGGTTGAGATCAGCACCTCACAAGATCAGGCTTTTAATGTGTAGCCTAAAGCCACCATCTGCCCTCTGATGAAGTCATCTTGAAAAAGGCCTTTTCACCTGCATAGATGAGAGTGACATATTTTGTTTTGAAGGAGCGTTTCGGCAGCACATGCTAGCAGGAATGGAGACCTCGCTGTAGGCTCTTCAAGCGATACCCGTGACCAGGTGTCACAAGGACAATGAGAAGAGAGGAGCCGTGAGAATGGGAACAGTTGGCAGCCCCACTGGAATACAGAGAAGGGCCACATCCTGTGCATGCAAATGCACGCAAAACGATAAGGATTTCTTCCCCACTGTAAAAGCAGGCGATCTGTCAGCCTAGAGGTCTTGCAAAGAGCAAAACTCGTCGGAGGGGTGCGTCAGTGTGTTCTTGGGGGGCACGCGGTGCTAAAGGCTGAGCCATGCTTCCTTGCTGGGGTGTTTCTTGAGATTGTCTCCACCTACTTTAAAAAAAAAAAAAAGAGAAAAGCTCCCGCCTTGACACAATGGAAGACAGAAAAGGAAGATTTGATTTTATGCAACAGCAGATGTCTCCTAAGCAGTAATCACAGTGTCAGATAGAAAAACTAATCATATTTCAGTAGCTTGTTCAGATCTCTGATTAAAATTCAGTGATACCATTCCTGGATCCTAAAATACAACAGTCATCAGAAACAAAAGAGAATGTATCATAATTAATGCAATTAAAAGAGCCCTTTCCTTTCTCTGTCTTTTTCTGGGTAAACTATGCTGACCTTACCCGAGATTAAAATTACTTTCCTCAGGACTAAAATCTGATTCGATGTGGGGGTAAGAAATCCCAACTCCTTACAGCCCTCCCCAGGGACAGGAGTGCGTGGGGTCCTGTGCGCATGGGAAAATAAATAGTCTTGGTTGCTTATTCCCTTCGGAAGAGGGGAGAAGGCAGATAGAGCTGTGCATGCATGCAGCCTCCCTTATTTTCTGCTGTATACAGCTCTGTCAGGGATGTGGTTATTTCCACTTCCAGATTTAGTCAGGACTGGCAGTTAGCACCCCAATCTACCCTTTCTAGGACAAGCCAAATCTCCAGATTCTGAATTTTTTCACAGTCAGTCCCTGGGCCACCTGCTATGCAAATCAGCCAGAATTTGCTGACTAAATCCCAACTAAAACCAGAGCGGACTCTGTAGTTTGAGTGCCAGTGGAGGGCTCAGTCAATGCAGTGCTGGAGAGATTCAGCCGGGATGGTGCTGGGTCGCCCTGGGGCAATTCCCTTGCCCTTGGCTGGCCTAGGCGGAGATCTGAATCAAGACACTCAAGTTGAAGAGTGAAATCAGGCAGTGCCATGTCATGCTGCTTGTGATTTCGGGTCTGATAATCAGTGAGTTTTCACAGTGAACAGTTTCAGAGAGGATTTATTTGGCTTTGGGTATGAACTACTTTGGATCAAAACCAGAATGAAAATTATTTAAATGATACACATTGAAAAGAAATATGAAGTAGACAGACTATAAAAAATTCCTTATGCTAGCTGAATGTAGGAGAGTATTTTTGTGTCTCAGTTTGTGTTGGAGGACTCGGGGAGAGGGTCCAGCAGCAAAGGGGATGTTTGATCCTGCTTTCTCTGTTTATACCAGCTGGAATGACAATGCCCACTTCATTTAAAACAAGACTATATAAATTCCTTTTTACTTTACAATGGCACTTGAAGACTTTTGTGGACTGTATACGGTTTAATTCAGCATCTTGGGTAGGTGGAAGGCTCCGTTTGCTTGTTATTATGAGAATTTTGCTCTAGTGGAGGTCTTCAGAGTAATTATTTTGTGCTGTATCCCATCCCAACTCTGAGAAAAGAACAGGACTATGAGTGAAAGGCTAGTTAAGAGATACAAGCATTTATTTTATTCCAGAGCTTCTGAACTCTGAGTTGCTACTATTAGGTGTTAAAAAAAAATACTCTGGTACTTCACTAGAAAAGCTGACAACCTGCTGTCTTATTAACATAACTCTAACGTGTCTGAGAGATCCAACACAGCAGATTGATTATGTTCATGTCTCAGCCACAGTGCTGCTGCTGATATGCTAGTAAATATATCAATGCATCACAAGCTTCGAGCGCAGAAGACTTTCTGTGACATTTTCTGAATGAGATATGAAAATGAGAATGGTTTGTGCGTCTACTCTACTCAAGTAGCTAAGTCGAGAAGGCTGCACTGTTAGGCAGAAGTGCACGTGGCAGCGATGATTAACTGTGTGGTCTTGGTAGTCTCTGTATTGTAGAGATGTCACTCAGACAAGCGATGTGATAGCTTGATCTGCAGATTCCCCGAATAAGAAAAAGTCAATTTACAAAGACTGTTTTCTTCCTGAAGGAACAATAAGTGAATCGTGCCTAAGATGAGAGCTTGGCCTCACTGGTTCTGCTCTGTTTCTGGTGGAGGGGAGCATGATGGGCCAGGAAAGGAAGTGGATAATTATTGCCTTGAGGCAGGTTAATTAGCACAGGTAAGGAGCATGGCTACAATCAAAAGTATCTGTCTTTACTTCCTTTCTTTTATAGATTTTTCTATGTGACTAGACAAGTCACGTAGGGTATTTTTTCAACCTAGATGTAAAATGGGAATAATAGTGCTTGCTTTCTTCTGTTCTTTATCTGGCTACCCGTATAATGCCTAGCACGAGGGAGCTCTGAGCTCAGTTGGTCTCTCCATGTGCTGAAACAGTAAACTAAAAAGGTACAGTAATAATAGAGTTTGGGACATCATGCAGAGGTTACTGCAAAAAGATAACCCAGGAATGAAGGTTTCAGTTGGCCAAGACCTGACTCTGCATTGTCAGATTTGAAGTCCCAAGGGACTTTGTAACCAGGCACTGGGCTTCGGACAAGGAGGAGAGTGGCAGGCAGGCCTGGATTAGGGATCTCCTTTCATTTTTTTGCTTGCAAGAGTTGAATTATTCCACTAACGCCATCTATTCTTTGGACACCCATGCTCAGTGAATTAATCAGGGATATTCATACAGGTTAACTTAAGGCACCTAATTAAATACTAAATTTATAAGGCCAGTTTCTCTAGCGTCATGATATAACCAAAGTAGACAGCTCCCCTGCAGCACCTAAAGGTTTTTCTGGTTTGTCTTCAGGAACAGCTTTTCCCTCCAGCAGCTACCAGAGCACTGTGGGAGACCAAGCTTTTAACTTCACATCAGTGCTACCAGATGTGAACTCTTCCAGAGCTTTTGGGATGACGGGCAGCTGCGTTCGGCCCTGTAGCAAATTCTTTGGGCAGATTCACCCGAAGAGGTAGTCAGTAACCAGGTATCCTCACCACTGCACATATAAGACTGAAACATCACTTTAGCTTTGAATTTCTTTTGACACAGAAGCTAATATCTCTCTCTGTCAACAACAGTGGGAGAGGAAATAAACTCCCTCTTCTTGCTGAGAAACGTGGCAACCAAGACAGGAAATCGAAGACAGACTAGGTGCTGGGATCACTCGAGGAGCACATGTGTGGTCTGATCTGGCAACCACTCACATGTGTTCCTGCAGAGGTTCCCTCTCCGTTTAGGCCTGTGCTGCTAAGGACATGTTGGTGCTGCAAACTTTATTGCAGCCTTGGCTTTTAGGGGAACTGAGAGCTTCTGCAAACAGCACCACTGCAACGTTGACACTTACGGGATTTTATTGCCCTTGGCAGCAATTCTTTCCTAATGTAAAACTGAGCTACTGTATCTTACAGGAAAGGACCTAAACAATGATGTATTCAGGCTGATGGGTCTGGATTAACCCATTAATAAATAGGAGGTGAAGAGAGCAATCTTGTTGAACGTAATGTATGCTAATGATGTGACCTGGCTAATGGAGCCCTTTTCTATATTCTGTCATTGCGCACATCAATTATGCAGACTCAATTATCATCCTGTTTTTGTATCGTGTGGCTGAGAAATGAGAGACTTAATAGAGATGTTTCACCCAGTAAAATGCCTGATTAGGTTATGAAAGCAGAAACTCAAGGAAGAGAAGGAAAAAAAAAACTTTGTTACATTATATCCTGATTTAATTAGCCAAAAGATATTATTCTCGGTAAGGGTCTTTGAAGTTGTAGAAATATTGCTGTAGGCTCAGCAGCAGAGATGACTAACTGTCTTAATACCTACAGCAAATACACTGACATAGCACTTACATACAGACAGATCTTAGCTAAGCATTGCAAATAAGGCCAAGATCATTGTTTACTCCATGTGGTTAAGGTTCCTGATTACGAGGAAAAGGAGGAGAGGGACTTTTGAGAGTCAGAGCTGCCGTTACATCTAGGAGGAAAACAGCAGCAAGCCCATGCTACTAGTGACACCTTAGTGCATGTGGTGCAGGGGGTGTGGTGGCTTTTGATAGCAGTTCTCAGATAAATATGTTTCTCCCTCTTTGCTGGGTGGCCCTCTCCCTCCCTCTTCCCTTTTCACTTTTGTTTTTACACGTGGCTTACAGCGAGTTACCTTAAGTTTTACTGGCCTTGGGATTCTGTGTCCCCATTGCAAACCCTGGTGATGGGGACACATCAGGATCATTGAAATCTGTCAGGTTCACTCCTTGTTGCCTCAGGATGGTTGCAGGTATTTCTGGTGCTCCTGACATGTATGGAAATGATAGTCAGCCCTGCAGGATAGGGGAGGACCTTGGAGACAATCCAATGTGTGATGAGAAGTTACCAGAAGTAAAAAATGGAAAAAGGCCACTTTTTTGCAGTAGCTGAATCATTCCCATAAGGGGAGCTGTGACCATCGGCTTGTTCTTGCTTGGCAAAATCAGTAGATTTTGACAAGGTTGGAAAAAAAGTAGTGGAGAAGGAACTAAGCAGTGGGATGAAGGTGGTCTGTGTTGTAATCTCTGCAATCCTTCGGGTAGATACAGACTCCATTGCCTTCAGCAGCAGGGGGTGACTTTGCATCAGGGGAGAAATCTGTCCTTTTCAGACCTGGTCTGAAGACAACTCTTTGAGTTTTCTTCCATGGTGGCAGGAGCATAACTATAAACTCCATATTTTATTTTGTTTTAGAAATAATCAGCCAGCTACATCCTCAATAAAAATCACAGGTCTGATTCGCACAGTTTTTGACTGACTTGCAGCGGCACAGAAAGCTGGTGTAAAGCAAGGGTGAATCAGGTCCTTGGCGTGTGTCAAAGTTGTTAGTTCTTTCCATCCCTCGGGGTCTCGCCTGCTGTGATAAGGAATGATGTCATGCTCATTGAGAACATAATTAGAATGACAAAACGCCCAGAGTGCTATATTTACTCATCTGTTCTTGGCCAGTCCATCTTTTAGTGTCAGTAAATAAATTTGGAGACTCAGGGAGAAATAAACACCTGGGCCAAATTTTCCAGCTGAAGCTCTTGGGTTTGAGTGCCTCCGCTTTTGGGTGTCTGTCCAGAGAAGTGCGAGTTTGCAGCTGAAGCTCCTCTTAACTGCAGATGTCTGTCGCTTCTAAAAATGGTTGATATTGACCTAAGCTTTTAAACGCCTCTCTCTGCAGCAGCCAAATAAAATGGCAATAAAACTGTGATTTGCTAACTCAGAGCAGCATGTTGTCACAAGCTGTACTTTATCACTGTTGCTAGCAGGCTACGTAACTCAGCATTAAGTTTCCTTATTATCATACACTTTGTGGACAGTTAAGCATCTTCAGATGCCCTGTTCATACCAGCCCAGTGGTATGCATCAGTGATCTACTGTGCACAAGAGGTAGCACCAAAGAGCAGGAGTCATGTATACTAGGTGGCTAAAATTGATCAGGTCACTTGATCTCTGCCTAGGGAATGGTATTTAAAGACTAAGGGCTATGGCGAAATGAATTTCTTTGATTTTTTTTTTTAATGTACCTTGAACTGCCCCCAGTCCCAGCAAGCTATTTTTTTTTCAGAAAACAGCTGTCTGAAACTTTTAAGATGCTATAAGAATTTTAAATTTGAAAACAAAGTTAAAAAATGAAAGGTTTTTGCATTAAGAAAGCTCTTGCTAGAAGCAGTGAGGTGGATTGATTCTTTTCTTCTACAGATTTTCGAATGATGACATTTAAATAGTAGAAAATGGTGGGTTTTAATTTCTACATCCCCCCTTCTTGCACTCATACACTCCTCAGAAGCTTTATTGAAAACTTCAGTTTTAATTTGTGTGCTTTTGTGGACAGGAGTGGGGTCATGCTTTTGAAGTATATGCTTCATTATTGCTTTGTGTACTTTCCTATTAACTTCAACACAGTATCCAGCTTATCATTGCTTGATCCTTCATGCATCTCAAATGCAACACTAACTGCTCGGCTGCATGTGTTTCCTGACCTTCTTTTCATTTCTATACAATGTCCATATGATCTATCGTAGCTTTGAAAATTCAACTGCAGGGTAGAGATTTCTTTGCCAGAATTGATCCTTCTCTTTTCCTCAGAAACCATCAGATAAAGGAATACTTGTGACAAATAACCATGAGAAAGATCACCACATTAGAAATCTTTTGCTTTGTGCTGTGCTAGCTCTGTGTAATTTGGATGGGTCCTCAGTTACTTGTCTTTCACCTTTGGGGTAATTATTTGCTTGCGAGTGACGAAGATTCTTGATCCCATTTTGACCTGCAGAACTTCTGATAAGGAAAGATTTGCCTTCAGGTTTCAGTCCACAAAAGCCTGATATTCCTTTTTTTCCACCATCACATTATATTAGTTGGAGAAGCTGTACAAGATGAGAAGCTCATTATAGCTTTAGGGTTATCACTGAATGACTTTATCCAATGGCCTTCAAGCACTTCCACAAGGGCTTTCATATCATCCCTATTATAATAATCTTGTATACATTGTTTTAATTTCTATATCCTTTTCATCTCACTACTGAGGGAAGAGTGTTTTAAAATTATTAATGTATTTAGCCTCAAAGCTTGTGAGTAAGAGAAAACTTCATTATGCCCAGGGCAGGGGTGGGTGAATTGAGGAGCAGAGAAAGGAAAGCGTTTGCTAATGGCCCTGGAGCCTAACTCGCGCCTCGCTCGCTCGTGTGTGACTCAGTGATGAATAAAGTCAGGGCTAATGCGGCTCCAAGCAGTCCTTTCCTATGGTGTTTTGCCATGTGATAATACCATTACTGTTTGTTTAAGTAAGACAGAGCTGTTCTGTGCCTCTTGGTTGGAAGAGGCTGAGTTTTACTAAACTTGGACAATTTGGAGTTTTCTGATAAAAATGAAAATATACCAAGTATTTAGGAGGAGAACCAAAATGTGAGGTACTTAAACGATTAAGATGGAAATTCAGAAGAGCTGTAACTCAGGTGCTGTATGCTTCCATTCCCTTCCCTACGGGGACGTGCTTTCCCATGACACGCTGGGGTCACATCACGGGTAGATGGCTCTGATGGATCGTGGAAGTTGGATCTGGGATCAGAAAACCTGGCAGGTGGAAAAGGGAGAGAGCACAAGACGTGCTCACTGCATGCCTGCTGAGGCATCTGCTTTCACAGAAAGCAGGCCCTTGTCATGAGAAACGTTGTTCAGTTAAAACTGCATTTCAGTTGAAACTTTTCACCAGCTCTGCACTTACTTTCATTTGCAGTTTCTTCTAATGTTTTGCACACAGGGTCTCTGTGCAGTGAGAAACGCCTCCTAATTCAGCGGTGACCAGTAAAAATGCGTGTCAATAAGGCAGCATCGTTTCCAGGCAGAGCTGCAGCATCCAAACAAAACTGCCTTAAGTATAACCATTAATGGTTTGCAACAGCACTGGCTGTGTCAGGATAGGACGTTTAAAATTCAGCCCATGCGCTTTCCATTCCAGAGAGTTTTGTGGTTTGCACAAGAAGGGTTATTGATAGTTTATCCAAATGTTTTTTGACAGACCCTTTCACACATTCCTCCTAGGTGGTACAGCACACAGGGCTGCGTTTTATCACTGTTGGTTGGATGTAACCCAAGGCGGCTGTTCTGCCCTTGTTCATCACAAAATGATCCATAAAGCAAATTGGGATATCTAAATGCACCAGGCTATTCACAGATCCCACAGCAATTATTTCGGCGTGTTGGATGTAGAAATGTTTGCCAGAGGTGGAAAGCAAGTTGCAAATTGTATGAAATCCACTCTCTGCTAGTAGTGGCTGGTCTCAGTCCACTCTCACTTGCTCAAGGAGAAGGATAGTCTTGGCAAACCATCCCAGCACTAAGTAGAAGGCATATTTGGACCTGAAATATTAAGTGCAGCCCATCATGGATGATCCAGGTTGCAAGCTGGACTAAAGGACAAAATTAATCTCTTCCAGCCTCAGTGTTTACGCATGCTTCAACCCTTGTCACCCGACACTAGGGCTGCTGGGCTGAACCCCCTTTGGCCACTGGTTATCATCCAGTGGTGGGGCACGCTGAACCCACTGTTGCTGACTGATGTGATATCGAGCTGACATCTTCTTTTTTCTTCTTACATAGAGGAATTATCCCAATGACTAGCCAGCTCTCTGCAGGCCGTGGCCAAGAAGTTCTTTTACCACATGGGACCTATAGATTGCAGTCTGGGAACAGGAGATTAGGACTTTGAATGCTAAAGCTGATGGATATATGTGCCTAGAGTATGTGATCAGATGTATATTTATCATGTGTGTCTCTGTGTGGATGTATGTTTTTGTGCATGTGTTTCAGGTAGAGATGGTTATTTGATAACTGTCACACACAATCAATATAGATGATCCATCTTCTTTGTTTCTGTGCCTGACACACGTGTACATATGTGTACAATGAACGCTCTCTCTTTGTGTCTGTGTATAAAGGCTGAGAGAGCTGTGTGAAATTTGGACCTTTGCTTTCATGTGAAACATTATCAGATCATTCCTTTGCTGAACTGGTTGATCTGATTAGAGGTGGCTTAAAAAAAAAAAAAGTGAAGTGAACAGGTGGCAGACATAAATACACAGCTGTGCATTATTGCTGATTTTATTGCTATTTTATAATGTTGTCCATGGTTATTTTACAACAATTTTCTCCGTTCGTGACATTGCTGTAAATCTCATTGTAAAATGGCCCTAATGTGCAATGAATACCATTAAGCAAAATGGAAAAACTTAAAGAATCGCTCGTTTGTTACGAAAAGAGAGACAGGGAGAGAGATGCAGCTAGGGGAATAGTAGAAAGCCATGGGGAAAGAATTAAGGGACTGAAATGGTTGTTACGTAATGAGGGTAAATCTCCGCATGCGATGCCATAAAAGCATCGGGGGATAAAGCAATAGCTCGTTTGACCCACTAGATGGAGATGGAAAGAAGCATTTTCTACATGATATTCCTGGTAGCTGCCTGCTATATACTCTGCTTCTGTATTGAATGGCTTTTACTTACAGTATCTTAAGCCTATCCTTAAAGCAATTACTAGATTTCTCCAGAGTAACATTTGGCACGTGTGGACTATATCTAGGCTTTTAGCAGTGGCTAATTTGCTTGGCCTAATTTTGTATATGTTCCCATTTATATGCATGGTCAGTATCTATTGTAGTTACAGGCTTTCTCATATAAAAGGCACCTCATTCTTTTCTTAATTTTATTGAGAATTAATACAGCTTCTTGTATGTCAGCAGAATGAGGCTAGAGAATTCGAAATATTTTTTCTTCTGAAAATCAATATCTCAGTGGCTCTGTCCATCATTAACTTTGCTCACTTCTTTAGTACCTACAAAGTCTTTTGGCCACAAAAGACTGAAATACAGAATTCCCTCTCTTGTGAGAAGTCCAGCACCAGTGCTTGCTCCAAAGTCCAAAGCAAATCTTGGCAATGTCCTGTCATGAAAAATTACAAACTCTCTGAAATGTTTTTGTTGGTGATGCATTCACCCTCTTTTTCTGAAAGTTGATTTTATCACAAAATGAAGCCAAAAGTTTACAAATGCCTCAAACCCAGAAATGTTGGGATTCAGGAAAAAAAAAAAACAACAAAACGCACACACAGAACTCCTGGCGCATAGTGTTTCTAAGAGAAAAGGTAGTGGGGATGCCCAGGCTGCAGCAGCCTGCGTGCTGCACAGCTCCACAGCTGCACTCGCTCACTACAGTCGCATCTGGAGCGCTCCCAGCTCCTGTGTGCTCCTGTGTGCCGCTGCGGCACCCGCACTGCCTGCTTTCCCAGCCGCTCAGCTTCCCGACGCAGAGCCTGGAAGCCCAGCTGAGCTAGCAAAGCCTGAAGAAAACAGGATTCCCATCCAGAGGCCCTCTTGGAATGCATGCCCACAGACCCACTGTAATGGGCTGGAAGTTTACAGGCCATTTCTGACAAAATGTTTTGGGTTCAGCAAAAGAGCGTCTTCCACTCAGATGGTGTGTTGCGTGAAAATTTCTGACCAGTTCTATACTGTTTGGGATGTGGGGAACGATTCAATGAATACCAGAAAGTCAGGGAGCATCTTCTGTGTTGGGAGCTGACTGTCCTTGTAGTGCTCAGAACTGGAACAGCCTTTGCTGTATTCTCTGAGAATCTCTTTTATTAAGGTTTAGCTAAGAGAGGTCACTGTGTGACCAGGGCAGGCTAAGCGCCCGCAGCTGAGTGGTTGTGGGAGCTCTACTGATGGATGGTGAAGCACAGAGCTGCTGCAATTCATTTGCCCTTGACTGCATAACCATGTCTTGAGCGCTAGGCTGGCGTACAGTCCCGTTCCGCTGTGCAACAAGCTGTATTGCAATGTACCTGCTCTATTGCTCATAAAGACTGTGATGGTTGAGCAGAGAAAGTATGTTTGAACACGACCATGAGTATTATACAGATCGTGTAATACTAACCCACAGGGCCATGCTCCAGCCATTAAGGTTGTGTGTCTCCATGCACCATTTGCACCTGAAACATTTGCTCCAGTCTCTTGCAACCCCCAAAGGACTGGCAGCTCCAGAGCAGCACTTGTTTTTTCATCCTTCGCTTTTCTTTCCTCTGTCGATTGTGATTTACTGCATGGGGCCGAGATGTGCTTACAGATTTCTGCACCCCTCAGACAGCAGCCATCCGTTTGGAAATGTGGGTCCCAGGGCTCAATGTGCTCCACACCTGCAGGGCTCGGGCTTTGCAGGGCAGAACCTAAGACACTTGCTAAGCTGTTTATTCAGTGTTACTGTCACACTTCATTCTTCAGAGGAGTGAGATCAGAAACCACTTCAGCAGACCCTTCTCTCTCAACAACCAACTTCATGAATCACTTTCAAGCTTGCCAAATGTCAGCAATGTGAACGGGAGTTATAACACTTGGGGCTGCTCTTGCAGAGGAGCTTTCCCACACTCTTGTTTTGGCCTCCATACAAGATTATGGGTGATTTTTAGGAGGTGGTGATATACAGGATATCAGAGTAAAAGCTGTAATGGTCTGCTGCGGGCTTGAACTGCATAAACTCCACAAAGGAGAGAAGTAGTGCAAGTGCCATTCCTCTGGCAGGGGCCACAGCTTCACAAGGGTGGGGGATTTGTCCTGCCCATGATTGGGAAACTTCATTAGAAGAAAACAAGGAGTGGGTCTTGATTAGGTGGAGTTGCCTGTAGGCTTGAAACGCTGCTGAGCTGCGGTTAAAGGCAGGTACCACTCCTGAATGACTAGCGCTTAACGTGGCTTAGCCGCGCTGTCTCACAGACCACGGCTCTGGGCAATTGCCCTGGTCGCTTGTCCCAAAAACTGCCTCAGGAGGCTTTCTGCAGTTAGCAATCTGTTTTAATCCCTGAGGAGATTATTTACTCTCATACTTCAGCTCTTACAGCTGAGCCTGTGCCTGGCCTTCGTTTCAGAGCTGCCCGAGTGCTTGCTGTAACAGCTGCCTCGTCGGAGGCGAATTTTCAGCTGTGCCAGGAGAGGCTTGCAAGGAAGTTTGTGTTCTACTTAGTCATGCTGCTTGGTTCCAGCTATGTTATTTGTCCCGCAAGGCCACAAATGCAAAAATCACTTACAAATGTATAAAAGCCCCCAAACCACTGAGCACCAGGCAGAAACACTCTTTTACAAGCCACTGATTGCTCCAAGGGTCTCTCTGGCATTGAAAGCCTGCCACTTGTTGGCCTTTTGTAACCAAATACACAAACTATGTCTCTCAGGTGGCAGGGGGAGTTTGTTTCCAAATCTAAGTGCTGTCACCAAGAGTGTGTTAGAGCAATGGAAAATAAGTATTTGTTTAAAGTGGGATTACACTCTCCAACTCAGAAATGTGTAAGGTTTTTCAAACTGATTGCAACTCTCTCTCTTTCTCTGGAGAGGAAAAGTGTGTTGTCTGGCTGTAAGCTGAAGTGGAAGGAAATTGGAGTAAGGGTTTTTTGATGATATTTGAGCAATGTCTTTAGAAAGCCCTCAGATAGGCAGCAAACATGTCACTGCAAGGGATGGTCAGGGCTCACTGGCTCTGCAAAATCCGGCTTTCCCACTGGGAACCCAAAGCCGCTGCCCGGCGTGGGGAACGTGCCATGCCAGGGGCTCCACACACCAGCTGGTTTTTCTGTGGTAGGTGTGGGTGCTTATAAAAACAGAAATTAAGTCTGTATAACAGGTGCAGGGTTACAAAAGGCAGATTGCTCAGCTCAAGTTATGTATGTGAAGGGCCGGTAACTAGGGATGAATCTAATCTTTCTGGGTTTTGGTGCTCCAAATTCCTGTTAACTAGTATGTTACGACTTTTATTTCTGCAGTACAAACGACTGGGAACTGTGAGTTTTCTTGCCCCCATGGCGAAGCTGTGCTCCCAGTTCCCAGCCCAGCAAAGCAGTGAGGGAGGAGCGGGAATGTATGACCAGACAGGGCTAGGATGAGGAGTCACTCATCCGCTCTGGGCTGAGAGCAGACCAGAAAATTTCTCCTGTGGTTAAATGAGTGGAAGTACTCAAATAGCAAGAGTTTGAGATGGCTGCTGTCATATGCAGGAGGAAGTGTGAGGGTGGAAAATGTCTTTTGTGGGGGCATGGAGGGGAGGGGGGCATCTCCTGTGTGATGAAGTGAGAGGGGAGTCATGTTTGGTAGCATGGGCACCCCTGTGTGCAGGGCCAGCACGAGGGAGGTCTTGTACAGTGAAGCTAGCCCGTGCCTCTGCTAAAGTAAAGGCATTTGGAAGGGAAACCTGCAGGTCAGTCTGTCTGACCTGCAGAGGTGGCACAAAGAAATAGCAGTTTGGTCCCCTTCATGTGCTGTGACAGCTTTCTGTGCTGGGGGGGACGTGACCCTGGACATCTTTAACATCCCCGGGTGTGATAGAGACGTTTATCGAAGGATCTGTCTTTTGCATGTTGTACACCCATGTATCTATTTCAGGGTAGAGCAGCTTCATTTAAACTGCCTGGAAAGATTAAATTATATTATTCTTTTAACATGACCAGAAGGTGACAGACTCCGGTTTCACCACACAATGGTACACAGCGAAGCGGAACTTGGAACATGTACCTGCTCCCTCCCGGGGAGGAGCGTATCGATTGAAGAGCCGTGTAGTGCATTAGAAGGATGAGAAAGCGTGGATTAATTTCGACAATCTGATGTAAAACACGAACATCCGCTTCTTGAGCTAAACCGCAAAGGGGGGTTCTGGGCCTGTCAGGTGTCACAGTGCAGGCAGTGCAGGGGACTCCACAGCACCGAGGGGGACAGAAGACCAGCAGAGGAACAGCTTTAGGTTTTTTCATCTTTGTTTTGTTGTTAGCTTCTGACCTTGCAACAAATAAATGCAACTTTGCATAGACAGAACAAAATAATCCATCTTATTTTGCGGATGGGAGCAAGAACAGTCCCTTGTTTGGGCACTGGCTGAGGGAATTAACAGAATTTCGCTTTCCAGATCTCCCTGCCCTTTGGCAGATCTGCATAGGTTAACTTTGATTTTGATTGAAGTCTGGCACAGATCATCTCTGGGCCTCCTTTTCTTGTTTGCAAAACATCATTTCCCTACCTTACGGGAGCGCTGTGACAATTCATGCATTAAAGATTGTGAGATGCTCAAATGTGGGGGTAATTCATACAGGTGTGTCGTGGTTTAGGCTGAACCAGCCACCGGGCAAGTGACAGATGCTCCCCACCACGTCTCTTCAAAAAGAAGGGCAGAGGAGGGGAAAAAGAGACTCATGAGTTTAGAAGGAACTGAACTACTTAAATTAAATATTAATAATAAAATAAAAAGGAAATAAGGAAATATATCCAAAACTGTATCAAGCTCCCAGGATGATGATCACGTCACCGGCTGGGACTGGGGAGGTCCCAGACTGGACCCAGTGATGGACAGGATGAACTGGATTCCAGATCTGAATTCAGGAATGCCAGGATTGGGATCAAAGGCAGACGAACAGACGGAGTCCTCCTCGGACGCCGGTCATTGGAGAAATAGGGTTGACCCTTTGATCCCTCAGCTTTTATACTGAGCATGAGGCAGATGGGATGGAATACGCTGTTGGTCAGTTTTGGGTCCCCTGTCCTGTCCGCTCCTCCCCGCAGGTGGGACCCCTCTATGCTTTTCTGCTGCCGACCCTCCAATGGGGCACATAACAAAGTTGGCTGCCTTTGGCTGCTAGAGCAATGAGTGTAAGCAAGAGCCTCTTGCTTACATACCATGCCTTGGCATCAACTATAAACAAAGGTCTTATCACTCTGAGTGCAGTTTCTGCACAATATGCTGTTAATTTCAGTAGTTAGAAGAGGCCCAGCTAAGAAGTAAAGCTACTGAACAAAATTGGTCCTGTTTTACCTCAAACCAGGGCAAGGTGACTTGATGAAGGTGGTCTGCTTTGCAGTGCATTAGATGAGATGAGCCGGGCACATTTGATTAAAAGACAGTTAGGTGGACATTCAGTGGTTGGTAATGTAAACATCAAAGCTCTGGTAGAAATACTTATTTGGCTTGCGAATCGGTCTGTTCTCCTCAGTTTTGGCAGGACCTTGAAACCTTTCAAGCAGAAAAGCTTGAATGGTTATACATGGTTAATAACATGGTAAAGTGTCTCCAGCACAAGTTTTCACATGTGCTGCAGAAATATTTATTGGACCAGGAAGAAACCATGGAGCTGTGCTGATGGCTTCAGCTCCTGAAGGCATTCATGCAGTGGGAAAATCAGATGCTAAGTTAGCTCTGACAGTAAATCCTGCAGATTCTCACAGCTGATATCAGAGGTCTCGTAGACTTTCTTACATCCCCTGTTGCTTACTGCTTACAGTTCTTATGGTACAGGAACGCCAATGGCTAGCTCATACACGGTGACTTTGATGCTAGAATAGGCTCTTGCTCAGTACTGAAGCGAGCCAGTTGCTTCGGGATGCGCTCTCAATTACATGTTTGGAGGAGGAGGGGATTTGTCAGGAGGGAAGATGGCATTGCTTCTTCTTTCACACGGAGCTTTAAATAGCTTCTTGGGAACACCAGACCTCTGTATGTTTTCTCCCAGGTGAACACATCAGGGACTGACTATTCTGCGGAATAATTGTAAGTCTTCAGAGCTTGGAGCATGAAGCATTTAAGAATAATGAAACCTCTTTTTTGTACTTCCTTACATGGGGTCACATCGTGACATCAGGGGAATTCTGCTTAAAAACTGACATCACAAGACTGCTTAGTGACTACTGGCTTGACTAAGTAGCTACCATCAGTACATGTGAAAGCCAGTTTTTTTCGGAAGGTTGAATTCCTAAATACTCAAATCATACACACAACTGCTTACACAAAGCATTAGTTATGCTTAGTTCACTAACAAGATTTATGTGTGCACTGTGCTACAGGCAGCGAGACCATACTGCGCAACAAATGCTGTTCTCTGACAATGGCGACTGGCGCTCTAGGTTAGATACTGGTAATTTATCACAGAGGCTTGACAAGTTTAACAATACATCAGGTAGATTTAGTCTCACTTTGAGCTTAATGTTCCTCATTCTCTTATGTTCTAGAAATGGTCCTTCGGTGAGGTCCGGAGGCTGGGAAGCTGGCTTAGAGGTGTAATGGGACTCACTCGTGGCCATCGACAAACCTAAAATTGTTCCTTTGAATACTGTCTGCAGCCTTTAAGATGCAGACTGCAAGACTTTAATGCCACCAAAGGGTTTTTCTTGGTAGAGAAAAATCTCCCTCTTGATATTCAGCAGTTTCTTTATGGGGTTGTTTGGTCTCTAGACATGAGAAAATCCTGGCAATTTTGATCATTTGAAGAGAATGAGTAATGCGTAGCGCTTAGTACAGTGTGTCGCTCTTCAAATCACTGATTATGCTTTATTTTCTATTATGTTGAATGGAGTGATTCTATTATGGACTATCATTTTCTCTTTTTACTGCAGTTTATTTCAAGGATTCCTGCTGGAGCCCTATCTACAGAACATTTCTAGATTACAATTGACTATCTAAGACTGTTTCAGGAATACTTAATGGGCCAACTCAAATTAGCCAATCTGAAGAAGTAAATTTTGGCCTTGAGAGCTCTCTGAACACATGCCTTTCTGCAAGCAAAGGGAAAAGGCTGTCTGCTATCAGAATTTCAGTAGGTGTCAGTGCGGATTTTAAGCTGGATGCTCAGCCTGAGTATTTAGGTTCTTTTCTTTGTGAATTTATCACAGTCCTGTTCTCAGTTATCAGCCCTTGGTACAATTTAACCTCCTCTTTCCACACTCTTATCAAAGATTGCTGGTGATAGATGGTCACTAACTTAGATAAAAGCGCCAGGACTAAGAGGAGTCTTTTGCTCCTGTGGTCATAAGTCTCCACAAAATCATGACCCGAATATCCTGCCTGTGTAGCTGGGAACTGTAACAGAGCCACACATCTGGCTGAGGCAGAGGGTGAGATGCTTCACATCCATCCTGCTGTGACCTTCAATGTCCTTATCTGGTAGGAATTGCCAAGCCTGCATGGGAAGATCAAAAGAGCTCATCTCATTCAGCCTATCAACATTCGGGCCTAACTCTGGTTGCTGTCGAGAGTACATCAAAGGTAAACACAAGAACAAATAGGCAAATAATGGCCAAGAAGAAAGGCGGCTGCCAGCGAGAGGCTGTCTGATTTTCAGGGAATGATGTTCAGTAACAGCCTTCAGAGGGCATGTTGTGATGGCTGAGAGCAAACTCTGAGTAAGGGAGAAGGCAGCAAGTGATCAGTTTATGGCAATTTATTTCAGATTTTGGACAGTGTTTCAGCACATTTCTTATTTGATTGGCTCATCTGACTCTTAATTACTGTGTTTTCAAAACTTCTGTGATATATACTGTCAGGAAATACACTGCATATTGATGGGACTGAACTCCCAAGCATACTCTTTGAGCTACAGAATTACCTACTTTATTATATTCTTCCTCTTTAGCTTGAGGAAATTATAAAAAGGAAAAGAGCAAAATTATAGGCTGGAGGCGTATCTTTCCCCCCCCCAAACTCTTCTTTCTCTAGTTATTAAATTTTGCAAAGGTTTTAATTTCATAAACTGAGATGGATACAGAGGCTCCAATCCAATAAGATGGCTTTCAATGATTATTATTAAAATATCAAGGAATAATTTAATTTTCCCTCTGCATGGTTTTACTTTTTCTTCAGACTGTTTGAGACATAATCATTCGTGTATATGTAATTCACAGCTGAGGAGTGCACTGAGTATTCAGGGACTGGGGCAAAAAAATGTCAACGTGAACTCAAGCCTTTCTCAGCTATTTTCTAGGTCGTCTTCATTTCAGTGGCATTTATCAAGTACAGAGAGCAGCAGGAAGACTGATACCCATTACAGAGCAAAGCAGAAGCCCTCAAGAAATTAGGACATCAACTACAGAGAGCAAGGCACATCCAGGCCAGGGCTCTTTATATAAAGTTTCTTACCTCTGCAGAAGAATGTGGGTTAGTTGAGGTGACCAGTGAGGTCTGCATAGACCTCTGAAGGTTCACCTCACAGCTGTTCACCATGAGAGTGTACCTACCCAGCAGCCTTGGGATGTGCTTCCCTCTCCTCGCTGCTGAGCAGAGCTGTGCTGCATGTGTTAACTGATGCCTTTTTCTCCAGAGGTGGTGGGTTGTTTTTTGGCACTGCACCCCCTCTCCTGGGAAGTGCGTAACTACCTATTTCAGTATGGGTTATGCTTACAGTATGCAAAGCTCGAGCTTTTTTGTTTGTTTGTTTGCTTGTTTAAATGAAGATGGAGTTAAGTGCCTGCTTAAGTGATTTCCTGGTGGTGGATCCAAGTTAGAACTTTGTGATGATAATCAAGGGGCCATTAGCAAAAAAACAAAAAATATGTTAGGCCATATTTGATAGCAGCCCAGACAAGAATGTGAGTGCCCCTCTTATTATTCAAATATTCCCGTGCATTCCCCTGGTCATGCTTTCGTTGGGAAATAGCACTTCACAGAGAGGCCTCAATACTTGTACCTGTAAAATCTCTTGTATGTTTGATGTTGGCACTTCTCTGAAGATGTATTTTTCCAACACAAGCCTGAGTCAGTAACAGACAGCTCAGAGGAAAGGCTGGGCTCCAGGAACAAATACAGCTTTCGTCTCCTCTCTTTGAGGGCTTTGGATCGCAAAAAGAAATGTAACCTGGCTGTTCGGTGTGTTTCTGTTCTGTGTTCAAAAGTCTGATGTGGAGGAGACCAACAGCTGGTAATCAGTATTGAGTTAATTCCTGCCTTCGTTGTTGCTGCCTTGCAGACTTCAAAGCAGAAAAGCTACTCTTTTTACACCTACAAGCATAATTTCCAGAGCTGAAGCAGGGTAATTTTCACATGCAAATTCAAGAGGCGAGCCTGCCTTATCTGAGCGGGTGGACATGCTGTTTAATGGGACAATGGCACCTCTCCTTTACTTCCCAGAAGGGGAGCAAGGCAGCAGAAATAAAAGGTTTCCTTTTGCTGTTGTTTTAGAGGAAAAGATGTGTACCTTTACAAAAGGGTAAAATGCCACCTTGTGCTTTGTTTTTATGCTTTGAATTGTGTGGAACGCTGGAAAAAAAAGAATTCCGTTTACCATCTAGAGCTTTATATTATATTTTTCATAAGCTGTTGGAAGCATAATGCAGAAATCAAAGACTTGGCAAAGGAACAGGTCAGCTTTGCAATCCCCATCATTCTCAGGCTTTTGAAATACACAGATTTGTGGACATTAACCCTAACATTATTAATGTAGTGAGAAAACAGGGAGCAAATTTATAGTATTTACAGTTCTCTGTCATCTTTTTTTTCATATTCTCTTTGGGACGGTAATTTCTCTCATTTGTTATTTCAAAAGCCGCCTTCTTGGTCTTGAATATTGGTGAGTTTTTTTGTTGACTGTATCAGCAGAATTCTTGCGAAGGGAAGTTACTCAAAGCAGAGAAGAGCGAATGCCAGGGGACCTGGCAGGATAATAACTGCTGGTGTGATTTAGGCAGGTCACTTAGCAGGAGTAACTACACTTGCTAAGTCATCTCAGAAATGACTTGAAGGTTTGAGTTGCTTAACTTCTGAAAACAGCTGTAGCTTGTGGGTTGGGTTTTTTGGGGGGTTTGCTTTGGTTTTGCTTTTTTTTTTTTTCAGCAGTTCCACAAAGCAGGCTGTGGTTTTTCAGTGCAGAAATGTGATGCTCGTGCTTCCTTTGCTTGATGACCATATTCGATTCTGCCTCTAGCTGGGCTGTCTGTTGGCGGCACATCGGTGAAGCGGGCACATCGAGCAAGTTTGCAAGCATGGCTTCAGGTGTCTGTTGGCCCTCAAGCATGAGCCTGTGTGCAGGATGCTATGTATAAACGTATAAATAGCTAAAGCTCATAAATACTTGGAAAGTTGCATTTTCACAGCAGAGCCTCTCTGCACTAGTTTCCTGTGTGGGTTGTCAGGTGCGTGTGCAGCTTTTAGTGTGCTCAGTAAAAAGTCCCATCCCGATGAAGAGTTTTTGGGCGAGGACAGTACTTTTCACTGGATCGACTATTACTGAGGCTTGCTCTCCTCGAACAGCGTGCAGGGAGCGTGTTGCTGCTGTTCCCTAATCCAGGCACGCAGGCCAGCATGGGTTGGCTGTCATCTCCCTGCACCCCACCACGTCTCTCCCAGCTGTCTGGGAGAGAAACAACTGATGACCTCTGCGAAAACTGAGGACTTCATTGTTAATTGCTATGGACTCTTAAGTCTGATTAAAATCAGCCTTTATTAAATTAAATGAGCTCCATCTGTTAATAGTGTGTGTGCCCTTCCACTGAAGACAGAGAAGCAAGTCAAAGGGAGCATCTTTCACATGATATTCTTGTTTCAGTTAAGGTGAGGAATAGAGAAGTGGCTCAGTCATTGAAGTGTAGGCCAGATCACCCCAATCTCCTGTCTTTAATGAATCAAACCCAAAATGCAGCTCCAGCGACTGTGTGAAGTGGGAATGGAAATAAAAATCCAGATGCAATGGAATGACTCTCAATGGTTTGGGCCCCACTATTCAGTGTTGATGATAAATGCGAGCCAGGAGCTGCCCTGAAATCATACTGTGGGTGAAACAGACTTGTGGCTCTGTTCTGAATCTTTTAAAGAATTAAATGTGTTGGGATGACATTTCTCCTGGGGTTTTCAGGTACCTCTGTGGGAATCTTGGTGTGAAGACAGATGTAATTTGGCTGGACACTTTATTCCCCTGGTTTCGTTCTGCTTTTTCATGCCCCTCATATTCCAAAGTCAATGCAGTACAGAGGACTTGCCATTTGTGTTTGCATGTATGCATCTGCCTTCCCACTTGATGAAGCTTTTAACTCACCCTTTGATATGCAAGCAAAATGATGTGGAACTGAGGTCTAAGTATGGAGGAATCGTTAGTAAAAGAAACCCTAAGGAGGGGAGCTTGGCAGAATTACAGGACAGCTGATAAGATAATGATGCCTGTGTTCCAAATCTCCCTTCCCTTCCTGAAACGGCTTCTTGGGGTATTTAGATTGTGGGTCTGAAAGGGTTGCTCGACACCATTTTCAAATCATCCCAGATGACATGCTGATATGAATGACCTGATATGCTAAACAACCTTTGGATGCATAAAAGAGAGCTCTGAAGAGGAAGAGGCACCTCTGTGTCAGTGATGCTGTCACATATGTTCTGTCCCCTTGGTTTTTGTGGCAGTGAGCAAGCAACATGGAAACTGTGTAATGCCTGGATGAGGAAGGCAATACCCATAAAAGCAGTGTATGGTACCTGGGGCAGTCTGTGGTCATGAGGGATGCTGTGGCCTTTGGTGGGCCTCTGTGGAGCAAGAAGCCTGAAGAACCAGAAAGTATCTGACTCCCACATGAGAAACCGTGGGCAGATGCCATGTGCTTAGGTACAAAGTGAGAGGGATGTGCATCTTACCTGATGTCAGAACAGGACATTCCCTGCAGTCATGCACCAACCCTTCTCCTACCACAGTTTTCAGGGGTCTGTTTTTTTCAATTTAAATTGCAGATTGTGTTCGTGCTTTTGTTTTTCAACTCAACTCTGTCCATGTGCTCCAAATCCAGTTCACCTCTGGAGGCTGGAGAATCACAGAAATTCCATTTAATGAAATACCCATTTGAAAAATCCTATTTCAATTGAAATCAGTGACAAAACTCCCACTGATTTCATGTAGGCTGAGTTTTTTTCCAAACTCGCCAATGTGGTTGAGTCTCTGATTTGATTGGAAGTTGAGGCTCTATAAAGGCAATGGTCCTTCCTATATTTAGCTATGTTGAAAATATTGCAAGGACATCCTTTTATGAAGTATGTTATATTGCATTCCTTGACCTTGGTCATGGGAGCAAAAATGAATTTTTATGTTTAAGTAGAACAGGTAAACATTAAATAATATTTTGGGGAGATTTATTTTAGCATTGAGAAAAAAATGCAAAAGGTTTATTGTATATTCTGTGTCAGCAAGAGAGTGCTTTTTTTATGTGACCTAAAGAGCACAGGACAAAGATAAAAGGATGTAATTAAGAGAAAGTTGAACTTAGGCTGAACTTTTCACCAGATACTGGAATATTGTCCCAGAGGATGTGGTGGATGCCTCGCTGTCTGAGTCACTTATAATAATGCTAGACTGAACTTCTGTTCGCGAAAAAATGTGCAGCAGTGAATGGGAATATTGCCCTTCCTCCAAGGGACAGATTCTGTAACCTCATTGGTCTTTTTCCTGCTCATTTCTGTGGTAGCGTCTGGCCTGTTTTGGATATTCCCTTATCGGAGAAGCCCTGTCAATGCTTGTCAGGTCTTCCAAAGCAGTAAGACTTGGAGAGATAAGACTGTACTATTAACTTGTGCCTAGTTTTGTATCAAACCTTTCTACCATCTACATGGAAAAAAATTCTCTGGCTAAAGTCAGGCTTCTATAGCCATGCGAACTTCTTTGCCAGTGAATTTAAGGTGAAAACTCATCGCTTTTAACAGAGATCAACAATACTGAATACGACCTGTGGTCTTGGAAGATGCACACCTCATAAATCAAGACTAATAATAATGTTTAAAAGCTTGGACAGAGCGCTCACTGGCTGATCAGAGAAGAAACCACAAGTGTAGTATGCAGTAACCAAAACCGCCGGACGTCAGAAGTAAGCAATGTGTTCATACAGTATAGAAACTGCAAACTCTGGGAAAACAAGGGAGGAATCTCTCCCCGTCATAATTTAGAAAAAGACAAAATATGAGCTCATCCTTATACTAGGTAACTGCTGCTGTGTGTCCACAGAGTAAGGAGGACCTTCTTCAGCTAAATGCGTCATAGGCTTGATTAGGCTTAACATAGGAAATCTGTGGGAAAATTAAGCAAGGAAGGAAATCTCAAAATCAGAGAGGACTGTGGGATGTTCATTGTCAGATCAACTCAGGCTAAAATCTGTGTGACCAGCAGCAGAAATCACGTCAAGTTGTTTTGAAAGTACTTTAGCCCAACCCACCATTATCCTGACAATCCTAATTCATCCTACTGACTCTTGTTGTGGTTATTGTGTATGTGCCTTCTAATAATCAACCATTGTACTGGGTAGCAATGTAATTTCATCACTGTCACAGGGTCTTCAAAATTAAGGGATTTTTAATGGAGTGATTAGTCCGTATGATCTAACTCCACTGAGTGCTCCAAAAATCCCAACCAATGCACAAATACTTCTTTCGATTGCTGTCTTTGTTGCCGTGCCTGTATTCTAGCTTAGCAGATCCAGAGCTTCAATCGTGTGTGTAAAATGTCATGCCTGAGATGTCCCTCTCTCTTAATTTTTCCTTAACCTCACTGAGGTTTTGCTGAAAGAGATAAAATCAGTCTCCCACGCCTGTGAGGGGAGACTTGGGTGTTGGCAGACCAATGCTGGGGAAGAAACCAGCAGCAGTGAGGTTTGGGGAGAAAAAGGGGAACCGATCCTAGTTTTCTCTGAGCACGAAGCCAAGCTTGACCAGCAGTTGGCCTTGGATAGATGGGCAAACTGTATTTCTGAGGAGTCTGAGAAAGGTAATTTATCCCACGGGGGCTTTTGGATATTTGCTTGCAATTACATTGGTTTTAGAGAAGTGAACAGAATTTGCTCTTTGGATTTTCATTTCCATGCTCAGAGTTGAGAGTTGCAGGTACCACCTGTTAACACTATGCAAACAAAATATAATTGACTCCCGCAGGAATCCCTCTGAAAGGCAGCACCTTGGGATTAAAGTTGCAGAGCCATCTATCTAAAATGATGTGGCAGATTTAATTAACGTGTCTAAAAATACACAGGCTGCAATCAAGCCTTTGCTTCTGCCCGTGTCTGTTCCCTGAAGGGGAATGCACATAATTTTCAAAATCTTGGGTTCTGTCAGCCACCTGTGAGTTGAATTTATTGATGCATGAGATTATCATAAAATTAATTTGGACACTGCTGAATTATGAGGTTGAAAACAGGTTGAGAAGTAGTTTCTCACCCAGTTTAAGCAATATGCTGTCAATAACGTTCTTTCAAGCCCATATGTAGAGCATTACTAGACAGCTACAGTTACAAACTGTAAATGCATGGAGATTGGATGCATGTAGCCCCTTGTGGCAGAGAAAGATCTCCGTGGTGTGGTACTGGGAATTATTTGGAATGACTTGAATCTGAGTGGCAGATAACTACAGACATCAAATACATTTCACTACTTGCCACTCAGGAGACAGATCTTTGCTTCAGAGTCAGAAAATGGCATAGCACCGAAACAGCCGAGAAGCCTTCAGTCAATATCTCTATCTGCCTATCTGTCACTTGGGGTTTCAGGCTTTATATACACTTTTTTAATTAAAAGAACTTGGTGGTTTTTTTGTTCAAGCAGTAGTGGGCAGCAATGAAACGCAGTTTGCTTAGACTGCAGTAAAGATGTTACAGGTAAAGAACAAATAACATTTCTTATAGTGCTAACATGGTCTGCAGAGAAGTTGCTCCCAGTGAGCCGCCTTGTGCTGGCAGGTTTTGGCATTGCTTTTTGTCAGTTGTTCACAAAGGTCCTCCTAGGCTTTACGATGCAATGGAGGGCCTGAAGTTAGGTGCCCATCGTCTGGCTGAATGAAGCCATATTAATGGCTTCACTCACAAGCCCAGATGGGAGATTTCAGGTCAGGTTCTTCTCTGGTAGAGCTCCAATGAGTTCAGTGAAACTCTCCTAGAGCATTGACCTAACTAAGCTAACCAGCAGTAATACTCCTTGGAACTGAAAGAATACTCTTCATCCAGGTATTTCAGACCCTGTAGAAACACATGCATGGGAATGGAGTGGGGAAACAGCGTGCAACTAAATCTGGGCACTGACATCCTTGGTCAGATTTTAAAAATCACCTGTCTTGCTGCACACGCAGCATCCTGTGTGACAGGATGCAGCTCGGCTGAGAAGGGGCTTAAGGGAGTTCAGGTTTTGGAGCTTCTAACTCAGGCTTTTGGCAGAGCCGAGCAGATATTGCCTGCTATGCTTAGCTCATGTTTCAAGGTTATCTTACAATCTAGAGATTGATAAAACCACTTTTGAGAAGCTGAAAATTTGGGATCTGCTGGATTCCAGTGCCTGTGACTCTTGGAAGAAGTGCTGTAGGTGCATAGACCTTATTTCAGCTTGGTTGCGATCGCTGCCTCAACCGCCAGCTGATTATCTGCCTTCGTTAGCACAGCAGATGGCTGTCAGTGTCCCGGTAACTCAAGTGGCCTCCCCAGCCATTTTTATAACTACACTTCAGGGAATAGATGTAGGTGCCAAGGTGACTGTTCCAGTTTTAAAGCCCAGTAAGATAAGATGATTGGGAAAGCTTTAAATAAAAGCTAACCTGTGGAAATCCCTTGACAAATCATCCGTTTGTGAACTTTTACTTCCTCTTGCATTGCCTTAATCTCCTCCATCAGACAGGCTAAAGAAAGTCCAAGGGTGCAAGAGAACTATTTTAATTTATACCACCAACCTCATCCACGTTAACAGCTGGGCCTGTTTGTAAAGGCCTTTTGCATGTGGGATAGCATGTGTCGGAGGGCTAAAACCCGGCGTTCCTTCAAAATGGAGTAAAAATATAAAATTAAGAAGAGAAACTATAAAACATTATCTTCTGATAAATAAAGGGGGGAGCAGAGAAGAACTGTTGTGCAATGCAAAATTTATGTCTCTACCTTCAGCCTTCTTTGCCATCAGCGAAGGCCTACGCTAAACTTTAAGAGTGTGTTTATGTCTGTACATTTGTCAGCAGTTGTTTTGCTTTGTCTTCCTGATGGCAGCAGGATTGCAGGGGTATTTTAGTGTGCCTGCAAGGATGTGAACTAATCTAATGAAGTCTGATGGGCTGCTCACGTGCCCTGTGACCAGATCAGGGCTGTACAGGCGGTGTTGGGAGGCTTAATGACTTTGCACAATGTTAAATTGTGCATCCTCTCGGAGAAGAGGGCTCTGGCTCTTTTTCAAGATCTATAAATAGTCTGGAAGTCAGCCTGACTCCTTGTTGAGGACTGTGGGCACGGTGCAGGCTGGGTGTGTGTACACGTGTGCTCTGCAGGGAGCTCCTCACCTGGTGCAGGGCCCGCGTCAGCCAGTCTCCCTTTCTAAGGAGATGGTGGAAGACACCGCAGAGAGAAGCAGGCAGTTCCACCATTTACTTTTTCACCTTTCAAATACCTTACAAATATGTCAGGAGGCCATTAAATAGCTCATCTATCCCCCACGGGTGTCCTTCCCTCAGGTGGGGAGGAAAATGTCCAGACCCGGGGGTGATGTAAGCAAGCTGAGTCTTTTGGAGAAGGAATGGAGAAGTGAAGATGAGGAAAATATCCAGGATTGACTAACAGTTAGGGAGAGCTGTGAGACATAACAGTCCTCCTGCCGCTGAATCTGCCTGGGATTGTGCAGAGAAACGTATGGCTGATCACAAAGCTCTGCAGAGCGGCACGATATGACAGAAGTAGCCCTTGTACACGGGATTTACCTACTGCAGGTGTGAGAGAAAGGAATGATTGCTGCAGCCTCCAGGAAATGCATTTTATTTATGTATGTTACTGCTTTTTACACCACAAGCAGGGGAGCAAGCACACAGCTGATGGCTGGTTACCAGCCCGGCAGCCATCCGCCGGCTGTGGGTCTGTCTGCAGCAGCAGGAGGCACTAGGACATGCACCAGGGCTACCACAAGCCCCAATAAATAAGTTTTAAAAATTGTTTTTATAGCAGACACTGAATAAGTCTTTTGGACTCCAGAGTAAATGCTTCTTCTGGAACTTCTGGGTGGATTTTTATCAGAGCTGGCTGAGGCTGGAGGAAACAGCCCCTCTGACGTCAGAGGCTTTATATCGGGCTGTTTCCATTTTTATACTGCGCTCCTCTGGGCATTTAAGGCATTTCCGCTACATAGCAGATCCGCCTGGAACTGCTTCATTCCTTTCTGCTCTGATTTAAAGCAGATAAAAGTTCTTGCCTGTTGCCAATTACTAGAACGTGTTTCAGTCTTATTTCAGGTATCATTTGGCGTTTATATGAGTGCATATTTAGTTCTTTGGAGCACGAACCCTGGGCAGACCAGGTTCCCCACATATAAGAGAGCAAAGATGCTGAGCCTAGTCTGTTGCTGGAGATACAGGATCACACTCCCTCTCTCCGTGTGTTGTAAAATGTGTGGTGTTGCATCTGCTGGCTCCCGGCCAGGTGTTTGAGTCTGTTTAGCTGTGGCTAGACTTGTTGCATGTGTTCTTCATTCATCACAAGCCATGTCTGAACTTGGCAAGTGCTGCTGAGGCCATGGGCGGCAGCTCTGCCAGGTGAGCCATTAGCGGCTGGTCTCGGCTGGAAGTCTTCTTCCTGCAGATCTTGAACGCAATTCAACCGTGCTAAGCTGCAAACCGCAGCTATGCTCACGTGCGTGCAGTAGTGGAAACAGTTTGACATGCAAATCAGAAGTGTCACTTCATTTAGCCAACGACTCTTGGCTGAGAAAGACCTGGACTTGTGCTTGGACCTGCAAGAGACCAGATGGCTAATGTGGTCATCAGCCATTGCACCGTAATCCCACATCAAAACTTGGCTTTCCACAGAGGTCTGTGAACAGGAGTGAAATGTAGAATGTTAAATACAAAGCAAAGCAGAACCACTCCATTATAACCTGCAATGATGGGAATTCAGTGCTGCTTTTAAGCAGCAGGGTTCTTAACTCCAGGCTTTTTCGATTTGGTTTTATTTCCCAAGCCCTACATTATCTTGTTAGGAGAGACATTATTTCCTTTTGGTAATTTCTCTTCCCTTCCTCAACTCTCTCGCATTTTTAAGCTCGCAGTGGGGAGATTACAATTTATGGTTGTTGGAGTTCTGTCTGTCTTTATTTCCCCCTTTCCTAATTCTTCAACTCATCATGTTAAAATAGCACTAATTAAGTTTGTTCTCACTTAAAATGCAGTCCTGCCTTCAGCAGGCAAAATTACATCTGGACTCTCCTGAATCGGTCTAACCTTGGCAGTATTTCAACAGAAACCAGTGGCAGTACGCTGGGGTAAGATGGTGTCGGTAGAGCAGAGTCAGGCCTCTGGTTATTTGAGTTACACGCAGCCAGTACGCTGCTATCTGTCAGAGTTTGTTAGCTCACATGTGAGGTTATGTGAGCACAAGTGCATTGCTCGTCTGGGTCAACTAGGGCTCAACACCAGATCAGCCAGCTAGGAGGGGGAACTGCAAGGAGCCGTTCAGATCCTCTGCACTGCTCCACTGTTTTGGAGAGGGTTTATTAGCCTGGGAGTAGTGTCCAGCCCGTGGTGGCTGTGTGCTGGACCCACATGAGAAAGTCTGTGGAAGTAATAGAAGAAAGACACTGTCAGAGCTGGCAGCCAGAGTCCCCCTGTATTTTTGCTTTTTGCTGTCACATTTATCCCAACCTTTTGATACCTACATAATGAAAAATTTCTGGTAGATTCCTGTGCAAGCCTTTGGCTGGTGTGTGTTAGGAGAGAGGTGAGCACTTCTTGGATCAAGTCTCTAGTGTGGACGTCTCCTTGGAGGTAATATCCCAGCCACCTGAATTCAACATGTGCTTCCAGCTGGCTGTGGCACTTTTTCTCATGATCTGTCCTGGACTCCTGTGTTTCTGTAGACAGCTGTCTTTCAGAAGTGGCTGGATTTAATGGCATGGGAATTTTTTCCTCCTGCCAGAGGTTTTGGTACCAGTCTTTGCATTCCTTTCCAAAAGGAGAGCCAGAGACTCTGCAGAGTCCACATGAGACTTTGCTGTTGCAATGGACCCATGATACAGCAGCAATCTCAAATGCTGAGATAGATATGTAGTTAGTAAATAGCTTTGAGAATTCTTTGGAATAAAAGATACATATGCAGTAAAAATGTAAGAGATCTAATTATTTTTATTGCTAGGGCTGTGCTGAGCAGTGCTGCTGGGGAAAGATCACACATTGCCATTCTATTTCTCTTGGGATAGAATAGGAGACTTGCTTAGACCCAAGAAAAACTGCTTCTGTGCCTGCCTCTGATTCATGCTGCATAGTTAAATGCCATGGGAAAGCACTTGTAATACAAACACTTTTGTTTATAGGCAGACATTTAATTATCATATTACAGAATTCTCAGGACCAGCTGCCACATGAGATTTCTGGCTAGGACATTTAACATAAAATTAAAACACAGCGTCACATGCCCATTTAGCTGAAAACCTGAGCATAGTATTTGCACTTTCCTGTTCTCTGTAAAGAGCTTCCTGGATGATATTTCTGTGCAGATTAGTCATGAGAAGTCGGCGTGCTGTAAGCTTGATGACGTCTTTGTGACTGGATCAGAGAACAAATATTGTGATCTGTTCAGCATGGGCTCCCTGCGAGTGATTAAATTTCTTCTCCAAGGAATCTAGGTCATTTGCTAGGATCAGAGCACTGGGCATCTGTGGAAAGGAAAACCAAAGCGGATCATTTCCGTGCTTTTGAATCCAAAGTTTTATTGATAGTCCTGAATGCTTTGGGAAAATGCACAACAGTCCCCGTACCCAGTGGAAAATATTGCTACATATTAATAACTCTATGGAAAGGAAAGCTTGGAAGACTACTAATCCTGATATTGTTTGCAAGATTGAATCCTTTTCTCAGGCAAGTAAGGATTATATTTGTGAGTAAGAGTGTGCAGGACCATGTTTTCTCTCCTCATCGTGCTCTGTTTTTTCCTGCACCTATCACATCTGCCTGCTGGGTTGCATTCCCGGCTCCGATACTCTGTGTGCCCCATGCACTGGTTCCCTGTCCTTCTTTTCCTGCCAGTTCACTTTAGTCCCAGCGTCCAGGTTGAGATGTACTTCCAGTATTCCAGCAAGCATTCACTAACCATGGGTAAACCTCCCAAAGGTGATGCAGGAACTTGGCTCACACGAGATTTCTGAAGCATCTAAGCCCTCTTCTGGTGCTCACTTGCCCACAGTGCCTACAGGAGCTAGGTGCCAGGGTTTCTAAAACTGGAAAATACAGTGATGGCAACAAAGAAATCCCTTTCCTACAGATATAACCAGAAGGAGAAATCTGCTGGTTTCCCGGTCTGTTTTAGTGTGCATTGTCAGGAAATTAGCCTACGACATCTTCCTGCACCAAGAACAGCAGATGAACTGGCAGGAATGTTTCACTAACATATTTTTGGAACACAAAATTCCATTTATCCTGTAGGGAAAGATTGTCTTAAATGCCATCTAAAAATTGCTAAGTGACACTGCCTTGCCACCGTGCAGTGCTAAAGGCTGGGTGAGAGTCAATTGCTCGAGGTCAGGACATGTACTTCTCTCAGGATCTGCCACCCGTTTTTACTCCTTGCTCCTGTCGTGTCTCTGGGTCTGGTCTTTGCCTACGAAGCCATAAACAAACCAGAATGCTGTTCCGCTTCTTTGTGATAAACCCATAGCTGTGGGACTCCCAGGAACAGGAGTGGAGGTTTATAACTTCGCATGCTCTTTGGGGCTGTGGCTGGTGAGCCAGCCCCCCTCGACTGAAAGCCGGAGCTATCTGGACTTGTGCACTGCTGTTCAAAATTCATGCAAGGCATAAAATATGCTGTAACCTTTCAGCACTGGCTCGGGGCTTCTCAGCAGCATTGGCAAATGTGATCAAAGCAACGCAGCTTGGATGAGAGACCTTGAGAGCTGCTTTGCTGAGAACCTTCTGCTAGGCAGCATCTCCTTTCTGGAAAAAAAAGTCATATTTAATATACCTCTGTCGTGTTTAGTGCCAGTAAGCAGGAAGAGAAAGACTGCTTCTGGCTTTGTAGGTACCTTGAGTAGTAGAACTGGTCTTTTTTTTTTTCTTCAGCGTATGTAAAGCAGCCCGTTACCAGGGTCAGTGGTCATCCTGGTCTGCATGTCCACTGAGAACTGGGTCGATATTCAGGCTGCAAATGAAGCTTTACCAAGCTGCTTGCCTGGTGCTGCGATGCCTGAGCTCGCCAGAGACGTGAGCACATCCAAGTGCAAATACTGAAAGTGAAAAAGGAGCAGGGAAAGGAGAACCCTAAAGCACATGGGAGGAAGGGGTGTCATTTGTTTATTTTAGCTTTTTCTAATTCCCTCCCCCTTTATCCTGAGGTCATGAAATGTTTTTTTCCAGCAGTGTCATAGTATGAAGAAATACAAAAACACATACTCCTGTTGCAATATAATCTGCTGGTGGAAACCACGTGAATGTTTTGAAAGACCAGGAGTTTCTTCATAGATCAGACTGATGAGTGTGTCTGAAGTGTAACTCAAATCACTAAGCATCTGCCCTGCATTGCCACACTGGATATGATGAAAAATGACCCATGGTCCACCAGGAACACAATTCATTCTTTGACACACTGGGCAAGCGTCTTGGGATTTTGAAGAAAATACTTCAGAGATGGGGGGAGAGGGAAGGAAGATAAATAAACCTAGAAAATACCCCACGTAACAGCTGCAGGGCTGGTGACAGGCTTCCAGCTTGAAAAAAGTAGTTCAGGGACAGTTTTTCACGGCCGCACTTTTGTGATCTTAGAGTTGCAATAACCCTGGCGTGCATCTTAGCATAGTAGGAAACCCAGCGTCTGAAGCAGGCACCTCATTTCCACAGTGCTTCTGAGCGAAGCCTGAAGTCTCCGTGAGTTTCTTACACAGATGGGGTGAAGAGAATGGACAAGGGATGGGGCTTCAAAAGCTGCATCGGGAGGATGAGATGTGCAGTCTGTGAAGGAGCATTGCAACCGCTGTTTCTGCTGGGAGCAGGAGCCCCAGAAAGAGCTGAGCGTGGCTGGGGCAGTTGGTGGGATTGGACCCGCGGGTCTCCCAGGCAGAGCATCTCGTTCCGTGTCTTGGCTCTGCTTTATTTGAGAAAAGAAAGAGCCAGTGCTTACTCATGTTAGTGTTTCTGGGGTGCCATCTGAGCTCAGATGGCTGTATCTCAAAGTGGTCAGTAGGCTTGGAAAGGAGGGGATTCACACCGTGCTGCTGCTGATGCATCTTATGCGTCATAGCTCTTTTCCAAGAAAACTTTGAATTTACCAGAAGTAGCGCTTTTATTTACAGTGCACTGAGATAGTTATCTTGCTGGGGCTGCTGAGATATCGCCCAGAAAATCTTTTCCGGGAGGTAAACTAAACCTCACAGATGTGCCTTGCAAGAAGGAAATACTTTTCACCAAATACAATCTCTAGTTCCCCTTTCACTTTGAGCACCCGCAGTGCTAAATCACTGCTGTAGGCGCTGTACGAGCTTGTGTGAAATCCATGAAGTTCTTGGGCTCTCAGGAGCTGCGTGACCATGGGGGCTGGCAGTCGGCGGGTCTGGGGCTGACCCACCGGTGAGCACCATCCGCGTGGCCATGGCTGGGACACGGCCACACAGCCAGGCGGTGTGAATGAGCAGAGCATCCTTGACATGTGTGGCTGAAGTAAGCACTTGTGGGTTTCTGCATCTCTGAGTCTTGTTGTGGTTTTTGGTGGGTTTGTTGGTTTTTTTTTTTTTTTCCCCCTCCTTTTTATATGAGCGCTTTTTTCACAAAGTTTCGAGTTGCTGCAGCCTCACAAACGAGGTTGTTAAGAAAGGCTATGTGAGACCAGTATGCAGTGGCACAGGACCAGAGGTTGAAATACTACTGTCGTTTTCCAGAATTTCATAAAATTGCTCAAAATAGAGGCTCATTTTTATTTTAACACTTTATTTAACATAAAAGGTATTGATTTTTCTTTTAACAGAATAAATAAAACTGTTAAATAGAATTTAAGACATGATTAAGGACTTCTCTGGGACTATATTTGATAAAACTTACACTATTTTAAAAAATGACCTACAAAAGATTATTCTGTTAAACTGTATCTAAATTCCGAACAACTTTTTCACCAAGCAGTATTATTTCTAAATTTGACATCTCTTCAACAATTTCGTCTCAGTATTTTCAGCCAGTTAGGAAATGCTTAGCATCGACCCCTGTCAAAACTGGAAGACTTGCTGCTCTGTCAGGTCCTCGTGATTTTGGCTGACTGCAATTAATAATTATAATATTTGGGTTTAATTAACTTGGGGTACATTTCTTGCTTTTCAAAGGTGTGTTTGGCACTTGCAGAGAGCACCATTGACTCTCTCATCTGTCACCGAGGGGGATTAATCCTGCTGGGTTCATACTCTAAGCTCTGTGGGACCAGAAGGGACTGCACTGCTTTGCTTTGCGCAGAGCAATGACCACTTCAGCCCATGAAATATTTGTGTCTCCTCAGCTGGCCTGTGTGACTCGCAAAGCATTAACACGGCAGCGGGTTAAACGATACTTAAACTACTTTAGGATTCAGATGACTGAAAAAACCGAAACCTCTGTGGGCTCACATATGCTTCACCACGTTTGCAGCACACAGCCAGCAATCTGTGAAACAGCCCATCGCTGATGGAAACACAAACAAGGGCTGTCAGAAAATTTCTGTTCAAAGGTCAGTGGTAAATGACAGACACTTAAATGTTGTTTTGTCTCTGTTCCACAAGCTGGAAAATAATAGGATTGGATTTTGATCAAGAACTCCGTTTTATTCCCTCCAGTCATTAGCTTTGTGGTCTCCCGTGCCCTCAGACAAAGTATAGCTGATAGTAAAGGGAGGAGAGCTTTGACGGTTCATTTGTTTTTTGGATTTTTTTGGAGTTCAGCTACAGCGAGCACTGTTGTCTTTGACTGGGACTTGGTCTGCTTCTCCTAATGCTTTCCAGTCTGAGAGTGCTGCCCACCAGGCCGGCTGGCTGCTGAGCTGGACCCTCTCATACCCCAGCGCCCTGCGTGCCCCGACGCTGTCAGCTGGGGCAGATCAACGTGTGTTGATTGTGAACACGTGGATTCTCTTATTATTTGATACACGGGCAGAGCAAAGGCCCTTCTGGAGGGAGCCAGTTTCTGTTCTGAACGGGGAGCCACGGGTGGCCCTCGTGCCTCTGGGATGTGGACAGGAGTGTCGTGCCCGGCAGCATGGGGAGCAGAGTCACATTAGCTGTGGGCTCAACCTGCGGGAGTGTAATCTCGACACGCAGAATTGCAAGGGTTGGGGATACGGGTTCTGGACTATTTAAAATAGATGCCTTCTGAACCTTTCTGACACGGTTGCAGATTATTTTGCAACTTGACTGTTTGAATGTTTTTGGACAGTTAGGGTTGTGGGGCAAAAAACCCCAAACCACCAAAACCAGCTTCCTTTTTTTTTTTTTTTTTTTTTAAAGGAACATCCTCTTTTAGAACAGGAAAGCAGGTCAGCAGGTTGGAGCTTGCATAATGTGAGAGGCCTCACTGCTTGGGTAGGTTTCCAGGTTCCCCTTGCGACCCACAGTTATATATATGCTTATGATCATATAAACTAATAACTTTTCCAGTCATCCCAGAGATGTTAGGAAACTATTTCCATCGTGATTCAGAAACAAGTAACTTATCTTTAAAGAGCAGTAGCAGTGGATGTGCATATAATCTTACATAGTGCCAAATGCCCTTCATACATGTTTCTAGAAACGGGGTTTATAGTTGTTTACCAAGCTCAAAATAACAGGGGTGTGAGCCTGCTGGCATGTCCCCTCTCCATAGCAATATATACAATAACAGCGCTGTCCCATCCCTTCATTTTTAACCAGTGGGACATTGATCAGAGGGACTTACAGGGTCTGTTCCCCCAGAAAGTCACCTGCGGCTCCCCCATCAGCAGGATGCCTGAGGCAGAAAGGCTGAGCTGGGGCACGATGGTGGTCCCCTCTTCTCTTGTTCACAGGCTGCTTTGCAGATTAACTCCTGCTCTTGGAGGTTCCCATCTAATTTATGGTCCTGGTCACTGCTTTTAACACCCAGACAGCTGCCTCAGACACTTTTTTCTCTCTCTCTCTCCAGCCCACTTGCCCTCCCAGCAAACTGTAGCCATTTTTCTGCTTGCAGTGGGGTTGGTTTTGTCTGGATGGTCACATCCAGGAACAGTTTCACCTTAAAAACATTTCCATGCAGGCTCAGATTCTGCCACTGTGCTTGGGACCTCAGGTTTATTCCCTGTTAGGGGGTCAGGACCCCATGTGCAAGGTGCTGTACAAAACCAAGAAACACGGGTAGGTCCTGCCTTGTGGACAGTGCGATCTAGGCTCTGCAACACATTTTCCATGTTAGCAGGGCACTCTCTGCAGTGTGTTCTTGCTCTTCCTGTGTCTTCATTAGATGACTAAAGTCATCTACAAGTGAGGAGCAAAATGATCCAGTATCCGGCAGAACAGGAAGAAAATGTCAATCGTCTTTTAACTCAGAAGAAAAATCCTTGTCATTTGCAAGAGGTACTTCATTTTCAAGAAAACCTCGTTTCTTCTCCTTCATGTCCACCTTTCCACAGCTCTATCATTATGTAGCACAGTGTTGCACCCTTGCCTGCTCCGGTAGTTGAAGTGAGCAATGAAGGTGTCGTGTTTGGAGGTAATTAAAGGTTGCTGCTCTCAGTCCTCACCCAACAATGTACCCTTTGCACAATGTACCTTAGTGGAGACTTCACCCTGTGTTTTAGCGTTGTTTGGTTATTTCACTTCTAATAGTCCTTCCACTTCCATTACATCCCCTGAGTAATGCCTCTTCGGAGGGCAGTGCAGTAAGTGACTTCTCCCTAATCTGATTTCTGATTCTTAGTGGCCTGGATAGACCAGCATTAGTTTGCTATTTCAATCTGATCCATCGGAGTCCTCTGCTGCACAGCGCTGCTCTTTTATATCACTTATGTTGCAAAACCCCAGCTTGATTCACTTGGTCTCCAAAGCAAGGCCAACCAGGTCATGTGCGTGCAGAGCAGAGACGATTAACAGCCTCCCGCTGTCCCAAACCCAGTGCAGGAGGTGAGCAAAAAAGTCTGCCGTTGGCCAGGGCTGCTGGGGAGAAAAGGGACCTCTGCAGGCTGTTCACAGCCTGCAGTGCAACGATAACTGTTTATGCATTAAATTAATACTTTGTCGTCTGGATGCTGGCAGGATTCACTCAACCACTTTAGCACCAGTTCTGCAAATAGTGGACTGTTTCTGAGTGCAACTTGAAACAGAAATTCCCCAAAAGGCATTGGTTTGAATGTGTCTGATGGAAGTTACGGTTAAGTCAGTTATCGGACGTAGCTGAATAAGGTGAACAGAGTGTCAAGGTGGGAACTGGCATGGGTCTTGGGATGAAAGATCATTACACTCTCCTTTATGAAGTAATATCCTTTTCCCTGCTGTCCAAACCCTTACTGATGGATTGTAGTCTGTAAAAATGAAAACAGAGAGGAGGGAGGTACAGTGGTCTGTTCCTGAATTAAGGGAGGTGGAAAGAAGCCGCATCTGCCATTCCATCAGAAGATCCTTCCTGGGAATTGGGTGAGGTTGGTAATGCTCTGGGGATATGCCAGACTTGTGGGCTTCCAAGCTTGGAAGGATGTTGCAGTCAGACATAGTCATTACCACCCACCTTTGCTTCAGAGCGGCTGGCTCAAGAAAGGCACAATGGGACAAATCGCAACGCTGGCAATGTAATGAGGTGAGGATCAGGGTAGGAATAGCTTTGGGACCAGTGATTTGATTTGTTGGATTCTGGAAAAGATCTGCTTGAGTCTGATGGAGTTTGGATGTGTTCCCAATTCCCCTTGGGGTTTCCCTTTCTCATGGCTCCCTGTCAGACGTGTTCATTGCTCAAACCCAATGAGATTTCTTTACTTGGCATTGCTAGACTGCATGTCCAAACCAAATCTGAAATTCCGCCATCCTCCCTTGCTCTGTCCACCAGTCCCAACCTGTAAGAAAGCACATGATCCTATTCAATATCTGTCAATTTGGTTAACGGGGCAGGAAGATGAAGAAGACAGTCCATTTCTTCCACAGTTCAACACATATGTGGCTGACAGTGGTGATGTTTTGGTTTTTTTTTGTCAGCAAGCAAGACAGAGACATGGTTGAGCTGATTTTTCAAGGGCTTTGGTCGCAAAGGTCTCTTGCAGCACTGCAAACTTGTCCTGGTTTGCAAAATCCAAGAGCTTTGAAACCTCCTGGATATTGTTTGCACAAAGCTTGGAGCAGCATGTGCCGAAGTAAGTTGTTCTGCTGCCTGTGCCACCTGTTTAGATAACGAAGCAGCTATCTGCCTGCCAAGCCCGAGGCTGAAGCAAGGGCATAGGCGTGAATGGGCAAAGTTGCAGACTGAGAGAGGGTGGGTCTTCCCTAAACTGTTGCCTGTCCGTCTCTGTCATACACCAGCATCGAAGGTCTCTGCTGTGACCTTTGAGGCTGACTGAGCTTAGCATGAGGCTGAAACTGCTGGCATGAGAAATATCCCTGTGAACTGCTTCCTGTCACTCTGGCAGGATCTTGGTTTAGGTCTGGTGTGGTGAGGGGCAATTGCCTTCCCAGCCGAGTCAGGAATAAGTTGATTTAAGTCAAGAGCTTTCTGAGTACCTCCTTCACGGCAGTTTTCTCTAGCTTGGCACCCTCCAGCATTAGTGAAACGCAACTGATGTAGGCACAGGGTGAAATTGTTTACTACACAGAAGCCAGTGCAGTTCCTGACCTGTCCCGTGCCTTGCTCTGGTGCTAGAGAGCAAGATAGGAGTTTGGGAGTCCACCGATTTCTGCATCTCCCAGGAAAATCACTCATCTGATATATAAAGATTGTAAACAGACTCTAGGACTGGTGGATATGTATTATGACAATTACTGTAATACTTATCGAGTGTTTGGAGATTTTGGTATAAAGGCTTAAACTTTTATTCTTGTAAAGGGATTGAGCTTGGGTGTCTGAAGCTAAAAGCAGAAGTTTCTACTATCTGAAATGAACAACTACAAGGTAGGCAAAAGCGGTCGCATACTTGTGTGCTCAGTGAATTCAGTGCAAAAAGCAGGAGGTAGTAAAGACTGATCGGTAAGCAATATTTGTAGAGTTTTCCAGGACAGGCAATAAAGACTGATCAGAAAGCAGTATTTGTAGAGTTTTCCAGGACAGGCTTACTAGAAGTACAGAGTGATTGGTAACTACTGCCTTGACTCTGCCTGGTGGGACGTGTTTTCTCATGCCGGTTGTGGGAACAGAGGTGGGTGGCCCTCTGTTCTTTCCAGATCATGTTGAATCCAGCATCAGTGAGACCAGTCTGGTTCTGGACCCGAGAGACTGAATTCCAGACAGGTGTTAAAATCTCTGTCCCCTCTTTGTGTCTGTCCCTGACACCAAGAGCTTTTAGGGTAGAGTGAAAATATGCGTGAATCTTGTGGTGCTCACTAGGTCTGGAGCCCAGATCTAAGCAGGATGTGTTCACCCATCATATTCTGCCTTTCTTCCCAAAAACTCTTGTATCTGTTGCCTCCAGTCAGAGGTAATGAGTATACAGTATCCTACAAAGCAACACGGTCTTGCGTCTATTCTCCATTTCCAAATCTTTGTCTCTGTTGTTCTACTTATGGGTGGATCACAAAAATAATTACCTAAATGAACCAGGCGCCAAAACACCGTAAGTGATCATGTACTCCAAAGAATAACAATGATTAGGTCACCCGCCTTGCTTATCTCAGGTTCCCATCCTTAAAATAAGGGCAGCAATATTTTTGCTTTTAAAAGAGCAGGATGAACTTGTTCATGTTTGAAGTATTAATTGTTGTTATTATTATTACTCATATGGATGACAGGGAAGCACCTAATGAATTCTGGTTATGTTACAATAGCCGTGACTGCTATTGTCATGACTAACGCAGCGTAAATTTACTAGGCTGCCTGTTTATACTAATGCAAACTCCACCACATACTTGCGGTCCATTACCAACAGATCACTGTGGCCAGGAAGTTCTTATGGTGCTGATCGTTTTGTATGAGACCTCTGTCCTTTCAAAACATGGCAACCTTGCTCATAAAATCGAGTATCTCTGCATGTGCCTCCGAACAGGAGCTGCCCAGCGTGTTTCCTTACTGCCTGGCAATGGCCAGGTCTCTCTGGAGCAATTTTTTCCTTTCTACTTTAAAAGATATATAAAGAGAAGCAGCTCAGACTTCCAGCTGTTGATTTCGATGCTTTCCGCAGAGCGGGTCCTTTCAGCTGTTAGAGAATTGATGCGGAAAAACAAATTCCCTCCACGTGTGTCTTTTGCTCAGGACTAAACATTGCTCACCCTGTCTTTTTCCTTCCCAGAGAGCGTTTCTAATTATATTTCTTAATAATTTGCTAGAAGTGACCTGGGGTGCGTGGGGTGATAAAATGGGATGTTAGGTGTGTGTAGTAGGGTGAGTAGGAGTGGTGTCGTCTTTGCCGTTGACTGTCAGACAGGCGTGATGCCGTTTCCCCCATTTGCTGCCGCCGCACTGGGAAAGAGCAGCGTTACAAATGAGCCGTCCTCCCCAGGAGCTCTGCCCCTTCCTCCACGGGCCGAGCCGCACGAGCCACACACCCCTTGCTGGTTGGGGCCACCTCTTCCCAGCTGCCGCTGGCCTGTGGCCCACACCTCCGCTCCCGCATCCCCACGGAGGTTTTTGGTGTTCACCTCTCCCTCCTCCCAGTGAATTTTCAGCCAAAGGCCACCTCTGAAAGTTGACTGCGCGGTGTGTTGCGTCAGTCCCTGCACAGCTCATGATTCAGCAGTTGTACAAGTTTCATACCTGTTAGGGACATGCCAGAAACCACAAATGTTCCTAAGCCAGCAACAGCAAAAGGAACTGGGAGTTTCCACTCAGCCGAAGACAACAATGTCTGCAGTAGATTTTCTTGCAAATTGGTTTCATTTCATTGCCAAGAGATGAGAGCAGGAAAAGGATGCCAAGGGATGGGAGCAGGAAAACTAGCATCTGGATTTCTAGAGTCCAGAAAGCCCAAGATCTTCAAGAGAACAAGCGACATGTTACTCTGCACTACAGGCTGTTTAAAGGGAGCAAAAGTCCTCATGGAAGCAAGGCCATGAAACCATTAAGTATTTCAGGAAAATCCCAGGCTGTGAGATCAATTGAAAGAAAACACTCCTGAGGTGCATGGGAGCAAAATGCAAACATCTCTGCAGGCGTCAGCTTGAAAATATCATTATTCAAACGAGCGTTGGCACAGGAGCAGTCACCATGGTGTACGAGCTGCGTGTCCTGGTGCCAGACCCCCGGCAGAAGGGCTGCCCTGCTGCTCATGGAGCCGTGCGTAACCCAAGAAGGGGCATCTCCTGGCATCCTGTGATGCCTCCCGCCGGCTCTGTCTGCCAGAGAGCCAGGAATGTGTGCCAGCGATGGCAAGATTGCTTCTCACTTAGCGTAGCAGAGACTGGGACACAGCCTTATTAATTTCATTCAGCCGTTGGCTCAAATGAGTTGAGCTGGCAAGGAGAGCTGTGACAGCAAATGCTTGTGTTGTGAGCACAGGAAACCTTGTTCCCTGCCGTCCTCCTGCTCGTTTGCCACCCCCTGCTCTGTGCAGGGCTTTTAAGATCGATAGAAGAGCCGGTCTTTGCTCAGTTGCGAGGCAGCTGAGATAACAGCGATTGGTGTGCAGTTGTCTGGAAAGAAGGGAGTAGTTAAGGTGCAATTGAAGGAGTGGGAGGGATTGCTGCCTGCTCCAGCCTGTGGGTGATGGCTTACGCTTGGGAAAAGTGGCACCACTGTAAATGGATGGAGAGAGTGGGTGGGGGAGAGAAAGAGGGGATGGTGAAGAACCAAGCCTGGTCCGTCCTGGATTGCCATCCTGCATTAAATTAAAACATAGCAGGCCGAGGCTGATGATGTTGAACCTCTTGTCAGGTCATTCTCTCTTCTGCTTTTCCCCTCCCAAAACAAAAATTTCTGGCAGCATGTGTTTAACAGTGCGTGTTGCAGGCAGAGCTGGGGATCCCCTTGAACTGTGAACTGTTGTAGGCACAGGAATCCTCTCTAAATAGCCTTGAAGTCATTTTCCCAACATGCTTGGATTGTAAGTGTGTGCCAGATCCACATAAGGGCTGCTTGGCTGTGATCAAACAGAAGGCTTAATGACGGGAGATGCAAATGATTGCTATGGTTGCTGGTTGAAGACGATCTGAGCAGAAGCGGGAGGCTGAATTCTCCCGGAGCTGCTCTGCGTTCGGCTGGTGCGAGGTGGGGGTGGGAGTGGGGCTGGAGGGGTTCAGCATCTCGGGGTGGCGTAATGGCTCAGCTGTGCACAGGGGGGCAAAATGTACTCACATGGCTTAAGCGGGACTCTGAGCATTGGCAGCATTTGGTGTGGCTTTGAAAAAGTTGCATTTGATAAATAATTTTAAGCATCGGTTGTGTGCAAGAGAGAAGGATGGTGCTCTTAGTGCACTGCCTGGACTTTCCTACCAGCTCCCCTGGTGCATAACCGATGGATTACCTCCCTTTCCCTGTGTCCATGTACGCTCTGCTGTGTGCCATGTTTGATAGTAAAGTGTTTCACTGCTTGGTTTGGGCTTCTGCCTGGAAAAAAATACATACTTGGCACCCAATCAATAGCTATTTATAGCAGCAGTTCCTAGAAGAAAGTGTGACAACTTCAGAAAACAAGGAATTGCCAAATAATCCTGTAGACAGCAGCAAATTAACCTCCCCCCCCCACATACCAACAGCCTCAAATCCTAATGAGAATCGGTACCAAGTGGCTTAATGAAGGAAAAATTGCCAATAATCAACAAGGACAGCTTAAGAGTCCTGCACAGAACTGCCACGCCGCGAGGAACAGCCCGTGGGAAAGGTCATGTGAGCTTTTTGTCCTTCTGAGAAATCCTGTGGAATCCAACCCCAAGGACACGAAGACTAGACTCGCCAGCGACATCGCACAGGGTCTTTGAAGACTCCTCCACTAGTAAATAGCGGTCTATGCTTGAGTCTTCCAGTCCTCAAAACTTTCTCGGTTTTAAATAAAGGATCTGCTAAAGAAGAAGACACCTTTGTAGTACGACTTCTGAACTAGGTACGTGTACAGCTGTTGGACTGGTTGTTCCGATCAGGCAGATGCAATTTTTGCATCAAATGTTATCTCCCCTTTTATAACTCACAGACAGCAGATGTTTCTCTCGCCTTGTTAGGAGCTGATGGGCAGAGGTCTGTAGGGAAACCCAGACTTTATGTTTCCCTCTACCTGGCCAGCTATTGCTACGGGGTGACCTTGACCCTTCCTGGGCTAAGGGAGTTCAGCGGATAATTGAGCATTGAACCCAAATACGTAAAAACAACAACAAGAACAGAACCCTGACTGAAACCGCAAACCAGATGTTATCTAACATCTCCATGGAGCAGAGAGTCCTGTCCAGTATATCATACTCACTCCTTCCTGGTGCTTCTCTGTAAACACCGTTTACATTGTGTGTTTATATAATCCGTATGCTCTTTGCAGTTCTGCGATACCTTCACTTGTTCCACCCACCGGACGAGTCGTAACAGGCCCTAAATTGTTTTTTTTTGTTGCTTGCTTACTTTATACACCTGCAATTTCCTGGTTTATATGTCCAGAGAGGTTTTGTAGTCTTTAATTTAATACTATTCATAGATTTTATTGAGTATTAGTTAACTTTGTAAAGCACCTTAATGGGCAGTGTCTTTTTAATTATATGTGGCAAAACCTATAGAAACAAAGGAAAATTGACCCAATTTATTATAGCTGGTTTACAAAGAGCCCTTGAGGTGACTGAGCATCACTTTCCCTTTTTGTTGTATATGTCACACATTTCCCAACTCCTGTCAGTTCACATCACACCTAACTTCTCTTTCCTGAAGCAGGCTCCGCATGCGGTGCGGCTGCCCCTTCTCCCTCCAGCACCGAGCCAAAACCCAACATCTTGTCAGTTATTTTAGGCAGGAAGAAAACGACTGACATAGTCTCCCAGAGTTTTCTTTTCCTGCTGCTTACTGGGAATGTACAAAATGGTGTTTTTTTCTGAACGCTGCTGCAAACTACGAGACTCTGCCTGCGCTTGTGGGTCCAAACGCTTTGCACACAGTGCCTTGCCCCAAAACCGTTCCCACGCACTCTTCTCGAGGCTACAGACCCGTTGCTTGCTCCCACTGCCGTCTTGTTGCTCTGCTTTTCTTTGTCTCTCTGTCACACAAACCTGCAAAATAAGAGAGGAACTCTTCTTTCACAGAATGCTGGGTGGACGCCTCTCCCGATGCAGCAGCGTGTGCCCATGGTTCAGCTGGAGGCTGCTGTTGTCACAGCACTGTCTCATCATGAAGTTTGACTATTTCCTACAATCATCTTAAAAACAACTTTTGAATCCTGTTGAACTTGTAATGCTATACCACATCTATCGTGGAAAGGACCAAGAAGCATTTTCTCCAACTATATGACTACCCGCTGGCTAAATGACTTCGTATCGGTTAATGTGTCTTCTTTATGCAGCAAAAGCTGCCCTAAGCGCTCAGACAATCTATGCCCTTTTCGAGGTCTCCATCAAACGCTGTCTGGCGCATCGGTGAAGTGTGAGATGCAGCTCTGGTTTGTATAGTTGGAATATGTTTGAATATCAGCTACCCTGTATCCTGGATGCAGCATTAATTAAACAGAATGGCCCTACTTCAGGCCCCAATGGACAAGCATCCACATGGCAACTGTGAGCCTTGTCGGCAGCAAGAGATTAAGGAATTAATTGGCAGGGTTAATCTTCATGTCAGGGTTGGAAATGAATTGTTAATTTGTTTGGTTGAGTGTAAAGTCCTCTCCCAGCGATGGCAGGTGGGATCACATGAGAAAAAGCCTGCGAAGCTGCCCTTCCTGGGGACCTTTCTATTTAACACCTCCTGCAAACAGACCTCTCAAATTCTTTGCCCCCAATGTGCGAGACTCCTGCGCAGGGTCGGAGGAGCGGGTTGTGCCGCTCGCGTGTAAGCTCACATCCTTGCAGACGGCAGCACAGCTGCTCTGGGCCGTGAGACGGGAGAGGGACCGGCTGCAGCTTGGAAGGGCCCTTTTGCATTGCGCCTTTTCTTTCTGATCGTGCTCCCTTCTGCCGAGCAGATCCGAGTGCTGCGTTGTGGAGACTGGATCAGCCCAAGCTGCTCTGGGATCTCAGAGTGAAGGAGAGATGTGCCGACACTGAAATGCTGCTGTTGGGGCAAGTGGAACCAGCCTTGCACACAGCGTGCAAAACTTGATGGGTCTGTGTGGATACTAAACCCTCTCAGACACTTCTCTCCTCCTCCAGGACACTGTACTATGAGAATCTGTCGGATCAGTTAGTGCTTTTCCCTTTCTGCTTTCATTTTACACTCAAGACAGCAGAGTATTTTCCATTTTAGTATCTTTTTAATCTGTTAAGGCTAATGCATTGGTCACATCACATTAAGACATGGGATAAAAGCACTTCAGGGCTTAAATTATTTAAATGAAAATTTAACTTTTTGTCACTTGTGCTCTCCTTTGTGCATTGATTAATCTAATTAATTCAGCAATAAGAATCACTTTCTTCTTATGCTGTGGTCTGATCCATTGTGACTGACACAACCTGGTTCTAGATGTGATGTGCAATAGGACGGGCCTATACGGAAACCTGGGCTCTTTCTGGGTGTGCAACAATCCTGTTTAAGGCCTTGCCGTCAAAATCTGACCCTGTTGCCCCTGCTTCAGTTCCCACCATCAGCTCTTATACATGCTCTTCATGTTCCGTGAAGCGGGGCTGAGGAAAGTGTGTGTTCCTGTCCCCCGAAACTGAGGTACCGCTGGTCACAGCACAGAGGCACTGCCGGGTCCGGCCTGAAGGGGGGTATGGCGGAGGGTCCTGTTGCGGTTACGGTATGATCCACTGAAGTTCATTTGTAAGAAGTCGCTATTATGCATACGCAAGATAAGCTCCTCATTTTCGGAAAAGCCGTTGTGTGTGTGTGTGTGAGTATCACACAACTGGGTACTGAAATACAGGCACAATCACCTTCTGTTGTTGTCCGTGGCAGTCAGTGGCGAGCCGCCTCTCTCTGCCCAACGCCTAATTTATGGGGATGCTATCGCTGTTCCAAGGCGCTGTGAAATAATGAGAGTTTTTCATAGCCAAAAATAGTTGGCTGGGTTTAGCTTCCATATCTGCCTCCTGTCTGCACACGCTGTGTGTCACCACGGCTGGTACCAAGGCCTGCCAGTAAAAGGAGTCGGGGGCCAGCGGTTGGTTTTGGTGTTCGGGTTCCATCCTCTCCCAGGGGAGCGCTCGCTGCTGTGGCTGTGTCCTCTGCCCCACGCCGACCGCTTCTCCTTTCCATACCTGCCCCATCTCCCCACTCGTCAGTGGCCATCCCACAACCCCCCACCTGTGACTGCCTGCCGTTTTTATCTCTGTTCTCCGTTTATGTGATGAGACTGGAAATGTCTTTATGCTGCTTTCCCCATCTGCGCGAGCCTACAGATACTGCCAGCTGAGTCCCACGCTCCAGGCAAAGCATCAATGAGCGGTTTTGCCGAAGAGGGGAGAGCAGGGCAAGGGTGTCCGTAGAGGTCTGGGACACTTGAGCAGAGCTAGAAGCAAAGCAGAAGGGCTGGTCTGATCTTTGGGTGATGCTTCTTGTTAGGCTGTCACAGTTGCTGAGTGCCAAGTAAAAATAGGCCTGACATGATACTTACTGAGGGATCCTTAATCTGACCACAGTCACTCGTTATTTGAGACAACAAATAATGAGAAACTCTGCCATCAATGGACGCAGCAAATATCTTGTGCATTTGTATAAAAATGGTATGGGCTGCTCTGCATTCGTCGGACTATTGAGGCCAATCCCTTTGTAGGTGTCTAAGTACCAGCACTTGCTCCCACTTTCACCTTGCGTTTCGTGTTCTCCTCACCCTACGGGCAGCCAGATGGTTGAATGTAAGCCAAAACTAAGAAGGATTTCCTCTTTTCTTTTGAAGGGACGGGTGCTCAGAGATTTATCAGTAATACAGTTGTACTTAATCAGCTAGAGTCTGTCCGGCGAAACTAAGGCGGCCCACAGCATGTCGCTGGCATAAGCAGCGCCTGCGGTGAGGTCCCACTCGAGTTGCCATTTTGCATTCCATGTGAAACTGAGCTTTATGGTTTTGTGGCTTATTGTTTGTAGTCAGTTGTCTTAAAATGCCAATAATGTGGTGATGTTTTAGTATGGCTTTTGTGTACTATCATTTCATGTTGATCATTTAGCAATCATGACGACTATATAATTGGGAACGAGACTGTCACCCTGTCCGCCCTACATATAAAATTTTAATATTAAAAGTGAATGGCCGGGTTCATCATAGACCTAATTAGTTCTTTAGAGAATCTGCTTTGTGCAGGAGCCAGTACTATCGGCACTGATGTTACCATATTATATAATCAGCTTTAGAAAATGCCGCAGTCTGAACGCCGGTTTCCGCGTCCCTGTGCTCATCCGCTCCCCTAAGGGCAGTACTGAAAATCGGTGGCGTTTTACTAGAAAGTAGGCGTTGCTGCTGTGGGGTTTTTTTGGGGGGTAGTAGAGCAATTGGTTATCTTCAAATCAACTCTGTCTGCAAACTGTGCCCTCCAAACACTTCTTTAATGAAATATACAGATTTTACAAAATGAGGTAGATGTTCCCTTTTGCTGTTCAGACTGGGTGGTGAAGTAATGGAACGTGCTATTTTGATAGTTGGGAACATGCCCCAGCATTGATTAAATGCTCTCTCTTACTCTGTATGCAAATTGTGCGTTTTCACGCAAACATCAGAAGTATCAGAGCTGCAAAGACAAGCCTGCAGGATCTGCTCTATCCCTGTATGGCAGAACACATCAGTTACTACCCGTTTAAACACTAAACGTATTTTAGAAGGCAATTAGTTTGTCAAGAGAAATAGTCTCCTATAAAACTTAACCATGGATGAAGTGGAATTGCTACTGTGAACTTAGCGATAGGCTACTGAGGCTCATTTAGTAAGGGACGTTTTAGAAATCTAAGGCCAGAATTGGAGGTTTTGCATCTTCTTTCTGCAATTCATGACCCCTTCTGCGTGCTCCAGCGCTCAAACACCCGATCCTGACCAGCATCTTTGCCTGGATTTTCCAATGAGAGGTTTACTGTCTTCCCTTAAAAGTGGAAACAGGAAGAAGAAATCAGCTGTGGTTTGCTGTTCCTCAAATCTTGGGGAGGCAGGACCCTCGCAGAGATTTCATCATCTCATTTCTGGCTTAGGTGAGCTATGGGGTAGACACAATTTGCCATCTGTTTCCCGTGGTAGGAGGTACTCTGCTTCAGTCATTCTGTGCTATGGTTATAAGGTGGCTCTGATGTATTCAGATCGATGAACTACACAGTAAAGATAATCTTGTCTAAAGGCAACACAATAAAATATCCTGCAAGATTAATATATGAGATGATGAGAAATCCAATTAGAGCACACATCCTGCCACTTCGACCATTATGGGGACGATCCCCGCACTGAAGTTCTGTACATTACACAGTAACTGTGGGTGGGAGCAGGCCACGCTTGATAAATTTGTTCCAATTCTGGGTTATGGATAGTTCAAGGAAGTAAAGCAGGGACAGACGAAGGCAAAGTTCCCAGATCAGAAAAGAATTAGGAGATCTGTAGGTGTTCAGAGCTGGTAGAATCCAGGTATTCCTTGACAGTGCAGCCATTTGTCTTAGAGACACCAAACCAGAGACGAACAGCGTTACGTAGGTTTGACACTTTTATTAACAAAGAGCCCATGGGGCTCATTCATTAGTACAAAATACAATCATGTTCCTGTATGTTAAACAGCATGGTTGTGTTTTTTTTATTTTATTTTGTCTCTTTTAAACTGTTTCACAGTTATCAAAACAAAGCCCCTGCATATTGAACTTATTATTGTGCAAACAGTAATTATTTTAAGGATCAATTTCTGCACTAAGCCAAGTGTCAGAGAGCAGAATTTAATCTTGTTTTCACCCCTCCTTTGAAGGGTCATGCGTGCTTCCTAAGAAACACATTCTAGTTGTTTGTCTTTTTTGCAGCAAACAATCTAAGGCCACAGTTTATCTGCAAATAATAAAAAACGACTCCAAGATTTTAGGAAAAAGAAAAAAAAAAAAGCACATCTTTACCCTTCATGCTCTTGTTTGCTTGACCATGTTTATACCAGGTAGCACACATCACCTATCAGGTATTACAGTCCGAAAAAAGCACCTAATGTTCTTTAAGCTAATATTTTGAATTATTAACATGCAAGTTAATACATAGCCACATTACTTGTCAAGTAACTATAATGGCATCTGCTTAAGGAAAATATGCTTGTTCCCTTTCCAGGTGATGTGAATGAAAATCCTGCATTGATTGTATGGGCGCGCCATCACTTAAAAAAAAAGGCATGACAGCTACATCTTCAGACTTAAGATAAATACTGATTTTTAGAATGTCTTTTCAAAAACATGTACTCAAATTTTGGTTAAAGCTGCATTTGCTATAGAAAACAATACTTGAAGTTGCAAATGAAAAAAGTGAACTGCAGTTTGGAAACACAATTCTCAATCAGTATGTCTTTTACACTGATGTAAAAGTAACTTGAGGTGAAGTGCTACAAATCAGACAATGTAAGGAAGTCATACTAAAAGAAGACTAAAAATATATATCCGTGTATGCCTGTAGAAAAATCCCTGCTTCTTAAATGAAGACAAGATTTCATAAAAAACCATTTAAATTTTCTTTAAACTGCAGTTATTGATGAAATGAAGGAAATTCAATTACTATTTTTGTAGTTATCAGAAAGTACAATGTTTTACCACATGAAGCACCGGGTTTTAACCCCAAACCCTTCTGTAAGACATATGGAATAGTTCTAGTAGTTCAAAATCCCCTGTAGTTTAAAGACTCAACTGTAAACGTGCATATTGAGAATGCTGTGTTTCTTCTCCTTTAAGTGATCTTTTGATGGTGGCTTACTGATTCCAATTGATGCTTGGCAGGAAGCAAACATTCTACTTTAAATGAAGGCAGCAGAAGGGCCAAGTAAAATGCTGTGCCTTCACTCTTAGCAGCAACAAACTCTGTTCTAAATGACCTGAGGAAGAAAACATTAAAATATTGCACCAAAACAAAATTAAACAGCAAAAACAAACAACGAAACACACTAACAAAAAATAGTATGGATAGCAAATGACGAGTGCAGCCCCTGACAACAGATCTCGAGACAAAAATGCAGGAGTAATGAAAAGCTTTGTGCCATTACCAGAGGATTTTGCTCCCCTGATGTCTGCTTTCACTTCAGTTATAAGCTATGTCTATTCTGGGTATATTTACACCTCTCCCTACGCCTCCTATCTCATTCGCTAACCACACAAACCATTTAGGGTCCCTTTTAGAACCTTGAAGTATACTGGAGCTTTAACAAGACTTTTTTTTGGTCTCAAATCTGACCGTAAGTAAATATCCAAAACAGAGGTAGGCTTATAAAGGCTTCTGAATAAATAAGTATTGTCCATTTTTCTAAGTATACCTGCTGCTGGCAAAAGGATTCTCCCTTGCCAAGCTTCTCCTTATCATGCTATCCATAGGCTTAAGATGCAGAAAAAGAACTCACAGTAGAATAGGCTAGAATAATTCCCTTAAGAAATCCCTTGAAAGAAAGCATAGTGCATAAGCTCTTATCAAAGTTCAATTTTCTTTTACATACTTGTGTCTTTCATTCAGTAAATGGTTGCCTTCATAATATTGCGTAATAGCTATTCTGTCATCCGTGATGTCTTTATGAATGATGAAATAGTACCACTTGGCAGTTGTTAGAAGGGCAGGTTCTCATGAAATACAAAGTTATGCTAGAGCGAAGGCTTCACTCCACATTTTAGTAGTGTTCCTTTCTTGGATGCAGACAGTGCAAAACTGGAGCCCCTCGAACACTGGAATCTTTTGGAAATGTTTTCTTACCCCACATTCTGTTCTACTACGCAAGTTCTACTACAGAAGTTCTCAACATCAACATCATTATGTAAATTCTTCCAGAGCGTTCCAAACAAAATATAAATTATTTTCTCTTCAGAAGAGCCTTACATCTCCTCCTTGTACTTTATGTAGTATATCCACTTTTTAGAAAGCATTCAGTATTTTCAGGTACTTCTCAAGTATCCCAAGCATAGCTGCTCCCACAGTCTCCTCTGTGCAGACTAATCCAGCAGATTCTCTTCCACCACCAAACATGCTCATACCTCCCTCTCCATTTTCCTTTGCCTTTTTTGTACACAAACTTAAGGTTTGAAAAAGAAAACCGTTTCCTTTTTAGCTGCACTATCAGCTTAAGCAGCAGAAAGATTAAGACATTCATCACAATGATGCTCGTTACAAATCCTCTTCAGAGCATGAATGAAACGGGTTGAATTTCTTCTACATCGGTGGGGTGTGGGTCGATCTACAGAGAGAAGAAAAGCAATAATTACTGCCTATTTCTTGCATTTCTGTACGTGAGGTGGTTTTTTGCCATCTGACAATAAAAACACCACCTGCTGTTTATTTTTTTACCTCTGAATAAAGAGGTGGAGGCTGAAACCGGAACTCTTGTATGTAAGCAAAGACAGGACAACACAATTGTTCCTCACAGTCAATTGGTAGTGGATAAGCAGGAACATGTCTGGAGAACTCTTCCTCAGACACTACATCAGCATAATTTGGTGGTGCTGAAACACAAGAGACACTACTGTCAAATTTAGAACTATTCACTCACAGCAAGACAACAGATGTATTACAGTATCCAAGACCATGAAGACTGTACTTATTAAATATTGTACTGTTGTCAAAGTGTATGAAGTGCACTATACTCATAAATCCTGTAACTAAAATTATGGTTTTAGTAAGCTTTGGTGATTCAGCAGGAACACTACAGATGCTTTTCGGGCTACTCCAGCAACAAACCTGTGTTGTATCAAGATATATTCAGTAATGATTAACTTTAAGGTGTCTACCTCCAAAGCAGAATTCCCACAATCAGAAGTTAGTTATTTCAAGATTCAGCTGAAACGGTAAACAGAGACTTAAAAAAAGCTGGAGTTAGGCTATCCTCACCACTCCTTGACTTAGATTTATGTGCCTCGCTTCTCATGAGTCATGTTTTAATGGCCTACATCACCAGTAGTGCCCTTAAACTGGCACTACCATCCTTCTGTTGTAGACAGTACTATGCTGTATTACAAGGAGTTCCATATGTATTACCTTCGGGGTGTTCTGGCATGGTCAATGCCAGCCAGCTCATATCCATACTGAACTGGCTGGTAATGCTGGAGTTTCTGCTTGAAAATCCAATACATGGAATAGTGCCAATCACCAGAGGCATTTCAATCATCAATTTCTTAGCACCAGGAATATGGATATACACCTAGACGACAACCCCCAAATAAAAGAAAAAAAAAAAACACATCATGAGACCCTATTGAATTGCTGCTCCTAGAAGCTGCCCTACTCCCCATGCTGCAGTGTTTAAAAAATGAGGAATTTTCTCATTCCAGGTATGTTTAACTAATACTCTGGCAGCTTTCCTTATTTTCCAGCAACTTCCTTCTTTCTGTACCTTGTCTCTAGATGACATTAAAAAAATACAAAACAGGTTGACAAAAATAATTATGCACTTTATTTTCAGTCCTATCTTCCCATTTCTGAAAAGAATCACTAGACGAACCAACTCAGCTTGAACTACTTCCCCCAATTAGCTCTGCAGATCTAAAACTAAGCTGCTTCTTCCTCAGAAACATTTTTCCATTTTCTCCATTATTCCTATCTTTCCATTTCAGAATCTCTTCATGATCTTCAGTCCCTCACCTACATGGTGTATGGTATTTATTTATATTTATTATTGTTCCCAAATTCAAAATCGAATAGCTGCTCAGCAGAGAAAACACTTCTGTTCCTGACTCAATGTAGTATTCAAGAGTATGTACATTTGTAATAAAACCCCATACTTACAGCTAAGGAATATTCTACTCTAATAATACAGCAGTCAAGTATAGAGGGGGATACAGGTGGGATTTTCAGAGTTTTCCCATTCCAGGTATCTGTACTCCCAGAGGCAATATGGTTTCCTCGGACATTGGCAACCATCTGACGGAAAGTTTTTGTCTTCCCACTGGCCAGGTAAGTTTGCGTTTGGAAAATGGCAGCTTTTGGAACAATCAAACGAGAAGAGCAGTTCTCAATTTCTGCATAGATTGGTATGGCTTCCCCTTAAAGACAGAAAAAGTTCAATGAATAATTTGTATTTACCAATTTTCCTCTGGGAGTATCAAAGCATGTTATGCAGCACGTACATCATCTGCAATGTTATGAGAACAATACTTGTTAGTTTCCTCAAGCTAATTCTTTTTTGCAGAGTGGTATCCAGGCAGAATTATAGCCACCTACTACATTTTATGTATAAACAATGATTCATTTTGAAACATTAAGCATAATATGAACAAGCTATAAAAACTTTATTTGCAAATTACGCGCCAGTCTTCCTTTTATATAGTACTAACTGAATTCCTGAATGCTTTGTTTTATTTCCTCAATGTATCTAATGTTATCAAGATGACAAAGAAGCTGCTAAAGCTCATTCTTATAGAAGTGTAAACCTACAGAAGCAGGACATAAAATCCTGATTACATCCCCAATTAAGTATTTTATCCCAAATAAAGGCATTTTGTTGTTCTTTGTACTCAAATGTATACAGCTTTTCCATAAGATTCCTGACTGACAGGACTTCCTTTCAATCTGTATTCCCAAGGGGAGAGTGAGGGGCAAGGCAAGACTTTTGTTAAAGCAAGTTCATATAGATCTCAATTTACTACCTACTAAATGGAACTCTTCTTTCAACCATAAAGTGTTGGCTTCACAGAGATAAAAAACCCCTATTAGATGTTTAATATTCACATTTTGAAGATAACTACTCTTACCATTACAGTATCCCTTCCTCTCAATTTTGGCACTGAGAGACACTGGCCCAGAGGTGAAAAACCAACAGCCAACCATCTTCTCCTGACTTCTTAGAACAGGTGTCTATAAAATATAGAGTATTTTTCATTTTATGGCATAAAGCTATCAATCACTTGCAGTTTCACGTTACGCATATCAGTCATTGCAATGTAGCTCTACAATCCACTTGATTTGAATCACTGTACTACTCAAACTGGAGTTTTGCCACCATGTAAAATGGAACCAAGGTTTGGCTATCGGAACATATGGCTGTTTTAAAATCCCAGTCCCCATTTAGACCGTATCAACATGGTAACGGAGACCAATGTGCATTTGAATGTAATCTGTCTTCAAAAAAGACTGATTTAGCCAATTTTATTGATGTGACTTTTAAAGGTCTAACGGAGTACTGCGGTATTTATGCCCGTGTTCCTCAGTGCAGAAGAATGCAGAATTAATTTCATCTGCAAGCAACTAATCGTTAAGCAGGTAAACTGTTTTTACCTTTGTATCCTTCGTAAGAAAGAATAAATGTATAGGCACTGGGCTAATGTGGTGCATTTTCGTAACTTGCAAGCCACACAACCCCCCAAAAAATTAGGTTTATGACAAAAATCATCTTAATTATTCATGCAGGAATGTCACATTAGATGACATTTACACTGTGTGTAAAATTTTCATTAGAATAAACTTACAACATACAAGTACACAAGTCAAGGGTCCAAGCCGGGACTGGAGCTACTGAAAATGATTTACTGGGCACTAGCGCCCAGTCAATGTAATTATGAAGTCTAAAATTTGTGTTGTTTTTGGTAGTAGCCTTGGAATCCATTAAGACAGGCACTGCCTACTTTCATGTGCCCCACAGTCCTCTCCTGTGCAAAAACCTATGGTCTACTCTATCCTTGCAGCATCCGGATATGCTGTCTTCATACTCCTAACGTACGTTCTTGAATATAAAGACTACGTTCTGCTTATAGATGTCACTGCAAAAATACTTCTAAGTACTAAGTAAGTTCTCTCTAAAGATTAAAACGTAAGCATATAAAGGGGAAAAAAGCCCTCCTCAAAACCTCTCTTAGCTATGTTCACATCATGATGAGATGTTAAAATTATCCTAGCATTTTAAATAAAATAGAAATTACTCATTCATATTTAAATGAATAACCATTTAGATCCAGTTGCTATCATGAAAGTGCAAGGTATAATTTTATATTATTTTCATAATATGGGTTGAGATAAAAGAATCCAGCTCATTAGCTTCCGTCTTGCCTATTTTCTCATTACTTAATGCCTGATCTTTTTTACTACTCTACAGTATTTCTAGCGATCATTAGAAACTCAATGCTTTAATGTGGCCAGATCTGTCATAAGGAAATAACTGAAAAGATCTCTGAAGCAGCTGCATGCACGCACTTAATGTTAGAAAACGACATGCAAAATGGAAGGATACGTAACATAATGGCCAGAGCATAAATGACAGGCTGGGCATGATTAATACTCTTGTATAATTACTGTTTCTCAACCTACTATTATTGTAGAGTTTAGGACACTGCAGCCCTGTGAATGTAGTTGCTCTGGTAAGAGTAACTACTTTATGCTTGTGCATTATTATTATTAAGCCTTATTTATGCATCTGAAGCCTGCATAACTTTTTGGCAAGAACGTCTCTGCCAGCAGGGATGTAATCAATGGTATTAAAAAAAGCCACTCTGTTTGCTATTCACACAACCTAAGATCATCTATTTATAGAGAAAAGCTTAGGGAGCTTATATGCTTTCAGAAGTCAGAAAATGACACTCCAGAATAACATGGAAGTGGTTATGGCTGGATGTGAATGCTTCTTGAAACGATTTTTTTGCAGCTGGCTGTAAAGGGGGGGAGGAGGAGCGGAGGACCCTCTTACCAATAAAGCTGGCGAGCTGACGTCGATATGGCTAATGACCTGAAGCTCCGTCTGTACACTTTGATCAGGTGCTGCAGGCCTCTCCAGAATTGCTTTCACGTAGTACTGAATACTGCCATACTTCCCAGTAAAAGAGGTCACCAGAGGTCTGAAACAAGCAGTCATAAAAGCATTACCATAAGTTTATAATTCAGTTCCAAACATGAACACTTCCTGTGTACATAAACGTTTACCCATTCCCAGCTCCTACTTTTAGGGCCTTAGGGAAACTGAGGCAAACAAGGCATGTCTGTGGGGTGGTTGACTAAGACAAACACATGAAGCTGACCTATCAGTTTGATATTAAAAAAACACAAGTCAAATTACATTAAGTTCATGTTCCACAACAAGCAGTGTCCAGCTCAAACCCTCCAGGTTGGATTATTTAACTTACTCTTGAGGGAGCTGAAAGCTGAACGGAAATTCATGTCTTCCATCTAGAAGAATTAAGCTTTCCTCACCTGTAGGATAAAAATGAATAGTATGTTTTAGTTATTCCATAAATAGAAGAACAAAGCAGGCGCTGTTATAAATTATTTATGTATAAAACCACCCAGATGTAAGGGACTAGGAGAAGTTTTTATTGATCCCAGTGGGTTCTGGATTGGAGCCCATGCTTTATTTATGCTGCGATGCAGTTTCAATGAAAAAAAAAATCAAGGAAACATGGAGACCTTGAGTTTCAGTTCAGGACTCTGGCCAATTTCTAATCCAAAATGGCTTCTGGAAAGGCGTAAAGTTTCTTTTCCTTTCAGCAGGACAGCGATTAATCTACTTTTTCAGTTAAACTAACTTTTGTGCTAAAGAGCTGCGATTTAAGGTCAGTGTTATGAAACACTATTAATGCACATAGTCTTAATATATTCACGGAGGGCCTACTGTAATACAGTTTTTACAGGCCTGAATTTTGTTTTCCTGCAGCGAAACTGGAGACGCGTTGCGCCCTGACAGAACAAAGTGCCATTTCCCTTTAATTTCTCCATACTGCCATAGCGCTGCAGTGTGCGAGGGACAACGCTGGCAGCCGCAGGGACCGATGCAGCACCGGGCTCGCTCTGCTTCCCTCAGCCGCCGCAAAAGGCGGGCGGCCGCTGCCAGCGCCTTCCAGGGGCGGCTTCCCGGGGGCCGCTGAGCGGGGCGGGAGGGAGGGAGGGAGGGAGCCGCAGGTGCGCGATGCGATTCACGGCAGCGCTGAGCTCCGCCGGCAGCCAACGCGGAGGGTCGGAAGCCGAGAGCTGCAGGCTTCCTTCTGGCTCCCCCTCCGCCTTTCTCAGCCGTTCATACCAAGACCCGAGGGAGCGCTGGATGAAGCCGTAGCGGTCCTCCCCCCGGGGAGCACACGCGAGGGCTGCGGCAGCCAGAGGTCCCCGGCGGGGGGCTGATGCCCCCGCGGGCCGCGCACCGACCCAGGCCTCCCGCCGCTCTCAGCGCCCAGGTCCCATTTCTCCTTTCAAACCCTCAGCCTTCCCCCAGGCCGGGAGAAGCAGACGGGGGCGCCTTCCCGCGGCGGGGGAGCCCTGCGGCCCCGCCGCCCCCCCCCTCCCCGGGGGGAGCAGGGGGGCCCTTGGCCCCGGAGCCCTTCCCCCGCGAAGGAGGCGCCTGTCCCCCCGGTCCCCCCCCCGCCTCACACGGCGGCCTGGCAGGGACCCTCCCCTCAGGCCCGGCCCGCGCCGCCCGCCCGCCCCCCCCGTCCCCCGTCCCCCCCCTCACCTTCGGGCGGGTCCCGCAGGAGGCTCTGCCGGATGTCCAGGTACCGCACCTCCGCCTCCCGCCGCGGCCCCGGCCCCGGCGCTCTCACCGCCACCCCCCAGGTTCCCGCCCCGGGGACAGCGCCCGAGCTCTCGCTCCAGGCGACGCGGGCCCGGCCGGCGGCCTCCAGGCGCAGCCCGCGGAGCGGCAGCGGCCCCGCCAGCTCCAGCAGCACCTGGCCTGACACCGTGTCCCCGCTGCAGTAGCCGCCGCCGCGCCGGGCCTCGTCCTCCAGCACCAGGGCCAGCGTCTTCACCGTCCCGCCGGCCCCGGGGCCCAGGCCCGGCCCGGCCGCCGCCATCGCTCCCCGGCTGCGGGGGAAGCCCGCGGCCGCCGTCGACGGTTGCTTTAAAACCCGCCCGTCTCCGCCAGCGCCTGCAGCGGAAAGTCCCGCCCCCACCCGCTCCTCATTGGTCACCCCTCGGCTACTCGCCCTACTATTCGCCGCGGGCTGCCCCTGGGCCCCCTCCTCATTGGTTCCTCTGCGGGCGCACACTCGGAGTGCGTCACGGTGCGTGATCACCGCGGCGGAGCCAATCGGGTGCGGACGGCCGCGCGTGGACAGCGCCCTGATTGGCAGGGCGGCTGCAGCTGCCTGGTGAGAGGGCCAATGGCGCGGCACAGCTACCACGTGCACAGCCTGTGGATAAACAGGCAGGGAAGGGGCGGGGCGCGGGGGCGGGGCGGGGCGGGCGGGGGCGGGCGGGGGCGGCCATCGCCGCGTACGCCGCCGGGGAGGGCCCGGGCCGAGGGGCGTCGGGGGGGTCCCGGCCGTCGCCGTGCCGCCACCCGGCTGCGGCCGCTGCCTCGGCAGCCCAGCGGACCCCGCGCTGAGGGGAGGCCTTGGGCCCTCGGTGGGCCTCGGTTGCTGTCATGGCGGCTGAGGGAGGGAGCGCCGCGCCGGGGCGTTGCACTCGGGCTGAGCCTCTCCCCGCCGACAGCCGGGCGGGCTCAGGGCGTTAAATGGGGCAAAACAGCGGTGCAGCCGTTCCCCCCTGGTTTGCCTGGGGGTTTCCGTGAGGAGCTCCGTGCTGCCTGCGCGAGGCCCCCTCCCGCCCCGCCGCCCTGGGGACGCGAGGGGGCTCAGGCGGTGAAGGAGCTGCCCCGGACTGCCCCGAGCCCCCGCTCCGCGCACGGGCACGGGGTTTTCCTGCGCTTTGTAAGCCGAGAGGTGCCCTGGTTCAGGGGTTGTGTCTATGAGCCCCCGGTTCGGTGACTGGATAGCTAAATGGCGGCAGAGCTGTGTGCTGTCACACCTGAGCAGTGGGCATAAACCTTTCCGTACAAGTGATCTATTGGTAATACTTGGAAGGTTTAGCCGCTAGAATAAACGCAAAGTTTGCTGTTACTTCCAATTTTTAGAAGTACAAGCTTAGGAAGGCCCCCAGCATCCATCGGGAGAGTGGCGAGCGTGTCTGTCGGTAGGTGGGCACGGCCACATCCAGCAGCCCGGCAGGCGCGGCTCCCACCGCGCTGAGGTCCAGCCAGTAGCCAACCCAATACACGTTACAAAACGAAATGCTCTGCGTATACTGGACAGATACTGACACTAAAGTGTCGTACTTTATGATTGTCTGAGTTGGCAGTAGCGCATCTTCCTGAAGGTGTGCACGGCGAATGATGTGCCAGCATTGCCGTTGGTGACGAAGGAGTCATTTCCCGCTCCAAGTCACCTGCCTGCTTGAAGCTTCTGACACCTGCATCTTCCTGCATTCCTCCATCCCTCTGGAAAACACCAGCCTGGTGTTTCCCAGCTGACTCAGTTAATTACTGAAATTAGCAAAAAATGTCTTCTAGACTCAGAGCCTTGCCTTTGAAAGAACTGACAAGATAATGCCCGGCATCCTCAGAATCCCTGGCATGCCTTTGTGATACCTTGTCCTGTGAAATGGGGGCTCTTATTTAGAATTACTTCTGTGATGAGGAACTTGTCCCTGCCGAGAGTGAGGTAGGCCTTTTGAACACCTTTCGTTGGCTACAAGGTAATGCACTCCTCTGCGTTAATCAATAATAACATGGGAAAAAGTAAAGTGGTTACAGATGGGGTCGATTCTTAGGCTTTATTTGGACCCCTGGGTACGGGTTCCTCAGTTTGTGATGAAGACTTATGTAACTGAAGAAAATAATGCTGTGATGGTTTAAGTATTTAAAGATTTTTTTTTGGATGTTCGTATCTCTTTGTGCTTTTTAAAATAGTTTTTATAGAAACTGCAAATGTTGCATTATAGTTGGGAATTGTGGTGTATAAAGTCATGCCATCTTTGTTATTTTTTAGTTCAATTAAATAAATACAGCTCGAATGTCTAGTTTTTCATAAATCTTTTCCCTATATCCATTTATTTTACATTGGCAAGTATCAGGTTAGCTTTGTAGCCAGCCAACAGAACATGCTTGGATATGTGTACTAAATATTTGCTTATTTGCTAAATTTGCTTCGGTACAATGCGTGTATGCAATTTCTTGCAACTGATTTTTGAAAGTATGATACAGAGGGGAAAAAAAACCCACACCAAAACAAACAAATCCTACACCTCCCTTTTTTTACCTGTATGAATTAGATCCTGTATAAAAGGAATTAATTCTCGGGTGGATATTATGAGACCATTCAGACATTGCCTCCTGTTTATTCTTTGCAAGTGCAAATGAGCTAGATAGGGAAATGAATAAACATGGACAATTGCATATGAAACAAAACATTATACAGAATTAGTGAGAGTTACAAGGCTTGAATAACTTGAACAATTAGCCCATAGAGGACACAATTAATAGGAACAGTCTGTCACAGTCAGATGATACTTGTTCCAGATGTTTGCCCTTTAATACAGTTTTATTCAGCAGGATTCAAAGACCAGAACTTGTTGAAATCACGGAGCAATTGCTTTTCGCATCCACCCATCCTGAGAATACTGTCTTGTGCATGAGGCATTTTAACTGACCAACCCGGTGAAGCTGTAGCATGAATGGTGGAAACCACCGCATCACTATTTTAGTCTCTGAGAAGCCAGAAGGAAGGAACAGAAGAGGAACACTCAGACAGTGTGGGTGTATGTGTGCGACTGGATATTTGGGTGTGGGTGTATGTGTGAAAGAGCAAGAGATATATTAACATGCTTGATTATATTTTCATTTCACTTATTTTGCCATTTTATTCAGGACTATGTAAGAAAGAGCTGCCTGAATAAGATAATTAATGCACAAGCTAGCCTGTAAGAGTAAATAACCAAAGAAAGGTCTCATTTGAGAGGACCCACAAAGCTGTGAACAGCTCTAGCAATAATCACAGACTTTATCTTGAAGGTGAAGAAACTAGGAGAACATCTTCCTACAGCAGCTGGTAATATCCTAGCTCTGCCGGTTAATTTGGAAACGACTGCTGTGGTCAGATCACTGAATTTAGATGTATCTGAAACGACTGCTGTGGTCAGATCACCGAATTTAGATGAATCTGACAGTGTAATTTTCTACATGTAATAATTATTTTTAACTCATTTCAGTGCAGATATTGAGAATAGGCTATCAGGGCTTGAACCTGCCAGAAGAGTTTTTGAAAGTATCGTACAGATTCCAAGTTTCCATGCAGGGAAGGACATCTGGTATATAAATAACCATTTTTGTGGAAGATACAAGATAAGAAATGGTCTTAGCAATAGCAATCTCTGCCAAGAAGGTCTCTATTTTTAAGGGATCCAAGCTGTGACTGGGAAGGAAGTGAAAAACTTGATCAGTGTTTGCTGTCCTCTTCCTGCTTGAAGGGAACTGAGACAGAGCTCTTAATCGTGAGTCAGGCACCAGCAGTAGGAGTTTGCAAACTAAGCCTTTCTGATCTTAATCAATAGCCTGACAGTTTAGAGAACGAGCAGCTATTTCTGCTACTGGAGGAGGACTTTGCAAAGTGTTTATGATAGCTGCTAACAGCTAATTTACAAACTGTGGATTTCTTATTTAGGTTGCTGTACTATAACATCCATTCATGTGACTGTCTTATCCAGTACCAAACACAACGGGCATAAAAACAGTGCCTGAGCTGCAGTAGAGTTCAGAGGAGGAGCCTTGAGATAGGCCCTGCTTGAATGAAGGCCTCACGCAGGCAGTGAACAGTGTGGAAGCCGCCTTCTGCATAGTAGGGAGGATTTGCCCGTGTACCTCGTCCTTTATTTGCAAATAGTTTCAGCTATCTCAGCTTGTCTTACAGATGTTAGAAAGCAATTGGATGAGAGCAATGTTTGCCCCTGAAAGCAGATACTATGGGCTCTTTTTAAGTTCCACAAAAGCCCTCAGAATATAGACTTTTTTTTTGCCAGATATTACTCTTTCTGTGTTTGTTTATGGAGTAAGGACAGGGAGGGATGGCAGGCCGTTTCTTTCCCTAGTTCCTGGCCTTTTACCAGTGAGTTCCTTTATCAGTGCTGTGCCAAGAATGCAGCCCTGGAGCGGAGCGTGAATTCTCCCTGGCGCTCCCAATCAGCACAAGAAGGCGACGAATGGCTATTGGTGACACTTGCTGTCACGTACAGTCTTTTATTGCTTTTATTCTATTACTAGTAATTGAAAGGTCAGCCAAATTTTTCTTAGACAATTAAGTGACTTTACAGATAGGAGATTGCAAGGAGCCAGAGATGCTTTTCCAAAAGCCGCTGTAAATGCAGTGCCCAGCTAGTCTGATGTCACTACTGCCAAGGCGTAAAACACCAGTGAGCATATTTTTAAGAATCGTGCCATACATGGTACACTGAGAAAAGCAAATACTGAGATACTGGCCCAGGAATCTCAAGGTGTACATTTTATCTTGGCAGGTTTGTTCACACAGCCCGTCAGACAAAGCGCAATTGTCTTGAAGACCAAAGGACCAATCTTAATACAAGGTTATGTCTGGAAATGGAGAATCACAAATGACAGTAGGACTGCCAGTGTAGGAAATCTGGGGCAGAGTAGGGACAGAGTAGGTTTCACTAGGTTGATGACTGAGAAGCGAAGTGTCAAGGCTCATGCACCAAGTGCCTGGTTCATACAGCTGCCTCCTACCCTGTGCTTATCTTCTGAGGGGTGGGAGAGGTGCGTCTCGTCCCTGGGTCGAGAGGCTGGGGTAGAGGAAAAGGTTGTGGTGGAAACTGCAAGGGGTCCTTTCTACTTTCAGTGGCAGCGCGGTGCCAGGACTTTCCCCCTCACCTCCAGATGAAGGATCTTGTGAGGCGGCAGCAGCGAGCCTGCTCACTGGGAAAGGGTCCCCATACCAGTTCCTAGCCCAGCGTGCTGGGATTGCATCCCAGCACATGATGGACCATCGTGTTGTTTCATGCACTAGTAAAGAAAACACTCGAGTGACCTGTTGTTTGCTTGAATATTTATACAGTGAATCAGATTGCAGGATCTGTTACAGCTAGTTCCCTTAGATAAAAGTGATCAAAATCCAGCACTCAGTTGGGCGGCAGAGGACTGCTTGAGGGTGGCTTTGGCTGTTTACAGCTACTACAGGCTTTGCAAGGAGCGTGAGTAGAGAAAAATGGATGTGGTTAGAACATCCCTTCATCCTGGTGTCCCCTGAGGACAGACAGATTTATTGGCATTAGTGGCGCCTGCACAATTAAAGTGGCCTTCTGGAAGTGCTCCTCTGGAGGAAGAGCTTCCTACAATTGTAACGTGTACCCCTCTGCATTTCAGTGACTCTGACTTCAAAGCAAGGTGGTCAGAAATATTCCTATAAATATCTGACAAAGAGGGAGGATACAAATTTCTGTTGTTGAATCAACTCTGAAACAGCAGCTGCATTATTCATGTGTGGATCGTGGTTTGGTGTTCCAGCTCAAGGGAACAAATAGCCAGAAAAGGAAAGGGGAATTAACTCATTTGGGTTCTCACTTATGTGCTGCTTTCGCTGGTTCCTACTATGGGCTGTAATTTGAGGGTTTTGAGGGCTTTATAAAGTGCCTTTTTTTAAATTTAAACTGAAAAAGTTTGAACTTAAGATGAACCCAAATCTCATACCAGAAAACCTCACCCTGAAGGGAAGTGCATGCCTGGATCTGAACTAGAGCATTCCTGTAAACAGGAATGTGTGCCTTGTGGTGACTCTTCAGCCTTACCAGTTCACACCAAGCAATGACGTGGGATCATATCTCTGAGAAAATACAGATGGCGTGTCCCAAATCATTGTAAGCGTAGTTCCAAGTGTGCTATTTGCTGGACAGCATCTGGTAGAAGAAGTCACCCTCCCGCTGTGTATGGCTCTTGCCATGGTTCAGCAACACCGCAATTAACAGAGGTAGAAGTACTCCATGTTAAGTGTGTCTTTTTTTTTTTCTCAACACCATTTCGGATGGCTGCTGTTGTTGCCCAGGCTTAGGAAAGATGTTATTTACTTCAGCAGAAACTGGAGATAGATAATGGAATGCTTTATGCCGAAAGGGAATGTAGAGTAAGAGCTACGATGGATGGAAAGTGGAATCAGCAGCCTGAGATAACATGAGTGGTTGGCAGGACAGGGAGCGGTCTGGGATCGCAGTCAAGCTCTGCTGACAGGAATGCGTGCTTTAACTTAGAACAGTGTTAATTGGCTTTTGCTGCTATTTCAGCACGATTTGCAATAGACACAGAATGGTTCTGTCCTTAAAAAGATGAGTGTGTTGTGAGGTACTTATGCTTGATGTCAGATTATTGGATGTTATGAGAAAGGATGATGTTAGGGAAGTTGTACAAATGCATTCAGATACTCCATCCCTTACGCCTGGAGCAGTGGAAGTTGCTCCATGACATGGAGCCCTTTCCCTTGTAACACCGAGGGAGGGTTTGGAGTCTCATAGTAACTGCCCAGAGTTAAGTCCATCTAGCCAAGCTTACGCAGTATCACAAGTTGCTAAGTTTTCCTTGCGTGCTTTTGCTCAAGCTTAAGGGCCCAGCCAGTATTTCAGTCATCATATAGTTGCACAGGAGGGGAGCAAATGAAAGCAGGGCACCACCACTGGTAAGGTGTGTGGAGGTGGGATCTCCTCACATGGTCCCATCAAAAAATCGACCCTGGATGGCAGAAGGTGACAGAAAAGCAAGCATATCCCAAAATGACCCAGCTCCTTAACAACCTTTCCCTAAAATCTGTTGGCCAGGATAACCTTGGACCTTTAAGCAAAGGCATGTCATCAGGTCAACCAAGGATATTCTTCATGTCACAAGAGAGGACATCGAGCTCCTGCCTCCAGTGGTTTGGAGGAAGGTAGAACACCCCCAGCGATGGAAGCTGACTGACAAACCTAGGGGGAAAAATCCTCTTACATTTACCGGTAACCAGCTGATGCTGCAAGGCATGAAATCTGATTATAATTATTGTCTTAGCGTAGAGCTGCACCTTTTATGAGCATGTCCCATTATGGAAGGGAATCTGAATCTCTCTCAAATCATTTCATAGGCCCTGGGGAGACCAAGATGATTTGAGTCACATCTTTCTCCCCCTTCATGTGTGTACAAGCAAAGACTCTCACAAACAGTGGATCAGAGCACGCACCCTAGGAAGATCCTGAATCTTGCCATATAGGTGCCAGAACATGGCAACACCATTGTTCTTTCTAGCCATCTCTGGTTTTTATTCGTCTTGCTTCAAGGAAGTAGTGTCTTAATTCAAGGTAGAGATTATTAGTTTCTAAATAGTAAGTTACTATGTTTTGCTACTTTGTATGAGGTCAAATCATTCACATTACTGAATTTTTCTAGGTATCTATCAAGTTATCATGCTCCCAAACCTTTCCTTTGATATGCTGAAGAAGTTGAGTCTTTTATGCCTCGTATCACAATACCCATTTACCCAGACCTGGGAGTCTGTGTTTAAACTTTCCCCGGTGTTTTTTTAAAACCATTAGTGGGTTAACCACATTTAAAAATATTTAAATATTTCTTGAGACGTTTCTCAGTAACCAGTTCAAGCTGTGATTAAAACAGAAATGAAAAACCTGGGCTGACAATAGCTTGTTAAGCCTGTATTTCCTTTTAAAATAAAGTACACAAATTGTTCTTAAATGTAAGAAAAGGTTGGGACTTTCTATAATTTCAGTTACCGCATGTGTGTTACAGACATGCATATATATGCATGTATACATATATGCATAAATATATATGCATAAAAGAAAAAGAGAACGCACATAAAGCTCACTTGCTATGGTAACTGTTGTTGTGGAAGGCAATAATGGTCAGCTAGCCGTGAAAAGCGTGGGAGATAAGAACACACTATTAATACTGTTCATTTTTAGACGTGTTCACAATGAGGCTCCTATTTTGACACTTTCTTCTGAAATATGAAGTATTAGGCATTATCAGAGCCAGGATACAGGGCTAGATGGACTTTTAACTGCCTGCTGTTGTGATTCTTATCTTCCTCTATGGGGTGAATTAGAATTCTTTGGATCAATGAATGTACACAGTCTTTTCTTGTATCAGAATAACATTACACATCCTCTTGTCATTATAACACACCAGAAGATTATTTTCAATGATAATGACAAGACCATGTCAATCATAGGACTTTTACAGTGGGAATTTGCTTCTTATTACATCTTTCATGTGGCAAATTTCCCCTTTTTTCTTCTTGAATTGCCACTCAGAAGCTGGTAGCAAAATGTTCGGAATTTAAAACAGAGAAAAAGAAAACCGTTCACTTCTGCTCCCACCAATGCTCTAAGTTATACAGCATTAACTTCTGTGCATCCACGATTATAAAAATGGCATAGGCAGAGCCTACATTTTGTTCTGCTTAAATATCTGTACAGATCACAGCTTCTCCCTGATAGACACTATTGTTGGAAAAACATTAGTATGCGCTACCTGTATTTTTCCGTGTTCAAAGGAAGCAATCACAGAGCACTTCATTTATTTTACTAAGAGCTCAGTAAATGCTGCTCTGTTGCCATTCTGCAAAGAATATATTTTCGTGTAGAGGCATTATCATTAACAGATTCTTTTCAAATTCCAGGAAGAGTGTCATATTTTTATTTGGCATAATGAAGTCTGAGCACTTACAAAATTTGATTGTTTTAAGGCCTTTAATTTCCTCCACACTTTGTTTTTTTAGTTAATTAAATTCACTGGAAGGCTCTTCTGTGTAGACAAGTTATTTTAGGCCCAATGTTAGATCTTGGGCTCGGTGTGTAACTGATGAAGACACTGACTATTGGTGTCCACAAGATCTGAAAAACGTAGAAATGGATTACAGAAGATGCCAACGGTAAAACAACTGCCCCAGGAAGTTAACTTATAAAGAGCAAAGATTTAGCTCCAGTGTCGATGGAGCAACTAACTTGAGGTGGCTGAAGTTAGGCAATCTGGATCCTCTTAGTGTCTTTGGTGAGAAAGGAGCATTTTCAGATACATCTTAGACACTGCCATGGATTTAGAGGTCAATCTCACTCTGAAATTTTAGGAAGTTTGGAAAATTCACATTTTCCAATATAAGGGAAAAGAGCATAAGGCTTCCTGAAAGTCAGTAGGATTTAGGTTCCGAAGTTGGGAAGATGCTTTAGAAGTGGGGCTGGTTATCACCTTGATCTGGCACATTTTCTTTATCTTTGTTTTGGTCATTCTGTGCGTTTTTGCTTGGGACTATTTGTCCTTCTAATAAATAACCAATTTAAAATTCATTATAATTGATTAGTCTCTTCTAAGTGTTCAGTTTTCATACTTTGCTGATCTGTAAAACTTCCCAAGAAAAATGGTGTCATAGCTGCAACGTTCTGCACCTTGACATTAAGTGTATATTTCACTCATGGCCAATTTAAAAATCAAAATAGAAACTGTATAATAATCTCCCTTTACAGTTTGGGTTATGAGAAGCTGAGAATTCCCTTAGGCTTGATTGATAAAACATGGCATTTATCCTATTCCTCGGATGATGTTCAGCAAACTTTATGACAGAGGGAAACAGCTGGTAAAGTGGGTTCATGGAAAGGTGAAGGTAATATAGACATAAAAAACAAGAGGATAATGATTTTAAAAGGGATAATAGTTGTAATAACACCATTAACCTTTTGCTTCAAATTATTGAATGTGTGGTCTCTTCAGCAGGCTAATCAAAGGTTTGCATTAACTGCAATGCAAGAGGAAGTGGCAATATACAACCTGAGGTGATTTTTTTCCCTCTTCCAATTATTCACTAGCAAACCCTTACCAAAAAAAAAAAAAAAAAGAAAAAGAGAAAAAAACCCGACCCTTTGGCTGTTGAAGACCCCTTCCAATTTTGAAATAAAGCTGACTTGCTTTCAGAAGAAACAAACTCCTGCTCCCTTCCTGCTTTGTAAGAGATGGATTTTGCCAGGGAAAAAATAAATTAATAATAGTAATATTAATAGTAGTTGTAATAATAATAATTTTTTATAGATGCATAGAAATGAAAGTCAGAGATGTAAACAAATAGCGAAGTGTCACAGGGCAGACTGTCAGTAAGAGCTGTTTGGTGGAACCACATGGAGGGAGATCATCAGCAGAGGCTCACCTGGAAGGGCAGGTATAGACACCTCTTCATAAACAGCGTAGGCACGTCACTGCAGAGGTCTGATGGCTCACTTGGGATGTGCAAAGATCTGTGCTACTCTGTCTAGGTCACTTGTGGTATCTAAACAGCTAATTTCGCCTGGATCAGGGAGAAAACGGCTGTTTTTGCTTTCATGTTCCATGCACACAGGGCTGACTAGCAGAGCCAGACGATGCTTTGACAGTTATTCACCTGCTAAAAGGCAAATGCATTGATGGTGGAAAATTGCCATAGCTGATGGAGAAGCTTATGGTGACTTGGTGGAATTGTTCAGAGATTTGTCTGATTAGACAAATCTGCTCCGTCATACAATTCTGCAGGTGGCGATCCTTATTGTTCATGTAAAGCATCTATCCAAGGTGCACATCAGAGCACCTTCAGTTGGAAAACTCCCTTCTGTATGCAGTCAGCAGAGAGAGAACCACCTGAGTTAGACAACCAAAGCAAGATTGTCTGTCTGGCTTGCAATGTGTCGTGTCAATCTGGTATGAAAGGAATAAGTGTAAAAGGAAGTTTGCAGCATTCCTCACTGACAAAACCCCATACCATTAACAGCCCCATTCTGAGGAATCAGAAGACGGCGAAAGACTTCAGAAGCAGCGTGCCTTGAATTTGAATTAGCCAGATTGAATTTAAAATCAACAAGCTGAAAGAGCCTGAGATAAGAAGTCAGAACATTCAGAGGAAATGAGAACTGTTCCGGGAACTAAAGGTGAGAGAAACACTAAGTCACATTAAAAATATTCAGCAAGAAAAAGGGACACCTTTTCTTTTTCTGGACACCTTTTCTTAGAAGTCGTCTATAATCAGTAACCTTTCCCAGTCACTTTCCCAGGCTGTTTTTAGTAGCTGAATCCTTTGTTTCAAAACCACCCATTGATTCAGTACCCTAAGTGAGGAGTAATTAAGGTGGATAGAAATCTTGCCTGCTGTATGGATGTATGAGGTGTAGTGGCAGAAAGGGGAGTGAATTTTTGCAAAAGATAGCTCACGCAACACATGTGAGTCTGCTGTAGTGTATCATTAAATACATATTGTGTATGTAGATGTGCAGCTCTATTCATCTTTCTATCTATTGATATATTTATTTCTACATACACACATGCTGATGTACATATGTGTGTGTTCGTGAAAGATAATGAACTGTTTAGGCAGTACTTTGTCAGAATATCATTTAAAGAGTTACATCCTTTTAATGCACAGTAGTTTAAGCAAACTCCAAGGTTCTTACTTGGCAATAAACCCATTAAATCATCTTAAATACCATGTCATAATGACAATTTGATGCCACCAGATGTGGCACTAGGGATTTTTTTTTTTTTAAAATGCTTTCCTGGAGATACAGCTTCCTGAATTTTAAATTCTTTAGCCTGTTTGCACAGCTGTTAGATCACAGAGCTCTGCCATCTTTTTGCCTTGCATCAGTTATTCACTAAATCATGTGTGGCATGACTACAAACTCACTGCATCTAAAACATTTAGGCTCATATCCACTTCACCCACGTAAAGGCTGAATAGTTGGGCTGTATGGGAGAGGGTGTATGAGTGTTAAAATCCAAAAGCAGTATCCATTCTAGCTGTGGAGCTCCCTCATGGGGAGATTTGAGAGATGCAGTCAGAAGATTATCCTTAGCATGCCACTTTTCAGTGGCTACTTAGCATCCTGGACCTGGGAAAAATACAGATGCCTGGCCACTTTCCTGGCTTTTCTTACCTTGTTAGCCAAAAAGGCAACGAGATCGGTAGTACAGCACCACTGCTACATGAGGGAAACTTGGGAGAGGGACAGGTTAGCAGGATACAACAAGAGTCAAAAAAAAAAAAACCCTCTCACAAAGGAATATTATTTCATGCAGTGTGTATTGAAGTAGTGGAGCAAGCCAGGGGAGGCGGTGGAAAAACTCAATAGGCCAATGACAGAAATATGTTAAATGCGGAGCAAAATGAGTAGAGGAAAGATGCTTTCCTGGCCCTGAAACACAGTGGTCCAGAAGCAACCCCCTGATCCAAGAAGTCCCTAATTTCTGGTTGACAAAAACCAGGAGACCATCTCATGAGCAGGCTGTCCATGTACCTGACCAGCAGCACTGGTTCAGTCAAAGAGGGGACACTGGGCCTTTGCTCTGATCCAGTATGGGGGGACCGTGTCAGGCTTTTTGTCACGCTGTGAGTTTGTATGGGTGAGTGCACTGTGATCTGAGGTGACAAATGTGGCTGCTCTCCCCCTCAGACCTTGTGTTAGATGTGCCTTTTACCCTAAAAAAGGCAGCAGGCATGTGAGAGATGTATGTCGGCAAGGATTTGAAACAAGGTCGTGAACTTTATGCAATTCGAATGTGCAAATAAGTGTGATCACATCCGAGGCACAAGCACCAGTGGTGGGATTTGGAGCTGCCCTTGGGTAGGTCAGAAATCGCGGTCTGTGACCCCTGGGGATCGCTCTGGACCTCTCCCAAGGGTCAGGAAAATCGGTACAAGACACCGAAAACCTGCATGTCTGTAGGTGACAAACAGCCCCCTGACCTCAGCCTGAACGTGAGCCGGTGTTATTGCAGTACCGAGCTCTCATCAGTGCCAAAGGATTATTCAATCCTGATTCAATGTGAATTAGAAATACTCTTAAAAAGGCTGATTCAAAGCCCCGTGGAAAGATTACCGCTGCCTTGCATGGAGTCGTGGGTAAATTTGCTGTTTGGCTCTGGGGCTGACACATGAACGTTTGAGCAGCTCTGTATTGAAGAGGGCATGAAATGCTGTTTAGATTACCCTCCAGTGAAGTGTAATGTTTGATAACATCAGTAAATACAAAACAGAAACAAAATGACAACAGCATTTGAGCATCTTGTGATAGCAAATGAGGTGGAAAAGTTAAATGAATATAGAAGAGGATCCCCAGAAGTTGGATCGCAGCACAATGCTGGTAGGAGCCCGGTTGTTACCATACTGATATCAACATGTGGAGCTCTAAATCTTTTTGGATCGTGGCTGAACAGAGAGATTTGCTCGTAGCTGCCTTTTCTCTTATTCATATTGTATAGGCTGTCCTCCTCTCCTACCAGCAAACAAATAAAAACTGTGCCAGCTATAGCGGCAGTTTACATGGAAAAACAATGAAGCAATTTCAGGAAAGTATTAGATGTAATTTTGGCTTTTTTTTGCTGTCACTTAGCAGCCAGGAAGAGGAGATGCACTGATGTGCAGAGATGGGTGTGTATTATGCAAACTCATATCACAATCTCATTGACTGTTCGTGGACCCCCATATCTCTCTCTTTCCATCTGTTGTTTTAAGACTAAGTTGTTTGGAGGATGTCCAAATTCCTTTCCCTTCCCCAACTTGGGTGAAGTACCTGCCTGCCTTAGGCTCCTTACATAAACACAGAGAGACAGGCTTCTCCAAAGAACATGATGTGCCGGGGATGCTCCTTTCTCTCCCTCTCCCCTTTCTCTCCTTCCATCCTCTTCCCCTGACTGCGCAGGGGTTTTACAGGGCGCTTGGATGCATCATCCCAGTCAAAATCTTGAGTCGGATGGGGTGAATGTGGGCTATGTTGCTGTCTTCAGCTGGTCATGGTTCAGAATTAAGATAACACAGGCTGTGAGGAGTGCAAGTGTGTGGTCCACTGGCTGCCCGTGGCCCAGGAGTGGGCAGCAGCAGCAGAAGCTGCCATGTCTCGGTTTAGGCAGGAGCTCATGGCTGATGCAATATTTCAAGAGATAACAAGGGAATGTCAAGCTTATCCAAGAAAATAGAAGTGACACAGAAGATAAATAAGCAAAGCATATAAAACATAAACTCAATCCTATTAAAATTAAGTATGTTTTAATTTCTGAAAAGAATGACATTTTGGTGTTAGATTTACCGAACAGAAAAAGATTACATGCATCGTTAAAAGAAAATGTTTTCAAGGGCCCTTTTAAAAAATTGTATCCATGTTTGCAATTGCCATGTGCAAAATATAAAAATCAGAGAAGGAAAAAAAACCCCTCAGCAAGCAGTGGAAATAGCTCATTTTGTGAATTATAGGAAAAAATATACCATCTGTGATTTAGTGTAGTTCCCAAGATCCCATCTGTGATCGAAGCACAGTCCTCGTTGAAGGCTGAATCCCTGAGCTGTTCCATATGATAAGATATTTCTCTTGGAGGACGCTTGGGCTAATAGGTTTGTTTTTCTGGAATATAGCTTTTCTAGATGAGATAGAGAAACCTAGAGGTCCAATTTTGTCTCCAGTGGCTGACTGCAGCTGATGTCAGGAGAAGCAGGAGTGAAAGGAGGTCAAAGATCTAACCACCTTTTCCTTCAAAATTTCTATACTACTTTTTATCAGGTCAGGTTGTTGGGTCTAAGAGGGCCAGACGGTGATTTCATGATCTCTAGTGTCAGCCGTTGTGGTCATCGGACTCCTTGCACGAGGAGGGCTCACCGTGCAGGTGCAGCTGCACCACAGAAGCTCCATTTCCTTTTGTTACTGCTATTAATTTTTCAGCAGAGTAGAGCGAGAGAGACATCCCTCGAACTGGTGGCAGGCCTCTAATGCAAATGCTCTTCTACCGTCTTTTGATGCCTTTATATAGGGTGTCACTGTGATCTTAGTCTTAGTCCAAAGGTGGCCTTTAGCTGTATCAGGTATTTATTTATACAAATGCAACATATTTCATTCCAATCCTCTACTAATTATACGCACATGTACAGACTGGCACGATTTCAGTTACCACTGAAATTTATATTTGAATAATAAATACATTCACCTGTTTAATATATGTTTATATTTTCTGCTGTATATAATTACATGCTGATTATACAATTATAGAAAATACTTACATATTTTGCACAATTATGCTATTACTGAAATAATGCCTGCAATAGAACTGCTTGTGTGCGTGTGTATGCACACGTTTAGGAAAATACAGCCATGGTTTGTTGTTTCAGAGTTGTCCAGAGCTTGCGCAGCTCCATCTTGAGTGAGGTGTACTGCTTGCACAGACGGTGATATACCGCAGGAGCGTGTGGGTTATTACTTTTATCACCTGTGGGTGAATTTAGCTCTTATTACAAAATGGTTTCGGCTTTATTATAAAACACCTGCAATAAGGAAGTTCATCCAACCTGATTTCGTGTTCGGCTGGCTCGGCTCCCTGTGCCCCTCGGCTCTGATGCACGATGTGAGGTGCACACGGGCTGGGGGTGCAGCTGCCCAAACGGACACCCCGGAGCCACCGTCCCTCTTACACTGGACTGTGGGGGCTGGGCTACCGAGCCCCAGTCTGTGCTTGCCTCTGCCGGGTTTAGGACAGGCGTTTCACTGTGCCTACACGGCCTCAGAGGACTTCAGGCGTCCTGGCAGGCTGTGCTGCCCGCCACCGTGTGAGCGTGCGAGGGATGGGGCAGATTCGTGTCACGGCATGCGGTGTCGGATGGGAGAGTACAACTGCAGCTGGCTCTCGTACAGCCCTCTGGTCTGGGTGCTCTCATGCTTGGGGGGCGTTCCTAGTCACCAGCTTAATACAGATGAATAAACAAACAAGTAGCAGCCATTGATAGCATCGGCATCTGTGTTTGTACTGATGGCGAGCGAAACGATTCACCCAAGCTAACACAACAAAGCAGCGTCAGAGCTGGGAGCGGGACGCCTGCCTCCCACCTGCCTTTCCCAGCATCAGCCAGCTGCCTGCATGGCACCGCGAGGCAGAAAAAAACTGCTCTTCAATGGGATAAATACAGCTGGCTTTGCCTCTTCCATACTGTACAGGTCGTGCAGCCAAAGGGTTAAAAAGAAATGACTGCGTTCGGCATGCTCTGCGGAGTGCTCGAAGTCTGAACACGAATGACCAAATTGCTTCTTACTTTTTAAATTAAGCCCTCTGTCTGTACGCACGCAGCTAACACTGCTGTTCCATTAAATAAAAGAATTTGTTCCCACTCTTATTTTTAATAGGGTAAGACCCTGCCGTTCCATCTCACAACTTTACCGACATGAGATCTTATTAAAAGCAATCCTCCCCCTCACCTCCTTGAAATCTGAGCTTCTGATAGCTTCATCCACATTGTGTTTATTTTATATACACAGCTCTGCAGCTGCTGCTTCCTTCTTCTCCGATAAATGACAGCATAACTGTTGCATCCACTAAAAAAAGTAAATAAAATTAAATGGAGAAGAACAATACATCTCTGGCAGAGAATAATAACTCTTTTAAGGCACGTATCTAAATTGTACAGCCTGATCTTAATTGTAAGGATAATTCTTTGTTATTTGAAGCAACTTGGAACGCGACAGCAAACGCGCGCTCTTGGCAGTACATCCAGAGAGATTTGTGTGGAAACAAAGGGGAGAATTCTCCTGAACTGAAAGGAGATTGAAGCGTCTTTATTAGGTTAATAGGGCTAGCGTCTGTGATGAGAAAGAGTGGAAGAATATGCTACGATCTGTTGGTCGCTTGGTTTGGAGGGGTTTTAAGCACAGGCAGTGCTGGATGAGGCCCTGCGTGGGTGTTGTACGGGTGAGCGTTAGTTGGCAGTGAGGAGCTCCTTGACCAGCCAACCTCCACCCCCTGCGTCTTGCTCCCCAGGGAGGCCCGAGAGCAGGAGCTTTCCCCTGTCCCCCCAGCCCGTGAGCCAGACTGGTCTCACGCTGCACTGGTGCCGCTGACGTGTGGCCCCATCCAGGCTCCAGGCCAGCGCCTTTCTGTTATCATCTCTCTCTGTTTCATTCTCTTTGGCATCGCACATGAAGCCAATGCCAACGGTGGAGGCCAGCACCAGTGTGCTGGTAGTTACTGGTGCTGTTTAGCCATGGCTGTGGGGCTGGGGTACAATTTCAAGATATCTACTCAGCCCTTAGACAGAAGTCCTCTTGATTTTGCCTGGAATTTGTCTGAGGAGCTGGGAAACGATATTAAAGCAGAACAAAGCGAGAGAGAGTAACGCGAACTCAAACTACTGCATTAGGGGAAGACAATATTTGTGGTAGCATCAGAAACTGGAACTGCTTTTGAGAATCATCCAGCTCTTTATGGAATTAGGAGAACCTGTGCAGATGCGTGATCAGCTCTTCTAACGTCTTGGCTAATTCAGAAGCTGCATCGCTGAGATTTTAGGGGAAAGCAAGTTTCTCTCCTGATTGGTGGCTGGGGGAAAAAAAAGAGGACCTGGTAGAGTGATTTGTTGGAGGAAAGGAGAAGAAATACTTCCAGGCAATTAAACACTGCCCTTGGTGAGGAGGTAGGAAAGGATGAGAGGACATAAAAATAATCCAGGTGATGACTTCAAAAATGTAGAAATCTTTTATTTGAAGGACAGAGATAAAGCTACAAAAGGTGGGAAGTGCATTGTCTGTTTTGAAAGTAGCAAAGAAAGACCTTGGGAAAGATCAGGCTGGGCAGGAGCGCTGCTGCTCTGAGGGAGTAGCAACAGTTGACAGTAAGCCAAGGTGGTCGCCTTATCAAAAGGATGAAGGAATAATGGCTATAAAAGGAGTGAAAAAGGTTTCCAGAACAGGTGAAGTAGCACTAGTGGGAGATTTACCCTGGATGTTATCTGGGAGATGTCTGGAGGAAGAGGTGAAGAAGGGCATCAGCTCAGGAAGGCCCGCGGCGTGGCTGTTTGTACGCTGCACAGCAGGACACAGCCTTTCTGCTCTTCTGGCTGTAGAGCCGGTGTTCACCGTCTCTGCCTTTACTGCTCTGTAAGCGATGCCCTGCCATCGGTGCAGCACCGCAGCCTGCGCAGGCGTCCCTGGGAAGATGCTGTGGGGACCAAGCTCTCTGCAGAGGGGCCCACATGCCAGGAGGGAGGGCATTTGTAGCTCCCCATGGATAACCTGAGTGTTGAGAGCAATCTCAAGCCTTCTGTGCATCGTGTTTACCATGTAAGCAGTGGCCGTTTACCCTTGTACCTAAATAGATAGCAGCAAGTTGTTTACCGTGGCCCCAGCCTGCTTTCCTGCAAGCAGGGCACTCGCTGGGCTGGGTGCTGCCTGCAGGCCAGGTTTGGGAGAAGGTGGGGTGAAACCTCAGCTTCCAGGAGAGGAGGAGGAGGATGCTCTGGACCATGCTCACGTACCTGCTCTGCAAGGCAGGCTGAGGCTGGCTGTGGGTTACTATTCCAGCATAGCCTCGGGGATAAATAAAAGGAGCCACGTTCTCATGAATGCTGGCCTTCGTACCAGCTCCAGGTGTCGGCAGGGAAAAGGGCAGCTCCTCGTCCTCAGCCAACCCCAGAGGAGAGTCTGAGGCACCTGCACAGCTCCCTGACACTGTTTCAAGGAGGAGTCCATTTTGCTGCGCTGGACCATTTTCTCTCTGCTCTGTCGCGGCGTGGCTGTGAGTACCACAGCATCGCTCAGCTCCCCTTGGGCCAGCAAATTCCAGGCACGAACTGAGGACAACATCTGGCCCTTTGAAATGATCCAAGAAGTACCAGACACAGCCTGGTATGAGAGGCAGGAGGAACATATAAACCTGAAGCAGCACCCTCATTTTCTGATGCTGCAGTTCGGTAAATATCAACAAGGGTCATTGCTGGATCTGTTTTTGTCTTTTAATCGGGAGGAAGATTTACAGCTTTCGGAGTATCTGGCCTAGCCATTATCATACAGATGCTCCTCGCATATGCTCCAACTTGAGGCAAAACACAAAGTAGTTTGATATTAATATAAGCTAGAGCACATCATGAAATGATCACATAACCAGAGATTTATCCTTTGGTGAAGGCGAGAATTTGTCTGCGAACTGATCAGGTTTTTCTCTGTGGACTAAACAGTGAATTAGGACCAACGAGATGGCGAGGACACGGTGAGCAAAAACTCTTGCCCTGTGAATGAGGGCAATAAATGAGGTTTTCATTTAGTTGCATAAACTCTTTAACCTTTCTTGCTGCAAAGTGCCATCTAGTGTTCACAGCCATGCCTGCCGGTCCCTCGCCCGCCAGAAATGGTAGCGTCAGGCTGCAAACAGCTTAAAAAGACTGAAGGGAAGGCAGACAAGCAAGCAAACTTTAATTGTTAATAACTAGATGTTATTGGTCTTTAATACATGACTGTAGTAACTTAGGCAAACGAAGCTGCTTTATTATGTGATGGATTAGATGTTTCACCTGGCTTCAAAAATTAACCTGGACCTCAGAAAGCAAAGCGGAGACCATGCTGAAGGAGCACGTTGTCGGGAAAGCAATTGTGGAATTTCATGCACAAAATATATGCCCAATGATGTGTCAAATTTGCATGTGTAGCGAGCATCGTGGCATTATTAATGTTGTTTGTGTTGCAGCGGTGCTTCTGTGTGCTCATGAGGGAAGTGGAACCGGGCACCGTACACTCGGAGCCCTGCAAGATGGTCCCTTCCTCGCAAGTTTGCAAGCCAGGTGCAGCGAGCAGGTGATTCAGGAACAGGAGAGCACCTTAATGACCATCACCCACTGTGTAGGTGCATGCAAGTCAATTGTGCATGCAAATTAGTCATGCAATAGCCTAAAATCAGACCCAGCAAAGACACAGTTTAGCATCTAAAGTGCAAGAATCAGGGAGGGATGATCCGCAAGAACACTTAGAAATTGGAGGCGGAGGGGAGGTTAAAAAGTGCACAAAAATAACTCTGCATCCAGATTTGTATCTGGGGCATCTTTCGCACTGGGCTGGGGCTGTCCTGATTGGCTTGGAAATCTCCCTGCCACATCTGATCACCCCTGAAACCACCCCGAGCACAGACCTCAAACACAAAGGTTGTTATTATTATTTGTTGTTATCTGCAAAGTGCTGACAGCACTTAGAAGTGCCAGAGGATTCATGCCTTAGGTTTTGCTCTTGCATCGGCCAGGAGCAGAGTCTAATTAGCCCAAACAATGTCCATGATAGAGAACAGCCCTACTGACAGGGAGCAAATTAGGTCTCTGACCTAGCAAAGCATTTAACCATGTGCCACATTTTTTAGTACGTGTATCTCTGGATTAAGACCTGGATGACATAACCTTTTGCTGCCTCTAATTTTTTTGATTGCAGTATGAAGCACAGCTCAGCTTGCTGGCTCAGAAATCCCTGTGTACGGTATTAATATGCTTTCTGAACTGTCTCCTTGTGCCTGGACAAAACACCAGGGTTTCCTCCTAAACGGAAGGATCTTTCCCATCTACCTTTCTAGATGCCTCCTTTCTGTTTGCTTCTTTGTGATCTGCTGAATTTCTCTTGCGTTCCTTGTCTCACCTCGGTGATAAATGACAAAGCAAATACAATAGCAATGAAGAACCCGGAAGGCTGCACAAACTATAGGGGATGCTGAGAAATAGCCAGTTTTATCTTCCTGGAGTTTGGGAAGCAGAAGTTGACTCTGAGCTTGAGGGAGTCACCTCATTGTCAGAACTGACATAACCTTTATGAATTTCTCGGAAAACTCCTTGTCAATGAAGACTTTGTGAGGAGCTACATGTCCCTCAAAGGGAGTTTTGAGTTTAAGGTTTTACCCTGGATCTTCTCATGCCATAGCAAAGTCTTACCCTCTGCAGAACAGGCTGGGAGCATGTCTGCTTTGCTTCACAAACCACATTATAAGCTTGGTGGTTTCAGAGTTGGGAGAACAGGAGGTTTAAGGAGGAGACTCCAGCTGGAAATTGGTGGGTGTTACACTTGATGGTCTACTTGCATGCCTGTTCAGAAAGCCTCTGGGAGAGTGTGCCACAAAATACTCTCCTATGATACCTGCTCTTTCCCCGTACTTGCTGTTGGAAATCTAGTATCACTGGGCTAGATGGACCTTTGGTCCCCACGTCACTGCTCTTATCTCCCATGTTCTTCATCAATTCCCACCTCTTCTGATTCACTGCGTTGCTTCCACTGCTGTGACAGGGCATGGAACCATGGAGGACAACCCCACTTCTTTGTCCTTGCCCCACTGTGATCTGAAGGGCCCCAAAGTTGTACCCATACATGTACTGCGTGAAGCTGGCAGATGAGACAGCCCATTGAGCCTTTGCACCCCTCACCATGCATGTCCATCTCTTCTACTTGAGCTGGGAGGGATACGGTTATAATGCATGCTGACACAAACTGCTTGGGTCATCTTAAAGTTTGATGCAGAATTAAAACAACGAGGGAATTCATCAGTTCATGCTACAAGTGATCGTTGCAACCATTTCTCATTTGTGCTGGCCAGAAGTGCCTGGTGATCCCATTCCCACGTGAGCGCCTGAACCGAGATGTTCACAGGCTTCCCAATTAGCAGTACGAGAGAAATACAGATGAGAGTGCTTCTGAGTTATGGAGAGGCAACCTCAGAGGTTTGCACGTCAGGGTTACAGCTCCCCTTGCAAGTGGAACTGCCAGTTCTGTAATAAAGCCCAAGCACGATACAGCATATGCCCAAACAGTACAGAGTGTGCCGAGAAACTTGAACTGGGTTTTGTTTATTGTCATGTACTCAGAGCAGCAACATTTGTGCAGATTAGATCTGAAGATGGGGGGGGGGGGGGGGAAGCCCACCCCTCCCTTAATGATTACAGCACAGTGTGTTTCTTAGTGCCACCTCTTGGCCAGCAGACTCTAAGGTTTCATACAAAGACTGGAGCATCTCGTGTGATGTAAACACGTTAAATCTGCTCTGCTCCATGCTGGTGTTTCATGGAAGAAAGGAAGCAAATATTGTAAATTAGCATAGAAGAATAGCCTGAAATATTTGTATTTCTTCCTTCGTTTTTTAACAGGCTTATGCTATGATGGGCTTGCTATGGGTTTCAGTGTAGAATGGTGTGTCAGTGGTTTTGATGCGGAGCTTGTGTGTGCTTAGGCTTTGAATACAATCATACCAAAAAAATCAAGCATTTTCAAATATAAAAATACCACAGCATTTTCCCCAATACAAAAATAAATTATTAAAGGAAAAGATTATCCAACATTTGCTTGGTTTATCTCCTCTAGACTACACTTCCAACATATTAAATATGGACTGTAGATAGACCTTATGGTCAGAAGGACCCCGTCCACCACACAGGGGGATTTTTTCAGCAATTCTTCCATCAACATCAGAACTTTGGGTTGAGTAAAATCATGGCTTTTCAGACCATGGCCCACAAATCTCAGAGTTCATGACTTATTTGTGCGGAGTCAGGAAAAGGTAACTAATACAAACAGGACAAGCTGAAGGTTTGCTACCCAAGAGCTGAAACATCCATAGCAATATTTTCAGAAATCTGCGAATTGAGAAAAGTTGCACACAGCTGTGGTACAGAATGCTCTTTAGGTAGGTGCTTACCCTGAAGGTAAGGTTTTCAAGTCACAGATCATCCATTACATTCTTAGGTAATCTGTGAAGAGAGTTAATTGCCTCCCCATGACATAAAATATGCAAATCTGGTTTATAGCCTGAGTTCACGTAGCTTCCATTTCTAGCTGGTGGGTTTTGTTACGTCTCAATGGTGAGCTCTTCTAACCAGGACTATCATCTGATTTGTTTTGAAAGCATGGATGCTATCCTAATTACCAACTACTGATTAATAAAAGTAATATATTAGAAAAATACCTTCTAATATGAATTACATATGGCCCAGCTTTACTGTTTAAGTCCTGCCTCAGTCATTGATTGGAATGGTTTATCCAAGTGCTTATCTTTAAGCCCCAAAATAATCCCACTGAACTCGGCAGTAGAAGGCAGCCCTCAGTATTAAAAATAAAATCTCCAACCCTAGCATTTTACCATTTTAAGACTCAGTAACTTAAGTGTTTGCCAACTGCAATCGTTCTTTTCATTTTGGCTTCTCTTGGGCATATTATGTGACTGTAGTTTTACTCATTAAAGTCTCAGATTGTGCTTGTTTTGTTAACAACCGTTAGGGCAAGGGTTCTAACTCTTAATTGGCACCATCTGGAAATGAGAAGGAAATTGCTCAGGATGAACTCAAAGATGAGGAAAGGCCTTGCACTTTTCTGCAGTTGCAAAACTTGTCCTGTTTGGAATAGCCACATCTGCCCTGGGAACCAGCTCGCCCTTTATTTCTGCTGGGGCTGGAGGGAGAGGGAAATTTTCTTTCAGAAAAAAAGACAATCTACACGTTGCCAGCAGAACCAGAAAATAATCATTTAAAAGCAGAAAGTTACACAATTCGGGCTGCAGCGAACTAGGCCTTTTTATGCAAATTGAATATCTTTGTTCCCAGTTTTTTTCCAATCTTGCACCACTTGTTCAGCATTTCCTCATTTTCTGGCACTGGTTTCCATAGCTGCGTGCAATCACACTGTCACACAGATGCCATTCCGTGTTCAAAGCACTGAATGCTACAGGGCATATTAGTGTTTTTATGCTTTAGATCTATCTTTATGTAACTTCAGAGCTCATTAATATATACCATTTTGTGTGATTAAAAAACAACAACCTGGCGCATGAGAAGCTTTGAACAGGAGAATGGATTGCAAGGAAAATGGCTTTCTTCTCATTATGCAGATTTTAAGCTGGATGGGCCCAGCGAGTCAATGGACAAGGTACAACTTCTGCAAGGTAATCATTCCCTGACTGCAGCTGAGCAGACTGGGTATCAAAAAAAAAAACCCAGAAAGAGTCAAACACTATTTGAAACATGGATTTTCACATCATGATTTCACATTAGTGAACGCAAATGAGTGAAAAATCCCACGATGGTCCTTTTAAGGCTGTTTAAAATGTCAGGGAAAGCCATTCTCTCTTGCTGTGTGAAAAGCTAGAGACGGGATGGAGGTGCGGAGGTACCAGGGTGATGGGCTTACTATGAACATCTAATGAGCACAGACCACAGAGGTGTAAATACTCTGGCCGTTGGTGAAGCACAATTCCCCCACTAGTTACACCCTGAAAGCTTGACTCTTAACACTGCTGTGCCAAAAACGGGTTAAGATTATGGGTGCCAGAGTGTAATTCTTCTCTAGGTGTGGATGCTGGCTTTGAAGGATTGAGGTGCTGAATATCTCCTGCACCAAAGCAGGTGATGTGGGAATTTTTCTGACCGTCAGTTCTGACTTTTCAAGCTGCTTTCTGTCTAATGACACCAGCCTGTCCCCTGCTTGCCAAAGCACAGGCTGGTTTAGCAACACACGACAGAAGCGGTTGTCCTTTCAGGTTGCGTGCCTGTCCCTGATATGCCTGTCTCTCCTGCCAGAGCATCCTGATAACCTCTCAAGATCACACAGCACAGGCTCACATCCTCACTCACGCCGTGACGGCTGCAACGATGAGGAGCAACGGGAGGAATCGGGAACCAAAATCAACTTGGGATACGGCATCCAAAAGCTCAGAGATCTGAAGGTAGGGAAACTGCTTGGTGCATTTGACAGTAATCAGAATACAAACACGGTCCCGAGGGGCAGGAGGACATTTTGCTGTGAGGAGGAAGGAGGCCAGTGCAGCTTGAAACAAAAATGACCGTTTCTGAGATACCTGTAACACTGTAGGTGCATGTGTTTTATATGGCAACACTGAGCAAAGCAGAGAGACGCTCCTCCCCATCCCTTTTAAGAGTCTATATTTCTAAGGAACAGCTTTCCATTAAAAAAGATACTGTGCATTTGGATGGATGGGAATCTGCCATTGTTGCAGCTTGGGCAGTGGCAGTAATGGAAAACGTGCTGTATAATCCACCCAATGCTCACTAAAACCTTCCAGAAACGGGCAAGCAAACACATTTTTCTAGTCTTAATCCCCGAGTTTGTGTTAAGGGGTATGTGACTCGAGTAGCAATGCAGCCCCCGGCTGGCTGGAGGGGTGATGGGGAGATCTGTACAACCCACAGCAACTCCACACGTTTCCCCAGTTTTCTCCCCTTTTTCCTTTTTTTCCACTCAAAGGGACATACTGATTATATGCAACTATGACAGCAAGTTGTGACTAATGTATGAAATGAAAATCCCTGCCTGATGGCACAGAGATCTTAGACAGCTACTCCACAATTACTGCCTCACTACAATTTCTGCTGGGTGTTACTTACTCCAACACAATACTGAGCACAGGCAATTTACTGCAGAAGTCATAAAAAAAATATCTCATTAAACCCACACCATCTAAGACCAGGTAGTTTCCCAGCTCCCGTTTCTGCTTGGTGCGAAGCCTTGGAGCTGGGCTGGGTGGCCGCCCAAGGGAAAAATCCCTCTCTGGTGTGAAGAACAGCAGTCGCGGTGGGGAGGGCAAGCTGTGTGCTGTGCAGCGGGATGCAGAGGCTGCCGAGCTGCCGTCTGCTTCACTGCCTGCCCTGCCGAACCAGGGGGATGTAACCGGCTGCTGAGAGCGCAGGCGAGATGCGGGGAGGCTTGGAGCTGAGCAAGTCTATCGAGTAGCCAACGGCCTGAATTTAATAGCCGTTTCATTTCCGGGAACAGCAAAACCCCTGGGGACTTGGCACTCTCTCCCGCAGGATGATCTGTTGAATACTCTGCAAGATGCTGGACCAAATTCTCTCCGCGGCAGCATCAGGTGCTTGCAACTGCTGCTCGGAGCAGGCAGGGCCAGTTGGCAGTGGCACGGGCGGCGTGCAAATGTGCTGATGTGGCACTGCCACCGGAGCTCCTGCCAGGGCCCTGCCTGCAGAAGGCGAGGCAGGCATGAGAGCTATCTTTGTGCAGTGTAATTTACTGACAGCCCCAGCTGTCCTGTCTCCTGTTTGGAGGTGGCAGAGACCCCCCGCAGAGGTGCCACAACTGTGCCAGTCAGGGTGAATCAGACTCTCCAAACAGCCAGCACCCAGGCGTTTCGCCTTCTCCAGCTGATGACCTGAGCCAGGAGACGGCATCTGTGCAGCCCGGCTCGCGCCGTGTGCCGACCGGCTGCCAGAGCCGTGCGGAGGGAGGAGCGGTGTGGGGAGCAGGTGCTCCATGGGCAGCGGGAGCCTGGCCGGGGGTCAAGTGCTTTGGGGAAGAAACACGCCTGATCTGCTCCGGGGAAGGCTGTTCACTTCCTTGTGACCAAAAACTCAGTTCAGTCCAAGAGAACATAAATGCAACTATGGACGTTGAAAGAGCCCAACAAAAAACTCATCAGTTTACTGATTTTTCTTCCAAGAAAATGACATTGTATATTTAAAATGAGTTAATTCTCTTCCCATAACACCTCAGTTCATCCTTTTTATTTTTTTTCACCTATAAAGCTTTGTCTTCCATTGGAATATTATGATTTATAGAAAATATCTGATGTTGATGGGGAAACAACACAATAATATCAGTTACCCAAGGAGAAATATTTGTATATACAGAGAGAATTTAACCTCAAACACTCAGTTCACCTATTCATGTGTGATTTATATTGCCCCAGGCTCCGAGGCAGAGTGAACATTGACACCCTTTGATGTTGAAAGAAGCCTAGCGACTGGCCTTTAGAGAGATTTGTGATGTCTCTATCAGCCTGTCAATGGAAAACCAGGCAGCAAAGCCAGGCCCCCTAAAGATTTCAAGGCCTTGTAGGCAGAGGGATCATGTAAGCATTTTACTTCCACCGAGTGCTTGAGAGGCTGAGCACAAGCAGCCGGGCTAATTGAGTGCTTACAGGGCGCTGTGCTGTAGTCGGCATCTGCACAGCTCTCCACGGCCGATGACCTTTTGGCCCAGGAAAGGTGCCAGTGTCAGCATTAGGGACATTTAGCAACTGCACACCCCTGGGTGATGCAGACCTTCGGTTTCTGTTGCAGCCTAGTAGGGATGCGATAATGGAAAACATTTTCTTGCACTTATTGAGAGGCAAATAAGCTCTGCCCAGAATTTCTGCTCTTTTCTGTGGTATCAAGCATCCAGGGTTTTCCATGGGGCAAAATAGTCTTGAGTAGGTTTGACATTTCACATAGGAAAGGACAACGCTGCTACAACAAAAAACATCACCATCAGTGTATTCTGCACTGCACATCCCTGGCACGGGAACAGACCGGGCACCGAGCTTAGTGATGGGAGGCAGGCGGCAAGAGGGAAGAGGAGCTGTTGCTCCTTGTGAGTCAAATTCCCAGGCAATGTGTTGAGTAACACTTTGGAAGATAGGATTAAAATTCAATACAATGCTGATAGATTGGGGAAATAGCTTGAAAACAGTAACATGTGATATAATAAAGACAGCTGTAGAATGGTTTACATAGAATTAGGGACTGCTGGCTAGGCACAGCAGGATCTGAGGATTACTGGGGATTATAAACTGAAGATGCATCTGAAATATGATGCTATTGCAAAAACAAAGGACCAGCGCTCTGTGCTCATATTGAGGCTGAGAGCTCATTTGAATCAGGTGTGTCCAAGGTTGCAGCTCAACAGGAGTGGCCCAAAAACCATCCAAGCAGTTGGAAACTAAGAGCAGAGGGGAGCTGGTATGTACGACCTGGCAAAGGCAGACTAAAGGATTGCCTGTGAGGGACAGACAGTAGCAGTCAGGGACTGAATCTGCTTCCTGGGTGTTGAGAACCGAAAAATGACGCTGCTGGTAACTCAGAATGGGCAAGGACCCCAGTGAACAAGTGTCACTGGGCAATCAATTTCTTTGCTTCTCTGGCTGCAGCACTGAAAAGCACTCACATCTATAGCATTAGTGATATCATATACTGTCCTTAACTTGCTCTTGTCCCTTTGGAAAGTCCAATACCGGCATCATCCTTCCATGTCTCTTCCTTTGTGCCCTTCAAGTGAAAGGACCGTAAAGTCACAGGCTTAAAGGTTGTGAACAGGATATCTGAAGCAGGAGAGCAGATATCCGCAAATTTGCCTCAGTGGGAAAGTGGAGAGTAATTGTGGGGTCTGATTTTCCAGGGAGCCTCTGTGGGGAACTAATAGTCTAGCCTTGTCCTTTCTGAGGCCTAATTATGTCTCTCTGTCAAACTATAAAAACAAGAGTCTGTAGCATCACAAGGGAAAATGAAAGCTATTGGCCCGTGTTCTGCATTTAATAGGATGTCAAAATCTAAAGCACAGTCTGATTGGTTTTTGACTGAGGTTAGAAAAGAAAATGCAACTAATTAGGCTGTTTCTGAATATCCCTCTCTGTCTAATAGCTGTAGACTTGCAAATTGTAACATACTGTGAGTCCCAAACTCTCTGATCAGTGCTGCTGTCTGGATGGGACGGGTCTTTCCCGCTGATGGGATTCAGGCTCCACTTGAGCAGTGTCACTCTTGAGGACAGTTCCTCGAGAAATGCCTTGTGCCATCCTACCTCTCTGTGTTCAGGAGATGGAGATACAGAGCTGAGGTTTCAGGCATAAGGAGGTGCAGCTGGAGAGGAGCAGGGTGCTCCATGGGAAATGTCACATGCTGTTGATGAACTAGTCTTTTACAGCTTGCCTTGAAGATTAATTTCCAAAGTCTTTGAGAATGACGGAACTTTTGGAAAGTACCTTGTGTACGAAATGCAGGCTTTACTCTTTGGGTATCATGGTCCCTGAATCAAAGTAACACACAGTGGTCTCCAACATATATAAAAAAGTGTGGGAGCTAGAATTCACCCCCCAAATACCCGTCATCTTATGTGTGAGCTAAAGCAGTTGGTCCCAACCTTTTTCTAGCCAAGCTGCTCCTTCATGTGCTGCTCTTCCACCTGCACCCAAGTGCTGACGATTAACTCTGCTCCCAGACTCTTAGAGCTGCCGCCTTATTGTTTGCAGTCTCTGCGAGCACCAGAGGACAACGCAATCATACACCTCTAGAAAGCCTGAGATTGAGACACAGGAGATGATGGCCTACATTGAAATGACTAATGCATTAATTACACCTTGGACTCTGCTATGTCAAGGAATGTTAGATGATGTCCTAGTGCCTTCCCCTATCCTTTGGAAGTTAGTCTGAGGGGTTTTTGTGTTGAAATAATTTCTTGGAGAGAACTGCAGCAGTTACAAGTTCCTTTTACCTTTCCCTTGTCAGCTGCCCTCGTTCTGAACCAATGCTACGCTCAGCTGGCTCCTCATGTTTTACAGATGAACTGAAATAAAAGTGGAATTTGTCCCACTGTGAGAGAAAGGAAGAGGAAAAAAAATAACTGGCTACAAGATTTTTCATGCAAGTCCCACATCCTTAGTTTTGCCCTCTTTCTGACACGGAAATTTGATTGTCTTCTGCTTAGACATTCCGGGGCGCCTTTCTGGTTTTCATTCTTCTTTTCTGACACGACTTTGGGTTAGTTGGGAAAGTGCCGACTTTTTGCCTCACAGTGAAAACTAAACATTGCAATTCAAACTCAAAGGACATCAATGGACAGGAAAAAAAATGTGGCCTCAAAATGGTGATTTTTTTTGATGCCACTTCTGCAAGGTCTTGCAGAGGAATTTGAGTCAGGAAAACAGAGTCGATGAGTCCGTAAGAAAACAGAAAGTCTTTCCAGGAGTCAGCCTGAAAAGAAAGAAAAAGGGTGGAAAGGAGTGTAAAAGGATAAAAACTTGCATAACCCAAATGATCTCTGGAAGCAGAGAGAAACAAGAGCACCTGGATCTCCTTGACGACTGCCAAAATAGTGTGTGACATGGCCTCAACACTTGCATGGAGATTTATAGCCATATTTTCCAGTAACTGCACACTGATTTCACCCACAAATAATAGTTTCTGCAGACACAGCTAACCCATGCTGTAAAGCGTGTCTTTTCCCAGGCTGTAGCTGGAAAAGAGACTTAAAGCAGCTTGGGACCAGTACTGGAAGCAGAAAACAGCTGCTTACTAGAAAACCTTGTCTAGGCAGACAGTTCTTCTCTGGCTTTGTATGATGATGCCTAATTTTGATGGACCCATGGATGGCATAGACCAACACCCGCTGTGGCAGTGGCAAGGAAAGGAAGAGAACTTGGCCATGACTTGGAAATGTCTTTAGCCTCGGGTCTGTCCTATGTGCCCAGTTGTAGAACTGATCCCACTAAAAATGAGGCTGGCAAAACTGTGGCCTTTCTATGGATTATTCCCGATGACCACCAGCTTTATCAGGAAAAGATCTGGGCAGGAGGCGGTAGCATCATTTTGGTGTAACCCCAAGGTACATCCATGAAGATGGCTCATACACTGCCAAGTCCTCCAGTCCGAGCAGAGATTGGTCACAGGCTGCTTTCTGGGGCCCTTGAGCACAAACTTCCCAAAGCTTACAGAGAAGCTACTTAGATAAGCTGCATTTTTAGGAAAGCCTTTGAGAATGGTCTTAATCTAAGTGCCCATTTAAGTCTTACAGAATCTTGGTAGAGGCAGATTTAAACGTGCTTAAATAATTTCCTGATTGCAAGCTGTAGCCCTCAGTTAGGTATTGCTGCCTATTTAGCGACAAAAGCCCTCTCCCAGCATGAGTAATGTGTGAGTTAGGCAGTGTAGGAAGAACAAAATGATAAATTACCGCTTCTGAGAGGACGGTCACTTTGTTTGCTGTCCCCCACCAGCTCCTTCTGCAGATGTTTGTCAGGGTTTCTACAGTTGGCACAAAAGCCTTCCCGGCTGCCCCACGTTTAGCACAGCTTGTCAGGTGCTACCAAAACAGCACATCTGAGCACCAAGGCATGGGTCATTTCGAAGTTCTGCTCTTGACCAAGGCAATCCAAAACTGCAACAAAAATACAGGCCACTTACAAAGGGAGAGGGGAATTAATAACCACACAGCTCAAATTTAGCATAAAAAGTTATAAAACTGGAATTATGCGGGGTGGGAGGGTCTGAGGTTTTTCTCCTGTTTTCATCTGTACAGCTTGAAGGGTTGGAAGGGACATGCTGCTCAAATAAAGGATTACTTTTGCCTTTTAATCTGTGACATAAAGATGACATAAAATATACCCCTGTGAGTTGCCATGTAAATGAATCCAAGTCAAATAACGCACAGGGAGCAACAAAGCAACTCAGCCCGCTCTGCTCTGCAATACCGGTGTTTAATTTGTGCATAGAAATCCCAGGAACTGAAAAAAGCCAGGGCCATTTCACATGTACATCCCCATGCAAGCCTCCCTCCCACAACAAATGATTATTTTGGGGGGGGGGGGTTGGTGCGGGGGGGCTGTACAGGGAGGTAAAAAAGATCGTCAAATCTGTGTCAGATGATGGTACAGATTCCTCGGCTACCAAATGTAAGGGCCGAGCAGAACAAAGAGATTTGCATTCTAAGTGATGCAAAGCAGCCAGCAGTGTTTTAATGTTGTGTTTGCTCTGTGATGTCTTCATCAGGCGCTCAAAGGCAGCGGCTCTGGCAGCCGCGGGTCCCCGCGAGCCTGTCAAACTCCGTTTCCATGGTTTTCCTTCAGGCAGCACCATCGGCAGACAGCACGGAAACGGACCCCTGCAACCTGTTTTGAACAGTGTCTCTGATGTAGGGCCCCAGAGCGGGCATCAAACTAGCAACAAGCAGCAAGAAAATAACAATTTTGCTTTTCGCAGGTGTCAGCGCGGCAAACAAAAGGCTGTTTATAAAAGATGCAACATCCCCTTTTTGTCGGTGTTGGCAGTTTAAAGTCAGCCGGGCAGCCACCGAGTTGAGGATGAGGTTTTGGAGGGGGCGTGCTGTGCCAGAGGGAGCTCGTCTTGAGGAATTCAAATTGTTTCCTCTTTAATCCTTTAGCCTCACTAAATAGGGCCTTCTCATCACCAAACTAATAGCTATTAACAGCGTTTCAATTATTCCATTTGAATCAATGAGGAGGGCTATTTTCCTCAAACAGTTACAGGTTTTTTCCAAAGAAAGCCTAAGGGTCTCGCTCTTCCCTCACCTTGAAAGCAGTCTTTCATTTAAGTGAAAAGTTCAGAACATTTAAAGCATTTGAAGCCATATTTGAGCATTGATACTAAATATTCAAGAGGTGAGAAAGACGAGTCCATGGTCTTTTGCCACCATGGCTACCTGTGTGCAGTGATGACATGGAAACAGCCTGTGCTAAAAGAGCAGAAGTCAGGAGAGCTGACAGCCAGACCCAGCTGGACCAGTGAATTTCTGAACAGCACTGCTTAGGGAACTTCACCTCTCAGTGCCTCAGTTTCACCATGTGTGAAATTTGGATAATGATTCTCTTATGAAGGACACGGAGTTTTATGCCCAAACATGATATAAAGCTTATGGTTATCCTTCTGGTTATCGTGACACTCGTGACTGGAGCTGATGCAATTCCCTCAAGGAACAGTCTTCCATTAAAGAAAATTGATATGTCAGATGCTGACCAAGTTACAAGAGAATCTGCTTTTTCCCACCAATTAGCTGACTACCACAGCTGCTCAGGGAGGTACTGGGAGCCACCGGCCTTGTTGGCTCCGGTTTCCTTTGCAGTGCATCTGCCAAGCCAGGGAGAAGCCAGGAATTGGGAAGGCTTGGGAGCATCAGATCCCAAGCTGCCTTTTTTTCCTGTAGTGGAAAGACTCCAATGGACGTTTGGTTTTATGAAACTCATGGCTTCTGTTCAGGAGCTGTAGATGGTCAGCTGGGAGCTTACAACATGTGGCTTTCATGCTCACCCGGGGGCTTCCGCAGCAGGGCTTTTTCCTTCATATTTCCATATGTTGGAAGTCAGCGAGCTGTAAGGACAACAGTCCAGGATTCCTGGCTCTTCTGGGGCTTTGAGGTTCCAGTCTCCTCTTTGGTTTTCTAAAAAGAAGCCACAACCTTGTATTCCAGCTCCTGATTTCATGGTTCCCACTGCCTCGGAGACATGCTCTTGTTCTCTGTAATGGAAAAGGCCAAAATGCTTGTGGTTTTGTTCCAAACTAGCATGGAAGCCAGTGGAAAAAATAGCCAAGTCTCATGCAAAATAGAGATGCATTTTTCTATAGATCTCTCAACCCAAAGCACTCTAGTTCACGGTTTGACTGAAGTTCTCTGAAGTACATTCAGCAAATGCTGTTCCTACCCTTACAAAACTCACCTCCTACACTTCCAGATGCTTTTAGAGTAGACTGATTTAATATTTTAATTATAATTAAGTGGCTAGTTAATTATTGCACAGTATCTGCATATGGAGCAGACTGAAGTCACTAGGTGTGTTCAGAGATGCAGAGAGTGTTGGGGAGCAGATACAGGTGATGCAGCACTGCAAATGAAATCCTACCCTGACCCTGTGTTTAAATGAATATTCACAAGATCGTTAGAGAAAATAAGCTTGGGATTGAGAAGGCTTTCAAACAGGTTACGACATATTGGTTATTATTATTATCTTTTGAGACTTTAATTGTTCTGTTAAATAAAAGCAGAGCATTTCTAAAAGGAATACCATTTCTGTTTACAACACTGATAAACACCAGAACAAGGCCAGGTAAATCCATAGTGACAGTATAGGCAAAATATTAACAGATCCCAGCATTGCTAACCGCTGTGTACAAGGTTTCCTTGTCCCAGGAATAGTTAAATTCCCTTTCCACTGATAGAAACAACACATTTGTTCTCAATGTATTACTGTACAGTGCAGAATTTGTTCTGACTTTCTCAAGAGCCAACTGTAGAGCAGAGCGAATGTTCAATGAAATGAACAGTGACTGGCATGAAGGGACGGGGTGAACAAGCTGCAGACTCTAGCAGAGATTTCTTTTGATCAGGGGAACTGCTCGTGACTTTTGTTCGGTGTCTCATGATAAAAAAAAAAAAATTCCTGGTGGAAAAAAATGTGCCTGTGTCACAGTGGAGTCAGAAGCTGTCAGTCGTAGCGCCTGGACTATTTTTTTAATGAATACTTGTGTTTGCATGGTATTGCATGATCATACAAAATGCGGCTTTGTATTGTTTCCCAGTTTTGAAAATAGTTGTAAGTAAGTGTGGGTTAGAGCAAACAATCAGGCAAAGAAGAGCTGACTTCCTTCAAGAATGGTTTGGAGCCGTACTCCTGTGTAGCAGGGTAAAGGGGCCATGTCTGGGGAATTGGGAACAGTTGCTTTAAAACTGAGGGCTTTAGAAAAAAAAAATATCTCATCTTGTCTGTATAGCTGCACTGTTATTTATGGATGGGGACTGAGCTGGAGGGAGGGAGGGTGCTTAAGAGGCACCAACCTTGTATTCTCTCCATTGCTTTGTGAACTCTGTTCTATAACCAGGAGATTTACAGATGTATTTATTTTGGAATATTTTGTTCTGGTTTGGATTAAAGCTCTCCAGAATGGGGCTTTTCACCTGTGCTGGCACCGATCAGTGTGGAGAATCAGGCTGCAAGCATAGAAGGGGAGAGCCTTACCCGGGAAGCCGCTGCCTGCCCCAGTGAGGTGAACCTATGGTGGGTAAAAAAAGCATTGCTATGCTGGAATGAGATTACGCACAGTTACCCCAAGAGCTGGGAAGGAAGAAGCGTGTTAACTTTTTGTGTGCTGGGAACCAGGTAAAACCCTTGAGCCCCATCACCAAATTATTAATTATTCTGTAGGATCTCCCTCCTGTGGGTGTATTCCCATTCTCATGCTTTGACTTAGCAGCACAATCTCACCATTACTAGCACTATTATTTTATCTGCTATTCTTACTTTTCAGGCTATTAGAGAAAAGTTTTTTTACAGCAGAAAAACAGTCTGCAGTCTTACTCTGCCAGTAAGCAGGGATTTATCATGTAAGAAGTCTTTCCAGGCTGTCAGATTTATATTATTCTTTGGAGTCATGGTTGGGAAAGGTGAAAACTAAAATCAAAAAGGACAAAGAAGTTAGCACAGCACAGTGTGCATGAGGTACCCTGAGCAGAGAAAACACAGTGGATGACACACTCCGGGTGAAACAGAAGTGGGAAAAAGTAATTTTATCTCAGCATTTGCTTTGGCTGACTTCTCAGTCACCAACATATTAATGGCTCTTCCCCTAGCAACTACAGAGCTTCCAACATGCAACTGTTTTTTGGTCATAAAGACAAAAAATGGAGTTTGCCAGAACAGAGCTACCCCATTCTGGGCTGCTGACAACAGTCCCAGACTGTCCATATGCTCTGCTGCACTCAGAAGTGGTAAAGCAACATTTTTGCTCCCGCTGGTGCCGGTGGTGTCCCTGCGGTTGTTATTGTTTCCATCCAGACCCTCTCCTCTTCCCTGGAGCTCCTGCCTGTTCTGTTTCAGGCTGCACCGATAGCAATGTCACAGCTCCTGAGCGCCGAGGAGAGCGAACAGATGTAGCTGTTGTCACTTCCCTGCCAGCCGGTGGCATGGCCTGTCTCACTTTATTCCTCGAAATGGCTCATGCGGGATGGCCGTGGAGTGGTTTAGAGTGACAGGGGACACAGAAGGAGCAGGGATGCTCCCACGGGGCAGGACCTAGCGGAGGTGGGTGACTGGCCCATGTCTGGCAGGAAGGGATGGGACCTGCCAGCTTTGGGGCTGTGGGGGCTACGAGTAATCTCTTCTTCTGATGGGTTGTGTGTAATCAATGAGATGGGGAGTGGGGAGTGAGGTGGCAAAGGACTGGCAGATCCCTGGCTCCTGTAGGGGATAGATAGGCGGTTCTCAGTTGCTACCCAGCAGGAATTCAGGGCTCTGAAGGGTTTGGTAGAGATCGATTAAAATGTTCCCTCTCTCAGTGAGCGCCACAGGCTTTGGATTCTCTGTACATAGGCAGAGCATGGGTGTTGGATGAGACCCCAAAGCACTGCCTGTGAAGACTGCATTTTAAAGGGGTGATCCCATTTTGTCCTCCATCTCTCAGCTAGACACCCTCATCTTGCTGAAGTCCAGCCAAAATATAATCGTGGAACAGGTCACATGGCTGAAGAAGTGCTGTTTGTACACAGTGAGCAGAGAGGTAACGATGGTGGCAACCTGGCCTCGCATCTGCTTAAGATGACTGCGAAACTGCACCCTAACTGGCATCATCTAATTCCCATGTTTAACTCTGTATTAGGCATCCTGATGTCTGACAGCCCCCAGCAGAAATCTTTGCTGTTGTACCTGGGGGTTCGCGATGCAGTGGACAAGCTCAGTCAGGTCAGCAGAAAAGCTGAAGGTGTATCAAAACACTAATTTCTACCTTTAGCCATTAGCAGTAGAGGGAGAAATGCATTGTTCTGATTCCTTTCCACAAAAGACAACAGTGGACAAAATACTAGGTTCTTTCCACTATTAAATCTATTGTCTTCCCAAACCTACTGTGCTTTCAGACAAGGAAATTCAGTGCTACATGCCGTCTTTAGGGTAAGGATTTTTGTGTTTATCTGCACGCTTACTGCCAAGGCAGATAAGAGACTTTATTCTTTACATTATCACTATTTTCCTCCTTCCTAGGAGCCAGTCTGACTTTTAAAAAGAGGGGTAAATATTTGAGCTTGTTTTGCAGACCTAAAGTGAGGCTCTGGGTTTTTTTATACTTATTCATATCCACTAAAATAATCAGCTTGAAGAGGCTCTTTCAGCTTCTTGGGCTAAAAACTTCCCTTTTGCTAATATTCGCTTGCTCTGTTCATTATTCCGTGCTAGACTCTTCCCTCCCCTGATTGCATGTTATCACCTTCAATGGAACAGCTGTGTCATTGCTAAAGGGTGTTAATCTTCCCCTATCTAACACCTTATTGACAGCTAGAGTCAGGGAGGCCCCCAGTCTTTTCTGACTTGGGTGACTTCTCAAAACATTCCTTTTTTAGCTTCCTTTTCATTTCACACCAGTCCTGCCGTAGTCTGACCTGGAGAGGTAGCCACAGCCTAGCACAGCCCCTCCTGAGCTGCTGCAGCCAGGTTTGAAATGTTCTGCCTGTATCAGTTCTAGCGATTATAACCAGGAGAATATTCCCTAACAATGTCAAGGGACAATAAGCCACAGCTAATCAATAAGCACAATACCTACGGCACACCAGAGCCCAGAATAGAAACTGCTCCGGCAGGTGGGACAGCTGGCTTGAATTTTTATTTAGTGGTTGTGAAAGGCACCGTGGCTTTCAGCGAGACAAGAGCAGCGCTGACAGTGACAGATCCCCCATTACATTGTGCCACTGAACACAACGAGCCACTTCAGCAGATACAGTTCATTTTCCCTGAGAGTTTTGTAATGGGTTGGAATTAGTCTAGAATTTCATTTTTCTGAATTCCCTTTGCCTGCCAGCGTTCTGGACTGCCCTGCAGTTTCCAAGGTCACCTTGACTTTTTGGAGGTCTGGAGAGTTGCTCTGACTCTAGAAAGATCCAGGGCAAATTTGCATGCCGAGCTGATCGCCTGCACAGATCTGCCTTCAAACAGCCAGCGCAGCAGTAGGCACCCTGCTCGGGATTTCTGCCATCCCTCATGAATGCTGGGTCCAAGGGGATCTCTTCCAGAGACAGCCTGTTGTGCAGTGGAGGAGCAATAGGAAGCACCCTTCTTTTTAGCCCTCATGCTCCTTGACTGTTAAATAAATGCAGATATTCAGATTTATCCCACTTGTATTCAAACACAGCCCTGGGGTGCTGAAGTTGGGAACAAACTGCCTTTTCCTCTAAAGTCAATGGAAAAAAAGAGTGAAACCACTTAAGGTTTGTGTCACTTTGTAGAGGTCTCCCCACAGATGATACAAGAAACCGCAAGCAACGGTCCCTAATAGAAGACATTAAGCAGTTAATCAACAGCGGTTGTCCTGGCCTCCTCTTGGAGTCACTGTAACAGAGTGGTGGCCACCAGAAGTGGGACCTCAACAGCCCACTGCTGATATAACCTTTATTTCCCACCAAGCCTAAGCATTTCTGACAGTAGAAAGCATTTACCAGTGGACTGCTGAGCAGATCAAGATGGATACAGTTCTCTTGATTGGATTATAAGGTAGGTCCAGAAAAAGGAGACAAATGGGGTCATAAAAGAAATGTAACATTTATTGTATACAGCGATTTACTCATCCTTCTTCTCTAGTACTTAAAAAGGCAGCTGAGTGCAACATAGGGGTTTGAGTACAGAACTGAGAATGAGGAGTGTAGAGACTTTTGCAGTACTTGAACTGACCATCTAATTTTACTCCCAGTGAAAGTGGAATTATCTAATTGACTACGATTATTAAATTTATTAGGCCGGTCAAAACTGAGGCAATACTAAAAGGCAATCTGTGCCCAGAATGGCTTTACCTAATAGCCAATGTACAAGTACTCGCTTGATGGTAAGTTATCCTAATTTGAAGATACATGTGCTGGCTATGACTGTCAAGTGACTTCAAACTTGACTCTCACAAATACTGCATTCCCCTTCAGATACACCTTTTGTGGGGCTGCAATTCCAAATACACTGCTGCATCTCCAAAGCCATCAGCAGATTTCTTTTGGGCATGAACTAGGCCAACGACATTTTCAGATAGACTTGGCCAGATGCAGTTGTTAAAAGAACTAGGCCAACGCAGCGAGTCGTTAATGAGAGAAACACAGACCTCCAGGGGACAGTATGAACATCAGGTTATGTCGCCACCAGCTGATTCCTTATCAATAAGTGATGTAGCACAAGGCAAACTTGTATTAACACGTGCTGAGAGGCCGCTGTCACACGGAGAGGCACTGCGCTTGGGATCATAACCTGGTCTCAATATTCTGGAGCCCACATCAAAGCAGAACATGCAGGACAGAATTTTTTTCTTTTTTTCTTTAGTTTTGCTTTTCACACTATAGATGAGTAGCCTGCTCAGCTAAACAGCCTTAGCTGGCTCCACCACGTGAGCGCCGGGCCCGGGGAGCTGAGCTGGCTGGCCAGCACGTCTGCAGGATCAGGGCTTCAGTCAAGCCATTGCTCACTGGCCGGGTGTGCTTGCCCTGATATGGTCATAAATTACAAACGATTCTTTTTCCCATCTCATGAGAAGGAAAGGCATCAAAAACTGGCTGAATATTTGATCTAAAGTAGAATGAAAGAAAAATGCACTCAGCCTAGTAATAAGTTTGCTTTGAGATGTCAGCTTTGTTCACTCTGACCAAACTCTGTGCCCGCAGCTGATAGCCAGGCAGCTAAGAGAAGTCTGAATATTATTTAAAGGATTGGTAAGGTCACGGTGGCCTGAGCCTCTCGGCTCTGAATTAATGTCCTTGGCACAGCAGCCTGCTCTGCTCTCGCTCAGCCGCTTGTGCTCGCAGGTACATTCGTGTAGAGCAATGCCATCCAGTGGTTGCTCAGATTCATCACAAAGCCAACGGCTCCTTCCAGAGGGGCATTACACGAACTGAAATGTTTCTGCTTTTGTTCCCAGCTGAGGCATTTCTCAAATATGAAGAGACTGTGACAGTGGCCAGCTTGATTGCTTCCAGCTTCTTTGGCTTTGTGCGTGTAAAACCCAGGTATGTTTTCAGTAGCGGCCACTTGAAAATGTTTAATAGATATTTTGGGGGAAATAATATTTTATGTATGTAGTCCAAATACACAAATTTATCATCAGGCCTGCATTTTGATGTGGGGAGTGGTTATATGGAGTCACGTGGAAAATTATGCTGATTTTTGAGACAAAAATGCAGTCTGTGAATGAAACTTTCTCTGTCCAAAGCCCAGGAGAAACTGAGGTCACTCAGTGGGACATTTTTCCTTGAGGATGATGCCCAAGGGAAAGGACGAACAAGGGCTGGGCTGTGCAGAATCTTTCTCCATCAATGTCACATTTTAAAGAGCCCCAGTATTGCCACTACCCAAGGGCTTCACATTTTGAGGGGGTTGGTGTCTTAAGCCTGGCCGCATCCCCTCTCTTGCCTTCTCTCAAAGACCCACCATCCCATGGTGGCACACGCCAACATCCCATAGTGACTAACTGTCAACATTTTTTGCCTGTTGCACTCCCCAAGTCAGATGTAATTGCACGGCCGTGGATGTGGATGATTTATCATCCCAAACACCGTGACCCATCAGACATGGCCCGTCCCTGGTGCATTCGAGCACAGGCTTTGGCCGTGCTGAAGGGTGCAAGCCCGGTCTCACCAAGGGACAGACCTCTGCAGCCGGGCGGACCTACTCAGTGGGTCCGACCCTCCTTTACAGTCGGGGCCTTTCATGCTGCTGTTGAGCCACCGTCCAGGGTTGTGCAGAGCCGGGTGCCCACCGGCTGCCGCGTTTCGGCGTGCTGCTGCTCCTGCTCTGCCCTACAAATTCCAATCAGGCGCGACAAAGCCCACCGGGTGCTGCTGACAACAGGTGTCTCATTAAACATCTCTCAACCTTACAGGCATTCGCATTGACAAGAACCAAACTCACACTCAATCACAGCTTAATCACAGCCAAACTCTATTAACAAGTCATACTAATTACCAACTTCTAACAATTTCTCAGGTTCAGAGGCAAAATATCCTTTCTTTATAGATGAAAACAGACTTGTGATACTCCAGCTCTGGCCATAATTAGGTCCTTTTAAACAAAACAAAACTAAAATAAAAATCCAGACGGATCCCTTTGTGATAACAGTCCTGAAAGTACAGTTGTACGATGAGATGTTTTGTTTGTTTTAATTTTGTATCTGCTATGTTGCCCACAAGGGTCCAATTAGCTTGTTACAGATGCTTGTATCAGTTTTATCCACTTGTCTTTTTTTTTTTTTTTTTTTTTTTTTAAGAGGGGTAACGTGTAGCACAGATTGCTGGCCTGCAGGCATCCAGAGATCAACAACCAGCTTTCTGTGATACCAAGCCCCCTGTGAAACAGGCAGTCCTTACCCACAGCATTCATAATGCAAAGGGTAAAACGAACAGAGGGGAGGGAGGAGCTTGCACTGGATTTGGGATTATTGTGGAATAATCTGGTGTGTTCAAAAGTGGCCTGAAGATGGCAATTCTGCCATGGCTGAGAATAACTCTGACAAACTTTGGTTGCTACACCTTAGAAATTAAAATGCAGGTTTTATTTTTAATAGTGTGAAGTGCTGCCTTGCAACAAAACAGAAAGCTCTTAAAACATGGCTTTGAATTGTACATGTCACTATTTATTCTTGTATGTTCAGCACACGTGTAATTCCGTGTTAACCTGGACACTTTCCTCCATTGTGTGGCTGTATTGAGTGCCCAAGCACTTGAGAACTCACTTGTGTAATCGATACACTTACAAAAGGGTACATATAAATAACATGAAGAATCTGACTTGAACTGACAGCGGGGGTATGGCAGCTAGGGCTAATGCCTCATCCTTAACTCATGCTGCTGCTAGGGAAGAAAAAAATCTACACAACAGACTGAGTTAAGGACTAACATAAGATTTCCTAGCATATTCTGAGCAGTGCGGTTCAAGGGAGAAAACCTCCTCTGAGTACCTGCAGTGCAAAATCAGGGAGCTAGCTGTTTATCTGTTCTTGTGTTTAGTTGCTGTTTGCTTTTCCTTTCCTTAATTTTAAAAGAAAATTAACATTTCTCCTGGAAGATTATAATGATGGAGCTCAGCAGAGACTCACCAACTCGAGGCTCAGTATCAGCAATTATTTTTAACTCTGGTGCAGGCAGTTTTGTTTCTTCAGCGAGGCACAGCAGGATGAACATGGTATACCCGAAGCTCCCAGGAGAAGGCTGCATTTCCCAGGGTGGGCTGGTGTGATGTGGGATCCCAGTTCGTCTTGCTGTGAGGGTCGTTACGTGATGAGGCAGCTCTGCGGAGCTGCAGGCACCTGAAAGCAGCTGCAGGGAGGAGCAGGGTGGCATCCAGCTGTAGAGAAGAGGGGGGCAAACCCATCCACCTTCACTTCCCTCAACGCAGCCCCACAGGCTCCATCCTTGGAGGATGGGTTTGCCCCCACTGCCAGAGACCAGCTGCGACCCCAGTGTGAGGGAGTGACACGATGGATTAATGGTAATGTAACATGGGGAGAATTGGTCCAAAAATTACTGTTACTTGACAAGCGCAGAAAGCTTGGGTTTGAGGTTTGGTGTTGAAGGCTTTGTCTTGCAAGGGTATGACATTCTTATCCTGACACTGCCATCCTCCTCCATCCTGAGGCTGACTGGATACGATGAAATGATGGCCTTTCGGAGGAGGGAGCACAGGAGACTGTGGATCAGGCCATTGCTTTTCCAGGTACTATGCACAAAACAAAGCAAAGCCTTTTCTGCAGCTTCCAGGGTGAAGATGGATCAGGCCAGTGTTTCCTTGCTTGCCAGCCTCCCACATGAGCTGGCAGTGGCTTCCCAAATGTGGTTTAGCAAGGAGATGTACCAGAGAGGGACGGGATACAGTTAAATCCTGGTGGGCTACACATCGGTGCATCTACTGATGGCATAGTGAGCTTCTATCATTACTGCTGCAGCAGCATTGGTGCTGTAAAAGGTGGCATCTCTAACATGGGTGATCTTGATTCCATGACCCTAAGTGGATGTGCTTGGAGCAGCCACGCTGCCGTTGACAAGTGGAATCTCTTATGCCAGTGAAAGTGAGTTTCTAAGGGTCTGGAACACGGAGAAGTAGCAGGTTTCTTTTTGTGAAAATTCTTGTTTTCAGTGTAAGGTGCACTCCCACTTCAGTAGCAGAAGGAAAAAAGAAAGGTCTTTATTCAGAGTGATAGTAAGGCAGGACAGGCGATGAGATATCCATGTGCAGTGGAATAACCATGAGAACATTCATGCAGTATTTAATCAGGGGAAAATGGGAGATTTTGTCTAGCCATAGTCTCATTCCTCTTCATAAGAGGCTGTTTTAGATCAGAGCAGAGTGTCCTTTTTCCTGGCTTTTGCCAGATGAAATTTGGAGGAGGCTGGCAGGTGTTGATGCAGGCTCCAGAGGTTTGTTCTGGTTCCCATGTTCCTTCAACGTACAAGCCCAGGGCCGAAGTGATCTGGCTCCTTTTGGGGAGTAGTGCATGCATCATCAGCAACAACCCTTCCTAGTTCTGAGCTTTTCTCTGGTGTATGAATTTCTTTCTTCTTCATGGATTTTTACTATTCCTGAAGTTAAAAGAAAAAAAACGAAATAAATTAAAACAATTGAAGCTTTACTATTTTTTGGAGCTGTCTCTTCTGATCAGGAACTGAAATGCTGCTTCGTGCTCCTCCAGTGTGGAAATCTGTCAGGTAAATAGAAATCACCTCGTAAAAGCCCTTAAACAGCTCTGGTTTATATTTTAATTGAGGAACAGAACATTTTAAGCACTTTTATTGGGTGGTGCCTGCTGAATGACAGATGTCCGTGGCGGAGTAATGCTGAGCACACTTTCATAAAACAGGGCAATTCCTTGCTTAAAACATTTACAATTAAAGGCTTGATTGAATAACAATGAGTTCTGTGCATGGAGCTCATTTCTGCACTTGTTTGTGCACCTGAATCAGGCTGTGATCATTCAGTAGGTTGGATACGAGGTGCCAGTTGCTTTGTTCAATGACCAAATAGTGCTCACGGGCACAGCTGGAAATGTGCCTTTGATTTTTCACCGTGATAGAGATAAGGTACGCTACGCTGTGCTATTAGACTTGCTAACACCCTTGTTTCAGCTGGGAGGCTGGTCTTGTGGGTTTTTTTGGTTTTTTTTTAAACTACATTAGTAACTCTCCCAATTTGTCAAGAGCCAGAGATTTTAAAGTCAACGCTAATCCTTAGCAGCTGAGAAAGTCTTAACTAGCAGCTGCTTTATTTTACTATCTAGCTCCTGTGACCCCTGTTACAGGAATACCCAAGAATACTCTGCGCATACACTGATCCTCACAATATCTGAACGAAGTTAGACTTGCGTTAATATTATTTTCTCCTGTTATTCGTTGGGAACTGAGGCACAAAGAGGTCAAGTGACTCGCCCAAAGGTGTTCTTCGAAAAGGGGTCCCAGTGTGGCACACACATGACCAGTCTTTGGATGGTATTTAAAATTTAGCCTTGTGAATATAGAAATAAGCTTAAAGAAAGCACAAAACACCAAACAGCAAACCAGATACCATGGCACAAACTGCAACCTTTCACTCAGCCCAACTAAGAGACTCAAGTGAGAAAGGATTTCGAGTTTCATCCCTACTGAACTGAACAAGACCGTATCTAAACTGTCAATCAATACAAATTTGTGAAGGCACAGAAAATCCTAACGGCGAGAACCTGAACTTGGGGAAAACAGCCTCACTTTTCTCAAAAAAAAAGATGAATCCACAAAGTAGATCTTGCCACAGCAGAAGGAACATGTGTCATGGGAACAGCAGAGGCAAAATGTGCCATGGGAAAATCTTGACGGATTCAGCCCAGGACGAGAATGTGCAAATTGATGCAAAATTAAATGCAATTGAACAAGATAACACATATCCCAGCAATGAAGAAAACTCACAGCATACTTGCAAAAACGATGGGAGTTTAAATCCAAGGGGGGTCTGAGGATGTCTAAGCAGTCCCCAGTGACAACATTTTGGCAGGAATATGAAGATTTCCCCAAAAAGGAGTCATAAAAGTGCAGAAATGAAACAAGGAGTAACTGAAGTGGAAGGGTCAGTTACAGAACTAAAAGGAAGATGTGTAACCCAGCCCTCCTGCATAACAACAAAGCAGGTACTAAATAATGATATTGTTTGTCTGCTACTAAAAAGTCACCCTGTAGTTCACTTCTGCAATACCGTATTTTTTTCTTTTCCTGGCCTGCTCTGATGGCAGAGTGATTTTCAAGAGCTGCTGGTTTCCAGCTCCAAAGTAGTTTAATTTCAGTTCCAGGGAAGACAAACCGCTAAACTAGCCTTATTTGTGAGACCTTTAAGATGTGGGAATGTCCTCTGATTGTAAGGAAAGGGAGTGCAATTCAGAGCCTGGTACAAATATATAAAGGGATTCAATATTTAATTAAATATAATCTTCCCTGTGGCATGAGTGACTGAGCTCTTTCAGGCTGAACTTCCTTAAATTTTGTTGCACTATTCTCTCCAGTAAGGAACAACACAAAACCTTTTGCTGGCCCAGCCTGGCCCATCACCTGCCTTCACGGTGGCTGCCCTGCTGCCGCAAGAAAACATTTTGGGCGCTAGTAACTTTCTACTTTTACATGACAAATCCATCTCTCTGGGTTGTCGGATCGCACCGACACGTCTCGCCAGCACCAGGAAACTCCCGACGCTGTCCCCATGCTTCTGGGGTGAGGAACCCACGGCGCTGCGCCGGCTGCACAACAGCACAGGCTGCCCCACTCTGCCCTTAGAAGCAAACAGACGTTTCCAGCTACTTACAAAAACAGCGGGGGGGGAGGAGGGGGAATAATGTTTTGGGGCTGTTATTCTCTACAGAAAACAGGTGACCTGATCCTGCACCCCTGGCAGAGCTCAGTACAAGTAAGGGAGCTCAACTGGAAGCGTGTGCTTGATAGAGGCACTGAGGATCTGGCTCGCAGACCTGCCTTTGCAAAGGGTCAAGACAATCTCACGTAGGGCACAACTCTGTTAGTTTTGTTCTGTTTGGGGTTTTTTTTGTTGGTTTTTTTTTTTTTTTAATAAAAAAAGGGACAGCATTGGCTCTTTTCTGGAAATTATATTCTGCTACATGCGAGAAATGAGCACAGGTCAGTTTAAAGGGAAAGAGTGCAATGTGTCGGCTACAAGCCTAAATAAATACTGAGGTCTGCAGCTGCTTGGCCCAGTTTTAGTCTTACATATGTAAGGTGACTTCTATCAACACAGAGGTTTATTTCACAAACTTCTCCTTTTTGTTGTTAATTATTCATAGCCACTACCTACTCAACAATAATAAATAATAATAAAAAGAAATCATCTTTTTAGTAGAAAAGAGATAATTACTAAGCAGGATGTATTTTGCTCTGAAGAGCTACCGGGACTTTCTAAGTCTAGTCCCCACATGCCCCTTATTCAGTGGGATGTGTTCCTTCAGCCTTGGTGGTGGGCTGGGAAGTGTCCTCTGCCATGCCAACCCAGCGGCCTTGGTGGGGCATTAGCATTCCTCGGAGGTGCCCCATTGAGTGCGATGAGGGTTTTTACGAAGATGCAGCCGGGGCTCGAGCCAAAGCACAGCAGTGTCGAAGTGAATCTTTCCAGGGATGCTGGGATGTGAAGCGCTCATGGGTTTCTTCGACAATGACAAAACAAGTCCTTGTGCCGTATTCCCCAGGCTTTCTCCTAGACGTCTACCAGTTACACCCTTCCTTCCCGCCTGCAATTAGCACTTACAGTGTTGCAAACGGAGATGAGATTCGCTCTCTGCTGTCCTCCTTCAGAAATCTCTCACACCTTCCCCACTGGGTGGGAACATGCGCTGTGGGTTAGGAAATATTCTCATAGTGGAATTACATTTGCAGCAATCCTACCCCCCGCCTCCTGTTTTCTTCTGACTATTAGACTCTGCTGCTCATCGTGGTATAGGAGCTCGTGAACACAAAAGCTTAGACACAGCATTTGGTTCAGCAAAGCCCCAAGTCTCTGTGACTCTGTTCACCCCCCCTGGAATTGCATATGCACAAATTGGGCCCAGTATGTTTCACACAGGGTAACTGAAGCTGGATAAGTGCCCGCAATTTTGGTGCAAGAGTGGGGTGAGAAGCGGGAGTATATGACCACTGACCTTAATTAGAGGAGATAAAAATGTCGAAACATGATTCCTAAGAAAACCAAGGAAGGCCTCTATTGTCGAGTGTTTCCACATGGATGGCACTGAGAAGAGGTCAAGTGCTTTCTATATACTTTAAGTAAACAGCAGATTGTGAGTTCACAGTCTGGACTGGATTTGAGCAGCCTCTGTGTTCCGCAAGATCATAATTGAGTCTTATGTATTTAAGATTTGATATCCACCGATATTATTACTTGAGAGTTGCTATGAAATACAGCAGTGATTAAGAGTTATAAAGTTTGCAATAAAGCTATGCCTAATGTCATATACAACTAAATCCGTGCTAGAATTGTGTTGGGCTCCTACTCTAAAAGAGCAGCAATGATGGACTCATAAAAGAGTTTCTGCTGTTGGTGGCTTTCTATGATAAAGAGCTGTCTCCTCGCATCTTCATTGTCATGTAAAAAATGCACATAGCCTGCAAAATTAAATCTGCTAAATGAGAAATGGGTTAAATGTCAGGAATTGAGTGTTCCAAATAAGGTAGTTTATTTACATGCTACTGTGAAGTGTATCAAGCCGAGTTAAAATGTTAGGCATGAAATTCTTCTGTTCATCTCTGCAGCTATCCAGACTGAAGGCTAAGACGACTGAATGTGGTGGGTTTGTACCAAAACCAGCTCCATTTCCCTACCTGGAAGTGGGACAACAGTGAAATCAGAAATTACAGCCTTATTTCATATCTGCAGATTCAGCTCTAGTGTGACTGACAGCAATTACAGTATTATCAGGTAGCAGCATTCATCTCAGGTGCTCAGCATCTCTCCCATGCCCCGGAGAGACCATGCCCTTATTAAAGGTCTTGTTTACAGACAGGGAAACTGAGTCAAAGAGCAATGATCCAAGTCCACAGAAATCAGTGGCACACCACCCAGAGCCACCGACTAGACCCAGCAGACCTAATAACTTCTCCAGCTATTACAAGCAGGAAGAAAGGGCAGGAGTGCTCTTAGGGGACTAATTGGAAACAGATGAGTCACTGGAAATCTTCCTGTCTGTTTGGAGGGCTTTGCATGAGGATTTGAAATAGTTGGGACCCAAATTATTTAGGGTGCATGGCTGGGAGGAGAGAATGAGGCATGAAACTTGGGAAGCTCAGTTGCAGGGACTCCTCTCAGAAGCCAAGCTGTAAAGCTTTAAGAAGTACCTGAGGCAAAAAATCCCTCTTCCCTTGTCTGCATTTGCCTGTGAAAAGGGAAAAAAAAAGGGCAGCTGATTTGTGAATGCTTTCTTGCTAGAACTGTGGATTTGAAATCTCTGTCCTTGATTAAAGTGGGGAATGCAACTGCACAAGCCATTAATTATTACTGATAAACCAAAGTAGTGACGGAGCCAAATAAAAATCTCTTGCCACTACAATCAGATTCTGGAAAAAAGACAGACCTGGGAGCCTTCAGCCTATTTGCATTTCCTTTTTATTGTGAAATAAGTGTCTGAATTGCTAGGTCTCCAAACCTTGCGTGTACTCAGAGTACGTGATGTCTATAGGTACAGATCAAGAGAGATGAACTTCATCTACACAGACAGCAAAAAGCAGCTTACAGTTCCTTTAACATGTGACCAGTCCCAATTATGGCTTCTTCCACATGACATCAGTATGCGATGGAGGATCTCACTTTTTTTTTTGCCAGAGGCAAACGAATACATTATCCAGCAGTGAGGCGTGGGGCAAGCGGATGCGTAACTCTGGGGTGATTTGGATTCCACGCTCGCGCGGGGGTGTGAGCCAACCTCAGAAGTCATTTTCACTGATGCTGACACATAAGGCATCCCTCAGAGACCTGTCTATCAAACTGCAACATGCTATGCAGAAAAATTAGATTACTCATGCTACAATAAAGAAGGAGAAGATGACAATGATGAAAAAAAAAAAGGACTTCAAAATATAACAGCTATTTATTAAATGAATAAAAATCCTGACAATGGGAAAGTATCCTAGAGACTTTTTATTTATTTATTTTACCTCTTGCAACCCATTTCAAGGAGAGCTAGTTGGAAAGACCCTATTAATTCAGACACTGCCTCTGGATAAACCACCACTTCATCATGATTGTCACATTACTGTACTTGTGAAATATCATCTTAAATACTCATTACGATTTTGCTGCTGGTCTCACTGCAGTCAGCAGCAGGATTTCCTTTGGCTTTGGTAAAAGCAGGATCAGGCCCTCTCTCTCTCTCTCTCTCTGTCTCTCTCTGAATTGCAAATGGATTGTTCACGTGTCAGCTCAGTAACTAGGCAAAGTTCACCGTGCTCAGTTCAAAGCATGCAAGATGAAGCTTGGGGCATTTCACTCACAGTATTTGCTGAGTTCCTCGGGTCTACAAAAGTGTTAAAGTGGTTTAATACAAAATCCATAAGACAAACATTATGCAGCTATGTGTGAAACCCTGTCCAATAAAATCTATTTCTTTGGGAAAAAAATACAAAGTAGTAAAACATACTTAGTAAAGAAAAGAAAAGGCTATGTGAAGCTTAGTAAAATCCTATAAATCAGAATGCCGAACAGCTTCAGGAAGGGCAATTTAAAATAAATCTGTAGAAGAACACACACACACAGAGTCCATTGCTGGAAATGGACCTGGACAAGTGCCGAGGTTCGAACATCTCAGAAGCACTGCAGGACTGGTTTTACAATATCAGATAATGGAAAGGTTTGGCCAAATGCGCATTTTTCTTTTCTAATAATAACAAACCTGTGCTGGTGCTTCTGCAGTATTTGCTCCTTGAGTTATTCCCAAGGAATGCTATTTGGGAAGGCTAACTGACATTTTTAACTCCATCTGCCCTGAATCATCTCGCAGTTTTACTACTCACAGCTGCAAATTCTATTTTACCTATTGTTATCATTTTTACGGAGCCTGTTGTATTTTGGCTTGATTTGAGAAGCAGCTCCTGCCGTCTCCCATGGGGTTTACTTTCCTGTCTTGAGTCTCTCTTCCAAATATATCTTCCCAGAGATAAGTTTTGGTTCCCATCCAAATCAAGAGGAGCACTGTAAGCTCTTCTGTGGTCATGCATCTTGCACAGCCTCAGAGGAGCTCGTGGCCTGCTGACCAGAGCAAAGAACAGATGCACGGTAAGTTTGGCTTTCGCTGCTCAGTCTCCAAGCGTGTGACACTGCTATGTGCTGTGGTGCGTATCAACCCAGCTGAACCCTTTAAGCCTGCCCAGTAGTTTTTTGGGGGTTTGGCTTCTTGATACAGACACACGATTTTAACATGACCACACATAGTGGAAGTACGCAGAATTATAGGTCTCTAAAATTGTCAGGAGCAAATATGGTCAGATCTGGTTCTTGATCTCATTACTGTCTAAAAGATTTGGTTGGCATTTTTAAATGCCATGATTTATGTTCTTCACCTTAACACAGCCCTCGGTAGTGTAAACCCAGTAACTCTATTATTCTCCAGGGCAACTCTAAAGAATCTGATTGGAGAATTTTCACAACACTGTGTCTATAAGAAAATATTAACATGGATTAAGACAAGTTGATAGATTTTAAACCAGGCTATAGAATGAGAACCAGTGAGAATAAATCAAATAACTTTGCCTAACTACAGAAAGTATTTGTAAAGCCCTGTAAGGTTTCCATTTCCTAAAGCCACCTGCCATCTCAAATGCCCCTAATCAGTCACAGATGCTGGATACCAACCTGCTAACCCTATGGCTTTGAGAGAAAATATTGCACTTTGTAAACTCATTCTTGGGTATTTCCTTAATTTTTTCTTCAACTAAACTTTCATCCTTTATTTTCCACTTAAATGTAATGAGTTAAATCAACTCTGACATTTTGCCCTGCTTACCCTCACATTTCTGTTTAGCCACTTGTCTACCCACCTCTCGAAAAGTTTGAAGACCTCAGCTTTCCTTTTTTAAGCATTAGGGTATTTCTTTTCACTCCACATCTCACAATCTCCCTCCTGGTGTTGAGCAATCCTATTAAATGCAGAGTTTTGACTATTTCTCTAATCCATTGCCAATGGAAAAAAATGCATGCTTTTCTGTTCTTAACTGATGTTTATTTTCATGATGAAGATGTACCAAACACTGATCTATTCTGAAATACTGTGGAAAAAAATTTTACCCCCCCCCCAAAAAAATAAAAAAAAACCACCCATCAAAAAAAGTCTACTCCTTAAGAAATAAGCAGGATTTTAGAGGCCTTGTCCAGCCCCCACTGGAATCAAAATAAAGAATTTCAGAGATTAGGGAAGGTACCAAAACAGGCCCTGGTGCCAAAGACTGTTAGATGCTCTTAGGCTATGATACTCAAGCAGAACGGTGGGTTTGGCTTGGCCCTGGAAGGAGCCATTATTCCACTATAGCTTGTGAAGACAGACTGGGAGTGGGAGTTGTAATGGAGGTAGGAAGCAGACTGCATTTTATTAGTCTTCCATCATCTTTAAGAGATCCCTAACCAGATCAGGTTTCAGCCTCTCCCTCCACTCTTGTGTCAACCTTTGGTTCTGTTTTCGCTGGAGGATAAGTTTCATTATATTAATAAGCAGCACAAGTGGTTCCAATTGTGGAAGAGCCACTCTGAGCTGTCAGAAATGATCAGAGGAGAAGTTTCAGCCTTTCCATGATCACAACCTCTTCTTCTGGTGCCTCAACTCAGCACTTCCCCAGTGCACTTCACATTTTTAGCAGCCATGACAATAATAAAAGGTACGTTTACATTTCAGCGAGGGTAGGTTATTTTAAGGAACTTTATTCTCTGATCATGGTAGTACATCAATGCTCAGAAACCAGACGGTAATGGGAATAATTGGACTAACATCCAAACTACTGGCTGGGAGACTAGATCTAGACATGCACTTAAATGAAACTATACATCTTCAATCTCCTACTCCAGTCAAATTTCAAACAAAAACATTTTTAATTATGCCACTAAACAAATAAGTTTGCGTTTCTTATTCCTAATAAAGAAGTGGTGAAAAAACTCACAACAAAACACCCCAAAAGCTGAGACTGTTGGATTCCTACCTTAGAAACATCCACTAGTGCTTACCAGCAATAATGCTCAGCATTGTCTCTCTCAGCATCCACCCGAAGGAAAGCGTTTTAGGTAGACAAAGTAATTAAAGAATCCCTGTGAGGGTGGAAATATTACCAGATTAATTTTGCAGATAGGAAAATGTATCACAGAAAGGTTTAAATTCACCTGAGCTCAACAAACAGACCAGTAGAGAGGAGACGGTCTGACTCACAACCCTGGGCTGTAACCAGTAACAGAAAGACAGGCGCCCACGGGACAGGCAGACGGCAGTCCTTGTGGTGCGCCCACTGAATCTGCTTGGGCTTTGTGCAGGAACACTTCTCCACCAGCGTCTATCCCCCAGGCTGCAGGACTGGGGTTTGGGTTCACAGATTTACCACAAAACAACTGAGGATAGCGCTTCCCTGCAACAGGTTCTCATACTGCCCTGGGAGCATCCGAGCAAAATGTAGTTTTCAAATTACACTCACCCGGGATAAGTCATTGAAATGTCATCCATAAGACGGAACAAAAAAAAAAAAGAGGGGAGAAATGTAAAAGGAAATCTTTGTAGCCAGGACTACCTGACTCTCCCGCAGTAGGAGACACAGGAACACCGTTTCATGTCATGGAGATGTAGTTAAAATGCAGACTGCGTATCCTTGATCTCAGAATTTGAGAGGTGTGGTTTATGCATGTGGACAAGCCATCGTTCCTCCCTTTGATCTATCACTTGATGTGGAGGAAGGCTTTTATGTGTTAGTCCCATATAATGGATAATTTAGTCTGCAACCATTATGAAAAGTACTACACTTTGGGTACATATGCTTCAATTATTCTTGAAAGTACACAGAAATATTTTATGACATTCATATACATTTCAAGTAAAAAAAAAAATCAAAACAAACCCAGAATTTTTGTTTACCATCCAAACAAATTTGTTCTCCTGACGTAAGTTTACATGTATTTTTAAAGAAGTCTGCCATTTTATGAAATATTTTTTTAAGGTAGAATGTAAACAATATATTTGAATACTAAGTAGGAAAATATCAGAGTCATCATTCATTAAAACTACCAGTGGTAAATATTGCTCTTGAACTGCATGTGTTTATTCCCTTTATGAATAAAACTGCTTAACATAGAGAGTAATAAATAGAGTTAAATTATCCTTGTTCAAGTGCACTTAGAGCTGAATTTTCAAATTAATCCTATCACCCTTTTACAAACAGAGTTGGCCAAAGGAAGGGCTGACAGAGTTACCCATAAACCCATGAACTGCTGATATGCCATGAGACACTGTGACAATGAGCAGGGCTGGAGTATCCCCTTCTCCCATTGGAACAGTTTATACTAGGAGGGCATTGTAGGAAGGGGTTTTTGCAAGAGATAGATCTCCTTCTTTGTTTTCTTCCCCAAACGTGCTCCCAATGACAGATCTCAGAGATGGCGACAGCTAGACACCTGTCAGAGGTGACTGCTGACGGGAGTGTCACTGATGGCCTCCTGCAGGTCACAGCACCTTTGTGCCTCAGTTCCCCTATTTCTGAGTTAACCATCTTCATGTAAGATACTGGTTTTTCAATCAGGAAAATTATCTCAGCATTTAATTTGATATATTCTGTTTTCTTCTACTGAATAAAAGGATGGCTGTGGCCCTCACATAATTAAAAGATCAGAGAAAGTGTTTGCATGGGAGGTGTTGCCCTGTAAGACCTCTGAACTGATCCTCTAAACGTAGTTCTGTTGGCATCGCTAATTCAAATAGTACAACTAGAGGGAAAAAAAAGATTGTTTAGCTTGGAGGCATTTTGAGCTTCACAGACAGCAGGGGACTCTATAAAGAGACATCCTGTTGGTCATTTCATCCCTGATCATGACTGGCCCATTCACTTTCCACGGTTGCTGTCCTGCAGAAGGTGGGACCCTGGTACGCCCAAGGCTGTGCCCACTGTCTCCCTGAGCTCTACAGGTGGAAACCGTGCCCACAGATCCTGGCTTCCAAAACCTGATCCCCTGAAGGGGAATGGAAGAACCGAACCATCTGCACCAGCCACCCGCACCTACCTTCCAGCCAAAACTAGATGAGGAGCGGTTGGTTATGCATCAGGGTTCAGTGCAAGCTATTAGCCCCCAGTGTTTCCTGCGGCCTGACTTTATTCGGTGCACTGCACATGCAAGCCCTTTCCCACGCGACATCTGAACCGAGCCCCATCAGCTGTGCCCAGGCTCTGATCGCTGACCCAGCCTTTACTGCAACCCATCTGCCGAACTCGCCCAAGATGAAAGGCGTCAAATGACAGGATACAGAGTGCGGAGAGCTGGCAGCAGAGGTTTCTTCTGCAGACATCTTGCTGGTTGTTTTAAGGTCTTCTGCCTCTAAGTGGCACCATGCTGAGTGATTGAACACTTGCTAGAATCTGTTCTACCTTTTATTGTAATGATTTCTTACAGAGCTCCCAGTTTCCAAACTCTGAACTTTCAAGAGTACTGCCTGGATGTCAGAGCCCTTTCGTCAGAAACACCAGAGCCTTCTGGAGTGATGGTCCCAGTACTACAAAATCCCTTTGGAAAGCCACAGCTCTTAAACCATCACTGGGAAAGACTGAACTTTAGTTTTTAGAGAAGGCTGTCGCATCCCTGGGATTTGTAATGAGAGGTATTCAAAATACAGCCAGGCAGAGCTTTCGCTAGTGTAAATTGCCAGAGGGTTACACTGAATCATACCCATGCGCGACCTGGTTTATGGTTTTGTATTTGCTTAAAGTAATTAGGCCCAGACTGTCTCATATGCAATTTCTGCTCAGAAAGCAGGAAACAATTTGGGAGGGGGATAGAGGGTGTCCCAGAATGGATGGGTCTGATCTGCACATGCACACACACTTAGGCTGAAAGTCCTGAAACTGCTGAAGCAAACTCTGCTCCTCAAACTAGCCATCCAGCACAAGAAATGTTGTACTTCTTAAACCAGAAGGAAGTAATCTCCTCTCAGTGCCATAATGGCCTCATAATGCTAAAATATTCAGATATTCAACTATCCACCATGAAATCTGCCCTTGCTTTACTACTTTATGGCCCTCACACATTTTGCAGAGTTCAAAGTTGTTTGCTCGACTTCAAAATGCAGGAAGGTTTTCCTGTCCCTACATAATAAAACAAAATCCACAGCCCAAATTCCTACAGCTCACAACAACAACAAAAAACAAGCTACACAGCCCAGAAAAACTACCGACACTTTAAGAGGACTAGAAAAAAGTACACCAAGAGGAAAGTTTTCCTGTACTTGAGGGAAGGTTGTCAGGATAGTAATATAGTACAGTGAGTAGTGAAGACCAGGGGATTTATGTGCCAATTCTGTGTATGATTTATTTAGATGAATTGCTCTGTATTGATATGTAAAAATCTAATAAATATAACTCCCTATACAAAGGGTTGCTCCAGTCCCAATGTTACAGTGGACAGTTTTGGCAGAAAGTCAGGACGTGCATTAAAAACACACTTTTTGAGAAGTCTAATAAATAAAAGCTCTGAAATATGGTTTCCTACTGAGAAAGGCATTTTAAATCATTTTGATAAAGAACCTAAATTAGGCCTTAAAAGGAGGGGGAAGCTAGGTCCCTGTAACTAATTATTTATAGCTATTTTGAATATAAGAGTCCAAGAAAGCTGGCCTCCCTCCCCCATTCTCGGCCACAATAAATGGGAAAGAAACAGCCATTCCCCTTCCCCCCTCCAACCAAATTAAGTCTGAAGTGTTAGAAAGGGGAGGAGAAAAAGAGAATTAAAATGGATAACAGGCACCTGAACAAGGAACTTCAGAAGTCCTGAAAAAAAACCTGCACATTTTCTACCACAATAAATGATACGAGAGGGGACAGGCCTTTGGTTCTTGTCTGCATTACTCAAGAGAACTGGGCTGCTAACTCACTCTAGTCCCCCCAAGAGGGAATGTACTGTTACTTGTTAAACACCAGTGGGAATGCTTTTAGAAGTGAATAAACATCTGAATAGCCCTTGTCCTTCTGAAAGTCAAAACAATTTAGACTGCACAGAAGTCGAAATTACTGGGGACTTCAGGTGCTTCTGAATATGTTATCCTGAAAGCGTACCTGACATTTTGCATGTGTGCAGCCACCCACGGGCCCTGCCTTGGAGGATTTACAGTCTGGGGACCTGCTACCACTCGCAGCAAAACCAGTGGAGTTGAAAAAGTGTTGATGTGGGAGGGATTGAGGCTCCGCAGCAGTAATCGGCACCTCCCCGTACTGGGTCTCACACCAAGCACAGCAACTCAGGTCCAGTTCATAAGGCAGGAGGCTCTGCGTGGGAAGTCTGCGGAATGAGAGACTGTGCTCAAAAGCACAGTGCATGTGCTGGAGAGATTTCTGCTATTGTGGTTGCACCTATTAGGCTTCCTAGTGAGGTTACTGAGTTATTAAACTCCGATGGACATGCAGAATTTTGCTGCCCGTTCTCAGCAGACTGCTTCACCTCGTACTCCCTTTCTGCTGCCAAGCATGGTAATCTCTCAAGACTCTGCGCAAGGAGCTGTTCATTCTCTTCTGCTCCATCAGGAGTGCTTCCCTCTGAGCTTAAGTTCATCCCTCTCTTTAAATCTGACCTTCAAAACTTTTTTTTCTTTGCAGCGCTCAGTGAGGTATACTACAGCAAGGGCTACCACTGCACCTGCAGAACCAGGCGGTCACTAACAGGCGGTCACTCTGCCAAAGAAGGAAAATACCAGCATTAGAAAATTAAGAGAGGTACTTAAGATCTGGAGTTTAACAGCGCAGGTTTGTGCCTATATGTGGCCTGTCTGTGTAGCCGTAACTTCATGGGACACAAGAACACACCTTTCACTGACTGGGGCCAGTCACATGCCAAAGTCTTTTAGCGTCCTCCTAGGCCCACTTCCATGCCAGACGAGACTGTCCAGACTTCCAGACCTCTCTGTCAGCTTGCAGTCTGATGTGTGCGCTGCCAGAACTTGCAGCCATGTCAGAAATAGCAGAAGACCTCAACCACAGAGCAGTAGTGCCCAGTTTTTAATTCCGAAGCTGACACACAAATATGTGGCCAGGTTCTCAAGAGAACTCAACAGCTTGAGGGCTTTGTTGAAAGTCTGCCTGTAAACACAACAGTGGGAAATGCAGGATGTGGCTCTGAAAATATGGCCCGGTCTGGGAGTACTCAAAAAACTGTCCATGAGCTCCTCTGAAAAGGTTGTCCTGTATGACTAAATGAGAAAGAGAGACAGATAGGCTGGTTGCACAAAAAGAAAAGGTGCTAGCTGCAATTACAAACAACAGGATTTTGCCCCCAGTTCAAAGTGGGTTTCAGATGTCTCCCAATCCACCAAAAATAAAAGTTCCTGGACAGTATGAAAGCCCAAAAAAAAAGAAAAAAAAAAGTGGAAATTTGAATTTAAATTGAAGCTTAAGTATTAAAATAATTACAAAAACATTTGTTGCTGTCATGAAAACTTAAACCCAGGCTTCTGACATTTTAAACTTAATAACCAAAACCATCAGCTATAATGATTTCTCCATCCGATTCAGCATTAATAGTCAGACAAATGCCAGGGGCTGTCACTTCCCATATTAGGGCAATCCACATTCGTTTGCATCCAGAACACCTATGGATGTTGTTCTTCTGATGAACAAACTGTAATCTTTGAAATGAAAGTAAGGAAAGAAGTAGAGTAAGACAGCTGAGTGTCTTTTGAAAAACATCAAAATGCATTTTCTTTTAAATCCCTGAAAAAGGATCTGATTGTTTCGGGATCCTTTCCTCTTCACTTCATTATCATTATTTTGTCAGTGCTGGATTATCTAATTACTTGGCTAGAGCTGGAAACCTCATTTTCATGCATTAAGGTGTAAGAGGACTAGCTTGTCTGGCTCAGTAGTTAGTACTCAAACAGCTGTAAAGAGCAGAGTCGGGAAGACTGCAGCACAAGAGGAAATCCTCAGTAGAATTCAAGTGCTTTACGTCTGTCATAAACACACTTCCAGATCAAATTAAAGGAATTTCTTTTAACTCTATTCACAGTCTCCAAATATTCTGCTCAACAAGCTGCCTGAGATCTTAGTCATTCTAAGAAATGAATCATATTCCCCTTGTCATCTGGCTGTTCTCTGCTGACTGCTAATTCATGGTATATTGATTTTAAGACTCTATTAACACATTATATTTTTATGTTAAGCCAGGAAAGCTTTTCTTGCTGAAAAATCATGCCCCATCCTCATTCCTCACAACATTCAGTTTTGTTCCTCCTCCGTTATTTAGAATGATTGATCAACACAATTTAATCAGCTTTAAGCGGTTCAGTGAATTGTTCCACGCTATCATACCACCTACATTTTTTTCTACCAGTATTTAACACCACAACATGAATTCTGCATATTAGACTTGTGTGTTTGCCTATTGATGAAAAATTTTAAAAGACTAAATAATTGCTGGGGTAACATGTTGGGGTCCAGTAGAATCGTATTACAGAGGTTTTGGAAATCAACTGCTCATAGAAATAACTTGTTATCTAGAAGCAAGAATTTAAAACAAAGTTCATTAGAATTACATGAATATTTTTCATCACTGATTTGAAACAGGTCAAGACTTTTAAAAATGCCTGTGAAAATCTACGCTATTACAGCTGGCAATTAAAATTTCTAATGAATTAGATAATAAATATTTTGTTTGCTGCTTTTAAAATGTCATTAACGGTGAGGTCTCTTATTGGACTAGCACAAAACCGCTGTTGGCAAAAATCTGAGTACAAAACACAAAGGCTTCATTTTTCAGATGCTTATAAAACTTAATTCCCCTGAATAACACTACTAATTTGGGTCTACTTGTATTCTTAAAGATTGTACGTAACTATTTTTGGCATGTAGTGGGACCACAGCTTTGCTTTTATTTAAATGTTTTTAACAGGCGTAAGATCTTTGTCACTTCAAAATAAAATAGTTTTACTTAAGCAGAAGTTATTTAAACATTCAATAGATTCACAATTCTTTAAGAGCTTTTCTATTCATACCAAAATTTTCAAAACCAGGAACCAACAGTATTTAATTTTATAAAAATGGGAATAAACATATATTTTTCCACTCTATTGAAACTTTAATGAATTATTCTGCAGAAAGTATTTCAGTGGGTTTTTTTGACTTGCAGACATTCGGTATATCAAGTGCTGGTTGCAAATATAGTGCAGGCAACTTAACAATTTTGTTTCCAAGTTATACCTTTCTCAGAGGAAATACATTCATAAAACTTACCTTTTAAGTATAGACGAACATTTTAAGTAGGACGTTTCTTAGCAGAAAAAAAAAATCAGAGTAGGAGCTGAAACTCTATTGATCAGCAAATTACTGAAACAAGCACAAAACTATTTAAGACTAAAAGAACCACAAGAAAGGATGAAGTCATTAGCACACAAATAAAAGTGTAATTTAGATTTAAATGTATAATTAAACAGTATATACATATATAATATATTAACATCAAAAGTACTCATGTTTTAAAAACGCAATCGTATGCTAAATATATATACTTAACCCACTCTGGTGGGGAAGAATCAACATAAAAATGTAAAAGTATAACTTGCTATGTGTGGTACAAGACATATGAAAGGCAAGTTTGAGTCCAGGAATGATGAAATGTCAAGTATGTCTGGGACCTAAATGAAGTGATACCAAAGCCCCCACAGAATTATAGATTTGAGGAGGTTCTTTTTCCTATCACAAGAAACTACACACCGGATGCAAAATCCGTTTGCATGGGTACATGAAGTATATAAAAGAAAAAAATAACATTCATCAAGCAACATCCAACATGAAAATTGAGGAAGCTGAGAAAATAAACCTACTTATATAGCCTATTATGTAAGTAACACATAATACATAAAAACTGCAATTTAGTTTTTACCCGGTAATGTAAATGGTAACATAAACCTACTATTAAGAGTAGTTTACTCAACAATTTTGGCTGAGAAATATGCTGATGGGTAACTCACCCTTACCATTAAGCTGTAGTTTATTAAACATTTTGTATCTGAGACATGAATAGAGTGGAGGATTAAATTAGAGGATCACTTCACTGCTAAGACTAACACTTCAGTCAATGCAAGATTTTGTCCATTCAACACACCTTACAAAGAACAGACCGAATTCTGCTTTCAATTACTGGGGTGCAACTTTGACTGAAGTCAACAGATGTTGCACCTCACTAACTGTTAGCAGGACTGCATACTGAATAAAAGGCTGGGAGAAAAACTCTCTGATGAAAACATTTTTGATGGAAAACTGATTTTTCAAATAAAGGAAAGTTTTGTGAACACTGTGTTTCACAGAAAAAAAACTTATTTTCATCAAATACTTTTCTGCTGAAGAATTAAAACAGTTTGTTTTTTTTTTTAATGACAGGTCAGAATTTTTTGGAGGAAAGAAGTCTAACCGTTTGACATGTCGCTGGAACGAAACTATCTATGGATTGAAAAGAAAAAGCCATACCGAGAGTGCCAAGAAACAGAGATGGGAAGCAAAATGAGAAGATGGAAAGCTGGCATCCCTCAGAAAGTTTATTACTAATTCTCAGTTTAATATTTCAATTCCTTAGACAGAGGGGTCAGATCTAGATAGGTACATGGCTTTCAACATGGCGATACACAAGTAGTTCATTAACAGGAATGAACTGAAACACAGTCTGGGCATTCACTGGTGGTGGGTTTCTTACACAGTCGCCAACAAAACAGTGGCTCGCCAAAACGCACTACAGTAATATTTCAGTTCTCATGCACTGGAAAAAAACACAGGAATAGGGCTCCAAAAAGGGAAGGAAATTAACCCTCCAGAAATTTAGCAATTTCCCGGGGTGTAAATCCAAGCAGGGGTTTCAGGAAGCAGAACGTGTGAAATAAGACAGGTGTCTGTCCCTAACCAAAGCAGTCTGGAAGTGTTTAGTACATACCATAAGCGTTGCCTCGTCTACTTCAGAGAGCTGCTGGGAGAGAAGCAAGTATCATGAGACAAAAGCAGAGAAAAAGCAACTGCTTTGCTCACAACAGTATAGAACATCCTTGAAGGTCAGCTTGGTGCTTTGGGCCATAAAGGAGAAACATGAGCGAGACTATAAACTTCACTTTCATGGGAAGTCCGGAGAGTCTCATGAAGTCAATCGGACTATTTTGAGGACAAAGAATCACTCGCATCAAATAAAAATTTCACGATTTGGCCATAAAGCATGCAAAATACATTGTATCATGAAATGTGAGTCAACACTGCAATGATACAGACATTACTCATGTATATGCTAGACATCTCCGCTGTATGACCAAACCTAATATTCTATTCTTGGGAAAGATTATTGAAAACAGAACTCCTGTGGCTGGTAGTTGGGGCTGGACTTTGACAGCTCAGCTCCTTTCCACCAAAGGGATTGGGAAAGTTATTTGGGATAGCTGCTGTTCCTCTGTGGCACGGCTCCCATGTTGTCTCGCCACTTGATCAACGTGTGATGGTGATATGCTTTGGCCACTGCAGATGCTGTATGATGAGGCCAAGTGCTCAAGCTCATTCTGGTAGACACGAGGAAGATGTGACAGAGTCCTCGATCAAAAAGGACTCTTGGTGTGCCAAGATATTTAAAAGATATTTAATAGCTAAGGCTGGACAGTGAATTGACAGCGTTACTCTGGAGGACTCCTTTTTATTAGTTGCATATTAAGTTTTCTGGGTCAAAGGAACATTTTGTTAACTTCTATTCCTCTCATATCCCAAAGTCTCAGAGAACAGATCTCCTAATTTTTTAGGCATTGTGAAATATGTGTAAAAAGAGTCGCCATTGCACAGACCTTGCCTGCTATTTTAAGGCAGGCTACTGAAGCGAGTGCGGGTTAGACAGACTGTGAAAGAGGGGGAGGAAGGGAAGGAGAAAGGTTAAATAGCAGTAGGAAACATGGCTAGAAAGGACTATTTGCACAACTGATGGTTCTGAGCCGTTAGATTATGCTGACAGTGTATTAATCATATGTTACAGCCATATGCACACACACTGATAAATTTATATTTGTCTGCCTATAAATTAACATTAGATGTAAATATATGTAAATTATTGACTATTTTGCATCATGTTAATAGGATAAATATTTTAAATATAAAAATCTTTTCACATTACACCATCAGAAGAAACTACAAAAATATGTACGTGGGAGATGAGCTTATGGCCTACACCAGCTCCAAAGATTAGGCTTGAAATCCCAGATTGTCCACAGACTCCTTCTGTAATTTAGCAAAAGCTTCCAAAAGCATCCCAGTGAGTTAGGAGGATAGTTCCTAGGCCCTGGATTTAGAAAGTAACTTAAGTTACTAAGCAATTTCCCTGCTCTTGAAAGACTTTCCCTTGGCCACTCTCACTCCAAGTGTCTAAACCTGCTGCCCAGGTCCCTATACTTATACTGAATTTAAGACCCTTGCTCTTGCCTCTTTTGTTTTTGATGCTGGCTCCCCGCCACCAGGAGCACACCTCCCACTAACCCACCCAGTCTATGGCCATATATGAAAATCCCAAGTGCTTTTCCATATTCCAAATAATTATAAGCAGATGATGCCATGTAAGTATACCCTTGGAATCCACTCCCATTTCAGTTCATGACTCTCAATGAACTCGAGGAGGCTTAGTAACACAAAGGATTAGACTCAATCTATGTCACTCCTTTGTCCCCTGTACTTCTTCCAGGGAGCTGGGCTCCCAGTGTTTATGGGAGAAGCCTGGGACCATCTCAGGGCACCATTTTGCCTGCTCCACATTACAAAGAGAATGGAAGAACAGGTTTTTCCCCGGACTCAGCTCCCAGACTGACCCGTGACTGCAGGACCTCTGCGCACCCACTGGCTGAACCTCACCCCAGGCCAAGGCTTAAGTGATGCACTGGGCTGTGGCTGTCACTGGGCACAGAGGGGTACTTTTACACAGACAGAATTAAGCATTAAGAGCTGAGCTCATTCCTTGCTTTATCTCTGGTTTGCTACAGCAAGATCTTTGTTACAAAGCTTGTGGAAAAGAAGCAGTTAAAAAACCCCACCTCAAATACCTAGATTTTTTTGAGTATGTGTGCATTGTGATTCCCTTGCTCTGGGACTATCTTCTAGATTCTTAAAATATTCTTGTCTCTTTTTTTCCATTAGGTTCCTTCCTTTTCTTTTTTCACTTTTGCCATATGCTGCCCTGATGACACTGCCTCCGGGAGGGAGTGTTTGGCCAATTTCCTTGACAGCGCTGAAAAGTCCCTTTGCATCCACCTCTCCCGTCCTGTTGCTCCAACTCCTGCACTGCTCACTATGGATGAATTCCTGCCGTGTTTCATCTAACCACCTCTCATATCCCTCGTCGGAGGCTTGTGTGCTCAGCTTACATCCAGTCTCATCAGGATGTCTTTTTGATTTAAGCCTTTGTCTTCTCCCCGCTAGGCCTAATACCTCATCTGTTAGCCACTGCTGGGTTTTGCATTGTTTCTTTATCCCAGTCATATTGTGTGCTGTGTCTAGGCTGACATCTTCTCCCTCACACCATGGCTCATTTGGTCCTTTTTTAGTTGTGGCATGCTGATAGCACCTCAAACTGGCTGTAAACTTCTACTCTGGAGCTGTCACTGATACATTCTGGGATAAATCTATTGCATGGAAATAGCTTTTGCTGTGGGATTTGTTTTGTGTGTGTTTGTTTGTTGCTGTGTATTTTTATGGGACATAACGCGTGACTATCAGAAGCCAGGAGACAGGTAAAGGAAGAGAAGTGATGTTTATTAGGAATTTGTTGGTATATAGTTGGAAGCAAGTCAGCTTTGTTCAGAGAAGAGAATGTCTGTGGAACCATCCTGTCACTGACTATAAGGCAAATGCATTCAGCCTCCACCTCAAGATGAAATGTGTCCTTTCTCTTATTTTGCTCTTCCCTCCTCTCCTTTTCCCATTTTGTATCATATTCTTTATGAATAGAGTCTTCCTCTGCTTCCCTTGTAGCCAATTAAAAAAATCACAACAGAAGCAGAATTGGCTGTGTGTAACAGAGATGCACGAGAGACAGCTAATGTATCAGCACAAATACCGGCCTTGATCCCGCAAAGACGTCTGCATTAAAGTCAATGAAAGATTCGAGTGTATAAAGTTAAGTGTATGTGTCAGTCTTTGGCAGACTGAGACCTTGAAGCCTGCTCAGACATCATGACTGGGTACAGACATAAACTTGACACTTGCAATGTTTCACTTAACTTTGACAAAATGTGATATTCAAGAAGCTGCTTTAAAAATAAATACAAACAAATTCTCTATTAGTTTTAGTACCCTTTCAAATGAGCTTGGAATATAGCTTTCTTGTTTGTGATACTTCTCTAGGAAAATATTGCTTAAATTAAAAGAGAAATTTTGAAAGTAACTTGGTCTGTTGTTACTGTCATATTGAGCCTTTTTGGACCAACAGAGAGAATTATATCGATAGATACAGAATGAAAGAAAGAATGAACTAAAGAAAAATCAAACCCAAGAAAGAAAATGTTCCAAGAGTGGTTCTTGAAGATTTTCAAGGACATTTAAGTAGCTTTTCTCTCACTTAAAGATGCATCAAAAAGGAACAGTGGATCTTTACAACAGTAGCATGTCCTCACATTTTCTAGGACAAGGTTACTGCTGGCTGGCTCAGGAAGAAAACGCTTCACCAATGCACAGGTCCCTATTTTTTACTAAGTCATCATCAACACTCTTTGGAGACAGGGTACTGGGCCACAGTAGGCCATGCTGTGGTCTTTCTCCATGTACTCCCCTTTACCTTACATCTAAATAGTGCATTTTTTTTCTATATAGTTGCACATGTTGTGTTATTTGGAAAAAGCAAACACAGGCTCTGAATATAGTACTTCAACTGCTATCTTCACATGGTGGGATGTCCTACTCCAAGTTTACTTGGCAGCAACAATGCCGTGTCAAATCTTACTTAAAATTTAGGAGAAATTTTCAAATCCCAAGTGCTGAGAAGAGCTGAGCAGATACAGCATAAGTTTCCATGAAAGCATTCACATTCCTTTTTTATTTGCTTTCTACATCTACTGTATTGAACATAGTTGACAGTGGGAACACTTGAAAAAACAGCTCTACACAATTCTGAGCAAACGCAGGAGGGTATTCATGGTAAAGCAGTTACTCTCTCATACGTATTCTCACTCAAAAACTTGAGTCCCATTGTCTTGTTCACCCAATCGTGAAAGAAAAATATATAACGGGAGAAATGGTGAATAGCTCTGGAAACCAGAAAAGCCAGTCTTCATGTACTTCAGGTCTAAAAGGTGCCAGTCATGCCCACAGATGTGTATGTATCCACTACATGTAAGTGTGTTGAAATTTTAGTTCAAGATGTAAACTTATCTATTTGAAGTACTATTGTACTAACCATGTATCCATGTTTGGTTTTCTTTGCAACTCTTCAAGGACGTTGCTAACGATACCAGTCATAATATATAAGCCTTAAGAACAGCCCAGACTAATGTCATTTCTGTGGTGAGAGACGGAAATACCTTGCAACAGAAGAGAAAGCCTTTTCTAACATGTGATCGGTGGATCTAGTCAGAATGAAAAAAAAAATACCGCTTGGATTTCTGACTATCAAGTACTTCCCTGAACAGTTTTGCTGTGAACATTTGTGACCATGAAAATATTTCAGTGATTCATTGTGAAGAGCAAACGAATCTCAGAAAGCTGCAATCTATTCAGAGGCAATTAAATAACAGCGAGAGGATTCACAGACTCGGTTATTCAGCCAATCTAGCACTATGTTGAGAGAAGATACGTGACTTCACTGTAGTACAGTGCACTCAGCTTAAATAGCACTTGCTCCATCTTGGTTGTGTTCCGCTTTTTTCGCAGCTTTTGTGTTTCTTGACTTTCTTGTTACTATGGTGAATGATTGTCACAGGAGTGTACAAAAAGGATGTTTAGGACACGAGTAGAGACAGCAGCCAAAAATGGTAATGGGACGGTGTTAGTTACCAGCAGGTTCTTCTGCTTTTCTCTGTGTGTGGGAAGGGTAAGTGAGAGCTGGCAGCTAATCTATCACTGTGTTCATGAGAGACAACTGTACATCTCTTATCCCAATACTTCAGCTCAGTCATGGCTCTCGCTTTACCGCTGCGGAAGGAGAGACCGGTTCCCACAACGCAGGAAGCCTTGAATACTGCTGCTGGCATCGGTGCCAGCAAGGAAGTCTTGATGTCTTTGTGTGCACAGTCTCTTCCTGGTACCATGTCCACAACTCGTGGTGAAGGATTTGGAAGAGTGGGTGGATCTGTGGATCACTATTCTTTGCAATCCAGGGTATCCAGACAGGGTAACTCAGCTGTGGATCCGTGCGAGTGCTGGCTACACGGAGTTAATCAAGTTGTGACCTACCCTTGTCCATCTTCATCCACCTGCACGTTCTGATCAATAATGCATATTGCTTTTTGGCTTCTCTTCCCACGTGAGAGGCAAAGCCAATAGAGCAGTGCACGCAGCATTACTTCAGGCACATTTATGTTTGCTGATGACCCAGAAGTAAGTAGGCTTGTCTGCCCTTGTGCAACCTTACCCTCAGATAAGGCCCCCTGGTTCCTGCTGCTGAGTTCCATTCCCAGATGAAGATTGTTTAAGTCTTAAAGTAGTGAGTGTCTTCAAGATGGGAGCAAATTAGGAGACATGTCAAAAGAACAACTACAACAGGAACTCTTAAATGCCAGGTCTTAAATCATTCTGGCAAATTGTCAGTGTGCTTATATTTCTGCCTTACTCCCCCAAGTTTGGTGATGGATGACCACTGATAGGAATAAGTTGGAACTCATGATTTGGCACCCGATCCCAGCATTAACTAAATCATCCCCCTGCTGCCACAAGAAAAAGCATTGATTCTTATCCAGTTTAAGAACTTAAAGCAACCACATCAGAAAAATGAATACAGCACTGATTTCTAGCTCAAAGGAAGATGTTGTTAGGATATAGCGCAAAATGTCAAGAGACTACTTTTCCAACTGCAGGCAGCCAGTAGTCCGTTCTGTCCTGCTAAGGTGCATTAAAAAGCTTCCTCAAATGGCTATTCATGAGGTTTTATTTTTGGCAAGTTCTGTGTATTAAGGTATCCAAAAGATTTGAATATAATGGCTTCTCAATGAGATATATTTAAGAGGAACAGGACTTGTACTTTTCTTCTGTAAGGTTGCATTTATACTGTGTTTTATAGATCAGTAAACCGACAGAGAGATTAGATATCTTGCTGAAGACCACATGGCAGGCAGGTGGCAGAACAGAAACTAGAGCTTGGAAATGCCTCTTGCTCTTCTGTCTGCTGAAGAGTCAGACTATGCTGACCCGTATGAATGTAATGAGGAAGGGAGCGAGGGAGAGAGTGCACAAGAACTTCTCTCCTTTTATCACACCTTTGCATGCCCACGAGGGCCCTGACCCCTCCTACGCTGAGCCCTCTGCAAGGGGCAGGTTCAGGAAGGATCAGGGTGAAATGTGAACTCACTATTTATCACTCTGAGAGGTCAGACTGAGAGTCTGGACGTGAGGCAGAGGCATCTTGGATTTCTTCCAAGGCTGGAGTAGCTGCTGTGGTATGCGCTGCCCAGGATTTTCCAGGGCAAATTCTGATTCAGCTGTAAGTCTTATTAGAGGCTCTGCCTGAAATTTCTCTCATTCTTATCCATTCAGCTGAGGGCACTGAGGGCATCCTGACCACTACACAATATCCCTTCGTATGCCGCAATCCTTATACCTCAGTGCCGGCAACAAGGCAGCTTTGCAGTCAATGGAAATTGCACAGCTCTGCTGACACAGGTTTATAGCTGCTAAGGATCTGGCCTTGTATTTTGACTGTCACACACACAGCACAAGCAGCACTGCTCTTCCCTATTTTCATCATCACCAAGAAGATTTTGTTTAGGACTGTGGTTTACAAAGATCTTATTATAGAGAAATGAAAAGAAAACTCATCTAAAATCTGGTTACATTGAAAAATTCCAGCTGTCTTGCAATTCAATGCAGCTGTGCTATCTAGTATCTTTTTCTCTTCCTTTTGCATCTCTTTATAGAACATTAGCTTCTATAGAAAAATGCATTTTTTTTTAAACATCGTGATTTTTTTCCCCTTCCCTCTTCATTATTTTGCTGGCTGTTATTTCCACCAATGAAACCTACAGACTCTGACAAGGAAAATGCAAAGATATTTTGAGACAGAGGAACAGCAATGAAGAAAAAAATAGCATTTGTGAAGAGTTTCTACTGGCAATCTCTTGTCCGTGATTTTTTTCTTATACAAACTGTAATATGATGATATTATGCAACTGCCTTCACATATTAGAATCATTATGAGCAGTAGCTTTGTGATATCATACAGCAGGTGCTAAGAACAGTTTTTGTTTTTTCCCCAAAGCGACTACAAAATTACTTACGATTTCATTATAGAACAATCAACACTTCGTGGGGAGAAGTTTGTATTATTTTGTGATTGTGTTAGTGAGGAAGAAAAAAAAAAATCTATCTTTCTGGGGAGTTTGCAGCATTCTCAGGGTGAAAACTAAACTGAATTCATTTGTAGCCAAATGTCTACGTCCTTAGCCAGGCAAAACTCCGATGGAACTGGAAGGACTCCAACCCTCACTCAGCTCTCTGCTTTCTCTTGCAAATTTAAGTCAGCAGGGCTCTGTACATCTCACCTGAGGATTGAGTAGCGCAGAGAGCGCTGTGGACACAATTTAGCCCTTCAGCCGAGACCGAAAGGGTCACTACAAGAGAAGGTCTTACATTTATCTCACCTTTAGGATAAAAACAAAACCAAAGTGTTAATCGAAAAAATTCAACCTATATGGGGTGAGGCAGGTTCACAACCAGGCAGATGTGAAGTCCAGCCAAAGCCTTCTGAGAGTCACCAGCCACTTTCAAGCAATGCACGTCTTTTATCTTCTCTCTGGAGAAACTCTGGGGCTTAAGAAAGCCTCACCTCTGGTCAGCTCAAGTTACTCCAGCAGGAATAATTCCAGATGATTCTTGCTCCCAGAGGAAGAGACAGCCACAGCCCAAGGTCTGCAGGTCTCGGTGTGAGGAACACCAGCAAGCTTATACAGAGCTTCCCAGGGTTCCCTGCCAGTCTCCAACACACACATGGCAGCTGGACTGCCAGCCCCAGAACGGCTTCATTCCGGTTAGAAACAGGGCAGAGATTTAGTTATAAACTAAAATTTGCAGTCAGAAAATGCAGAACTGTGGGGGAAATCTCCAAGCCCCCGTTCCTCACCCCTTCATTTTAATACCCCAAAGACTGCATTTTTTTCCCTCAAAAAAGCCCATGCTGTTGTCTTATCCATCCCAAAGTGTAATTAATATATTAAAAAGTACTTTTCCACTAATGTGCCCATTGGGTCATATTTTCTATTCCCAGAAGGTGCTTTGTTCTTATTTTACAAAAACACTTAGTATCAAACGTTCCCTTTAAAAACTAAAAATATTTAAAATAGTTCTCTGTATATTAAGGATACACAGCAGAAGCACAGGAAAAATCTATACAGAAAGAAATGTAAAAGCACAGCGAGGCAGGGTAACTGAATGATGGCTAAATAGCTGGAAAACTTTCCCCCCAGTGTGAACTCCTACAGTAAAAATCACAACATTCAAAGCTCTAGCAACTCAGTGCAGTTTTTGTTACATCTGAAAACAGAGAAACAGATCAATTATACTCAAGAGAAAATACCTTAACATCATTCCTTGCAAGAGTACAGCTTTGAGTAAGACGTACCACACTTTCAGCAGTGGTATTTTAAATACCAATCACAGCCCACCGTGGCTTCACTGCTGCAGGAAAAAACTGGAATAATATTGTTTCCCAGCCTTGGTGTCACATTAAATCAGAAGCAAGGCCCTCGATAGCTGCTTTAGCCACTAGTTGCCAGACAGAGATACTTTAGATCTGGCTCACTGCAGCTACAAAGCAAGAGCATAAAGCAAGCAAGCCAGGTGGTATGTGCTCACTGCGACAGGGGCTCTCAGTGGTTTTGGTGACGCTGCTCTGCAATAAATAGATTTCAGGACCCCTCCATGTTAGAGGGGCTGCGTGGGGATTTCCAGCTGTTGCCAGAGTGCACAGTTGGGGACAAGGGGACACCTACTCAGCACAACCCCATGCCACAGTGATTGCTGACTATCAAACTCATGACCCTAGGCAACGGGATGCTCTAAAAACACCCAGTGCATTGCCAGCCAACATGAAAAACCACATGTAAAGTGGCTTAAACGCGTAGTTGCCCCATCACCCCAGTCCACCGCAGAACTGAAATCAAACCGGTTACGCTGATGGATTGGTCCAGTAGCAAATCAGTTGACATAAAAAATGGTTCTTAGTCACCAATACCATAAAATCAGTACAAACCCCTTTGTTCAGATCATCTCTCCCGTGGAAGCTAACCGATGGCCCGTGGGCCCCTAGGCTCTACCTCCTCTGGGCAGGTCTGGTTTTCCCCAGGCAGTGCCCTTGCAGCATCCACACTGCAGAACTGCAGATCCTCTGAGCCCGAATCTCCCGCTTTGTAGGATAAACAAACCGGTTTTTAAACCATTTGATCCCCGGGTTAAGGAATTGAGATCAGGTATAGAAATAAGTCATAAGGACCCAGGCGCTGACAAAACACACTCCTTCAGCGAGCAAACAAACGCGCTGCACGACACGACAACCCCACGACCCCTACACGAGGTGTGAGCTCCCCGGACGCCCAGCCTGGGCTCCGGGAGCCGATGGGGCGCCGCACATGGACCTTGTTAGCAACCGGAGACGCTCGGAGCGCATGGCCCCGCGGAGGGCGGTGGCGAGGCCGGGGGACGGGCCCGGGGCCGCCCGGGGCGAGGCAGGCAGCCGGCGGGGCCAGCGGCCCCCGGCCCCGCTTTGTGCCGGGCGCCGCCGCCATTCAGCGCCGGGCGGCGCCCGCCGCGGGCGGTAGATGGCGCTGTCGCACCGCGGAGGCGGCCGCGGCCCCGCTGCGCGCAGCGCGCTCCCGCCGCGCCCCGCCGCGGAGGGGCGGCCCCGGCTGCAGCAGCCGAGGGGGGAATTCCACCCCTGGCGCTGGAAAGCGGTCACTTTCTTAGCGAGTGATGCAATTAAAGCAGGTTTCTATTTTTCTTTTTTTTTTTTTTTTTTTTTTGTTTTTAAGGGGGTTGGGTCACGATTTAAAAAAAAAAAAAATTAACATGAAAGAATCAGCTTGCTGCAACCCCCCAGCAACTCCGGGGAATTCCTGCGTAGAGATGAATATGGATGAAAATCTATATTACCCCAGGCACCAGCTTAGCACAGGATGTTTATGAAATATTCCTGAAATGTAGTTTATTTACAAATCAAGTTATCCACTTATGTGAGATACTTAAAACATTTATGTGTTTAGTGGACAGTTATTATTATTACTTATCACTTGTTAAGCACCAGGTGCTCTGTGCTGTACAAGCCGGGCACGTAAAAAGTCAGTCCCTCCTGCTAAGAAGGTGCAATGGAGGGGCCTGGCCCAAAGTCTGGGGAAGTTTTTTCTGAATCGGGCCGTAGCTGATGACAAGACGCCGAAGGAAATCGAGGAGGGAATAAAAGCTTTAAGGATTATTTTTTTTTTTCCCCATTGGTTTTGTTTATTTGTTAGCTATATTTCTTCGGAATACCCGTGGGATCAAAGTTCATTTCAAGGAATTTTGATCACAGAATAACCACATCAGAAGCTGCTTCTTTCTTCCCTTCTTACGTATCTGCATCAGAGGCTTTTCCCTTCTTCCTTTGAGCACTGGGCAGAAGAGATCATGTACCCAGCCCGAACAAAACCCAGTTTCACACCATTAAAAGGAGGATAAATTGGAACACTCACGAAGGACTAGACCAGCTTCAAAAGAATATTTTTAGCAAAGCCCTGAGCCCGAACAATTTGTAAAATGAGAAAAAAAAATCCTTAGCATGTCTCCGAGCTGTATTCCAGTACACGGAGCTGTATCTCTAGGTACTGGCACTGCACAGTATGCAAATATATGGCATTCTCTATTTTTGTCTGTACATGCTTTTCAGTAAGGGCACACGAAAGCACTATCCCTTTCTTGTACAGAAAGCTATAACTATGGTAACAGGATGTCATCTGTTGCAAAATGCTGGGGTTGCATTTTTATTTTTTTTTAAATGGTGACTTTATGTCCACTTTCCCACACATATGTTAAGATTTTGCATCTGTAGCAAACCTGTGTTCACTGAACTCGGTTTTAGAGTAGGAGAAAACTTCACGGCTAGTAATCTATGCGGTGCGTGTCCTCACTGAGCAGAAAGCCGTGTCATGCGAGACACGGAACCGAGCACGTCGCAACTTTAGGGCAGAGGCTAGCAATTCTTTTCATGAAGAAGAATCTCTCTAACTCATCAAAAGAGAGACAGACGTTGCCCGCACAGAGTTTAAAATCACAGCAAGAACTTGTTACCCTTTTGCAACCTCCCTGGACGGAGTCTGTTTCTCCATTTGGTGAAGAGGGAATCGCTCAAGGTACACGCACAACCCCTTCCCTTTTAACTGCCTCGCCATCCCTGAGGAAGGGATGAAATTCTGCGCTTTAGAGCAGGGTTGTTCTTTGTTTGTTGATTTGTCCCTGTTCTGTTTTAAGCAGGTATTTCAAATAGAAACCACCTAATACCTAATCGGCTTCACAGAAAAACCACTATTAAACTGTCAACCATAAAATCTGGAGTGCCTATACTATGTATATTTTGCATACAACACAATTTATTTTTCTCTGCCATTTCCTGTTACAAAACCATCCCCAAATAACCTCTTTCTGCCTATAAAATTACATTCTTTTTCATGTAATAGAGGTGGAAAATACACACATAGCGTTCGAGTCTCTGATAATTACGTGCTATTCCTCACCAAATGTTTAAACTCTTTCCTCAGGTAATCTTGAATTTTGCAAGTGTTCGGCGGTATCAGAGCAGCACAGGGACAGACGAGTCGGTGCTACCCCTGCAGCAGTAATGAGCTCCCTCAGTGCACTCCTGAGTTAGGTCCTCGCCTACCAAGTTACAGAGCTTTCTCTTGCATTATTTTTTCTTCATGAATATTGATTAAGAAAATAACTTGTTAATGAAGGGGGGGGGGGGGAAGAGAAAAAAAAATGCCATTTTAGAAGGTATAGTGGAAAAGGTATTTCCTGGCAAGTTAACTCAGCTAAAGCTGACCAACAGGCATCGAAAAAGCAGAACCCCAGAAATTCAAAGGCAAATATTCTGTCCTTAGCTCACCCCTTTACGGTAAGGCATTACAGCCCATTTCACACTGTTTAGAGAGTCATGCTCTTTGCAGGCTCTTCTACTGTGTAAATATGAATGCAGAACAGAAGAGCCATCATCCTTCTCGCTAAATTCCCTAAACTTTAGGGAATTTAAAGACAGACCTTTAGCAGCATTTTAAGCCCTTTGAATATGAAATTTGCCCTTTCTCTCTCGAATAAAAACTGAAAAGGAAAAGCCCCACAAAACCTTCCCTGAATGTTTTAAAGAAGTTAATTAACCAGATAAACATCGACGCTGATGAGATGGGCATGTTTTTTTAAAAATATAATTTCTAAACATATATGTTTTCGTTTCAGTAGGAGCTGGGCAGAAACGAGTGGTAGGATTTTTGGTCTCTGTTATGTAGGATGTCAGATGATAAGGTCTCTTGTGGTTTTAAAATTTATTAATTTAGGAACTGCTCCAGTTATCTATGAAGTCATTGTCCCTTTGAGTTCAGGGAGGTAAAAATTTAGTCAAATTGAAAGCTTTTAGAAAAATATTTTTTATTTCCCTCTTTACTTGAGAGGTGTTGTAGCTTTTCTATGCCCATATATATATGAAAGATTGTATTAAATGGCGCTTTCAAATGTTACAGATTCATCTCCTGTGAAGTTAGATTATTACATAAATAATCTCTTGAGAGCTGATTTTACATGTGAAAACTGACACAGCACAGCATGCTCAGAGAAGCTGGAAGCATGCGTGCTAAACCTGTGTACTGACATGTTCGAATTTTTTTTAAGGCTCCTTAGCAAAAATAGCTCGTGTTTACAGTGAAATAAATCGCCTGCCTTTAATGGTCGTTTCCCCAAAGCATCTGCTGAAAAGCTTTCGTCCACGTGCTGCACCTGCTGAAATCAGATTAAAGAACCATAGCTGTTTTCTAAAGGGTCCATGTCTAGGGGGAGGGTGGAGAATTAAAAAAGGAACCGCAATCAGGAAGAGTTCTTAAAAAGTATTTTGTGGTTTTAAAATGGGAAACTGAAAAAAAACCCTGTGAAACAAGTAACTAAAATAAGACCGAGATAAAAGCCAGCAATAAAAATCAAGTTAAAAGCTCTCCTTGGTTAAGGTTTAATTCAAAATACCAGAAAGTTTGTAACCAAATTAAAACTATAGCTATACCTAGCAATCCTCCAGTGGACATGGAGTATTCTGCAAAGAATAGATTTTTGCTTTCTCCTGATGTTTCAGGGTAGAAATGCATCACCTTAGTTGAAAGAATAGGTGTTTTAAGGATGTTATTGGGTAGATGCTGAATTATAATATTAATCGGTTGACTAGTTATTAATTTGGTAATCAAATATTAGGGAAAAATCCTCGGCTCAGTATTTTTCCTGATTGAAGGGTAGAAATGAAGATAAATAAACCCCTGATGGACAGAATGTTTGTTTCGGTAATTACTAACAAAGCCAGCTGTGATGTACCTAAAAAGGACAGATCAGGTATCATTTCTGCTTTAAATACTGCATCTGCTTTCAATATCTATGGTCATTTCAGGTCTCTGTGCAAAGTTATTTAATGCTGCCGTTTGTTGTGTAACACCAATGTATTCTGTGATACCGGAGTTCTGCCAGTTCAAAGGAGATGGCCCTATGGAGCATCTTTTTCATGTCATGGCTTTTGCTAGAGGCTTTTGTTTAAAGCATGCTTCCAGCACACTGTCTTGTCTTTCCCACTCTCTCTCCTGTTCACATGCATGAAATAGCAAAGTCATTTGCAATATAAATTACAAAATCAACTGTTGAGTTTACAAATTGAATAGGCATGAAAATATTGCATAATATTACTACCTTCCTCAGCCTAATATAGGTAAATATGTCTGAAATTTGTGTTGGTGGAAGAGTGGATGTTTATATGCTGTAGATATTAATTACAGTTGGGCTAATTTAAAGTTTCTGTTATTAATTCCTTTATAGTTTCACTGCCATCGGGATTAACTGCAGTCACCTACAAGCACAACCACTTGGTAATATTCTTAATTACATTGAGGAGACATTCTTCTTACAGCTAAAATAGTGCTTTAACAAGTGCCTCCTAGTCTGTTTTGTTTATTCGAAATAAATATTAGCCCCCCCCAAAAAAAAGAAAAAAAAAAAAGACACCAATACCCTGAGAATAAAAATGGGCCATAGGGACTTGGACTAGCAATGATTTTGGTGAGTGCTTAATTTCTTGTTTGGTTGAAAAAAGACTGGATTGGCTATTGACAGGTCCCTATCAATAGGCAGACCCCGGAGGTCTGGCTATTTGCACATGGCCTGATTGACTTGTCCTTAATAGACATATAATTGTTGACAAATACCTTCCAATAGACTGTGGCAGGCATGGCCGGGCAGACAAAAGAGGCTTCTCTACGACAGAGACCGAAGCAGAGCGATTCAAGAGACGCGGCACCTTAACCAGGAAATATCTGGCTTCCCCAAAGAAGCTTCTAGAGTAAAACCTGTAAAATCAACCCCGCTTTCTGCTCCAGGAGCTGACAATCAGTTCAGACAGAAAAAGCAGCATTGTCCAAAGAGTGTGTGGGATCCATTCAGTGCGTCCCTTCTTCTAGGCAACTTCAAAATACATCTTAATAATAGCATACAGCTTAATTGGAACAGTAAACCTGTGCACTTAGTCCCCCCCTTTTCCCGGAGCCTGTGTTTTTTAAAAGTACAACTGGATTTTTTCCTGTCACTGTTTGGTCTCTCTCAGGTAATTTGTCTTTTAGCATCCACCCCAGCTGTTATTAGTGACTGGATCCCCGGGTAGGTGGACCTTCTGCTGTTCTTAAGTCCTGATGTTTCTACCAGCTCATTAAACAATATTGTAATATGACTTTTTACAAGGAGAGAAATCGAGCGCGCTGGCTGGAGGTGCATGATTCTGAAGCTTTCCAGTCTCCATTGATTCTTGCAGCCATTGTGGGTGGTTGGTGCCTCTGAAAACGAGATTCAAAAATGGATGCTTAATGTTGGTCACCTATTTGTGAAAATTTCGGCTGAATTTCCAAGGTACCTCAGGAAATCTGTGGTGGAGCTTGCAGTCTACATCTAAGAATCTGAGTCTAAACACAGCCTCATTTTGTGCAGTGCCTTCACAGACACACACAATTCTAAACGAGAGAGTTAGATAATACTTTTACTGTGCTATTATTTTCTGTGTTAAATAACAGCACAGAAAAGAAAACGAAGAGGTGTAGGCAAAGGAAAAAAGATAATAAACTGCATTTATCTGTCCTCAAGATAATAGTTCTATATTGGATATGTTGGGGAATTAATTACATGGATTTTTAGAATGTTTAGTACATTATAGGCATTGCAATACTTGTCACAAGACAAAAGGCCATTGAAATGATGCAGTACAGCCTTAGGCAGCCATAAAAGAACAAATTGTTCAAGTTTGTGCATCAGTGCGAGATCCAAAGAACCCCAGCTCAAAGAAAAATAGCAGCGAAATGTAGAGATGTACCTACTCTGTGGATTTACCCAGAAGTGGACTGAAACCTGGACTCTGGCCTTTCAGTCCTGGGTTTGGTGCACCTGCCTCTCCCTGTCAGCAGCAAGCTGAGAAATCACTCGTGAAAGTTTGCCTTGCAGGACTTCTTCCCTTGGCCATTTTGGATTCAGTAATCTCTTCCCCCTTGGGACACGGTGCCTGTCAGGCAGAGGTAACACCCTTACCCTGTGGCGTAAGCGACTCGCAGAGAGAAGACAGAGAGGTGGGGGAGGAGGGTCAGGAAGGATGCTCCTTAAACCTCTAAGCTAATGTCTTCAGTCTCCCACCTCTAAGATCCCCCACCTCTTTCCTCCCAAACTAATAAAAACAACCATTAAAAAAAGAGAGACAGAGAGAAAAAAACCAGTGCAGACCGTGATCACAGAGGCAAGCAAAGCAGGTTACAAATTAGTGTGACACCATCAAGGTGACACTGTAGACAACCTCTGACACCCGACACAAAGCTGAGTGCCTTCTGCCAAAAAGACCTTGAGCCTTGTCTTTGATTCTTATTGATCAAATACATAGATTAAATACAGTATCAGATGGCAAGGCTAAAGCCTGGGATTCTGCATACAGCGAAGACCCTCAGACATGAAAGAACAGATATACAACAGAGATAGAGAGACAGAGAGAGAGATAGAATTATTGTATTGTGAATAAACAGATGTAGGCTGAGGCAGGCAATTTCATCTGGCAGATGGGCAGGGCTTTTTGTATTTACTGCACTTCTTACAGGTCATGAAATCCAAATGTCAATAATATTAGGAATAAGGGACAACATTTTTAACAGCATTTTTGCAATCCCCAAACATTCCTGAGCATGTGCATCCTGTGACCAGCTGCTTCAAAAAAGGTATGTGCGCTTGTGTGTGTGTGTATATGTCCATTAATTCAGAATTACTCCAATTACGAGCTTTTGATGCTCCAAACCCCTCTTTCTAACCCAAAAGAGATGGAGAGCCCTCGGCCTGTCCAATCAGATCATTTTCCCTCCTGCCTGCAGCAGATGTAAGCAATTTACTTTTTTATTTCTGCATATTCAGTGCGAGCGGAGCTGTTGGTGACTTCTCACCCCGGAGCCTGCAGGATTCTAACCCTATCAAATTAAAGCATTTTGCTCACTTATTCCCAAGCGCTCGGCTGGTGCTTAGCAGGCCTCCCGCTGCATAGCAATGGCGGGCGTTCGTGTCCGCTCATACCCCGAGCCTAATCAGAGATTATTAAGGAAAATATACAGTGCTTTAATTTGATGAGACTGGTTATAGGTACTGCAGTTAAAGGTCACACTCTTGCGTGTATCTCCCTCAGTCACTGTAATATTTTCCTCTCGCTTGACAATCCTCAGCTCCAAACAATAGGCCAAGAAGACACGTTTATTTTTGTCACGCTGCGATGAGCTCAATAGGGACAAAAATGAATTATTTAAAGTTCGCATAAACAAACAACCCCAGGCCAGGTTCCCCTTAGCCCACTCACCCCCTCTGCATTTTTGCGCACGTGTGCATGTGCACACGCTTTGTCTCCCTCTTGCCTTTAAAGAACAAGCGATAAAAACCTGCCTCAGTTGGAAAGTGAAGCCATTTAGATGTGAAGTGCAGATACGATGGTAGCCGGTGGCCACCGCCTGCGGTTGGCTGCTGGGGGAGACCCTGCCCGTTCAGGCCCTGGAAGCGCTTGGGTACGTCCCAGCATCAGCTGCCTGGAAAGGACTTTTCAGCTTCTTTGGCTCTGAAGGCTTTCCCCACCCAGGAGGAGGTAATGGAGCTATCCAGGGCGAAAGAAAACACACACAAGGCCTGATACGACAGGCTCCGAGCCTTCCTGCTGCCACAGGGGTTCAGCTCAGTCCCATGCCATTTAAAGTTTGAGGGAGTGAGGGAAGCGCATCAACTCCAACCTGCCTGCCTGCGCCATGGTAATCAGCTTGCGGCCTCGTCTAAATTCACACCGCTTCTAGCAGAGGCGCTGCGGGTGCGGAAAGGGGGGGAGGGAGGGGATACAACAATTTTCTTCTTCTGTCAGCGTTAACTCTGCTACTATTCGTTAAAATAGCGAGGTGGTTTAGTCTCTTGTAAGAGCTGCGTGGTGGGGAGGGAGAGAGAGAGCCAGTGAGAGACGGGTGGGTTAATTCTAATCTCCTTTCGAGCCTAATGGTTTGAGCATATGTGTCCATGCAGCAGACCAACAGCAGGCTTATTTACCTCCAACATTTACATGAGAATTGCTTTATGCAGCTGTATGTAAAAATTCAAACCACACAGTGTCACTGTATCACGCAGGTCAATCCAAAGCCCAGTGGCATTATAGCAAGAGACAAAAGCCTTACCACTTCACCAGGGTTTCCTTTAGGACTGAAAGTTGTTCTATTAAAAGTGAAAAACAACAACAACAAAAATGTGAGCCTATTTCCACTGCTGCCCCCCGTTCAGACTCCCTCCATATTCCTTAAAGGCTGCCAAAATTATGAGGACCTGGAGCCTGATCCTGCTTTTGCCCCACTCAGCAGGCTGCAGGAAGGGCTGCAAAGGATGTCAGGATCGGGCCAGCTTCATTTTGTGTCTGTGAATAATCCCGTTAGCTGATCCTCAGGCGTAGAGTTTTTTTATACACATTACTGACGGGCAAAGGCAGAAGTGTTCACGGAGGTGCGGTTTCAGTATTTATCCTAAACAGAGGCAGACAGGCTCAGGCTGCTTGGGATGCTACAGGCATCCTGGTCTGTCTGGTAAATTGCTTGTGATTGCCTGGTTGTTGGTTTGTTTTTCTCCCCCCCGATTTGAAGGGTCTGTGATATCTCCAGAAACACCACAGCTATATGTGCTTTGGAAATACATGCTATACGCGTTTCTTCAGAGAAATGGGGAATCCTGCACTGCACAAGAAATCAGGATCTTACAAAATCACCTCAATTATATTGTGCTATGCTGATGGTATACCATCTTATGCCATAAAAAAAGCCACTCTGCTTCAGGACCCCTAATTCTAACTGTTTCTAAAGTAATAGGATAAGCTTTGACTGGTAAATTTGACTGGTATTTCTAGCATGAATATGGTCAGATACAGCATTAACAGTCTCTGCAGTGGAACTCCCTCAGAAAACGTAAAAGTATATCAAGGGGAAAAAAAGTTACCTGCACTTTTTTTAAACTTCATAAAAACTTTTTCTGTGGAGGCTTGGGACAGTTCTTATTTTAGTCTGAACCAATTATTCAGCCTTAATACCTGGACCCTGGTATGCTTCTATCTTTGATCAGAAAGAACTTGCCTGAAGGCCAGCTCAAGAGAGGTTCAAAGTCAAATGCTTTGATTTAAACCACTCTGCTCCCATCCATGAAAGAAGATGAGAAGAAGCTCTCTAGTATAAGACAGATAAGTGCAATGCAGCATGTCACATGCAGTATTACAATGCAAAGCATACGAAAAGAGATGTTTCGGGGAGCAGAGTGCTTAAAACACAAATCACCCTAACAATCTGGTGGTTTTGGCAGTGGTAAAAACCCCTAGGGATTACAGCAAAATTCTCTAGCCTGTGAGAAACTTTATGTATTCCACAGTAATGCAAGAAACAGAGATCTTCAGCACGACCAAGGACCAAGACTCAGATGCTCGTGATCTGTGAATCTCTGGAACAACATTTATCAGGGGTCTGCTAGAAATGTGTGGAGGGTAGGATGCTGCTGGACCATTCCACGTCTCTGAACAATTCTTTCCTTGACACATTTTGCTACACCACTCTAAATAACCATTTAGCTATGTGACTATAAGGACCTTTCCAGAGTTTATAAAACTTGGAGCACATTAGAGACCCCTGTCCTAGAATCTTATGTAGGATAATACCTACTGCCTGCCTTGGGAAGGGACAGAACTCAGGCTCAGAAATCACCCTGGATTCTGCACAGAGAATGGAAGCACAGTCTTCTGATGGCAAATTGGAGTTCGTTCTCCTTTCCTACTTTCCTCAAGTACCTTGAAGAATATTTCAGCTTTTGAACCACCACCACCACTACCTCCTTCTTTCCCCAGAGAAAGAAAAAATTCTCCTTGGGCTTCACACAGGAAAAGAAATGCAGGAAACACAATATCAAAATACAGCCTTCCACTGACAGTGTCACCATTTTATTACTTGGGTTGTAATCACTCTTTGGGGGAGTGATCATTTCCCGACCACGTACAGCAACACGGCAGGCAGGCTGCACTGGCTGGAAATGCAAGGAGATGATTTTCCCCCTTGCCATTCAGAACTTCACTTTGTTTACAAGAACTAAGGGAATAAAAAGGAGAAGGGCTTTTTCAGATATCTTTTCCCACTTCTGGTGAATAAAAGTAAGTTTCCTTTCCACAGCACATCAGTGCTGTAGCAAATACGTTTAGTCACTGTATCCTGCTGGGTCTTTTCACCGGGGAAGGTTTTGATGGCAGAGACCTTTTTTTCTCCACTGACTGGTATCTTAGGAATTTTCCTATCTTCTTTTCATTAATTTGCCCCTATCTATCCCTTCTGGTGTCCTGGTTATTCAAACAGGAGAAGCCAAGAATTCATTGCAGCATAATACAACGCTATTAAAGCAAACCAGATTTTATTTTTTCCTTAGATTTTTTTTTCCTGGGGCCTCTTTGGAAGAGAGCTCTCCAAACCCCATCCCTGCAACTGTACCAGTGATTTCAGCAAGACTGCCCTTGCGGGTGAGCTTTGCTGGCCAAGGCCTCCTTTCAAGATGTACCCTGATGGGGAATTAGAAAACAACCATGGTAACATGTTCCAGGGCTTGTGGCATCCCATTGCTGCACACCATGCTCACAGCACACCAGCAGCAGCGGTGTAAGCAAAGGAGACAAGTGAAGTGCTTCTGATATTGAAAAAAGCAACTCGGGCCACAAAAAGGGAAGAGTTTATGAACAAAGCTTTAAAACTCTTTCCCCCCCCCAATAATCAGCATAAGGGAACCTTGATTTAGAGATGATGTTTTCCTCATTCTGACTATCAAGACACATTCCTTCTTTTCAGGCTCTGGAAAGGTCTGTTATAAACATACAATCCCATAAACAAAAAAAAAATCAAAACCAACACACAAAAAAGCATGCTGGTGCTGAGGAGACGCAGTGCAAGAGATCAAACCATCAGAAAAGTAAAACACAGGGGAGGATAAACAAGAGCAGGAAAGAGAAGGCACAAGAGAAAGAGAATAATTAACAAACAGCATATGTTATATGGAGCAGGAGAGTCCAGCTCATAAAAAGCAAACATTAGGCTCTCTTCTCTGCTTACAGAGTAATTCTGGAGGTTTTGAGATGAGAATGATGAGAAACTCATTTCCTCAGATGTTTGGTGCACAACTCCACAGAAGACCACAGCTCGCTGCCATCAACCAAATGCATCTTCCAAGAGGTGAAATAAAACTTTAACACAACCTACCCTGTTAAACTATCCAGCCAGGCCAGCAAGGTGCTCATTTTCTGCTTACCAAATTCAAGTTTTGTGAATGCTGCTGCTTGCTATGCTGCTTCGTCTAAACCATGGCTTGCTGAACTCCACATACTTCCACACACACTAGAAATGCTCCAGGTAAAACATAGAGGGAAATTTGACCCAGCTTGAAATCTACCTAGGTGAAAAGCACTGTTAGAAACCAGGGTGGGAGGAAGAAGAGTTGTTTCTTGGTTCAAAAGTTCCTGCCATGTTCTCTCCCAGGGAAGGATCTCTGCTTTTTCAGCATGCTGTCAGTCTCCACCTTTGATAATGAGCAAAAAACATTTCAGCACTACTCCAATATAGTTAGAGGGCACCTTTTGCAGCCACTGCTTTTGAAAAAAAAGTTTTTTTACTCCTGCGGCAAGACATTCCTCCAGAGAGATATAAATCTACATGGACAAGAGAGATCTTAAAACCTCTTCAAGCAGCTGTGAGCCAGAACGTGAAGAAGAGTCATGGAACCTTGGTAAATGTCATGGTGAGCCTTACAGAGCTCTGATCACTTGTGTTTGTTGCTGCAAAGCCTAATGCAGTGTGTGTGCGTGCACGTGCATGCACAGCTGGCATATTTTCTTCTACACTGACAGGCCAGGGGGAGCTGGATTTTTGATTGTGCCATGAAACTGAAATTCAAAACCCACCTGGACGCCATCCTGTGCACCCTGCTCTAGGTGAACCTGCTCTGGCAGGGGTTGGACTCAATGATCTCCAGAGGTCGCTTCCAACCCCAATTGTTCTGTGATTCTGTGTGTGACTCTGTGAAATTCAAGTGGGGATTCACAGTTGATAAGGATGCGTTAAAGAGAGACGAGAGAAATGGGAACTTCAGAAAAACATGCTAGACTTTGGAAAGGAAATTAACCAATCACAACATAATTTAAGTGAATGGAAAGAGAACAAGGGAAGAAGGAATGAAAATTGCTATGAAGAAAAGGATGGGTTGAGAGTGCAGAAAATTTCAGAAGCCTAAATGAACACCTTGCTTTTATTTTCTCTTAAGAGTGGCAATGTCAAATGTTAGGAAATGACAAAGACATTGTCATTTAGAAATATGCCTACATCTAAACAGGAAACAAAATTAAAATGTCAGTGCATTTTGGCCAGGAGACTGGATGATCTCTAGCTGAGAATAAACACATGAAATTGCAGATCCAGTAGAAACTGTCAGTAGCTAACAGAGCTAGCAAAGTGGTGCACTGTAACATGGGGAGGGAATAGCAGTGCCTACCCCCTTTGTACCTACTTCTTGTACCTTGTAGTATCATTTTCCTCTTCTTAGAGTAGATAAAGAGGATTTATGGAAGACCTGTCAGTCAGTCCTTAATAGCTTACTAGATTTTAGAACAAATTTGGAGAAAGAATCAAAAGGAGTAAAGGGCAGGCATTTACCATATGTGTTTCCTGAAGCTAGACTGTGACAGGTATCCTGAGAGGTTTTTTGATAAAAATTATTTTTTAAATTAAATTCTTAAAATTTATCTGGTCTTCATTAAAGTATTTCAGCAGGTGCCACTTGGGAACTACTTAGCTCACTGGGGGAAAATAGAGAATTAGTCAGAACTCTAAGGTCTGGGTTGGTGACAGGGGAAGTGAAGATGTAATATGCTGCAGGGGGAAATATGGGGCTAGAGGGAAGATATTAGGGGAGTTCCTCAAAGATCAGTCTTTGGACTGATCTCATTTAATGGTTCATTAATAAACTTGGCACAAAAAGTAAGAGTGTTCAAATGAAATTTGCAGATTGTACAAAGTTGGGAGGCACCATCAACACAAACGAAAATCGCAATATCATACAGGAAGAATTGGATGACCTTGAGGACAGAAGTAATAGAAATGGGATGAAATTGAACAGTACAAAATGCAAGGTCATGCACTAAAGGACTAATAATGAGAATTTCTGCTAGAAGCTGTTGGGAATGACAAAGGAGGAGAAAGACCTGGGTTTGCTAGTTGATTACAGGATAAATATGTGCCGTAATATAATGCAACTGAAAAGGCAGATGCAATCGTAGGATTCATCACCTGTAATAGTGCTAATAACGAGAGGAAAATATTAATGCTACTACACAAATCACTGGTGAGACACTATCTGAAATACAGCGTAAATTCTAGTTACCCATGCTCAAGAAAGATGCATGCAAATTGGAGCAGAGGGTGCAAAGAGGACTATTACAATGATGAAGGAACTGGAGAATTTCTGAGAAGGAACTAAAGGAGTCTGCTTGTTCAGTCTACCTAAATGATGGCTTAAAGGGACACAGATACAGTTGAGGAACAGGGCGTGTCCATACCAGCTATATAAGGATATATACATGTTGGGGTGACCCAGGAAGAAATGGCTATGAACCGGCTTTGAGTTCACATAATTTGGGAATTACAAAATGATTCTAACTACTGGAGTAAAGATTTCCTGAAATGACCTTCCAGTGAATGTAGCAGAGGGAAAAAAAACCCAAACCAAAATACTACAACGCACACAGACAGCTATAGAATATAATCTGATCAGATGATGAATCCCACAACATAACATAACATGTTGGCCATGAGGCAGCAAAGTGGATTTGATACTTCAGATATATGTTCTTAGATTTACAAGTAGTCTTTTGTATTATTCCTTTACAGCCCAGGAAAAGGGGAAGAGACATCACTTTGCCATCCAAAAGGATGACACCAGTAAACAGGAGATTTTACAACAGAAGAATCTTTTGGAGACAAGAGTTAGTCAAGTTAGTATCTTGAAAAGATAATGAAAAACTTAGTTCATGCGTATGTCATATCCTGAAACCATTTCAGGGAAAGATACTACCTTTTTTAGCTGAGAAGAACTGTGGATCAAAAATTGATTTTTCCTCATTCTAAGAGCCTGCTTGCCAGCAGTAACATATGCTCTTTGGGTTTCTCTGGAAATACGTCTTTACATCAGTAATTTATTAGAAGTCTTAGATTTGGTTGTCTATGACATAAATCAGCTATTGGTACCCATATAGCCCACTGGAAACAGTTCTGGTTTTTACAGACTTATTTTCATGAGAAAGGAAATATGAATAAAATTGTAAAGCAATCTAGCAGTATCTGGGGCTCAAATCGCTGTGCTTTACGTACCAAACCAAAAATTTGGTGACATAAAACTCTCCTGTCTCCCTGACCTGAGTTTTTTTTCTACTCTGACCTCTTTATGTACAACAGGACATTTAAAAAAAAAAAAAAAAAAAAGGAAAAGAAAAGAAAAAAACCAGAATTTGCAAAAGGCCAGATAAAAAAAGACAAAACTAAACAGAAAAAACAAAACTACCAGGAGACATTGCAGGATGAAACAAACAAGAAAGCATCAATCTGAATGTTCACCCAGAAAATAATTTTTGCAACAGTTTGTGAGAAATGAAGAAGAGCTGGGAAGGAGCAACTCAGAAGAAAGCAGGTATTTTTGCTGTCTGGGTGGATGAGTATTCACCTGATGGCTTTCAATACTGTATCCAACTACAGCATATCATCTCCTCAACTTCATAAAGGCACAAGTTCCAAACACTTTCACCACTGAGCATCACAATAGGCCACTAAAAATGGAATAATTTAGCAACTGCTACTGTAGTACATAAGCAGGGTACTAAAGACTTTGTCAGTGCTGGGGCAGGGCATGTTATGTGCTTCCAAATTCTAGATGGAATTTTTCAGGAAATTAGTTTCTTCACTGAAAAACCTAGTTTCAAACTGATGACTGTCATCTGTAAATTCTAATTAATAAGGCCAAAAAAAAAAAGCAAAAATATTCAGAAAAGTCTAGACACACACTTTCAACATTTTTTAACCATATACTTTGCTATTTTTCTCCAGACAATATTTTCAGTCCAAATATTGTTGAAATACATTAAAATATAACATGAAAATAACCCAAGTATTTCTGATGTAGGTCAAGCAAAATATTTTTGATAACCCAATGAACTTTTGTGGGGGAGGATTGATTCTTGTGCAAAATATCTTTTTTTTCCCCCAAATGTCAGAAATATCAGCTAAGGCCTATTTTATAATTTTTTCTTTAATCTTAGTTACTGGATGAGAAAAATCAGTTATTCAGCTGCTCTAATGGCAACAGTTGGAGGGACAGAAGGGGAGATTTTACACTGCTGGAGTTTAGACACCTAAACTAGCCAATGCTGCTTGTGCTTAGCAAATAATGATGAAATGAATCTTCCGTTGTCTAAGGGATGCCTGGGGCCAGTGAAGGTTTTCTATGATAGGAATGCTATCAGAGCTTCACAACAGAACTAGTGGGGAGTAAGGCTACATACAAAATATATAGGTATATACAAATAGGCATGTAAGTACATAAATAGGTTATAGGTATATACAAATGTAGTCAAATAAACTGAATATATGAACAAATTCCTGCTTTGAAATGGTGTTCTTTGTTATGAATGTTCTTGCTGATTTGAAACCTCAGCTAAATATTACATTAAGAAATGTTCTTTAATTACAAACATGGCAGGCAGCTAGAGTTATTTCTTTCTGCATTGACATGATAACATTATCTCACTGTAAATTCTTGATTCGCTTTCTAAGGTAACCGGAATGGCTACCAGCGTGTAAATAAGGAAACGAGGGGATATGCTGTAGAGTGCTGCTGACTACTAACTGCTGTACGAGAATAACCTCATGCAGTGGAATTCAATTTGCCCATTTACATGGATGTGTCTTAGATGGGAAGTGTCACTGTTCTGCCTTGCCAAGCGCTACAGCTCCTGCTATGGAAACACAATAAAACCAAACAATTAGTTAGAATTATTGCTCTTAAAGAAAACTGATTTGCTTGTCTGTCTTCTAAGAAAAACTCAGTTACCGTATACTATCAACCATGGTTTGACTGGCAGTGATTTTCCCGATCTAGTCTGCTGGGAACCTTAAATGAACATCAGCAATTATAAACCCAAAGTCTTCAGCAATTTGTAGGCATTATCTCAGGATAATTGCCCTGAAATGTTCACGTTGCAAAGCAAAGGTAGATAATTTAAAAATCCATCTTTCTCTGTCTGCACTATGAGTTGGGCATAACATTCTTCCCTCCTGCGGGCCTTGTAGTAGTATAATGAAGCTTGGAATTGGTCCTTTGAAAATGCCTATTGCTGTCTTTTAGAAAGCAAAGAGGCCAGATCTGAGTTTAACCTTTTCTGGCTTTATTATTTTTATAAAATGAACCCCAAGTCATATTTTCTGGCACAAACTGAGAAAAACTGGAATATTAAAAGTCAAGGGAACAAACCTGCCCTGAGGAGCTCTGGACAATAACATCCATTGCAAGAAAGCTCTCCTGCTCCCTGGGTAAGATGACTACCCCTCAGAAGGAAACATGGTTTTGGCCTCCTCATGGCTGTCCATGCACTAACTGAGTTTAATATTTTCTGGGAGTTTTACTTCCAAGCTTCTAAAAGTGCTCATAAGTGCTCAGCTCCTTCTCTACAAATGGGAAAAACCTCCTGAGAAGTGCTGAACATTTCTCTCTTCTCATGACTCACACAACTGCCTCATCTGTAGGTGGTTTCCTCAGTTCCTTGCCCCCATCCTACCGAGCAGGCAACTGAAATGCATTCGTTGCCTTACTGATTTAAAACAGCTCTTCCCTCCACTGCAAGGAAGGAAGACTGTTTCTGGCTTACGAGCAAAGCACAGTGATCTCTGAGCTCCTTCTGCAAAGAACTAGGAGGAAGAAGGATGTTTGGAGTGGGGAGGAACAGAAAGGCTTACACACGCCAAGTGTTTTGGAGGCTTTTAGGAAAACAAGCCATCGCTGTAAGTTTTTCTTGCTTTGACAAAGTCAATCCACACAAAAAATCCTCAGTGAAATTGGACTTTTGCAAAGCCACAAAGCTTCTCTCGGTGAAGAACGGAGAGTACTGACTTCTGAGAGAGGAAGAAGAGGCCCCCAGAGCAGAAACACCTGGTACAGTAGGTATCTAGTACCTGTACTTCAATTTATCAAAACTAAAGAAGTCCAGCTCAGCATTTTCCAGGGAATTGTTATAAAAAAGTCCGCAAAAATTAAAGCTGCATAAGCCCAAACAACAGATTGGGTATCAGAAAGACTGCACAAAGACAGCATTTACTAAACAAGAAGTCAATGAAATAACTAGTATGTTGGAAATCTTCAACGGATGCTTTGGGTATTCACCCAGTACCCTTCCATTTGGAGTCCTTACTTTCCTATAGGGAGTAGGAGAAAATTCAAGGAACAAACATTATTATCAAGGAAATACCCCTGCAATATTCTGAGTTCCTATAAATTTCTGTGACTCTTGACTGTGCTGGTCTTGGGAGAAAGCCTGAATTTGGAAGACTGATCCAGTTCATTCCACCACTCATTGTTCATCTGTGAACACCACAGGAATACTGGGACTTGAATACTTTCTGCTTTTTGCATCCATATCCTTTTCCTCTTTTCTCCTTCACTCCATCATTTTTCACGCTCAGCTTATACTATAAAATTGCAAAGTCCCCATGTTGACATGCTTCATCAAACCATTTGGGAGTCAATAACATTCACTCCCGCTGACAATCGCATATTTATTACTTGAGTTTCCTTTTGAAACAGGACTTGCTCTCAGGCAGGGCTCCATTCTGCGTAGTGCTGGAAGACTGCAAAGCATGACAGGAGCACAGGGTATTACCAGCTGTGCCAAACACATAGCCAGATCAGACCAAAGGGTAGCAGACATGTATTCTCCCTTACTCCAGCACTGTCCATTGCCATAGCTGTCCAAGTGCACTTGTTTTTATAGGCCCTGGAGAGTTGGCTCTTCCCCCCCCCCCCCCCCCCCTTTTTTTTTTTTTAAATAATTGAGGCACAGAGTGAACAGGGGAGAGGAGCAAAGGGAAAAGGGGAGTTATCAGCAAGAGGGCCAGCTGAGTGAGGTTGGTGACCTGATTTCAAGCATACTGGGGGTACTCTGTGACCCCTGTAATTTTACTGCCTCCTGTGTTATCGCTTGTGATTTTCACTGGAGTGAAATGATACATCAGGGAACAGTAAGGATTCCAGCAGCCCACAGACAGGCAGAATACAAAGTACCTACCAAAACAGCTGCCATACCTCTTGCAAAGATATATTTTTAATCCTTTTGAGTGGAGACTCCAACTGCCTGTCCAGATCCCCTAAGGCTTTGTTAATTGAAAATGCTAGAGAAGGGACCTTTTCTAAGTCATGGGCCTAGCTCACAGCGCAGAAGCTCCACAGGCTTCTGTAACGTAGCTCTCAAGGACCTTAATCCAGATTCAAACATCGTCTCTTTGGAGTTGTGGAACAGGGGTTGTTCCCCACAAAGACCGGTTTTCCTTAATAACCATACAAAAAATCCTTGCTGATTCCGACGCCATGCTCAGTGGAGCCCCACCAAATAGCAAGGGCTTGTAATCTCAGGTAGGTTAGCAACAACACAGTGCCCCACCAGAGACTGGACCGTTCTAAAAAACAGTTTCAAGGAAAATGTTCATCAAGAAGGAATTGATGTCAGAAGACATCTTTCCTGGAAAAAGAATGGAAAGAGGACTCTTTTGGGTGGAATTCCAACTTGCACAAAACCCAGTTTTCTGCAGTGTCTGACCCAGTCTTAAGTTCATCATGGCTATCTTAAAAAAGTAAAAGCAAATAGGAAATTTAAAATATATGCTACATCCTGCTTTCAAGTTAAAAAATGGTACCTTTTTGAAAAACTAGTGAAGTCCTGTTTCATTTCTTGTTGGAAAGGGGAAAATAGTCTTTATTTCAAATCGGTTGAAAAGAGCAAAAGGTAAAGTGACAGAACAGAGAGGGTTATATACACTTCCCTTTACACAGAGATAAATGCATTGAAAAACTTTAACCAAGACACTTCTGGCAAGGTTTCTTGCTTGAATTGAAAATGCATGTTCTATTTAAAAAGTTTAGGCAAGGAAGTTTTGACTGAGAGCAGTATTCACACACCTTTTAAAACCTGCTACAAGCTGAACGTGTAATTCCAAATCCCTCTGGAAAAGTCCTATAAAATTATTATCAAATAAATAGAATTGTATAATAATGACAGGAAACCATCTGTGAAATTGACTGGAGAATTAGTTCCCTGATAGCAAATGCAGACGGCAAGGCAAAAAGTGCTGTAGAAGTTTGTCCCCTCCAAAATGTGAATATTTTTAATCATTCAGTGAAAGATTTCTTTCTGTCTAGTAGATTAAAGTGTGAAGAGTCTCTGCACCAAAACTGTGTGCTGAATTCCTTATAATTTTTAAAGAAGAAATCCAATCCAGACCATAACAGTGATGGCTTCTTTCTTATTCAAGTGCTTGTAACAGAGTATTATTTGAATGCTGAGATTGCTGACGTGCTTGCTAAAGAATGCTATTGCATGGCAGTTTGTAACATGGGCACCTGTTTCACCCATGCCCCCATTTTTTTCCAACAACTGATTCATTTTGTTCCAGCCAGTGGTTACCCACCACATGACAGCATGTGCCTTGCAAGTGGCATAGGCCAGGTTTGAACCAACGATCTACAGCTCACCTAAAATAGTTAAGCGACTCTGATGGTCTGATGCTGCCAACAGGGAGTTGTTGCAGGGTCTGAAGCAGAGATAGAACAGATTTCTTCATGCCTGAAACAAGCAGAAGATCAGATGCTACTCTGCAGAGCGCAGGCAATGGGAACTATCAGGCATGCAGCTTTATTGCGATAGTTGGTCCCTTTAGATTGCAACGGAAAACAAGGTTTCTAATACAAATTCATGTGAACTTTCCCTCCCTCCTGTTCCCTCCTTTGGCCTTGCAGAGCCTTTTGGCCATTTCAAGTTAGAACCTTAGGGTTTAATTATTAGTATGACAAGCAGAGCTTTCACAGAGGTGAAGGAGGAGTGCAGAGGTGAAGTGGCTGGAGACATCCTGCCTCAATAGGGCACAGGCAGCAATAATGCTTTCCCGCGTTTCCCAGCTTAGCTGACTACATTTTCACAAAACAGCTGGCTGGGGGCCCAGGTGGCCCACGGTCCTGATCGTACCCCGAGTCTCCCAGCTCTCTTTGGAGGGTGCAAAGCTGCTTTTGGGCCAGGGGCCCCACTGTGATGTGGATATAGGAGCACTTACAATATATGCAAGAACACTGTGGAGAGCAATAGGTACCTTTTTATGTGCGTACATCCATGTGTACGCACACACGTGCTCCCTGGGGCAGAAACCTCTCTAAGTTCTTTTGACCTCTTAGTGCACCTTTTCGTTTTGATCCTTTCTAAGTCCAAGACTTATGCTTCAGGTTTTGGCACAAGATGAGAAGCAAAATAATCAACATCATTAGTAGGCAACTCTCCCCTGTGTCCCCTACCCCCGTGCCATTTACATGCTACTTGCCCTTGTAATATTACTGTATGTATCAGACAAAACCCCACTATTTCATTGCCTTAAACAGGAAAATGTTTTCAACTCCCCTACGCGTTCTTGCCTAGTTCATGGCTTGATTTAATTTTACAAGGCAAGAGCTGGAACAATTATCTGATTCTTCATGTACAGCAGGCTTTCAGTGGTCATTTCTGAAGTTTTACTGGTTCGTAACCTCTGTAATCAGAAGACCCAGTTAAAAAAAAAGAAACTAAGTGAACAGGCAGGAATCTGTTCATATTATCCCTTCCTAGCTGTCCAGGCTTTCATCCTCTTTTCTCCCACACATGCCCTTATTGCTCTGCTACTCACCCACCAATGAGGGTCTGTCAATGGCAGTGAGAGGTCAACATCAAAGCACTTTTACAGCTAGCAGCTTGCAGCTAATGCTGGCATTATGGAGAGAAATAGAGAGAGAGAGAGAAGCATAGGGATTGAATGAATGGCCCTCTCATATAGAAAGAGACCGAAGAATAGAACAAAACCTCCTATTCTCCCACTCTTTATAATACTCCTGGGCCGAGTGTGCGTATGTGGTACACAGCTGAGTTTGAACTGCATTAGCACTCTTTCAGTTTACAAACAAGAGGCCTAATTTAGAAGAAAAATCTCCTATCTGATTATTTCTTTGTGTTCACCCATGTGGTAAAAAATGTCTGTACAGACAAGGGAGGGGGGCTACAGAGGTGGCTTATTAACTTCTTTGGCTGTATCATGATTGTGAAGGGCAACTGGGAGATCGTTATTCATCAGTAATTTTCAGACTCAAGGAAAAAAGTATTAAAACAGTCCCTCAAAAAAATTATTTCAATATGGATTACTATTTTTCTGAAGAAGGAGATAGAAAAACTGTGGGTCAGTCCCACACTAACTGTATGACTGACGCTAGTCTTATCCCCTGCCCACACAAAAACCCAGGAATTATTTTTGTCTCATGCAATTGACATTGAGATTGGATGTCTTCCTATGAAGATGCTATGGCCTTGGTATAGTGAATTTCACAATTCGATGAAATTACCACCTCATACTAGGTAGATAATTGTAATCATCTCTCCTGGCTCACCAATCTATAATTCTGTTGGGGGAGGAGGGGATTCAAAGCTTGTATGACTGCAGAGTTGTTACCCAGAGACTCTAGCAGCAGGCTTAGGGATGAATATTGTTTCCAGGATTGACAATGAGTATTATTGGGTTTTTATCCCTTCTCTGGAGTCTGGAACATACCATCCTTCTAGCATCACCTGGGGACATAATTTAACAAATTTCCTGCTCCTATGGGGAAATTAAGTTTTGGCAACATCTTTGATCTCTCCTGCACTTTTCTAGTGACAAATCAAAGTTACAGTATTTATCCTTTACTACACACTTTACTCTTGTAAGGGAGCCCCAGGAAAAAAGGTGCAATGAGAAGTTAGACTTATTTCACATCTCTGCAGACTATACTGTTCCTAAAAGACTGAATGTGATCTGCTTGAAATGGCCAAGTGAAGACCTGTAATGCCTTTGGGGGAAAGAGAGGCAGCTTTGAAAGAAATACTGGGAAGAAGGTCACTTGGGTTCTCACTTCCACTAATGCCTGAGGTTGTCTCAACTGCCATTGAAGCAGACAGCTGGATACACCATCAGCATACATCAATGCAGTGTAACACCTCCAGATCCAAATTCTCTCCAAATCAGGGATTTCCGACAGCAAGAGTTGGTTCATACACATGCCTTAGCAAACTACTTTTACATCTATAACTGGGACTTATGTCTGCCCATGCAGTAGATATCTATAAATGACTTCTAGCTGAAACAGTCTTTATTCTGCACAGATTTACATCAGGGGTGGCTACGGGGATACAAGAAGAAGAGAAACAAATGAAAAAATCTTAGTGACTTTGAAACTTCCACCATGGTTTTCCTCCTTGAATTGAGGATGCAGAGATCACAGAATGGCTGGAAAAGTTCACAAGTGATAGATATTGAAAAAACCCTGATCTTGGAGACTAACGTGAAGAAAGTATCAGTGATCTTGGAAAAGAGCTGGGTTGGTTTAGGGAAGTCTGTTTGCTGAGGGATTTAAACTATGTTTTCAGAGACAGACCCTCCAAGTTTGACTTGTGATAAATACTAAGACTTGCCTTTTAAGCATAAATATGACAGCAATCTTAACCATGCTAGTATCCACTACTTACTGCTTAAAAAAATTCACTATAAGACAAAACAAAATAAACTGTAGCATAAATATGTCTGTGACATGGAACTCTAGGATGCCTTGATGCCTTGAATGCCTTTTGAATACTAACGCTTTTCTGTTTTATTACAGATTTTTTTCACATTGAGTTTTCTAGGTATTACTTTATAGATTTTTGAATCAGAAATCAGCTTAATCAGCATTAGACAAATACATTACATTTTTCCCCTGTATCTTCTCATGGGACAATATATAACAGAGTACTCCTCTTGCACAAAGGCCTCTAGTTTTTTATATTGTTCAAGATAATGAATGTGCTTAGCTGGTTATATACTGATTTATTTTAAACAGAAAGCACTCTCAGTAACCTTAGAGAACTGTGTTCCAACCATGTTGGTTAAAAGTGAGAACAGCAAGTCCAGAAATCAATGAATGAAAGACTGCTGGATCAAAATTGGTGTTAGTTGGTGGATAAAAGAATGACGACACAGGATCACCCACCTACCCTTTTCAGGAGTGCAAAACACCTGTCCCTAGGCTACGAACTAAAAAGGGCTGAAAGGATTAATTATATTACTGTCCTTTGGGGGTAACTGTATTGGATCTTTGAGCTCAGTAGAAGGAAAGCAGTTAAAGGATATCATTATTATTACTACTACTGTTTTGCACACCCAATCGAGGCCAAGCCTGACTATATAAACCTAATGGTTTAACGTCTTTGCCATGTCATTGATCTGTTTTGAAAATCCACATAGGAGCAGCAGTTTAAGCAAGTATACTGGCTAGTACACCAACCCGAAACTTTTATTTATCTTCTTGAATATGGCTGTGATGGTTCATTAGTTAGTGCATGTTCATAACTATAGACTGTTTCAGACAGAAAATAAGGACATAAATATTTAACCTTTGAAAAGGAACTCATTTACTGGAAATCCAACTTTATGAACTAAAGTTATAAATAACCCTGATGTACTGCAATCAGCATAGTATAATGAGATCACATGAATGGCTGAGTCGTCTTTAACCTTTGATTGTTTAAAAGTGCAGATATTCATTTGTACTAAAGATTAGCGACGATGAACACTGAAACGAAGCTGAGTATCATCAGGCACAGGCTTGTATAGAATATGTCCCTGAAGTGAAAGTAGTCCCCTCCCCTCCAGTTTCTAGCCCCAAGATTTCTTTCATTCACGGTAATTCAGTTGTAGTCTGTCAAAACACTGAAAGGGACATATATTTCAAATTTATCTGTAGGGATTTTCTAATGCTTGAACAGGGCTTTTTCACTTTGCCAAAAGATATCTCCTGAGAGAGGTCTGTTCATGTTACACACTTTTTAAGCAATTGTATTAAAATGCCATGTGTAAAATACATTTTTTAAAGTATATTCTCCCACACAAGAATATCTGCTGCATAATAGATGCATATTAGTGCGATACGTGGAGAAAATTCAAAAGTTTCATTTTCACAGGGTCGTTCCTTGACATTGTTCTTGCAATTCCAATTCTTTGGCAAAAGATGCCTGTTAGTAACTGTGGAAGGATAACTCTTGCTGGTATTTTTTGGTTAATCAATTGTTTAAGCAGATGATTTAAAGATGATTACATTGCAATGTTTCATAGTAATGGATAGCACTTCCAGCCTTCTGAAGACTTCCAAGCCATCCCTGGATTAAATCTTACAACAGGTGGGACTTCACATGTACCAGTGAAGTAAAACACTTAACTGCTGTATCATTATACCCTTAATAAATGCAGAAGGTGAATCATAGGGTAGTTATGTAACCCGTCCAAAAATTGCAGAAGACGACAGAGCAAAAAGACTAAAGATCACAAATGTCCCAAACATGCTCTTCAACAAGAAGGCACACAGGGTCATGCATTCCAACTATTGCCCCTTTGCACAGCTTTACTTCTCTTGATCTGAAAGTACTTGCTAATTTTGCAGGCTACTGCAATATAGCCTACTGACCAATTTCATGAAATACCTGCATTTTCAAAATTACTGATTTTCGTGTGAAAATAAGCAACTCTCCCACCCCAAAATACAAAACACAGCAAAAAAATATCAAGAGAGATACAGAAAACATCCTTGACTAATCATTCTTTTATACAAAAGACATGAAGATGGCTTTTTTTGTGTCTAGTTCTGTTCACTTTCCTTAATATTTTGTGCTCAGGATTTGAACCCTGTTCTTGAGAGATGCAACGCTTCTTCAGTATTTAAGGATATTAAAACTAGCCAGTGTATGCTGCAAACATTGAATTTTTTGTCCACTAGGAACATCTGCCTATTCCAGGAGGGATATCAGAAAACATGTCCAGGCAGAAACACAAATTGAGAAAACGTCTGTGGCAGCATTTGAAATAACCACAACAGGATAAATAATAAAATATTTACCATGACACAGTAAGTCTCCCTCACCATGGCAGCCTAGGGCAGCCTCTCCAACAACATATTTCCAGCATTAAGTCATGGAAGTGGTGTCAGAAAATGGTTTATTGTAAATTACGGCCTGGATTGCCATATATCCACTACACCTCCAGGAATCTGAACTCTGAAGTCATTTAGAGGTAGGGTTACATCTAGAAGAAAGGATATCTTCCCTGGGAGATAAAACAATACAGCACTTCTATGTTTTACAGATGTAGTGAGGGAAAAAAAACCATTGGAAATGGACATCAAGCTGGCGGAAACTTTTCTAAAACCAGAAAGCTTTTTCCAGAAAAGTCAATTAAAAAGGTTTGTTTCTTGAGCATTAATACTAACCCTGTCCCTTATTTGGCATTTAAACTGTAATACAGAGTCTGTTTCTGATTTTAATTTCATCTGCTTTTATCACTTTGATTGAGATACTCAAAATCTTTGCCATCTATTTGATCACCGTGATGTGTGCTATAGCTTGCATAGAACATGCCAGCATGAATAATGTCAATAAACATAGTCAAATCACACAACCACTTTTGTAGAAGTATTCCATTACTCTGAGTACCTTTTCCAGGACTTTCTTATTCTTCTTCTTCTGATTGCAGAATTTGGGGCACCCAAAATAGCGACTATTCCTAATCTTTATCTGAATTGCCTCAGCAGCAGTGCCCCACCAGTGTTACATCTGCACAGACTGAAAGGCTGCATTCCATTTAAGGATAGATAAATTAATGCCACAGAGCAGCGAGAGCCAAATAAGTATCTTCAAAGCTAGAAATTTTGATGTTCTTTTTAAAATAGAAAACGCCAATTTTCTTACCCTGAGAGGGGGATTTCATTCACAAGTAGCCTTCTCTCTCCCTCTTTCTTCAAGTCTTCTTAACTTTGATAAAGATGATGGCTGACTGAAGAAGGTAAAAAGCCCCAAGTTTATCCTTAGATACAGCTCTAAATATTAAGTGGCACCCCTGTGGCACAGTTGTGTATCATTGCCCTCTCTTACAGTACACATGGAAAGACTGAATTTCTTCAAAATTACACAGGCTATTGGCATCAAAACTTTTAGACAAATCCAAAATTGCCATATTAAGCTGCACCCCATTTTTCTGGAAGAAAGCCACTATGCATAATTTTCCCTGAGGAAATAAATTACAATTAAACAAAAACTGAATGAATGAGGGAAGAGAAGCCTAAATATTAAACTATATGTGTTGGAAGAGAATACAACTTTTTGGCTGATTCCACCGTGTCTATAAATTACAGCATAACGTAATGTATCATGTCTCAGATACAAGAACAGCATTGAAAAGAATAATTTAGTTTCTTATACACAGTTAATGATGAATTACCATTTACATGTTTCATCATTCACTAGTACATATGGCTATAATTCAGAAATCGTGACAGTACAAAATCTATTACTCTAACAAAAGATTTGTATCAGACAATTATCTTGATGGTTCCTTGTCTTGTTCTTGGAGTAGCAGTGTATTCAAAGAGCTCTGTGAGTTATCTGCCAGCTCTGGAAGTTCTTAGATACCAGTGAGCCTCCCTCCTCAATCGTAAAATGTAGAAGAAAAACTAATGTTATTTTTATGTGTAACTTTAGAATGCTCACATTCCCCTTTCTCTCCGTTCAGAAAGGCTGCAGTAAACCACTCTTCTAGCTTATTTTTTCTGTTTTTTTAAGAGGATTCCACGGGCTGCATTTTTACCTGCGCTTTTCTTCAACTTTTATGTGTTATACAGTCAGTTTCTGAGGACCTGGCAATTCTCTGCATGAAGTAACCAACCTGTTTTTCCAAAAGCGTTTTACCTTATGATGTTACAAACTGGACTCTGAAAGGTCATTAATTTACGATTTAATGTATGGGATAGCAATTTTTTATTCCCCATACTTTATGTATAACTATAAACCAAAAGAAAACTTCAAATTAACTCTTTAATCCCTGAGTATGATGCACATATTCAAAAAGGCCTGTCTCAAAAGCCATTTCTTTCAGTAGAATACAAGTAAATATATTATATACCATAGGGACACGGAGTAAAGCCGTGAAATATTCTAATCCTGAATTAACTATTGACTCATTGTGCAAGCTTTCCCATGCCATTTAGCCTCCATAAATCTAGCTATGAGACTTCAATGAACACAAAACAAATTATGCCCAAATCCAACTGGGCCTATCTGGTTTCTGTCATGGTTTGACATCACCTGCTTCATTTTATAGCTCAACTCGCATTAGCAATCCATATCCAAACTCATGCAATCTCATCTGTGCTACAAAGTCCACAGAGAGAAGACCCATCTCTTTATGTAGGTTTTTCAATAACTCGGTGAAGCTCTTCCTGGGCATAAATTTTCCCTTAATACATCTCAATATTTTGATCCTCTATCCTGCTCCATAAGGAAGAGATGAAGTATTTTTGAATGTGGTCTCAACGTCCATTTAGTCAAAAACTTTGTGCTTCTTGGACAAAGTATGAGAATCAAATGTATTTATTGACATTGTCTCTTTTATTTCCAGTGTCTTATCTAAGAAGTTTTCTGTGAGTCTGTCAGATTCCTTGATTAAATCATACGCCTCAGCTTTGAGCCTGTTTTTCCCTCAGTTGACATCTCGCCCTAAATACAAGCTTCTGCTTAGGGCTACCTCTTCCTCATTCAACCTGTCAATCCTAAATTTATCAAAACCCGAGATGTGGATATCCTTTTAACCTATTTATCCACATTAGATAATTCTTGACTTCTCCCCAGGGAATATTTCTGAGAAGCTTTCCACTCTTTTGTCTGATTATTAGGTTTCAAGGTTGTCACATTTATGCAATTCATTTGTACTTCTGACTTTCATTCCTTTCAAGAAATGACAATTCATTTGTTGAGTTCCAACTCAGTTAAGACAACGTCCATGGGATTCAAAAGCTCTCCTGCAGAGTACTGAGGCTCCATCTGTAAAAAGAGTTTGGTAGTTCTTTCCTGAAGCTGAAGATTCTGCCTTTCCAACACAGGCTTGACTCCCTTCTGACTTACGCTTGATTTCATTTCCCGTATTGTACCTTACCACTTTCAACAGACTGACAGTCAGCTGATGATGGGCAAACTGGAACCTTTGTAAATGCCTAGATCTAGAGACACAATCTCTACAGTCTTGGCCACAATTTAATACTTAGAAAAGCACATTAAAACATCAGGTGGGCATGAATACAGACGTCGGAGTCAGAAAACCATAGCTGAAAAAAAGGGTGAAATTACTCTCCTTTTACTCTTTGTATAGTTAAACACAGTGAGAAGAGACACAGAAAGGTCTGACCATCATCCCCCTTTCCCTTATTATCATCACTTTTCTGCTCTGCCATTGGAAACAGGATGATAACCTTGGATTGAGCCATCCCCCAATTCAAATCCAAACTGGACCCAGTTCAGGTCTCAGCCTACCTATCAAATACGCACAGATACAATTAGTAATGCTACCAAATATCATTTAACCAGATTTTTCCACTAGACAATCTTACAGAATGAAATCAGTGAAGAAGGGGTGCATTTCTCTAGAGTAACTATGCTGGTTCTGAGGATATCACATGTGTTGCATCAGGAGTAAATCTGTATAAAGGTGTTTTGCTGCAAAAGTTTTCCTTCCTGTCTGGAGCCCTATCAGTCTTTCATATAGCATATTACATTCCCAGGGTACGCCAATGTGTCACACTGTAAAAATAGTCCCAAAAGAACCTCAACTGTAAAGCTCACTTTTATACACACATAGGTGAAAAAAAATAAAGAGCTTTTTGGATTCATGCATTTTAACATGTAACTGTACCTTTCTGATCTGGACTTGCATACAGACCTATGATAAGCAGTTCAAACAAGCTATTTGTACACAAGCTACTGTTTACAGTGCCTGTTAAAGTGCTGTTTAATTGTTATTTACATTTTATCAATATACTAACTATGGAACAACGTAGGACATTAAAAGAAAGTGAGCAGGAAAATGGGATTAAAAGGTAAAGCCCAGACTCAGGAAAAGGTTACAGCCCATTACGTGATCAGCAGTCATGGTCATGTGCTGCGTTAGCCCTGGGCACTCTTGTAAAGAGCACACACGTACACGGTTATCACAGATCAGCAGCACTAACTTGTAAAATCCGAGTCTTAATTCCCAAACAAATATGTCCATCATGCTAAATGGAAGTAGGTATGTGCCAGTTCACTTCTGCGATTTTAAAAATTCATTTGAAAGACTAAAAATAGCTTCTAGAATACATTAAAAAAATGTGTTTCTATGTTGTTCTTTGTGACACCCGTTACTTCACTTGCAAGAATGTTGCAACACCGTCCATCTTTATGAGATTATAGACCACAGAAAACACATGGGGAAGACTGATTCTCTTTACACGAAGGCTTCTCTGCACCCATCTGGCAATATAAATAAAGCTCACTAGTGAGGATAGATGACACTCAACTCCAGGCCCTTTACACTGCTAGACTGGCGCAAAGCAAGAAGCCTGTGTCTAGTGTTCGTCTGACAAGAAGCAAATCTATTTTTGTTTATAAAACCTCGTGGTAGATCGTTAGAATAAAAAAACCCAAACCCCCAGATACTTGTGCCTATTGGAGGAGAGCGAGCTGAAATAGCGCTGAAGACTGTTGAATCTTCCAGGACATTAATAACCAAGAACCACTAGAAATAACCATGGTAACAAACAGTAGCTAAGTACAGTACAATCACTCTGATTACCATAGAATTAGCACAAAACAAATGTTTATTTTTCCTAAATACGTGTATTATGATGATGATGATAATGTTAGTAACTACCCCAAATTACAGAGTATTTGCCCAAAATGCCAATGGCATTGCATTAAATGCTTTGCTCTGCACTTGTTTTCAGACTTGCTTGTAGTAATTTGTGTAAGAAGTGTATTTATAACAGATTCTTTCCTCACTCTTTCTCCCACCCCATCCCCTCTCCCTGACTCTCTACCAGCTCCACTAATTTGAACATCAGTCGGATTCATTGATCACTTCACAGCTGACCGCAACACTTTTCTGACATTAGTCATCGCACCATTAACCTTTTCATAAGGCTCTCACCTAGTAGGCATCACGGGCTTGATTTTAATTTACAGTCAGGGATTGTGTACTCAGAAAATTATATTATAATAAATGAAAATATGAATTTAAACCAATAGACTATGTGCAGGGTTAGGTTTAAGTACATTGTGGGAAGAAAGGTACTATGTTAAATGAAGTAGAAATGTTGGTAGCGCAATGGGAGGGACTTCTGTTTACTTTTCGTGACCCCCAGTGCGTCTAATCCCACCTCTTGTCTTAATGCATCCTGCAAATGATTCTAGGATGCTATCTGATTTCTCTGCTGAGCTTTTCTCACTTCCGCCGAGCCATTGCTCATGCTTCCTGGATCCTGGTAAGCATGTCTGAGAAGTTAAAATGGCAAAATGTCCTCGTCACTGTTTTGGCTGGGCTCGTTTATCTCCCCAAATGAATACAGCACCAGTCAAACAAATACTAGGAATGATGGGCTAAGCTGTAAGGTTAAATCACATCTTTGGCTAAGATACTGGTCTTCACCATTTAGTTAATTCCTACCCATACCCCTGGACACTTGCTGTTGTTGCCTAAGTATTACTATATTTTAAATCAAGATCTGCCTCCTGAACATTGAGAGGAAAATAAATTATTCTTTTAAGGTAAGTAAGTTCTCGATCCAGCTGAGACCTAGCACCATGATTTTGCTGATATACCCAAGAGAAAGCAAGGACGGGAAGGAGCACATGGTGACAGAAGAAAGGAGGAACTTTGTAAGCCATCTTTCTTGCTGGAGGAGTATTTTGGAACTGCCCCCTTACAGTCCTCTCCTAAACATATCCTTTGAAAATGACTTAAACTTCAATACAAGAAAAATATTCTTTCAATTTACTTCTTATTAAGAAAAATAATTCTTTTTCAGAGGTAGTGGTAATTGCGGGGATGACAAAGAAATTGTAGTAACACAGGTATACTGGTTTATCAGTATATTAGGGCTGGTGTAACAGTTAATGTTTTTCCTTATAAGTATGTTGGATGGTCCCATTACATTGCCAAGTGCAAAGAAATCCCCACTAGGAAAGAATCCAGCCCAAAGCCACATGTGGTTCTGCCAACTGGGACAATGAACACCAGATCAAGCAGGGATTGACACTGAAAGGATCCTGAAAGTAAAACTAGAGAACTGAGGCAAAGCTGTTGAGTCTGGCAACTAAGATCTAGAATGAGTTTGTCACACTGATTGACAGACATTCGACAGACCTGATCCCCTTGTCACATTCACCTTATGTCAGTAGAACTGCATTAACTAAAATATAATGTCTCCAAATTTATGCTGGTGCCAGTAAGAAGGAAAAAAAAAAACCAAAACAAAACAGGTTTTATATGCACAGCCTAAGGAAATGGTCAGTTGGTGTAAGTGTCTGAAACTCTGCCGGAGTTAACAGAGCTAGTCTGGTTTACACCATCTGAGAGTATTTTACATGTATACATATGGACATTACACAGCATATATTCTATAGTTTTCATTATTCAGTACACATTATTCTCTGCAACAAAAGTACATATGTACATATACAGGCACATGCATAAGCAGAGAAGAGTCCCATCATTAGACACATCCACTGTATGTATTAAGATTCCCAGAAAGTTGAAGTTAAAATCTAGTCACAGACTATCAGGCTCACATCAATGTGAGCCGTAATGACAGCTGGCACTCGGCTGTTTTCAAAACCCCCTTTTACAGTATACAGCACCATGCTTCGACACGCGATTGAAGTAATTAGCTGCCGAGCGGCTGAACGTACCCCGCAGAGCACTGGTGTCTCGTCTGACACATCTGGGCACAGAAAGTAATTGAAACAGCTGCTTCTACCCATATGGCAGCAAAAGCTGGTGGTAGAGAGCCTGCTGGCTAGGCTGTACCAACCTCAGACAAATTAGCCATCATTAATCCCAGAATCTGACCAGCATACACACAGCCACTAATCAAGACATCTGGGGGAGGGGTGCTGAGTGGGAGGGGGAAGGAGGACTGCCAGGGAAGAAAGGGGCCATTTAAGATTATTCTTAATGGCAACAGAACGTGGGGGAAAAAAACAACCCACAAACTAATACTTTTTTAAGAAAAAAAAAAAGCAGACCACCACAGCCCCCCCTCACCAACACTTTTCTCAATCAGCCTGTCTAGGTGGCTTCGCCCACGCTGTTCATTAGAGGGCTGCTAAAATAGCAGCACTGCTCTCTGAAAGTGTCATACTGATGATATATGCACATGTCTGGCATCACACAAAGATTATAAATAGCGGCGCGTAAGCTAAGAACCTGGAGTATTTGTACATTGTGGTGAACGCAGCAGTGAAGCTAAGGCTGTGGGTGAGAGCTGGACCTACCCTTGTATGTAGGTACCTGATGTACACCCTCCTGTTCTGCAGGCCTAACTGCGGGGCAAGCAGACACGCGTGGGGTGTTCTCTTTCGCACCGGTAATACTATTCTTGGCTCTGAACTTTGTCACCTGCAGTGAAGTTGTGCAAAATAATGTAGCTCTTCTTGGCTTCATAAAATCCAGCTTGCAAGTGGGAGGACAGGGAAAACTTACACCTCATAACCACAGAAACACAGACATGTAAGCAAGCAGTTTGCTTTGGGAGGAATGGATCCTGTGAAGCCTGTGGTACTGTCTCTCATGTTTGGATAACTTTGTCTCCAACAACGTGTGAGACGTACTCTGAGTTTTTCCTGTTGCTGGGGTATTTATGCTGTTCCTCTGGATTCCCTGCAACCTCTTTTTAATAGCTGAACTTAAAACGCAGCCTTCATCTTCAGAAAGTTCACTGTTTTGGAGGTTTTTTCCCTACCCATCCACTTGTGTTTCCCAAACTTACAGAAACAGAGCACCCAAGATCTCTGCCCTGATATCAAATGTTGAATGGTTGAAATTAATCAGCTGATTTGAGAGTTACTGAGGGAACAGGCAGCTTGCTAACTGCACACACCACACTGCTTCGGACACAACGCTAAAAGACCTTTGAATGATGCCAAGTGCGTATACATTAGCATTTTAGTTGGTTTCAGGAGTGTGCTTCTGATTAATCCTCCTTACTGTGCTTTGGCTTGAATTGTGGAATGGTCTGGGCTGCTTTAGACTGATCCATTCCTCTTGGATGAATCTAAAGCAGCAGATACATGCCACGAGTGCACCTACTGCACTCCAGCTGCTAATGGGACTACAAAGAGCTAAGCCAAAAACAGCCCCTCAAAACCAGAATAGTGCGGATGCCAAGTCCTAGCTGTTTTGACAGACCCACTTGTACCAGACTACTTGCTAACACACACGCCATCTCCAACAGCATAACGCTCTGGTGGTGTAATAGCGTGAGCACAATTGCGTGTAGCACTGTGCTGTTACTGTGTTTACTCTGAGGGACTGAAAGACGCTGCGACTTATTCACACACCGGTTATATGCTGCAAGCAAGCTCTTGGCACTGCTGCTCTCCTGTTTCAGTTTTAGCTGTTCTCTGCACTGCTTTGGTAGTACAAAGTGGGATCCCTTGCATGTGGTCCTACAGTGTCCAAGAAGCAGCACATTCCATATACTTTTGGGATAAATCTCTTCCACTCTGAGACAAATAGTGCTGCTGTTTACTTTAATGGAACTACTTTCCTACTCCCAGCCTCCAACTCTTCAGCTTCCAGATCCAGAGATATAAGAGAGGTTATTTTGCAGGCGGGAAAATCCCACAATCAAAGTGGGAGAGGAGATTATAATCAGTGAATTGCATTGTACCTACACACCTTGCAGGCTTGCAAAGCAGGCTCTGTCTGGCCCCATTAGCACTTCATTATGATCTTAATGCTGCACATCTCACTTTGCCCATGTGGGATGAAGAGTTTAAAACCACCTATGTCTTGCAGTGGAAGGAGAGATTCTGCCTGGATGCACAGAGAAAATTAAGTAAGAGTTGTGAGGTTATGGGGTGTTAGTGAGCTCTCCCCTCTGTGCACATCTCGCCACGCCCCTCCAAGCCTGACTGTTCTTTGAAATCCACTTTGTGAAGCAAGTATAATTCCTTACCTAGATTTGGAAAAACTGGGTGATTCTACAGAATAAGTAAACATGCAATGTCTTTCCCCATTTGGAAATTAATTCTTACTGATATGCTGCTTTATGATTGTTGGGATGAAAGATGCCATGTAAGTGCAAAAGTTTGTATCACATCACACCACATTACAGCTTCACTGTAGGCTCATCTAAAGGAAGATGAGCTACAAGACAGCAATTGCACTGGTAATTAACAGAGTAAAAGAAATTATGGAAAGCATATGAACAGCAAACATGATTTCTTTAAAAGTGTTTTCTCAAATGTTATTGTTTCTAGTAATACACTGTGGTTCCCTTGACATCCTAGGCCTGGTTTATTTATTGTTTAAACAAACCTATGTTACATAAGAAAAGTTTCTGTCTGGAAAGCTCTCCTGACAGCACATGTCCAGAACATTGAAAAAAAAATAGTACAAGCAGCATGACAATTTTGGCTGCTTGTAGTGTCAATGCACTGGTTCTGTCTTGCCTGGCTTCTAACACACTGCTGAAGACATACGGCTTTGTGGGATGCGCCTGGTTGGAAGTAGTGAGAGGAGAGTGAGGTGGACCCTTGTGATTTGTTTACGAGAGTGTTGCTTCCATCAATCTATGTCTGTGAGGGTTGGAAGTATGGTGTTAATGCTTCCCTTGACACGTGGATCAGGTAACACTGCCAAAACATCTCCCTCCCTTTCAGACATTCCACAGCTTCTGGATCCCGAAGGCAGATGTAAGCTGTGTCTTCTATTGAGGCATCTGCAATGTGGTCTTTTCTTTGGTTACAAATTCACTTTTTTGTTTTTATTGCTTGGCTGGCAGGTTAAGCCACTCTTTATCAAGAAGGCTGTGAGAAGAGTCACAGGCTGCAATTTTTCTTCCAAATGCTGCTGGCTATTTGCTCTCCAAGTATTTCCTTTATTCTATGCAGTTTTATTTCCTTAGTTGGGGATTACAAATATTCTGCAATAATTTTATTTCAGCAGTGTAAAATTGTGTTTTCCAAGGACCATATGGAACATTTTCTTTCAGTTTTTTCAGGACTACTTCACAAGCTTTTTCAGAGATACCTTTTCTTTTTATGATTCTATGATTAGCATCACTATGTACTAGTTGATCCACTACTAAAACACCTGGAGTGGTGGCCAATTCACTAACTCCTTATCAAATATCTTGATACAACACTTCCCCTGGGATACATCCTAAACTAAGTGAGGAGATGACTCACTGATTATCAGGCTTTATAGTTTGACTTGAAGTAAATGAGATTTCTGTAATTTGGTGAATCAGAACAAGAAAAAAACAGAACAAAAACCCTAAGAGGAAAATTAACAATGCATTTTGAATTGAAGAGTTGAAATAGTTTCAAATGTTGGAACTAGTATTCAGATATTTAATTTTTTTGGAGGACCATTTGCAGTTCAAACAAGTTGACAACACTGAAAAAAATTAACCACATGTTAGTATCAACCTGAGTCTATAATCCTTTGTGAGGAAGTTTTGCTGAAAACTTCTTCCCCTTTGACAAACGGATTTGGATGAAATGAACAGAGGTGGGTGCAGGAACAGAGCAAAACATAATTTGATTGCTATAATCCTGAAGCCTGTGGAAAATGCAAATAGATGAAATGACACTGTCAGGCCAGTAGGAGATAAAGTGATGCTATGAAAACTACCCTAACGGAAATTCACTGTGGCTGACTCAGCTTAGTGATGAGTAAGGTACAAAGAGTACTTTGGCAAGAAGCTTGACAAAATATTGGGAATGAATACTTTAACCAGCAGGAGAACTTCCCCAAAAGGGGAATCTTTTAGCCTGTTGGACAGTTTCTGAAAATTAAGTTCAGTTCTTTGAGACATTTGAAGTGTGACTTTAAAAATAGCCCAAACCTTAATAGGAAATACGGTTCTAGGTATGGAACAAACCTGAAACTGGAGAGAAAGAAACGGCACATTTACATTGATTTTGCCTCTAATTCCTGTCATTGAGAAGGGTCACAGGTTGGTTCAGAAAAAGGAAGGCCTTCTGCTTTTTCTATGGGAGCTGGACACTCCACTTATCAACTCACACATTACTTATCTGTGTATTCTTTTGGAAAATAAGTGGAAGAGCATTTTTTCCTGGCCAAGAACGTGAGAAAGGAAATGTGTGTTTCTCCTTTTAAAGGAGGGAATTTTGGGAAGTATGGATTTGAATGGTTGTCTTTTAGCAGTGACAGATACTCCACACATGTGAGCACCTGCAAGGCTGCACTGGTAAACATTTAACAAAGGGACCTCTTCCCCCTCCCCCCTGCCCTTTGTCCACTACTATATTTATGAAACTAATTACATTTTTCAACAAGAGGATCACTGTTTTCCTTCCAATTCCCTTCCCAATTTGAGCCCCAGGCGTATGCACCACACTGCACAATTAAAACAGTTAGCACAACACCTGGATTACAACTCTGCAGTCAATCGGGGGCCATGTGTTATACTATTCTACATCAAACCCTAGCCATGCATATATTCTCTCACATAAATGCACACTCCCCAACAGAGATTTTTGAAAGCCTATGTGCTTTATTTCTTTATATGAGTACCTGTTACACAAACTAAGATTTCTGTGCTGAGCTGTAGCGGGCAATGGCCTGAAATGTTCAGTTTTCATATAGATTTGCTTTCAGATATTTATGAAAAAAAAATTCAATTTGAAACATCTGCAGTTCTTCATATGAGACCTATCCTGAGGGCACGTTCTACCTGTGCCTGCAGCTTTCTGCCTGACCTTAACAGGTTATGAATTAATTATTAATCTACATCCTGTGTGTGTGCACACATGCATGAAGGGGTGTATGTGTTACCAGTCTGCCCACAGAAAGTAAACACTTCATTCAGATATTTTAAATCATCCACAATGCCTGTTTCCTACCTCTGTTAAAAGTTTGTAGAGTTAATTCTATGGAATTGACAGATTAGACTGTATTTGCAATGAATATATTAAAGAGGGTCTAAATTATTTTTGAAGAATATTTTATGAATAGAATGACCTTCAATATTCTATTAAAATAGTTGTGAGTGCATTTTCAAATAGTCCCTTGCTAAACAATTATATTTGTCAGCATTTCACACCAAGACACCATCATGTTAAGTATTACTCAAAACACTGAGCAAAAGGTTGAGGGCCATCTCCATAGAGCTGACAATTTCAGGCGGCTTTCTTTTTGAAGGAAGCTCTACAGCTTCTGAGAATACAAGTTAATTCACAAGAGTGACTCCTGCTCAGTAGGGTGCTTTCCAGCTCTCCAAAACTTGCATGGCAATTCTTTAGTCTTGAGCAGACCATACATGTTCCCGACCCTAACTGCTGAGGACGTTACGATCTTCTCTAGAATGTCTATGGTCCCAGTAGCTCAAATCACTTCATCCGTAGAGTTACAACCCCACCCGAGAGAGAGAGACAGCAGGACTGTGACACCATTCATCTTTTCTGCCAAGTAGTTTTACCCCAAATTGTGTTTCTTTTATTTATTTCACGCTCTGCCTTCCCCTGACCCTTAAGCTTCATCACTTTTTCTGTTGGGCTTTCATGAGTCTTTTCTTTTTCATTTTTAAAGAATTCTAAAAGAATGTTTTTAATTATAATTTGAGGAAGAAAATATATGATATTGTTGGAGACCCCCTTGGAGCATTCTCAGGGTGGTTTGCTTATAAATCAAATTATTGAGGGCTTAATTGTGCAACCCTTCTGTCTTGCAAGCCCTTACTCATCTGAGTAAGTTCAGGGAGACTTCCCAGTGGGTAAGTGCTCACTAACATGTGTGCACAATCTGGCATTACATGAATATCACTCTCACATATTTTGTGGCCCAGTGTATTTCCAGTATTTGCAGTGTGTTAGATACAGTTTAATGGTAAACATCTGTTAAAAATGATTTATCAACATTATGGGCCAGTTTCTGACATCCTCAGAGTGGTACCTAACTCCTTGAGGAGTCCCTTTTAAAGGAGAAGGAATTACACACTGGAACACATCAGAATCTGGCCCTAGAAAGCTCAAGTCTGCTGGACACTTTGGCCTAGTCCACCAAAATATTTAAACACAATCTTAATTTTAAGCACGTGCATATATGCCCTGCGTCTCTCTCTCTCCTCAGCAAAGAAAGCACGCAAAAATTCAAAAAAGTAAACACATTTTTGGGACATTTCTGTGGCCTTAGCCTTGCAGGGTGCTGATTTTGAGAGAGATGCTAGCATCTAATTAGAGTTAAGTGAGTGCATAAGGTTTTTTTAATTCTGTCTCAGTCACCAATACCTTGCAGGATTGACCCCACCCAGAAGAAACAATCTTAAAACATACTCATCACCTAGAAGTTCAGCCAGCAGTAATTCAGTTTGTCACTTATTGTTTTTAAATCTATCACATGTAGGCATTTGGCACAGGACAAACAAACTCTGCAGTTTGGGAAATGCCTTTATCAAAATGTGTAAAAAAAAAAGTCTCTTAAGAAAACTAATATATACATATATTAAGTATGTGTATATACAATGGATATGTATATATCCACATACTGATATTTCCTGTATCTCAGCAAACAAATCAAGAACTTATTTGCTCCTAACCCTACACTGATTTCAGAAAAACAGATACTCTGCTAGACCCCATATGCCTTCTGAATAATTTAGGTATTTCTTCTTATACAGTTGGCTGTACAAGCAACTGCTCTCATGCCTATGGATTTATGGAAGCCCCCCACTTTCCCACTGAATATTAACATAGAAAATTAAATATGGACAAAAACAAGAAAAAGGAGACTAACACTTATGTCAGCGATCACCCAGCAAGCTCACTGAATGAGCAGCTGTAATCTCAGTCTATCTTTCTGTTAATTTATAGGTTAATGTCCCATGCATAACCTTTCCTGTGCGATTACTACTTGATTTCACAGTGTATGATTAACAAAACAAGTCTCTGGAAGTCAGGCAAACACATTTGCTTGTTATAGAGAATACAGTTGATAAGATGCTCTGTAATAACAGACCTATGCGGCCCCCAACAAAATACAGCAAGACATGTAAGAAAAAAATTGAAAATTTAACTTTTAGTGGTAGTGACTGCATGTACAGCCTGCAGCAGTCTCATCCGTCTGACCTTGCTTTGTGAACTACAAATGACCTCACTGAAAAACAACAGAGACCTTTTCTTGCTCTAGGCTGTCTCTTGATTGTATCTCTTCCTTCGGGTTACTGTAACTGCTCTTTTCCAGGGGTTGGGAAGAAAAAAAAGAGAGAAGCAGAGTAGAAACACTTAGTGAAGACCCAAAGGCCCCCCAGGCCTGCTTCTTCCTCAGTTCTACCATCACTCTATTAATAACGGACAACGTTTTCATTAAACGATGCACTTTCCCGCTCCAGGATAGACTTGAGTTTTCTGTACTGATCATTATAAGAGTCCCAGGAGGGCTCCTACAACCACACTGTCTTCACAACAGAGACAAGAACTATCTGTTCCTACACAAACCATACGCTATACTGATCCCAAGAGTGAAAGAGACCTAATAACCCACAAGTGAAAGAGGTACAGAGCCTAGTTATCAAATTCCATCCTGTAGGATAAAAGCATCCCCCATTCAAACTTCTTATATAAGGTCTTTGCGGATAAAAGATTTCTCCCAGCTGCCCCTGAATGGCAGGAAGCAGTTTCTCATGCATGGCAATTACCCTTGTTTTATTTTATTTTAAACAGAAGAAACCTCCCTAATCCTATTAATTTTTTTTCAGCTCTGGGTTAGTTGTTGCATTTAGGAAGCAGTCTCCAGTTTAATACTTCAAGCAGTGACTTTTAAATAAGGGCAAATTATTGCTTCTTTCTATGATTTTCCTCTCCCCCTTAAACAGTATTATTGATATGTGTTTAACCCTATGTTAGGAAGGCCTTTATGTTGTGCAAGGGGCTGTACAAACACATATGGTGATACCACCTGCTGCTCAGAGAAGTTTCAAGTCTAAGGAGACGCTGCATGGTAACTGCATCAGAAACGGAGCACAGTTATCACCTTTCCCATTCCGAATAGGTAACATTCTCAGTACACCCTCTTCAAAAGGTAAATGAAATACTATTTGCATTTTCAAAGACTCCCCTGTATTCTTAATCTTTTCTTATGAAAACCATATGAAGAAACTAAAGAGATCAATAATTTAAACATGGACATAAACAAGCTATCATGAATAACAGACCACAGGGAATTTCTCAAAGTGCTGCCTTGGAGCACTTGGAATAAAACATTAGAAAAAACATTTATTTCTGGAATATTACCTAAAATCTGGCTAGGATATAACCAGATATGTACCAAAGATATTTGAGTTAGCACTGCTAGTATCACTTAAATTCATAGCCTAACAGAAGTTCTTAAGGGCATAATCCCACTGGAAAAATAATGAAAATTTTACAACTCAAAACTTTGTACTTGCAAAAATGATGACTACTGAAAACGTTCCATTAGCATCAGGAAACAGATTACATTGCCACTACTATAATAATGCTGCATGGCATGCCAAGTTCATGGGCACAGCTAGTCGGCATGGTGAAATGAAGCTTCACTTTTTGGGTAGTCACCTTGAGACAGATTTTCAGAGTAAGCTGTTCCACTCCAGTATCAGCTAAAAAACTTGTAGGCCCTTGAAAACGATGTTCCCTGTTTATTCGCATCTTCCAAGTCATGGAATAATGGTCCAGACAGCAGCCACAGAGAACTTGCTACCAGGTAGTGCATCAGCAGTAAATACACCTTCCATCACTGACAACCATCTTTTATAAAGTCCCAGTCTACAAAAAGTACATACTCTAGATTTTTAAATGTCAGTATGCCTTGGAAATCTATATGACAAACTTTTGCCTAAAAATCAATTCTGAGTTACGATTTGATTAGCAGAAAATTGCTATCACATTTGTTTCTACATTTGTCTACCTCATGTCCTTTTCATTCATAGGCTGGCCGATTTAAGCTTTCTTTAAAAACTCCCCAAGAAAGTCTGTGACATTAAAATGTCCTTTGATGCTCTTTCACTAAGCAGTGAATATTAACAGTTATGGTGACCCTGTTCCCTAATGTGTCTCTGTTGGATCAATAGCAGTTAAGTGCCACTGTTTTACAATTAAAAAGGGGATCATTTTAAATTTAAAAGCTCATAGCTAATTTTCTTCTTGGCACTTAATAGCATAATTCATTTTTGAAAAACCACATAGGGAGAGCATATACTTTATTCTTTGTCGGCAGTCTTATTGGGGCTAGTTTTAGTACTCATTGTTGCATTATGTATAATTTACAGCAATGCCCAGTCAAGTCCTCCACGTGGCAAGAAGTGTCACATTGCTCCTAAATATGAGTTTGATCCACAGGCAAGAAGTAGAGGAAGAACCTGCTGGTTTTATATCTCAGTGAACATTTTTTGGATCCGTGTTTTGTAGTGAATCATTTTCAGCGTTTTATTTCTGCACCTTCGTGTTAGACAAGGCCTCAGCTCTTTGTAGACTGAGAGGTTTGTGCTCTGCTCAAAGCAGCCAACAGGCAGGCAGAAGTTTCTGAAGTCTGGGCAATCCAGTACTGGTGCAAAATAATACACACTGAGTAATACAGTACTGCATTTCATACCTTTCAAAAAAGCACTCCATCTTCATTATTTCATTCTGTAACGGTTTGTTGGTTGGTTGTTTTGTTTTTAGTTTGTAGTTAGGAAAACTGAACAGAAGAATTAATGAAAAACCTACTGCCTCTTCCCCAAGTCCTCCACAGGTATTTCAAGCTGAAGCACTCCCACTATAGAAGTAGTAGCTAAGTGTATGCTTGCACATTGTTTAGGTTTCAACCTTTTACCGCCATTATCTAGCCAAGGCACATGAACAATCTTTCTCTGTTTAGATCACATGTCCTACAGCTGCATCAAAGTAGGGCTTATTTGTGAGGGGACAGAAGTTATGAGGGAATGGTGAGGTTTCTAGTGAGTAGAAGCTTTCCTATCTTCAATGTTTCTGCCCTTAGCATCCTAAGCATACTGGAAGTGAGAAGGGAGAGATAGTTGTCTTCATTCTTCCAAATTCTGCAAAGCATCTAGAGAGGACTGGACTAGTCTTGGGAAGCAGGAGGTTTCTAATATAGACACAGAAAGATGGTTTGCAGTCAGAGGCTTTTGACTAATGCGCTTTCAAAGGCTACAGCAAACCTTTTGTCCAATGATCTTGAAGGAATTGAGCTCATTGAGCAAGGTTAGGGATGGGATATGAACTGTGGCTTTTCCACGTTTGTAACGCATGCCAGAAGTCCACACTGCAACTCAAAACTCAGGCAACACGGTTCTGTCTGAATTGAGATCAGGAGCATAGGCACATTAGTATAGAATAGTTAATCTATCTTCCTATTAAATGATTTATATTTCTCCTGGAATAGGGCTGTTGTACCTTGACCTAGGTTTATTGCCACACTCACACAGGCAGTCAACTGTCTGACTACAGACACAATCTAGTAAAGCATCAGAAAAAGTATAGTTTAGTTAAACTGGCCTAAGTGCAAATCCACGGTTGTAGCATAGTTGTGCGTATCTGCAAATCCACAATAATGCTACTAATTTCCCATTCTGAGCTAAAGATTGCAATGCCTGGCACTGATTCCTAGGAGTTCTGAAGGGACTATTGGGTTTGGAAGCCACATAACCTGCCCTAGCAAGAAGACATCGAATTTGAATATAACAAGTAAACAACAGCATCAAATTATCCATGGCATCCACACAGCAAAACATTCACATGCACTTCTCTACTTCCCACCCTGCATCAAAAAAATTCAGCTACACTTCTACTTCCTAAACAAAGCAAGGTTGCTCTGGAAAACGTTCCCCAAATATCAAAATATTTTGCATCAGTTTAATTATTAGTGCCTACACTGTAAACAGATGGATGTTAGTTCCCTTGACCCTTTGTAATAGGCACAGTAACAGAAATGGGGAAAACCAAGGAGTTGCGTGTACTTTTTCAAGAACTGCAGTTTTAAAATTGGTTCTTGCAGCTGGGATTTTGCAATCCAGAGATTCAGGAGGACCTCCATCCCCAAACAATACCAACTGTTTTCAAAGTGGGAACACGAACACAGAACTGAGGAAAGTTTAGGACTACACTGAAATAAAAGGTGACATTTCCTGAACTTCAGAGATCAGTCTCCTCTGATCCCACAGCAGAGAGAAGTATACAGATGTAGCTAACTGCATCAATATTGGGTTTTATATGTGATTACAGCCACTGCTGAAACAGTACATCAACAGGTACATCAACAGTATTGTGAAGCCTGTGCTGGAGAACAATTACTTGATTTAGTAACTTTGTGAAGAAACCTACTCTTCCCTGTTCCCCTTTTCCCCTGAATAATAATACATGAACTCTAAAAGATATTTACGGAAAACAGCACTTCTGGCCCCCAGCTGACACTGACTTTAGCAGACAAATAAGCCTCCCTCATTTACAGGTAAAGACTAGCTGGGGCTTTTAACATAAAAGCCCATATTCATCCTGAATTAAATAAATTCTCTTTTAACAAATCACTCCTGTGCATTAGTAAAAAAAAAATAACTGGAGCCACTGAGCTGCTGTAGTATGATAAAGGCACATCAAACAGAGGAAATGTTCGGGTTAATGCAAGCTGGCTCCCCCGGGGACACTCTCACCCAAATGGTCATCTCTGTAACTCAAGTCATCAAGGGGACGAGGAGGCTGGAAATGGCAGTAGATCAGGTTCTAACAAAGTGTGCTGGTCTAACACGCCACTGTACAACACAATTAACTGCTTACACCAGGCGTTGCCTTGTTTCTGCCATGTTACACTTCTCACATTTCATGTAATAGTGTTTGCAAAGTGCTCCCAGTTTTCAATTAGTCAGCCTTGCCCTCCCCTTTAACATTCATCTGTGCCATTCTGGCTGACTCCAGTGGACTACTCAGAAGTTAAGTCTCTCAGACACAAACTCTCAAAGCATGTGCTTCAAAGACACTGGTGGCAGTCGTGCATTTTTATTTTTTTTTTAAAGCCAGTATTAGACATAATTTATTCTATATGCTTCTGAGGAATCAAATCAGGGCTATAACTTCCCTTTGCTTTCGTGTACTAGGTGTACAAGAAATTAGTAACAAAATAAGCAGTAACCACTTCATCTGCAGAATAACCTTTCTGTGAGTGTCCTTCTACCTATTGATTTGCTGATCTCCATCACAAAATCTCAGACTACTGCTTCATACCCTGCTTCTCTTTGAAGTAGACTTATGTAATTGCATACAGACAAAAAAAAAAATCAAAGACCCAGGAGTTTCGTCTCCCCTCTGTGCCCTACAATGAACACCACAATCACATTTGCCTTTTTTGTGTAATTATCTTTTTATAGCCTTTCATACCTATGTGAAATGTATGCCTTTTCGGATAGGAGAAATGAGATGGAGCATTCTATAGGCTTGGTTTTCATTAGGTACTAAGTGCTTAGAAGTACCTGCAAGACCGTCAGTCATCTCAGAAAGTACACCATGTGATTTTCTAGGAATGCATTACTATGTTTATGATCCAGATACTGTATTATCACTTGAAACAGACTCACATAATATGAGACTTCAAACTCTAAAAGTTACGGAAGGTTCAGATTTAAGGTCTGGTCCCTGACACAGTTACAGTTTACTCGAAAAACACAGACATTGCAGCTAGCAAGCTAAATGGCTCAATAGGTCATAGCACTGGCTTATAAACCTCAGATGATCAGAAATCTTTACACAGGTTTGTATTTGGTACTCCAGTTTAAAACAACTTTGAGAAGTAACCAAAACGGCCTCTTGTAAGAATTTGACTTTTTTTTTTTGTAACACATCTCAACTCAGAAACCTCTCAGTATAGGAACATCCCAGACTGTGGAACAAGAAATACTCTATCACACAAAACCAGATGCAAATGTGGTTCGTGTTCTCAGTTTTCAGAGCTGGAAAAGAAACTGAGCTAAAATAATCTCCTAAACCCCAAATTTTATTACAAGAAACTAGTTACTTCCAATTGCTTGATAGAGAAAACAAATGTGAGAATGTGTCTTTCTTGCTTTCTTCTTTTCTGTATTTCTGATAAAAGATTAGATGAAAAGGAGTGAAAATTACTATTTCTAAAATTTTCATGCCACAAAAATATCAGCTGGGAATGAAGATTAAAACCATATTTCAGTATCTCTAACTAATCCTGCTCTGTCTTTATAGTAGTGATTGAGAAGGTAGCTTCTAATCAGTGATATTCAGCATGGCAATCCAAGAAATAAAAGACTTAAGGAAGCAAAAGCAGGAGGAGCTTAGCACGGGTATTTGGTCTGTTGCCTGAAAACCTCTGGCTAAAACCAGTCAGTCTGAGCTTGGAAAAGCAATGAGCTGAAGCTGATTACACTCAGGCAGGAGTCTGAACCAGGACTGGGAACAACTCCCTATATACTGATATTTTAACAGACATTGGGCATGTTGACCGCAAACCTCTTCTCATGGTATTTCTACCACCTGGAATTTCCCCAAATAGGTCTACATAAGAGTCTGGGTACGACCAAACTATACATGGAAATAGGCCCCCTTCTTGAATATGAATTGTAAACAAAAGTATCAGTTGGAGAAGTCTGACCTCTACTCTTTGCTAACATTCCAATGTCTGGAGAAGGAATCATATTTTTGGTCCTATACATTTTCAAAACACTCAAGAAGGTCTGAGATATCAACCAGGCTGCAGACCTGATCTGGAGGCCAGAGGCCCCCCTACTGACTTTGTGGATTTGGACCAGGGCCACAGAGAAACAGCAATTCTTTCTGCTTGCATTAGAAGACAATTGCCATTTGTAGGCAACGTGTGAATATTCAGGGGACTTTATTGCACTGAATCCAGTAAAGTTTTACTCTGTATTAAGTTATTGCAATGTTTGAAACTGAGCTACAAAATTTTAATTAAAAAATCAGTAAATTCCATATGGCTCCCAGGTGTTCCTCAACCTGGTCCCCAGTTTCCCCTTTCCCCCTTCACCAGAAAAAGAAAAAAGGGATGTGAATTTACACACAGAGATACCCTTCACTCTGCCACCATCCTGATATTATTGTATCCAGCACTGCAGACAAAAGGTTGGAGCTTCCTGCACAGTATGGGCCCAAGTCTGCTTTCCCATTATACAGCATTTACAGATGTTTTCAGGAAATTTGCTCCAGGCAGGTGAAGAAAAGGAGTAAACTTCTTGGCATTCCTATATATTAGTGTTTCCTCCCTTGTCCCAACATCCATGTGTAATTCATTCTCCATTCAACCCCAAGATGTCCACATTTCCTAAACAGGCATAAAATCAGTCAGGATTTTATATTAAACTTTGTTAGGTTATTTTTAAAGCATGATTATTGAGTTTCTTTCATTCAGTTACTCTAACCACACAAAGTATTTAAGAAAACCCAAAACTTAGAAGCCACTGCCAGTAGTTTCCTTTTATTTATAATGTTGTAAAATGTTGTAGCATAGAAGCAATCTTAATACCTTTCTTAGTTAATTTACTCACTTACCTTGACAAAAGGAAAACAGTGAGATTTAAATCAATTATTTAGAGATATTTTCCAATTACAAAGCAAAATGGATTGTGTCACATGACACCAAAGAAAAAAACCTCTGCTTCCTCAGTCAGTTTTTTTCCTATTTCTTTAAACTTAGAAACACAATTCTCCAGACTTCTACTTGAAAGTCTGCTGGCATTTTCATCAATACAGTTAAAACTGTTTTAAGCAGGTTAAACAAGAAGAATCACTCCAAACCATGGAAAAGATTACCTAACCCTACCTGTGATTTCAAGATAAGGTAAATCTACTTCTCCACGTAAAGATTACAGCTGCAAGATCTGTCAGTTCCTAAACCTAACAGTTTTCCAAACACCCACAGACATTGCATGAAAAGTCAAGGACAAAAAAAGCAAGACTCATGTCAATGAAAAAACACATTTGCTTACTGAAGGCTACTTTGGGACAAAGGAAAATGACTAGCATAACGAAAACTGGACAAGACTCAATTTCCTGGAATATCTTTACTCATCTTTAGCAGGGAGGACAGTGCACACTTCTGCCCAGGAAATCTTGACACTTATGCCCAACAGTTATTGAGCCCTGTTTAGTCTTGTCATTCACCATTCTCTTCCTCCCTCTGTGTGTTCTCTGGGTTGTACTGCATTTTCTCACATTGCACTCTTAAATTACCATTCAATACAGTGCCCATTCAGCCATTGAAAGTTTTTAAATACACATACGTAGGTGACAGTTGTCTGGGGAGAAGTCCATTTCCTTCTTATGGTCCTTTATGCTAGATTTGATGCCACACAATTCCCTAAATATGGATATTTGCCATGGCAACAACTGCAGCACAGTTTTGCAGAACTCACCCCTTAAGTGGCTTAATGGATATGGTATTTATTCCCTTTCTGAAGATTTAGCTTTGGTGACACATTAATACAAACATAAATGGAGCAAATATTTGTGTGCTTCTTGGGAATAACAAAGGCACGTTTATCTGATACACATAGAAAAGACATTTTTGAACCTCATTAATACATGAGTAGAAGTCAATGGAGGAAAATGGATCTTGTTAACTGGCTTCTTGGATACCAATAAGCATCTCATTTGCCTTAAACATATCAACCTAGCAACACTATTTATTCAATATAGAATAATCAGTGACATTAGAGAGCCCCGGCATTGCACACAGAGGAATGATTAATCTATTATTCATTCCACAATAAAGACTCTGAGGGATTTACCATATGAAAAGTGATATTCAGAAAAGGAGGTGGTATTTTATTTTCTTGACCTGTATGGGAATTCCTGTCCTGTGGGATGAATTCCATTGAATAACATTGAGAGTTTTGGTTGTGGGTTGGTTTTATTTTTAAGTACCCTTCCTTCCTGCAAGGCAAGAGATATTTCAGAGGACTAAAGGACTGAGTATGTGGTATGAAGACACATGCAGGCACATAACTTTCTATAAACTGTATCACTTTTATGCCTTCTGAAGGGAGATGGAATTGTGTTGATATGAAAAACAGAAGCACCTTCTTGGTCGCTGGTGTCTATCTTGCTAAGATGGTTAGTGTTGACGTAAGGATATATGTACAGACACATGTGTACATGCAGACTTTTATGCATAGGAACACTTCAGAAAAATAACTGGAAACCTCACAAGAGAGATGTCTCCAAAACTGTCAGAGGCCTGCTCTCCTTATCCAGAGGGTAGCCACAATTCTTACATTGCACCCCAGAACCAAAAGCCTCTGAGGACATTTTCCCTGCGCACTTTAGCATAAGCTAAAATCAGTCCACTAGCTCTGGAACCAGATCACAGCCAACTACTTCCGTGAAGGCCAGTAAACAACTAGATTGTGCACCTGCTTCAGACAGTTTAGATGCAGCCTTTCATTTTTTTCATTAACTATTTAATAAAGAATCATTCTGCTTACTCCATAGTAACAGCAATGGCCTGAGTTACAACACATCAGCAATCTAGCCCTATACATGAACAGATGCACAGCTGTGTGTTTAATTGGTGTCAAGATGGCACCTGAAAAGCAGTTATTTGAATATAGATTTAAATTATGGGACAGGTGACTTGCAAGAACTGCGTGTGCATTTGGGTGGACAGCTTGGGATTCTGCTATTTCAAAGACCAAAACTTTTTTAATTTATTTTTTCAGCAAGTTTCTTCCAGAAGCTAAGAGGCTACAATCAAGGGGAACCTTTGTCTAAGTAGGCACTAAGCAAAAAATTATAGAACTGGGATTTAGATCATGAAACTGTCTAAAAGGCAAGTTGTTATTTGATTTTGAAATGTAATTGAAAATAAGAATAATGAAGATAACTCCAATTACTCTGGAATGGCCTTCTGCTCCTTGCAGGGTATGCAGTGATTAACTAGCCTTTTATAACACTTCATTTTTTTTCCCCAGTGATGGAAGATTTACCCAGGAATCCTTGCATAAGAATGATTTGTTTTGGCAAAGATATTTGTAATAGAGTGAAGGGAGGGTGCTAACCTCTCCCTCAGTTAACTCACCCACTCAGCTGATCAGCTCTTCAGTAGGCTGCCAGCAGAGGCCAAGAGAGAGACTTGCAGAAGAGGATTCTCCACGCCAGTTTTGAACAGGCTAGCACAGCAGACAATGCAGAAGACTGCAACTTTTATCATTCTGGCTAGCATGAAATTAACCTTAGGGTGTACATCACAAGTATACTGGCCTCAGCACACCTGTAAACACCACTGAACTGTTTATGAAAAGCAAACTGCGCTTCTAAGAACCGCTGGTGAATACTCCCACTTCACATCGTTGGACTGAATAGGCAGACCATGTTGGTACATTTCTTTTCCCTTTCACTATTAATTTTGGAGAATAATACAGTCCTACTGACATCCATGAGTTATCGTTGTCTTAAAATATACTAGCAATATACTAGAGTAAAAGCAATGGTAGCTTCTCCCCATCAGGAGCTATATAGCATCTTACTACTTGTCACCCATGTGCATCTTGATTGAACTCCAGAGATCTCAGAGAAAACACTTACTTTTTGATGACTGAAATAAGGGTGCTGTTTTATGCCACAGCTTAGTTTAAATTATGCAAAACTCTGAGATATGCAAGGCATAAAGAAAGGAAGAACAAGGCCTTTAATTGAATTCACGATCCATTTCAATTGAATTGCTAAAACCCTAAAACAGAAGAGCAGTTTTGCATTCTGCTAACATAATCCACCTCCATCCACGTTGCTCTCCATGAGTCACACACACATACCCTTAGTGCATGAGATGCAACAAAACACCACATAGCAAGCAGCTGAATTAGCCTCTCCTTTTAGGCCTTACATTTCACCGCAAAAATAGTGAATATTGAGATAGGAGTATTCCAACTATTATTTACAATTCCTTGTTAATTATAAGAAAGGAAAAGTCTTCAATTGGAAATTCCAGGTTTTGTGCCAACTAGCTGCATTTGTTCCTCTGCTGCTGTCAATAATGTGTTTACTTTAGACCTTTCTCACACAGCATTTCCGAAACTGGTGCTTCTCAGCCCAGAGCAGAGTAAATCAATTCATTAGGCTTTTGTTCCTGTAGGAAACAGCATTTTTGTGTTACTGTCCTTTGAATTAGCTTGTAACGGGGGTAAATGAAATGACAGGGGCAATTAAGAGGCAGAAGCACATGCCCTATGATCAGAAACGCAGGCCCTCAAGTCAAGGCAGAGAGACAGTGCTGGAACCAGCCCCCGTAGGAGCAGTCACCCATTGAATGGCTGATGCCAACAGCACTTCAGCATGGGGATGCGCCTTTCCCCGTCTGAGGGAGCTCTTGCAGCCCACAGCAGAGCAGCCCACCAGCGGCCCTCACCCCACTGCCCAACTCTGATGCTGTTGCCCTACATGCAAACACAGATCCCCTTCCTCACCACTGTTTCTTCCCCTCCTACTTGCTTAGTCCTCTAATCGTCTGCTTCCCAGTGCCTCCCTCCCTCTGGGTGCTGCACACACACCAGCAGTCATCCCAAATACATACCGTGAGCCAAGCAACAAATCCCATTCCTCCACCTGAGCCAACCACCGTGACCCAACATGGCTCCCACAGCCTGCAGGGGGTGGGGGCAATAAGCCCTTGCACTGGTCATGTGATGTCTCTGGAGCCCCCTGATTGGCTGAGGCACTCAGGGCGGGCAGTTGGCAGCCGTGCCCCGCCCTGCACGGTGGTGTTACCTCAGGGTGTGGAGGCGGGCGGGGCCGGGCGGAGCCCTCAAACGACACAGGGCTGTGGAGACTGAGGTCCTGAGGTGTTCACCTGGCTCCTGCAGAAGTAGCAGATCTTCTGAGCAGCCCCCCAACTCCGCGGGTGTCTCCCCTGTATTCCATCGATTGGTGGGGTGGGGTGGCGGGGCAGGAGAGAGGTTCCTCAGAGCAGCCAGTGCTGCTGTGGCAGCTGCTGGTGGCAATGGGGAGAGCCTGGAAGTCGTGGGGGTCTCCACGAGTGAGACAGGGCCTGTATCTCATTGTTCCCACGCAGTAACGATCAATGGAGATGTAATTACTACTGTTGCTATTTGGCATAGCTAAAAAGGGTAGCGCAGCTTTGTGCTGGTTCTTCCATTGAGGATGCAGCTCTGCAAAACTACTCCTTTTATCCTTCTTTACATATTTATTACAACTCTTTAGACTGATCCATGCAAACTAAATGAAAGCAACCAATAGAAAGAGGCCGGCTTGTGCCAGCAATCCCCAGACTGTCAAGCGATCACTGAAGATTGGACAGGTCCTGATGAAATAAATGTTGGCTGCTGACTCTTCCAATTTTGCAACACTCCTCTGTGTCACTGGAGCAGCCTTGTCCAAGATTGAGATATTTGCAAACTGTCATCTTTCATAAATATCTGCCTTGAGTGACACTTTGCCCCCCTCCATTTCCCTTTGAAATGTACCTAGCTGGCACGGAGCCTGCGGGATTTCATTGCTTGTGATAGGTGATTAGCAAAGAGATGATTTCCTCCTCCCTCCCCCTCCTCCCCTCTGCCAAAGGGCTGAGTGACAGGTCCAAAAGGCGAAAGGCAGACTGGGGAAGCAAATCTGCCAGAGGCAGAAGTGATGACACTCCGAAAACACTTCATTCATCTTGCCAAATTACAGGCTGGGCTGGGGACTGATGGGGACTGGAGGAGGGGGGGGGAATAATCTTTTGCGTTTGCCTTACATGCTCGCTGCGCAGAAACATTGCGAAGCAGCTCCTGAAGCTTGAAGGATGCACCCCAAAACCCTTCAGTTTCTGCTCCGTAATGCTAACTGTCGAGCTGCTACCTGGCTCGTGTTCGTAGCTTTCTGACGAAGCGTATTAACTGTCTTAGTCATGGATGTCAGATCCCTTAAGCTCTCCCAGGCTTCCTGCCTAGACGTCAATAATTGGGGCTGAGAGGGAATTTCAAAAAGCAAAATGAAGTAGTGTTGAGCCCTCCCAGACAGTGGAGCTGGTGGTAACTGTACAGTGTGCCTTCCCCTAATTTACTTGGTAGGGAGCTGCTCAGAGTGCAAACCAGGTATTTGTGGTTGAGAAGCTACCTGTGTCTGTTTTGGGAAGGGTCCAGCCCTTGGGTGGGTAATTTGGGAATTAACAATTAACACAGGTGTGAGCCAGTGATTATGCTGGTTTTCTGTGAGCTATGATGTCTTCTGAACAACAGCAAAAATTAATTGCGTGCTTGGACAAAGTTCTGCACAAACCTTTTTTTTTCAGGAAGAATACCAATTTGGCAATGCAAAATCCATTGGACTTTTTTATTCTTTTCTTTTCTTGCTTCCACCCCCCTCCCTCCCCCCCCCAAACATTATCTAGAGAATGGCATGATGGGGGATTTTTAATTTAGGAATTTTTTTTTCAATTTCTTGGTTTGAAGTGAATGTCTGTCTTAAATGCAATTACATTTTTTTAGTTCACATTTAACGGTTTAACATTGAAATGCTTCAGACTTGCCAATTAAACTACTTGAACCCAAAGTATTTTGCCTGAATTCTCAACATGTCCCAAGTCTACACTACTTACATTTTCAGACTTGACAGTTCTGTTTAATAGTGAGATTACCAACAAACAAAATTATCTGGTTTTCTCCTACCTTTGCCCATGGCCAATATAAGCATTGATAGATCATTGAATCTTAATTTCACTCTTACAAGTGAAGAACAAGTCAGTTATTTCAGCTGGTGCAATTGAAAATCTCTCTCTTCTGCCATCCTGAAGTACTTCGAGAGACACACAAACCACTCCTGAAGAATGAGAGAGAATGACTTTATTTTTAATAATACATGAGTTTTTAGCTACATTTCAAAGGTAGCAGACCCGATTCTGGCCTCTCCTACACTAGTCTAAGGCCTAACGTGCACTCAAATACAGGCTTAATGCTAATTAAATAGCTTACGTGAGTTTTGTTATATCAGGACCTAAATCTCAAATAAATGCTGATGTCACTTTTCATTTTTACTTGTATAAATGAGGTCTTGGCTAGCTTTCTGTAGCATCACCTCCCGACTGTATCTCTCAGGATATATTGAAAATGGAGACTAGGTCAAAATAAAGTGAATTCCTAATGACAGAAATAGAGTCCTTGTACAGAACAGAGTCAAATGTCTACTCTAGACAGGGGAAATATAATCTAAAATGAGCTTAGCTAATCATCACAGAATCAAAAAAAGTCAGAGATGCAAAAGATGAACTGCAGTATCTGTCCTGGAACTGTTTGAATCATAGAATCATAGAATGCCAGGTTGGAAGGAACCTCATCTGGTCTAACTTTTCTTGGCAAAAGCACGGTCTAGACAAGATGGCCCAGAACCATGTCCAGCTGACTATTAAAAGTGTCCAGAGATGGGGAATCCACCATTTCCCTGGGGAGATTATTTCAGTGGCTGATTTCATTGTGAAAATTTTTCCTCCTGTGTCCAATGGGAATCCCCCCAGGAGAATCTTGTACTCATTACCCCTGGTCTTTTCCTGTGACTCCTTGTAAAAAGGGAGTCTCCACCTTCTTTGTAGCCACCCTTTAAATACGGGAACAAGGTGATAACAAGCCACTGATACAAGCATGTTTACTACGTATTAATTTGTTAACACAATATTTCGTAGCCATGCAGAATTTAAACAATATTTCTACTCTACTAAGATCTAGTCAGCAGGAGTAATTCTGAAGAGCTTAAAAATACTCTAAGAGTTGAATTCAAACATAGTATGGTTCCCTTTATCTCTTGGACTAAAGATGTGCAAAACTGGGACTCAAAATCTGCATGTTCCCAAATGCTGTGTGCCCTATATCCGAATCAGCAAGTACTCGATATTGCCAGCTGGAAAAGAAATTTCAAGACAACAAAATGATTGGATTTTTTCCTTATTATACAAGCTTTTGCTTCTAAATTGGAAGTGCTGGAAAATAACCATCATTTGGTGTTGGAACCAGGGAGAACCATCAAACATGAAAATAAAACACAGGAAGGATCAAAGTCAGCCAACCCTTTCTGGTAGATTTCAGTACTAAAAAGTGTGCAAATAAAATATCTGATGCCACTTAGTTTGAAAAGTTCTGTTCTATCATCACTCAGCAATTTACAACTTCAAACAGCTAATTGAATATCACATACAGTGTGAGGTAGGCTAGCATAACAACGTATTATCCCTCCCCCCTACTTCAGACTGAGAAACCTGGTAAGAGAAATTAAAATGAGCTTCTCAAGGACAAGCACCGAGTTTGTGATCGAACAGAGATTAAAACTTGGAGGTCCTTTGTTTCCCTTCAACAGTGTTAACTACCTCGCTATTTTATATGTGTTTGCATACACCCAGATGTGTAGTGACACACATACATTCGACAGAAAAAAACCCAAAAAAAAGCAGAATGAGGGAGTATATGGATAGGCAAACCTGAATGTCAGCACATGGACAAATAAACGGTTCTGCTTCTAAAGAGGAGTTCACGTGAAGCTGAGGCACCTCCATCCATAATTGCAATTAAAAGTAAAAATCCTTCTCAGCTGTCCCTGTAGCTTAATTATTTCCCTCTGCAAAATCAGAATAAAAAGGGAGCAAAGGAATTCCTCATCCCCAGTCATTTAGTGCTGTTGAGGGCTTTCTTTTGGGAGTAGGAGCTGTGGTATACAACCCTGAAAACAGTCCGGGTGACTGGTGCCTGCCGACAGAAGGGCAGTTAAGGTTGGTGCTCTCACCGCGGAGATGTCTCCCTGGAGCCGTGGATGAGGCTCCCAATCTGTAGGGAGGAACAGGATTCATGCGTGTGTTCAAGATTTCCCAGTGGTCATCCCCAAGGGTTTTTTAGTCGTATACAAACCCCAGGTGCCTCTGCATTAAGCTGGTGGGATGTCTAAGGATTTTAGTGCATGTAGCCCTCTATCTAGTTTCTGGAGATAGAGGAGAAAGTTAGGAGAAAGTGATAAATGCTACATATGTGAGCATGAGACATAGTGTAACCCATCTGTCCACCTACAAACACACGCGTTGTACACGACAGGTTAATTGTGCATTAATCGGGATATAATTTCATACTACTAATGCAAGTCATGATGTAATTTACCTTTACTTCTTATACAACTATGGCCATTGTTACAATGTAATAAATCGTATCACTTCAGACAGCTGAATGTCACTAGTCAATGTATCTCCACCTAGTTTGAGTATTTCACGTGGTGACGTAGCATTACTCTGATTTGGTTTTTACCTGGGGAAGATGCCATACAGTTGTCTTTATGTCTTCATTGGACTTTTTCAGAACACTTGCAACAGAAGAAAAAAAAAAATTGGTGTTTGCTTTTATTGAAAAATAAAAAGGGGAAAATTTTACCAGAGACAGTGTTTGTTTTTGTTAGGGTACAAATTCCTTTCCAGTGAGCCCAGCCCTGAGGAGAAACGGATATACTTCAGGCAACAATAACCAAAAATGCTGACTTGGAATTTAACACACATTTGGCCACATTTGGCATTCTCTCATGTTTGATGCAAGAACAAATAATTGCACATCCACGCCACTCCCACAGCATGTACACAGTCCCACTTGTTAAGTTGCAAACAATATAGCTGTGGCTAAGAAGGAAAATTTGCCTGTCAGAATTACATAGTCACATTTTTCCTAGCTTTTGCAGCTCATCTCTTTACATATACAGCTGTGTGTCTGACCCTCATGCCTTAAAGCTTTTTAAAGTTCTGGATGGTGTTTTTTTTTTTTACTTAGAACACTTTTTGGTGATAAATACGAAAATGCAAAGAGGGAACACAGATCTAGAATGAGTTATTTTTCTAACGTTTTTCCATTAAGCAGCAGCTGCTGTTACCAAGCTGTCACCTTTGTTGCTAGGGAGATTTTGTGCGCATGCCAGAACGGGACTGGTTGGTTCAGCGCGTCCGCCCTCCTGCCTGGGAATGTCATTGCATTGGTGAACTCCTGGATGTTGGGCTGAGCAAACTCCTTCCTCTGACCTCAGCGGGAAATGGGCCGCAGGAGCAGGATTCCTTGCTAAGGTCATTCAGCACTGCTTTTTCACACCAGCACAGTCTTGTCTTCTTCCTCCTCCTGAAGTGTAAAAGATTAAATATTTCATTTTGACATTGTCAATATTTAAAAGATCCTGATTTCTCATTTCCAAAAGACACTTTAAACTTCACATACAGTTTTCTGCCTTATCCTCAAAGGAAACAATAGATAACCTAAGTAAGATGTGAAATATTTCAGGTAGTGCCAAGGAACGTGTTCTTATTTTGAGTCAGCCAGCAAACCAAAACCAGTAATCAACTGTCTGCGCAATGCTAATCAGTGACTTCAGTGGAACTTCTGCCTCTAAACATTGCGTAAGTGTTAAAGACCTTTGCTGGCCTATACAGAAGACAACAGAGTTGTTTTGCACAGAAAAGTGTTTACACTCCAAACACAGAAACAAGGATCTAATTTTTTTGTAATATTAAACTCAGTGGAGCCATACTAAGCACATATCGCCTTTCAAAGTGCAACATTTTTCCAGCCTACAAAGTAAGACTCCAAGACAGGGAGAGATACCTTATTCCTTGGTTAGCACACCGTGAGCCATGTATAATGTGTGTATAATGAATGCAGTAAGAAAGGTAAAATGTTCACAATTCTTTAGCATACTGGTAAGAAAACTAGCGAATCAAAAATGGTAACAGGTCAGATCAAACTTCTCCTGTGGTGTAAAGAACATAAATGCAGTTCCCAGGACTACCTCAACTTTAATAAAATGAAGTCATCCATGTGTTTCTTTGTATTAATATTGCAACTAGGTTTAAGCATATATAAGCCATGATTTTTCCTCAAGTGTTAAATCAAATTGAATCACAGGTTTTTATGAGTGATAAAATGATAATAGACCAGATCTGGTCAGCTAGGATAATAACTTGATTCAGTACTTTGGATGTAAGTGTTTAAGGTTTCCACAATAAAACTGTAATGTTATACCCTAAAGTGTGTTAATAACATTAAGTGATGTAACAGTGAAAGCGAACTGACAGAATGTAATACCCATAGGGCCATCATAATAGAAATAATTTATAATGTAACAGCAATAAAATCTTTAATGTTATCTCAATCCAGTCCTGTCCCCATGTCTGGGGTTTCAGATTACACGTGATTTTTTTCTATGCGTTTAAGTGTTAACTTAAAATAATTAAGAAAATGGTTTTCAGAGTGGAAGAGCCTTTCAAAGTTGCTGACCTGATAATGGTATTATTAACTCTTTCCTTCCTACCAAATTCCCATGTGGCCAATAGCTGATATAAAAGGAGGTAAATCTTTTTTGCTTCCAATAGGAGATCATTTTTTCCCTTTAAAAGCAATTTACAGCAACCAAGGAATATGTAGGACGACCATACTGTATGAAAAAAGTATCTCATTCTCACATCTAAACACAAACACAAAATATGATGTGAAAGGGTGAACAAATACCCAGTAAAGGTCAGTTACTATAAACACATAGTGTTTATGTATGGGGCTATCTGCTAGAGGAAGGGGAAAACCTTAATGTGTCTTCCATTCTCATCAACGCAAACCAAAACATGACATGGAAGAGCCCGCTTAGATATTAGAAAATGTCCTTACTGGCAAAGTTCTGGGGTGAGTTCCTGAGAGGGCCCATGGGATCTTCTGCGCTCGAGATTTTTAAGAACAGAAATGATCAAACCTCTATAAGGTGTGAACATAATGCAGTTTATCTGACCTCTTGACAGAGGGGTAGATCAGAGAATTTCATATATTTGACATAAAATCACTCCCTATCTTACAGCATAAGTATCTTCGCTAGGATCTCAATATAAAGTGATCTTTAGTATCTCTTAAGACAGCTGTCTTCAGGAGGTAAAGAGCTTTTTTGCTCTGTATTCTCTTCAAAACATTTAAAAAGTACTGACTGGACAGACATGCACACAGATATTGCAAAATGCGTGTAGAAACATGCCTTTTAGAAACAAACTGAAAACAATCTTTATTACTTAATACTCATTTCTTTGATTCAAGGTAAGGTATAGTTTTATTCCTTCTCCCTGGCCAAACTGCCTTCCGAGAATATTGACTGTTTAAGGCCGACATACTGAGGGCTTTCTGTCATGCATGCCATGACTCAGAGGAGCCAAAATAGAATAAATTCAGTATTTGAATTCTCTTGCAAACCCATCCAACCCAGGCCTAATAACCTGTGTCTTTAGAAAATACTCCAGCATGAGACACGCAAGATAGTTATTGTGCAATTAAGAAAAATCCTCTGACTCTCAGGTTCTCTCTGGACCCACCAGGGAATGCAGAAAAAAAATAACTGGAACTGAACAAAGCAGCGGCTTATCATCTTGAAATATGCAGGGTTAATCGTCCCTTTAAAAGCAAATGTATTAGGAAAACATTAGATCCTTAGCCCTCTGTGACATAATTACACAGGCTTCTGATTAAACAGAGGCATTCATTAAGTAAAACATTTTATTTTAGTTTCTTGTTGGTTGCTGGTATTTTTGGGCTTCCTGCCCAATTCCAGCCAGGCTACCATATGAACAGTGAAAACAGCCAACATTGTTAATACAATAACAACAACAACACTTGGCACTTCCGTCATTCCCTTGATCTCAACATCTTAAAGCAATTTACAGATATTACTTGGTTGCACCGGGTGACAAAATTGTCGAGCACGTAAGATTGATCGCCCTTATTTTACAGATGGATAAAGCAGGGCAGAAAGGTACTCGATTGGCTTTCCTTGCCTGCAAGAAAGTTAGTGGTAAGATCCAGAAGTCCTGAAGAGAAACCACTTGGAATTACTGTTTCAACAATGACTGAACTTTTTTCCTTCCCCTTTAGTTGCTGTTGTCCTTTATCGGTTCTCTGTAGCAGAAGAGGGTTTGTGCTCTGAAAAGTCAAGCAGGGATGCAAATCCTACTACAAAGGGAATTTTAAGCATCACTTATTATTTGTAGTTTAAGAAAGCCCAGTTCAATTTCTCTCCAAACAGATTTCTGCTTGTTTCTATAAAACAGTAAGGGCCTAATTTTGGCCAGCTAAGACATACATTTTGCACTGGGGAATAAAGGTGTAAGTAGCACAGGGGGAAGGATATTTTAGTTCCTAATTCACCAAATCTGGCTATTCAAACACATGTTGAGAGGCTTCTTTGCAGAGCTTCCAGCAATGGGAATGTAAGAACGTTTTAGCATGGGGTCTAGGAATACATTTATAAATGTGCAACCTCTGAATTGCCAACAGCACTTGGTCTCAAAACCCCTCCCAGTCTCCCGATCCATCTTTGGCAAAGATATTCTTCACCCAGTGGCTGTGAAGGGGGCTCTGGCAGACTAGAATCCAGGTATGGATTTATGTGGCCAAACTTACACAATAAGGCTCCCATGTACAGATGTATATACATGTCTTCAGCCTGAGAAAGAGTGAAACAGCTTTTGTCTTGCATCTAAAAACACCTCATATGTTGAAAGCTGAGCAGAGCTCACAGTTGCTGCTCATGGTATTGCTTCAGCAGAAAAATTTTGCAGAATATAGAGTTTCACTTCACACAGAGAGGGTTTCATCCCTAAGCTCATCTTGATAAATATTTCTCAGTGGTGTGCTGGGTAGTAAGGAGACTCACTGGTCATCTGCCAGACTTCTGCCAGACCAAAATAATTCTTTTTGTCTTTAGCCTAAAAGAGAGAACTTTGATATCTAAGAGCCTGAAGTGTTAAAATCATCTTAGGCACTGAGGTTTGGAAACAAAATCTCACGCTGTGCACAGAAATATCATCCGTATCCAGATTCCGTCAATGTGGATTGTAATTGCCACTGCTGTGAATTATCTGCTACTGACACACACCAACACCCCCTGATTTGTAAGCCCAGGTGCCCCTTCCTGGCTACAAAAATAAAAACATAACACCTACATGTAAAACTAATGGAGTCGGTAGTAGAACAAGCTTTTAGGTCTAGGTGCATGCATTACAAGAGCAAGAGAGGTGCAAACCTGCTTGTCACTTATTCAGCTGGATCTGAATGACTGGCTTCAAAAGAAACTCAGGAGTAAAAAGATTAAAGGGAAGATGACCATGAACTCTCCTTTCCCGAAGGAAGTTCAAAGCTTCCTGATTTAGGTTCTTATCGCACCATAAAGAGGGGAGCAAGGAAGATAAAAATTTAAAAATAAATGATCTTTAAGAAATTATCCTCATCTGAGTGTCCTCCAATACGTCTGGTCCTCTAAGTGTTAAGTGAATTGTAACTAGATCCTAAGGAGACAGTTGCAACCTGGTTATCAGTGGCAGTAAATGGAAGATAATAGCCCCACTAGAGAGTTATGAAATGGCTTGTCTTTGAGCTGCCAAAGTGTTTAGGCTCTCTTTTATTATATTCACAGCAGTAATCCGATATGTCCTGACTTCTGTCATCTGTATGTAATGCTTATCAACTCTCTGCCAGTGATTCACCCCCTTGTCAGGGACAATTATTCCTCAAAGAGCTGAGGTTACGACTGAAGCAATATTATGACTGGAAAGAAAATATGAAAGGTGCAGCACATCACAGCAAGCAATCTTGAAGCTGACGTCAAAGTGAAGGAGAACATTGTTGATAAAAAAATAAGGCGTAACGGGAGTGTTGCACTGTTGCTCCGGTAGCAGTCCTGGGCATTGCTAAGGTCATACATGCACATGACTATGGTAATGGACGATTTTCCCATTATTTTATTGAAGCTACGTTGTCATACTTCTCTGGTTAGGTGTCTGTCTCCACTTCCATTGTAAGTCCCCATTTAAAGCTGTTTAAAACTGTACAGGCAGAGTCTGTCCCGTCCCCCTAAATTTGCAGACAGGAGCTCAGCCTGGGAAATTCATTTTCCTCCAGAGGATCATGAAATGAAAAGCATAATCTAAGGGACAGAGGGTCCAATTTGCAGTTGCCGAGTTGCCTGAAATTACAGTAACACCTGTGGTAAAGGTCTGATCCAAGCATGTTCAGACCAACCTGTTTCATCACCCTCTTAGATGCCTCAGGCAAAACCAAAATCAGTTTTGTCACTCCTTGTATTGCTTATGGATTCATTTATTTGTGGAAGTGGAATAGATAATCTTGGGCCTGTGGCTAGGGAGAGCAAGAAGGCACCAGGGAAGCTAATGTCAGTGTCCTAGCTACCGTGGGAACAGCGCTGAAGAGCAGAAGGCAACCTGCAAACCAGGGCAGGGCCTCGGGGCACCAGAAACTCAAGGCCATTGGGAGAGGGTGAAAGGCTGTAGTATTTCTTTGTCTCCTCTGGGAGCAAGGGGAAACGGTGGCTTGGGAAGCTTTGTCAGTGGCAATGAGAAAAAGCAGCTGGTCAGTAAACGTAATGGTGGAGACAGGGAGGCCAAAGAGGGGTGCCAGATGGTCCCAGGGGCAGTCCAGCTGACCAACAGCAGCACCTGTGCCCTGCATGCATATGTGGCTTCAATCCAGTATGGATTGTTAGGTGTGGGTCAGCACACAATTCACTCGACTAAGGGTTTCAGCCTACAGAGTAGAAGAACTGGAGGGAAACAATACCTCTCTGTGGTATTTTGATAGTTCTTGGGGTCTAAAACTATTGCGCAAACTCTGTACTTCAGTTCATTTTGCGACCAAGTGGTTGAGCCATGTCATTTCCCAGCTTAGAGGGTCACCGGGGTCCAACCGCGAGGCTGAGGAGAGCCCAATGTGAAGGCAAAACACGTAGGGTAGGAGTACAGAAGGAGGGAGGAGGCAGTCAGGGTTGAAAAAAAATAAGTTAGAAATCAGCTGGCTAATCAGAAAGTGGAGTCACTTAAGCATATGCTTCTCTGGCAGCAGAGACGAATGCCAGCCATGTCTTTCTGTAATGTTTGGTGCTGTTATTGGACTGGCCTTCCTGACTGTCCCACATGCACCAACAGGGGTCTCCAGGGTCATGAGCAGCAGGGTCAGCTGTGCTTCCATCGGGAGGGAAACAGAGCCTCCTAAAGCAACGAGGAGAGAGAATGAATCACTGCGCCTTGTCTAAAATATTGCAGTAATGTAATATAACAGCAATAACCCCCAGAGTACCATCTGGTGAACTTGTGACTAAACACAGCTTGTTTTGCTCAATGCACACAAGCAACGGACAAGGATATATCTTATTCCTTTGCTTCACCCTGCCCAAGCACGAATGGTAACAAAACTGTTTCTGGGAACTTTAGAACATCTACAAATCAGAGCTGCAAGCAGTTATTTCTCCCCTATGAAGCACGTAGGTAGCTCACTCTGTAGGAGGGTGCTCAGTAGCGTAAACTCCTGAGTCTCAGTTATGGCCACCAAAGTAGACAGAGATCTGATCTCGGCTATTCACCACACATTTCTGATGCTGCAAAATTCCCCGTTAAAGTCCTGTGCGTAGGTGGATATTTCAGGTGATTTTTCCCAGGGATGCAGGAGGCCTGGCTCTCCTGTGAAGGTTATTGGTGACTAGTTGCTCTGACCTTGGTCAGAGTTAATCCTGCAGGAATGAAAAGGTTCAGATTTCAGTACTCACTGGAAGAAAAGAGAAGAGAGGAGGGGTAGCCCCCTACTAACATAAAGACATGACCAGTGGCTCTGCCATCAGTTATAGCATTGCTTGCATTTGGCATTATATTATGAAAATACCTATTCAGAGTGGAAAATAAGATCAAAGACAACATTTCCGTAGTGATGACTTTAGCTCCACTTCACTCTGCTCCCTCTCCTCCTCCTGTCCTTCGTGTTTCAAGGCTCTTGCTCTATTCATCCGCTCTATGCCACCCCAGGTTTATAACATCACATCATCAGCAGCACTAATAACCCGTGATTCTTTTCCCCTATTGTGTTTGTCAGAGTCAGTAATCTGGGCACTACAGTAGCGCAGAACTGAAAAGCTACAGTGTGTTCCTATAGCAACCAACTAATCCGCAGGTGGAAGGTGATTGGGCACCTTTTGCACCGGAACAATAATTTGAAAGATCTTTTTCAGTGTGCTGTTCTGCGGCATGAGTTCATTGTATTGCAACCCACCACGAATCATTATAAGCCATCATGAAAATGCAGCCACGGCTACACAAATCATAGCACAGACAGACGTGTCTTCCAGCAACAAGCCCTTGAAATATTTCACGGCAGGTTAAGAGGCCAAATTGCGTATAGCGAGATGCATTGTATAGGATAAAACAAAGGGCTTGTATAATAAGCCGATGCTGACAGTCTCCGAGTCAGGGAATCCCAGTGAAGTGTAAGAGTGTGCATGAATATGAGTTTTGCTGAGCTGTGGAAGGAAAACAGGCATAATAAAAGAAAGTGCTGGGCAAAGTTCCCACATACAACTCTTCCAAAACCAATTACTCCCACCTGGCTATTCCCATTTCTCCTAAACCATCTCCTGTTACAGAAGAGAATTTAATATTCTCTAATTGAAATCTCTAATTTAAGGCACTTTTTTGCTAGCCTCAAAGTCTGAAATCCTGGCCTGGACTTTCACAAGGTGATTAGAGATTGTAGAAGTCTCCAATTTTTAGATATTCAAACTAAGAAACCTTCAAGAAATACAAAACACCTTTCTTCTGAAAGTCAGCCTTCTTTATCATTCTAACAGTAAGTACTCTCAACTTGAGGCAGGGAGTGATCTTTCAGAGTAAACCATCTTAATCCATGGAGTAAGTGCAGCATAGACAATGGCACAACAAATGTCTTCATATCGACCTCAAGCAAGGATCCCTGTCATTTACAGTCTATGTTTAATTTCTACTCATTTTTCTTTGAAAACACTGGACTGGAAATACTAGATATAAATAGCAACCTCTTCAAAGCTAAGCTGTACAAGCACTGCCCATACAGCCACCGCAGTGGAAAGCGAGAGCAGATAGTATAAATGATGCAACGGGCAGTGTCACAGGGAGGCAAAACAGGAAATTTGTAAAAATCTTCGATTAAAAAAAAGAGAAATAACACAAGTGCTTCTTTACATCAGTTTAATCACACTGTAGAAAGAATGTCTTCATCAAGTGCCTGGGCTTAACAAAAATGTCAAAAACCTCATTGCATAAATCAGCTCTTTCAAGATTTGTTGGGGTGATGAAGCAGAAACCTTAAAAAGAGAGAGCAAACAGAAGTTCAGTTACTCAGTTATGACTTCTAAGATTGCAGCTTAAAAAGCTTCCCTATGTTTACAGGCCAAAGATTCCAACCTGGGACACTTCCATCTTAAACAAATTACCTAACTATGAGACAATGAAGTCAGTGTCTCATTTACAGCTGAAGAGTTTTATAAAGCAATGTATCCACTCAAAGCTGAATCAACAAACAAACAAAACAGAACAGATACTGCTTTTATGATCTTTTTTTTTTTTACTCGTCCCAAAGTAGGATGAGTAAAGTGGATGTGGCAGGTTCACAAACTCAATCCAAATTGACAGAAGAAAAGCTTGAATGGAGTCTAGGATATCTCCTAGGTATATTATGAGATTATTGAATAATCTACAGCAAATATCAGTTTCTTCCCCCTCCTGCCTTTCACCTACCATACAATTCAGGAAGTTTTCTCAAAGAAAGTTTTACTGAAGCCTCTGAAAATTTCTTAATCAAAAATTTCCAGCAAAAAATTAAAAAATTCTTGACCATCTTTAATTGTTAAATGTATTGATTGTTCCTCAAGTAATTCATGCCTTAAAATGACATATTTTTGTTCCTTTCAGAGGGCTTGGATAGATAGCATTGTTTTTCTTTCCAAAGCACATCAAAGAGCCCAAATTTTGGCAGGCTTTTTGTTTTCTTTTGAAAAGGAGAAAAAGAAAGAAAAACATCGGCAAAACAAAGCTAAGAATAACTGCTCTTTTCTAAAGAGTTGTGGGCTTCTTCACTTCTAGATTCACAGTCGTGGTGCTCACTTCAGGGAGCTGCTGAAACAGAAGGCCTGGAGGTGGGGAGGTGGAGAGGAATGGAAAGATCAGAGAACTGGCACGGGACAGAGAGCCTTTTGCCTCTTGATGTTCAGGCTGAATCTAGCCGAAGTCAGTCATAAACCAAACTCATCGCTATTTTTAAGCACTTTAATGGGCTGTGCAAGGTCAGACTGTAGCCTCTAATCCAGTGGACAAGTTTCCATACATCTGCAGCTGGTAATTCATTGACATCTTTGGTGACACCTATGGTCTCCAGTTTGTAGTCGCTCAGTTTTGTAATTGAATAAATTCTAGAAAATGGCTGGATGTGGATTAACCATGTCCTTTTCCTTTCAGAACAAGTAGGTACAATATGTACATGACTTTTTTGCTGGAAAAAAAGTTGGTATCCTGAGTAGCTCCCCCTTCTGTGAAATGTTCAGAGGAAGTAGATTGGTATTGCTCCAGAAAGGTCTTCAATTTTGGGTATGTTATACTGAGATCCATTTTTCTTTATTTCGTCTCTCCTTGTCAGCCAGTAACTATAGTTTACTGATCACAGACCTGTACTCCTGTGGCAGGATCTGTAGTCTATCCTATTTGTTTGGGCATTATCGCCCAATGTTAAATATGAAGGAATGACATCCAAAAAACACGAGAGAAATACCACCGGCTCTCACTCTGTGTGAAGCAGCCTTTACCTTGGTTTACCATATAACTGGGCTTGTTTATTGGTGTTAGAATGAGATTATTTCGAGGCTTAAAATTCTTCTTGAGAATGTGCTACAAGTGGTGGAGTTTCCACAGCTTCCTGAGCAGAGGTGCTTTCCTCTGTATTCAGAATAAGATATGAGGAAAGACTAGGAAAAGAAATTATACTGGAAATAGTCTGAGGAAAACGCCAGGACTGGCTGCCATCTCAACCAAACTGTTGTGCCACACAGAGCTGGAATGTGCAACCCTTCCCCACAGTGGCCTGTTCTGGGGTGAAACTACTTTTCACTTCAGTAGGACTTTTAATGGGACCGTTATCATCTAACAGCCCATATAGCAGTAAAAAACACGACAACGTTGCAGGAACTGGCAGTGCATGGCATTTCTGCAAAAGGGTAGGGAACACCTGGAGTGCTGTGTGGAGCTGCGCCCCTGTGTGGTTCCCCACGCTTCAGGCTTTGGGGAAGGAGCAGAAAGCCCAGTAACAGGCCAGCTGATATTAAATCCACTGCGCTTCTTAGCTCAGAGGGATAAACGAAAAGTGCATCACTTAGCTCACTTGTAAATGACTGGGGTAAAGAATATGTACTCTGGATAAAGATGACAGGGTTCATTGCTAGAACAAATCAGACAATATGTGAAGTTTGACTGTGCCCTATTGCTTGGTACAATTATGTGACCTTGTAACAAAGCATGGCCAAGATGGCAGCGATACTGCATATAAAACAGAGCCTGGTGGAAAGTTGCTATTCTTCAAACTCGCTTGCATCTAGACATCTTTCAAGTGATTTCAGAATTTAGGGTGAAAGTGGATCTTAGGCCTTTTTTAAAAAGCCATTTCAAATCCTCATTCATATCATAAATGCTTTTTTCTCCTTTTTTCTGCAGGCCACTTAAATCTCTGGGGCCATGACATTGTCTGGCACTGAATGCAGCCCCTTTTTATCATTATAAAGAAATAATGAAAGCATATGGTGGAGAGGCACTCATATTTCAGTGTATGGTGCCTTCCTCATTCTCCATAACTAAGCACTGAAGAATATATAGTATGATGAGAACATTAATTATTTCCAATACACTAACAGAAAATTCCTAACAATTCAAAGTCATCCCTGCTGCCTAGCACAAATGTAAGTTCAAAGTAAAAGAAACCAAACATATTCCCACTTTTGCGCATTAAACATCAGCAAGTGACCTGTATTTTATTACAGTACACAGCTGTTTTATCACATAAGTAAATAAATCACCATTGAACCAACTTTGGGAACGAAGATTTTGAATAATAACACAATTAACTTTTCCCACAAAGTCCAAATAGCCCACTTGCTCATAGTTGCTACAAGCTGTGATTCCCACGTGAAAGATATCAACTTATTTCCTTTTCCTGTCAATCATCAGTACCAAGTGGGGCCATGGTATGTCAGGTCATGACCTTTCACTCTGGGCATGAGCCTGAAAGCCACTAGTGAATCAACTAGTTTAATTATTTAGGCTGTTTTTAATAAATATAAAAATGTGGCCTTAAATATTTCACATGCTTGTTCAGTTTGGGCTTTCAAGTACCTCTTATCAAGCCCACCAGCCTGAAAGTGTGCTCTTATTGGTAGGAAATCAGTCAATTAATAACCAAATCCAGCCTTTGGAATAAGGTTTATTTTGTTGATTTTGAGCTTCCTGGCTTGGGTATCACTTGCTTGTTGGTTTAGAGGACAGGATTTTTATTATCCTTTTTTACATATGATTGGACTGGTTTTAATCACCACCAGCAAGGGCCTATTTGCTTACCTCCCACAAAATGATCCTTTAATACAAATGCCATGGTAAGATTCACAGTTTTCCATATGTGGTATGTTTTCTACATCCTCTTCACCTATGGGAAAAAAAACAAGCAAGAAGAAATCCAATATAGTAGAGTCCTTATAAGACAATTCCTTTAAAAAGATTTTTGAGTAATGTTGACAGCTTTGTTATTAGGTCCCTTAGCAATGGACAGTTTTACTCCATTTCAGGTCAAAGTGTGATGACAATCCTCCTTTACTAAAAATCCCAACAAGTTTTTTCAGCTTGTAACTCCCGTTGTCTAAAACCCTAGGCCTGAACCAAGCTGCTGACTTCACTTCGTATTTAGCACTATTGCATAAGGAGATTGCAGTAACTGTACAACCACGCAAGGAGAAAAGAAGTAGTAATGCTTTCGGTGGATGGTGAACTAGTCATGTGCAGTGATTTATATTCTACAAACATTTATGCTTATTGCACAACAAGCTTTCCAGCTGGTAAACACAGGACAGAATTAAACTTGAGAAACTAATTGATGGTGCCTTTTGAAAGAATAAGGCTCTAAACTTGGACTGCCAGAGCCAATTTTTACTTTGGAACATTCCTGAAATGTACAGAACTTTCCCAACGTTTGTTAGATTTATTTTGTTCTTCTTTCCCCTAGTGCTCTAAGAGTACTCAAGAAAGTGAGTGTGAAGGACTGTCTCTATTTATAGATGATAAACCTAACGCTTATCCCCCTCCCTCCTCTTCCCCCTCATGCTTCTGCATCAAAGAGGGGGCTTGGGGAAGAGGAAGAGATGCTCTTACTCTGACTTTTCCGTTCACTCTCATGGGCTGCTGAAGAGGAGGGCTCTGGTTCTGGAGGAAATATCAACATGTCAAAATTTGCTTTTCTTTCAAACGGGAGTAATAATCTAAATGATGAAGTGTGCCGCAAAAATGAAATTGCCGCAATGTTGAGAACATCAAAGCTACTTTAATTGAATTGTTTTTGTTTTGGGACAGTTGAAAACATTTCATTTTGAATTCCTCATTTTGACTTAATCACTTCAAGGTGTGCACAATAGTATGTTAGAATTTACAATATAATCAAACAAAAGTCAAATGAAGCATTCCATCTTTATTGAAGAAAAGTGTCCCTGCCTGATAATGCTGCTTCTCAGCAATTTCAGCAAAATTACTGTAGTCCTGAGAAATCTTTCAAATTCATCTAAGTCAGCATTTTCTGATGAAAAACTACCTTCTAAGAAGTTTTCAATCCGCTTTACTCAAGATGCTTCAGGAGGAGCATATGTTTATAACATGTGAGCTACCCCCTGAATCTCCTGGTGGATAAGAGATCAAAATAAAAGTATTGATCCAAGGATCTACCACTTTGAAATCAGATATGGAAAAATGCTAAGGAGCAGCAGCGATTCTTAGGGGTTTCAAGTGCATTTAGAGTACGCGGTATCGCCTGGAACATGCTTCAGTTTGCACTTACCTTATTTAGCTTTTCAAAGGCTGACCTTTCATGCACTAAGTTCAGCGACATAGCAGTCAACCTATTAATGTCCAAGGAAGCTGTGGACCAAATCAGACAGTTTAAATAACTCAGCTGTGAACACAGAACCCCATTATCATTTCTGTGAGGCTAATCTGAACAGCTGATTCATCTCAAGCAGTTTACTATGGACTATACGTCTTCACAGCAGCCATTTTAAGTTTTAAATCAGATGAGGGTGAAGAACTTTGCACTCAGACACTATGTTGGGAGGTGACATATAAAAGGACAGACAGGCAGAGAGGCTTATATTAAAGCGCTTTATTTCCCATCATATTTTACTAGCTCTATTCTGATATGATTACTGATTTCATGGAATAAAAGCACGTAATGAAGTAGAGAGTTAGGAAATTGTATAGCCTTTCTTTCCCTACGGCACACATCTCCCTTTTAAATATGTCTTGTCTTTGCATGTGTCTCATGGTTTTAGTCACAGAAGGTTGTATTTGCCATATATATCTCTGTCAGCAGCACAGAGACAACACAACTCATGAGGCAACCTAGCCTGTCTTTTAGAAAAGGGTGGGAATTTCTTGATCCCTACCTACTTTTTCCTTCCTTCTCTGGTGGGAGTTTACACCTTTTATTACATGAGCCTAAAGGCTGTTAAGCAGAAAAACGCTTCCACATCTTTAGCACTGTCCAGCAGATCACGCCTTTTGCATGCTACCAGAATGTTCACTGGACACAAGAAACCCACTGGAGTTCTGAAATCAGGTTGGAAGATGCCAGAAACAATTACATCTTACAGTTCTTTGACTCTCTTTCAATATGTACATGGAAGGAAAAGGCCATTATAAAATAGGAAGGATGTAATTACATTGTTTCTTTTCCCTTGGACTATTATTTTGTCTAGTAGGCTGTTGCTTTTTAGATTTTATCTGCATATTCGGCAATTCTGTAAATAAAATTTTCATTATCAACATTGAAATCCCAAACAGTTTTCAGCTCATAGCGAGGTTTTCACCATTCTCAGGCAATGCTTGGAAAAGCCTTTTATACAAGATGAAGATGTGAGACAGTCTGAGCAAGTTGTATGTGTTGCCAAAGGCATTACTTTCAAACAGTCCTCAGTTTTTTCACTCAAACAGGTGGTGATCAGGTTCTAGTAAAAATAGACTTCAAATTATTTCAGTTATTCAGTCACTGGAAAAGAAAAAAGAAAGAAAAGAAAAGAAGAGAGTGGTTACTATAAGCTCCTTTACAGCCTCCAAAGAGCTCAACAAAACATGTTTAGAAGAAAATGTCAAGTCTTTCATTGATAAATTATGGCTTCCTGTAGGATATTTCTAATAGTCCCCCTCCCAGCTTAAAAATGCTTATGCTTAGGAACCTTGGAAAAAAGGTCTTGGAAATGACATAACAAGTTCACATGTACAAAAAATGGTCCCCAACATACACTTACTCAAATCCAGCTATTGGTGAAAATAGAGAGCCTCTCAGAGCACTGAGAAAAGATAAAAGAGAGGCTTAAGCCAAACTGCAGTATCTGAACAGATTATTTGAGAGGACAAAATAAGTGTGGTTCAGATTTCAGAACTGGCCCTTTACCACACAGTGACAACACGCTGGATTCATATACTAACAGTGAAACGTGGGCACGATTTTTGTAATGGAGGCCAGTCTATACTTGAGGAAGACGAAGGATTTCGAACTTAAGCTGAACTTGCATGCTTAAAAGCCTTATTGGAAAGGTCACAAGAAATACAGGAACCTCAGGTGACACTGTTTTGTAGAAAGGTCAGACATTCTCCTTCAATTAAAATTGAGATCTATTTGTACTTTCATACTTCACATTAAGAAGCAGAGGCTTGGACTGGTTCCAGAAGCTGAGAAACTACTAGCAAGGTCCTTTCTGTATCTGACTTATTTTGAGATGCCAAAATAACCTTCTGGGGTGGGAAGAGGTGAAGGGGCTTAGCAGCTAAGGCAAGGCAAAGCAGTTGCTAGGCTGCTCTAACGTTTACTGGAGACTGAATTTATGGAGGGCCCAGACTCAAGAGAGCGTGCTTGTAGCCCTGAAGACTTAAAATAACCATATAGGGCAGTCTGATCCTGGCATTAGTGCTTTTTTTGAATTTCTAAAGTCACAGTGAGTTTTATGGCTAAGTGCCATGATGTTCTTTGAAGATTTAAGAAGCGTTACATTTCATTTGAGATAACTTGCTTTTGGAGTTGAATAGCAAGTTCCATAAATTCCTCTTGGATAAAATCTGAAGTAAACATCACAAAGTTTTGCATGGGTTTCTTGCAATTTGTTTAGGAGCTTTTGTGTCAAAGGGGAGTGGAAAATGGCTGGCAATGTTTTATTTTACTTATTAAGAATAGTTTTTGAGTATGCAAGTCTAAGCAAGAAATATTTGGAGAGCGCGACTGCGCTGCAGTTTTGCTGGAATAAGTGGCAGTTTTAATTAAAACAATTATACAAGTCTGTTTTCTTCAACTTGTTTGATTTAGTTGGTTTCTTTAGCAACAAACAAAGCTTTCATGGCTTCTTCACATTTGCACAGAATATTAATGTTGCTGCCTTTGATTTCAGAGTCTTGTAGACTTAAGCAATCTCTCAGCATTTAAGTCTCAAACCACTGCTAAGATTACATGAGCAGCAGAGATGAGGATGTGGGCATTTGTATCTTGATACCATTAGGTTACAAGTGAAAAATCCAGGAAATGGCTAAAAAATGCCTGACCCTGAGGACTTGCAGAACAACTGCATTACATTGCAATTATGCAAACATGTCAGACTTATTACAGGTTTAGCTCTATTCTCCCTTTCTTCCCTCTCCTGAATTTCTCTCTTGAAAATGGTAGGACAGGGACATACAGACTGATATTCAGGATTTTCAGTGTGGGCTACAATACAAAAATGAGTTAAAACGTATGGTCCAAGGGAGGGCTGGCATGTGGTACAGTGCTGTCGCACTGTAACATGTAAACTAAGGCTGGATGAGAAACTTCAGAGTTACATGATCTACCACTGAACCAAAATGAAACATCTTGGGAAACTACAACACCTCTAAATGAAATTAAAGAACTCAACAGTAAATAAAAATCACTCCAAACATGCTGTTTGGTTTTTTCCCAGATAGTGATTTATTTTATATCAAAAGGGGAAGTTTGAAATAAAAAAAAGGACCAATTCATATGAAATTACTCTCAAGAATTGATTTTGCTTTTATTTTCTTCAGCTGAAGTTACTTCTTACACCTGACTCCAGGTGTACCCCTCTCCTGAAACATCCCCTGGAGTGAGAACACAGAGCTGTAGCTGTCTCGGCTTCTGGACAGAGAATTAAAGCTCTCACTGCCAACCACAGTGCCATCCTAGACATATGTTTATATAAAAGTACCTCCGTCTTGAAAGGATGAAGGGTCGTCTCTGTCAGAGTGTGTGCAGAGGCTTTATCAAGGCAAATGTGACACTTCGTAGCACAGCTGGACAAAAAAGGAAAAAGAAAGGGTGACCTAATATTGAAAAAGGCTACTTCTGTTTGGAAATTTCAAAATTTGAAATGTCAATAACCTTCAAAACCTTCTGATCCACTTTATAGTTGGCCCAAAGTTATGGAAAAAAGTTTATAGTGGTGATTTGAGTTTTTTTCTGTCAAGCTTCTTATTTTCTTCCTTTTTTATGAAGATTTTTGATCAGCTCTACTACAGCACGTCATGTTTTCCATAGACACGTGTATGCTTATGTTTAAAATATCAATTCATTTATCTTCACAAATGTTGACTCAAAAGATAAGAATCAGTATAAAAAGAACTGGTTTAATTTGGGTGTTTTTTGAAAGGAAAGGGAACTTAAAAATGCATTTCTCTCTGGAAATGTGGGTTCAGATTTTGACTCATATCAGAAGTCAAAAGAAGTGGTGGTATTTTGCTTCACATCACCAATTCTGCATGGTTTATCCCAACAGAAAAAAAAATTAAAATTGCTGGGAAGTGTGGTTGGGCCTCAGAGGTGACATTTGGGGTGCAGCAGGCAGGACTGGGCAGGCAGGGACTAACAGCAGGAGTGCTGCAGGTGATGCCCCGCTGCCAGCAATGGTCCGGGCAGTGCTGGGACTATCAGAGTCTGACCAGAACGGAGGGTTCAAATCCATCGTGTGCCAGGGAAGGAAGCTAACGGACAAATCTCATGCTACCTAAAGCATGCCTTCCCTTAAAATTCACCATGAATTAATTTAAAATATCTCATTTAGTTTATGCCTGTTGCTGTTTTTAACATACATAGATATATCTCTTTCCATGGCTTTTTTTTTAGCTGCTTATCCTGAAATCAGTACATTTTCCTTTCTTGGAGCTGTAACTTAATAAAAGCCAAACCATTTCTTTCCAAAGAGTTACAGCTCCTCCCAGATGAGTACATCTAGGTCAGGTTTCAGCCTGGCATAAATATTTTATGTTTGAGAACTAAAGGTCTCCAGAAATTGGGGTTCGTATTGGAACGCCTGACGTAGCCTTAACCATACCAGCACATGCGGGTGCTTGCTTTAATAAAAAAGCCCTTAATCTCATTTGGCTCTACCTCACTGGCAGCTTGAAGTACTTGAATCAAACAGTACAGCTGTGAATTGTGACACTGGCTGGATGGAAGCCCAGAAAACTTTTCCCAGAGAAAACCCTTGAGGGAGGAAAGAAGAAAAAAGAAAGAGAAAAAGGAGGAGGGGGGAAAAAAAGGTTCGACAACCGAAATACAATACAGTGGAGAGTGAAAAAACCCACAACCAAACCTGCTCCCCTGCCCCAAGAACCTGAAATAAACCAGAAAACCAAAAGATAGATGGAATTCTTCTTTAAAGTGTTACTTTGTAAGGTAGGAGGGCCAGCCTGGGCAGCCCTGAGTAATGGCCCCAGTCCATATTTTCTGCATAGCAGCAAATAACCAAACTCAAGCAAAGGAATAGGAAAGCTTAATTGTACCACTCCTTCAAAATCTATTTAAAAGAAAAGGCAGGAAAGAAGGCAGCTTTGATTTTTGTAAGGAATAAGAAAAATATCCAACTGAGGAAATTAAAAGAGGGTTGGAAGCACAAGTGCCATAAACAGACCTAGCACAAGTGTGCTTGCAGTATTTATAATTTTATTTTTGTTTGAATCCTGACGATGATACCTTCCCCTAAAGCAGATAACTGAGCAATAAGGAAAAACAAAACAACGAAACCATAGAAAGCACATCTGAATGGAAGGAAATGTTCTTTTTTAGAAGGCAGCAGCCGTACTCTGGAGTCATAAGGTCAGGAGGTGAATTTCTACTGAAGGAAAACATTAGAGCTAGATATTTCTCATCTGTCAGTCCCATTAAATACCATTTTTTAAGGACTCCGGACTGTGCATTGCGCCTTTCTTCAAGTTAGCAGGATAATAAAGATTCTGTTGCCTTTTGCAGATGTTTAAAGACATGATGTGAAAGACAAATTCTTCAACTAAAACCCTCAAGAAATGTCACTTCTGTGTCTTACTGAAGGAGCTCCAGCACATTCTCTACATAAACATCTGCCGGAAACATTTTAAAAAGGAGGCTGTTTAAATAATGGCTTTTGTAGGCTTTTTTTTTTTCCTTCTTTAAAGAAAAGAAAATGAATTTGTGGAAAGTTCCCTCTTCCAAAGCAACTTTCCTTTGCACACATGCCTCAGCTAGGATGATCTGAGGAAGCAGGCTGTAAAACGAAGAAGAAATGTTGAAGATATTCCTTCAAAACATTCTATATCAATCACACCTCAGACACAGTCATAAATCGATGCTTTCTTTGACTTCAGAAAGTTGTTGCACTTCATTGTTATGCTAACTTGTTTGTGACAATTATAGCATGGCTGTATTTACATAATAATTGGATTTTTCTATTAAATTTAACAGACAAGGGGAAACGGGAAAATAATAACCAACATTGTGTCACAAAGTGGTAAATTTGTGGCATAATCTGAGAAAAGGAAAAATAATGAAAAGAAACCCAGCATATAGTCTACTTACTGTAATATGACCCTTCACTCACCCTTTGCTCTACATGACTACCTAGACTTCCCCATCCTTAAACGTCTGCCACAGTGCTGGACTCTGCAATAACTGTGACTGTGTACCACAGTGGGGTAAGATTCTGGATGGATTTATCTTACTTTACATTTATTAGAAGAAAATCTATACTTCTGGAGGCAGTACTTCTATTTCAAACTGTCAGAAATTAGAGATAGTTGGAAATCCCTCTTAGGAGGTCCACCTGTTGCCAAATCAAATGGTGTTTCATCTAACAATGACTTTATAGCCATCTTATGGGTTGGGGGGAGTTTAATACAGTAAGTTAAAAGCTTCAGTAAACCTAGCAGATTCCATGTAAGAAAAGTTCTAAGGATTTTGGAAATGATACTGTAGGTGTGCAAATGCCACTGGATGACTAATATTGTCATCCTAACATATGATATAGAGAGAGTTTTCACCAGAAATTTTATTATATAGAATATAGTGTTAAGATTAAGATCATGTGTGTGACTTTTTTTTCAGGACAGAGATGGAGAATGATGAATCTATAGCAATTTACCTGATAAGTAGTCCTGATTGCCCATCTCCTTAATTAGGAGAGAGTGCAGAGAAAAGGCTGCCAGGCACTGTGGGAAAACAGAGGAAATAAAAAAGAATCTGTTATAGTATTAGCAAGTAGAGTGATACAGTATATTTTATAGTTGGGTCAGAATCAGGAGCACAAAACAGGTATCATCTGGCTGGAGATCTGTCTATCGGCACAGCTCAAGAAAGTGATGAAGAAAGAAAAGAATCTTCCATTCTTGCAAGACTCAGAAGATCTTTTCCATTACTAATTCCCATCCCTCAGCATTATCTTCGTCTGTGGATTTACACACAGTAAACAACAAAATTACTTTCAGAAAGGCCTTGAAACTTTCTTGGCTTTGGTTAGGTACTCAAATGTAAATGAAACTATTTTGGCAGAGATACCTCTGAGGGAAGAGAGATCCAAGAGGTCACACATTAATTTCTACCCCCTGGTTCTGGCCTCTCCTGGTGCTTGACAGTGATGGCATCATTACTTACCTCCGGACTTCTTGTGCTGTTCAGAAAAGATCCTAAAGTGTTAACAACACACTCTCTCCTTTCTTTCTAAAATCCAAGAGAGGTGAAGACCTGATTTCCTTATTGTTTAACACCCCTGATTGTCTCATAAAGCTTACGGAGGAAAAGTGCTTTCCAAGCTTAAATAATGTAGGTGCAGAAAAACAGTAATATTTTCCAATTGTTTCTTATCTGTTGGAGGTTTCTTTCATAAGTCACTAACAATTGTCTTTCTTGATGATTAGCTGCTATTGTATACCAGCTTGATTTTTGTATTCATATGCTTTCACAAAAAAGGTTGAAAGTTCAGTCTTTCCCAGTTTTCCCATCATATAATAAAACATCTTCTGTGTGATCTTAGCTCCCAGAATCCCTTGTGACTTTAACTCCACTGCTGGACACAACCTTGTAGAATTTGGAGTTCACCGGGTTTGTGAAAAAATACAGCTCTTTATTTGTGTATCCCTTACAGATGCAGCAAGAAGTCTGTGTGATGTGATATCCTCAGGTTAAAAGTCAAGCTGATTTCCTCTGTATGAAAATGATAAACATCTCATTTAACACTTCCTTTAATTAATCCATTTGGTTTTCTAGCATATGTATACTTATACGTCCGGTGCTATGAAAAATGAAAATAAATGAGTAAGCTTTTAGAAGATATTCTAGGATTTAAATGGAAAGATGTCTGAATACTTCTGTGTAGGGGTAAGTTAAGTAATAAAGGACAGGGAAATTGAGTCTTTCATCCTCTCTTATAAAGGAGCAAAGAAGGTCTTGGCTTCTTGCTAATTTTACTCAAATTGTGATTGCTGATATTTACTCTACACTTTCTCTTAAAAAAACCTCTAAACTGTACAAATCTCCCTGCACCACTGTTTAACACAGCTGATAGACACCAGCTGTACTGTAAAACGAGAAGTTTCTGAACAGACAATGATTATCTGTCAGCGGATAATGTACTGTTCTGAATCACTAATGCCCCTCTGCAGGTTCAATGATGGGATATCAGAACATGCTTAAGCGTGAGCTTAAATATTTGCATGCAATGAAAGCTGTATCAGAAAGATGTCTGTATTAAAATGGCTTTGATAATGATTTATTTCAAGGACTTTTATGCAGAGTTTAGGACCCAATCATTTTGTGGAAAATTTTACCATTCTGTGTAAGATCTTACTAAGTATTTATATGTGCAAACCAGGCGGGGAATATACCTTTTTATTCGCACAGCGGGGGTGATGTGGACAGGTGTAGTTGGATCTTTTCCATACTGACCTTCACATAACGTCATACCTGAGCTGAATGAAGTGCTGTCTCAGGGGTAAGAGACAACTTGCTCATGGAGAAGAAAATGATTGTGCTGCTGAGTTATGTGATGCAACTTTATAAAGCCAAGTGCTTTTTGGGTATACGACCACAAAGCCTCATGTTTTGACAATTATGCAGCACATGCGAAGGCCCATTTAATTTACTGAAACCCATGGATACTGTACAAAGCTTTCTATATAACCATGGGTTACAGCCTATTCAAAAAGGTGCTGCATTGTTTCTTTTGTTTCATTAACTGCCACACTCTAATTGTTGCTTTGTGGCTTCAATGCAAATCATAGCATTTTATCCCAGTAAGCAAAATCAGAATAGCTTTATATTTGCATTTTATGCTGTGGGAAGATGCCAAATCCCAAGTGTAAAGTCTGGTTTTCATGTTTTTGATTTTCAGGTATCTTTCTGAGTTGGAAAAGAAATATCTCCAAATACTTCGAGTTTATCGATTTATTTTATCATGAACGTGTTCCTCATTCACATTTCAGGGAGCTGAGGATGTTAACTTGTCCAAAAAGAGGGAAGTTGGGACCTCCAGCCTGCACAATTCCTGTGGATAAAGGATGCTGCACTTGTGTAGCAGCAGTCTCAGATCTCAAATACTCTCTCCTGCGTATGACATCTGACATCTGGCTAATGTAAAGGATACAAATGAAAGGACCGCCACTGCTACAAGCAAGAGCTTTACTGTTCGAGGTGAAGAGCCAGGCTTGTAGCAGTGGCTGTTACGGATGGCTTAAAGGACTAAACCTCCTTTGGCCTTTGGGCTCTTTCTGCATTTCAGTCAATACAAAGTTTCTCTCGAGTACACAGATACCATAGTGGTGCCTGCATCAGTTTTTTAATTGCGAGATGTTTCAAAACTCTTTGAAGGAGGAGGCAGAGAAGGAAGTAAGATGATTGAGAGTTTAAAAGAGAGGAAAAGAAAAGCCCTCAAACTTTCTCAATGTATTGATATTCTTCAAGGCAACGAGGGTATGATGAAGGAGAGGGATGGAAGAAAAGCCATTACCATGCTTAGTTCCAGAAATTCTCCAATTATTGCTAGAAAAGCCATCTAAAAAGCACTTGAAATTGGTGATGTATGCTGTTTACACTCTTTGGGAAGAAAAAAAAATCACAACAAAACCCCAAACATCTTCTCCAAAGAGGGGAAAGGTTAGAAATTATTTGTGCTGCATTGATCAATTTACCCGAGTTGTCTTTCGATGGATTGTATTAATGGAACTTCATTTTCTTTTATTCAGCTGCTGGCCAATTTCTTCTCGACTCTTAAAAAGATCAATGAACACATCTCACTATCTTTGTACAAAATGAGCCTCTATTTTTTCCTTAAAGTTTAAGAGACTTTATTATTTTCATTTGTAATGGATTTTTCTGTCTCCTTTTTCTTTCATCCCCTGTTGTGATTCCTCTGATGTCTACCCATTCTTTCTTTTTTCATGGATTTTGTCTAAACAACTCAGGTTTGCTTTTCTGTAGGGTACATGCAGGTAGGAAGTTATGTCTTTAGGTCCAGTAATGTACAAACAGTTATGATTAAGCACAGCTCCTTCTTTAGAGCTGGTGTGAATGGGAGGAACCATCACTAAAATGAGACTAAAATGAGAGTGTGTTGTTTGACGAAATTCAACCAGAAATGTCAGTGAACTTTACTTGTAAATAGCCTCAGTAAAATCAATAAAATATTACTCAACAGGAGAAAGGCTAACAAGTTATGGCCAAACAGGATTAAATTTAACCAACAAGTGGGTTTTGTTTTGTTTTTTCTAGTTTTGACTGACCGTAACTAGTTTTAACCTTACATTTTTATTCTTTTCTCAGTTCACATTAGGAAATTATAACAGTTCCAAAATAATTCAACCAAATACTTCTGAAAATGTTAGAATTTAGGATCTGGTCTTACAAAACTTTGTATACAAAACAAAACTAGTAATGTGAATGGAACTATTCATTGAGGTAAGCTCTCTTGCATGAACGCTCACAGTCCCAGATCCATTCTTCCTTTGAACTTCATGTGTTGATTCTTATTTTCCCAGTCTTTTTTTATCATACCAAGTTTCATTTCTATATTGGCGTGTGATGGCAAATTTGAACATCTGGTTGCAAAAGGAAGGACTCCAAAAAGATCTTGGAATACTCTCCAAAGGAAGGTGAGCCAGTAAGCGACATTCAAGTGGTTTGCCATTGATTGCACATTCATTTTGACTTTAATGCATAGCATGCAAAATCTGGGCTATTTTTCAAAACTCTTTGGAGGCCACTATGGGATGTTACTCAATACTGTGTAAAATAACCTTTCTCTTACAAATAGGTACTGCTTTTTTTCCAGTTTCAGTCTTTCAAGAGACATTTCCATCCATCATGTTCGTATATGATGATTCCTCTGGCAAGCACTGATTTTATGTTAATCTAAAAACTGTGCATATTTATGCATGTGGTTCTTTTTCTCCTAAGTCATAGCTATTTGAGCCATGGAAGATATCTCCAAAATCCTTGAAGGACATCTTTTTAGCCAAGCTAAAATATGCTTTCATCTAATCTTTTACAAAAACAGCTTCTGTACATAAAACAGGCTTCGACAAAGTATTTCTGCCGTCTTGAAGAAATGTAAATTTCTCAAAATTCACTGGGACTACTTGGTGGTTTTGATGGTGGCACCCCATGAATAAATAAAGTTCTTCATGTTTATATGTCTCTCTTACATATCTCCCCGACTACTATTAAAGGTTATCATTTAATGTAGTGTGCAAGGTTAAATTTCTGAACTGTAACACAAATATGTTTCACAAACAAAAGCCAGGAACATGTAGTTTATTTGGAATTAAACCACTGCCATCTCCAAATTGCCAGGCCTTATGGTGGATGTTCTGGCTCCCTGAAAATGTGACTGAAATTTAGTAAGCTAAGCACTAACTCTCCCATCCTGAGAACATTTTCATGTACAGAGGTGTGCATAGAAACATACTCCATGCACACACCTCCCTGCACATAGACACATTCACAAACGCTTAGAGAAGAGCATTCCTCACAGATCCATAAAAATATATGCTTGTCAGAGAAGGAAAAAGTCAAAGAAGACGTGGGGAAAACCCGTTCTCTGCCTCTTATGTGTAATATTACTATTTGAGTTAAAGCGGATGTATTATTCTGCAGCATAAATGACTGGCCTTTAAATGCAGCTTGCCTGGGATCTGCTCTTTGTTTATGCACATAAAAAACACACCACTTAAATAGCAGCATAATGCCTTTGTATGTCAGTTGTGACATTCCATATACGTTGAAATCTTAAACTCTGCAGAGAAATTCAGTAATGTGCTTAATTGGAATTGTGCCACAAATCCAGTCTTTTTAATGAAATGTTGACAAATGAAAAAAAGCATAGTCTAAACATGGAAGCCAATTCCAATAACCTTCCAACTCTATCAACAAGAAGAATTTTTATTCTGCCAGAAGTTCCAACACTGAAAACTGTGGTTTTAGTTAGTATTTGTAAAAGCAACCTCTGTTCCCACCAATGCTTAAAAAATTCCTGGGAAATGAAGTTGTTAACATAGAATTGTTACAAATTACTCTGAATGTTTTATTTCAAAAAAGATGAAATATTCCATTCTGATTTTTATTTAAAAATAAAAAAAGAAGGTGAGTTTGAAATGACCATTTGAAATATACTGTTCTGCTATAGTCTTCTAAAAACATTTCTAAATTTACTAATGACATTTTGTTGAAATTGATATCCTCCCATAAGACAGAGTGATTTAGGCAAAATGGCATTTGCTGAGTTAAAAAGCTTTAAATGAACAATATTTAGCCTATAGGACCATTGGAAATTACAGTAATTGCCATTATAAAAATCAACATTTATGGGTCTAGCTGAAGATGCCTGGGACAGTTTCTTATACAGAAGAAATAGGCCATGTTAAGATGGCTGTTTCGGCCCTTCCAGACTCAGATCTGAAGATGATTGTTTATATCCACACAACATCTAGATGATTTAGCAGTGTGCACAGATTCAGCAAAGAAAATGAGTAAAATAATGAATTTGTCTCCTATGAATCAATATGAAAAAGTAGTTTACAAAACAAAGACATAACATCCCCAAATCCCAGAATGTCTGAAGCATTGCAGAAGTGGCGAAGAGAAGAGAAGAGAAGAGAAGAGAAGAAAAGAAAAGAAAAGAAAAGAAAAGAAAAGAAAAGAAAAGAAAAGAAAAGAAAAGAAAAGAAAAGAAAAGAAAAGAAAAGAGAAAAGAAAGGAAAAGAAAGGAAAAGAAAGGAAAAGAAAAGAAAGGAAAAGAAAAGAAAAGAAAAGAAAAGAAAAGAAGAGAAGAGAATAGAAAATAAGAGAAAAAAAAGAAAAGAGAAGAAAAGAAAAGAAAAGAAAAGAAAAGAAAAGAAAAGAAAAGAAAAGAAAAGAAAAGAAAAGAAAAGAGAAGAAAAGAACCTTTGGCAGTACTGCCACTCTCCATTTTGCCCATGTGCAACTCTAGTCCCATATGCAACTTCTGCCTCCCTTTGGCTGCTGTGGTTCTGTTAATAAGCATGTGCTGTACATTTGGCATGCTTTCCAGCTTCCACTTGCCATTTATTCCTTTTACAACCTCCTTTGTTATAGGTCTAGTGTAGCAAACTGCTGCTTTATGGGAATTTGCAGCCCACTTGACATATGGTACAGGATCACTGGCCAAAATGGCAGAACAGTATACAGTATTTTACAACCCAAGTTCATTATCTGTCTTGTTCCAGGACTTTCTTTGGTCTATGCCCAATAGGACCCTAAACTCCTAATCATATGATAACAAAACTGGCTCCTCCACACATTTGTTGGACATCTCAATGGCTTCCACTGTTCTTGGAAGCAATAACGGATTGTGCTGGCATTCACTCACCATGAATAGCTATGGCTGAGGTGTGTTAGCCTTTGCTTTTTCTTTCTGCTGGTGATCCTATAACAATGAACTCATGTTGCTGCATTTTTCCCATGCTGAACTTTCTGTATTATTCAGAGTTGTATGACTGATGAATCAGGTCACCGAAATCTCCACTTCAAATGAGTTTATCGGAGTGTCACAATTAGATGACTTGCAATACAGATTTATCTTAGCGGTGGCACCACTGCTCTTCTCCTTCAACCAGCAATTAGAGCAATTTTTCTCTTCATAATGACAGACATGAATTAATGTCTCTCCTGTACCAAAGCCACACACAATGGCTTTGGTTTCTGAACTTGGGAAAATGTCCATTTTGTACAGTATGAGATGTAACGAGATGCCCTGTTCTGTACCCCACTAGAGGACCAGGTGTAATTAGACACCTGGAATTTACAAAGTGTGCACAAAACACGTAAAATTAGTTCAGATGTGATTTTTATGTATGAGAAGGAAGAAATTTAGGTTAAATATTCCAGCTTGGGTCTATTTCCACTGGAAAGACAGCAAGTTGAACTTTTAACAACCCTTCTTATTTTCTTCCTTCTCAAATAAGAATGAATATAATTTTTATTTAAATTGCATAACTACACACTGTGTAAAAATCTCTTCCCTAAGTTCTCCCTGGCCTTCTTGCCATGGATATTGTTGACATTTTCATTTAGACACTGTGTGCTATGGGCGTTCTGCCCCTTACACTGATTGTCAGGAGAACCACATGTCACTTCTGAATTAAAACATTCCAGTGGAGACATTCATAGCACAAATCATTAGTTGCTCAATTTGATTCAAACCACAAACATCTATCACAAAACTTCCCTCTGTGTTTCAAAGGGGCAGCATGTCTGTCTCCCTTCCCCCATGACCCCAGTGCAAGGCTGACTTTCTCCAAAGTGTTCAAGGTCCCATTTCAGCTACGACTTCCCACTTACAGAACAAGTCCACCCAAAAAACTGTATGAGCTGTGAGAAGTCTGATAAACAAGATGAGCAGTGTTTTGAATTAAAAAAAAAAGAAAAAATAAAAAGGTTTCTCTGTAAAAATACCTGGTGGTTAAGCAAAGCCAATAGTCAAGTCAGTTAATACAGCCAGGCCCTTTCCTGAGATCACGCATGTGTCGCATCCCAGGCTTCATCAAAATCCACTGATTCTGGATTACTGCTTCCTTGTACTCCAACTCTTTACAGCTTTTATTCTCTTGCTTTCATTTTCTTTCATTCTGGTTTCTCCCTATTGCTGTCGCTTCTTTGAAAAGATCAATGAACAGGTCTTACAGTCTTGGTGTAAAAAACCCACTATTTTCCTTTAAACTTTAAAAGATTTCATTATTATTATTATTATTATTATTTTTCGTAAGAGGGATGTTTGTATCTTCCTTCTTGTCTGTAGCCCCCCTGCAGCTAAACTTTCTGATGGTGCTTTGTGTTTAAAAGAAAATTAATGGCAAAGAATGCACAATTTGACTTAAAACTTATTGATATTGTAAAATGAATTTTTTGTCCCCAGTGAAGAGCCAGTGTAAGGAACAGTAGGGGCTGCAAACAAAACTGAAAACGGCATTGTAATAGCAAAATGCATTTGTTTGAACAGTGTTTCCCTTTTCTTTTCTAATGATTTTACAGCATTGTCCCTCCTTTGTTCTCTTCATTAGTTGTCTGCGACCACAAAGACATTCCAGTAAGAAAGGTAAGAAAAAAAAAACATCCATCCAAATGTTTTTGATATCAGGAAAAACACTTATTAGTACAAGAAAACACTCCAGTTGGTTGGTGTCCTGTCTCAGACACACACAAAAACCCACAAAAGCAAACTCCCAAATGACCAAAACTCCCCAGCAAGCTCTTTGCCTTGCAAAATTTTGCTTCCTGCCCATGAGAAAGCCGGGCCTGGAGGAGGGGAGGTTGTTGACAGAGAAGATGCCATTAATATTTCTGGAATTGCAAGAGCATTGATACAACTGTTATTATTATAACAGCACTTACAAGCACTGTTGAACGTTAGGGATTGAAATACTGGTAGCTGTGTTTGAGGCTTTATTTATTAATGCATGTAAAATGCTTTGAGATCTTCAATTATAGGATTTTTACAGAGAAAACTTTTATATTGTCTGTAGCCATGCTGGCCTCAATCCTCAGCTGAAAGCTAAAACAGCATGCTACGATAAATACAAGGGCCATACTGTCCTGTAATGTAAGTTAATGTAAAATAACCACAGACCTCTCTAACTTACATTGTTTGTGGCTACTTGCATCCACTGGCTGGAGTTCATTAGGGCACAATGTGTCAGGGTCAGTCAGAGCATCTCTTTTGTTTCCCCCACTGGTCCCAAACCATCGTGCTTCCTGCCAAAACATGATTCCTCTTGTTCTTTTGGAGCCTCTTTAAACGTATTCCCTGCACTAGCCCCAAGACATCACTGGCAGAGAAACGCTTGTATTTTTACTCAAGTATGAGAAAGACAGAGAAAATATACTTCCTGGTTTTACATAAAATCCAAAAGTGCCTTCATGGCCCAAATTTTGGCTTTCATGGCCTATTAGGTCTGTGCAGTTGGGACATGCCAACAGCAGACAGGAGGGTTTTCTGTCTTCCACCACATCGCATAGATTAACTGAAGGGTGTCCTTTAGTACAACTCTCAAGCCTGCTCAAGTTCATGCCCTCAGGATGCGCATATGATTTTGCTGCTCTGTCCCTGTGCCACCTGTGTTGCAAGGATGTTCCCAGCTTGGATCAATACAACCTCATATCATACCATTCTCTTCTATCCATACCCTTTAGTCTTGGCAACATGGCCTTCTGGCTGTGCAGGAGATGACATAATCTAGTTTGGTAGTGGCAGCAGTAAAAATCACTGCTCTTGTACCAGTTGTTAAAAATAATAGTACTTTTTAACAAGTTCTACTTTCAGATCACCCTCAGCAAGTTTGCTGATGATACCAAACTGTTTGGCGAGGCAGACACGCTTGAGGGGAGGGATGCCATCCAGAGGGACCTGGACAGGCTGGAGAGGTGGGCCCAAGCCAACCTCATGCAGTTCAACAAGGCCAAGTGCAAGGTCCTACATCTGGGTCGGGGCAATCCCAAGCACAAATACAGGCTCAGCGGGGAATGGCTGGAGAGCAGCCCTGTGGAGAAAGACCTGGGGGTGATGATTGATGAGAGGCTCGACATGAGCAAGCAGTGTGCGATCGCAGCCCAGAAGGCCAACCGTATCCTGGGCTGCATCAAAAGAAGTGTGGCCAGCAGGTCAAGGGAGGTGATTCTGCCCCTCTACTCCGCTCTCGTGAGACCCCACCTGGAGTACTGCATCCAGCTGTGGAGTCCCCAACATAAGAAGGACATGGACCTGCTGGAGCGCGTCCAGAGGAGAGCCACGAGGATGATCAGAGGGCTGGACCACCTCTCCTATGAGGAGAGGCTGAGAGAGTTGGGGCTGTTCAGCCTGGAGAAGAGAAGGCTCCGGGGAGATCTTATTGCGGCCTTCCAGTACCTAAAGGGGGCCTACAGGAGAGCTGGGGAAGGACTTTTTACAAGGGCATGTAGTGATAGGACGAGGGGGAACGGCTTTAAGCTGGAAGAGGGCAGGTTTGGATTAAACATTAGGAAGAAGTTTTTCACTTTAAGGGTAGTAAGGCACTGGAACAGGTTGCCCAGAGAGGTTGTTGAAGCCCCGTCCCTGGAGGTGTTCAAGGCCAGGCTGGACGTGGCCTTGGGCAACCTGGTCTAGTGAGAGGTATCCCTGCCTATGGTAGGGGGGTTGGAACTCGATGATCTTCAAGGTCCCTTCCAACCTAAAGCATTCTATGATTCTATGTTACTCTGGTCCATTTAGAGATCTGTCCTCAACTTGGTGAGTTTCTTCCTCCTGCTCCCATTACATCAAGCTGAGATCTGGAGGTGCCCAACCCCTGCAGGCACTGCGCCTTAGCTGAAAGCTGTCCTTGTCTCCACTGCCTCAACCATTCTCTCTCCTCTGATCCAGTCAATATTTCTTTGGCAGCACGGGCTTACCTGGAATTTTCTAATTCCTGTACATGGCAAAGCCAAAAGTCGTTAATATGCGAGATACTCCACAGAGAATTTTTGGCAAATCCAAACATGGCGCATATTTAATAGAAAACCATTTTAAAAGTAGTTGAACATTTTTAAAAGAATTATTTATGCTGTCTTTTTTTTCCCTACGTGCAAAGCCAAGCTACCTTAACTTGCCAACAGTTCAATTATGCAGACCAGAGTAAGTGGAATGCATTTTAGAAACCTTAGACAAATGCCTCCTTTACTTACCCATTTAATATATAACAATCTGAAGATACAATCTCTCAAGACATGCCAGAATTAGAAGAAAGCTCTAAGATTGTCGGAGTATGGGACAGTTGTTTCAGTATTGACAGCGGGTAGCAGAAAACATTGTTTGGATTTCCTGGGAGAAGGGGAGAGGCTCTTTTATTCTGTGTTTGTTGTATGTTGCTGCTCTCTGTAACCATGGCTGGGGTTTTCTCCTGTACTCATGGAAAGGACATAATAAAATCTATATTCAACATATGTGCCTGCAGTGTCCTCCAGTTTGAAATGTTCTACCATTTCAAGGGAGATTTATTGACCTCAACATGGGGAACAGCAAGCAAGCCAGGCATCGTTACCCAAAAAGGGGAGGAATTTTTATTGCAAGTCTACTGATGATGGAAACTTGTCCCTGCCTTTTCTGTGTCAGCTTCCCCTGGCCTATCAGATTGCAAATCCACGTTAACCTGCAATTCCAGGTGTCATTTTTGGAAGGAGGCAAAATTTTACCCTGTGTTTTATTTTTTCCTTTATTCCTGAATTATCTGAATTATATCCTGAGTTGTATTATGTATTAAGGCTTGAAACACCTCAGCACCTCAGAAAAGATTAGTAGTCACCATGTTAATAAGATAGACAATGTCATGAAATAACAACAAATTATCTCATAGTTTTTCAGCTTTTAACATGCCCCCTCAATCTATCAAATTATTTATTATTCTCTACCTTTTTAACTTTTTGGCTGAATTTTTTAAAGAGAAAATCTTCAGTTCCAATAAAGCACACCAAAAACGAAAGGTATCTGCAACAATCAAGGACATATTTAGATCCTGACTTACACCAGGATATTTTACAACTGATTGATAAAGCAGAAATAGTGCTTAGGTACATTGTGATTAACAGTAAATAATATATGATGGTTGTCATAGGCAGTGAATGAACAGAAATCATATTTAGTCACCATATACAATACTTCATATCTACTTATAACATACTAATACCTTTCCTGTAATAAATAACCATAACAAGACCGTAAATCAGCATTAAATGAAAGCACTGTTTTAGAAAGTTAAACTCTACATTACACGTTAGAACATAGATTTTCAGCTTTTCTTAATAATGACTTCGTATTTGATTTCTTCAGTCCCATTCACACACTGCTGATTTTTCCTTTGCTAAATTCATTTAAATCCCAGCATAAGCACATAGGATTTACCTACTAATGAAAACACCATCAAACACCTAAGTCCCAGTTGCATAAACGGGTATCGTGCCTGAAATTAGCCCTGAGCACCCAATGTTATCACCTTTCACACAGGCAATATGTTTTTTACATACTGAAGACTGGTCTTAGACTGGCTACAACCCTACTCAGGTCCTGTTCTATGGGGTGTTCATTCACTAAGCTCCTGCTGCTTAAGACCACTTGCCTTAAGCCTTCATACCTGCTCAGCTGTTCTAGCTAATTACTGGTTAAAATAAAAAATTAAATAACATAAAGTTTTATAAACCTGCAGCATGGCTGATAGGATGACAGCTTCCAGTTGCGTGTCCTCCCTTTGCCTAGCAGACTTCATACAGTGTTGCACGTGCAAAATAGGACCAGGTTATGACCATATGCGTTTCATGATGAATCTCTCAAACATTAAAATTCTGCAGTGGTTCAGCTGAAGGAATGAACAGGACACAATACATTTCTCTGTGGTCCATCACAACTGCAGAGTTTTTGGTTTGGAGAGGGAACTTTGGGTTTTTAACAGCTTTCTGAAATAAAACGAGCTGGAGATAAAACTAAAATGCACTGCTATCCAGTGCTCCAGGGCTCTCTCTGACTGATCCAAGAGCTTTTGTTTACGACACGGACACCAATTGATTTACATTTTTTTGCTTTCAACAAGCCTCTTATGAAGAACACAGTGACATGTTAAAGTGCCAAAGAAGAAGGAAGGCAACGCTGATGAAAAACAGACATTCCAGCCATTAGCATCGATCAGCAATTGATCAGTGTATAAGCAAGCAAAGAGGTACAGGATGATTATTGTGTATAACAAAACCTGATTTAATCTGGTTCAAAAGGTGTATTTCCTGTGAAGAGGCTCTTTGGTCAGGAGGCACAAACTTCCTTAGCACAAAACCAAGAGTCACATGAGGAGCTTTGTCTTGGAGATTGTGGAGGTCCATCCTTTCACAGACAGGACAATAAGAAAACATTTTTCAGATGATACATTAGTCAATCAATAGCTTCATGTCAAAGAGGACCTTACCTATATCCTTTGCTTATTTAATTAGATATTATTCAGGACTGGCTAAAACCACCCTATCACATCACTACACAGATACGATTGATTTCGGAGAATAAGTAGGGGCAGGAGGACAAACGAGAAAGAATTTGGTCTTCCGAGATGGTAGGGATCCTGCATGTGTGTTGAGTAACAAACCCTTTTGTTTATTTGGTAGCACTGATTTTGTTATAAGCAGGTCCTTCAAACTTAGAAAAACCTGAAAGGGCTCTCTTTTAAGTGAAAAAAACCCACCCAACTATCAACTTGACAGAGGCATGTGAGTTAACTTTTATTACACTTAGTCTGAGCTAAAACGACATCACTTTTCACTCTCACCCTGAGACCTAATGAGCTTCAGCACTTGAGATATGAAAGACCAATAACTTAATCCACTGTTTGAAGCGATCCCTATTTTTAAAGCAGTGCTGTATTTGATTAAGCCACTGTAAAGCTCAGCAGAGCTGTGTCAAGTTAAATTATATTCTTTAAAGTAAAAATGCCATTTTACATGAAACGTAAAATTTCAGTCTTATTGCATTTTTATAAGAAAACCAAGTACCATTTATTTACATCTAGACAGCCTCCATTAATAGCAATCTATAGCTAGCAGACATTACAGGCCTGGATGTGCTTTAAAGTACTAAAGTACTACCTTGCCGATTTATAGATTAAAAATATCGAACTATGTTTTCAAAGGTACATACAGATTCCCTAAATTCAAAGCCAGAAGATGCCCCTGCGATAATGCCTGAGTGATTATGCAAGTCCCAATATGATCTAAACATTGCTGCTTTTACCAAAAAACTTTTAATCTCAGCAAAACTGTCCTTGTTAGCTCAACAGAGTATGTTTCCCACGATCCCGCATTGACTGGCATTTGTAATGTTGCCTTTCTTAAACCCTGTACCTGGGTTGCTCCATTCGCGCTCTCTAAATATTGGCACGACATTAGATTTCTTCTAGTCCTCTGGAAACTCACCAGTATTCCAAGACATTAAAAATCAACACTAAACGCCCGGATGGTTCCTTGGCCACCTCTGTTAAAATTATTGGATGCAGGTTGTTCAGATTCAATGTTATTAAAATTATCAGCTTTGGCATTTTGGAAAAGAAACTATTTCAGCATCATCGTAGTACTATATGACTATGTACCTTGGCTTTTCCTCAAGTACAGAACAGAAATGTTTCTTGAGCACTTCTGGTTTTTTCTGCATTGGTATTAAATATTCTACCATATCCACCTAGGAATAGGCTAGCACATTTTTCGAGTACTTAAACCCTACCCCGCAATGCATGCATGTGCACACGCGGGGACACTCACACATTTTTTGATGTTTCAGTACCTTGACTAAAAGTTCTTTTTGTGTACTTTGGTTCTTGTCATTTTTCTATTCTTTCTAGCATCTAGGCCATGTGGCGTTATCAATTTACCTTTTCTCCTTTTCTTGTATAACAGTAATAATAAATATTCATTTTCTTTCCAAGCCGGGCTGTTCGAGTTTTACCTTTTTTCTTGAACACAGAATTGTGGCTTTTGAGAGAGAAGCAGAAATTCTGAGACTGCCTGCAGTGGGGCTGGGACACCATTCTCACAGAATTTCAAAGCTTATGAGGATGAGATGATCAAGTGATCTCTGCCAACAGATAGCAATCCAGTTCTTCTGTCCAAGGATCCTCCAGCCTTCAATCTGCCATTGCAAATCTATTCACAGAATCACAGAATCACAGAATGGTCAGGGTTGGAAGGGACCTCTGGAGATCATCTAAGTCCAACCCCCCCCTGCCACAGCAGGGTCACCTACAGCAGTTGCACAGGACGGCGTCCAGGTGGGTTTTGAGTCTCCAGTGTGGGAGACTCCACAACCTCTCTGGGCAGCCTGTGCCAGTGCTCTGCCACCCTCAAAGTAAAGAAGTTCCTCCTCATGTTAAGATGGAACTTCCTGTGCTCAAGTTTGTGCCCGTTACCTCTTGTCCTATCACTGGGCACAACTGAAAAAAGGCTATTCTCGTCTACCTGGCACCCTCCCCTTAAGTATTTATCAGCATTGATAAGATCCCCCCTGAGTCGTCTTTTTTCTAGACTAAAAAGCCCCAAGTCCCTGAGCCTTTCCTCATAAGAAAGATGTTCCAATGCCCTCATCATCTTTGTAGCCCTTTGCTGGACCCTCTCCAGCAGTTCCCTGTCCTTCTTGAACCGGGGAGCCCAGAACTGCACACAGTGCTCCGGCTGCGGCCTCCCCAGGGCAGAGCAGAGGGGGAGGATGACCTCCCTGGACCTGCTGGCCACACTCTTCTTGATGCAGCCCAGGATGCCGTTGGCCTTCTTGGCCACCAGGGCACATTGCTACCTCATGGTCACCCTGTTGTCCACCAGGACTCCCAGGTCCCTTTCCACAGAGCTGCTCTCCAGGAGGTCAGCCCCCAACCTGTACTGGTGCGTGGGGTTATTCCTCCCCAGATGCAGTACCCTACACTTGCCTTTGTTGAACTTCATCAGGTTTTTCTCTGCCCAACTCTCCAGCCTGTCCAGGTCACGCTGTATGGCGGCACAGCCTTCCGGTGTGTCAGCCATCCCTCCCAGTTTTGTATCATCAGCAAACTTGCTGATGGAACACTCTATCCCTTCATCCAGGTCATTGATGAATATATTGAACAGGTCTGGACCCAGTACTGACCCCTGAATAACTCAACTAGTTACTGGCCTCCAACTGGACTCTGCACCACCAACCACAACTCTCTGAGCTCTATTGTTCAGCCACTGTTCAATCCACCCCACTGTCCATTCATCCAACCCACACTTCCTAAGCTTGCCTGCGAGGATGATGTGGGAGACAGTGTCGAAAGCCTTGCTGAAGTCAAGGTAGACAACATCCACTGCCCTCCCCTCATCATATTCAATAGTGATACTCTACATAGAGCAACATCGTCCTGAGATACTCAAACCTCATTTCATTTGTGATCTGAATCATACTTGTATTGCTATCTCCCAAAGCAAAGATTAACAAATATTAGACAACAGAGCTGAAAATGACCAGCAGTGATGCTCAGTCTGTACCTAATTCTTTTGTCATAAAAAAGTTCAGCATCACCAGGATTTTCACTGATTAATTTCTAAATTTAGAAATGAGATACACCGTCAGTCAAGTCTGAGAGATTTGTATCTCTGAGAAGAATTTGTGGAAAAATGTATGTGACACACTGGAGCAGTGGATGTGCCTTTGGCACTGGGGATCTCAATTGCTCCATATATTCTTGCCTCAGTAGCACCTTTCAAAGATGCAGGTGGTCTAACAGAATAAAATTATATTTAGGAGAATACTTAGGCACTAAAGGTTGTTTTTATGCAAACTTAAATAGGAGTTGGAGGTCTTCAGGACTTCAAAATAGCCTGCCATTTTCTTTGGGTGTTTAAACTGAGGTTCAGCCTCATACTAGTTATTCAGATTTGCAGATATTGGCCAAAACAATCCCAAACTTCTGCAACCAGCTTCAAAGTATCTCCTAAATGTACGTCCCACACGTATTCTGTTTAACTGGAGAAGCATCTGATTTTGACAGCAGGCTCTAATGGTGAGAGGAACAAAGGTGAACAGAAGGACTATCAAATCATTGTCCCCCCACTTCTTAACCCAGAGAGACTGACTGCCCTGGGCTGCGCCATCAGGGCATTTGGGAAGAGAGCAGTAAATTTGATAAAGCGAACCCCGCTTGTAATTTCCCCTGTACTTTATAAATTGACTATATATATATGGTGTGAAATTCAGCCATTAAACCGAGAGCTTGCTGGCTGAAACAGTGCAGACCATTTACCAGAATGCCTTGGGAAGCTGAACAAACTTTCTTTCCATGCTGTGCTCATGGGAACGTGAAGTTTTCTCTCACAGAGGTTAAAATGTTTGAAAAGTGGAGCCCTATATAAAATTCTGTTTGTGCAGCTGAAGTTCTGACGCTGTTTACCTGAAATGTTTCTATAATTCCTAAACTTTTGAGTTTCAGGTTGGTGATTTGCGAGTAGCAGATTGCACTCTCCTGAACTAAATCTAACAAGCACCACAAAGTGAAAATAAACTGGAGAGACTTGAAATAAAAATCACTTCAAGAAATCTAAGCGTGGTGGGTTTTTTGTCGTTTTTTTTTTTTTTTTCCTCCCACTTTAAGCCAACTAAACTCCCAACACATTCTGATCATCTCGCCACAGTGTGTCTGTGCTGGTGACAACTGATTCATGTGTACATTTACATATCCCCTCAGTGCCAGCAGCAGAATACAAAATGGGTCCTCCTGCTCTGGCAGATGACACAGCGCTGGCAAATCAGGAGGAGCTGTCAAAAACAGCTGTCCATTAAAAGAGTTTGCTGAAACAACTAAGAGCTGTTTGAAAATGCTAGGTGGTAGAATTTAATTGGAGTAGCAACTGTTCAAAATTAAGATTAAAAAGGACCAGTCGGTACGGGTGGGTTTCAGGTTTAAGGGGTGTTTTTATATATGGATATTTACATTTGGGATATAAACAATTAAGTTCGCTGATTTCCTCTGCCTCTTTCTGCTTATGCTCTGCCCCTGGGTCAGAAAGTTCAGGTATGTCCATAACTGATCTGTTGTGCATTAAACACAGCAACTATCCACACGGGTACCCGGGCAATGTTATTTTAGAGATAAAGGGGAAAATGTGAAATTCATGTTTTTTTAAAAGCCGCCTGTCTGTGTGGGTGCAAATGCTATTATGCTGCACTGCTGGTACGTTATTAGCTGCCCATGTGGACAGGGGATGTGGTTCATTTTCTACAGTGGGAACAAGATGCAGGCACAGACGGCCCAAACGGAGCTTCCAGCAAGTGTGTTCGATTACACCATGCACCCTGTTCAAAGACCACATTTGTCTCAGCACATAAAATTGCATGCACATAAATGAAGGACTTTATGAAGTCTTCCCTTTAGTGTGAATGTAGCCTTGGGAAAAGAGACCATTGTAACAGCCCAGAAAATTTCCTATTTTCTCTAGGAGCTTGATTTGAATGTGCTGGAGGAAATGCTAAGCCCTGGTTTGGCTTAGGTGGTCTGTGAATCAGAAACTTGACTGTGGAATAAATGTAGCAGAATAGAAACACAGGCAAGCAAAACTGTTTGGCAAAAACTAGAGAGCCTGCATATTCTCCCTAGTTTAGCTGAATATTTTGCTCACCGAAAACATTTGAAAAAACACTGAAATGAAGTCAATGTGTTTCATTTTGACAGTGTCAAAACAAAATTAACAAAATTATTTTAATTTTGCAACCTAAAAGGTTTTACATTTCCAAAATTTTGATCTTTTTTTTCCCTCTTCTTCAGACAAAAATATTCAAAATCCCAGGAAAACGTTTTCTTCAAGCCCAGATAAAAGTGTTTCTTTTTCAGTTTTTTTCCCCGCTGCAGTAGGCTCTAGCATAGGCAGGCAGAAGATCTGCATTTAGTTCTTCATTTCGCTACCAAGTCCTCAACACAGCGCCTCGGGCACTGACTCTGCTTATGTGCTTTAGCTCGGCGCATCTGTAAGTGTGTGTCTAAAACGTTTCTAGTACTTTGATTACTTAGTACTTGCTCTTTCTTATACGAGTAAAAATCTCCTCGGTGTTTCCTTTTGGAAAGCAAACACTGTGGGACACTCTCTGCGTCCTGGCCATTGCAGGTTGATGAACCTGGTCTCAGGCAGTGAATCTAGAGAGGCAATAAGTAGTAAGTACGTAGCTTAGGTTTCTTCTTATTTGAAACATAAAGATCTACCTCTTGAAAGAATTCAGAACTGCCATGGGCATTTTGCAATAGTATTTTGTAAATTTTAGGGCCATTGAATTTTTACCTTGGTTATAACTTTTTAATATGTTGGATGCCAGTTTTGGTTTGTTTGCTTTAAATAAAATCTGCTTTAAAATGTAAAAAAAACAAACCAAACCAAAACAAAAAAACCGCTGCAGCAAATCAGAAAGCATGCAGGGACTAAAATTACATTTCCCATTCTGAAAGAAAAAATAGAAGTTGAAAAGGCATTAGGCTCAGTTTCCCAGCAGAAACCTTACAGGAATGCCTGTGACTGCAACTATATAGCTCAGCGTATGCAATACATTGCAACTAGAAGTAGCAGTGACAGCTGGTGGGTTAGTAAACAGATTTCATTTCATTTTTTGTCTGAAAATTATACAAATTTTTCTTTAATATGATTCTTTGCTACATCTTCTGTTTCCATTCAATGATGAGGCCATTTCCGATTTGTATCCAAGCTCTGTTAAATATTTTATTGGACTTAACACACAAAAATGAAACAAACAAAAATAATTTTGAAACACTTGAGTGAAGTTTGTAGTCTATTGGAATGATTAAAAAATGTAGGTCCTAACAGAGTTTGGAAGAGGGTAGGTATAAATGGAAAGCATGTTTACTGCCTTGTATGCACATAGTGCCACACACACCAACAAAACCCAACGCATCCTTTAAGGGTGTTTCACTCGAACTCGAGATGTATTTTTGCTTTAGTATTTTCTGAAATTCCTTTCAGGAAATTCCTTCAAGTAATTCTTTTTTTTTTTCCCCTTCCTTCCCTAAACTGCCTCAAGTGCCTCTGAACTGGTGTAGGCTTGCGGAAAAAATACTTATGCAAAAAAGCAGAAGAAAGAAAATGCCTAAAGTGGTCCAAAAGACATTATCTAATGACACAAAATCAACAAGGCTCACTCTATTTCTTTGCATGGATATGTACAGATAGGATTGGGCAATTTCAATTTTAAAAAAGTCCTATTTACGTTTGCATTAAGAACTATATTTAAACATCTGTTTTATGACAAATCGCCTCTAACTGCTCACTGGCCAAAGGGTAAGTGTTGCGTCAGCCACGTACCCAGCCCCCAGGAACAGTAAGCGGGGTTGCTCACACAACTCTCTGTGTGCAGGGTGTAGCCTCGGGGCAACAGCCAGCCATGTCTAAGATGAAATCTGTTACTTCATTACTTCTTTTCATATCCACATAATTTGTGCATACAAGCAGATATATGTAGATTAGCTAGCAACATCGAAGGATGTAATACAGCTTTACTGCTTTGTTTTACCACTGCAACCTCTCATGCCAGAGACTTTACAGAAACCAAAAAAACCCTGACAAGAGATTATAAAGCAACTCTGGATTGAAACTCTAAAATACCATGTGGCTCTTGCGTGAGGTGGGAGGGTGTTGAGGCAGGTAGGACAGGCCTGTGCTACAATCAGAGCAGTAATCATGGAAAAGAAGCACTCATTAGTGTGGATGTTAATAAACAACTTCTATCCTCTTTAACCAGCCACTAAGGATGGGTTTCATGTACCTGAATGCGGCAGAATCCCACACGTCTCATGCGTATTAGCAGCATGTGGACCAATATGTGGAAGAAGAGCTTTCATCTTAGTTCATGTATAAATCAATATACAACTATATTGAAATCTAATACATTGCACAGGCACTGATATAATCTTGCCATTAAAACATCACTCTCCATTCCCTTTTATTAAGGCCTTTGCTCTTAAAGGTCACCCTCTTTGCATGCTCTGTACTGCCTCCTGCTTCAAAATGCACAGTTCAGCAAGGAATACTCAGTCCTGGGTACCCCAAATACTATCTTTGCAATGATTTTTTTTTTGTTGTTATTCCAGTCCACAAACATCCTTGTGACTAAGAAGACGTGAGTCTAGCTATTGACAATCTCTGCAAAGCTAGAAATAGCTGATACCGGCATCCAATCCCAATAGTATGTTTTTAGTGCCACCACCAGCTGATTCAATATTGCAATAGCACTGCTAACCCACAACACGTATTTTACCATTAGTAACTGGGCCCCAAGTTTAAATTCAAAAGACAAGAAACAACTCTGTGCATTTATGTATGTGAGCTCTTTGAAGGGAGCAAAGATCTTTCATCCACAGCTGAGATACTTACAGGCCAGCCTTAATAAAGAGTGAGCTCACAGGGCCTTTATTGCTTAGAAACACGGTCAGTTTTAATAGGCTTTATAAAAGTTATAAGAATTGTAGGTCTAGAAAATTACTCTAACAATGTCCAGCGAGAGGAGATGGAAAAGAGAATTTAAAGGAGATAAAGAATGTACAAGTTAACTGTGATTTTCTTCTATAGGGAGCCTGAATATTAACAAGCGTGATCACCTAGCAAGTACGAAGCAAATGCAGTATTGGATGCTCTCGCTTATACACGTTTCAAGATCAATGCAAAGAGCCGTATCACTGTGGTGGAAGCTCTCACACTTCCTTGAGATGATACTAAAACCTCCGCACACCAGGCCACTGAAAAGCTGTTTGAACTAAGTAAAGCTGCCATGATGTTATCTACAGGGCAAAATCCAAAAGCAATCTCTGGGTCCAGCCACATACAATGGGGTCAACTGCACAGGCAACACGGAGCTCAGGCAGAGCTAAGGCAGCTCTAAATACAAATGTAAATTGAGAAACAAGAAAAGGGGATATAAAGAAATGAGGGATCATTCTTAAATCAAAAGCTATGGCAGGTCACACCGCTCACTCATCTGTGTGTGCACTTCGTGATTCTCATTCAGTTCTTCTGGATTCTCAAACAAAGTGCGGAGTCCTAAAAATATTTGGAACTATTACAAAGCATAAATTATAAATGTGTCGAGAAAATGGAAAAAGGTGTCTTGGGCCTACTTAGAGCACAAAATGATCTCAACCATTATTCAACAATGATATGAAGATCTTTTATTTCATTTCTTCTTAACAGTTCCCTGTGTTTGCTATCATTTCTTGCCCAGCACCGTGTCAATAATTACTAAATTAGCAGGACGCCTGTACAATTTCAGCTCAAGTGTTATTACTGACAAGTCAAACAAAGAAAGCTGATCGAAAAGATGGGACTCCATCTCCTTATTTAAATGGACCGTGTTCACAGAAGAAGATTGAAACTCCTTTTTCTTCAAAGGAAGAAGGGAAGGGTATAGTTTACATTTTGTGCTACTCAAGGACAGAGAGTCAGAGGAAATGCCTTTTTAATGTAAACCTCTTTTCATTTCCAAGGGACAAAAATGAAGGTTATTTAAAAGAATCATGCTTGGTGGAAGAAGTAATTATGTATTTTTTTCAAATCTCAGAGGAATAATGCTTTTATATTTCGCTGAGATGACCCAATTCGCTTTGTGATGTGCTCCCTTAAATGTAAGTGTGCTGACTTCTTTGAACCTCATTGTTTTTAGTGTCTAAAGAAGCTCCTCTCATACCACAGTGTTGATTGGTTTTGGCTCTGTACCAGTGCCCAAATATTCATAAAGCTATTGCTGGTTTATACAACCCACAAGTGAAAATGGCGTGTAATATCTACTCCTGGACATTTCTGAAATACTTACATGTAATGACATGTTCAAATTAAATCTTGGGAGAGCATTGCTCCCATAGAGCATCCAAATTTACAGCTCATTTGGGCTGGTGAGCTCCATAATCTGAAAGATCCTAAAGGATTTCCAAGATCATGCTGAACCTTTCCTAATATTTATTTTATGTTATCTCTTTGAGGTCATTTTTGGTGGAATAAGTATGAGTACCTATTGGCATGCCTAAACATGTGAAATAGAATGCAGTTCTGTAACCTTCCTCAGAGGTATATCTGCCTTTACTGTTTCATTACTCCAGTGGCTCATTCCTCAAAAAAGAAGAGGTTTCACAATCAAGATTGACAGCCGTTTTGTTTTTTAATACAAATCACCGACTCCAACCCCATTGGAAGTGTTCTGGGATAGGTTTTTTAGGCAGCAACTATGAAAACGTAGGAAGAAAAAGAAAAAGAATAAAGAACCACAATCAGTCTAATATGGTAAAGCAGAAAAGAGACAAATTCCATCAGTCTTAGTCATCTAATGATTAGTATGTGCTACTATCCTAAATCTGGAATTTATTTAGTTGTTGTCACTTGTCATGTAAACAAGCCAACAGGGACTACTTAAATCTATAAAATTAGACATTAGGTTTTAGGCCCTTTCATGTTTTTTTGATTAGGCCTAGGAAAGGCCCTAATCACTCACTGGCTCTCTGGGCACTGCCTTAATGCAAATAAATAAACAATGATAAAGTTAACTACAGCATCTCACTGACATTTTTCAAACCTTAAAAACTATTTTATTTCAATTTTTTGGCAAAAGTTCTGAGTTGAGTTCTCACTAGCTCCAAAACAAGTCACTTCTATTCCCACAGAGCTGAATGCAATTACTAATTTCACTTGTATTACACTCTGTTCTATTCCTTAATTCACAATCAGAGAAATAACTAGTTTAATGTCTGTCATCTGCTACTTGCAATTCTACAATCTCACAGGCCAGGGTACGATTATGCAAACTGAGCCATTTTCTAGGCTAGAACCATTTATAAGTCATCTTTTTCTGCTTAATCTGTCTGCAACTTTTTTTTTTTTTTTGCAAAATAGACTGTTCTCTAAGCTTTAATTTTCATGAAAAGACTGAATACAGAAGACTTTTTTTCCCAGAACACAAGTGTTTCAAAAAATGTGACCAACTGAAAGCAAAGAAACAGATTTTTACACAGATTTTTTGGAAATGAGTGGGGATATTGCAGTAGACTTCACTTCAAAAAAGCACCCGTCCTTTTTAAAGCTGAAGGTATTTTTGATGCTAGCTGCAAAGTGTATGTTAGTAATGCTAGTAATGCTAGTAATGCTAGTAATGCTGCTAATGACTTATTTAATTATTTGCCTTTTATTCAAAATCATCAGTAAGATCTTTTGGTATGCCATATTAAAATGAATTATTATTTTTCAGTTTTGGAAGATGCCATAGGAAATGTAGAGTACAATTTAAAATAAGAAACATAGATCCTGAATCAGATAAAATTTGAATTTTCACTTTATCACACCATGAGAAGGGATATTCTGTGGAAATGACAGATAACAGATATTCGAATATACTTCTTGCAGAATGCACAAATTAATCTGTAGCGCTCTATGCCACAAGATATTTATTGAGGATAAAAATTTAGCGAGAGACAAAACATGACTAAAGCTGTATTATAAGACCCTTGATTCAATTACAGAAAATTAAGTACTTTAAAAGGTACTTAATCTCCACAGAACAAGGAAACAACTTTCCTCAGTGACTAGATTATACCATATTATTTATTAGGGAGTTTCTTGCACCCTCTTGTGAAGCACCTGGTTCTGATCACTGCTAGATTCAGTCAAGGGAAGTAGGTGGAATTGGTCTGATCCTCCGTACGAGCATTCACTAACAGAGCCCTATCTGGGGTAACGCGTAGCTGCACCTTAGTAATGAGTAACAACATCACACAAGGAGGAATGAGATACACATTCCCCTGGTATTGTTGGCAGAAATTGGCAGAAAGGTGTAGCTACCAAAACTGGACTTGAAAATAAAGAATTAACACCCACATGTTTGGAAAGAAAATAATGCCATCTAGACAGCTTTGCATAAGATTCATGTAAAGTCATTTTAGGCAATGAGAAAATGGATGTCTACTTAACCATCTGTACTATTATTCCAGGAGAAATGTTCTCCTTATTCATACATTCCCAGTCCATGCAGGAAGGAAACAATGATTGCTCATGCTAGGATAGATTTTCTTTTTAAGCAGAATCGTGATGGTGTTTACTTTGGCAGGGAAGAAATTTAGTGCTAGTTGAAACCTTTTTTGTTGACTTTTACACTCATTACAGGCTGTTGCAGCATCTCATGAAAATTATTACTAGAATTACAAATAGCCAAATGTTTTTTAAAATCACTGTTTGTTGCCTTTGAGTCAAGTAATCAGATCTTCCTATTTAGAGAACTGAGATACTGGAGTATGGCATTCTGAGGAACTAGTTCATTACAGTGTATTTTGCAATATTAATATTGTGTAAGCAAGCTGAGAGTCTGGCATAAAGGTTTAAAGAAACTCTAAAGATTTCTTAGCTTATCTCTAAATTATTATTTTTTATCACTAAGATTCCTGAGGGAATGTTCAAAACTTCAAAAATCACAGCAACAGTGCAATGTAAACCGTTACTTCCAACATGCAATCTGTTTGGTCAAGATTTATCTCCCCTATATGAGGCAGCTAACTGAAGTACCTACCGTAAAAGCTTTGTTACCCTACAAATAACTAAATAGGTGTTGGAGGAAAATACAAATCTCGTAAGGACAATTCAGATCATACACAGGCTAAATTGCCTCCTTAAGGTGCCTCTCTCACTCCATTGACTACGTGGAGAGCCACAGGAGAGTGTATTCTTAAGTACATTAGTTAAGCGCCTAAAGTTAGGTGGAATAAATCTGGGCCTCGGCTGTAAAAATATTTTTATACACGGGCCTGATTCATGTTTACATGTTTGCCTCATGACACTGTACGCTACATATGCAAGCATCGTACGTGGTTCAAATGTGCACTTTGTATACCTAGGCCCGTTATTACTCTCATTATTACTCTCATCCTGTTACAAACGAAGTGCAAAAAGAGGGTTTAATGAAAATGGCAATTCAAGACACTCAGCTTTGTGTATACATAGTGGGATTCTACAAAGTGTTCATCATGTGTCTAATTCTGTTCCCACTGAAATAATGTCATAACTTTTTTGGGAGATAGAAACTTGGTCTACCACAACGCTGTGTTAAATTCTCAGTAAGTACAATTCCATGGTGTTTATGAAGCAGGCGACCTTACTAAGTGATCAGCTAGTTCTGTTTGGCCTTCCTTCAAAATCTATAAAAATCTATACCAAACATACATGCACACATACAGATGCGTGAAACCATGCACAAGCACTGAATTTTAGTCACAAGATCTTCTTCTGGCAATGAAAACCTACAGGAGACAACCGAATCTTTTAAGTATCCCCTCTTGGAGCTAACTTGTAAATAACATTCCTGAGGACAAAATGTTATATCACACTAGAGTTTACAGGAAAGTGACCACCAACAGTTTTCAGAGCAGATATGGGTCTCTGCAGCTGGTATTTTCCTGATTCCACCATCCACACAGCTGCATGGATAAGTTTTGGCCACCTCTGAAAGTCTCCAGTCGTGAAAAGTGGACTTACATGCTTAATGTTCTGTATACTGCCTTTTTCCTTTACAGTAACTCTTAGCTTCCTGCCTTCTGGTAGGAAAATGTTGAATTAATTGCAAGATCCTAACCGAGAACTAATTCTTAGGGAAGATGTAAATAGTGTGTAAAGACAAAACAAACCTAGTACCTGGTGTTATTTGGATTGAAGCCTTCACACGTGCTCCAGGTCCAGCAACGCTCAGTTGGACTTACAGTGGAAGGAGTCCTTAACAAAAGCAATTCTGCAGCATCATCTTATACTGCCTGGGGGCAGGTGCACCTTCTGTGAAATCGTTCTCAGGAAAGGGTGCGGTTCTGGTCATTTTGTAAAAAAATGATTGTTCTTTTGAAGGGACTGTGAGCTGGAATCTTCAGCTCATGTAAGCTGACATGGCTTCCAGAAGCAATACCAACTGATACCTACTGAGGTCCTGGCACACCAAATTTTAAATGGATTTACAAGTTTCTCTCCCCAATACCAAATGCTATGATGTCTACATCAAACAGTCAATTACGTGTGGGCTGCTTCTAAACAAAAGTTTTTCTAATTGTTTCAGATACACCATCTGTTTCTGATCAAAACCATGGTGAAACTGCAAACCCTTATAAACATCATCCTAGATTTCTCTTGAATGAAATCAGCTTAGTACTGAAGGGCGTAACTTCAAAGAGCTCAGAGGTGCTGTTATCCAAATGTACATGAAGCTCATGGGTCTTCCTCAATGAGAATTCTCAAGGGAACACTTTTCACGCTAGTTTTTTTCACCTACAGGGAAAATACCATGAAGATGGCCTTCTCCAGTTGTTTTTTTTGTTTTGTTTTGTTTCTAGAGAAAACTAGGCAGAAGTGGTTCAGGATTTCTTTGTTATTTTCATATAAAAACAATCTCAAGATTGGTGGTTAAATAGATGTCAATAAATATTTCAGCTGAAATCCTCAGAGTGCTTTTTGTTTTACCATGGGCATCTCTTCCCATCTAGATACAAGTTTTGTCTTTAACTTCAGGATATTTCTTAATATACTGACCACAATAGTGTTTACATTCCCCAAGCAGGACTCCCTGCTTAGTCCATTCTTCTACTCAGAAATATACTTCAGTGTAGCTGGCATGAGACAAAAAAGAAAACTTCCCTTGGACCAACACCAACACATTTCAACAAAGCTTCTGATCAAAGTGCAAGAAAGAAATGAGAAACAAGAAAGGCAATAGTTGCAACAGCTCAACAGCTATTGTGGAATTTCTTTAGGGAACCAGAAACCATCCTTAAAGAATCTATATGGTGGCTTTAAAGTACGAGCAGCATTTCGACAGAATGCCAAGAAGAAAACTTTCATCAAGGAAGTTTAACCATTTCCGTCAGTTTAGAGGTCAAAGAAGCAGGATGACAATACATCCCAGGGGTAAAAGGCTTCCTCTGTAGGAGGTGAAGAGCAGGTGAAAAGGAGGAATGCATCTGGTTCCAGAAGTCTGGGTACCACAAGTACAATCCAACAGTGTGGGTTTGCAATGCTTTATAGAAAATATGTCTCTCTTTGTGACTGTTACCATGACATTATGGGCAAAAGCTTGCTCTTGGTTAATCTGGTACAGCTCAATTGATCATAGCTGAATAACTCCAGATGTAATAATGTGGAATCTGTCCCATTATATATATAAACCTGAACTTAATGGATGAAAAGAAAATCCTTTGAATTGTAATAATGAAAGAATAAAGAAAGCACAATATGACTGTGGCTTAAACACACCAACACTGATCACAAGCCTGGTAATGAAACAGTGTTTACTGGCCATGATATTTTTATTTTCACTTAATTCGAAAGATTTCCTGTGTGTAATTGCTTTGGAAGTTACAGCTTTAAGGCACGACACATTTTTGTGACCGTAACATCAACGTGTAGAGAGAAACATTAGCGCTCAGTGTCAAGCACACTTGAGTTTTTCAATACACTTGGAGGAAGATACTCATAAAGGCTCATCACAATGGCGTGGAGGACTAATATTCCAGACAATTAGGCTTTCTGCTTCAGATGGGACAATTCAAATGCGGATGTCTTTAAAGCACATTTTCATCCCCTTTATTGCTCACAGGAGGAAAAGAGATGCCTTTTTTGTTTATAAAATGTAGGGCTGAAAACTGTCTGAACAGATGCTGGAGACCGTAATGTCTCACTTTCACTGTTGCAGAAACCACCACTTGGTCATCTCATGCCCCTTTCTCACTAAATCTCATATAAATATGATTATGACTTAAACTGTTATGGTTTGCAGAGGGTTATGGGGGTAGAAAACATAAAGCTGGAGTCAGCCATCTGAAAATCTTCCCTTTCCCTTCATGACATTTTCTTTAAAACTTACAAAATCTATGCTTGCTAAATAAAAGTGAAGGTCTTTGCCACCGGAATCTAAATTGAATATAATTGGATACTTGTATGTCAAAGCACTCAGAGACATAAATCCAAGTATCAGCACATCAATAGGAAGGCAATTGGGTCACAAGATAACCTATAGTATATATGATATATCTTCTTAAAGCTGTTCTCAGAATCCAAGGAATTCTTTTGTTAGACACTGAGTGGATGTCTCTTATTAAGGGGGTGTTTAGAATGGTGGACAATGCAATTCAGATACAGAGCCTACACTAGTCTTCCATCAAAGGAAGAGAGAAACCTAATAGCCTAAAATAAATCTCTGTAATACTTCAATGGCAGAACATTTGAGCAATTTTTAAATGTAGTCTAGAGTATCAGAAATGTATCTAAACCTAATGGAGAGCGCAAAGGTAAAGGAGACCTTGAAACAATCAAAACCTACTTGTCCAAGTAATTATGCAGACAATTTCTAACATTTATTTTTCATGCCTAAACTAGTTAAGAAGCCTCGGCCAGCACGAGAAGGAACTCTGGCCTAGCGATATGGACAGAGGATTTCATCTTCCAACAAGGGATGTAAAAATGAAACGATAATTGCAGGCGGAAGTCTTACAAAGTATTCTTATGAAAGAAGAGAAGTCAAGAATAAAATTAAGTGATGAAATCCTAAACATGTGAAAGTCTTTTGATTTTACCTTGTTCCTAATTTAACAAGCTCCAAGTTTAATCACAAAGGGTAGGGCCAGTGCTTACTGTAGAACATATCAAATCCATAATAATTTAACTGAAAATGGGGTTATGATGACAGGGCAGCAGAGTCATTGCTAATGCTGGCTACTAAGTAGATCAGTAAAGCCAAGTACCTGACTCTCATAAACTGAAATGTACATTTTTTTTGATACAGTGACTTAATTTAGCACAGCCAAGTCTACAATACACTCAGACATAGATAATTCTGCTTTATGGCACTCCTTACTGCAGCATATGCACAGACTTCCCTCCCTTTCCACCAAGCTATATAGATTTTCTAAATGCATGCAAATGTATCCAAGATGGCTCATTTTGTTATCAATTCCCCAAGTGCTAACATTCTAGTCATTAACTAATTGTCTCTGTGCTCTATTGACAACTCGGCCACCTTCTTGCTAATTTTTGCTGACATGATGGAGGCCCTGAAGAACTGAGTTAACCTTTCAATGTCCATTGAAGATCCACGGGTCTGATGACGATTGATTGACCTGGCCTCTATGTTAGATAAAACCTCATCAGCTTTCCAAGTGATTTGTGTAATGAGGCATCAGTAATTGACAACAGGTAAGTGAACTTAGAAGTCCCCTTCTTTATTGCTTTGCAAAAATAAGTAAAAAATTCAAGTATCTGTACTGAGTGCAAACTTTTAAGAGTTAGCATAAAATATGGATGCATACGTGTGCATTGTAATATCACGCATTTTTCTCTTACAGACATATGCAAGAGCACAGGTATGATGTGCTCAAGATATATGGCATGGGTTCTCTTCGTACATATATAAGTGATATGTCTTTTATATATGCATATGTGTGTATATATATATTACACGTATATATTGTATTTGGTTTGTTACAGAAGCATATGCTCGCTCCTGTGTTCTCATAAAATCTTCTGCATGGTTTAGAATCAATCACATCAATCTGGATTATGATAACATAAAGCTACAAAATGTTTTCTGTTTCCATACGCTTACTGAATGTTCAAGGAGTAAATTGTAGCTGCCTATCCGGATTCTTGGGTCCCCACCTAACCCCAACTTTATTAAGAATAAGAATTCAATGTTCTCAGATGAGCACAGGATAGTTGCCTCACTACGGCTTTGAAAGGTAGTCTACACAGCTCTACACCTGTTTTCTCAGTGGTGCTATATGGACTACAGAAAGTGCTGCATTCTCATCTCTACTTGAGTCAGCTCTGCTGCTCCCATTTTAAGTCATTTATACGTGCTTCCAAACAAATTTATTTAAAGCATGACTCACATTTGTGCTCTCAAGATGTATCCCAAATGATTAAAAGTATTCTAAAAATAGAAAGGGAACAACTGAATTTGCTGTACCATAAACCTCTATGGTTGTCTTCTTTTAATTTTACATTAAATAGCTATAAAACTGTCCACATGGGACAATAATACAAGATGAAATAAGAGCAAATATTATTAACAAAGAGTGATCTTCTGGCTGACTCATCACAGCCATCCAGAGAGCATGAGACGTTGCATCTATGCAGACAGGCACAGAGATACATACCCCAAAAGCACACACACATACACTCAAATGAAATATAAATGTAGTATATCTGTTCAAAATTATTTGATCAAATTAAAAAAAAAAAGGAAATTCCCATGCAAAATTCTGGATTTTGTATCCTAGTTCATCTGTGAAAAAGCAAAAAATCTCCCATCTTCCCTCTTTAGATCTGTGTCCCTGCACTTTCTTCATTCCTTTCAATTTTTTTGTGCCAAAAATACTTGCAGTTTCCAGATAACTCTGTGTTGGTGTCCATGTGGCCATCAGTGCTTTTCATCTGATGACATAGACAAAACTGGCAGCTTTTGTCAGAATTAAGCCAATATCATCTCACACACGTATGTGCATTTCTGTTTGATTATTTTGTAAAAAATTTTTTGCATCTTGAATGTTTTCAAGAGTCCATATACTTTATCTTCATAGCCATTATTTGGATTTGGCATCATATCACTTACAGTAAAGTTCATTTCATTATAAGAATAAATAAAGAAATAGACTTCTATAGAAAATAAGACATGTTTCTGTAGAAATAAGCACTCTGTAGATATTATCTCCAGAAAGAAGAAAACGGAATGATCTCATTTGCATGTATGTTGTTTAAATGACCACCTTTATACATGCTTTATTTGTCCTGTAGAATTTTGGAACAGGGGTCTGTGTTTCTATTTCTTCCTATATCATGATAAAATTCGTCTACTGAAAAACTATTTTTACTTGAAATTTGTAAGACTTCTCTCCATTTTTAAAACATCCATTTTTAAAACATTTAAAATAAACACAGGAACATCCTACTATTGCCCAACAATATGTCCTATCATAAAGAAAACACAAAATATTTTTAAAAGTTACCTTAAATGAAAACAGTCTTAGTTGAAATGAAACATAACGCATAAAATCCTGGCACAACTGAAATCAACGGCACAGCTGTCATTGACTTCAGTGGGCAAAGGATTTCTTTAATGTTTCTTATGTACCACAATGGGTTGTTAAAGTCTAGTCCTGATTTTATTGGAGGAAACTACCAATTTCTTCAATTGAAATGCTTAACCGTTATCCCTTGAAAAGCAAGAACTCAGTCGAACAAGAAAATGAAGATACACTGACCACTTTCTACTGGTCCTTTATCAAAAGATGACAAACAGCCTCCAACCTTCATAAAATACCAGCCTTCCTCCCTGTGATGCTGGGTGTAATTTTGTTTGTGATACAGCTGATTTTTTTTTTCTTTTCTGTTTTAATTCAGCAGGCATTGCTGTTCTTCAGGGGCAGCCCTATTCAAAACTCTTGTCAGCATCACGTGAATCCTGCAAAATGACTTGGCACAGACCTCCCTGCACCTAGGCCTTGTCCTGTTCACTTTGATGAAGCCAAAGACTAGGTCTTACCTTTCCATAGGCACAGACCATTAGGCAGTTCCTAAACACAACCAGAGACCATTTCAGTGCAGTCCAGGAGAAAAGCTGACTGCATTTGACTCTAGAGAAAAGTTGGATTTTGGAGAGAGGCATTTTTGATTTGGGGTGACAGTGAGATCATTTTCCACAGCGAGTTACTGCATGTCTTGGCTGCAAACCCCATTCCTCATCATTGTCCTGCACATCATCAGCTCACAAGAGTAGAACAGTATTTGGTAACTTTTTATGTTTCTTTCTGGTTTTGAAAAGCCTTGAATTTAGTTAAAATAAGGCAGACAGAGATCCGCAACATAAATACAGGAAATATGATTCAACATATTAGCATATTTTTTAAAACTATCTGAATTCTCTTGAATCCTAGGAACTGAATCTATCATAAATATACCAAATGAATAACCTAAGTCTATAGCAGAGATAATTTTATTTTTCTTAAGACACTCATCACTTTCTTGTTTTAGCATTTGTATCTCTAAATAATTGTTTCTCTACATTCAATTTGGTGATTGGATGTCAATTATTAAACTTTATAATAAACTTTGTACTGAACTATATTTATCTGCCTATATGAAAAACATTATACCAATATGGAAGCAACAGATTGAAATTATTGTAATGTCTACGCACATTTATATTTGTATACACGCTCCTCTCCAAAAAATCCCTGTAATAAAAAAGCACATATAACGGCAACTTCTACCCATCATTTTAAAACTTAAGTGTTAACATAGTGAACTTTCAAACTGCAATTCGTTATTATTTAATCTTATTTTCTCTATAGTGAAAAATGTACATATGAGTGACGTCTAATATGTAATAACATTAAAAAATAATCTAATCACATTTGTATTTAAACTATTGGAAATAGAAGCTTACCAGCTAACTAAAAACAGAAACATGAGGTCTTGATTGAATATATTACATTTAAAGTACTGATTTTATTGATAAAATATGTTGCATCTTCCATATTAGATGGTATGCAATAAAGAAAAATCTAAACCGTGTGATAATGTTTATGTTAACAACCAATAGTGAAAAAGGACATTTATTAGTTAACTAAGTATTCATCAATTTTATATCACTACATGGATTTTTAAAATTAATCCAATAGCAAAAGTTTGTGAGAAAATGTCCAGAGTTGAAGAGACAGAGACTTCACATGGACACAGAGTATATGGGTATCATTTTCAAGAGCACTTAAATGATTTAGGAGTTTGAGTCTGACTGATATTCAAAGAAAACCTTTGAAGCAGTTTATGTAGCACGGATCTGCTCCAGAGCACACATAACAATGGGAAGTCAATGTAAAGATTCACACTTCCTTCAGCTGCCTTAGAACTATCCCTCATTCCGATACATTTGACGCATTCCCACAGCTTACAGGCTGCAGTGATTAAGTTGTTGTGACTCTTTGGGATAGGCATGGGTCTGGTGAACAAATTCATCACCTGGATTGTATATTTGGCTAGTATGAATATTAAAAGTAGCTCTGTGCATGCAATATTTTGTTCAACACTATATTCCCTTTGCAAACAGCTGCACTTTTTCTCTTTTAGCTCCACCTTAGAACGATTCAGCTTGATGAAATCCTAGACAACATTGAAAGGAAACCTAGGAGTTAGTTGGATGGTACAACAAAGGGCCCATATTTCTTATCTTACCTAAATCAGCTTACACAAATCTCAGTTTTAGGTTGAAAGAACAATGAATCATGCACCAAGTGTTGGGTGAGGACCATTTGTGGTTATGTTTCCACATTAAAACAAGGTAGGTGTGAAAATTCCACAGAACTAGTAGGACCAATGCTCACAGTAACACTCCTTCCTCTCTGCTGGTTCCTATTACTATACGCAAAGCAGAAATCTGGCATCCATTACTAACGACAATAAGTAAACCTGGTGCTTAATCAATCTAATAAAGAATGTTGTTGCCTTGGGCAATTGCTTATGTATGTTGCCTACCCACAGGACCACCAAGCTGAGCATCAGCAGAATTCCATCTTTGGCTCAATCCACATGTGCTCATGTTTTCCTGTTTCTAATGTAATTATGTTAAGATATTCACAACATTATTAGTCTTCCATATAAAGGGTGTTTTGGTGGTTACAGTTTTCTTAGAGGTGATCTCTTCAAACCTCTTTCACTATCTCATGACCTATCTTCTTAAGCGCTTGGTCTGAAAACAAACACATCGGTACAAAAATAATTCCTCCTCTGTATGGTGAAGGCACCAGCATGGGCTGTTTCTGGTGTAAAGCTGGGAAAGGAACTGCCACCTATGTCTAAAATAAATTACTTTAGGCACCAGACTAGAAAGACTTCAAGCTCCTGTACTGTTGTACTTTTTCTAAATAATTATTCATGAAAGTAGATCACACTCGCTTTTTTAATTCTGCTCCCACCCACCCCATCCTGGATTTGACCAGGTATTCTCTGAAACCTGAGAAATTTTCATGAAAACAGTTTTGGGAAACCTGATATTGTCTTCACTAACAGGCCCGGTCTGGGCTGTTTTCAGTAACAAGTGTTTTCTTAGAAATTCCCAGCTGGCTCTTTTGCAATTCCCAGTCCACTGCCCACAACTTTAGCTCTGTACTCCCGTGCTCAATATATTCTTAACTGAATACAATGGCTGGAGCTCAGTAATAGCAGCTTCCTGAGATTCAGTTTTCTTCCGTGCTTCTCATCTAGATTTCCTCCACTCTGAAAGGCTGAGGGAGCTTCCTTTTCATGATCCCCGTGGAAGGGAGACAAGGCTGGCCCTCAGACCAGGTACTTCCCAGATGATCTGTTAGAGGAATAAATTGCTCCTGAAACTCTTCTACCAAAGTTTCACACTTAAGGGACGTCTTACAAAGGGGAGCAGAAGTTTAGTGGACAAGGATCTCAGATCCAAGAAGAGTAGGATGGTCCCCAGTGGGTCTGCAGCAGTTGCAAAGCATGAAAGGCACTATGAAGTCCACATTGTCTTCCCACCCATAAAGACCTGGGGTTTATTCCTATTGGACAATATGTTGGGGCAAGGTCCCTCTCTTAACGTCTCTGTGCCAGATAGATCCCAATCTTGCAGAATCAATACACTGCTCATCTCCTCCAAGCGGTACTTTGAGATGTTGCTCTGCACTGCACTGTCACAGAAATAAAAGAAATTTATTAGAGATTACTTAAAGATGCTACTGACCATTGTTTTCTACTTGTGCAGAACAAACCAATTGTTATCTGAGAACATAATGAAAGCTTAAATATAGTTCTCTGCTGTGATTACAATATCTTATTGCCAGGCTGGCTATTTATTGTCTAATTGCAACAGCAACGTTGGAGACCCTCAGTGAAAGCGCCCACAGAGATGCCATTTCCATCTGTGGTAAGGAGCAGCCTTCCCAGTTGTCACTGCACGAGCCCGGGCTGCACCCTGTGAGTCCCCGCACAGCCTGCCGCACAAAGGCCACGGGAAGCTTGCCTCCACAAGGACTGACTCTACCTTCCAGTTTCATTACAGATAATTTTTGCCTCTGCTTATTCTAAAAGGTCTGAAAACAATCAATCAGAATCAAAGGATTTATTTTTGTTTTAATACCTTAACAACTGACTTGCTTTACCTTGCGCTGACAAGTCATTCTTTCTGTAGTCAGCGCTGCTACCTGCTCTGCTCCGCTGATGAGATTGCCACTGTTTTCTCCCCTGAGTTTCCATGGAAATAGTTTATTATTGTTGTCAAGGATGGACAATCCAAATATGTTTTAAAGAAGTATAATGTAAAAACTTTGCAAAACATACTTGTAGCTGTCAACTTCTTCCAGCAAGATTTTGTTTCTTTCTTTTTTATTTTTTTTCAAATGAGCGGATTCAATGTTTGCATTAAATTAGCAGTGGTATTACAAGAAAATATTATTTTAACATACTTAGAAATGTCAAAACTGTATGAGAAGATAGATAAAACTTTAGAACACAGATGAACTTTCAAGCACGTTGGTATAGATATTTTTTCTCCATTGCAAGGTAGAAGGGGGAAAAGGTAATCAATATTATTCAAGGCTTATTTAAGTAAATAAAAAAATTAATAAACAACCTAATATTTTTTTCTTTAAAAAGACTTTACTGCCATTTAATATTTATAGGGCCACATTATCCATGACAGTTCTGTAAGTGCAAAGCACAATTACTTGCATGAACACTATGTATTTCCAGCATTGGGGCTATCAGGAGTAAAGACAAAAGAATCTCAAAATATTCAACTATTTCCAAATGATTTCTACAAACACCTGAACTCTCAATCCACTTCTTATCCTTGGAAAACTACTCACAGTGCTTTATTTAAAAGCAAACATTCAGATTCACCCCCAACTCAGCCAGGAATATGCTTGTATTTAAGTTTGTCTTTAAAAAAATTCCTTGACTAGCTTATAATTTCGTGATTATCAACAAACATTAAGCATGCTACATAAGCTAAATCAAATTTACTGTTAATATTGGATGTTGAAATAATGTTTTAATAAAAATTACTCCAAACAATTGTGAAGTTTTAGTGATGGTGACATTCTTCCTATAGATTATCTCATGCCAGTTACAGAACTCTGTAGGAGAGAGACCGTCATCTGCCGCATGGTACTGAATGGCTCAAAGCAAAAGTACAAGTTATATATTTTCCCTTTAAATTTTTAGGACTGCTCCACAAGGAGCTTTATAATGTAAACTGATACTAGAATGGCTGTGTATTATTATTTATTTGCCTTCAGTCATGCCTTTTTTACTAGTCTTTCATTTGTATCTCATTATTTCTAATGATTATGGCCAATCCAAAAGTGTATTATGTCAATAGAAAAACTTCTGTTACATTCAGCAGATTTTGAATTGGAATGTTAATTTTGTATTTTCCTATGCTTAACTTTCTTTTAAAATAATTGTTATGTAATGCCTTCAGCACACAGGCAGGGGACATATTTCAACTGAAATTATTCCTAAAGAATAATACTGTCTTTAGACGTCTTTTATAAAATGAATATATTAACATCATTCATATGCACAGTTTAAAGTTTCCATATACAATGCCTGTGCATAGAATAGTAACATACCTACTGTCGTCATTTTTTTTGCTATTTTTAAAATACGAGTTCGTTTTCATTAAAGCCAGTCTGTAGCTGGTATCAAAATCTTATTTTGTGCCTAAGAAATGTGTCATTGGATGAATTTCCTCTTGATTTTCAAAATGAGCTTTTTCTAGTTAGCAGCTGATGAAAATTGACAAATGGGAATTTCCCATGCAATTTTTGCTTTTCCTGTGTTATTCCTGTGGCTAGAACCTATTAATACAAATTGCATTAAAACCCTCCGCTTCCATTGATGCTGCTCACACAGTCAGAGCTTTCAGTATAATTTTACTTTTTGATAGATGTTAGGTATTTAAATCTTCTGATTTTTTTTTTAACAGGTGTTCCAGTCCAACAGCAGCAAAATGTCCTTCCAAAAAGTTTTCCTACCTTAATTTTTTGATAAGGCCCTTTTTATTTTTGTGCAGCTAAAGAAAGGGGAAAAAAAATCCTTACATGTGTGGCTTTTGGTAATTGGTAAGAAAAATCTGAGTGGAGTGGGGAGCATGGGGAATCTTTTTCAAATGTTGTGATGCGAAGGATTTTCTCTTTCGTCTCCCAAACCCTGTAGATGGAGCCCTCCACTAAGATCTTGCTGTATCTCTAGCACAGATTGACTTCTTTTGGGTTGATGATGATTGATCGTGTTGTTTTCTTCATTACTTTAAACCTAATCAGTGCTTGGTGTAATTTGAGTAATGATTGCTCATTATTGGCAATTGTGAAGTTTAAGGCTTTCTTCATTTTACCTCACAAGACAGCCAGTTGGGAGATGCTCGTACATCCCCATTTGGGCAATGTTTGAGGTAAGAGAAGGGGGAACCATCATCAGTGATAGGCAGTAGTGAAAGCTTTCTGCAAGTTTATTACTGCATGTTTTCTTGGCAGGGGGCTCCTGGTGTTACCCCCATGATCAGATCTGATAATGAAAAAAAGAGTTTCTTAGCAGACTATATCATTTAGACCTTACTGAAATTCCTCGGTTCAATAAATCATGCTATTTCCTAATAATGTACCTTATAAAGTGATATGGATGGATTTGCAAATAAAAGGGGGTTTTATTTCCCCAAAAAAATGGAAAGAAGAAAAGATAATGAATGGGGATTACGCACAGGCCAAAACTATATTGTTTCTCATTATCCAAATTCTGCTGCTAACTTTGTTATTTTGAATTAAGAATAAGGGGAATTATTGCATAATGGAGCGATTGATTTACAGGCGTTAAGCTTGGTAAGCAGAGAAAAAGATGTTAAGTTGTTCAGTACCCGAAGGACACACCATGGGAGTCTGGCTAAGCCCTTCGTTTGTGCTGAAATTATGCTAAGGACATAATGAAAACCTATATAAATCAGAAAATTTCAGATTCACAGGTCTGGGAAGAAGGACAGATTTTCTCCCAGGGCCTCCTTCCACAGGTACAGCACTATCTAAGAGTAGATGATTATATATAATGACTTATCCAAACATAACAATAAAGAAAAAAATGGATTCCTTCCATATTATTGGTAACTCTTACCAATCAGTTCAGCCATATTAAGCCAAAAGTCACATGTGATGCTTCATGAAATGTTTTATCAATTTTAAAAATTGCTGTGTAGTTCAGTTGAGATAAAATATATGGTGCTTGCATTAGATATCGCAGCTTATCCAGTCTGTTTTCAGTGCTCTTAGTTTATGTTTGCATTGATACAAATCATTCAGAGAATATGCTAGTCAATAATTTAATTAAAACTTTGGGGTTTTTTTCAGATGTCTTTTACATCCATACAAAAATCACACTAAACACAAAACATATGAATCTCAATTTGTTCTACAGTAAACTAGCTAATTCTGAGGTGAAAAGGTGTCCAGAGACATCAATGGAGCTTGCATGGAGCTATTCTCTCTTTGTAATTCCACAAGGCATTTTGTAGTAGAGAAAGCAGGGATGCTTTCTCTCTCTACCTTACTGAGCTGACATCTAACAGCCAAGAGCGTAGTATCAGTGACACACTCAGTAACTGAGGTGCCTTCAAATGAGGAGGTGATGCGTTTCCTACCCGACATGATCACACTCAGCCTTCGGGGCAGTTTCAGTGCATGCAGCCGCACTGATAGAAAGAGTCTTAGCAACAGACCAGGCGCTTGCTGGAGGGGACAAGATATCTCATTTGCTTAAGTTAGACCAGAGGACCCCAGCATGGATAAAGCTCGGCTTTTTTTTTTTTTTTTTTCTTTCCCTCCTCCTCTGCTTTTTTTTTCTGGAAAGAGATGCTGCCTACTATGACTATGCAAGTAAAAATAAATACATTCTGATATTATAGCATCACAATAATGCGATCGTTTGAATTCATACTGAGAACAGTAAAAACAATATGCTTTCTGATTGAATTATTCAAGCTCTCAGCTTTTAAGTTTCAATTATAGATACAAACACTGTATGCAAAAGAAACTGAACAATAAACAGCATTTTCTAGCTGAGGTATAAAAAGCAGTGAGTTGCGGAAAATGATTTTTTTAAAGATGAAAGTGTAGCCCATCATTAAGATCAAATCTATGAGAGTAGAAACTCTGCAAAGCGCAATGTTGCTATAGTACGCTACTCCAGATGTAATACCACACAGACTTACTCGGCTGTGATTCTGACTTATTCAGTAATTACAAGCAACAAAGAAAACAGGCGTGTGATAAGTGTATGTTCAAATACTGAGTTTAGATAAAAAGTAATATGCCAAACCATTAAAATAAGTATAGAAAGCAAAAAAGATGTTTTAAATTCTTCTTAGAAATGCAAAAAATACTGCATGCTGTTAAAATAAAAAACCAACACAAACGGTTTGCCATTGTTTGTAAAAATGCACAGGGAAATACTACAGACCAAGTGTGTGTTTGTGTCTGTGTGTTTTCTCACATAAGGATTTGTACTAACACAATTTATGTCTTAGAAGGCTTTTACAAAATATGTTATAGTCTTACAAGCCTATGTATGCAGAAATAAACTATATACTGGAACATATGCATATGTGAACTAAAATAAATAAGAATAATTCAATTTAATAAAGATTAAAACCATAACAGAAAACCGGGATATTTATAGACCTAAATTAACTCATTATGTTGTTACTATAATCCATGTTACTGATGCTACCCCCCCAAACAATTTGGAGACCTTATATCTTCATTTGGGGGCTGATGCTACAAGCATGTGTGCATGTATTTATAATTTCTTTACTAATATCACAGAAGCCAGCTGCATTGTCTTGATGGCTGGTATTGCTGACCTAATGAGGCAAAGCCATGTATAGCTGTTTAACTTTATGTGCTGTGAGAAGCCATACTTATGTCAAATGTTGAAGTTACTCTTTCAAAATGTACAGAACTGAACCACCTACTGTTTTAGCAGCTCTCATGATTTTTCTTCTTAACTTGAGACAAAAAAAATTATTGCAAGCCTCGGAAATAGCTATTAGCAAATTCACTAATTCAATTACAGGTTATCTTTTTGGTTACATTTTAAAATACAGAAGTAAAGAGGCCCTTTCCTGCGTGACAATCCAAAAAGCAGTTACTTTGAAAATTCAATTCTTCCCCAAAAAGCCACTTTTTAATGAAAACTATTCATGGCCCAAACCATTCAATTTGCCACAGTGCCTAGAAATATTTTGGCCATGGAGGCATATTAGAAACTACTGCTTCTCCCCAGTGAGTTCCTAGAGATACCAGAACCATTAACTCCTGTGTACTGGTCAGACTGGTTTCAGATGGCAACGCAGCCCTCTTCTTCTCCAGTACTTGGCCACTCACTTCTGCCCTGGCAGAAAACTCATGAGAAAAGAAATGGTTCTGTCTGACAGGTTAGTTTTCAGCTGGATCTGCTCCTTGATCTCATTCTCTGGGTGGCTAATTTACCTTTAATGGCACTCACTTCTCTAATAACTCAAAGGTGTTTACTTTTAGTCTGAAAGGAGGATAGCAAACTAGCTGGAGAGCCGTAAATATACAGAAGGACAGTTATGTTTCATAGCTTATATTGCTTTACAGTTCTATTTTGCATAAGGAAATAACATGGCTGAATCTACCTTTTTCTTTTTTTAATATGCACTTGTGGCCATTTTTTATACAGGTAAATAAAATATATGACCAGGTTACGTTTAAATAGATGGCGGATGCATAAAACTAGCTATGCGGGGTTTAGAAAACAGCACAATCTTCAATATTCAGGGCAATTTTTTCCTTTCTAATTTAATTCTGATTTGAGATCTAATTTCTTGGTAAGCAATAGATATATATGCAGATATATACAGACACCCATAACTAAAGAGCTTCTAAAAACAGGTTTTCCCCTTTTTGGCATATTTTTCATCATTTATCACCATGATTAGTTTTAGATTAGACCAGTATGTATTCCCATTTTAAGTTGTTTTGAAAGAGATTCAATATTGATTGCACGTGTTTTCCCACATCGACGTGAACAGAAAATGAATGATAAATACACCCTCTATGGAAGTTTTGAACACAGCAACATTTGGGGGTTAATGAAGGTAAAGGAAAAGCTCTCGGATAGAATCATTGGCCTTCTGCCACAAAACTAGAGAAATAAACTGGAGCTGTAATTTCCAGTTCTGAGGGAGCTGAAATAAGAGAGCAAAACTCCAGATCCCAAGCACAGCACATCACGTCACCCTGCACACGAAGTTTAGGTCCGTGCTCCCCCATGAACGGAGAGCCATGTGGTGGTATTAACTAATGGAAACTATGGTCTAGTGGCTGCAGTGGTATTCCTCTTTTATTTGGACATTTTGGAAGAAGAGGTGGATAGATGATACCATATGTCAGAAATAATTACAATGCTATCGAGTCTCAGTATGACAAAGAGGAAAGTAATGACTTTGGCCAGGGCCAGAGAGAATATAAAGCAATATTTTTTGGAAAAAAAAAAAAAAGGTCAGTGTCTGGGAAGATCACCAGAACTGGGGCTGGGTGAAAAAAAGCAAATTTTGAAGCCAATTCTTCTGGTTTTCAAGCAAGACAACAATCTACACTGCTGGTAATTCATAGGAAACTTCAGTTATCTATTTGTTGCATCCTGGAAGAAGCCAGAAGTGTCTTTTCACCTGGATTTTCACATTCCAGAGGTGACTGACATTCACATGTGATATCATCCAAAAGCAAAACCATACTTGCTGCCCTCAGTGTGGTTCTCCAGACCGAGACTTCAACACATCACAAAAGGAACTCAGAAGAACAAATCACGGGCGGATTAGCTTTTGAGGAAGCAAATCTTGAAGAATCAAGACACAGCCATCTTCCCTTTGAAAACCATAAGATTCTCCTACTGTATTCAACAGGTCTCTCTACTTGCACAAGCTACATTTTTTTCCAACAACCCAATGAGCTGTAACTGCCGAGGAGATATTTGTCTGTCCCATTCATGCTTCTGTGTGAAGACAGCTCTACCACAGACAAACGAAGCTTAATTCCACATGGGTCATTGAGATTAAAAAGTCTTGCAGCGCAGAAACTTTAAGAAATCCCTTTTCCCAGGAACTGATCATGTAGCCCAATGGTCTGCTGCTCTGCCTTAGCTTTTGCCAGCTTTGCCCATAGGTGCCTCTTCATTGCTAGTTGGGCAAGTGTGCCTGAGTTGATTATTGAAAAACTCTATGTTTTGAATGCATTTGACTTGTTTCATTGAGCAAAGAAAATGTAGCTAAAGGACTGCACGGTTGTCCTGAGAGATGATTAACAAGGGTAATTTGCATGAGAAATTGGTGAGATCCTGGAACAGGAAAATATTGCAGCAACACACCCCTCAGAGAGACAAATGAAGCCAATCACATGAGCATTAAAAAGCCGACAGTGATCCTTGCAACACTTATTTAAAAATCAACAACTGAAGTGACTAGAAATTTGAGAGGCCTCACTAAAATATATCCTACCTTTGCTAAATTGCTCCTGCCAGAGGATTTTTTGTCTCTAAAGTTCATAAGCATTCCCACTGGGGAAGAGCAGCAAATATGAGCTATTTACCAGAAGTCGTCTAAGGCAAGCTGTACTTCCCAAATCTTTCTTAAAAATGTTCAGTCCTATCTAAAATGACAGCAAACATCATACAGCAGTAATGTTTAGTACAGGGCCAGATCAGAAGAATGAGGCCAATTTGTACCAGATGAAGAGCCAACTCACAGAGGTAGCCTGCTGGTACAGGGCTGCGTCCCTGGCTGCACGGACTTCAAAGCTCACACTCCAGCCCTCTAGGAACTTTGCTGATAAAGGGATTTGGGAGCTTTCTTGGACCACTCAGTGGCAGGAATTTCTCCAGCTGTATGAAATGGCCAGAGTTTTTAATTCTCAGACTTCCTAAGCACTGCTTTGGCAATAGAGGCAAGTTGTGCAGAGGTAACCGAGCAGTTTCTGAAGGACGTTATGGATCATGTACCTGTCTACTATAGCAGGAGGCTGGTCTCCTTAGCTGAAGTGGTCCCGTTCACTTCTATCATCCTATGTTTTTCAGCCTTGCTGGATAAGTATGTTCAGTTATGCCACTCGACATTAAAATAGTTGCCAAGTGCATCTGCTTCTAAGGCAGGATTACTCTAGTGGCAGAGCAAACTAGCACATTTCCCAGACCCTCTCCCTCTCCTCCTTGCTCGCCAATGCACACATAACATAAATGGTTTACTCTAGACCAAAGGGCAATATTTTGTGAAGCTTCTTGTTCAAGTCCTGGTAACGTATAACTTGCACGCATGCACTTTGACCCTCCCTGAGCTTGGAAAATTTCTCTCTGGCAACTGAGAGTATTTTTCCATCCTGATGGTGACTTAATTAAATAAATAAATCTTTGAGACTGATATGGCTGCCTCTAAGTTTCATTCCTTGGCTGAATGCCCCTTCTTCTCCAAAGAACTGTCAATTATGGATAGGACAGCATGGGAAAAAGAAGATTCTGGTCTCCACTACTGTTCTTGTCACACTGTGCTAGTGGAAGTCAGAGGCCTTAGTTTGGAGCTATAACTGTAGGAAAAAGAACTAGAATAGGACTAAGACTACCCAGAGGCAGAATCACTATGAAAGCAAAGTGAAGGAAAGAGCTGAAAATATGCTCCTTTTATAAAAGACACCAAATCTTTGTAATGTTAGTGGGAAGTAGCTACATGCTTCAAAAAGGAGCAAACATATTCAGTTCAGTCCTTTGGACAAGTGCTCCAAAGAGGAAACAACAATAACTGTTTATTTTATACATATTGGTGCAACACAGAGTGTTACACTGAATGTCATCTCTTATCTGACATGAAAAGACACTACCACCATAAACACCTGAGTGGAAATGATCCCCTGCAATCCTACATCATCTCTGTTGTATACAGTCATTTCCTTGGCTGTTTATTCGCTCAGATTATATGCCCTTGAGCAGCATGTCCGAAATCTAAACACTGATTAAACCTCACAGCTGACCTAACCTATTGGGAAGAAATGTTCATGTATTAAGATGAATAAATTCTGCCCAGTTATAACTGTGAAACCCAAATACTATTCAAAATAGGCCAAACACAGAAACCCAGATCCAAACTATTTGCTCTCTCAGGACGTCTAAGTCTAGATCCAAATTTTGCTACATAACAGCAACAGTAATAGTGCTGCTTCAACATGACTGGAAGCCAGCTCTTTGGGGTCACAAAGATGTCATGCGATTTAAGATAAAATGGGACTTACTTATTACTAACAATATATATTTTATTCCCTTGGTTTGGAGCTGGTTTTGTTAGCTGTTTTTTGTGTGGGTTTGTTTGTGGGTTTTTTAAGAGCTGAGTCTGAAAAGGCAAAAACAAGCATTTCTGATGCACGTCAACTGTGAGACCAAGCATTCCTTACTGGTTATTTATGAAAGACTTTCCTGGCTGACTCTTAGAGTCCTTCTTATCAGTTAAATCATAATTAGTTTATTATTGCTCACTGTAAAGTCTAGGAAATCAAACTCCAAGTACAACATGATTTAAAGAGCTTGTTTTATAATTCTGCTCTCGGCGTCCTCTCACTGTATTTTCAGATGGCAGGGAAAACTCCCTGGAACTCAACAATGTTCAGAAAATTGTTTTGATTAGTAAAACTGTTATCCAGTCCTCTTGCTTGATCCCCAGTTGATTGACTTAGAGATAAAGTTTAAGTCCTGAAATGATCAGCAACTACAAGGTGTATAACACAACCACCCCCAGAGGATTCAAGCATTTTACAAACTATTTCCAAATGGTGCTCCACAGTTAACCCTGCTTAAAATGCAAGCCAGTCCAACAGGTGGAAGCAGTTTTCTACTGTGTATCTCCTCTCTCAGGTTGAGAAGGGAACCGTTTGAATCACATGCACCATAAAGTACAGTAAATGTCACTGTTTAGAGTTCAAAACACTGAACTCAGCTGGTGTTTTTCACTGTGGTACTGGCCAGAATGCAGTGGTATATGCTACAGGAAAAAAAATCACATTTAAGCTGGTGCACCAGTGTTCCCTTACCCAGGGAGTTCAGGGGACAGAAAAGCAGATATTTGCGGTTTGGGCCTTCTACTTTTCTTTTGGTGAATGCACTAGATTAATCTGCCCCGGCATAAGGATAGTTCAGAACAGCTTTTGGTGAAATCAAAAAGATTTGCCACCAATTATTTTTGGTGGGTGGCAATCAGGGGCATGGCTTACCACATATACCAAAAGCTGCAATGGATACGCCCTGGGATGTTCTCGAGCCTCAGCAGTTTGCAGAAGATATGCAGCAGCTCAGTGACTCAAACACACTTTTACTTGAAACAAATGAACCCAGTATCTCATGGCAAAGGAATAATGGAATTCCAGCCTTAGTTTGAAACCACAGGCATATATAGGGTTAAAGGTGTCACTAAATGTTATTTTAACATGGATTCTGTGTCAAAATTTTGATGGTAAAGTAAGAAATTCTGTAACTGACAAAAACAATGAAAATAATATGGAGCTATCAAATGTAACCATTTATGGCAGGAAATATCTCCTCTGATATCCCTTCTGTATTTCCAGCAGCAATGTACATACACATTAAAAAGGAATTTGCCTGAAAGTGTGTGATTAGATAACCCATCTCATATTTAATGTTAATTTATGAGCATTAGGCAAGTTCTTATGAAGCCTTTTTAAACCAATTCATTGCCACGGAGCTGATCATTTATATCAGTCCTTGTACTCAGGTAGTAAAATTCCATAATTCACTTCACTTCACTAGATAACTCTCTCAGCAGAAGGCTTCACTAGCGCTCAATATATTATCATCAATACTAAGGAATACTATTATTTCTCACTGATGGCATTATTCATGATGAACGAAGATGCCCTATATCTGCTACTGGTACCTTTGATGCTAAATAATCCTATTCTCTCTGAATGTAAAGCCACACGTCTCCGTAGAGGAACACGTACATTCAGCAGTTCTGTGCTTTAGTCTCAGCTCTTCCACACACTCCCCTTAGAGCATCAGGCGAATCTTTTAAAAGTCCTAATATTGCGGTAGCCACTCAATGGCAAAGCAAAGCTTGACTTTGTTGCACCAACAGCATCCACCACTTTGTCCTGTTCTCTATCAAAGCGTTTTGGCAGTAACTGAGAAATGAGTCAATGTGAAGACATGCAAGACACCCGCACCTGGGAAGTTATGGGAACCCAAGACACGGAGCCGGGGCTATTGACAATGCCGGGGCATTGGAAGAGTTCTAGAGACACAGATAGAAGCTTAAAGCTTCAGTATCCATACACAGCAACAAAGAGAGCACAAATTCAGCCACAGCCCAATCCTGCCTTTGCTTTCAGGTGGTATTTCCAGCAACTTGTTCACATGAGTCCGATTGGGAAGCGTGATTCATCTGATAAATCATTTCAAAGTTTCTAAAATATTGGGAGACTGTGAAAGTGCAAAGTATTATTAGCATTACGAGAGGGTCTAAAATACAAAAAGCAGACTTGGATTTATCGCTTTGATTTCTTTGCCAAAGCTGGGGTCTGAACATTCAGTTCAGTTTAGTCTGCAGATAGGGACCTGCTCTGACATTTAGATCTGGTTTCTGGTTTCAGATTCCAAATCCATTCAAAGTCTTGGTCTCTTTAATATTTATTGCAAAAGTTCAGATTTGCTTCACCCAACGGCCCTGCAATGCTGCTGTAGCACTGTGGCCAGCTGGCATTCCAGTCCCACAGCCATATGTGTGCTTTCTCCTCAAGTCCCTCCCCACCATTGGTCTGAAGAGCTAGCCTGCACCCAGAAACTTCAAGGAACAAAGAAAAGAAAGACACCAGAACACAGATGTCAATGACAGGTTCAAAATGGCATTTGGTAAAAGGACATCTAGCAATACGTCTATTAAGAATATACTATAGGCCTGTAAAGCCACACATTACTCAATAAAATACTTAATAAATAAAGCGTGCTTCATATATACTTGCCGGGAACTAATCTACATTACAGAATAGTCCTATAGGTGGGATATATCTAACCTAACACGAGCAGTCTCTTGGGAAGCATCTCTTTTCATTGAGTAGGAAAGAAACAGGAAATGCCCATTCCCTTTCCGGTATTGTGCAGAGCGTGATTCATATCAGGCATCAATTAGCATTTCTCTTGATGAGTATTTGACAAACTATTATTTAAACTATTTCCACTGCCAGGTCTTTGGGAAATTTACACTCAGTGCCAAACAGTCTGTTAAAATCTTGCCTAACAAGTCTGCACATTCCACACTTGAGAATTTAAGCAGATGCTTTATGTGGCTAAGAGAAAGAGCTCCTTCCCAGCATCCACGGTGGAATTTCAGGTTGCTTTAATGGTGTCCAAATTCCTTCCCACCAGACACATTTCCTACCAAATCATGAATAAAATACATCTTCTGCTCAGGCATTAAAACACAGAGGAGAAAATGTATCAGCTGTGATGTCTTAATGAGGAAGGCTGAGAGAGAAAATGTATGAATTAAGACCCACAAACATAAAAGCAATGTTGCTTTTTGTGGCATGTGTCTTCTGAACGTACATCTCATAATGTCAGCTAACATACAATAGTAAAGTTTAAAGATGTAAATATTCTATTATTCAAATGATATTTAAAGTTTGAATGCAAATCATGCTAAATAAATTATTATAGTTGTCTAGCACTTAATGCATTAGAAAAAGGGCAAAGAGGTAAAGCCTGATACTGGTGAAAACAAAGATTGCAAAGTGAGTTCAGAGCATTTGAAGCTGGGTAAATTATTTTTGAGAAAATCTGTTATCCAAACCTCAGAATTCTCAATGACTACTGACAATCTTCAAAGTGCTCTAGTCACCAGACGACTGAGATGCGACAGGAATTGCTATGTCATGAGATTTCTGCCACTTGGGGCTGCAACCTTACAAGAATAGGTTTTGTGAGATACCAGGGAGAAGACGACCAGGGAAGAAGGGTCTTCTCTTTTTGAATTGAAATTAAAGATGAAAGCCTGGGACAAAATTCATTCCAGGACTGAAATTTCACTACCTTCTTGTTACGTTCACAAGGTTGTTTCATTTCTAAAATAGAATAAAAGAACGCAAAATACAGTAAGATAAAATGAAGTAAAATAACGCTTGCTGATTACTAAGAACCTTGTAACTGAGGATGGAGGACTACAGGTTGTTAAGATCTACTCTCTACTTTTCAAGACTTCATCTGTGATGTTTTTAAATAAAGTAATATTTTACTCAAAATTACACATAAGTTAAGAGAGATCCGTTTCCTCTGCAATGTCTGACAATAACTTCATGTAGTTTTATGGGGGACTGTAGTGGCTGTGAGTTCCCAAGTTAGGGCAATAGCCTCAGATCACATAAAATCACTTCTCATACTCCCCAAGCTCCTCTGACCAATGGGACAGAGATAGCTACAACATTGTCCTTCTCTACTAAATCTAAAATTGGAACAGCAGTCATCTCTTCCTCTTCATATCACTTCTTGCTTATACGAGAAGGGAAATTAAACAAAAAGCATAAATAACCTAGAATGAACACAGCCAGACACTTTTTAGACCCTTCAGACAGTATGCCTCACCGTATCGCTCTACAGTTATTCAGAGAAGAGGAAATCATTATTAACAAGTTTGACATTTGCCTGAAAAGTTATTTAACTAGTCAATCCTGTAAACCCCTCTCTTTCACAAAGCTAGATAATTTTGTGTTTCCATACCCAATACCACTGGAAGAAATCTCTTCCTTTCTTCACTCTATCCTTGTGCTAAGGCAGTACCCAATGGGCAGGTCAATGGACTGGGAATTCACACACCTGGGTTCCATCCCTGTGTTAGCACTAAGTGATATTGTGACTTGGTAAAAGTCACTTCACCCCTCTATTCCAGTTTTCTCATCTTCAGACTGATATCAACACCTACATATTGTCTCTGGCCTGGGGAACCAGTGCTGTGGTCCCAAGGAGGTGTCAAGAAAGTCAACACCCCCTGCCCAAGGTCAACTTTGAGAAGGAAAAATCTCTCTTCCCCTATTGCTCTTTACCACATTGCCTCAACTTCAAGTTTATTCACAGGTTTCCTAAAAACTTGCATAGTTTTGTGGTAGGACAGAAAGAGAAGAGCAAAGTTGTTCTGAGCTCCTCATTCTGGTAACTCGTGTGAATAAACCTTGCAAAAAACCTTAACTCCTGTGAGTTCAACCATTCACCTCTCATCAGGTTGTAACCGACCAGTCTGTAGCAGGTCTTGAATTTTTCACCTAAGGAAGGAGTTGAGCAATTTTATATAAGAAAAAAATCTGTTTTCAGAAAGTTTTTTAACTTTTTACTGAACATATTTTACAAATCAATGTAGTGTGTTTGTGTAAGACTGGATACAAAGGGTTGCCCTGATGTTCTTTTTCACACCAAGTACCAGCTCTGGAGACTTCCTGCACTAATCAAGCCAGTTACCAAATAGGTACCGTTCGGTGGCATCAATGAAAAAGTTGTTTCTTTTTGCTACGATAAATAATAGTGACATCCAAACCAGAGCAGTCTGAGAACCGCTGGTAAAGGATGAAGATTATGGTAAGCGTATTGAGGTACTGCTGGCCCAGATTCCCTGTACAAATTAACACTGGTTTCCAGCTTTGCTAATGAACGGCTGTTAGACTTTGCAGCTGGAGGTTTCTGCTGCAACAAATTCGGAAAGAAATTTTGAGGTGGGAGAAGAGAAGGGAAAGGCACAGAGACTGAGAAAGCTTAGTTATTGCAAGAGCCCATCATTTGGATGTTTCCTTTAAGAGTGAATTATATATGATAATGGCTTCATTGTCATCAAATAGAATACAATTAATTTTATTTTTTAGTATGTTATCAGCAAGCAAACCACCAGTATTAGCTAGATACCATCTGGGAGTGACAGTTTCCTTATTACAAAATATGTAAAAATATGGACTCCCTTAAGGAATCTGTTGCACTACATCTGCTCCAATTTTTGTTATATGCTAATGGATTTTAACCCAGCATATGAAGCATGTAAAAAAAATAACAGAAAATTTTCAACTAAATTACTTGTTTCACATTTAAAGTGTCACAAAGACAGAGACAGCCACATATGCAGCCTTAGCTACAGGGGACTGGGAAGAAACAAAGAAGTAAGGAAGAGGCATTTCTTACCTGCTGTTTTGCTATCCAAGCCTCTCTCTCAAGAGGGATTCTAGCTGCCCACATAATTAAGGCCACTTGATATGTGAAGGAAGTATTGGGACTATACACAGCTAAATCTCCAATAAGCTTAGGTGATAACAAAAGATTGTGACTGCTGAAGCACAATTATCTTCCTTATTTCCCTCTGTTCATAATATTTTAAACAATCACAATGATTAAAATGGGCTATTACAATTAAGAGACTATTCTCCAGGGTAGAGGGTTGGGTTTTCATGGTCTTCATACATTTCCTTAACTTCCCTTGCAACGATCAGATCTTGAGAATCAGCTGGAATGACAGACTATTCAGTTAGGTAACGAGGAGCTGTCTAGATTAGACTGAGAATATGGTAGATTAAAAATCCTTTCTGCTGAAATATTGGTGTCATCATTTTTGAGAGAATGACCCATTACCAGAGCTTGAAATAAATGACAGTGCTGCAAACACAGGGCAGAGGAGGGCTGGTCTTTTTCTGCTTTTTTCCCCCTGTACAATTATGTAGCCCTGTAGCTTTAGGCTAACAGAATTTTTGCACTTGTAAAGCAGTTTGGAATGAATTGCTTTTCCATGGATCTGTGTCCCCAGGCCCTGCAATGTGAAATATACCAGGCATTACTTTTTCATTAGCATCAACACAGGACATTTCTATGTATTAAGCACTAAAAAATATTTCATGATCTGTTTACACTTCATATATATATTAATTAGAGCCGGGAAGTTTTTGACTGCACATAAGCTTTTTGCGTAAGTTTTCTTTAAATAAAAGTAATGCACTGCCAGCTGTGGAGTCCCAGAGATTTTCCAGACTATTTGGAAAGACTATCTCTTCTCTAGCTTGTGTGTGTGTATAAACATGCATATATAAATATATATATATGGCCACACACATATATGCTCACACATACAAGATATTATTATTTACAGGTGTAAAGGTGTAATTCACAATGAAGCTCTAAATTCAGTATTTTCCAGAAAGAAATATTGTGTGACTGTACTCTAAACGTGTACAACCTAAATTAATGTTCATAGGAGGGAAAAGTACATTACACCTTTAAAAATCAGTACTTACATGCTTTATACAAGCTCTCCTGTGTGATAAATTGAAAGAGCTTTAGAAATATAAATTAATTAAGTTTCACAACACACAGGCAAGCTAGTTAGGTGTTCTTATACCCACTAATAAACCCAAAGGGTAGACTTGGGTGTAAAGAAGCTGATTGAGTGACAGAACTGGGAAAGAACTCAAGTGTCCCCAAGGTCTATCTCCCCTTTTCTAACAACCAGATCGCATTGCTGCCAGACAAAGAAAGAATTCCCTAATCAAGAGAGATGTATAAATCAAAACAGAATACTCTCCCTTTTATCCTTGGTGGCCTGAGTTCCAGATTTGCAATTTCTAAAATTTCTATTCTGCTACTCAGGGAAACACAGAGATTCAAAAAGCCATGGCCAGGTCAGAAAATTATGATAATAGTACTACTAATAATTTTTAAAATGGAAGAAAAAATGGAAATGGGAAAGATATTTCTGGATAACGTGGGATATGTTTTAAAGAATAAAACTAAACTGAAATTTCAAGATCTAATACTGCAAGTTGTATTTTGGTGCTTCCTATTGTTATATGACTTAGTACCTGCTGATTCCAGTCTCACTCAAGCAGGTTAGACACTTCGACCAAAATAAATCAATAAGTTTAGACACATGAGTGTCATAACAGGAAGCGATGGTTTATGGTAGATGTTTCTGGCTAGACATTACAGCTTTCCCCTTCTCGCCAAATGGGTGACTGCTGTCTCCCCGCGGAGAAAGTACAGCTGGTATGACGACAAGGGATGGATTTCTGCTGGGCCCAGGGCGGGAGAACAAAAGCAGGATTTAGTACCTTGGCTGGCAGGGAACACACGGCTTTGCATGGCCGACCCAAAGAAGGAGCCTAGATTCAAATGCCTCGAGCCCCTGCTTTTGAAGAAGGATGGGGAAAAAAGAAAGTAAGCGACTTGCCCTGTTAATGGCATAATGAAAACAACCCTTCAGCGCCTCGCTCCCCTGTGCATTCAGAAGGGAACAGACCCCTGTAGCATTCATTTCCATTTACATGGAAACACTTTCTAGTAAGTGGCAAAGCCTTATTGCCTCCTTTGATAACCACTGCGATAACAAATACTTGCGCTACGTTTCACTGCATTAGCAGTGCACCAAGACTATCTCAGCACACCAAAAACGTACTTCAGCGGGCTTGGGCAAGCGCTCTGATCAAAGTGATTGTTTTCTTTCTAGGGACGGACTCACCCAAGAAAAGCCCACCTTTGGTATTTTATTTTGTTTCCTAATGTTTTGGCCAAATCTCCCAGGGAAGCTGAAGATAAAATTCACACTACTTTTGAAAGGGAGCAAGTCCTGACAGAAACCAGCAGGCTATTGTCCACGCATCCCAACCCGCCACCTTTTGCACTTCGATTTGGTCAAGACATGCTCTCAGAAAGCATAGCTACATGTGACTTCAGCAGCCCTTTTTAGACACATTTTCTGATTCTGAGCCAGTGTCACCCTTGATTTCTGTGTTGACATGGTCAAGAATACAGGGGAGAGGTTTTCTGAATCAATAGTTGGTAGCATTGACTTTGTGATGTGTGGATTTTGGATTCGAGCAGTAACTGCTGAGTGCTGGATGGGAGAATTAGAGTTCACCCTCTCAAAGAGCTGAGGATTCTCCAATGGCATAGACAGGTACATGTTAGAAAAGGCCAAGGGGTACTTTATAATGGATCTCAGTGGTGTCAGAGCCAGAGTATCATTCCAGTATATTTCTAACAAGATGTACAGAAACAGATTTAAGTGGTACTTAATGTTTCTCCACCTACAGTACTTGCTGTCACTAGGCGCTAAATAAAAACGACTTACAACCCAGCTTTGAACTTTGTGAGACAGCACAACTGAGTAGAGCTTGCTGAGGGTCCTACGGTTCAGGTTCATGGAGACATAATTAAAATGCACAAGATAGATGCTCAGTGAACTCTAGCTTTTAATATTTCACAAACAACCTGGATGCCTTTTCTCCCGACCTCGAACAAAGATTTTTTTTTCCTCCTGATACTCAATCCACTTGTATTTAAGATTAATGGCTAGTCATTTGGTTAAGGGCAGTTTTGCCACTGTAACTTTTTAAAGCAGTGGTATGCTATTTTTCCAGCCATCTTTCCTCCCTACTAGTGATGGCTAAATGAGAGAAGCATACACCAACAAATGAGAAAAGTCTTGGCCAACTGATGTCCAAAAGTGAGACAGGATAGCATAAGATATCCAGCCATTGCCCCCAGACTCCTGAAGTACCCATATTTGCTACACTTCGTACTCAAAATAGAAGTCTCTTCATGCATGGTTACACAGGGTAGCTCAGTTCTGGACACTAATAATTCATGTGAGTTATTTATCCAGTATCCCATGAAAGGACTATGGCAGTCAGTAATGTGAGGGAAAAATTTGGGATCTAAATATGACTAGTACCGCTGGATCAAGCAGGAACAGGGTCAACATTACAGTCTAGGGAATGTAAGAGGGCTCTTTAACAAGTAGATCTGGAATGCCCAGTTGGGAACAGAGCAGTGCATTTCCCATGCTGTTTTGGCACTTATGTAGACATGATACTTGAGCTAGCCATTAACTTAGCTTATACTTTTACTCCCAATGTCAAAAATTCCTTTGCAGAGAAAAGAGGAAAGTTTTTGTGTTGGCTTCTTTCCACATGTTACATTGTACTGGAGACTTTCCACTTCTTTCTTGTCATGCAAATTCCACATCTCACTGAACCAACAGTGAGTATTCTGTGTAGTATAGTACTCCAAGTAGCCAAAAACAGTTAATAAAGCCCATGTTTATTATGCAAGATATCTAAAAAAAATCGAATGTCTGTGAGTCCCAGGCTCCCAAACCAACTTAGATATTCTCTCTTTTCTCTTCTTGGTATTCATACACTTAATAACTAATCATCGCATCACTCACAATAGATGAGAACACTGCAATTCGAACCTGGCATTGACCTCCAAGTGTTTTTAAGGAGACACTAGTGAAGGGACTACTCGAAAGGCAGACCATAGCAGAGGAAGAGCAAGAGGTCTGTTTCATGTCAATGTTTTGAATTACCCCAAGGAAAGGAACGCACATTTTTGCTTCTGGGAAGCTGGCTTTGGCAAGTGGGCAAAACAGTGCAAGCGATCTGATCTGATGTCAATACCAGATCAAAGAGGCTCATCAAGTCAGCTAGTGAGTGAGCTGGGAGCCCTGGGAATTGCCGCTGGATTCCCTCTTGCTTTGGTACTTTGCAAATTTCTTAAACTTAGCAATACAACCAAGGGCTGCTCTTTTCCTTGTCCTTGCAAATTAACAGATTGTTATTGAAGATATTATTTTAGACTTTCCCTATCTTTTATTGCTTTAAGCACTCAGCTTTCAGAGCACATTAGCAGCTCCCCATAGCCTTACTTTCTACCTGTAGTCCCTGTAGTGCAGGGATTCTGTTTTCTCCTTCTGCTTCCTCACTAAAGTTCGAGAACTGGTTAGTTAAGAACTATCAGTATTGATTCAAAGATTTAACACATATACTTCAGCAACAGCAAAAGACTGGAAAGTTGGGCTTTGGAAATGCTTTTCTTTGCATTTGAGAAGAGGTTGGAAAAAGCTACTGAAAGACTCGCATCAGTAGTGCGTTTAAGAGCTCAGCAACCAACAGTTTAAGTTTTGTATTTTAACAACTGAAATACTCATGTCACTGTAATTTGAGACAAAAGCAAATCGTATTTTAGATGGGAGTATATTAATTTTTAAGACATATTGTCACAGAAACTGCTTTACACACAAAGCTTCACTATAAGCTTGTTTTTGTTTGTTCAAAAACGCATATCTGGATGTCTTGATATTTAAAAGACATGGGGATATGATCTCATTTTGCTGTAGATAGATGGTATAAGATTTATGCAGGATAATTCAAAACAAGTGTTCTCAAACTCTCTCCCAGCTGTGGATCACAGCTTCAGAGATTCTGAATGGATCGCTAATTGGTGCCTGACAGGCAATCACACACAGCAGCCACTCCACAACTCCCCACTTAGAGAAAAATAGGTAAGTGTACTGTGTATACACAGTTTCCTTATAAGTATGATTACAAATGAGAGAAGGAAAACAAGTTGTGCTCAGAAGGAGCATTCAGGACCACTTTCTAGTGGCAGAAGTACAGAGTGAGAGCCACTGAATACAGAATACTCATCTTAAAATGTCAAATTGATACAGGCTTAGAGTGACAACATCTGAGGGGGCGGCTTAGGGGTCGAGGAAGTGTTCGTTCAGCTATTGAGGCCTCTGATGTCCAACAAACTCTTTCCACTCATTTCAACAGTCTCTGTGCAGGCTCTGCAGTGATCCTCTGTCTATATAATGATTCCTCGTCTACATAACGCTGCAGGACACCTTCCCCATTGCCTACCGTTCCTGCAGATGTATTACTACCTGAGTTCGGAAGTAAGTGTCAGCAGTAGGAGACTGCACCCTCTCTGTAGGGCAGCAATTCAGACAAATGGGACACTTAGCAGATCTCTATTGACAGCTACAGCATTGACGGCAGGCACAAATCTCAGCTTCCACTCCAGGTTCTGAGGAGAAACAACAGGCGTAGGTGGCTTACAAGCCATGGGTGTTGCCAGCCATTTGCTCCCCTTCCTTCCAGCCCATCCTTCTCCCATTCCTGCCTGCTCTTTGTTTCTTACATTCCCACTCCGCGCTTCTCCAGTCTCACTCCATATCCAGTCTCCTGAGTCTGCTTCTGAGAGCAGTCACCCCGTTCCCATACGCGAACCTGCTTTCTCTCATATTTTCCTACTAACTTCCAGCTTTGGTTTCCCTCCTTTCCTTATCTACTGCACCAATGATTAAAGGTTACCACAGTTGACACAACAGAAAAGAGTGCTGCGATAGGAAATGACAGGTGACCTTTCACAACGCTGCCCACCTGCCTGTTGCGTATTTGATACTAATGAAGCTTTGCCAAAAATAAAAAGGATGAAACAATAAGGCGAACTTGTTCAAATATTTAGTAATCCCATAGATAACCATATAGCTACCCATACTAAAGTAAATCCCCAGTAGCTTCTCCAGATTCAGTGAAATTATTCTGTGTTTATAGGCAGTAAAACCAACATGAGAGTGCTGCAGAGTAATCTTAGCTCACAAAACAAACAGGAGTCCGGGTGCTCTGAGGGATCTACACTCAAACAATTGGGACCCTCTGGTGATTGTGAAATTGGGAGGTAAGCCAAGCTTGCCGTTTATTTTTTGGTTTGTTTGTTTGTTTTTAAGCACAGGTGTTGTAGTGGGTTTTTTTCTTTCCTTTTTTTTTTTTTTTTCCCCCAGCAGAGTAGTACACTATTCCTTTAAAAGCTTGTGTTATTTTAGTGCAAAGGGGTCTCTCTCCTCCACTCAGCCTTGAGGTTCACATTGCACTGATAGCACTAATCTCTGAAGAACCTTTTCAGGATCAATGATTATAGTACTGCTAGCCCCTTGTTTTGCAGACTTTTAAAAATAAAATAAAATAAAAAAATATCCAGCACAATCAGGACACATTCCTTTTCATCTCCGTCTTTCTCATAATTTTCCATGGCAGAGTTCATGTCAAAAATGCTTGGTTTCCACCCTCCGCCCAATTGTAAGCTCTTCAAAGGGAGAGAATAAAAGTTGGAGCCTGAATCCCAGAGCAAATGCTCCTGCAGCCATGCTCAAGCCAGCTTTTGAAGTCTTTCGGCTCACCTCTTGATGCCAGGCAGGCCCCTATTATTACCAATGTTGTTAGCCATTTCAGCTCCATTTCCAGGCCTACATGGACAAGAGAGCAAGGGAGGCCCTTTCATGTCAGGCTTTGCAAAGCTGCTTCAGTGTTTGAAGGATGAAAGTCACTCTTGTTTGTTCTTGCTGCGGTGCACAACATTTGGCTTAAAAAATAGAGGATGTTGCCTTTCTTGAAGTGGACCGTGCATTGCTGGACACAATCAACACTAATGGCAGTCCTGCAGTCAAGGTTTTCAGGGATTTATTTTTTTTTTCCTTAAAGAATGTAAATAGCCAAGTGTAGCGGCAGCAAGATCTTTTTTAATTTAGAAAAGGAAAATACATTTGTGTAGATATCGGGGGGGTGGGGGGTGGGGAATAGCCATTTCCTCATGACACAAGAACACATGAGAGATTATTTTAATGAGGTCCAAGTAATGAGAGCCCTTAATTCAGGGATACTGAGAGGAAAAGCTTTTCTCCTGTCCTAGAAGCAGCCAAAACAAAGATGACTTATCCCAGACACAGAAGCGGTCTGCAAATCCCACAGAGAGCCTCTGCCTGGCTTCGGTGCACGACCTGGGGTTGGTATGATCCCTCTTCCCACCTTCCAAGGGGAGGTCGGAGGGGGAGGATTAAAACTTCCTCTCTTTGACGTTGTATTGACAGGTAGAATTTTTCATCACGCTATCCTCTTTTTCCAAGCTCATTATGTCCTCTCTCAGTCCATGAGTTTCTACCGTCACTCGTGTTTTGAAGGCAGCAAGGGAGGGGAGGATAAGGAAAAGGGGAAGGAAAAAGAAACCCCCTGAAGCTGAACATCCTTTTCCAGGGAATGAAACCCTGAAATTCTGCAGCTGACACCATCCTCCAGCAAAACTGCAGCAATGAAGTTGCCAAGATAAGAGAACCCCAAGGAAGCAAGCAACTAAATAAATAAGTAGATGGAGAAAGGAAGTTTTTGTTTTGATTTCTTGTTAGTCATGATATTTAGCCTTTTATCGCAGCAAAGTTCCCATCCACCCCCTTGAAATCCGGTGCTATATATTCTTCACTGGTAACAACAACAATGCTAAGAAGTCTGAGAGCAGGGAACGGGCGGTCAAATGTACTTCTTGGTCCAGCTGTGTTTAGTTTTCAGATGCCCATGTGTTCCTTGTTAGGCTGTCTTCCAGCCCTCCTCTGCCTTCTTTTCTGTTTTCTTCACAGTCCAAAACTATGAACCAATTACAGACCACAGAGTCAGCTATTTACCCCCTCCTGCCTTTACACAGCTATTTCCTGCCTGCTATCAGCAAAGTTAGACAAAGATGACAACAAGCCCAAGGTTTTTACCATAAGTTGAACCATAAGTGGGGACCTGAAAACACCCTATAGCTGTTATATTTTATATAGGGGAAAATTTGAAAAGGATTATCTGAGGAAAGCAATCGGGTCCAGACTGAAATCTATCTCACTGGTGTTTATATGATAAAATAATTGCCATTTAGGCCTCTATCACACTCGGAATATGAATCATATGTCTGGAGGGCTCTCCTGCAGAGGTTTGGGGGCAGAGCTTCCTTCTTCACCGTAGTAGCCTCTCTGGAGGTGCACATGGGTCTTCGGGCCAAAGAAAACAGTTGTGATTACAGAGTGATAGAGGCAGCCACATGCTGATTCAAAGACCTATAATCTTCTCCCCTTCCACCCTCCCCCTCCCAAAAGCAACAAGTCTGTAAAACTCATTCACTTGCCAGAGGCTGTTTATTCTGTTTAATGGCCACCTATCACCCCTTCACTCATTCTTTTTAGATTTACTAGACAAGCACAAAGCAAATTAGTGCAAAATGCTTTCAGTCAAGTGTCAGGTGGAATCAGACTTGATGAATACTATACTGCTGGGCTTTATAACTGTAGGAACACATATACTGACAACATTGTCTCCTTCAATTAAAGCTATGCTGCCTGTTTTCTGAATCCCTCATAGAATCCCTCTTCCCCCACCCCTGAGTCAAACCTGTAACTTTTTAATATCTTATTTTAATAAAGACATTTTGACATGCACTGTGATGGCGCAAATGGCGAAATCTCAATGCTAGAATTTTTATGATGGGTTTCAAAAACGTATTCTTCAAAGGAAATATTTCAGTGACACACTGATCTGCAGCAAAGTGTGGATATGTTCGAAAATAGCACCGTGTCTGAACCTTGTAATGTAATATTTATAGTATATATCTTGCTAACTTGCCATAGAAATGAGTGTCCATTGTTACTCATCCATAAATACACAGGGCCAAAGGGGTGGGGGTAAGGGTGGAGAGGGGGCCTGGTTTCTTCTTGACAAGGCAGGGCAGAGGTGTACTCTCCCCCTTAGAGCTAATGCGTGGAGCAGTCCACACACATCAGGGGAGAGCGTAACCCCAAGGGGAGGGCATGGGTTTCTAGCAGCGTGACTCCCATTAAAGTCAATAGGAGCCATGTGGCTGAAACCCACACACAGATCTCAGAAAATTCAGCCCCTGAGCCAAAAACATTCCTCTGAAGATGGATTGTATCTGACGGGCACAGCTCAGAGTAATGAGCTGATGATGCCGTGCTGCCCCAGGGATGCAGTCTAATGCTGCTTGTTTTTGCTGGGACACAGCTCATGTAGCAGACCAGCACGGAGCACAGGACATCCCAGACCATCCAAACATGATTAAAAAGGCTTGCTTTTGGTTTTCCCTGAGCGCAGGCACTGTGATTAAAGCAGGTTCCTCTGAGCACCGGGACATCAGCCACTGTAATTACAGTGAGCTTGCAAAGGCATCCAGGAGTAGACAGCTACACCAGAAATAGGCACAGACTGGTAACAACCCCACGAATGGACTGGGCTAACTGCTTTGAAGAGGAAGACACTACAAGGTTGCCTGGAGGAATGATTTCAGTCATATCACTGTGGCCACATAGGGGCCACCCTGCTCACAGCCTGTACGATGGCAATGCGCCTCTACCAGTGAAAACAGTGAGATGTTGCAAATGCCATCTGAATACACAGGTTTTTTCCAGCAGGTAGAGCAAGCTGATGTTAGTCTCATTAAAGGCCATGGTTGTAAGAATTTTCATAACAACAATTTTGGAGAAAACACACATGTAGAGAAGCTACAGAGAAATGACACATGTTTTAAAGGCATTCTGATACCATGGTGATAAGAGTGGTATAAATAACATGGCAAGAAGGACGGATCCAATCCTCTGTATCAAAACCATCTTATGTCCCTTTTCAAGGCCTGAAAAGATTAAACAAAGATACTTCAACCAAATAAATGAAATAATCAAAACATCATCATTTCTTGTCAACTGTTTGAATTCCAGTTAAACTGGCAAAGGACTGTGAAGCTGGAAAGCAGTCTTATAAATAAAAAAAAGTATTATTATTCTATTTCCTCTTCAGGGCACTGGATTTCACAAGTAAAATCTGGTTCTGCAGTATATTATAGTACCTAAAAGCAACCCTAAACAGGGATGAGAGAGATGAATAAGGACCTTTATGCAGGTGTATTCCATGAATGTCTTTTATGGATGCCAAGTTGAGGATAAAATCTAATTTACAGCTCTGAATTGGAAATATGCACAGACCCTTTGGAATGCATGTTATTAGTAAGCCAGCTTAGAAGTCTGCATTAACTCATGCCCAGTTGCAGTAAGGAGAAGAATATCATAATTATTTCCTCTACTGCCGTTTGCTCCATCTGAGAGCAGAAAGTGCATAAACGAATTCATGTTTAACTGAATGGGGCTGAGCCATTAATTTTATTCTAATTCCCCCACCCCCATAAATTTAGTGATGGGCAAATAGGCAAACTATTTGCCTCCCCTCAGCACCTGTACTTTTTAAGTTCAACATGTCCATTTTTTTCTTTCCAAACACTTAGCCCCTGGTGCCTTAATAAAGCCCCCCGCTGCCCAGTGATAACCCATTCATGGTGAACATGTAAAGTAAGGGAAGGAGGACAGAAAAAAGTCCGTCTTTAAGATACTTCTCAACACAATGCCTCTCTCTTTCTCAGGCCACGAACAAAAAAGTGAAACTTAAGATATAAAGGTGGGGTCAGCTGGAACACGTCTGCTATGTAAAATTGCCCTGACAATCAGAAATTTTGACACATAAGAAAAATGTGTGCTTCATATAGAAAGGGAAAGGTTATTCTCTACCCCACCCCTTCTGTTTTTCTAGAGGAAAACATAGACAAAAAGGATAGTATTCATCAACCACATTTCAGCCATCTTAAGTTTATATATCTGTGAGTCTTAATCATCTAGACTATGTCTATAGCCAGCGGATGGAGACACAGTAAAGGTTTTTTCATGCCAAAGGTTTCTAATATCTAAACTAAATATATGATCTTTTAGAGGCTCCACTTCCTCCATGGTGGGTCCTAAAGTACTACCTAAATTACTGTTCCAGATTTAGCAGAGGCACCTTCCTGGACTACTGTCCATCCCCAGTACTGGGCTCCTCCATTGAATTCATTCAACCACAAAGTGGCAAATTCTTTACCCGAAAATGTCATTTTCCTTTTCTCAGCAACCTGCCTTTGCAGCACACACATGACAACAAATCCTGCAGCACAGCTTCAGCAGATATAAATTAGAATAGTTTCATTGACCAGCCTAAGCCTTTTCAGTGTTTCAATCTTTTTCTGGGGCAAGTGAAGAAAGAGAAATTTTTTGTAAAAATTGGAAAAATGTATCATGGAAAAGTTTGCCAAGGAAACCCGGGAAAACAAACCTGTAACATTTACAGCAATTGTCTTCTCTCAGCTGTGGTTTCATTTCCTATAGTATCTATCACAAGGTCTTACTAATTCCATAGGGAGCTGAGAACTCGGCATTTAATCCCGTCAGGGAAAAGCAGCTAAGAATGAAAATTTCACCTACAAATCAAAGGTGCAGAGTCATCATTTCTATTAAATAACTCACCAAGATTTAATATACTAGTTTTAAAAAACAGTTATGGAAACAAAACCTGTTTCATTTTCCTCTTTCATTTTAAGATGTGACTAATATTAAACTAGGATCAGAGGCTCATATCTGAGGTACTTAAACCAGACTCCTTGGGTGTCACTGCTGTCTCACCTGTGGGGTTCTTTAAGGTTGTTAGGAGAAATGAAAGTTGTTGGCTTTAATTACTCTTGCTGAATGGTCACACTGGGAAAAGTGGAAGAAAGTTTAAGGAAGCAGATTTTCTGTTTAGTAAAAAATGCTTTACAAAAGTGAAATAAATAGGATAAATAACAAATAAAAATAAAATGCAACATAGGGCAGTTATTAAAATAAAAATTGCAACATCTAAAAGAATGAGAAATAGAAAGCATTCTAATACCTAATTGCCATGTATGTTTACATGCTCTGGTTCAGGTTATTGTCTGTATGGACTCCAGAAATATTTTAGAAAAACCTTCTTTAATAGTTCCCCACATTCTTGACTGAATAATGACAATATAATGATAGACTTTAATCCTCCAGCCCTTTTTTCTTGTAACATAAACATTCTGACAATAGTTCAATTAATAATAAATACAAGCCCAGAAGCCCAACTTCTCCCACAGACAGGATGTCAGGCAGAGGCCACAGCAATTTACCTCCACAGTACTGGCAACAGAGATGTTCTGACCCAAAATATTCTTTGGAGATGAGGTTTGAGAACTGGGTAAGAAAGAAAAATCACCAAATCTATTTTTTTGGAAACCAAACAATGATGACTCAGCATCAGTAACTCAGAACACACAAAATGATAATCATTGGCAAAAGCCTAACATGGTGTCTCCGGTGGCTGTAGGGAGTCTCACCACACTAATGGCTGGCCCGAAGCCTACTGGAGAATGTGAAAAGCCACTGGAGAGCTCGAGCTGTGCCAGGACATGGACACTGCTGCTGCGGGGCTAAGGGAGTACCAGGTAACAGGAGAAAGCAGCAGTTCATGTGCCAGAGGCTGAGTGCCAAAAGTCCCTGCCACTGCTAGAGCGGGAAGGTCTGCACTTTGTACTGCTGTCTCTACAAAGGCGCAGTGACTGCGGCTCACCCCCACGCCACAGCTCTCTGGAGCTGTTTCACCCTTGCTAGGTGTTTCAGCCCGGCACGTGCAGCAGTGACACGTCCATCCCTGCTGCGATTTACTACATGTACTTTTACAACTGCTTCAAGCCTTCACTTCCCATTGGCAGAAACGAGCCATGATGGATCCTCCTTGCGGCTGCCCTCGATTCATGCCATACAGAGGGAAGATCCCCAGCTAAATGAAGAAGTTACTCAAATTAAAGTTACTCAAAAGCAATCAGAGGGAGAGACGGGGTACGATCTAGCTGCTAAGACTGCAGCTGCCACCTGGCCAGGAGCAGCAGAACAAACTTGGGATCAGGTTGAGGTTATAGATTTGCACAAAAGCTCAGGAAAATTTCCTCCCTTTCCCTTTTAGTGCTGGGCTTTATCAGCTATTGACCTGCAAGTCACTGCAAGGAAAATATATGAGGCTGACTGGGGAGGAGCAAAGGGATTTCCTTCTCAGCTAGGGGAGGTACGACACTGGCGACTCAGCACCAAAGATGGACGCTGGCAAGATCTACAGGAAAGCTGCAGTGACCTCAACACAAACCACTGAGGAACCTGAAGGAGGTCAAAGGAGGACAACTGATCTTCAGGGAAGCAGGGTGGGAGACAAGAGAACATATCCAGATGGATGAAATCCTTATATGGACTTTGCAGCGTGTGACTGGTGGGAAGAGGCCATGCTCTCCCCTGGTAGTGCAAAACTAGTTCTTTTGTTGTACCCACGTCACTGAAATCAGCATATGGCTTGCTATCTCCAAAGGTTATTATACTGACAGCATTTTCTAGCATAAAGTGAAGCCATAATCTGCTGCTGACTGGAAGTGAGGAAAAGCCAATGCTTTCTGCTGGCTAAACCACAGAACCGAGAGTTAGGAGTCTGAATAATTTTTCCAGCTCAGCCAGTGGTTCACTCCATACTGTCGATTACGCCACTTGGACTCAATTCTCACTGGTGAAAGAAAAGGGTAACAACATCTTCTATTGTCGGTTGGCTTGAAACTTAATTAATGTTTTCTATGTGTGATGATCCTCAAAGGGGAGATGCCAAACATCACAAAGCACTTGGCACCTCTTTTTTTCTCTCTCAGTCTCCAAGTCAGCTAAGCATCTTGATTATCATAAAATCACACAATAATCTGTGCCTTTTCTGCCTGTTACTGCTGGTGGATTCATGACAAGAACTGCATAAAAATGATTTCACTTTCCCAGACTCTACAACTCATATAGCAGGCCAAGAGAGAACCTGACAAAGAGGTGAACTCTTCTGCACCCATGTCACTTTTTTCCACATTTTACAGCTTCGGAGAAGCGTGCTGAAGTTCACTGCCTGCTACCTGGTTGGCAGGTCTTGCTCAGAAATTATTTCATTCATTATCAGTACATTTTTAGAATTGGATGCTTTTACACTGCCAAAGAGTAAGCGCCATAAAGTGGTTGTGAAAAATGCGTTGGCTGACATAAACCAGCCTCTGTTGGATGCACTAAATATGTCAAAGCAAACTCAGATCGTCCTTTAACTCAGTAGATATGGCATCATGGGGAAAAGTGCGTTCTTCTCCCAGCAAGCAAGAATAACAGCTCAAACACTTAAGGACTCCACCTGATTTCTCCCTGGTGAAACAAAATGTAGATTTTATTACCCACTATATAACTCACTCTATTTATGGTTTGCATAATTTTTTCTCTTTCCAAATACGTTTCACTTTTATCAACTTCAGCGGCTTTACACCTGATAGAACCAAAGACTGAACTGTGCCATTTAAAGATGTCTCAGAAACCACAAGGCAAGAGGTAAGGCTTGCTATCATGTATATTTTCAGGCCAAGTTTTTACCTCTGTTATTACTCCTACAATACCTCCCTGGGCCTTCAGAGCTCTCATTTTACCCTCAGTACAAATTAGGATAATCCCTGGTTTTGGACAAGACTCACTACCCAATCCAAACAGTCCATATACTAAATCTGTTGCAAAGTATGATTTCCTGAACATTTCAAAGTTGGATTACAATACCAGTTGAGCGCATGATTTAAAAATAGAAGGAAAAAAACCTTAAGCATGGCCATAGAAAAATGACACCACATCTTGCAATGTTCCTTTAAAAAAAGGAAGAAAAGAAAAAAAGCAAATAAAAGATGGCTGACTGCCAGAGTTTTGTGTTAACTTGAAGTGCAGAGGTGATTTTTAATGCTTCAAACATCATTCATGAAATATTATATATATAATTTGTACTCAAAATAACATGCAAGCTCTCCAAGGAAACATTAAAATAAATAGCTTCTTTAACTCTTTTGTACCTTGATCGTATCTTATTTTGATGAATCAATAAAAGAGAGACGTAAGATTGATGTAGGACAGATCAGTAGGGCAATCATGTACTTTATTACATATTTATGAGTCTGAAAGATCAAAGGATGTTTTTATGCACATAACTTGGCAAATGTGTTTTGCCACGTTCAGATATATTCCAAGTGACTTTAGCAGGAATGTGAAAGAAGCTGGCATGCTGCCCACAGCGCTATTTGGTAAGAGTTTGAATGATGGTGGGATTACAAACCATGATAATAAAAACACATACAGCATAACATTGATGCATGTAAACAATATATACAAATGCATATGTGTGATCGTATAATGTGTGTATATACAACATATTGCAATTTCTACGCACGTGCATACATATGCGAACTACAGCCTTGATTCAACATCTCTTTAAGACACTGGAAATCTTTCTTCTTCTTTTAGCAGATACCACATCAGGACTCTAATGCAAACAAGAGAAGAGAAGAGAAAAAGGCTGTCCTCCAACCAGAAAACATCAGGTTACAGACTGCCATGCACAAAAATCCGGAAACAATCATGTTTTCCTGGTTTGAGGTAAAACAGGACCAATTTTGTTCGGTCCCCGGTAAAAGTCACACCGACGCTGCCTCAGGGCAGGAAAGATGGTATGAAATTCACTGTGGTTTGTGGCCACAGGTAGTGTGTTCATCTGGAAGAGTTTGCTGGACGCTATTTGATGAAGTGCTGATTACAACTATGTTCCTTCATTAGCATGGCACATCCATTTCTCTTTGGGTTACTGTCAGGCGCTGCTATTGCTAAGTGGGTACTAAGACGGAAGAAATATCTCCATTACCATCAGAACCTGTAATTCTGCCTTCTTCCAGCTTTTGCATATGGACATTTCAAATCTTAAGATCACACTGACCCTGGTTTTATACATGAAACACCTCAGCATAAAAGGGCGCACCCTGCTATGGGTTATTCAGTGCCAGAGGCAGGTTGATCCGCACACATGCAGTGTCGCCCAACTGATACCATGTCCGTGCAGCAGCAGATGCTATCTGGAGAAAGAGGTGAACAGCTTCCCCATCTATCCCCATGACTGTATAATAGAGTGACATTCAATAACTCTCATTATCCCTGATACATAGAAACATTGAATATATCTGCACTACAGCTGGAAGCAGATTTGCAGCATAGTTAGAGCAGGCCAAGGCAGGCTGAAATCTTGCATGCTACTACTAATAAAATTGCAGTGACAGGGACTTTGAGGTAATGAATGCACATCTGGAAGGGAGAGGGTTACTGAATTTCACTAGGACTGATAGGTACTTGTGATCTAGAGGAGCTTAGTTTGATCCCCAAATCTGCTACAGGTTTCCTAAGGGATCCAGGACAATTAACTTTTTAACAGTTTGGAGAATATCAGTTTCCTATTAGTTCTATCTCAAATATTGCTGTTTTCAGAACTCCTCATTACTAACAACACAGCTGAGGAGCTATACTTAATATTTCTGCAAATCTGATCCAAGATGGATCTCAAATAGAGCTAAAATATTCATGGACCCAGAGTCATCAGATCCCCTTTTTATGTCCTCAAAACGAAACTCTCACTCATTTCTTATTTGCAAAGTGATAATAATACTTCCCGGACAAAGAGGGGATTGACTAAGAAAATCAGCTCCTGTGAAGATACAGAGATTGACAGAAAAGCATGTATCTTTCTAAAACCAAGGCAGCAGGACTGGTACCATTCTCCTCTTACGATTTTCTTACTATTATTTAAAAGTTAATAGTAATTCTTTATTAGATTTGGCAGAACTTGATTGATTCAAAGATGCTGTAGAGGCCTGTCAAAATGTGCTAAAATATACAGTACCTGCCAACACCACATAGGCAACATCAGGATATTACCTGCAGCTACAGGAGGGGTGGGCCTTGGGATCTGTCACGGCTTGAAAGGTGCTACCAACATTTAAAATAAAGAGCTAGTGAAAATAATGCTACCGATCCATGTTGGTTATTAGAGTCCCAATGCAGAGGTATTAGGTATGGAAAAGACAACCACCTTCATTTCTCCTACTCTGCTCTCGAGTCAGGTAAATACTGCATTACTCAGGCTACATTTAAGTGTGTTATGCAATGGTGTTTCCTCCGCTCCCTTTGAACAGCTGCTCCATGGTATCACAGATCACACCAGGCGATTCTGCCTAATCATTAGGGCTGTGATGGATCCAGGTTGGTGGGTCTGGCTATTAAAAAACACCACAGCAAATTTCTCTTTGCTTCTGCTGCTCCCTGTCCTCTTTGCTCGTCAAGGCAGGCAGCTCTCCTCAACTTTCCCTGCTTCTTTCGGACTTTGTTACAGAATCCTCACAGCTACCTATACATCTGTGGTCCTTCATCTATTTGACTGTTAGACATTTTCCAGCACAACCCCACTGACTGTGAACCTCAATTTTCCTTTTTTGATTTTTTTTCTCATGTCACTGTGAGTTTTGGTGCCCTGAGTATTCCTTTGACCTTGGCGTTTACACCCTTCCAGCATCAGCAAGGTATACTCACGGTCTGTGGTAGATGTCACTTAACAGGTCTGTATTACTCACTTCACGTTTTGTGCGTTCTTCGTAAGTCTCAAGCTTCCTCATCTATTTATTCCTCTCTTTTCTGAACTATCTTCCTTTTGTTGGCATCATTGTCACTGAAGTGCCCAGAAATGAAGAATTCCAATAATCTGCTGGATCAGACCCTACATGCTGTGCCTACAGTAAGTACTATTAAGGAGCCTCTCATCCTGATATCTTCCCAAGTGGTCACCTTAATGGCTGTCCTAGACAGCCCAGAGTCTGAAGTAATTTTTTCCGTGCTATCTATACTGGCAGATTTGTTGCTCTTTGCTTTTTTTCCAAGTTTTACCTGTGTTTATCAATAGTTACTTTTACAAAGGTCTCCTTAGTGTCTCAGGGGTTGATTCAATGAAGCCTTTAAGCTGCTGTTTAGGGTTCAGCACATGAATAAGCTTCCATTTGAAGACAATAGGACTAAATGGCTCACAAGACAATATACATTTAAGTGTTTTCATAAATTAAGCTGTAATTGTTCAACAGTCTTGTGGGATTTTTCTTTTTTCTTTTTGGTTTTTTTTTTTAAGGAAAAAAAATCCAACCAGCTCATCTCTACACTCAAGGCTGCATTTCTGGTTACCCGCTGGTAGCAAGGCTGTTATTTTCAAAAACTATGGATGGATTCTTTTAGTCTAAATGTTTATTAAAATAACAATTATTAAAAACCCCACCTCACCACATCTCCAAGCCACACCCGGGTCCTTCTGTGTGCGGAACTTAGCAAACAAGGGTGTTACGAGACAGCTGTGATCTCCAGCAGCACTAGGCAACGTTGAATTGCAGCAAACTTAACAACTTTGTTATTCCAAATATTAGCACTACTGATGAACCTTTACTCTGTTTCAACAGATACATAATTAATTAATTTACAAGACCTGCAGGAGAAGGTTTGTCTCCATGGGAAGGGGCTTTGGCAGATTTGCTGGCAGCGTTTCAGGTGGGTGGGTTCAATTTATAGTGCTATCCACAAGATTTTGTTCATGTTCAGGAAACTGCCCTGAAGTTAGTCTGAGCTTAATTATTCAGTTATAAATCCTTTGACTACAAGCTGATATAGCCCTTATTCTCTCTGAGCTTCGTCAGGGTGACATTAAGTAGGGGATGATACAACAAAAGCTCTCTCCCTCCCTCCGTAGAGGCCACCAAGGGCTGGAATAGGGACGGACCCTGCATCACTTCACACCTACATGCCCACAGAACGGCTTTGGAGGGTGGCAGGCAGCACGAGCAAAAACATGTCCAGGACCATTCTCACAGCTCACCAGGACATGGGATCCTCTTTAATTTACTAGTACAGGTGTAGCCAGGGGAAGGCAGTGAATGCTTTCCAGTTACGAGAAACACACACGCATCCAAATGCTCCACAAAGAGCAAGTTGGTGTGAAGAATGCTTAAAAACCACTGAATCTGGCAGAGCAACATGTTGTCAACAAACAACTATATAAACAGGCTTTCCTGTGGTTGTCTTATTTAGACACAAAAAGAAAGGAGAAAATTAAAGATGGCAGCACACTGATATTATTCATGGATGCTGTCATCTGTCACACTCTCTAACCTAATACTCGGCTCAGCTAGCTAGAAAGCTGTATCCACATAACTTAAGGTGAGAATTTAAAGTGAGAGTTAGACTGGTTCACAAAGCTACGTGGACATGTTTATTGCAGTGTAATAGTGGCTTAATTTGAATTAGTTAAAGTTAATTAGAAATGGATTTAATGAACTTTGAGTAAGTTGCCATTACGCCAAAGCAAAATTATCCATACAGCCTTTATTCAGCTTAATTATCTGTTTAAAACCTCTTCAGATCATGCCAGAATAACTTTTTTGCATAGAGAAACTCCTACACGGAAAAAAGCCACCCTGACTCAGCTGGAAAAGACAGTGGCCTGAACTTACTCCTGATGTAATCCCCATTGTCAATATGTTTATTGTCACGTAGAGCTCAGGATCAAAGGACATGCAGCTAGAAGACCTAATTAAAAAGTGAGGATGTAATAGACAAGCCCCATCTTTTGCTCAATCAGCTCTTACTTAGTCCTGAGATCTGAATTTCACATAGGCTAGCAAAGGCCTAGAGGTCAAGAGATTTGTTCTTCACCTGAATCTAGAGAGGCTCCTTGTCTTGTCCCTTGCTTCCGAAACAAGATCACCTGTCTTGCACACTAGCCCAACCCAGCCCAGCTGCAAACCTTTCATGTTATCCAACTGTGATATGTTTATCATCTATGACAAAGCTTTCTTTGCCTTCAGATTTTTTTTCAGATTTTGGTTTGGGGGTTGATTTTTTTTCTTCTTTTTTTTTAATCAGAGGCGAAGTATAGTGGAAAGTTTCAAACTGTAGACTGGTCTTTTTGTCATCAAGTGTTATGAAACTCTCTGTTACAAAATAAATGCAATGTAACAACTATTTCCTTCTTCTCGTTGTTTCTGTAGAAAACCAGTAAGAACTCATACCTGGCAGACCTGGGAATAATGATGATTCTGCTCATTTTCTTCTTGTTTAGGGAAGATTGTGGTAACTGTAGTTCAAATAATGTCTTATTTGGCCTGGCCTGCAGGTTGGGTTTGAGGCAGGATCGGAAGATCGTCAATGACTAAGTTTAGACTAAAAAGCATTACTGCCCCTCACTGAGAAGTGTAACTGAGTGACCCCAAACAGTTTAGATGAACTTGTTTTATTTTGCTATGTGATAGACTAGGATCATACCTGTTCTTAACCTTTAGGATCTCATGTGATTTTTCATCAGAGTTCCTTCCACTTAGAACACTGATCACAGAATTATAGACTAATTTATGTTGCAAGGGATGCTGGAGGGTCATCTGGTCCAACCCCTGGCTTAAAGCAGGGCCAACTTTGAAGTTAGGTATTAAAAACGTTTGCAGTCCTATGAAATCATCTCTCTGGGCTTTGTGAACACTAATCAAGAGAGGCTGATACCAGAACTGTGAAGTCAGTACGAACCTCATCAAGGGTACAGAAGAGCAGAAAGATGAAGGTTTCTGCCCTTAAAGTTAATAGAAAAGCTTCCAGTGAGCAGGAGCGGAATCTGACTCCAAGCCTACAGTTGACCAGGAAACATAATGCAAGGCTTCAGTTACAATGCAAAGCTTATTTATTTTTCTTTGTCTTTTTTACAACGAACATGTTTCCTTGAGTCTTAATTTGCTGAGTAATTATGCTCAGCTTTCCACCTGAGTTGAAAGAAAGATGGCATTTCATGTGATGAAGTACACACTACTTTTGCCCTAAGCATCCACCTCACTTTCAAATTTAAAAATTAATTCAGAGCAGAACTATTGAAAAGAGATGCAAGAGTGATAGCCCGTCCACAGTGAAGGTTGTTTACAGTAGACTACAACTTTTTAATATCTGTTTGAGCTGTTGGGTTTATTATTGCTTCACATTGAAAAGTACTGAGAAGCTTCTACGGAACAGTTCAGCCATTTCTAAGAATACGCTTCAGGAAGAACAAATGATCACACCAGTTGTTTTGAAAGGCTTAGAATTTTTTTACTGAAACTCCACTAATGTGCATTGGGGGACTGTCTCAAAATGCAGTAGAGGCCAATACGGGGACAGAGAGGTATCGTTCACTGTCCTCATGAATATTCAACAAAACGTGGCCAAATTATAATCCTCTGCAAATCACCATCTGCGTATGCTCAGTAGAGGTTTGTTAGAGGCTAGCAGCACAATTCCCAGAGCATTCTGTCTTAATTGCATATATGCCATATCTCCCACAGGGCTGTATGCCAACCACATGGGCCTGCTCCATGCCCACCTCATCCACTGACCTAGATTCTTCCACAAATTGCACCTCAGGAGGGGTGGCAGCTCATCTTAGATTTACACACAAGGAAAAAAGTGGGTATTTCCAGAACTTGAGAGTTCTTACGGGAGAGGAAGAGACAAGTTCTAGACGTACCAAGAAAGTACAAGGGGAAAAAGAAGGTGCAGTTAGCATGATATTCAGGTTACACATTTGAATATGAGATTAAGGTGGTAATAAAGTATTTTACCCACATTAATTTTGCCTGGTGATAAAGCATCTGGGATGAGATGTCAAAGAGATGAGCAGATGTCTAGTCTTGGCTGCTCTGAGGCAAGCCAGTGCAGCAGTATCTCCGTCAGGAAAGAAGCTGAGGTGATAAAAGCCAAAATTGTTATTACAATAGAAATGATTTGGATACAGATAAAGATGACTTCAGAGGACACTACCCTGAAGAGTTAAAAAAAAGATGAAAAAAGTGTCCCAAGAAGGTCATTGAAGGAACAATCAGAAAGTTAACAGGAGAAACTGGTTCCAGGACAGAGTCTTTAAACCAAGATTTCAAGACAGAGAATATAATCAGATGTGTCAGATGAAGCCAAAATGTCAAGGAACATATGAATGGAATAATGGCCTTGAGATTTGGCCCTGAAGAGGTTACTAGAGACCTTGGCAAGAGCAGTTCCAGTGGAGTGGAGAGAACAGAAGCTACAATGAAATACAGAATATTATTACAGACTACAGTGATTGGCACCAGAGGGTTCTGTTCATCCCATGGCCCGTTTACTGGGACCTGATGGGCTAAGTCCCTAACAGGGCTAAATTGGCTTAACTCCTCCAAAAGTTTCACCAGTTTACACCTCTCAGAAATTTCATCTAGAGGAGAAAAACTAAAAGATGTCTTTTTAAAAAAAAATAAAAAAATAAAATTAGAGTTTATTTCAGGCTCTCCTATGTGAAATAATCCCCATCTCCTGTAATGAGTAATCCTTTTCCCCAAAGATCTCGGAGCAGAACACTTTCTGTTTCTTTACGTTGTCTAAACAGTGTAAAATTAGGCAGATCTTAAGCTAGCTGCTCTCATTACACAGTTTGATGAATCTGAAAGGGTAACAAACTCCAGGATGAATGATTAGTCATTTAGTCTTACAATAGCTTTCTTCCCTTACCGACTCCTCTTCCTAGAAATTTCTTTTAAAAAATGAAAATAAAAAAACACTTGCTATAAATGAACTGAATTATTAATCTCTTGCCCTTTGCAGACTTTGCATGTTGGACAACAGCCAGGGGATCACACTACAATGTGCTGTTGCAGGTATTCCCTTTAGAGATAGAAGACATATATTCTTAGACATGCAATAAAACTCAGATCTTTAAAGGAAGTATGAGATGATCTCCCTTGACACTTTGTTTTTAAATCATCTATTTTGTGATTTAAAACCAACAAGTCTGAACAAGTCTGGAATCAGACCTATTTGACCATCTTCAGTTCCAGTGACGTCGGAGCTAGAATTATATGGAAAACACAGTGCTTAGACTTAAAATCAGCAAGAGCTCTCCAGAAGGAACAAAAAAGGTATAAATTATGTCTGATTGAACAAACACAACTCCACTGTTGAACAGCCACTCAATGAAGAGGGCAGGGAGAGGCAATGGAGCACGGTAATGTGTAATATTACTAGTCAATGGGCTGTGTGCAGCAGTGGGCTCCCAAACGCTGGAGGTGTCAGGGAGATAAATAGCAGAGTGTCCTCCTCAAAAATATGATTAATACCCTCCTCGGTCCACTGCTGAAGATGTAGTGGGTGCAGCTGGTTTAGACAGCAGTTGCATAGAGGAAAATTCCAGGACGATTGCAGCAGAGCAGAGAGGGCAAAGAGTAGGACAAGTAGTCAACTGAGTGGGAGTGCTGAGCCCCAACAAGGGGAGAAGTAGGCCAGAGCTGGCAAAGGTCTTTTGGCTGCTGTTTAAGTAATGTTTATAGAACTTTCATGCATGCACAACTGAGTTTCAAGTTCGTGATCTTTGGAGGAAAAAAGGGAGAGAAGCATGTTCGAGTTCATTGTCTCTTGTAATAGTCATGCCAGAGGTGGTTTTCAAGAAGCTGTTCTTCTCTCTTAGCCTGCCCCCCTGAAAAGCCTGTACATCACAGAAAAGCAGGTGGAAAACTGAGAAACATAAAAAAAAAAACTAAAAAAGCATCATTTTTTTCCTGCAGCCAACTGCAATTTCCTGAAAAAGTCAGGAGTGTGTCAAGTGGAGTTTTCACACTGTATCGTTTTCAAGGAATCCTCTAAAATTCTCAGAAAACATCCTTTCATGCTTCTGTTGTCACAGCACTCAGTGGAGACCGTCCAGAGCTCAAATTCCCAACATTAGAATCTGAACACACTATAATGTAACTAATGCTCCTGAAATCAAACAAAGGCAGAGGGCTACGGATGGCTTTATTTCTTAGGGCAGCGATCCCTGCCTTTGTTGGTTTGAAGGCAACAATACCAAACAAGCAATATATTACCAGCAATGCCATATTATCTACCATCTTGCACCACAATGAATGTCTCGGGGTCCCCCCGAAAGACTTGGGTGGGGATGAACGCCTCGGGCAATCAGTCTCCGATCAGCAAGAAGGTGCTGCAAAAGCTGCAGACACTAGGCTTATGCTGAACGGAAGGACACACGTATTATTAAACACGCAAACACAACACGAACAGTATACACATAAATACTTCTGTTTAACTTAAAATGACAAAAAAATAGGATGGGGCAAAGGAAAAGTTCCAATGGATTATTGATCTGAAAGACAGTGATTAATAATCACCAGTTTAGTATTCTGCATCACCACTGCCTGTCACACTTCCCTGGAAACAGGATTAATATAAGAAGATATTATATATGTGAGCAAGGCACTAAGGTAGCACTATATTGATCCGAACTTTAGAGCTGTTCAGTGCCATTAACAAAAACAAAAAGAATGCAGGCGCCTGTAAAAAGGAGGATGGCTGATGAAAGGAAAGTAGTTGTTTTTCTCTCTACAAATTGCCAGCAGCCTGATCATCTCTTCAATTAGATTCAAGAATCACCAGCTACAGACCCCAGGTAAACTCAGCGTAGCACGCACCAGCTCAGCCAGCACGAGCACAAAGACTTTTCCTCACTTTGTTTGCAGGATTGGTCCCTGACCGTAACACGGAAAGTTGACGTAAGAGCTTACATACCCCCAAGGACCTGCTTCCAATACTACAGGAACAGCATTGCTCTCCAAGAAAATTTAGAGAAAAATATACTTTTTGAAACATTACATAATCCAGAACAATATAATATTCCTTTTTAAAAAAAGAGTCTAGCCTGACATACACAGTGTTTTAAGGGAAAAAAGGGAAGTAAAATAAAGCTAGTTAATATATTTAAAAACACTTTCCATGAAATGAAAATCATTTAACTGCTTTATTAAACTACTGTCTCAAATTCACTTTGTTCTTTTCCTACCTTTTTGTTTCTGCATAAAGAAGGGGCACCACTATTTGTTCAACATAATATTAAGCATACTCTGCTACTCAATTAGTAAACATGTCAAGAGGTGGGTTAGTTATTCATGGTTCAGGGGCACAGCCCCCTTTCAAAAAGAACTTTTTTTTCACTCTAATGAAATGATGGATAATCTGGAAGTAGGTGCTTTAAGAAGATATTAATCATTCTCTGTGGTAATGTTAATCATGCGTTCCATCATCTCCAGATGCTGTGCATCACCTTCCTCGGAGATAAAGGGCACCCAAGCCAGCAGAGTCCTTTTGATCACCTTTCTCACAGTAACTCTCATAAGGCATTAAAAGAAGTCTTCACATTTCAGGGCATCCTTAAAAATGAAATAGAAAGTGGGAGAGTGAGGTAATGGAGGGATTCATGGACTTCAATCTTGACCCTGTCATTACTTATGCTGCCCAGATGGGAGGTGCATAGTTCTTTCGTCCTTTGTCCTAATCTTTGACATTTTTCAATGCAATGTTTGGTATGAATGAGGTATGAGAAAAACCCTGATCACAGGAAATAGAAAATTAATTCACAAAAGATTTCAGGGAGGGAGGTGAGGGGGAAGCAAAAAAAAATCAACCCTCACTTTCTGTGAAGAAAAATCCAGCAAAATTATTCCCTCACAGCCTGCTATTCCATTCTTAGAAAACATTAGCAGAAGTCGGGTCAGATTTATCTCAGCATACTGTCTGTGATGTCTCTTCCAGCTAATAAAGAACCCTGCCACTGGAGAGACTTCTAGCCAATTAGACCATTTTTATGACTAATCTTTTATAGTTTTTCTTTCTTTTTTTTTTTTTTTTTTAAGTTACGTATAAACCTAGGGCATATCTTAGATGGCTGAAATACCTCCTTTTGCAGACTTAGATGCTTCAGAAACCACAACGCCTAGAGAAGAAACTTTGAAGGTCTCCTAAAGCTAAAAAGTTACTTTGTATAAACTGTTGAATAAAGATAAACCACAGGGGATCATACCCAGTCAAAGGCAGGCGGTGTTTCTGTCACAGCATGTAAGTGTTAAGGAGAAAAGAAGTCGTGTGAACTTGAAATAAAATAATCCAACTTTCTTAAATCCATGTTTAAATACTAAATCCGTATGAAGAGGAACTGCCCGCCTCTCTTAGACAGCCAATGATCCCCACCAAATGTCACTTATGAGGTACTATACTACTCTATGGGGTAAGTTTAAAAAAAAAGTCACAAGAAATTTAAAAACCCTCAGACCTATAGATGCTTTTGAAAATATTTCAACTAAGTTGTTGTCACCACTCTTTGGGGCTTAGATGAAATTATTATGAAATACCTTTTTCTCCCCAGAATTTAAAGTACACTAGATACACAATTAGCAATACCACAGATTTCACACAAATATAGTGTGCTTATAAAAAGAGTATTTCCTAGAATACTAAGCATTTGCTCCAAGTCTCTGCAGCTTGGTCTGGTAAAGAGTTTGCTCTTGCCATTTCTCAAAAGTGGGTCATGTTACAAAGCCCCATTTTTACCTCTTTCAAGTACCTCTGCATCTTTGACAGGAAAAGCTAAATCTGAGCTGAGCTACATAGGTGGCATTACCCTATCATCACTGTCCCTTCAGAAAGCAGGCAGTGCAAACCCTTGGGCAGCTGCAGAAAGGATATTCTGTGGAGTAAATAACCTGCACCTCATCAACTTTAATAAAAGCACCTTTCCACACGTAGGATATAGTCTTATCTGTGAGACATCAGAGGGAAGAACCACTGCCTAGATGCTCTGCCACTGATATTAAGGAGTTTTGTTATGTGCACTGAGTTGTGTACATGCTACACTGAGTTGCGCTGGAAAGAATGGATAAACAGCATTATCCAATACTCTACGGAATGTATGTAAACTGGCCTCTTATTTTTTTCATTTTTCTCCAGTAATTCCTGGAAAAACCAGGCCTACCTTTCTCTGATGTAAAGCTGCCTCACTTACAATATACGCTTATTTTTGAAGCTTTGGACAAATTATATCCTAATGTATCGAGGATCTTTGCAGTGAATTTATGTAGTGCAAAAACTTGATTCCATCTTTGCAGCAATTCATGCTCTATTTTGCATTCGCCTGTATTGCCTTCCAAGTAGTACACACTATATTAACGTAAGATTGCTAGTACGCTAGTACAAGCACTTTGTAGACAGCAAAGCTGAGAGACTAATGGATGTCTGAAACGTGAATGTTTTTTCATTCCTTGTGATCTTGTTAATATATGTCTATTTAATGGTGGTAGCATTATTTCTGACTTACACCATTACACTACATTACAGTTGCTATTAATTATGCTTGCTATTGGGAACGGTTGCATGTTTACAGATTTTTTTTTAATGGTCAGTTCTAATTTACTTTTTGTAAAGATAGCTATTGTACTATACACAAGTTTTTATGGTCCCCATAGAGCCACGGGAAATGTACTTATATTTAAATGGGCAAAAGACAGAAATTAGAAGTATTGCCAAACTTAGAAAAAGAAATAAGATTTACAGGGCCTTGCTAACAAAAGTTCTGAATTCAGAACATAATACTTCACTTGTTTTGTAAAGTAAAACACTTTAAATTAAACGTATGTGAAACACAATAATAACAATAGGCCAGAATTTCAAAGTGGCTTCAACTCTTCCTTCACTCAAGTGTACACAAATCCGTTCTGAACATCATAAGAACTAGGACATCAAAACGCAGGAACATTAAAAGAAGCTTGATCAGGAAAATTAGCAGATACAGAGCTGAAGAGTATTTGGTTGATCCAAGGTGAATATGTTGATATACATCTTTTGTGAAATCCTGGAGTGGTTTCCAGGAGAAATAGGTATGCAGTCTCCCACTTTATTTCTTCTGGGAAGTGAAGTACTCTTTCTTTATTGGTAAGATAGAGAGCTGCCTTTTCTATTCATTGCGCTCAGCTCACAGTGATAGATGGTATATAAAAATTTCATTTTGGATGGTAGAATTCGAGTACAGTGATACAAAGGTGCTTTGTGGATAGAATCTATAAATCTTGAAAAAAAAAAGAAAAAAATAGTGCTTTCTATCATCATGGATAGCAGACTTAGATCATGAAAGTTACCCATAATGCTAAGCCAAATGCATTCACCAAGTATTTTGGTTGACAGGGTCAGAAAATAGAGACTTTGCTAAAGTTCGTCAGACTTCTTTTGTAAGTATGTGTGTACATGGAAAGCAGGAGCTAAAATACCTTCCAAGGCATCCTGGAATTGATCCAAGATATTGGCGAAGAATTTTGGAATTTACTGGCAAATTTTGCATGGAAAATAGATATTCTTGTCCCTTTTAGCAACTCTGTAGAGTGGAAGAATAGTTATCTGGACTGTGGGCCAAATCTGGATCTAAGCTGTTCCTTAGACTAAAATCCTATTATTGTCAGAATTAATTTCCTTGAAGAGAGAAGAAATAGTGTGCTAAGGCCATAGAATTTCATTTTGATACTTTGATTTCACTAATCTTGGAAAATCCTCTCACAAGAATTCAGCTCCGAAACGTGGAAATTTCCTGAAAAGTTAATCTGAACTGATTGTTCACTGCCTTGAACCAGTATCTCACAAGAACGGACATCTTCTATTTTCAAAAGCCTGTGATATTTCTGTAATGAAACATAAACTCGACAAGGAAACACAAAGCAGTCTGCTGGAACCGTGTTGGAGAGACAACTGAACAAACAGCTGGTTAAAGGATTAAAGCCAAAACAAAGGAGTGTTTGAAGGTCTCTCTAAGTTTTAGATAGCAATGGGAATCTTTTGAAATGGGGGCACAGTGGAGCTGCTATAGAAAGGGAAAGGTTTGGGACCTTTACCCGTTTCAGAGACACTGAAACTCTGCAGCACTGTCTGGTGAGTCTTCAGCAACAACAGAAGGTAGTAAGGATAACAATTAGATGAGCATTACACCTTGATAATTCCAATTCATGCTTTTAAACAAAAATATTCAGTCTTTGGGTGGACCCAGTGTGTTCCTCTTTATTAACTGATTGTCATAGTTATTTTACAGTTTATATTACCTTCCCCTCTTTAGCCCACTATACCATTAGCTTTAATGCATTACTACTTTTCAGCACAATTAAGTGTTTGAAGCAACCAGGAGGTACAGTTTAAGCACAGTAAAAATGTCCAATTGAAAAGGCTAAAGATCAATATCAAAGGTCTAGAAGGTTAGACCAATCCTATCAGCTTCAGGGAAAAGCTGGTGCTAAGCTACCATCGAAGAAAGAAATAGCTAATGGCCCACAGATGATCTTTGTTCAACCAGGTTTCTCCCGTTTAAAAAGAAATCCTCTCTTTATTGAACACTGTAATTTTCCCATTGCTGAAAATGCAGAAGCTTTAAATTCCAATTTTAGTTGTGCTGAAAGATGGGAAATAGTTTCTTTTAAATACTTTTCTTTATGAAAGAAGACAATAAAGGCTGCCTATTGGCCCTCATTATCCCCACCTCGATTTGACTTGCCTACCTGCTCCACTGCACTGGTTCAAGACAATTAATCCTAATATTCAACCCTCCTGGTGTAATTTCTCATCTTGGCAGGTCTCTTTCTATAATGACTAAAGGGGAGTGGCCAAATTCTCAAAACCTCTGGGGTGAGCCCAATACATTTCCACAAACACAGACAACAATTCGATCCTTATATGTTAATGAAATGTTGCATTATCAAACCAAAGTGAGCATTTAAAGCCACTGCCCAAATAGCCTAGGTAATAAAACACACAGCACTAATCATTTCATTATGGACACAGTAAAGGACAAACAGTAAATTCTGTTGATAAGGAAAAAGGGCATTGAAGGCAACTATTGTTTTATGTTCCAGAGGCAGCTTATGTTAAAGAAATGTTTGTATTATCTTCCTAACTGCAAAAAAAGGCCCACCTGCAACTCAACAAAAACTCTGCACAAGACTCTCAGCTACTGTAAATCGGCCTCAATAGAACACTGTCTTTTACTAGCAAACCGTCACATCTATTTGTGAAACCGTTGTTATATGTGGATTATGGTCAATAATCAGTTCCTGGATATAAAGATGTTAATCTGGAGTTACTCATCCCACAGAGTTAGTCCAGTTTTAGAGATGTGTGAAACAGAGGAGTATGTGACCAGGACTCCGCTCCTGCCCCCAGTCCTGTTGTCTTCCTCTCCGTCTTCCTTCCTCCCCTGACACACCAGAAACGCTGCCTGACCAGGAGAACAGGCCATTGATCGCTTTTTTCCAAAGCCAGACCATTTAATGAATTGAGTCCTCATCTCCCAAGAGACAAATAGGTAGCCTCACAGAGGTAACTTTGGGGTAGAATACTCTATTGCTACAGTTCTGCTATCCTAGTCATTCTCAGTGTAAACTGATAATCAGGTGTGATTTCTTTGCCTCTGGAGAAGATTGATTCTTATTTGCATTAGGTAAGTTTTAGAGCTACAATTGTACGATACATAACGAAACCAGAAGTTGCGCTGGGTGTCATAAAAGTTTGGAATCTCTGTATTTACAGACTTACAACTAATCTTAACATTCCAGTTCTTTTTTCTGTCTACAAAATATTTCACTAACATAATGCATATCTAAGGCTGAGGAAACCAAGATTCACCATAACCAGTGATAGCTTCTCTGCAGCTAATGCTGTAGCTCTCAAGACTATTATGAATGGTTCTGCATGGCTAGGTATAGGGTATTTCTCCTATTAGGAAGGGAAACTCCCATGATCTTAATCAGAGGCAGCACTCGCTACTAACCACGGAAGATCCACAGCACATCCCAGTTTTTACGTCAAAACCTCAGTGGCATAATATACGAGTAGTCATGGGTCTGCATTAATTTACACCAGCTGAAGAGCTAGCTAGTAAAACTGCTTTAACTTAGTTTAAAAAATTATCATCTTTTTATAGCCATTTTTTCTATGGCTGTGGTTTCACAGTAACAGCTTATACAGATGTCCATTGCCTCTTGTTTGTGCCACGGCTATTTATAACTGCAAGGTGAATAGGATCGGGGAACTGATCCATCAAAAGAGAAACTAAACCCAAGCTCTTCTCTTTTATGGCTTTTTCAGGCAAATCAGTTCCTCAAGTGAGGTTACCGCATGGCTACACAGACAGGCATGCTAGCTCAAAGCACAGTAATGCATGGAATGAAGAACAAATAAGTGGGAAAAAGAGGAAATGCTGGATTGTTAATTTTGGCACAGTGACTGAATAACTGCGAGCTACATCCCATGCCTATGGGCACATATAGAAAGGCAAAAGAGGGGGACAAATAGAGATACACTTCCATATAGTACTTATAAATACAACCTAAAATGTTTTTTTAAAAAGTCTTGTTGGCGTAATGTTGATGCAGTAAATATTTCTCAATTCCACCCATGTCTACATTCTCCTCATATCTAAAATAGATATTTAGAAATTATAACAATTTCCACTGAAACCAACATTTAAGCCAGTAGTAAGCTCATTTTTTTAAGGAGCTATTTCATTTCATTTCATTTCATTTCATTTCATTTCATTTCACTTTCTGTTTCATTTTTTCCTGTTAGTTCAACACAGAAGAGGTAACATGTCAGTCATACCGAGATGCTTTTGCCTTCCCTGAGTGTGCTTCAAAAGGATATTGGTGTTTTACTAGCTGATACTGATCATGAAGCAAACGGCAAGAAATTGGCTTAGCCAAGTAAACATAGCCATATCCAGTAAGATGACACCTATTTTTATTTTAACTAGAATTAGGCTCTATATAACTACCCAGACATAGTCAAAGGTCAGGGGGAGCAACAAAAGTGTTCATCAAAAGTTAGGACACGTTATAACGAAAGTTTGAGCCAAATTAAGTAAAACAAATTCTACCAAATTTTTGGTGTTATCAAAGGGAATAAAATATCCCTTTCCTTCACACGTTATAAATTTAGGGCAACTCAGGAAATTGCTCATTAGAAAATTAATTTAAGTCATATGTGACCAAAGGCAGAGAGCACTACTCCTGTTCTGATTGACTAGCTCGGTTACACCACATAACCTGCGCAGTGGAACGTTTGCTGCCGTTGGCTGACAGACTTGCAGATCAAGAACTATTTGCTGCAAAAACTCACAAATGAATTCAAGTAATCATTCGACTGGTGAAAGTTCTGTGATCTATTCTTGGAGAATTTGGGAACAGGAAAAATAAGAAAAGTTAATTGAAGAAATTGTTGCCCATTATTTGGTAAATTCTTCAGGCACTGAAGCCATGCAAGGAGCTTTGAAACCTCATAATAAAGAATAAGTCCTTAAATAAATTAGCCTAATAGCCCGATTTCCAAATTAACTGTTATGAACTTACCTGTGAATAGCAATTCTCTGGTGAGTATTCTATAGAGAGAACACTATACTACTGTCTCCATCTGATAGCTATTTTGCACCCCGAGGCATGTGGCTTGATTTAGCCTAGATGCTAACTACAAATGTCATTTTCATTCATATGGCCCTAACTCAGTAAAAAAATTAAGCATATGCTCAAGACCCTGAGAAGTCAACTTCTCACATGTTGAACATTAAGCATAGTCTTAGGTCCTTCGTTAGATTCTGGGCAGAAGGATCGGGATTATTCAAGTGCTTAGAGCTAAGCATGTTTTTATTTGCTTTGCTCAATTAGGACTATAATGATCTCATTCTGTTTTGCAAATTCCCAAGCTCCCTGCTTCAATAACCGTTATGTTTTTTTACTCAAAAATGAAAACTAGAAAATTTTGAATTCTTCCTCGTTTTAGCTGCAGTAGTTTACTGTCCATCCATTCCTCTATTTGAGGCTGCAGTTTCTATACATAGGTGAATGGGCAGCATTATTACAGAAAGATGCTGAACAGCCAAGCTCTGATAACCAAAAGCTCTGATTCATAACCATATTGGATTAATCATGGTGGTGCAAAAGGTTACTGCCCCAGCTGTCTGCCCCCACCTATCTTCAAGGTTACTCTGTTGGAAGTTATCTCTTCAGTCACTGCAGCTAAACCCAGCAAGGAATGGGAATTAAACACATCTGGTTGTTCCTGAGGATGGGAAAGTGTAAACATGATGGATCCCTCTCAAGTCCTGAAAAAAACTGTATTTCCAAAATCCTGTGCTCTATGTCCCAGTCCAACTCTTATCAAAGGATGCAGAAAGAGGCTGACCAGTTTCAAAGGGAAATGGAAGATCGTAGAAGAGCAGGCAAAACGAGTTCCACAGCTTAAAACCTTGTGATTTTAAAGATTGTTTTCTTAATTTTAAGCACAATGTTATTGTTCTATATGTTTACGCCCCACTGTTATCTTCAGAATAAAAAATTTCTAGCAAGTTAGAGATGTTTGCATTATAGAATCATATACTGAGAATAATATAGAATAATTATTTCAGTTCTCAAACAATTCAGCTAGCAAGAAAAGACTGCAAATAAAACCTGCAGCTACATTTCTGCACAAAACTGTTAGTCAATACTACTACAAAATATTTTGTTTCTGTGCTTTGAGGTGCGCATCCTTTGTACTATTAGAATAATGCAAATAAGCCCGTTTCCACTGTGACTCAAGAGCTTTATTCCTTTGCACAGCTATTCCCAGCACCTCACAGCTAATTGCGTACCTCCCCACTTTGCTTCTGTCTGAAAACATTAGGTGACCTCCCTTAAAGCTTGCATGCTGGTGTTAGTAGCAACTGCTCAGTGGCAAAGTATCATAGGTTATGTTGTCTCTAGCTCTGGAGTGACTAGAGACGGGGGAGCCCGCTTTGCTGCCTTTGCCACACAAACACACAGAGCAGAGAGATCTTCTGTTTTTCTCCCTTAAATGGCTGAAAATCAGTAACAACTAGACTGAAATCAATGGAGCTTTACTGCTGTGCGCTGTGTTAACACAAGATGCGAATCTGCCTTCGGGTCCGGTTTCCGCAGAGCTGAATGGTAAGCAGGAATGTTCAGATTGCTTTGACTTCACTCACCGTTTGCTGATATTAACTCTATATATTTTAAGCAGACACTTGCAGTTTCTCAGATGTCTTCTCTTTCTCATTTATTAGTTGAGTTATATTTTAACGGTGCTGAGAGATTTACTGTCAATGTATTAGATGTACTCATTTTGTTTAAGGCAAAAGCCTTGCGCTAGGATCCAAATGTTGGACACATCTGTTAGCAGGCCAAGGAATGACCCTGTATTATTATTATTTTTTAAACCTGACAGCTCACACATTTGAAAATTGCATAAAAATATGTAGCTTAGCAGCTCTGCCTTCTCTTTGTACTATTTGCTCACATCCGGATCCATTTTTTCCTCTGCCTGAAGCAGGGGAAAGACAACCCCATATCAATCGCTCCCTATGCCAGTTCACATTAGGGAAACCCCCAACTTTTCATTTCAAATCAGCAGCATCTTTCCTTTGATCCAGAAGACCACAGCTGGGAAGCTGACATGACTCTGCCTCGCGTTTCCCCTGCTCCGAGACTCGCACCCACGCTTTGCTCTGTGCCTCTAACAAATCTCACGGAGTCACCTCTGCTCAGTTTTAGCAGAACCTTTTCCTCCCTGTCACTGACAGAGCAGCTGAATTAATCACACTCAGCCCAACTAACGTTAACAATCCGTCAAAGTGGCCTATGAAATGCTTCATCTACTGTAACTAGAAAATTCACCTGAAGACCTCCTGATTTGCCCTGCATTTCTGCCTGTAGGACAAAACAGACAGAAAACACTTTTCCCCCTCATTCTCTTCTCAATATTTTCCACCTCCTCTTTTGCCATTGTTTCTTTTTGTTTATTTGCCTTATTCCCTTACAATAGTTCAGAATTCATTGAGCGTGAACATTTTTGCTTAAAGAAATGCTTACCCAGTGTTATCTCTTTCATGGTACATGGGCCTTTACTGTTGACGACATCAGGCTAAGGGTCATTGGAAGTTCCTTTTGCAAGAATGCCAGCAAGTCAATACAGTAACTTTGTGATGCTTCTGCCCTGCTGTATTTTGACAAACTCTTTCCTATTTTTTACTTCTAGCTATCAAAGAAGTAAAGTACTTGTATCTGGGTGCCATGGGTAAACTCCCCTATGAGTGGATCTGCCCTACACAATCAACTGGAAGGGAACTCCCTGTTATCTGTCTAAGACGATGCTGTAAATTGTGGGCTTCACCTTGTAAGAGTGGCTCTTGCAAGAAAACATCTAGATTGCTCCAGAAAGTGACTTTTTAATGTTGTCTTTCTAAAACTATTTTATTTAGACATTTTTTGTATATCATACAAATGCATTCAAATCACCCTTGCACTAAATATTTTGCCATCTATTCCTGCGTAAAAAAGGAGTAAAATCCAGTAAAAATCAGAAGGGCAGCTCTTCCAACCTTCTTTACAAAGGCATAAATGACTATACAGTGCCACTGCCAGAAGCTTTTGCCAATTATATTAATACTCAAACATATTTTGTCAGATTTTTCTGCTTTGAAACTGATGAGGGATAGAATTTGCTTAAACAATCCACATGTCTCCAGCCAGTCACCAAGGCTGCTGGTACTTACGGAGCAGTTCAACAGAACCCAGTGCTAGTTTGAGTTTAGTCTCTACAGTGGATTCCCTAGTACTATCTTGTCTTAACAAAAGTCCCCCAGGTTGCAGTCCCCAGAGCAGGTCCCAGGAGGAGTACCTACACTTGAGCCACTTCTCTGCTAGTGTACTTGGACTGAAGTTTAAAGTTGAGTTTAGGCTATGAAGTATACATATTCAGGCCCAAGTACCAAAATCACTTCTCATTCAGCTACCTATGCTGGAAGGCATCAAAAAAAATCTGCCTGTGAAGTTGAATCAAATTCCTGTACTCAATCCTATAAAAAGCCCATGAAAAGCTGAAAAAGGTCAGCCTTCACATTAGGACCGAAGTATGATCCAGAAGGCCAGAATGGGCAAGGAAGTATTAAGTTGAGTAGCCACTGAGTTTTAATTTACATTCTCTTTGGCTTGGTTGTTTTTGCTCCCACATTGACTTTTTTTCACTTTTTTGTAGTAATAGAGATACGTGAAATAGAGCTCCAGGTGCCAAGTTGACTTCTAGGCTCCTCAACTCAAGACTAATAGACTTGCAGGAAATGGAGACCCTGGGATCCATCCCCGAATCAGCAGATTCTCATGCACTTTCAGGTTTCTAAAGGTGCTCTAGTTCTTTCAAAACGTTTTCCTGAATTTACCTTCCTACAGACAACCTCTAGAAAACAATTGGTCTAGTTGTAGTTCCCAAAAGCTTTCTTTTTCAAACTTCTCATCTCTCAGAAATTCTAATGTATACCCTTTTCCATCCTAAATGCTTTTACACTCACTGATTTAAGCACACCAGGAGACCAGTGGGAGGCTTCCAAGATGTATATGCTGTTAATCTGGCTCGCGAAGTTGGGCAGAATCACAACACAGTATCATTCAGTTATGGCAGGAAGAATACAGAACAACTACTTCATTGTTATTTTTAACAGAGCCAAAGTGCACCATATTATTGGCTAGCAACATCAAGTGGCAAACTGTTAATGCATTTAAGGCCCTTATTCAACAACACCCATAAACATATTTCTGACATCTGTATTTAAATATCTGTTTGACTTCAATAGGTTTTAAGCATGTGCTCAGAATTAACCTCTATGCTTTTCCAGACATGGGGCTCTATGTAGGTAAAATAAGTATCTATTGTATCAGCATAACCAGGTTCAAAACCCAGGTGTTCCCAACACCAGGTACTATTCAATACATAAGACTAGAGGTAAGGAGGTAGGTAGCCATTGGCAGGCCCAAGACTTTGAGGTTGTTGTTGCGGGCTGGTTTGTGTTTTACTGACTTCCAGCTACTTACAACAAGAATCCCTTGTGCTGTTTCTGAACATCTCAATTTCATGGCAAAATCCAGCCTAAATAAAGTACTTGTGTCTGTTGCCACCTCTCAAACAGCAGTATCTGAACAACCTGGTGTTCATGAAGACTTGCCTGGCAGTCTGAGGTGTGACACTGGGCAGTGGGGGGACTGAAACACCAAGATGGGAAACACTTGTGAGGAGGACCTTGGGTCTGTAGAGAGAGCTATGAAGAACTGCTCTGTTACATGACAGAGAACTGTAAGATTCACTTTTATCTGTAGCTTTGTCTTCAGAGGTCTGTCCCGTTAAAAGAGAAAATTAAGCTTAAACTGGCACTAATATGTCTAGTCATTCGTCAGAAGGCTATGTATAATCTGAGCAATAAGAAACGTATTCAGCCTTTGCTTACTCCTGGAAAAAGGATGTGTAGTTCGAACCATGAGAAACTAGTCCCTCTTGTTTGTGTTTTTTTTCTGCTCTGCTATTAAAAGTAAGCAATTCATTACTACAACACAGAGAAGCAAATTAAAATATCCATTTCCTATTGGAAATTGTCTGCCTTAAAATGAAAACCAAACCATGCCTCTCCTCCCCAGTAAAATATTGCCACTGCAACTGGAACTAATTTGCTGGTAGCCTCAGAAAAGTAGCAAAAGGTTCAGTTACGAGGAGGGAAGACTGTCCCCAGCCAGGTCAAAGCTGTGGTAATACAGCAAGGCAATCGGGAGAGGCTTGCACAGCTCTTGGCTGCACATGGTGGGTAACAGTAGGCCTTTAGCTCTCCAGGCTGTCAATCTGGCACTATTCACACACACTAAATTCACTTCGGTATTTAAAGAAGTGGCATTATTGATTCTTTTCAGCTTTTTTTTTTTTTCCATTCGAAGGCCACTACAGGCCACTGAAAAAGAAAACGAGACACGCACAGACACAGACACAGACAGCAAAACTCAGGGAGCGCTTTAGCAGTAAGTAACAAGTACTAAAAATACTGACCTTGCTGCAATTTTTTAAATCAGGGGATAGTAATATATGGCCCAAATAACACTATATTTTCTTTATTACCCTGAACTGTACTTAATTGACATAACTCTGTGGGAGGATTAGCTTTTATACAAATACCCACATTTTATTGTATTCCCATTCCCTAAGGAGTGCACTGCTCATATATTTCTCTTAATGTGGCTTTGCAAATAGGTCATTGCACAGTCATATGCTCAGCAGCAGTACTTAGATGTTTCGAGTTCATGGATTATTTTTTTAAATGCTGAAATCACTGGAGTGACGGATGGTTGCTTAGATATTTAATTCTTAACCATTGACTGCTAACATCTTCTAACTTAATTATAATTATCAGCCATATTTTTTTACTTTAAATATGTCTTCAATTGTGATGTGGAGATAGAAGAACATATGATGAATTGAGACAGAATGACGTGATCCTTAATTTAGAGGGTGGGCTTCTTTCTGAAGTGAGTGGAGGAAGAACTTAATGGAAGCTCCAAGGCCTTTTGTTTCCTTTGGATGAGCTCTCCCCTCAGGGATTTACAGACTACCTAAGCGTTAGCGCATTTAGCAGGTTCAAGGCCAAATTTCATCCTGAAAGGAAAGCAAGAGTTGTCCCTGCTCTGCTGCATGAATTTGCAGTGAGATTTCCAACGATGTGAACAAAATATTAAGGAATATTCTGTGAATATAAAATCTCTAAGCAGGTAGGAATCACAACAATCTTAAAAGCACCATATTGCCTTAATGCTGTAGCAGAGTGTACACGAGAGCCCGCAAGCCAGGTTGGAAAGGTCCTTAGGAAAGCTAGGTGCAAGGTTTGCCAGAATAACTTCCAAAAGTATTGACTCAGTGATGCATATATCCAGGGTCAATTTAGCGATGATATTCACATGTTAAATATGAAATGCAGGCTATATTTCAAGTGACACAGACTAACTCCTGCCCTAGATCACCAAATCATGACCGATGCAGTGCATGGCTAGAGGAAGCATTGCTTCTTCATGAGACAAACAACAAGAGGATAATGTGCTTCTCTCCACTCATACTGCCTTGCGCTCCACAGCTTCAAGGGAACACTGTGTGCTAGCCAAGGGGGTGACTACATCTCTTACTCCACTCCAAGCATAAAAAGTGCCATCTGTAACATTTGCTTGAGGAAAGTGATAGCTGCTGCCACCACAAAATGTACATGAAATGTAGCCCACAAATGTAAAACCTTAGTTAGCCACTAGACACGGGCAAGTCTGCTAAAAAGGCAGTTCAGAAATTCATGCAGTGACCGGTATCCTGCTCTGCCTACTAAACATAAGGATAAAATTATTCCCGTATAAGGGGAAGATACAGTACTTCTCAACAGCAGACGAATAACCTGCAGTGGTCTGCATATTGAGAGATAGATTACACACATGGAAAGAGGGGGCTGTCTCCTGACAACAAAACATCATTGATTTAACTGGCAGTACCAGGGAATCACATCGATTTGGGATGTTGAATCACATTGCTACACAGAGCTCAGAATTGCAGGCTTACAAATGTTATCACTCTATTAGTGATTTTCTTGAAAGTACTGAAGTCTTCTTCACATCCTCAAGTCAGAGAATCATAGGATTTTCAGGTTGGTTTTGAAAGACCAAAACCTACTTTTCTAGTCCTCACAGCAACAAAGGTAACTGAAAACATCAGATCTGAAAACATCAATCAAGTTTAAATGTAAGATTCAGAATCCACAGGGCAAAAAAAACGATGACTGTGACATCTGTTAATTTTTATAGCCTACTTTCTGAAGAGAAAATGCATGTGATCAGAAGGTGTTTATGCTGGGAAAAGAGAAGGACATACTTGACAAAAACAATGATGTTCAAATAAGCCTTGTGAAAACAGGTGGCTGCGTAGAAGTGACTGTATACATTCTTTCTATCAGTGGCCTAAGGGAAAAGTACAAGCATGGGGACACACAGTATTAGGCACAAGAGCATCCACCAAAGAAACTGCAGCTACAGGAAAATCTGTTGAAACTGGCAGTCAATTATGAAAAACAAATCATAAGGAACTAAGTGTTTCTTTTGTGCCAGAACTTATGAAACTAATTGCTTTAAAAAAAGACTCATGATTTCTAAGCCAATCTCATAATTTTTGAAAGTTTACGACTGGCAATGAGACTTAAAGCAATTTGCAAATACCAAGCTGAACAGTATTGCTCCAATGCAAGTAACAGTTGTGGAACCAGAGCGCTAAACCTTTAGATTACCACTGAACAATGATTCCTGCTACAGTAACCTATAGCATCTCTGCACATGCAAGTACAATACAACAGACTAGGGTGAGAAACAAAACAAGGGAATCAAAGCAACAAGAGAAGCCCAGGAAGGCACTACTATGGATAATCAGAAAGATTTTGCTGCTAGAGAGACTTAACCACATCTAATTGATACGGAATCCATGGGGCTTAAATGCAGATAGGGCATGTAAATAAAGACATGTCTGTTTTCCATCAGTCAAACTCATCCAACAGAATTCACGCATACAAGAGTCTCATTTGTCTGCAAGGAATGTGCACACATAAAATCTAGCCTATCTGCAGATTACGTTCTTAACAGACGCATGGTCAGGATCTCAGTTCTGGTTTTCATAATCCAGTGTGCGCATATTTATTTATTGGTCTCTGGATATACCACAGATTGGATCCTTTTCTCCGTTCTAGAAGCTTCATGTGGCTCTATTGGTGAAAGGCTGCCTTACATGTAGTTTATGTTGCCTCCTGCAGGTCTTTCTGAGGCTGAGGAACCACCAGTTGGTGCTGGGGACATCCAAATGCCTCTTTGCGTTCTTACAGCCTGGCTGAGGATCCCCGATAGTCATGGCTACCCTCTAGCACGCTTTGCCTGCCACGCTGTCCCCGGCAAGCTGCAGGCAATTAAAATGTGTTAGAAAAGATGGGACATTCTGCTAACACATACTGTTGGGTTATCTTGAAGCCTAGCAGGAGGTTAACATGGATGGCTTCCATGCAACACCCTTGTTTTTGTCAACGGAAATCTCTTAATCATAAAAGAGTTACACACCAGTTTACACCACCTGCAGAACCAGTCTGCAGCCAGACTGGTTGCTCCTTGGACATCACTAAGGACATGACTGAATCCATTGTATTCCTGAATTTTAAATGGTTTTCTTTTCACAAAAATTTTGCATTTCAGAAAGTGATTGGAGAGTTCAATCCTCAATCCATTTCTTTTACCAAAAGGAATCAACAAAAATGCCAAAAAAGGCAAAAAAAAACCCCAATTAAATTAAGACAATACTAAGCATCTGTGTGGGTTTCTTGTCTCCCTTCAGTGAATCTGGAGAAGAGTCATTCCCTGTTAGATATACTAGAAATCTTTTGTTGATATCATAGTGCTGACAAGTGTAATAGTGACAGCAACATCATATGAAATTATAACAGGAATCTTCCTTTCAGCAGTAGGTCTTGATAAATTGGACATACTGATTCCTGCTATTTGTTGCAAGGTAGTGTGGCATCTCTCTTTTTTTCTTTAACAGGCGCTAATTATTGAGCATCAAATAGCGTAAAATATAACAGCTGTGCATACTGTCAGTGCTATATGGGCTGCTGAAGGTGTCTGTGCGTGCATATGCCAATGTGTGAGCAACTGCCAGTGGGTGGTTTTGCTGTTTGCTTTATAAATGCATTTGAATAAACTGGATTATTTTGCAGGACAGTAGAAATTCCACTGGGTTACAGATGAGTTAACAAGGAGAAGCCAGTTTCTAGAACGTCTGTGATGACTTTGCCACAGTGCTGGGTGAAGAAGCATATTTCAGACTGCTGGGCATGGCTGGTAAAGCAGCTAAGGTACGTGGACGTTCCTGTAGACTAATGACGTTTTGTCCTTTTCTATATGCCAGTCTCACAAATCCCAACTAAATTATTAAAGTGTTTTCAGGAATCATGAATAGGAAGTTCCATCATTTGAAAAACAGAAGAAAAGAAGAGGGAAAAAAATATCAAGAGAAACCAAAATCCTGATGTACTATTTTAAGCTTTTATAGGCAAGCTGTGTCAAATAGTGGGAACAGTTCACATAGCAGGTGAAAGTTTGCTGTCGAAAGCTTTCAGTCCAAAGAAACTTTTTCCTTTGTGAGATGATTTAAACTGTAAACCATAAATACCCTGGTACCTCCCTGACCAAGATAACAACCTCAAAAAAAAAAAAAAAAGAACCCCCTAAAAATATTACTGTGACCTGTTTTATGGTAAGGTCAGGCTCTTAATCAGTTTCGGGGTATAGCTCTTGAAACGAGAATGAAAGACTTTTTCCCTGAATAGTTTGCTCTCCTCAGGTTATAGTGAAACAAAATATGTAAAGTTTTTTGCTTCTGAGTGTTAGAGCTGCTCTTTTAACTTTCCTTTTAAGTTGGCAAAATGCAGTGAATAGAATCATTCTTTTCAACTCAAAACTTCTTCATGAAGGGTTGAGTCTTTTTTTTTTATGGTTGCACTGGTACTAACACACCAGCTTCAGATGACCTTTACAAGTATCACATGGAGGCTTTATCCTGATTAAAATGGTTTTCTACACAGAAGGGGAAGGCCTGTGACACCACTCCGAACAAAACCTCTGCAGGACAAGGTGTAAAAGGATAAAATATATTGCTTCCTCTAAGAGGAATGGAAAAAAGGACCGAGAGATTCTGAATAAGAGAGAGACATGAAAACCTGTGTTTCATTTTGATTAATTCTGCACAGTTCTTCTTTAAGCAAATGACTAATGTGGCCTTTGACCCACCAGGAGAATTCTTTTAGCTCCATCCTTCAGGAAACCCAAAGAAACAGTGCTAGGGTTACACCTAATGCTGACCTACCTCATCCATCTGCTTTCAGTGAGCAAATGTCAAGTTCATATTCTTTTCCCATCGATGAAGGGGTGGGGAAGGGAAGAGAGAGGATAAAATTGCTGTAACTTAATACTGGCATCAAGATTTATTTACTGTTGATCACAGCTGGTGAACTTTTTGTATCGTGCATATGCACAAGGTTGTTTGGGTCAAGGTGCATATGCCAACAAGAGAAAAGCAGGGGAAAAGTGCAGGAGAAAGGCAGGCCTGAGGATGTAGCAAACCAGGAAGGAATGAGAGGCTCAAGGGTAAATTTATAGTTATGTGATCTGAGCCCAGAGGGAGGCCTAAGCAAGAATGCTCCCTGACCGTAAAAACGCACTAGCTGGTAATGGCTGTTAATGGTGCAGGGTGATTTTACTGAGTTAGACATTGTGGGGGTGGCAGTGCTGGGGGGGGTGGAGGGCAGACATTTGGGAAGTGAGATGATAGCGGGGTAAATGCAACGAGAGAATGGAGGTGGTGAAGTCTGCTTCCAACAATTGTGTGTGCCCTGCTTCTATAGCTGCCTTCCAACATGCATAGATGGAAAAATTAAGAAAGGACAAAAATAAAAGATAAAGGAGAAAGGAAAAGAAAGATGCAGGAAATATGATGAGGAACCCAAGTGGCATTTTGTTCTGCTAACGTGCATGACATTTCAAGAACTGTACTTTGCATTTTTCCTTTTAATTGTTCTGCCCTTTTGCTCTCCGTTCACAGTGTGTGCCATAGCATTCTGCCTGTCTGAGGACAGCAACGAGCAGGCAATGGATGTGCTTATAAGCACTTTGGGTTCACAAGTCTCCCATTTTTCAATTAGCAGATGAATAAAGGATGTAGGGCAGGGCTTTATCTTTGATTGCATGTTTTCAACTAAAATCTTTTATTTCTCTCTCTTTTTCCCCCCTTTCTAATAAAACTCCCCTCCTCTGAACCTGTGCTCAGACCATTATAGAGTCCTTCCAGCTCCAGTGCCCACTCTAATACCTGCTGGACTTGATGGAACAATTGCATTACAGGCTTCTACGGCTCTGATTATCATCAGCAACTGGGGATGCTGGCTCAAGGATGCAAGGTCACTTGAATACCAATCCCCATTACCCTGCGGCAACTGCTTCTCAAGGAGAACCAGTTACTCACCATAATGAGATCACAAAACACACAAGCTTCCTTTGATTGTGATTTCCAGCCCAATCAGCAACGAAAGGAAACTGCTGTCCTTGAGCAGTCTGGAACCTGCGCCTTTCTCTTTTGAGTTGAAGTAATGGTCTAACTCAGGATCCACTGACTTAAGAGACCACTAGATCAGGCCCAAGCTAAATTAGTTAAAATGCAGGTAAAAGTGGCTTCTAAGTAGATAGGATTATTTTAACAAATCTAATATGTGTTTTCTTTTTCTCTTGTTGAATAAAGGTTCACTCAAATGGTTAAATATCATTCCTTTGCAATGAATATCTGATGATGCGTTTTACCTGAGCCTTAGCTGAACCTGCATTTGATCAGTAGGGGAAAAACACATGCTACAGCTGAACAGGCAATTTTGCCTGGACCATACTGAAGCATAGATTCTCTGTGAATGAACAAATAGAGTAGAAGGCTGTTGAAATAGCTATTCTTTTTGCACAGAACCACTCCATTCTATAACTACTAATACAATTAGTAGCTCACTGTTACTGGAATTGTAGCTGTTGCATTCATTGTATTTCAGGGCCCAAATACCACCCACAGATTTTGGCACAGATGTGCAAGTCAATTAATGACAAATATCTTCCAAGTTTGAAAGTTCTGAGACTTGCCAGCTTTCCAGGTACAAGACTATATACCACTTTTTTTCTCCTGTTCTATGTTATTATTTGTCGTACACAAACATTCCTGAAAAATGCTAGATGCATAGACATAGTTTGTATTTGTATATAAATAAGATGTACAAAGTCAATGACAACTTTTAGGGTTTGTATAAGAAAGAGTGTCTGTAAAACACTAATGAAAGATTGAATGAACAGTATCGTATTTACTGTAGAATTTTTAAGGGAAGAGTGTATGACCTTGTTTTAAATATAATTCACTGGTTAAAAATGTAGACAATTAAAAAATTTCTAAGCCACACCAATCTATACTATGGTGAGTACACTTTACTTCTTTGGGCGCTGCTGGGACTGTCCTGAATTCCTGATCTTTGGGCTTTTTTGACAGATGGAGAATTTTTAAATCAACATCAAACCTGTAATTAACAAAGTCAATTTCAAACTAGATCTTTTCAGTGGGGGGTAAGGGATAGCTTAGTATCAAACTAAGATTGTTAGGTTTACCTTCATTCTGTGGAACTACCTAGTTCAAGTTATTTGCAAGGGACAATCATACTGAGATTCATTAAAGCAGGAGAGAATATTTTGTCTGAAACCTGATGCGTGGGTTACTTTATAAGTTCATTTGAGAGCTCTGAGGTTTCTGCTACAGGTTGGAAAATAATATCCCCTTTAAAGATAAAGAACGTGTTAAGTCTCCAACAGAGTCACCTAGGATAAATGTTGCTGGTATTTTATCCATACAATTGCACTCTCTCCTTTTTTTTCCTTTCCCCCCCCACCCCTTTTTTCCTAAGAAGCACGCTGGTCAAACCTACCAAGTGCCTCTTGTTAAAAGTTATCACTTTAGAAACAAATTTGCAAGCTGTAGCATTGCAGCCCTTGGAGCAGATCATGAGTTCCTAACCTCCACAGGTCTGGCCTTTGAGCAGAACTTGAGAGAAGGAGGGGGGGAAATGAGAGAGAGAAAGAGAGAGAGAGCAAAAGGATGAAGAAGAAAAGCAAAATAAATCAAAAGCAGCTTTCTTGGTAACACCAACATCTCAAAGGCCAAGTGTAAAAGGACCAGGGCTCTAATGATATCAATTAGGCTCAATCCTCTATGTCATTTTAGATATATTGTACCCGCTGAGTATACTTAAGTCCATATGTATAAGGTCATTTACTGGGTCCAGAACATAACAAATTATCAGCAAAGGGTGGTTTTTTTTCCTTTTCTCCCTAACACTTTCCACTTTCTGAAATAAATTACAACTCATAATGGTTTCATGTTGAGAAGCTAATTTTACTTAATTTTTTCCTGCTATACCAGGGAAATGATTATTATATCACCGTGTATGTTCATTGCACAACGAACAAAAAAAAATACTTGTTAGATTTTCTTGGATAACTTGCCTCAGCTAAGACAGGTGACTTCCTTTTGAGATGTCATGGTATAATTGGTATCAAAGATGCCAAAGAGATAGTCTTTACAAGACATTATCTGCCTTGGCTAATCTTTTTCAGTGTCCCTCGTTACATTGTGGGTTTCTTCACAGCAGCCTAATTGCATATTCATTCTGAAGGGAAATAGTAAACTGCTAAGAAAAGCAGAACAGGAGTCTTCAGTACTGTCTGTTTGAATCTTTTGGCAGGCCTTCAGAAATATGTCATCTAGTTCTATCAGCAGCATCTCAGGATGTGGTGACCACCTAAAGGCACACTTGAAGGCTGACAATAAACTTGTGCTACTCCCTACACTTCCTATAACAACAGGCTTCATGCTGGATTTGCCGTCATTTTTCAGTCCCTTGGAGAGGAACTATGCCAATTTGGGCAAACACGGCAGAATCTTGTTACATAAATTGAGTCAGTTCAGACTGTAGCTCAACTGTGCTTTTCATGATTAGGCAGAAATGTTGTCTTTACTGAAGATATACAATTATTGCTTATCACGTCGAATGACAATGCCATTTCCACTGGAACACTTAGAGAGAGGTTGTTTGATCATATGCAAGATGAGATATCTGAAGCTATGCCAGACACATACATCTCTTGCAGAGCAGTGTTTGCTGTTGCTACTGGATAATACACAGCATTATTTTCATAGGGGTAACATACGTCTCCTGTTCTTACCGGGCATCCCGTGGGCACCCCCCATGCCAATTAGCGCCAATGAGATCAATGAAATATTGATCAGCTGGGATAGGAAAATCAATAGTGTGGTGGTCAGGGCACTCACCTCAGCTGTGGGAAACCCAGGCTCAAGACCCTGCTCTAATGAATGCTCAATTATTTATGCAAAGTAGAAAGCTCCAACAGAACAGATTGAGGAAGCCTACCACAGAATAACTACCCACTTGAGGTCAGAACAGTCATTAGAGATGGAGAAGGCTGTTAAACTTGAGCCTCTGGGTGAACCAGAAAGTCTCCCCTGGAACACAGAGTTTTGGTTTGGTTTTTTTGAAAAGTGGCAAGTTTCCAACGCAAGTTTCAGTTGATGTAAATGGGCATTTCAACTAGCTCTCCACGCAAGCCTGTCCTACTAATTCCCACTGCACAGCATGCCATTACGCTTTTTGAGGAGAAGCATGAGACAACCCACACTGTGGATGCAGCTTGCAAAGGGTGCAAATTCCTGTCCATTCTGCCATGGCTCCACCAGAGCTCCTGTGTTCCGCTTAAACAGCCAGCAAGAGTTAGGGCAGGGCCCTGGTTGTACTGATATGCAGCCAGTAACAACCAGACAGTTGGCCAGGGGACTCTTGATTACAAGCCTTACCATAAAACTCAACTGCTATGAACTTTTTTATCGCCATTTCTTGTCATTAAATCTTACTTTCAACTCCCAGTTTGGCTTTTTCCATCAGCTTGATAAATGTTATGTAACCAAGAATTTACTTTTATTCGCACTCTCCTTCCTTTGGTTCTCTTCCTCATCGAGGGCCTGCACATCTGTTTCATATTTATTAAAGGGGAAAAGAAATACTCTGTTTACCCTTCTTTATATTTGTTACAGTTTATATGTTAGAAGTAAAAGGAACGTGCAGGAGAAAGAAAGAAAACAGCATTCAGTTTAGTTCTTCAAAACATGAAGTTTCAAAAATTCCTCCTTTTTTCATCCAGAGGATTTCCTTTTATATCCCTGTTTAGTAGTGATGGCACTCTTTTGCACTTCGTGTCTACTTAACCTGTAAACTGCTCAGGCTGGGGACCGGTCCGTCCTCTGCACCTACTCCTGGGACAGCATGGGGAGTACCAGTCTCAGGGGCCTTTAAGTGCTTCTGCAGTACTGAAGCAGAAGAGAGAATGGATGTATTATGTTAGTTCCCCAAAATCCTGGCCACAACAGAGCCCTTATTACGCTATGATCAAACCTAAAATTACAGGACAGGGCCTATTTTCAAGGACTTACAGTATAATTTCTATCAGGCTGCAGTAAAAATGTATAAACGCATTTAGAAGAGATGAGGGAAAGGGGGAGTGGAGGAGCAAGACTATATAACTTGCTAAGATTTCAACCCGGCTAATAGGTGCAGAGATGATGGTTGCTCTTCTAAGAGATATAGACAGACAAATTAGACAGGGGTTCACAAGTCACCACTGATCATTTACCTGGCCATTATCACTTGTCAATGCCTGCAGTCAGCACGCTGGAAGTGCAGCACAGGAAGCAGGACAAGGTAGTGGCTTCCCAGACCAAAATAACCCTGCACATTCATGGAGACAGATGCAGCCATGGTAATTACGGGCTTTCAAGGTGGTGCCAGTTCTTCCTTGTTATATGATGAGCTGAACGTCCAGCAACAGTTATAGACTGTGGATCTGCTTCTACCTGCCTGCTAAATCTACCTCTCATCTGTATTCCTCCAGCACAAAGGGATACTTGCATGTCATGTGTAGATCAGTCCAGATTTATAGCCTGGCATAGTTTCATTCCTCCTATTGTAGGGAATTAAATAAGGTCCCTAACTGGGAAGTTTCATCACCTTAAACTCCCTAAACGTGATGGCTATTCAGCTTATGTAAAATCCAAACTACACTCCGCAAAACCATCTGCCTCAATTAATCTGGGGAGCGCGAGGCTGCCCGGTGGCTCATTGGTTAGGTGCTTTGGGGAAGTGTCTAGGCTTTGATGAAAAAAGGGGTGAAGTTTAGGCAAGGTGAGAAGGCTCTTATTCCTTGTAAGCAGAGGTATCAGTGAAGAGCAGGAACTGGACCTTAGCTGTCAACTCTAAAATATAAAACTTTACCAACTTGAGTCAACAAACTAAATGCATTAACTGTGAAAAACAGCAATGAAGGCATACTTAGCTACATTTTTTCGAAGACACCGCTTCAATACATCTGTGCTCCATCTTCTTGGAAAGAGTATCCTTCCTTCACTTAGGTACATGGAAGAAAATGAAACATGAAGTGTCTATCATCCAAAGATCAGTTTCTGTTCCTTTTTTCCTACACCATATCTCCAGCCTTTAAGAATATTTGCTCCTCTACTGCTATTTCCACTAATCGAATATGAATACTAAAAAGTAATATGAAAGCCAAGCAGTAAAGGGTCTCTACATGCCTTTTAATTTTTTTTTATTATTTTTTAAAAAGCTTTAAACTGAAAAAACAATCTTACAAATTAATTCTCAGGTGTGAGCATAAAATAAGACGTCCTTTAGGAGTTGGGAATTAGCCCAAGAGCATCAGGGATACAGTGGCAAAGGGCATGCTTTAAGAATACCAAAAAAGATTTTGTAACAAATTAAGCTGGGGATGAAGCTGTGCCTGATGTTACAGGCCATTATTATGCACAGTTATGAAACACTGGTATGCATTAATAATAAAGATCAGTGTCGCCTTCTAGGGAAAAATTGAGCATTCTTTTAATTAACTTAAATTTTTCATCAAATTGATTGAAAAGCTCTCATCCTTTTTTACTTTCATGTAGCCCTACATTTTATGCCGTAGGCTGAGAGCAGTTTTATCTCAAATACTTGGTGTTTTTGAAAGAGTCCATGTGTTACAAGTTAAAAAAAAAAAAAAAAAAAGAAAGAAAAATCACAGCAACAACCTAGAAGCAAGCTGGGGCATGAAATGGGAAAAAATAGGTAGCAGCTTTCAAGTAAATCACTTTTAAAAATTTTATGTTTATCTTCGAGGGGAAAAAAGAAAATGTTTTTTCCCTTACAGTGTGCCAGGGCTTTGGAGCTGTGCTCAGGCACAGGGGCTGACCGGTGTCACAGAGGTGAGACCTGAGCACATGGCATCCAGTTGGCACTGGGGAGAGCTGCTGACCTCTCGATGACTAACGGCTTCTGTTCACTTCAGTTCCTTATTTCAGTATAAATGCCGAAAGCCTCTCGCTCTGCTCGTGTAGGATGAGGGTACGAAGCCTTCCCCAGAGTATCTGGATGGGATATTTCTGGATCGCTTTTAGGGTATTGTTTGGAACATTTGTACAGCACGCCTTTAAAGTCACAGAAGTTTCTCTGGTGCAATCTCTCTCCACTGCAGCGTTGCAATGGGAGAGTGTAATGCAAAAAAATTTGGCTTTCTCTAGCTGGAGCCCCCTCACAGAAATTTTCAGTCTTTTTTTGTGCATGGAAATTCCACCCCCAGGGCAGATATCATCTAGGAAAAATGTACTTCACATACACCTGTTCTGCTCATAGATACTTCTGTGCAGCAAGATCTGGAGGTGACAATGAGCCACTATGCCCAATTGATTTTGGGCAAGCAAATCCTCCAAACTGGGGGTATCCATAACTATTCAGGAAGGCTCAAGCCTCCATTGCGCCATCCCAGCTGTGCTGAGGACCCTCGGGACACTTCTACAGTGACGGGCACAGACACCCACAGACTCTCTCTGTCTGCGCTCTGGGCTGGACGGGCAGCTGAGGTTCAGAGGGTTTGGCTCAGAAACCACATAGCTGCAATAGGGTAACACCATGGCAAAGTCCAGCTGTGAGGCAGCGAGAGCACAAGCCTGTAGATCTGTCTTTGGTGGAGTGGGAGACTTAGGCATATACTTTTGCACCTTTTCTTCTTTTTTTGCACTTTAGGATGCATGCCTAAAGGGAGGTGAACAGCTCACAGATTGGTGTTTGCATTGCACAGTTCAGTATCTAAAGCAAATCAATAGAAGATTTTCATTAAGATTAGCATTAAACCCTTCTGATACTGAAAGAAGAACTGAGGGGAAAGCAGGAGGGAGGGAAGGAGAATGGAGAGACAAATGGATAGAATAAAATATTTTCCTTATTCACCACAGAAATATATTAAGCTTCACAGCTTATATTTCCTGTGTATCTACGCAATCACAGTCCTTTCCTCCCCATTGCCTATTAACATTCTACAGTAACCGAAAAGAAACACTTGATATTTTAAAACATGGCCTACAGTCATAAAACCTTACCACGTGAGATCTGACAGGATCAGTGCAGCATAGGAGCTATCAGCCTGCGTACTTGTATGGGAAATTACTTTTTTACTGTAAACCTCCATGGAACAGCTGTGTGCGTCAGGCTGATTCTGCAGCTGACATTTCTATCTGAGCTGGAATGAACCAATATCCCACACTGGTGGGAAAGGCCACAGGAGATGCTGGATCCAATTCTCCTCCCACTTTTACGGGTGTAAAGCAGGTGCTTAACAAGATTTCATAGCTATAATGCCGGACTAAGGCTCAAGCCAATTCTTCTGGAGGAGATGAAAAAATCAAGATCCTGCAAACAATTCTGACTACAGTATTTCATTGAACTTTTCATAAAGGCAGAGATAGGAGAGGAATTCCAACCTCATTTGTAATCAACAGCAATGTTCTCATTGACTCCAACAGGGCCAGGAATTGCACCTATTAAATATATTATTCTCACAAAATTCTAATTGAAGCAATTACATCCTACCATCCTAAATCCCACCTGGATTTTCAGCTGGATATTGTATTCTTCAATTTCTGGCCCTGTACCTTTGTCTAGGGTTTCTGTGCACCATTAAACAACTGCTGCATTTCATATCTGAAGCAGGTGCAATTACATACCAGTTTTTTACGTGTGAAAAGTACTTTAGGATATTCTAGGGTGAAAGGTACAATATGACTGAGATATTGAGACTTTCTCACAGTTAAATTCACTTTACGACTCTGCACATTTCTAAAGCAGTATAGCTTAGTACTCAGCATATACTCTTTAGCGTAAAAGAAACTCTAGTAAATAATTTTGATTAAAACAGTCTTAAAAAAGACTTTCATTATATGACTGCTTTAAGCAAAATAATTTTCAAGCTACTTTTAAAAAGAATTTTGTTGCCATGTTTGGAGTTGCTAATAAATAGCTCCTAATCCATATTTTTATCCAGGCCCATCCCCTCCTTACCTTGCCATTCTTTTAATGTGTACAACACCTTATACAGCAGTATCCAAGATTAAAGTTCCTCTCATTGACATAGAATGAAGGCAAATTATACCGTTTGCAAGAGAAGAGATAATAAAGGGGGAGTCTATAGAAATACTTTGATGAATTATATAGTGGCAATTTTCTGACATTAGTAATGTAGGGCAGAAGACACTGTTTCTGATATATAGATGTAAATTCATCATCCAGACTGCATTAAAGAAAACTACATAAGATCCCTTGATTTTTGGATTGCTTACAAGAGCAATCAGTAAAATGTTATAGTCTTCTCCAAGGAGGCTCCCTTAGTGCAAAAGGTGAAGAATTACACAGATGAAATAGCTACCCTTTTGTGCTAACCATCATAAAAACAGAGCCAAAAGACTTACAGGAGCCTGCACCTACATATAAAGGAAAGGGCTTTGTACTGTAAGGTGAATGACTAACTGCAGCGGGAAAAATCAGATAGCAGTTCCTTATTTTATATATACGTGTATATATATGTATACACACATATATATAGAAAGAGACAGATAGATAGGTATTTTATATATGTATAGACATATGGATTTTTTCACTTGTTTGCAAAATAAGAGAGTATCCAATTCTCTGTTTTTAAAATAACATATGAAAGACCAGCTTGTGGAGAAGGGCAGGAGGACATGATCCAGATTGTACACAGTAAGTCCTATGAAATGGATCACAGCAGTAGGTCAGACAAGTTTTGTTTACTGGTTCCCTTCTACTGAAGTATTCAAAGTGCTTCACTAGTTCAGAAAATAAATTATAAAAGGATAAAGTACTCAAGTGAAAAAATTAACCATTTTCAACGTAAAATTTAGGAAGACAAAGTACATTGCAGGTTCCCTACTTTGGCCTAAGAACCTGGTGGCCTTTTCATTTTTGTTATTTAAAATCACAGAAAGGAAAATTTGGAAAGCAGTACTTTGGGGTAACTTTCTTAGATGTGGAGTGCTCAAATTTTTATTATTCATTCCCTCCTATCAGATTGAGGCAAGGATGGAAAGCGTATAGAAAGAGGAAATAATTAGGAATGAAAGGTATGTTCTAAAAGTTAATAAATGAGTTTTATCAATAGCATGAAATGAGGGGTCACAAAAACATTGAGGGTTCAGAGCAGCTTGAAACTCCCATCAGACACCAGAGCTTCACCAAAGCTGCTGGCAAAGCCAATATTAATCCCTGGCTGTCTCTACGAAGTCTGTACCCCTTTAAGCACTTCAGTGGCTATAGGGTGACAAGCAGAATGGGATGTTTTTGGTTTATTTTTCCCTCTGACCTTGTCTCTAACATGTACATGTCCCTCATGAGCATATCCATGATTTGGTCTCACCAGCATACCTCCACTCAACTTTTGAGACAACGACAGGAAAGAATTGCTTATAGATTTCAATTCAGTCTGACCTTCAGGGCCCCTCAATGTCCCCATTCTCAGCACACCATGTCCTGGGTGTAATGTAAACACGGACCTTAGGGTCACATCCCGAGCTGCATGTCCAACTGGGTGCACAAGCACTTTCTACAGTGCAGAGAATAGTCCCAAAGTACACAGGATTTTATTCTTATTTATTTTTTTATTTCATTTCTTTTTCCCCCCTCCTACATCGGTTTTGGCTGTTACAGAAAATAATGGGTTCGTGGGTGGATTCAAGATGTCAGACAGAGAGAACAAGCACCGCTGTTCACTTTGTAGTAAGGCAGGGAACAGTATTAAAGAAGCAGAAATCAAGGAGTAGGGCCGCAGCAGCAGCAGTAGCTCATCCAAAGCAATAACAACGCACGAAGGCAAGCCACGGCAACTGAAGGAAGGCTGGAATCTAGCATACCCATGGTCTTGTTCTTATTATTACAACACAGCGTGACTAAAAATATCAAACCAAACAAAAGAAATTCCTGCAGGCAAGGGGTAAGAGAGGAGGCCGACCACTGCTGGAAATGGAACTTATTGTTCACCTAAGTAGTGCAGCGGGGAACAGAAATCACAGAAGCAAAGGCCAAGATCAACAGCAGGAGCAGCGCTGAAAGTAACAACAATGTTCCTGAACACGGAGCCACAGACTCCAGAAGAGACGAGTTAGAAAGGGGCTTCCCACCCTCTCGATCCCTCCAACGAATCACCCAGACTCAATGCAGGCTAGATGGCTCGCTCTGCTTTATGGAGGTGGGATGCTGTGCCAGGGATGGACCTGGGAATGGCTCAGGGGTTATGGGTCCTTCAGGTATCAGCTCTCAGGTGACCCAAACAGCAGATTGCTCTCAAAGGAGGAATCAAAGCCCCCAAGCGATCCTGCTTAGCAAGGTACCCTGGCTCTGGGGAAGGCCAGCACTGCCAGGCTCCCAGCTGAATCAGCCTTCAGGGCAGGTTGAAAAGCAGCTGGATACTCTTGCATCCGGAAGACCCACGGGGCCAGGCTGACAGCAAAGAAGTCAGGGGCCCTGGGGGAGTTTGTGCCTAGGAGCTGGGAAGCCCAAGGCTTTCAGTCCTCTGGAAACACCGCTGGCTTTGACAGCCTGGCACAAGGGCTAGTGGGGCACCAGGATTTTAACTCCTTGCTGGGTGGCTGGTTCCAGCGGAGACCTGCTTGGTTTTTGCGGTCAGACCATCTCCATGACACACTACCTTTTTACCCAGTCGGGCATTTTCTGACAGAAATCTTTCGATGGGGTGCTACCTGGCCAGCCCTAGCTCAGAGCAGCTGTGCACACAGAGACAAGGCTGGACTCTGGATGTGTAAAGAAATACACGGGAATTATCTGTACAGCTAACTTGTAATAAAGCTATTATTAATGGCCATATTGTTGCTCTGCACATCTGTGATACTTTCTAGAAAAATCCTCAAACCTTTTCACAAGTTAATGAAACAAACAAACTTAGCTGCTGTACTGCAAGGCAAGAATTTTTACTACCTCTTTTTCTCTCCTAACTCCTCCAGCCTTCATCAGTTTTCTTTGGCCAGTCCATTCACTAGCATCACACCGCTGTATCTTACAGGAGAGCTGTTTCTTCCCATTTCATGCTCCCCTCCATAACTCTGCACAGAGACCTGAAGGAAATCTGGCTTGCAGCTGGCTCATGTGATGTGAATTGAGTGGCCAGCCTAAGACCTAGAAGAGGAAACTGTGACCTGTTGCGCTCAGAGTGAGAGTTTTATAAGGTAGAGAGCTTTGGAGGATTGCAGAGACTGGAGGAGAGGCAGCTGTTTGAGGCAGCTGAGAATTGGGAATAGGTGTAAGGGGACATGATGGCCTGTTGAGTCAGTCTCAGCTGGTATAAAACAGCATAGCTCTGTTCACTAAAACTATGGTGCAAAGTTCATTTCAAGAAATAAAACAATGGCTGGATAACACAGTGCTCAAAAATGCATCTTCCTTTCATTTAAAAAGGGATGAACTGTGCTATGAGATGGTGACAGGCCTAGAATTTGATCTTTCCAGGATAGAACTGCCGTCTGTTTTCTACATCTGCATAATTTTCTCTTTTAGATTCTTACTTAGTAATGAATAAATATTTGCTTCCCATGCCACCGCTCCTTTTCCGTTCCTTCAATTTCTCGTACATCAGGCTGTTTATAAAGGATGCTCCTGGGATGGAGAAACGGGCCCTGAGATCTCAGAGATGATCCCGTCTTTAAGCTTCTACTGCTGCTCCACCTGCTTCATTCCTTCCTTTTTAGCACTGCATGATACGTTGAATACATAATTTTCTATCCCTCTGTCAAACACACACACATACACACTTTTTTTCCTATGCCTGTATATCCCAATCTATAGAAATTGCCCCAACTTGTGCATACATCAGCCACATAGTAAAACAAAGGCTTTTATGTATTCAAACAGATGATAGATGGATTAGAAAGACATAGTTAATGTGACTCGTACTTTCAATAGAGCTTTAACTGACTGAAAACACATAGTTCATGTTAAGTCTTTGTTGAAATTCCTATCAGTAATAAGCATATTGAATCATGAGAATAAACATAAAATGTCACAAGCCTTTTTTTTTCTTCTCGTGGTGGTTGCAATTTCAATATATTTGTTATAATCAGCAAAAGCAGTATGCCACACTGGAATAGCTGAGCCTCTGATTCATTTCTGAGGATTGGTGATAGTGCAAGCTACAGTCTGGAAGAACGTTCCTTGCCACCAGACTGGTATTAATTTCCTGTTCAAAAGGGGCTATATTGTCAATGTGACACTTTAATCAGCTACCAAAGTGACTCTGGGAACGCAGACTTCACAATCAATGTCAATGTATTTCATGTAGTTTCAATACCGCTTAGTCACTTTGCTTCAGAAGTGTGCAAGGAGGGTCAATATATTTCATTAGTTTGTTTCATCTAAAGGACAGTACAACATCAGAACTTTGATTATATTATAAGAATTGCCTTAATGTGACACCAGATTCCCTGATTGTGCAATACCAGACACTGGAGTGCTAGAGGGCAGTCAAATTATCCTTCACTCACACATACCCAAGAAGCACCAGTGAAGCACGCTACAAATGGAAAAAAAGAGAAGATAAGAGGATGCTGATAATTTGCATAACACCCAGTAGATTATAGCTCCTCTAAATATATTATGAAACTTGAAAAAATGTCCTTAATTTTCAAAGATACAAGCTGCCATAAATCAACTATTTGTTACTTAGGATTGCACTCTGTGAAAACGCTTGGCAAATCTAAGCACCGCATCATTTTCCTGCAGTTATTTATCATTCATAGAAACATACACTAAACATAAAGGTCCATCTGCATATAAAAAATTCCTTTAAAAACAAAACCTACAAAAGTAAGAATGGAAACTCTCATGGAGACATCAAAGTGAACTTACTCCAAGGTAAACACATGGAAGTAGGCAGATTCTTAGTATTTGTACAACTGTTTTACTAGAAGCCTGATTAATAGGGTAGCAGACAGGTGTATCATATTATTTAAGTAACTTAAAGAGAAATGCAAGAAATGACAGAAAAACATGAGTAGGAGTTTGGCTGAGTGAAATGATAGGAAAATCACTGGAGAAAAAGAGAAGTTCAATATTCAGCGTTTGTGTGTACCACAGAGAAGGACATGGAAGTGGGCTTTAGTTTAAAATGAAGAGATAAGCCATACTGAAGGCACATTATTGATCTAATTTCTTGGTAGAAGTAAGCATTTCAGGTTTAGAAGGTTTGTCTACGACATTAGATGAGAATGAAGCAGTTTATGTGTTTAGGTGTTGGGGTTTTTTTTAGATTCCATATGACAGATGTCATTTCACAATATGCTCAGCACTGACAATTTCAAATATTTGCAATTAAAAGGGCTATACTACTTTATCCCAGCCAAAGAAGCAGCCCCAAAATGTCACCCTCCTCAATGTTGCTAACAGCAAGAATTGTTTCCAAATAAATGAATACCAACAAGGTACCTCAGTGAGTGCAGCCATGAATCTCTCTCTTGTTTTTTCTAAACTTGTTGAATTTTCTGCATTTCTGCCCACTACTTAGACTGCTAGAAGTCCTTCTGAACTTTGTATATGTATTATATTTAAAATAAGAAAAATGTGTCTGAGGCAATGCTTCCAAATGCAGCTTACATACTTAACTCAGAGTTTTTCAATTCACTCACTAAAATCAGGTAGAAGGATGCTTTTTCTTTAGCTACAAGGTCTCTCTTAAGAAGAGAGAAGCTTTCCTCATGGTTTTCTCACAGTAGTAGGTGTGACTATGGGGAAAAACAGATATGTGGTAATGAAAAAACCCCAACCAACCAACCAACACAAAAGCTCAAGGAAGCACCTCTCATATGCCATCTCTCCCTATCATAATCAAACTGGAAATCAAAGAACAAGAATTATACAACTGGTAACACTTACAGAGACAATAAACATTGCTACACAAATCAGATCACAACCTCACAAAATCTGCTGCTTATTCTGGTTGTTAGAGGAAAGAAAAGAAGATGAAATTACTTTGACATTTTTTTCCTCCTATTTGAAATAACTTCTTCTGAAAACAGGCAGAAGAGAAATCGCAAAACATGGCAATGACTCCAAAACAAGGATGGGTTAACCTCAAAAGATTCAGATGTCTCAGTTCAGAGAAAGTATCAGGGAGGATTTTTCAAAATAACTCAGTGTTGATCTAAACTTACTTCAACTGAAGTCAACGATCAAACTCCCTGTGGAAGAAGAGCCAGTGACTTTGAAAATGATACTCACAAAGTTGCAGAGAAAAATACTTCTAGTGTCTTTGATCATGTAATTGAGGTAGGAGTTTAACAAGATCAAGATTCTCAAGGCTTCTTCTTGGACTTATATATTGACTCTTACATTTAATTACTGACTAAATAGCCCCTATACTGCCTAATTTATTAACTGTAAAATTCACATTGCCAATAGATGTTGCACATAGACTTTTCATGTTTCATCTCAACAGTAGTACTAATCACACCAACTCTGTGTGGACTTCTTCAAATAACCAGATGGGGAAGCCCAGTTGGTAACTCTTGAATATTTAAATATTGTACATTGAGAGTTGAAAATGTTACAGCTTAAGACACAGTCAAGTTTTCATATACATAAAAGAAATGAACTGGTGGATTTTGGAAATTTCATGCTCCTCAGTTTGCATCACTTTAGATCCCAAAGTTCCCACATCTTACATAATTTGGCACAGTTAAAATGGCCAGTCCTCAGGAGGAACCATAAATTGCTTTGGAAATGTTGCTGGTGAGGAATGAAATGTAACCTCACTGTGAATAAGCCTAAGAAACATGTGTCTGAACTTGCATTACAGCTTGATCTCATCAGCTCACTTCAAACCTGACGGTTCATTAAAAGCCATCCTCAAGGAAATTTTTCTTAAGCCTACAGCTAAAACCCACTGGTAATTCACATACCGTTTGAAGTGATGCTCCTTGCCACTCAAGACAAGTTTTCTGCTCAGTTTTGTTACAATACTTCCATGTGTCCACGCTTGTACCATGTATCTGCCAATGTGAGTCAAAAAATGGCTTAGCATCTCACTGTGTGGTCTTGGTATCAGCAATCCTATTCTACTGACAAGCTCTGGACAGACTTTTAGATTATCTTCTCATAAAATACTTTTACAGAGACAAGAGTCAGACCCTGTTTTTTAAGAAGTGGTGTTGCACAGAAAGGGCGGTTTTGACATAGAGAAGTACAGACAGTTTTATTTTACGTTTTATTATAGTACTAAAAAGGATTTCTGCAGTGTGCAGTATCTGTGAAACACTTTCCATGACTTTAATAAACCCTAGTGCCATAGATGTTAATTTTAGCTGGATAAGAATTTGGCCCACGTGTAGAAATTTATATTTACAATGTAGGATTTTATATGGGTTTTTTTTGGTAGGAAATTTAGGAGATTTCTGTAGAAAAATAATAATAAGGTCTTGCATTTATAAGGGATCATTTCTTCCATTCAGTTTTACTGTTGGGATATCCTTGGACTACTATTTTAGTAATCTGAGGGAATAAAAAGGCAGGAAGATACAAAGGTCTACACTAAAATAAGCATCTTCTGTTATCAGTAAAATTATAGAATTTGAGATGAGTTAGCACCTTAAAGGATTTGGCTTAATAGAAACAACGAAGACTTCATATTTAACTGCGTGTTCCCTTTGATGTCCAGAAATTATGGCAAAATTCTACTGGAAATAAGAACAAAATAAGGAATGTTGAACACATGCACACACTTAATATGTCAAAATAGGAACTGAGATACTTATATGCAAAATTAACAGTGTAGGAAACTTTATTTTTCCTTAAAAGCAGGTGTGAAAGATTAGAGAAGTGAACTTAATCTTTAAAACAGTATGATTTAAAGGGAACATCAAAAAATACAGAAAGAAAAGAAGAGAGTTTCCTTTACAAGTTGGCACCTTGCACAGGTCTGATTTTCTGAACGGTGAAATACATCCCACCCCACACAACCATCTGCTCAGGGCAAACAGCTGAGGCAAGACCTTTTCCTGAGCTGCCCTTGCTATAGGGCTCAGGTGTTATCCTGAACCTCCAGGAAGCTTTTAAAGGTGAGAGATGTTCTCTCTTTTTGAAGGACCCATGAGTCATAGCCACAGTGCTCCAACAGCTGTATCTAGCTATTAGTAATTGCAATCAAGCAAAGGGCTTCAATTGGCTTTGAATGGGAAAGACCCTCTTGAAAACAGGCTTGCCTAGGAACAGATGCCTGAATTTAATCACCAAAAAGGCCTCAAAACTGGTGGGATAAAGCAGAGTTACGACACATGGGAAAGATGTGTTCTCTCCAAGAAAACAGAAAACTGTAGTTCAGGGATGTGAGGGGAAAACTACTCCTACGATCCAAAGCTGAGTCCTGCAGTATTAAAACTGAAGCCTACCTTGAAGTAAACATATGTGTCTGTGGTTATAGGGCCCAAATGTATTTTTATGCATTAGATCTTGAAGAGCAAAAGTAATTTAAAAAGATAGGACTTTTAAACAATACTTTAAAAGGTTCCAAAGTGTCAAGCAGTTGTTAATCACAAAAAAAATCACTAAATTCAGCTATTCCAAAAAGTATCATTAGCACACAATCCAGACATTCCTCCCATCTGAAAATCTTTGTCAATATATGTATATTCCAGTCTATAACACATCATACCAAAGGTAAGTTGCACATTAACAGTATTTTGAAATGATGTATTACACTGTTATCCTCCCAAAATTATAACTACCTAACATCAACCAAGGACATATTTCAAAGTGGGATGTTTTCAACTGACTTCAATAACTTACAAATAGTTGAAGTAGGTTTGCTTTGTTTAAAAAAAAAAAAAAACAACCCAAAACAAAGAAACAAGTCAAGACCTTTCTTGCCAAGATCTAACCTAGAGAATATTTTGACAGCTAAATTATAAACTATGAGAACCAGAGGAGTTGTTATGGACCATCAACTATAGTGAAGCCAGGGAGTGTTATTCAATTAATCATTTTACTCATTAGAAGTAAGTAAAAGCCAAAATAAAGTTAATCAAAGTCTTTTATACCCTGCGTTTAGAGCAGCTCCCTGTGTCTTGATGGATTCTTCTTGTAACAGGAACAACATTTCAAAGACAGATCAATAAACAGAAATTCCTGAAGTCTTGAAAATTAACACCTTTCTCTAGTTATAAGTCAATCAGGAAATAACACTCAAAAGAAATGAAGAAGTCAACACAAGTTCAGTGGGACTTTAACATGTGTGTCCCAAATTGCTAGATTTAAGTTGTTATATTTTTTCAAGCAGCTAATTTTCCCTTTTTGAAGTACTCACAGAAGGTCAGGACCAGTTTAAACATCAAAGCTTTACGAATTAAACAGTTTCATGGAAAACAGAGGAAGAAAACTTGCCTGAAGTAAGACTCTACAGTGATGCAACATGGCTCACCTTCTGTCCAGGACAAACTGTGCATTTGGAAACCAGTCCTAGGTTGCATTGGCATGTTGGAGTAGAGCTGAAAGCATGGCTTACCTTAGACACACGTGTGCGTACACATACATACATCCACCACCCCAAGGGTGTTTTGTCACTGAAAAAGAAGTCTGCCATTTCATAGCTTGACTAATCCTACGCTTTTAGCTATTGACTGAATTTTTATGAATTTCTGTTAACATGTTCCATAATGTTCCAAAACATGGTAGGAAGGACAATACATGAAATATGAATGTTAATTGCTAGAAAATAATCCACAACCCTGGGTCTCTGGCAATTTATCAATAAAAGAAGCTCAACGGAAATAGCTTTCCCTTAGAAGAAAACAGGACTTCTTTTTTTAATCCATTTCTAAAGCATTGCAGTTTTGACAACTATCGTTAAAATGTCGCTTCAATAATTGTTACTGTAATTTCATTTCTACTGGGCAGTCCTGAACATAGTATGTACTTTTAGAACAAAATGAATAAGAAATAAATTCTAAACATATTATGATTAATAACCTGTTATTGTGATGACTAATGGAAGACTCCCATGAGAACTGCAATTTCAATTCCTTCGGGAATTTTAAGAGAGGGCACTTATCAGAACATAGCCAAGTCCTCTTGGCTTAAAAACTGAGCCAGAAATCTAGCAAAATCAGATTCACTTCTTTAGCCAAATCTAGCAATCTTGTGATCATGATGAAACAAAAATCCTTGTGTCTTCCTTCAGTATCTGCAAAATCTTGAGAAAGTACAGTAACGGGGTGGAATAACAGAACCTGGCTAGAACAAAGAGGTTAAAAATGGTACCTGTAAATGTGTGCCTTACCTGCTCCCCTAGACACTTCTTAAATCTGTTTGCCAGAATGACTGCGTTCCATTTGCTGTTGCATCAAACAATATATGAAGCATTATTCAGCAAATCAAAGGTGTGTCTAACCACTGAGGATAAGCTCCCATCCACAAGCCAGTTGATACCCTTGTCATGCTGAGCTGATATTGAGAAACATTTCCCAGAAGTACTCAGCCAGATTCTGAAAGCAAAATGCCTCGGTGTGGCTCAGCACCGCATGACTTGTGCTGGTGGGACTCCACTAATTTCACTGGAATTGCATCAGCAGTAAAATAAAAGAAAACAGTGATAAATCAGATTTTTTTCTTTACCTTTGCCATCTCTGCTGCTGTACTTTAGTATCATAATTTAATACTATCAAACATATGTGGAAGATATGTTTCATTTTCAACAAACAACATTTGTTTCAAGAACTGGGCTCCAGGAGTTACATTCTTCATAGATAGAAAAAAGGAACAGAAAAGGAATTGTGTGACTTATTTGACCCTTTCTAACATCACAAAAGTGCTTTCTCAGTTTTACGTTACAGGCTAGAAAGTAAATACAATTTGAGAAAGAAATAATTTCATAAATAAGTCTACCCCAAAAAATGTTTGGTAGATGCTTCATTGGAAGGAAGATACTCTATATTGATCAGACACATCCACTGGCTCAAGAGGTACGCTCAGCTGTGACATCAGCTTTTAAGTCTATTGCTATTCCAAAATAAGCTGTATACTAAGAAGCAGCAGGCAGAAAGCAAAGAGATAAAAGTAGCTAAAGTCCTTGATGTATTAATTCACCAACGCTTTTTTAAAACATATAACTTCCTTAGAATGCAAATTGCTACTCCCCTGGCACTTCAGCTACATGTTAAAATATCCTGCAGAATATTCTTTTTAAAAAATTGTGCTTAAAACCTACGTAAAACTATGTTCAAAGTGTATGTCTCAGACCAGTTGTCATTTGTTGGGAGTAATGGGTTTCATGAATTTCATGGCTATCTGACATTCACTCCCCTCTTTCTTTGAATTCTGAATAGCAATGGCTAAAATATTATTTTAAACCGCAAGTGTTGACCTTTCAGAGGTGGGTCCCCATATGGAAGGTGAAGGGCAGGTGTCCTGCTGAGATAATGTCACTCCTCGGCTTGCTGAAAACCATTGTGAAGTGCACTCAGAGTATGACGTTATCTCAGCATGATCCACACACCCTGGAGTGCCCTACTGCTTAAATGACAATGCTGAAAGGTGGTAGGAGGATGGCAACAAAAGAAAAGTTTTACATAGGGATGGTGGCTAGATGTAGTACAGCTGGTTAAAATAATTAATAAATACAGAACTGACAGAATGACCAAAATCCCAATCCCACCCTAAGGAGAGCATCCAGAAAATGCCATGGGTACAGTATTTCATCCAATATCTGGTCTAATACTCAATCCTTGAATCAGCTGCTAGAATCATATGCCAGTCAGAACCGTTCATATGAGAGTGAAATCTGCAAAACTTAATAAAAGTCAAGTGGATGTCAATGGGACTATCGTGAGCTATTATGAGAAATATATTCCAGCTATGATACAACACCAATGGACAATTCATGACTAAATTATTTGCTGTGATTTATTTGCCACCATATCTCAGTTTGTGGCAGCATGAGGAGCTGAAAGCTGGGAGATTTTCCAGGTTTGAAACTAGTTCTGGAACCGACATGGCCTGCCTGTAACCTTGCATTAGACCTTGAGAGACTATCAAGCTAATTTCTTAATCAAACTAAATCCAAACTTCTCACCTGGTTTCCTCAAAAATATTTCCTAATGATATTAAAACACAAAACCACCACCACCACCCTGTACCAGATCACAACTGTGTAAGAGGGATAGCTGGAAGGAGGGGAAAGGCACCCCACAAAGCTCAGGATGGAGTGCCGCTAATAAAAAATTGTGGCTGCTGGTTTGTGGAAAATGCAGATGCTCGTAGTGACGCAACAAAGTCAGTCACTGGTCACGGGGAGCTGAATTTACACTCTTAAGCTTGCAGGGACAGAATGGAAGAAACAGCAATGCTTTTACTGAGAAGCCTGGTTTTCTGTTTTCAACCTGCCCTTCCTTTCTCAAATATAGTACCCCCTCTTCAAGGAGACGTTTTGGCTGGCACTGAGATCAGACAGCTCAAACTGAAAACCTGAACCTTTGGCGGCAAGCATAGGCACAGGCAGCAAAATACAACACGCCCTCCTCAGAGACAGGCAAAATCCGTATGGCTGAAGGTGCTAGCACTTTTCTAAACCGTTTTAGTCCATCTCTAATGGAAATCTAATGGAAATCATAAATTACTGAAAAAGGTCCACAGGTGCTGAAATTTACTACTGTGTTGACTGCTGGCAAGGTCTGAAAGTGAGGAACAATGCAAGATGTGCTATGAAAATGAAATATTTATGACATTCATATTCTCCCTCAAGCTTAAAAAAAAAAAAAACAGCAAACCTTTTGCTTAGTGACCAAATAATAAAGCCAAAAAATGAAAATAAAACGAATGGGGGGAAAAAGAAAAAACCTTGACCCTAGCCAGTGTTTTTAGAACTATCTTTGCAAAGGGGATACTTCTCAAAATAGGTCATAGGTTTTATTTATTTATTTAGAGTACTGTAACATTATCTGACTTTAAGAATAAATTGGTCTCAATGAAGGGAGAAAAGGAATGGCACATCATGTTAAACTCTGAATAATCAATGACATTTCTCAATGTGCAATTCAGTACAGTACATTGCTGGATATTATATGCACAGAGAGGAAGTTGAGATAATTTTTCCTACAAGTAAATGCTTGCTGTAGTTATTGTAGTTTGCATGAGACAGGAATGACTTGGAGCAAGGACAATAAAAAAGCAGGGGGGAAATTACACTACAGATTTGATCTGGCTTCCACAATCGGTTTGGCAATTGGTTTCATTGGGAACAGCTTCAAGCCTTGCAAGAATTAATGAAAAATAAAGGTTGGCTTTGAGCAGAATCGGCACAAAAGATAATGTGAATGGCACGGAAGGTTTCGATTTTATGCATTAGACATGGGCAGGGGGTGAAGAACAATCACTTTTAGATTTTCCAAATACAAACTTCGATATTAACTTGGTGGCAGTCCTGTTTTAAACAATTCACACCTAGTCGCACCTTGAAAGCTTAGCAATCACACTGATGTCTACCATATGTGCAGGACGACAATTTAAAAAATGGGGTGACACAAAAGCTAGGATCTTTCTCATAAGGTGCAGATATATTTCTATAACATACTTTGTTTTTTAACACTAATTCTTTAAAGGTAAGTCTATGATGGAGAGTCAAGGACAGGTTGTTTTTTATGAATCACAAAGATAGAAAGTGTAGCGAGTACAGAGATACAAGTAAAGGACCCCACCATCAAACCCACATGCAGAGAGCCTGTGGGAGGCTGTGTGTCCTTCAGCATGAGCTGACCGTCCCTCCAAGCCTGGGAACATTTTGGATTATGGCTCTTGCCTTTCTCTCCCCGGAATGTACGATACGTAACGGATCAAGCCTGATTTCTAAATGACTCCACAAGAGGTCACCACAAGACGAACAAATTGTTGTCATGGATTTTGTAATGTCATTGCTTAAATTTCACAGACACCGATAAGAATCTGCTGAATTGGACGGGAAGGAGTTCAAGTGAAAAAGCAGCATATGTCATCCTTGTGGTGTCCCGCACTCCAACAAGGTCAGAAAGGCAATGGCGTTAGAGCCTAACTGTGCAACAAATTGTGTTAGCGAGTGATGTTACCTGTGTGTGACGGGATCAGCCTCATATTGCTTGTGGAGTTTGGGCTTTGAGGACACACCTGCCCCATGCAATGGTGCGTGCCAGACAGACACCCAAGTTAGTATGGTTTGAGCTACCTCTGAAGCTGTAAACAGGATAGCCACGTATACAGGCATATAGGCACAACACCTACACTAATTTGTTGTTAAGAGGCAGAACTAATGAACATGTTCGTGTTGCAGCCATGCTGAACTGGTGTCTCTGACCATGCTGTATGGACACACAGCTCTCTTGGGGCTAAGCGGGCTGAGCTCTGCGCTTGTGCCCCTGGCAGGGATCCAGGTGAGCCTCAGAGAAATATCATGGCAGTCAGGCATGCCCACCGGCTGTCTCCTCCAGCCCACTGATGAAACCCATCAAATTAAAGTGAAGAGCAGGCGCTTGGTAAGAGTTCATATTTTAGACAGCTTAATGAGAAACTGTTGGAGGTCAGAGTGACGTTAATCCCCAACAACACAGGACAGACTTAGAAGTGGCTGGAAACTTCCTCCAGCCCCCACTCAGCAAAACATTTAAGCATGTGCTCACCTAGAAGCGTTACAGCTGGCTTATTCATACACTTAATAAGGACCATGGGAGAATCACGTGCCTTGTTTAAAAAAAAGGCACTGTCTGGGATCTAAAGAGACAGATAAACCAATATGTTCATTTTTGATTTGCCTGTGACATTCTAAAGGTTCAGGAGCTGTGAAATTCTGAGTCTGGAAACAGTTTCCAAGTGCTGTTTTGTGTGCTGATTTGATTTGTACAAGGATCAGACTGAGACAGGTCACGGAGAGCAAATCACTTTAGTAAGCTAAACAGTAGTAATAATTTTAAGTGCTATTTTCCCCTTGAGATTAATTTTATTTTCTAATATAACCAGAGGCCAGTCAGGGAAAGAGGAGAAGAGAATGACATTTGCCTGGACCCTAAAAGAAAGCTTAATGACGGAGAGGGGGTTCAAAGATAATGGTAAATAGGGAGAGGCAACTGTAATAACACAGAAAGTCTTTACATTTATGGAGGATGAAATTCACCCTTATGTATAGGGCTAGTACAAGGATCATAAAGTTTAAATGTTTACCCAGCGCAGAGGTGAATTTCACCCATGGTTACTTGCCTGTCCTCCAAGTATGCACACACAGAACTAAGCAAAACAAACAGACCCAAACCTCACAATAAGTCTCTCCGAGAAGCAGGCTAGCACAGCGGTATTTCTATTTTATGCACAAAGAAACAGTGTCAAGGAGGTACTAGATAACCAAGATTGCTTTAAGGATTTCAATAGAAAGGTGTGTGTATAAAGAGAGAAGAGGAAAGGTGGGTTTGAATCAAATAAACCAAGAAAATTGGCAGGAATGTCCTTGCTTCTGCACGACGCAATTAGCTGGATGAACTATGAAGCTCCGTGCAGTCTTTCCCTGGTCACTGAAAAGCAGCCTATTCCCAACAGCCACGATAAAACCTGCCTTCTCCAGACAAAAAGGACCGTGATTGATCCCTGGGCGTAAGAGCTCAGTTCTACCCCTTCTTCCTGTGCTTCACCAGTCCTGCAGGATGCATTTTCCTATCTTAGTTCTTCATAATGTCTTACCCATGCCCATCTACTAATTCTTGTATAAACACAGACACTTCCTCAAAACATTCATTAAATCCATTGTTTGCCAGCACTGTCATAAACTCTGCCCAAGGGCTGAGTAATAATTCGTGAAAAAAACTTACAGCAATTGTAGATTGTGTGGTCCTACAGCCACGGTTATAAGTGAATAAAGAATTTCATATGAAGAATTCCTGTATTTCCTGTAGTTGGGAGCCCTATGCAAGTATGGGATTTAAATCAGCTTCCAATAGAGTTAATGAAAAACTCTTAGCAGCTTCTGCGGGGTGTGGGTTGTGTCCTACAGCCTTTTATAAAAAGCAGTGATGTTAAATTAACCAAAAACCTCTGCAACTTGATGCTGATTTTTGGTAAAATGTTTAACGAGAAAAGCAAAGATTTTTTTTTAAAAAAGATTATTTTTTAAAAGGCAATATTGTATTTCTACATTTCATTCACTTTTACTTAGATATTGAAGCTGAACAAGGCAGAATAGAAAATTTTAAGTTTTGTGAATTAAATTCAATTTTTACTTGTAGGAAAAATAAGCCAAACCAGCAACATTTATCCCAAAATCAGACTTCAAGTTTAGAATGAAGTAGCTTTGACTTCTATTTTTAAACTTTAAAAAAAAAAAAAAAAGCAAAGCGAAACCATATTTATATCATCTTGAAACTCAAAATATAAAATCAGCCTAACTTATGAACCAAAAGCTCATATGCATGCTCAGCTCCTGAGGTACATCACCCAAAACTCCCTCTGGATTGTCCGTAGGACTGCACAACCATGGAGGATTAAAACGTTAATCAAACACTAACTACAGTTTTAGTCTTACAGGCACTTATACGCATAAAAAACTTCCTATATACAAGTAGCCCTTTTGAGTTCAAAGCATTTACTTACCTATATAAAGTTATTTGTATGCACAAGTGTTTGTAGGTTCAAGGCCTATAACATGAAAAGCAACGATAATGTTTTCAATAGTCCCTCTTGAGCTACTTCTTGGAAGCAGTTTGCTCTAGGACGGAAAAGAGTTTCTGAGTATCTATCATTTTAACTAGTGTTCTTCATGAGGCCTCTCTCTGATTCTTCACAACTCCCAAGATGTAAAAATACTGTATTTTCTACCACAACTGTTTTACTGGAGATGCAAAGCATATGGTAAATTTTGAGTAAACTGTGCACCCTTCCCTAGAGAAAATATGTTTAAAAATAAACCTGCTATAGAATCTAAAAAAAGGCATCACAGTTACAACACACAACTAAGCCACTGCTGTACAATATGAAAAATTAAGAGAGCTAGAATGAGTACAACTTTCCTAAGCAAACGAGAGGAACAACAGGGAATTGGTGCAAACGAAATCTGAAAATTAAACTGACATTGTTAGCAATAAAATTTTCCTCCATTATAGTCTCTTACTGTCATCTTTCAGGAGATTTTGCCTTCTGCATTAAATCTCTCTTCATGTTTATCCTCCAAATTGTTTTTTCCTGCATTCGAAATGGACAGTCCGTCTCACTTAAGAGTTGATTCAGCAACTGGATCTACAAGGATGCACATCTGCATTGTTGTGAAGCCCAGTTCATTTCCAATATAAAATGCTCTACAGATAGCAATTTTTTCCACTGTTACTAAATATAATGAGTCCTGGAGTGGAACTTGGCAGCCTTTTAGCATTGTACAGCAATTACCAGGAAGAAGTGAAGAACACCATCATTTCCAAATGAAAGAACAGGGAATTAGATGAGCATAATGCAATTCTCCATTGGAACAAGGATGGGACACTGGAATTCTATAGGATCTTTTTTACATATACAAATGGGCTCTTCTGAATTTCGGAGGTGCTTGATGCAGCATAAACAGTCTTTTGTCAACTAAAAATCGGCCAGTCCTTGAGCTGAAGTCAAAGGAGTTTACGTTATCCGAAAAAAAAGACTATTTCTTGTCATAAATATCCCATTTGGATTTGGACAGCAAGTTTTAAAGAGGGAAACAGAAAAGAGCTGTTCCTACCAAATACATAAAGCAAAATATACAGCACCAGCTCTTTAGATTGCCCCAGAAACAACTCCTTTCTCCTTTTCTCCTGAGCTCGAGCCCACATGAGAAAAGAGTGACCCCTCATTAATACCCTCCTTACAGACTGCTTATTGTTTTTACTTGTTTTATTTCCTTGCACTTGGAAATAGAAGCAATAAATTTCCAGGGAAATGAAACTCACTTATCAGATTTTCCAAGCATCAAGTTTCATATTAGGAAAGTTAAAAAAAAAAAAAAAATCATTCTAACTGGACTCAATATAGCTGTAAACCAATATATGGAAGCTCTATCAGAGATTAAACCTTCCTGGTAGGCTTGCTGTTATAAGCCTCGAGTTTCAGTCACAAATTTTCTTGTAAGGGACAATAAATTTACAGAGCAAGTATTAAATGATTCACAATCTAGGCCCCTCAAATCAAATCAATGCAGCTGACATTTAACAAGATCAAATAGTGTCCACGTTTGAAACAAAATGTGGATGGGCAGTGATCATCCTTACCCTTCACAAACTTTCTTTACCAGCTTAATTGCCTGGGTATTCAGATTTTATTTTCCTTCCAATAAGCAATTTTATTTTTTTTTTAAATCTAACACTCTGATGGGAAAACAGGAATAAGAAACTTCTCAATTATAAAAGTTTTGTTTACTCCTCCAAAACGCCTCTATTTTTTTTTTTCTCCTGCTTACTAGTACACAGATATTTTCCCTAATGCTATTCTGCTAATCACAGCCCAGTTCTCTTTCTCAGTATCCTTTCAACTGACCTCGCTGAGATTTGAGCTGACACAGAGACCAGGACGGGATCAGGCTGATGAAGAAAAAATCCTGGACCAGGTTCTACCATCAGTTACAGCATTATAAATCAAGATTAATGCCACAAAACTTAGAGCAATGAGTCTAGAATTAAATCTTTTCAGCAGGAATTTGGTTCACACAGTGAAATCCTCCCACGGGGGTAAATACAGATATCGGGGCAGGGGGTGCAGAGCAAGGTTATTTCAAACCAGTGGCCAAAGTGAAAGGAGGTTAGAAGCCTTTTAGAAACCTTCTGTAAGGCCGTGGCTAGTATGAAAATTTCCTATCGCATGTGTTTATGTACAATTCTACGTGACCATAAACAAGCACACAAGAAAGAGGTTGTTAAATACCGGAGGGCAGGCAGGAGGGGGCGGCTGGGCACAGGGGGGCAGGCAGAGCCCCAGCCCCCGGCACCCCCGGGTCACCTCACCCCTGCCAGCACGTTCGCCTCCAGGACTTTATTCCCTGACACCCGGGACTGACCGGGCTCCTGCTTCTGCGCAGCCATTCCAGGCTGTCAGACAAGCCTCAAATACCACATCAAAGTTACTCTTGGATTTCAATGAGGAGACACTTCAGTGTGTCCCAATCATGCCTTAATCTTTGAGTGTTGGTTTTTTTCTCTCAAGAATCGTGCTTTTTTTCCCTTCTCCCCAAGAGCTCTAAATGAGCCAAAGCAAGCATCGCTAAACCATCAAAACAAGCCGGAGCAAAATAAGCCTTTTTTTTTTTTCTCACGGTTACCACGAGGAGGCACTGCAGCCTGCTTTATGGAAGGATTTTTTTTTTTTTTTTAATTATTAAAAAAAAAAAAAAAAGGGGGCAGGAAAGAAAAGAGAAGCGGAGAGGAGAGGAGAGGGAGGGGAAAAAAAAAAAAGAACCAACCACCCTGGTGAAGTGTCTATTCGACACCAGCACGGCTCTGGTGTCATTCCCTATTTAATGGCTGTCAGTGAGGGGGAAAGACAACGTGGTGGGTAATTAAAACCAAATTGCAGGCAGGAGATGACTGCAGAAGAATGATATTGTCATTAATACTGATTTAACATGCACCTGGGTAAGGTGAGAGAGTGCAGCTAGGGAAATCGCAAAGGCACCGGGGTTGCCTAATTTAAAGATGTAAGGTTTCTAGCCGAAGCATGTTTAAAACCCGAATAAAACCATCATATTATGACAGCAGATATAAAACTGAAACAAATGCGCTACACATGTCTGTTAAAAAGAAAAAAAAACCTCCAATCCTGTGTTCACTGCAAAGCAAACGCTGCATCCTCTCTGAAGTTCAAAAGTGTTTTTTTTTAAAGACGGTTTTTTGTCGGGTTCTCTCATATCTTGGTTTCTAATATGTTCGTTGCATCCTCTGCTTTTACAAAGCTGACTGACGAGAAGGGACCTTTGTTAGATAGAGGGGGGAAAAATCACCGAAAAATCCAGTTTGTCTCACAGAAAAAAAATTCTTCTCTATTAATATTTCAGCGAGTAAAGAACCCCCACCTAGTATTTAGTGCAGGGCTGTAGTGCAGTTCATTTCTGGAGAAAGGAAACTGCGGACTAGCTACTGAGGCAGGAGATAACACAAGGCAAGTTTGTTAATGATAGTATGTTGCAGAATACACAGTTTTGTAATGTTCAAGCCCTGACCGGATTCATTCCTAAGGCTCAATCCCAGATCCAGCAGAGCTGGGGAAAGCTCTGATCAGCATACAGGTAAACGCAATCTAAATCAGCAGCTTTTAATTATAAATCGAACTACTGGAATTTTCTTTAATGAAACAATATAAGTTCAATGCTCTGAGAATATTTTTATGATACCTAAAGATGAAAAAGTAAATGTCAATTTTTTTTTTTTTTTGGACAATTTGCACTCTGGACATGACATCAAGTTCAAATGATTGGACGGGGGGGTGCAGCCTTCTCAGGAAACATATTGCTCTACAGGAAAATGTTCAACCTACAGCTGAAATCGGGGTAGTAACTGATAAATCTCCTGGTTTAATCGTAAACGAAATGCGTGCATTACGGAAACAACAATCTTATTGTCTTTCTCTTAAAAAATGAGTCATTAAAGAATTTATGAAGATATAAACACATTCCACAGAGAAACCATATTCAAAGGCAAGGCTTCAAAAGAAAAAATAAAGGCAAAATAAAAATAAAAGCAAAGATAAAAGAGCTCAGGAAGGGAAAATAAAGGTGATGGGTCCTGACCCAAAGCCTGTTGAAATCCACAGTGAAGTTCCTAGGAAATTCGGTAGACTTGCTCAAACTCATCACAGCCATTATTATGACAGGATTTCAATTTCTCTCTGTTTTATTTTCCTTTTTTGTATCATTTGCAAAAATCTGAAAGGTACAATTAGACTTTTAATTAAATTGCAAAAATGTTTGTAATCTTTTTCTGATGATTTGCACAATTCCTCCTAAGCACATTACCTGTGAATAGAACACTCCTCTTCCTCTCCCCGCTCAATCCAGCAAACACAGGCTAGCGAGCTATCCCTACCCCTTGTGGGCTTCTGGTTTTGGGGACAGAAACACGCTTGCACCGTTCGCTGGGAGGAAAGAGTTCAGACACCGCTCATTTTCGGAAGGTGCTGCAAAAGGAGCTCAGGTCTGGGTTGCAATATACTCGGATACCTTGAAAGGTAGGTGTCAAGTGCGTTGAATTCACAAAAACACATAAAAGCAGGGTGAGGACTGACAGATGTAAAGCTAAAGGAACAAGATGCCTGCCCGTGGCCTGGGCTCGGCTTCTGGCTGTGCCACACAGTCCCACCCACGACACTGAACACACCGCAGTGTCACCGGGCCCCCAATCCTCTCCTTCAAAATGCTGATGATAATTCACTATCTCACTGTGGGGGCAGTAAAGATAAAGCCATTGCTATCTGGAAAGCACCCAGATTTTGTGACAAGAGAGGCCGTGGAAGAACCTAGGCAGGCAGGTGCTGTTTCTCTCTCTGGCTGGACGCAGTACAGACAAGCTGCTGCGCTTCGCTAGAAAAGACTGGCAGAAAAATCCGAGATCCTCTGAAGTCGGTGCATGTTTCAGTGACTTGTACCGAATAGACTTGGAAACCAGTCCTAGTATCAACAGTTTCTAAATTAAAACCTGCTTAAGGTGATCATCAGATCATGGACTTGCTTGCCTGTTCTACTCAAACATCTTTTTTCCAATATTCTAAAAACTGGAACTCCAGTGACATTCACAAACAACATATGTTGGTCGGATGAACATAACATCAGCTTTTTTCCTTGTGTGTGTGTGTATGAATATTTTATGGCTCAGTATTTTCCAGATCCAAGATCAGAATTCAGCTATCAATTTTCTGGACCATGACACTCCATTTTCTTAATTGATAGTAATTTAAAAATCAAGTGACTTATTTGCAGTCTACTTTCTTGTTTAAGAAAAAAAGGAAGCAGACATCTTTATAATAGCTGCCTAGAGAAATGTCATGACAAATTGCAGCATAGATCAGAAATACTACTTAGTGAAGAGCTTAATACAAGCAGCTTAATACATAAATATGAAAAACTAGGAGCAGGATAAAAAAAATAGAATCCTAATCTCTTTTGCTCAACTTTGAAATCTCTAAGGCCCACATCCTAAAATACCTCAGTGCTTTATTTTATGATCACAAGCAGTCTTCCTTAAGTTAGTAACACTAATACAATACGTGTGGCAATATTCACTATGATAAAACCTAAAGTACATTTTGTAGTTGGAAATATTGGTTGCATTTTTCCCTTCCTGTTCCTTCTTTTCTATCACTGATAAAATATATATTACGTTATTATTGTGTCTGTCTAAAGAGGGGGATTTAGATAAACTACTTCCACGACTGTATGTTCTAAATGTTTGGATATAAATCAATTAAAATCTCCTTTTTACTTTGAAGAACATGCAAATGGAATAGCTGTCTTTACATATTAGTTGTTTTGAGAGTTAGAGGGTTTTTCTCCATATACAGGTTCCTATGAAAAACCTTCCCAGGACAGTTAATTTGGAAATGTGTTTTTATATACAAAATGGATCATTTGGTAATTTGATGATTTTATCACGATTTTGTAAAGAAACCATCAGATACTTTCTTCCCCAACACATGAGGAGAGGAAAAGCGTGAGAGCCTCTAATGTTTTTTTTTGTTGTTGTTGTCCACTCCGAATTTGGAGAAAAAATCCAAACATAACTGAAAGTCAGTTTCCAAATCTCTGTCATCACTACACTTACAAAGGAGTTTATATTCAATAAGCTCTGTGATTATAAGGCTTCAGATACCGTCAAAAAGTTGTGTGTTTCTCAAGTATACCCAAGAAAGGAAGTGATCAGTCTTCAAAGCAATTGATAATTCATTGACAAAAAACAACAATGCTCAACCCAATAAAAGCATCTCTTCTGCTGCGAGTTGGAAATCTGACCCCATTCCCAATAGCTGACTGCAATAAAGCACTGAAAATCATAAAGCAATTACCTGACACTTAATACTGGGTTATTATTAGAAAACTGGGGTTGGTTTTTTTTTTTTTTTTTGGGGGGGGGGTAACTTTCTTGTACAGCTACAAGAAAAAGGCAAATAACATTCTTTCTACCTTTTAAAAATATTAATGCCTTTATATTGAGTTTATTTGCTGTTGAAGTAAGAAATACACCGAACAAATCTTCCCTAGGTGCAAAGCGATATTGCTCTGTGGGCTTCAGCGTAGCTAGTTTCATTTATTCTAGGTCTGGACCTGGCAGAGGAATATTTTTTTTTCCCCCCAGAAAGGTAACAGCTGCCAGCAGCAAACCCAGAAACATCCAGTTTCTGTTATATTTTGCTTTCACATGAAATGGAATGTCTTCGGGGAACACACAGGCATGCTAATGAGACAGGTTCAATGGAGATAGACATACTGGGCCAGCACCTTAGCCCCTGGTCTGGTTACCCTGTGCTGCTACGGCACTGCAGAGCGGCTGGAGAGTTGCCCTAAGGGGGGCATGGGAGGATTTCCATTGCATAGGGATTCTTGCTTATGAACTTTCATTAACACAGGGTTAATTTCTAAGGACACTGATGAGTCAAAATGTCTTGCCATCGTTCCAGAACTGCTACAAAGAGCCATTTTTATGGGGGAAAAAAAATGTCTTGTTTGGATTCATGCAAATGTATTTTGTTTGCAAAGGAGAATATTGAATGTTGGACTTGTTTTAACTCAGCAAATACTGTAATATTAATGTATTCACTGAGTGGATTATGAAATTTATCTTGTAATTTGTTGCTGCTACTAGTTGTCATTTTTGATTCCTGGAAAAATGAAATAAGATTTAACTTCAAAAAGTTCTTCTTTATTATCTAATTAAATAAAGGTGGCAGATTAATTGACTAATTGGTGCTCATGTATAGATGGAGACATATGGAAAGGATTTAAGATTAGACATATGGAAAGGATTTCTAAGATCTGTAAGACTGTGAGCAGCATTTTATCAGATGTTTTGTATACAACACGTGACCTGCACAAAATGCTGCATTCAGCATATAAGCCAGATTCATAAATGGGTACATCTGAAATTCAGCCTCATGGACATATTCACAATCAGCAAAGATGCAGACTAGTAATTCCATTCTGGGTACAAACTCAGCAACAAAGAGGAATCTTAAATACATATTAAAATACCATATTAAATAGTGATTTTTTTTTAGGGATAGACTCTACCACTCACACTGAGTTATACACAAATACTTGAAAAAGAAGGTACCCATTGAATAGGGTATCAGCACAAAGGTTCCAGACTTTGATTAAGATCTTAGTTGGCTGATTTTAATGTGTGCACGGAGGGACAGGGAGAGAAGGAGTGGGGATGTAAGCCGCTCCATTTCAGTATTAATTCACAGGGAGATGGTCTAGACAACGGAACTCAATGCCACAATGTACATACAGATTATATACACAGACTTAACAGATACAACCACGCTCGCAGCAAAAAAAGAAACAAGACCAAGTCAGACAAGCCTTGCAAGAGAAAAACAGTTACGTTCTGTTAGGTTAATGGGTTGCAATATCCCTGCCACATCTGCAATGGTTTTAGAGGATTTATACCTGTAGTGAAGCAAAAGATGACCGCATTGCATTATCTTCTTTCAAATAAATACAATATATTCTTGAAATATTGCTTTGGTCAAGTGCCTGGGATTCTTGTTCAACTCTCTAGCAAAGACTTTGGCTGCAACTCAGTATTGTAATACCTATTTGAAAATTTTAATAGAGCAACTTGCGATAAGAAAAAATGTGGATTCTTTTACCAAAAAAAAAAAGTCATCACTACTCTGAAAATGACACTTGAACTTGGGATTTGTCTAAATGCAGTGATGAAATCTCAAAACTGTAAGCAAGTATCAGTTAGAGAACTGTTCACACAGGGCCAAATTAACAAAGATGGCACTCTGTGTAAAGCTACCACATAGAAAGAGGAGTATTTTTTTCTCAGAGACAGGTAGACAGCCAGGAGTCACCCTACAGCTAATGGAGGTACCGGGTACAAGCGTGGGAAGAGGCAGGCTATCCAACTGCACTAAGAAGCAACTCTATTTATTTTTCAAAATTCCTGACATGAAATAGGAATTGCCTTCATTGATGATCTTGGACCAGTCATAGCTCAATTCTTGCAATTAGCATTGTCTCTTACAGCCTCATCCCAATACCCCTATGAAGTTTTGCATGCCAGGATATTTAAAACAACTAATTTCTCAGCTTCCAGTGCTAACAATGCCTGGAAATAAGGAATGATACCTTTCAAGATACTGATTTCGTTTATCCTCTGGAATGTAGGTACCCTGTTATTCTGACTGTACCTTCCCCTGTTTACTTCACGCAACTGTAATAGTAACTCTTAGGCAAAATACGCACAAGTATCTATGGTGCCCACAAATAATAAATCATTAATTTGAAGATACTGATACTTTCCCTCAGTTTAGTTTTCTGGAAATAGCAAAATACTGCAGTTCATCAAAGTTAAAAGCCCTAACTCTTCCTAATCCTAACCGTAACCTCAACCCAGACCCAGACCCTGACTCAAAGAGGCCTGGGAACCCAGCACTGCCTGCAAATCAAAAAGAATAATTCCTTCAAAGCTAGTGATACTTTGCTCTTGTTTTATCTGCAGGAACTTACAAAGTCCCACACTCGTCTCGGCTGCTGTTTTCCTGCCTTTTCTAACTCACAGCCTAACTCCAGCTTAAAGCAGACAACTGCATAAGGTTTCCCCCACAGAAACTGGAACATACCACAGCTTGTCACACTTAACACTTTTCCTGACCCTAACCCTAACTCTAACCTAACTAAGCATGGGAACTGAATAAAGACTAACAGATTATTCACGCTTTTTGTTCACCTGTCTGAAAGTTGCAAAAGACCACAGCTACTCCTGCACTGCAGACCCCACTTTTCCAAACCTGAACCTTATTCCTAACCTTAGGTAGACATGGGAAACCTCTGACAGCCTCCAGCACAGAATGGGAGAGCAGACAGCAGACAAAACACCGGGTTTCAAGCCAGCATGCCCAAAGCAGTGCTGATTACGGCAAATATTTTATTAAAAGCATCTCAAATGTTATATTAAATAACGTAGTACTCCTCACTTTAGGAAATCTAAGAAAACAGGTATAAACTAGTCTCACAAAAAACTAATTTTACGTAGCGAACAGTGTATGCCAATTTCCTCATTGTTAGCAGGAGTATAAACCATCTCATAATATGCCGTGAGGGACTGCAACAGTCAAAATACATACAAAAAATACACTAATAATACTGTTAATAATTTCTGAATACCACTTACATAAGAAATAAAGAAGGAGAGGGGAAATATATGTTAGCAAATGTGGTTTTTTTGAAAGGTTATAACCCAGCCTTCATGTTCCCTGGTATGATCATTCCAAATTTCCTTATCAATCTTACACTTAAAATAAGAGAGATGTAAAAGATTGAATCAAGACTCTGCGACTTCAGAGAAATACTGTATATGTTAAAATAAGCAGTAATAATGCCCCAGAGGATCTTAAAACCTGTTGACAGACCCACATTTCCCCGGATCCTGCTAGGCTCCTCTCAGCTCTGTCTGTGCGCATTGTTTCCAAATCTGAGCTTTAACTAAGTGTGTCAGGTACTAACTCGTATTTTTCTTATTTTCTGCCACATGCATCAGCCAGTCCCTTTCTCTAACACAGGGATCACAAATTGTTGCAGAGGTGACTTAGTAGAAATATGTCCCAAACATGAGTTCAATTAAAACAAAACAAAACAAGAAAAAAAAACCCAAAACATTTGAAAAGCAAAACTATCCCTCTTTTAATTGTGGTTTCTGATTTTGCAGATCTCTGTATTTTCCTGCAATCCCACCCAGGTTGCCCATTCCCAATTTACAGGGCCCGCACGCCTCTCCGTGCACCAGCTGCGGCAACTGAAAGTAATTATCACTCCAGACACAATAAGGTGTTAAAGGTAGTGGCGAGCATTTTGTGCAAAAAGAAAAAATTAGGAAGAAGGGAACCTGATGAAAGGAGATTAGTGTCTGTTAGTCTTTTGGAGAGGAACGGGGGAAAGCAAAGAGGGGGAGCGAAATAATAAATAACCCTGTTCCTTAGGGAATACTTGCATATGTAGCAGACAATGAAATAAAAGTTTTCTTTGAAGAGTGAGTTCCTTTTTGTATGAAGTAAGTGGTACCAAATGAAATCACAGAGTTATGTTACAGTTGATGTATAACTGATCAAAAGAGTGACAGGATGGCGTTATGAGAACAGAGACTGAGAAAAACAGAATTAAAACAAAACATACTTCAGAAAATAACCTACAGCACCCAGGGAATGGGAATAGCCAGTGCTAGAGAGCTCACTGAGGCTGTATTTTAGGAAAAGCCCATCAGACCATTCAATACCTATCCTGAACTTCTTTTGTGGGGCAGGAGGGAAAGAGGAGAGACAGCACGCGCGGGAGGGAAGATCTTACTGGAAAAGTTGTCAGAGGCAAGGCAGGGAGGGCACAGAAGAATACGACTTCGCTCCCAGAAACGGCAGAGAGGTCGGATCCGTTCTGACTCTCAGTCTCTTTCCAGGGGATCTAATTTGCAGTGAAGCCCCTGGGACTCCTGTCACCGGCACTAGTTGGAATGAGATCACAGCCTGAGTATTCATTGTACATTTTCCAAGAAAGTAGATTTTAGTACAGCAAAGGACTCACATAAGGATCTCTGTGAATAACTAAGGTATGCATACGCTGAGAAATACTACCGTACAGAAGCTGTAGAGGGAATAGATTTTTTGAGTTCTGTTAGATTTCTGCAAGCGGTACAGGTTTATTTATATAGCTAATAGCTGCTCATTCCAATCTGAATTTTACCAGTTTTTCCTCTGTATTAATTCCTCTGATTATTTCCTGCCCACTGAATTGCGAGTGTGGGTATTCCCTAGCCTCTTCAGGAGTGGTCAGCTCTGCTCTGGGGCAATGTCCAGCAGCTGTAGATGAGATTGGTGATAACCCCTTCAGCTAGTACAACAGCACCTGGAATACATTCTGTAATCAAGAATATTCAGTCTTTACATTGTGTAAATTCACACCTCAGCTGACTACCCACTAACTTCTTTGAAAAGTCCTACATGCTGATCAGTCTCCTCCTTATTTACTCAAGCGAAGCAAAAGTAGAATCAGACACAGAGCAACGTGAAATATTTCCAAAGAAATTGCACCCAGCTCACCTGCTTTGTTAGAAGCTTCCAATTCTACAGAGCTCAAAGCTCAAAAAAAAAAAATAATTGCAGTTTATGGGCATTCAAAGCAAGGACTGTTTTGTATAGCTGTAAACTAATGTACATGTTTTCACATGGATTTTCTGGTTTTGAATAGCTCTGACTTCAAGCTACACAAACCCTTCCACTTGTCTTTTGTACTGGAGATTCTTGAATGCTGCAAAATCCACAGCTTTGGAAATGTCTGCAGATACGCATTTAGGTGAATAGTTGTGATTTGGTTTGGTTTTTGTTCACAAATCTCTGCAAACCAAATGACACCCTTTCTGGCAGAGCAAAAGAACCTTTCCAGTGCCCCTCGCAAAACATATTCCATCCTCATGGAGCCAGAAATTAGCTCAGATGTTCCAGAGTAAAAAGAAACACCCGAGGCCAACTGGAAAGCATCATCACGTACACCACAGCAGGCCCGCAGCATTGACTCCTGATGTACTTTCCTTGACACATCTTCTCCCTAGGTGGTAGAAGAAAGGTGGTGTCGACAGGTGACTAAGGGAAGGAGAGGTAATATACATATATAAGAAAGTCTAGCTCTTCCTGAACCAACTTTTTTCTGCTGCCTGCCTTTTTTCCAGTCAGTGCCTTGATCAAAAGTAAGATGATGTATCGCCTTAGAAGGCAGCCAGCTGCAACTGAAGCAATAGTGGACGATGCTCCCTGGACTTTTTGGGGGAATATAGGAATCTACTGATTACAGTTTCTTTAGAAGTCTGTTTTTTTTCAGTAAAAATCTTCTCTCATTTTCTCCTCTCGCTTTGTAACCTCTGTACCAAGTGCCAGAAATGAACCGTTACGTAATTGGGGCAACAGATTCTCCCTCTACACATACACAGGCAAGCTGATCGGTGTTTGTGTCACTACACAGCATTATCAGTTCAGCTTATTTCCATGATATACACCGGGGCTAGAAGTTTATGTGATGAATCAGATGTGCTATAGTCAATGGCTGTGTAGTTTCAGTTTCTGAAGCTACAAAACAATTTAAGTAGAATTTTAAAAAAGAAAAAAAATCATCAGGACATAAGCCAATCTGCAGAATGAAATTTATGTAAAAATGAAATTGTTTATATCTTTTATTCATTGTGAGAAAGAGTTACTTTATCTGGGTTAAAGCAGATAAAAATACTGGATGGAGAAAAAAGTCTAGCAATTACATTTCTAGAAAATACTGAATTTGATTAAGGGCCTATCACTTCAAATGCTTATACGTGTAGGTAACTCACATTCAAGTGATCAAAGTTACCTTTATATGTGCACGTTGATACAACTAGCCTCCAGGCCACCTTAGGTGAGCACGTGAACATTAAGTGACACAATAGTGGGCACTAAAAAAAGTAGCTGCTGTTGGACTCCAAACTGTGTAGCACTTGAAAGCTGTAAAAGCGTAACACAACATAAGCATTAAATGATACCACGTTGTTAACACAGGCCATTACACGGCTGCCCTGTAATGCTTCCTTTGCCACTTCTCTCGTATTATGAGAATGTTTTTCTAGACCTTCATCATTCCCTGAAGTAGAAACTGCCTTCTGGAAAGAACAAGACCAAAAGAATTATATGGCATTATGTGTTCATCGCAGAGAACACACGCGAAAGGCAACACCACCATTCAGCTCCTCCTGACTTGAGATGGGGCAATTAACAGCAGAGCATACTCAGCAAATCTCCAAAGCGATTCCTTCCCCAGCTCTTTTGCTAAATATTCAAATTGGGGAAAGGATTTTCAGAATTATACAGGGAGGAGTCCAAAATTCTGTTGATCAACAGCCAGTGATTCGGATATTAAATTGTTTGTGATCCATCACTTCATCTTTTTCTGAAATTGCCTCATGGGGAAACACTACAAAATAAAACTTCAATACTACCATAAGCTCCAAATAAAGCTTTTCTCTTTGATTGCCTCTATCTCATCTGTCTGCTTAGATTTGTGTGTCTAGTTAAGTGAATACAGAAGACCATACACTTGAAATGAAAACTACACAGAGTACACTCTTGACTTGTTACCATAATTTACCTTCTAAGTGGAACCTCTTATGAGCCTACTCAATTATATTTAAAATGACTGCACCTTTATTTCAACACACTGTACATGCTGAACCTGTGGTCTAAAATCCTGAGCTGATGTAAAACTGCAGAGCCTCATCAAAATTCATAGGGGATTCCTGATTTACACCAGCACACACAAAGCCCCCAGAACGTATCAAACTGTCTCACTTCTCCCACGGGGAACAATATCAGTGTTAAGCAATAAAATGAAGTTGGTTTTTTGTCTAATGTTGATTTCTTTTCTAATATGATACCTTAGTTTATGCTTTTTCATGCAACAATACCTTGAATGCATGGCAGGTTTACACTGAAAAACACAGTTTAAAAATACTTGTTAAATGCCGAAGGCTTGACAGTTCCTTTAAATAATACTGAAAAAAATGCACAAGAACATTTTGGTAGTGGAATGAAAAATGCTGCAGTTTACAGCTCTGTATGTCACCAAGAAATTAGTATAGATTTTTTTTCTAGGGACACTGTCAGGGCTGGCAGGCCTAAAATTAGACATACCAGGTATGCACTTCGCACTGTCCCTCAGGTCTGCCTGTCAGCTCCCTGGGAACGAGATTCCTGTATATTTCAATACCCTTCCTGCTCCGCGTATCCCCGAGAACAAAGCCGACGGGCAGAGCGCAGCACTTCATGACACGCATATCTGCAATCAGGAAGCAACCCATCACCTCGGGGTTTGCTCCTGGCGGGTCACCTATTTGAAAAGCAGCATTACGTTACTCGGAAATAAAGAAACATTTATATATTATCTGGAATAGAGGGAACTGAAACATGGGCGACTGAGCTATTTTAAAATATTCAGTGCTATTTTGAAGTGATAATCAGATATGAGCTGAAAAATAAATCAATGGGTTCTCTAGTGATAAACTATCAATATTAACTAAAGGTCAGGAACAGTCAGATTTTGTTTGTCTTAGGCTTTGCTTTTCACAGTTGACGTTAATTCATTTTAAACCTGTACCATTTGCCACTACTTTTTTTTTTTGAACAAAGAACGACAGTAGGGTCTCATTTACTACATCATTTACCTTTTTCCAATTACACAAATGACTGAAGTTGACAGTGGCGTGGTTTTGAGTATAAATATGATAATTTACTACTGGGAAAGAGATAACATGATCCTCTTTATTCTGCCGTACTCTGCTTGCAAAGCTGTGCCGAATCTTAATTGAAATATTTTTAAATGGTGTCTAAAACAATGTTTAGGGTTGGTTGGTGATTTTTTATTTTTTTTTAAATAACAGCTCTTGAAGCATTTTCTTTTCTTCTGCTACGTGTCCTTTTGCTCCTGCTTTTCATCCATTCTGGTATAACCGACTCTGTCTGGATCATGAGTTATCATTGGCTGCCAGTGGAATGCTACAATGCAATTTGTCTTATTGAAACATGGGCTAGCCCCACATGGCTGCAAAGAATCATTCACTTTCTAATAAATCAAACATTTGCTAAAATTCCTTCTTCTCTGACATGAAACGGTGGGATAGACAATGCCGCTTGCGAATTGAGAGGAGATGGTGATAAAAATGCCTTTTTTGTTCAGCACTACTGAATTATTTTGTGATTAGTGAATTGCAAATACCAAATCCAAGCTCGCATCCTTGCAAAGTTGGCTGGTATTTTTTTCCTTTCAAATTCAATCACTGTACTGTTTGTCTACTGTAAATAGAATGTTTCTACACTTTACCTAATTATCAACATTGTTTCTCCATTTAACAGAAACAAAATCCTAGCCCCTTTGAAATCACTGCAAATTTTGCCATGAAAACAGGCAACTTCTAAAGCTATGTTATTATGTCTCTGACAATCTTTCAAAAATATTTATCTGATAGAGGGCTCAAAAATTACAGAATATGAAAGGCTCAAAGAATAAACAAATTAATTTTTTTTATAATATCACTAAAAGTTTGAAAGTTACCATAAAGTGACACTTCTCTGCAGCTGTAGCTTTTCTGCCGAATCTTTGGAAGTCCAGTTATTTGGAGAGGACATCTGGGATTTCCAACAGTACGTTATGATATATTTTGAACTGCGGAAGTGACATTAATGGCTATCATCTACTCAGGAAGAAGCATATGCTGGGATGAATCCTGAAACTCTATCAAAGAGCAATCCCCGCTGACTGCATCTGAACAGTTTACAGTTGAGTGTTACGCTCTTGCATTAAGTTCCTAACATAAGATCTTTTAGGATGGCTTTATTACTCACTTATCACATTTTTCAAAGTATGCTGTTGTAAGGATCTCTTAAGGCTGCTAATTCCATCTGCTAAGACGTCAAACATCCCACATAGGGAATGTCTTTTCTATAACTTTCATACTTGTCCACCAAGCCAAAGCTGCCTTTTATCTTATGATTTAGGAAGGGGAGGGAATTGTGGCTCCCTTATATCAGTTTATGATCCCAAGATTTAGAATCTGTATGGAATCTGTACCATATGTTTGACCACAATCTGTGCAAACTTTGCTAGGAAAACACTCCTGTAATGCAGCCCAAAAAATCACGCAATGCTGAAAGGTAGCAGGAGGTTGACTTTCCATCAAAGGCCGGGTATCGCTGTAAAACAGCAGTGACAACCTGCAGGAAGCACTGGGGCCCTTCAATAGTAATGCAAAACCAAACTTGTCCACGGAGTCACAGCTCAGCCTCAGACATCACCCAGGACACAAAGGTAGGCAGGACCCTTAAGGAATCTTACATCTCACCGTTTCTCCAGCAACAGAGCAGTGTGAGCTGGTCGCATCTGGATCCAACAAACGAAGGAGAAGGACAGGGTTCCTTCACCACATCACAGAGTTTACCTGAGATCCCTCTATCTGGTTTGAAGGCAGCTTCAACTTGTGCCCTGGTTAAGGCTACTGTTTGAGCAAGAGAAGTATGATTAACACTGCTAAACAGAGTTTAGCAGAAGATCAGCTAGAACAGCTGCTGGCTGAGATCTCCTGCATTGACTACAAACAGATTAACAAATGGAGCACCTATTTCCTTTGGCCCAATTCAAGGTTATAATTTATTGTTTCCACAGCTCTACTGAAGAGTTTGAGAAAATGGGACACAGTGCAAAAACTAACTTCATAGCTTGCCTATCTCATAGCCACCTGGGAAGTAACTTCTCTGGAGAACAGATTTTTACGGAAGACTTACAAAAGCATGTAGAGCTGACTTGCACGCCGAGATCGGGCAACAGGGAATTCTGCTGAAAACTCTCTTCCAAATCTGGCTTGTCACCATGAGATCATAAAACTTCTTACTGGCTTCCGTAGGCCAGAATCAGACCCAAAATGCAAGAACATTGCCTATCATAAAAAAAACCCTCCAGACTGCAAATGTGTGATCAAATATTTATCACAACACAGTCTAGCACCTGGGAATTCACACAGTAAAAATCAAAAAACAAGGCAGTAAGGGATTTAGCAGTATGAACTGCTTTTGCATGGCATTAACTATGGTCAAGGTCAATTTAGGCTGCGTCTATACAGTACACAGCCTTTACATATTTTTTCCCCTCCAATTGCAATAGCAATAATTATGACCATGTTAGGAACAAGATCTAATTTGAGTGAGTTTGCTTTGATTTAGCCTGTTTACGTTTAAATCATGCATCAGTCTGGTTCTAATTCAAGTTATTTACTGGCATCTATGTAGGAAAACTCCGTTTCTTTCCACTCATTCTTTTGATGTAAATAAAATCTTTGTCCTGCAGCTATATCTTAGCTGCGTTAGGAGGCACAATAGCTATGTAACGGTATCATATGCACTTCCATCACTGCATATATTATTTTTGCCAACTTGTAAGTAAATTAGCACCAATAGCAGTCCACCTATAGTGGCTTAATGATAGGACTAGACAAATTCTTGAGTTCCCATCCCAGTAGTGTTACTTATAGCCAGCATGATCCCAAGGCATTAAGGAACCTCACTGACCCCCTTGCCTCATCTGTAAAGTAGGGATAACAATATGGGGTGGTGGAAGGAGGTATTGGTAATATTTGTAAAGCGCTTTGAAGATGCTGAGAGTGCCAAGTGTTATCATGGTTTCTAAGCTCTGAAATGTTTGATATGATTATGTGCACACATAATTTTTAATGGTAATTCAGAGTGCAAATTAGAGCCGATATTTACATTTCTTCCAGGCAAGCTTAATTTCCAGTTATCAAGGAAAATATCTATTGCACAAATAGGGTATCAGCTATTCAAAAGTTCCCTTAGGGCCCACCAGTTCTATAGCATGCCATTTTTTTAAGCTGTCCATGAGATGACAGACTGTAGCAGTTCCCTTGGAGGTATTATGGATTACTGATGAAACAATAACCAGAAGTAATATTTTCCCATCAAAACTGGAGCCTAGGTTTTTTGTTGTCGTTGTTATTTTTCTCCGAACAACACATGCTTTCAAAAACACCTTGCCTTCATTTGTCCATAATTTACAAACCTATGTACAGAACCCCTGAAAATACAATTAAATTCACAATGGACTTTTTTTAAGCAAAAGTCTATATTTCTCTTCCACCGAAAGCACAGAACTGTCAGTCTTTGGAGTTGGAAAATTTAGCATTTCTGTTTGCTAAAGAAAACCATCTGAGGCTGAATGTGTTTATTAGTCGACTTCTACTGCAGCTTCTAAACTGCATCAGTCTTGGACTCTTGAAGAGACAACGATGCAGACAATGTCTTTAAATATCTGGCTTGTGGCCAATGGCCAGAAGAAAGGTAGGGACACAACCTGGATGTAGTCTTTTCTGAGAAAAGATCGAGCAGTTGGAATTCTGTTTAGTCTGCTTATCAGCGGCCTGAGAAAACATGGTGCAGTTCACAGAGCACTGGTCAAAATGCCCCATGTAACCTTAAGCAAGTCATTAGTCCACAAACCCATGAAGACATAGCAGTGCTTAACTCCTTCTGAAACCAAGAAGAGTTGTGTCACCTAAATGCTGCTGTGGCTCTGAAGGGTAATCTCTGTGTCTTAGTTTCCCACCAGCAAAACAGATACTACAGTACTCCTTGTAGCTCAGAGAGGACTTTTAAGGAAAAAATCCATTAAATTTCAGGCTTTCAGTGAATACAAGGACCACAGAAGTACTTCAGGTAGCACTAGTCTCTGAGTTTCTTTTCCTATGCTTATTTACCCATTCAGCTGCAAAACTGTGGGGTATAACAGAATCACAGAATGCCAAAATCACTGAGGCTGGGGGAAGGCTGGGTGCTGCCCAGTCCAACTCAAGCAGAGCAGGTTGCTCAGGGCTGTGTCCAGCTGGGTTTTGAGTCTCTCCAAGGATGAAGGCTCCACAGCCTCTCTGGGCAACATGTTCCAGCATTTGCCCAGCCTCACAGAAAAGGAGATTTTCCTGTGTTTAAATAGAATTTCCTTTAACAGCAGTTTGGTGCATCAGCCAAAGGCCAAACATCACCTTAATAAAAAACTCACCACACCAAATGAAAAGCAAAACAATAATCTGAAACAATGTGTTTCAATCTGCGTGTATCTTAAACTGCTAATCCTCAATTCTTTAAACCTCCTGGCACAAGTGACCCAGTATGTTCTCAACATTAATGGGACCAGATTTGAGTCATATTCATCAGCTTGCATCCTGTCTTTAATTGCAGTCTTTTAGAGGCAGGTAGTATCTCAGTCTCACAGGATGTCTTCATGATCCTTGGGTAGAGTTTGCAGGCTGAGTCTGAGATACTGATTATTGAGGATACTCTGCTAGAGGTATCCAAATAGGCTACTTTAAGGTTCACCTGTGTATGCCAACCCAAGACACAGTCCCAGCATGGACTAGTGTGCAGCCACATCCTTAGCGTCTAATTCCCATTCAGACATTGACAGACTGGAGCCAATATTGAGGACAACACACTTTCATCAGAATACTTTCCAAAGTAGGGGGGGATTTTGGAAAACCACCATACTAATTTTAGTGCATTACAGTTATTATTTCATATCTCAGTTAAAATCTTGACAGCTGGTTTAATTCAGGGCTACATTCTCTGAAACTTTCTCAGATTTTCTCCACACACAGCTTACCTCAAATGCCTGGATTTCCTTAGAAAAAGTTGCAAAATATACACATTTCAAAATGGGAAAGCAGAGATACAACACAGCGAGACCGTCAAACCTGCCCAGGAATCTCGACTAAAACATGCTCAAAATAAATAACTTGTCAGGATGTGTACACTACATCCCCATCAGTGAGATTTATTGAAGATTAGTTTAACACTTTTCTGTCTGAAGAAATGAGGTTGGCTGAAGATCCCAGTCTGCCGTGTGCCCCCAGCTCCACATGTGCATGGGCACACACTTTCCTCTGGGATGCACCAGGTAATAAGTCAGAATTGTTAAATGCTGTGCAGGATTTCAGGAATTTTGTTCAAAGACTGAGTCTGTTTGCGTATAGTGGCCCTGTCCTCCACAGCCAGAGAAAGCTTTTGGTTTTCAGTTCTCTTCTTTTTGTTTGCTTGTTTTGTTGGGAGAACTGGAGATCTTAGTCTCCCCTTTTCCCTGTAACCTTTGCCTCTTTCTGTCTCCATTCTGACAGTAAAAAGGCAGCACATTGAACAGACCCGCCCTGTGTCACTATGAAGGGGAGGGGAACACAAAATGGGGGGAAAAGGTTCTCTTAAACTATCAGACCATTAATGTTTAGTTTCTTTAAAGGGGAACATTTAGAAAGCTACCTGAAATAAAGGCCTCTCTATTCAAACAATGCATGCATCAAACAACGGACCCCAATTTGGGACTTTGGGAGTTCCTAGCCAATTGCTGAGAGTTTGCTCTCCCCTCACTCAAGGGAGGTCTGAAATGTCAAAATCTTCTGTCATCCCACTTGTCATATCACATCCCACAAAGGAACATGGAAGCCATCATCCGCTCTGCTGTTTATTGTCATGAAACCCCATAAATACTCACTCTCCATAAACAGTAACAGCCCAATTAAAGCACTCTTTACCAAGCGTGATCATTTTCAGACAGAAAGTATTGATTTATCCACCTATGGGCACTGCATAGAAACATCTCTTAATGAGAATGATAGTGACCTCCGAACTCTGCTCTTTCACCCCGTAATATACTCTCTCAATTTTCTGTTAAGTGGTCTAGTGGCACATCAGCAGAGATGGAAAGACACTCTGATTCTTTAATGTCGACACTGGAAGGCTCGCAAGGAATGCTCAAATCTTCATTGTAATGGGAGGTGAACAGAAAGGTCACTTATATGCAGGGCTTTCAGCTTGTTTGACAAGGCTTCTTTAATAAGTGAAACATTGTTGGGGTACACTTGTCCGTCAACTGCCTTTGGCACTCAGCACCGACACAGCCAAACACAAACAGTCGCGATCTCATCACCTGGTTCTGGACTCGTTTCACCTGCCCAGAAATCCTTTGCAAAATTTGCAGGTTGGTTGGTTGGGGGCTTTTTAGTACTCAACGATAGGAAGCAAAAGAGCCCCTTGATTTTATTCTGTTCAGCAGCTTAAATTTGTGAGCTTACTGCGTGTGTAATTGACAGCAGACATGGTGTACTAAACCAGCGCATCCGCTACTTTGATTAATCCTCCTTTGGAGTGTGATATTGTTTGATATACAGTACAGGGCTGACACAGGTTACTGTAATGCCACTTTACCAAACAGATTACAAAATTGTGCAGGGAGTATACAGCATTCGTGCAGATAAATGCACACAAGAGGAAATTCTAACAGCTTTTAATTTCCATGCTTTTCAGTTTTATTGTTGTAAATGCAACTGTTTATAGGACTAATGACACAGTCTGGCTCGACTGAGTCAATTACACCAGTAGGCACTTGGATCAGATATTTTGCCTGCTTTCCATTTGCACTGTCTACGCTTCTGATATTTGAGTAAATTACATTGCACCGTGGTGCACTGGCACTTGCCATATGTTATATCTCAAAGCATTTTAAAGGACAATAACAAAAAATAATAATATACAACATGTAGTTCAAAGTCAGGACACGGGCAAGAGTGTCAATCATTATGAGCTACGTTCAGCAAATAGCCCAGAGTGTTGCATTACTGTGTCCTCTAATCTGTGGTGGTGTTAAATGAGTAGGAAAGTTGGTAAGGATGCCAGGGACACTGACTGCTCTAAACTGTGTGGGACTACTTGTGCGCGTCTGTGAGTGCGCATGTTTGTTTGTTTCGGGGCAAGAGGGATATTTGGTAAATTTTAGTACTCATGAAAGTTAGACACTAATAGCACCATCTGGCCAACCACACAGAGCTCCGCAAACTTCCTCCACACAGATCTGCCAATGCACTTCAGCTCTGACCTCCAACACCCCTTCAATTCCAGTAATGAGTCTACAGCATCTCTTGAGAAGAAACTGTCAATTGTTCTGATTTCTGCTAAATTGTGTTATGCTTCGCAATGTGGGCAACTGCCCACTAGTGACTAGCCTGAGGCCACTAAACTCCAATCTGAACCTTGCCTTCTGGAGGTGAAGTGCTTGCTTAATATACCCAGGCAACATTTTACAAGCCCCATCTCCTTTTTAATTCACTCACTCATCAAAAGTATGCAAAACAAATCTGCATTTAAAGTTCAATTCAAAACACAGAATGACGAGGTTTTGTGACTCTTCCTTTCAGACCTTTCTGCAACCCCAAGAATTTCTGGTTTTAAACACTGGTACAGACTGCCCAAGGTAGAACTCTCCTGTGCAAGCCGGTTTGCTGTGTGCGTATCTCTCAGGATTGAATTCCAGGATGCGGTGGTAAGATCTGTCATGGTTGTTCTGGGCAAACTATGTAAGACTGACAAAAGTAGATTTGTGTATCGTTGAGTCTTCCTTAATTTGAACCAAAATCCACTCTCAGCACTTTAACTCTTGCAATCATTTGATTTGTTATCTGCACAACTACATGACAGTACTTATAATAATCAGTAAGGAATAAATAAAGCCGTTCTTAAATGTATTAATGTTCTGCCTAAACTACTTTTTCCTATGTTTCATGTACAATTTAGATCTGGGTCTTTTTTTTGTCATTGTTGTTAAATGGCAGCTTTCACTGATATTTGTATTGTGCAGTAGTGCTGCTGAAAGTTTTCACATTTGATCATAACAGAAGTTGCGCGATAGTAATGCACTAAGAATTTGTCAGACTTGATCTGGTCCATAGTTGCTAGAGATGGTGTATGATCTCTTCAAATAATCAGTTTGAGATGTTTCAAAAGAAGATGCAAGAAATTACGATGGTTTGGGATAACCTTGCCAGCTCAAAAATTTTATTTTACTTTTTACTATGTTGGCTGAAATGTGGGGTTTTACATTCCCTTCAAAATGGGTTAGCGTCAAACATTTTAATTATGGATATTCTTGTTATCCATAAGGATGTTAAAACTCTCCCTAAATCTTGGTCACAGATCTGGGAACTGAGATCTGCAGCTCAGGGTGAACATTTGGCTACAGCAGTTTTGACTAAATTAAATGAATGAACGATATTAACAAGTAATCTAATTAAGAGCATATTACTATGTTTGTGTATATTCTACAGTCCATGCCACCTACCATAAAAGTATTAGAGCTCATCAGTGCAAAGAATATTGCCTCCAACTCCAGTAAAAGGAATAATTTCCCTGCAGGGCAGTAACACTCTTCAACGTGGCGAATAGCCACAGGCTGCGGGGTTGTGACTTTATGGTAAATAGCTACCTCTTTCATCAACAGAGCAATGAATTGGAAGAGCCCCTGGTGAAATGTATGAGGGTAATTTGATTTCTTCAGGTATAAACATGCAACCCACTCGTTTTCAGGCACTGCTAATTAGGCTGGGTTATCCAGATGCCTTGGGGTAATTATTTTGGCTGTACTTACTGATAGCTGGGAGGGTTGCGAATGTCAGCCGTGTTCTTTCCCACCTTTGGCCAGAGTCCCAGTGATTCATACTGCAGTGATCCTAAGCAAGCATCCTTTCTAAGGGGCATAATTCTACTCCCTCAATAAACATGTCTAATCCTCGGTTTCCATTAGGGTTACTTAGTTTTCTGACTGATGGTCAAACATGCAGGCGAAGCAACGTCACCGTTTCTGTGTGTGCCTTTAAGTGAAAAACTAAGAGATAAGCCTTGTTTCCCTTTGTTTTACATGCTTTTAAGTATAACTGTTTTTCAGCAATTCAGTCCAGTGAAAAAATTACAGTAAATTACACCCCTACACTGCCTAATTAGAAAAAAAAAGAGGAAGACAATTGAGCAATATAAGCAGGTATATGCAAAAGAAATCTCTATTCGCACTGATAAAATGGAGCTATCTATGGAGCAAAACACAGCAGATTTGTATGCAACACAACCACTGAGTACAGCAACATCAGGAAGGCAAAGCCCAGCACTTTCGGACACCTACACTGTGTGAACAAATACTGCACGAAAGGCAGACCACAGCATGCAGAGGAGCTACTCAGGGTTGGAATATGACCAACAAGGACTTGATCTTAAGAGATATTCCTGCTATTCCCAGCAAGACCATAAGAGAGTCCACAAGGGATCACCTCTACATCGCATGATTTGTCATTTTGCTGCACCTCCAACATTTTCCTCCTTCCATTCTTTCTGCAGAGTTCCTTTGCTCCCACCTCTTTCTTTTTTTATTTCTAGGGTTTTTTTTTATTTTGGAGAACTTCTTGTAACAAATGAGAGGTTGGAGACTAATGTGGAATTCTGACAAGAAGAGGGAAATAAGGGGAACTATTCCACACTGTCGTGAGAGTGCTATGTTGTTTCGTTCCACCATATAGTGCAGGATTTTCTAGGAATAAGGGACAAGTTAAAACGTCATGTTATAACACCAGGGCGCAAGCCTGAAGATGCTCTTAACTAGCCCTTCTCTGAGCAACCAGGTCTTTGAAGTTGTATCCATCATTCTGCACTAGTAACATCAATTGACCAAAATTCTGGTATGGATAATTGATTTTCAGGGATCTGTCTAAATTATATAAATAATATTGCATACTAAAACAAGAGCAAGACTAGCAATTGTTTAGAGTTGACCTCAAACAAAAAAATTCTACCAACCTTAGCCAAAATAAATTATTCAAAATATATATACACATATCTATGTATGTATATTTATATCTACTTAATGTAGTAGAGGAGTAGAGAAATACTTATGAATACCTCTATTTAAACAAAACTTGCAAATGGAAATAAATGTTCTATTTCCCTTTTTATTATATATCTATATACGCACAGAGATACATGCATGAGATATACATAAAACCACTTAATTTTGATTTTTTTTCCTATTTGAAATGGTTTGGCAAACTTTAGTCATCTGAAACAATTTTCCCTCTTTTATTCAGAAAAAAATGTAATTTTAAGGACGTAGGGGTGCTCGGCCTAGATCTGCATAATGCGACAAGAAGACAAGGGAAAACAGCACTCTCCCAAGACAGGCATTCACAAAGGCAAATAATAGAAAATGGATGTGTAGGGTTCAATAGCTCTGGGTAGTTTCTGTAGCTCACAGTTTTAGTCACTGAGACATGGACAGACCAGCAAGGGTCTCGGAAAGCCCCAAAGCCTCCTGCTCCGGCTAAAACCTGAGCAGTGGTGTCAGAACAACTCCACAGCCACGAGCATCGTCATACCTCAAATCACCTCGCAGTATAGATTTAAACTGATTTAGGAATGGGAACAAAACCACCCTTCACCTGAGCACTGCTAAGCCAACAAGAGCATACAGTAACAATTTTTTGGGCAGCACTGTGCCTTTTGGACAGTCTCCTGCTCTCCTGTTTGTGCATTGTAGTCTTATCCCATGGTGGAAAGATTTTGATGGTTTGGGTAATTCCTCCATCCCACTGCACACACAGGGATTTTCCTCTGTCTCCTCAGAAGCATACTAAAGAGCAGAACGCTGACCTGGACCTCCAAGCCTGCATGCACACGAGCAGTTCTCCTTCTCACGAGTTATGCTATTGACATTGGTCATATATAGTCATTTTCTCTAACTGAACCGTTTATGTGACAAAGGACTCCTCGTGTTTGGATAGGGTACTCATGTGAGCAACAGTTTGCCAGTCTCTAATGCTGATTTCTCTGCTAATAGCACAAGGGGGAGAAAATGTTGTTAATATTCAAACCTCTGAGATTTATTAGCTTTTTGTGCAATGCACATTTGTAAGTGTAAATGATGCAGAAAATTCATGTACATGATAATCAATTAAGAACAGTATTTTACACGAAAACTAAGACTCCACACACTGCGTAAATGACATACTTTACTCTAAATTGACCTAATACATTTCCAGGAATGTGTCAATTAAAATTTTAGCCTTTTGGAAGAGGGGGAGAAAGAATATGAAATCGAGGCTATTAAATACTGGGAATAAAATCAGAATATTGGTTTCCAGCTGGCACAGTAAGAGAGGTTAAAATTTTAAAGAAATAAAGAAGCCAACCAAAAAAAAAAAAAAAAGAAACAAAACAAACCCTCCCAAACCCACAGAATTAGGCACTACTTGCTGCTGTCCCACTCTCAGACATTGCACTGTACGTTTTGCAATATTTTGGGTTTTTGGATGATCTAACTCTTGTTTCTTTTAACAAGGTGAGATTATAGGAGGTAAAATAGCACCGCTTCCCCTTCAGGATATGTGTAACCTCTGATTTAGGGCCACCTTCCTACCACACAGTAGTTAAATAAGGGGGGAAAAATCTTTTGAAAATAACAGAAGCAATTTCTATATACAACAACATATTTTTCTATAATACAGAAAAGAAGTTTCCACAGTTATGGTTCAAAATATTTATATATAACAAAATTAAATCTAATCAATGCTTCACTCTTGCATACTTAGTTTTCCTCCTGTGTTTTACTCAGCTCAGAGCAGGTTACTTACTCCAGCCAGTTTCTTTTTCAAGGGTTTTTTACCTCCTTTATGTCTAATGTTTAAACAGTATTTGCACTAAACATTAAAAATGAATAATCCACGAGACCCTTAATATTTGATAGGAATTGCTAAAAACTGCAAGGAAGTCCCAGCCAGGAGAACCTGCCCCTCCCAAAGCATGCCTACTACACAAGAATGTTGTATGTGGGGACGGGGAAACATTTGAACAGAGTCCCTTAATGATTACAAAAATAATCAGTGCTGTTTAAGAACCAGGCCCAAGGACTTGGTAAGAGTTTTACCATTAACCTCAGTGAACTCAGAAGTTTTTCATGTCAAGCGTTTGTTCACATGGACAGAAGGATCGGAGGCACCAGCTTCCCTGTACTAGGAACAAAATATTACAATTAAATATGTCTGTCTCTTTTTAACTGTATTCCCAGCAGATCCAATGGGGAGATTCTTTTGAAATTAATTAAGCTTCCCTCCCAGTTTTGGAGATTTGAATTTTTTTTCTCCATCAGTTTCACTGCTGGATGTTAGCTCCTGCCCACCTCTTGCATCTTAAGCCTCTGAACTCCTGCTAACATTTAATAAATGGTCCATTCACAAGTTGTACACTATATTTTTTTTGTAGGCTACTTCATTTGTAATTAAAATGTAAAAAGCAGGAATGGAGTTGACATTCCAAGCTAGCCCCTGCGAGCACCACATTTCAGCTGGAGCCAAAGTACAACAAATGCAGCCGACAAGCCAAAGAGGTGCAGCAGCATTTTTGCTTCGTGCTTTTTGAAAAGCATTTGAACCCCTATCCAGTGAGAAGGGAAAATCCATTCAAGTCCTTTTCATCAGTAATTGTCTTCCCCAAAATAGCCGCCATTATCAACATTTTTTGGGGTGGGGGAGGGACTTACATATACCATATGCACAGGCACTGCTGCAAAAGAAAACCAAAGGGAACAAAGCCTGCGATCACATTGCCAATTTTCATTAAAGCCATAGGGATAGTTAGTAGCGGTTTCTCCAAAATGTCAATCATAAATTCCAAACTAGAGCTAAATTCCACCATCCACATCTACACCTCTACATTCCTGCATCTGTAAATGTTGCAATAGATTTATGGAGCGGTGGGAATTCGTATATCTGTGGGTTTGTGTGTATGTTTTTTTCAGGGTGGGTTGGGGGGGGTTGTCGGGGTTTGGGTTTTTTTCCTTTTTTTTTTTTTTTTTGCATGTATTTGCTATGTCTTTTTGTCTGGTGGCAGCTGTTTCTTCTGACCTCTCCCATCGAAAACTGCTGGGGTGTGCAGTTCCAGCATACCTCAGGGGGCTTCTGCAGAAACTGTTGTTTACCATCTCATAGAAGCCCTGTTTTTTGTCAATAGATCACACATAATGATGATAATGATCATGCTCTGAGCTCATATGCACTGATCTTCATGATACGGGCTCAAGAAGCACCTGAAGAAGCATTTCTTTCTTTTTAAATAATTGTGGAATAATATAATTTCTATTCATGCCTCAGCTACCTGTGTGGAGGTGTGCTTTCCCAAACGCTCACTACTGCCTTCATTAATGTGGTGTCTCCAGTGGTGAGCAAGTTTTCTTTTCATACTGAAGTCCATTTATATTTATTATTACACCTGAAAGGAGAAGCTGCCCTTTCCCGCTTAGAAAAGGAGTTCATAAAAATCTTTGAGGTGATTCCTTCCCAGAAAAGCGAGTGACACTTGTGCATCCCATGCAGGTGCTGGGTCGGGGAAGGCTGCAGCACCGCCAACGGCTGCGAGCCTGATCAAAAACTCTTCCAGCCGATGCAGACTCCCAGCCCCTTGCATGGGCTGAGGATCAGGCCCTGAGCTACACACTAGTACCAGGCAAAGATGGGATGGTTTATCTTTCTCAGCAACAAGATAAAGCAGCAAACCCGTGTCTTCTACAAGTAAATTTTCCTTAACAGTTGCTTTCTCAACCACTTTGACAGCTGTGCCTGAGAATGACCTGCTGAGGAGCATAAATGCTCTGTGCTTTTTAAAATTTATTTTTATTGTGTGAGACTCGCTTTAATGTATTTCTTAGGTGGAAAAACAATAATAGGACCTAATCTTGTAAGAAGCTGAACACTTCCAGTGAAATGCTGACCATCTTCCACTCCCACTAAATCATGAAGAACAAGAGGGCTTTCACTCCTTCCAGCATTGCTGCAAGGGGGAATATTTCACAAACATCTTTCATTCCTTCCTCAGATCCATGCTATGAGCTAGATTCTGTGCTGCTGGAAATCAGCATTGCTCCAGTGCAGAAGCAACTCCAAAATGCTGCTGCAGGGTCTAACCAAAGACTGCACACAATGGTCCACCCGCTGTTACACCAAGCCGATATAAACTCACAAATAAGGAACAACAGTGTTACAAAGCAGTATTCTTTAATGGCCATACTGACTACGTATTTTCCCCTGATTTAAAATGACTTCCCAAGTAATGGGTTTATTTCTCTCATTTTTGTTATATTACTCTTTTATACCCAAAACTTTAAACACTCGGTTGTTTGTTTTATGATGCCTTTTATAGTTTCGGCACTGAAATCACAGCTAGTTCAGTGTCATGTACAGAATTTTAAGAATTCTCATTCACTGACAGTACAATTTTAAACTCTTCCCAGATGAACCAAATTAACAATATTAATTACTTTGCTAAGCAATGTTGGGTTTTTAAGTTGTTTATACATTGTAAATTGTTTTGAGTTATAGGGATTTACCGACAAAATTCTCCTTTAAATTCAGTACTTAAACATATATAGCAATCTATTAACAAAAAAGCAATGTGAATCATCTTTTTTTTTCCTCCAGAATGCACATGCAATCTTTTTTACTTTTTTTTTTTTTTGGCTAGTTGGGAGATTTGTTCGTTCACCAAAAGAATGCTTCAGTGCAACCTAATTCCAACTAGCAGAAGTGCAATACAGGAGAATAAGATATATTGTGTGGTTTATTTTGCAAGAGAAATATATTTAGTTTTAGTGGGACTCATAAGCTAATAAACTACCTCCAGAAAAAAAAATATCCAGCCATAAATCTTTGCTTCCTAGTTTTTAATTGTAAAACTCTATTACTGTTGCTCAAAGGGTTAATGATTCTCTTGGCTGGAGGACAATTCATTCTACAGCTAAACGCAATGACAAATAACCATTATTCTTTCCAACTGCACTGATAATCGGGACAGCTTAAACATTTTCGCCAGTATAAGTGAAACCATTAATCCTCTTGGATTTCACGATAAGTGGTGACTGCGAAATAATGACTGTGTCATTGCAGGCAAGAAAAAATGTTAACAATTAAAACAAGTTAGCCATTATCTTACACAGTACTGAATCGCTTTCACATTTCATTAGCAATATTGTAAGTGATATGTACCTTATTAAAAAGCTCTTATTATCCAAGAAACCTAATTAGTCAAAATCTCTCAGTCACTGGTTTAATTTTCTAATAATATAAATGCTGTGTTGGGTAATGCAATGTGAGGAGAGTCGGCTGTTTGTCCAAAAAGAAGTTTCAGCAAGAATTTCAAAAATATCATCTAGGATGAAAGGTACAGTGTAAGGAAATGTAGTTTTCTTATTACTATTTCAGGTGAATTAGGGCATTTTGGAATCCACTGTCTGGACACGTAAGCATAGAAAAATCATTTTCTCTCCTCTGTGTTTAAGCAAAGTACTCAGTGCTATATTGAATGAAACGTCCAAGAAAAAGGCAGAGTAACTTTTCGTCAAGCTGCAAGACGCATTTTCATTCTCCTCACACTCAACCCTGAAGCTTCCTATAAATGAAGCTGATGAACTAACACCTGAGACACATCTACACCTGGAAACACAGGAGAAAGAGGCCTCTGCATTTCTTGAAGGCAATGTCAGAGATCACAGTTTCAAATCCTATAGGCTTTAGCCTCTAAACCCCTAAAAAAAGACCAAAAGTAATACCATCATTGCTCCTGCTGCTTTTTAAAAAACATACACTAAGTACTAAAAATATCTCTTCTTGTTTTTCCAGCCAGTACTATTGCTTTTCCTTGGTCAGCAGAGCGAGACTGAGAGGGAAGCTGTATTTTAACACCATGCTGTACCAAAGTGCTCCTGCAAGTGCTCCCGCAGATAGAGCATACTACCCAGAGCATTTCTAGGAGCATACATCTGCATGACTTGGTCCATGCTTATTGCTTTCAGATATATGAAATATTAGACTGTAAACGATACAACATAGTTGCAAGCCAAAGGTCCTCTCTCAAAAAAGGGACTATAAGAAGCTGATGAAGTTGGATAGAATAATTTTTTTATGCCAAAGAAAGCATGTTTGGATGGACCAAAACACAAAATCCCATGAAATTATTCAGACGCTTTCAGTCTAAAAGCGAGATAGAGAACACAGGCCTGTCACATAAATTTTTAATTTCACAGTGAGAGTTCATTTACATTTTACGTGAAGTATTTCTTCCTTTTTTTTTCTTTTTTTCTTTTTTTTTAATATATAAAGAAGCCTGCAAATTAAAGGAAATGTTAAATTCCAGGCTATACAACACATAGAGTTTTATAAAAAAGTATGATTATTTTTGCAATGGTTATAACTTTTTCTTCATCAGGCAAAGCTAAAGATGTTTTGACAGTGACCTAATTCCTCCCTTCCTCCCCCGCTTCTCTGCTCTCCTGCATGTAAAGCTTTGGTTTGCACAGAGAACTGAAAAAGCAATTATTTAGAATAAGAATCTTCCACAATTTAATACTCCATCCTCAAACAGATACTTACATACCCCTCAGTCTTTCCTTTATTTTGCTTTGAAACGCCCTACGCAGTCCCAGGTCTAATTAAAGAGGCTGGACGATGCTGTTTGCCATATTCTTACTGTACTTGAGCACCATATTTTCAGTTTTGGACTTACAAACTACCATCTCAAATTCTGATGCCCCATAATTTAAATACTTCGCCCCTTTCCATTTGAGCTTTCCAAATTCCCGTAGAGTTGCAGCTGCAATCGTACTGTAAAATTAGGGTTTAGTTTTCAGTGAACAAATGTTTGGACTTGCAATTCTGGCTCATATTTAGCAACTATGAATGTGCATTTGAGTTGACAAGACAATGTGACTTCCATATCTTTCACAGCAGGAGTTTTGATCCCCTGTTATTGTTTAACATATGGTTTTTTATACATTAACGTAACTGTAATGTAAGGTAATGTGGAGTCAAAACACATTTCTAAACCTATCTTCTTTCCTTCAGAAGGTTTTTCTAAAAAAATTAATAGTTTTCTTATTATAATAAAAGCTTGTGAGTAAAGCTTGCAGGAGAGGAACAAGACAGTTGGTTATTTTCATTTGCTGCTCCATGAAAAATAATGGCCTTATAGCAAATCCTTTATCTAAACCTTACCAAATGTACATTTAGTGAAAAAACAATTCTCTTCATGAGGAAAAAGAAGTCTAAGAGCAAACTCTTCATGATTTCTCTCGCCCTCTTTACCTAAATCACTAAGGTGCTTGGACACTGCAGGGATAAGGACATGACAGAAGACCATATAACACTTTTCAGAAGCCAGTTGCAGAAAATGCTTACATCTACTATTATTTCAACTTCCCTGAACGCACTCCTCCCACAGAGCTCCTCAAGTTTTATGCAGCTTTTTTCCTTGGTCTACTGGTTTTGAGTTTTATACCAAACCGTTTAAATTTAATTTTAAAAAATGTTCTTATTCATGCATTCATGTACTATTATATTGAGGTGGAAGCTAAGGCTGCTGTGTTTTATGCATACGTCAGGTCAGTATGTATTCACATACCTACTATGTGACAAACTTTGTATACTGTCAGGTACTGTATAATATTTGCAGCAGCAGCACAGGTATTGGGATACTTACTAGGAGGTATTTCGAAGCGAAAATGGGAGCTGATCTCCTCACTGAACTCCCAATGATGAAAATTTCCCCACAGGTTTTTAAAATTCAGGAATAATCACTTTTCTTTGTTTTTCTTACTGTTTTTACCACTATTGTTATTTCTCAACCAAGGCAAATCTGGTCGAATCTTAGGTGACAAATATGGAGAGGACTAATATTTGCTTTCATCCTGCTCAGATGGTATTATTGTTTTCCTGAGATAAATCAAAAATTAAATACTAACATGTAACTGGCATAGAGTCTTTTAGCATTTCTAAAATGTACTTACATAAAAACGCAAGTGTGGGGTAAAAAGCATTTGAATTAATAAACTAATATTCACAGGGAACAAGGCATCAAAACTCTAACCTACACCACGAGCTGGTTGCAACCGTGTATTTTGATCCTAACTTCAACCCTTGTTGAAGTTGCCTCCAATGCCACAGGAAAGATTCTAGGTTTATTTTCCCCTAAACCTGAAACTTATTAAATTCAATTTAGTCTGGCCTTTCCTAGCCGCTGGGGGACAATGATATATTTTTTCTCTTCAGGCTGGACTGCGCTTAAACACAACCAGGGATTCATGCAAAACCATTCAAGACTAAGGCAAGTGCTTCGGGGGGAGGAAAAAAAAAATTAACTATAGCTGTTTCTGCAGTAAATTGTCAACTGATGTGTTGCTTCAGGATGGGTCAAATCAGCTGAAAGTCAGATCCTGGCTTTGCCAATGAGTCACAACTTTATCAGGTCCTGCCTCTGGTTATTACTGCCAATGTGACCATCTTGTAACTAAGGAAATGCTAGTGCAAAGCTCGGCCTGTCGTGTTCTATATAATCTCCGGGCCTCAGCCTGTGTCTGCAGGTGTTTCTCTGTATTGAATCTCCCTGGGGAATCTTCGGCTTCACAGCAAAAGCCGGCTGAAGTGAAAGTGATTTGATTTGGATCCTATTACAGGCACTTTACCTCTTCTATTTCCGTGATAATAGCAGATTGGAGTCGATTATTGTACCGGGAGGGAAGTTAATGTGTTGTCGAGAAACATTGGTAAAAGTGGCACAGGAAAAGGCACATAAATAAAAGTTTAGAGTGAAGAAAAATCTGGGAAGCAAACCTGCATAAGTGTCTTTCTCAGCTCCTACCAGTCTCTGAACGGCTCTGAATCCTTTTCTGTCTTTATTCCGATTTTTAAAAACGAAGGATTTCTTCTTGCTTTAATTTTGTCGCTTCTGTACATCTTTAGAGCGACTGCTCTCCTCCCCCACCCCAGTCCCTGTTGGGAAACTCAGCCACCCAAACAGAGTTGCCGCAAGGACTGAGTTTGCACTGATTATCTTGCTTTGTATTCCCCAGAGTCTAAAAGTTTGCCAGCCTCAACTAATGCACCTCAGAGAATCACAGAAGCAGGAATGAAACCCTAGCTGGGTTTGAAAGAGGCACTTTATGTCCGTTCACAAAAGAAAAGAAAAACATTGAAAAATTTCCAAGAACTCCTGCTAGGTGACAAAGTAGCATTTGTAAGATGCCCTTCAGTGCTCCTTCAACTTCAATACTGAAACCTTTGTGTTCTCTGTGGTGCGGCTTCAGATGGAAGTGATACCGGGTTAGAAAAACATGCTACATCAAACAAGACGTGGCTAATAAGATGGAACAATCAGGTTTTGCTCTGATTTCAAATGTCGCTGAAAAATTTTGTGTAGCTCACCCATATGCTTGATCGTATTTTAAGTGGCAAGCTGAAAAAAACAGTAATTGAAATTGTGACTTTCATCCAAAGACTTTTCCAAGCCAGAGACATAAAGCATTACTGAAACATAACCGCTGTTAAACACAATAAACTGGCACACAGCAGCACAGCCTGAAGGGGGGTGAGCTTTGGGAAGCAGGGCGTGGGAAGGGGATCAGGCAAATTTGGGGAATATGCCAGGGCAAAAATACTTTTGCAGAGAATTTCCACCTGAGCCCTGTCATCCTCCCTTCATCCTTTTTACTGCAATGAAATAGTCAGCTCTTCTACCTCTCTCACCTCTGTCTGTTTTTGCTTTGCTTATGTTTGAAATTAACGGCCAATGCCACCAAAACTTTTTCCTTATTCAAATACCTTTGCTGCTGCTTTGAAAAACTAGCATTTTTTATCTCAAGGGTTGTCTTGGGCCAGACCTAAAAAGACTGGTCAACAAATAAGAAAAAAAATAAATACCATCCTGGTTTGAGGTAAAACAGGACCAATTTTGTTCAGTAGCTTTACTTCTTAGCTGGGCCTCTTCTAACTACTGAAATTAACAGCATATTGTGCAGAAACCATTCGCACTCAGAGTGATAACAGACCCATGTTTATAGTTGATGCCAAGGCATGGGATGCAGAGAGGCTCTTGCTTATACTCATTGCTGTAACACCCAAGGGCAGCCAACTTTGTTAATTGCCCCATTGGAGGGTCGGCAGCGGAAAAGCGTAAAGGAGGAGAAGTGGACAGGACAGGTGACCCAAAACGGACCAACAGGGTATTCCATCCCATCTGCCTCGTGCTCAGTCTAAAAGCTGAGGGATCAAAGGGTCAGCCCTCTTTCTTCAATGGCTTGTGTCCAAGGAGGACTCTGTTCATCTGCCTTTGATCCCGATCCCGAATCCAGATCCAGAATCCAGTTCCCATCCATCACTGAGTCCAGTCTGGGACTTCCCCAGTGCCAGCCGGTGACATGATCGTCATCCTGGGAGCTTGATACAGTTTTGTATATATTTAATTTTTTTCTTTTTATTTTATTATTAATATTTCATTAAAGTAGTTCAGTTTCTTCTAAACTCATAAGTGTCTTTTTCCCTCCTCTGCCTCTCTCTTTGAAGAGAGGTGGGGGAGTATCTGTCACTCGCCCAGTGGCCGGTTCAGCCTAAATCACAACAAATACCAACAACAATTTTAGTAAAAAGCTATTTTTTTAACTCTTCTTTGGTTTCTCAGCTTTTAAGATGCACATTATATTTTTAAACTTTATCATTTTTAGGGTACTATTTTCAGATGACTGAGCCACACACAGCAATGAATTTGATTCAGCAGACAGTGGCTTGGGCATGGCTGAATGGATCGATCAAAAGAGCACGATTTGCTTACATAGTGGGAGGGTATAGAAATACGTTAGCAGCCCTGTTTGTATTGCTTCAGGGTCCTGACATTTCATACTTCTTCTGTTTTAAAATATGCAGAAAACTGAAGGCTTTTTATATTTTGATATCTTCACCTGTGGGAGGGAAGTACAGTATCCAGGCACATAAGTATAGTCTGACATTTGCAACAGCTATTCACACCTATGCAAAGCAAACACCACGGGAGCATAGTGCCATGCCAATCCCAACTGGAACATTCACCCCCACCTTCATTCATAAACTGCCAAGTCAGAAGAGAGCAGGACTCAGTGCTCAAATTGTTATAAGGAAGTCTGTTCCCTTCTTTAAAACCACTAGCTCGAGTGGAAGAAGAAATAAAAAACCTCCATCCAACAGGCAGAAAAAACGGTGAGGCTGTCTTTCTGAAGGGAAGGCAAAAAGAGCAAGGCTATAACCCCACAGAACCGATGGATTTCATGGTCACAGGCATCCTTACAGCAAGACGATGGGACACGCACATCCTGTCCTGCCCTTCTCACGATCCAACAGGCACAGAAGTTGATGATACGCTGTCTACACAACGAGTGCTTAGATCCCTACTCTTCTCCATTATCACTAAACTGTGAAAAGATACATGGTTCATTCAAATAAAAACCGGAAAATATTTAAAATTTCATGAACGTGTAATTTCCAACTGCTGAATTATTATTTTTTTTAACATAAAAAAGTGAGGGAAGTTTCAGACTGAGATATAATTCATTTTGACGTTCAAGAACCCCATCTACACAATCAATTCAGCAAAGACCTGCCTGCAAAATGTTTTGGCATCGCCGGGTCTACATGTTGTCCTACAAGTGCTTCAGCTTAAGGATATTGCTCAACTGTTCTCTGTGTGTCAGATTAAAAGTGCACTAAATCAATGGAAACTTCTTCACTGATTGTCACTGATCTGGAGGGGCTTTGCAACGGCGTCTGGGCCTCCACCTCTCCTCAGCTATTTCTCTTTTTTTATTCCTCATCTTCTCTTAGCATTTTTTCAGGCATTTAAAGACCACTTTGTTCCCCATGCCCTCCACTTCCCCTTCTCTCTGCCTTCCTCCTTTCCTTCTCACATTAATTAGCCTCTATCACAATGTATCAGCAACGTTAAAAGGGTACCAGCTTCCTATGTATAAGCTCATCTATTCCTCTAAGGATTCACATCTGTGTGTCTGATTTATTATAGTAAATGGAAACTCTTTGTTGGAAGCCATGGATTGAAGTTGTAAAGTCATTCCCATTCTACAGAGGGGCCCCAAATGAGATCTAGGAGAAATATAAAAGGAAAGTCAGTGTCTGCACAGAAGACATGCTGAACACACGATGACTTTGTCTTCTCACTCTTGTCTTACGCATCCTGTCTATGGGTTGGAACTCCCCCCATTCTGGAGATCCAGAGGACCAATAGATCCATGAAGCTGACTCATTACAATGAGTCAAGCCTATAGCGGACCACTAAAGTCAGCAGAAACAAACTCCTTTGAAAGCCTAGTATAAAGAATATGACTATATTAAAAGTAGGCTTTCTGTGAAATACACATATACACCTCAAAGTAGTGAATCACACAAAGACTAAACAGCAGTGCCTTCAACCAGAGCCTTGGCTGGCTTATAAAGCCATGGCTGAAACACTTCTCTTTGTGGTTATCATGAAGACTACTAACATCCCTCCAGATTCCTACTCCAAGTATGTTTCCTGAGACAAACCTGATGTGAAATTTTTGTATTCCCCGCAATACTAGCCTGCCCAAACTATGCTTATTTTACGTAGAAAAAAATGTTTGTCACAGTTATTTAATAAACATCAACTCCTAATATTTTTTACAGAATTTATATCAAACGGTGCTGATCAATTTGTTAAATCCTATTAGAGTCTTCAGTGTGAGAAAGACAGAGCAGGATTTGTTTAATGAACCAAAAAATCTACATCCCACATGAAAATTTTTTTTAAAATCAGTGTTAATAAAAATAACATGTAGAATTTACAAAGAAAGCCTAGAGTTCCTATAACAACATGGCAGGGGAAAAGGTAATGAGAAGCTTTTATTCTAAGGTTACTAATGAAGAGTATCTTTAGTAGTGAATAACTTTGGCTGCGACACAGAATCTTAAACAGAAAAAAAAGAGAAGGACTAAATTATGTCTTCATAACCCTTCTTTGGAAAATGGGATTTTTCTTTTCCCATTTGTCTCCTGGGCTAAACAATCACCTTAAACATATATGTGAGCTTTGAGGGTTGTTTTAGCTTCCTGGAGGATAGTGCAAGAAATACTACTTGGCTAGAGGGAATGAAATCAGTCCCTATACACAATACAGCACATTTGATGTGGAACTGCCTCTGCGCATCAAAGTGTAGGGATGCTCCACAGTTTTGATGCATTACTGAGTGCTCTCCCTAACCAAACAAGCTTTGCATCTGACTAGTTGTTACAGGCAGCTGATTTACATAATTACTTCAGATTTCTGCCCTCAAAAACACACAACATATGAATCACTGTACTCTGTCTTAAAGTCATTATTAGCCAATTAGAAGTCCAGGATTTGCATAATCAGTCTTCAGTTATTTCTTGGTAATCATACTGTGACGTGAGATTACCAAAGTCGGACTGGTGATTGCACAGTGGATTATAAGCTCAGAATTATTGAGGGGCTTTTCAGCAATAAAGGAACTACGTCAGCTGCTCAATTCCCTTTTAAACTGGCATGAAGGAATTAAAAAAAAGCAAAATATGAGTAAAATAAAGCTCCTAGAGTGATGGAAACAAAAAAGAATAGTTCTACTATCTATCCACTCGTGAGAGTGAAGCATGAGTTTTCTGGATTTCAGGTCTGATACCAATCCGAATATAAAAATCCTGTACATTACAGTCATATGTCTTACAAATTCGCTTGGACAATAATACTGTAACTCAGAAAATAGCTGAAAACGTGTAAAATCAAGAATTAACATAAAACTCCAGTGAATTCTGTATCATGTCCCTTATGCCATTGTTCAGAGCATGCTGAAAGCTGCCATGACCAGAGAAAGAAGGGCTGCATAATGGCTCCCGTCTCTCGTGGGTAATAATGGAGAAGAGCAGGGTCAGTAAGAGTTATATATGTAGACTAACTTACTGAACAGGGCCTTTTTCTTGGGATATCTCCCTGTAATACGCTCCAGATACTGTCATGCCAATCTGATCAGGAGCAAAAAACTACCCATGTGGATGATGAATCGTGTGACTAAGTAATAGCCTAAGTCAAGTGTGGATGTGACCGTTCACTGGAAGATGGCAATGTAATGAATCTGCTCCAGGGTTTAGGGGGTTAAGTGGCTTGCCGGAAGACAAGTTAATGATGTAGCGCTGCATTCAATGAAGATTGATTGAGAATAGTATAAATGGGCAGTGGGCAAGGACAAAGAGGCTTGTTTTGGGAATGAGGCAGAATGGTGGGGAAGAGACAGATTACAGCTGAAGGTGGCTGGTGTGTTGAGTTGAAAGAATAGTCTGAAAAACCATAGGGAGAGACATTTCGGGGAAGATGATTTCACTCATGTCTCATACTGTGAAGCAGACAGCCAGCAGAATGGTCACGACAAGTATCTACTGATAACGTTTGCATTACCTACAGCCACTGTACTGGCATCATTAAACACAGGGGTAACTAAATAGGATCTTGCATCCTCCTTCTTTGAGATCTTTCCCACATTTTGAGGTAGCACGCTGGTTAGTTTGTGTTAAAAATGCAATTTAAACCCAGAAGGCTGAATATGCAAGAATGCAACCACAGGGGGAGAATAAGGAAGTACAAAAATGCAATTATAGAAGAGTGCAGTCCTCTAGCCTTGCAGCAAACATAGAGCATTAATATTTCAGAAAACAGGGACACGGTGACCATGGTGGAGTTTCAGCACAAGGCTATCATCAGAGGGAAAGGCTATACTTAGAACAAAGAAGCTAAGCAGAGTTCACAAAAACAAGTTCAACAGGTAACTGACACAAAGACATAAGAAACACTATCATTATATTCTAGCCTGGGTGAAAGAGTTTTACAGATTATAAACTAATAGTCTCAGAACGCTTTTAATGCAAGCTAATACTGCACAGTATTGCTACACCCATGACAAACACAAAAGCTGTTCCCAATAAATACCTAAGACTCCAGTTACAAAATATAAATAGGAATGATTTTGGTCTGATAGCGAGACAACTAAAACCGAAAATCACACACGGAGGAGTGCAGTAGAAGAAAATTCTGTGGCCTGGATACCATACAGACATACAGAACAGACAACTCTAATCTCTAGTCTTGTTAGCTTCATCTATTAAGTAAGCCTGGTGGTACAATAGAGCTACAACTTCCCTCAATGAATCTCATTACAGCACTCATTTGTTGTAATGGAAAGGGCACTTATTCACAATAACTCACACTGGCTCACTTTAATCCACCCTACCTTTCTGTATCTCTCCTTCTCCCCTTCTATAAACAAAGGAATCCAAAACAGCCCACTTAAGATAGCATCCCCAGGTGTCTTAGGTGTGTAGTGAATATCCAATAGATTCCCATCATCATCTGCTTGGTTGATTGATACCTCTACTGGTACCACAGTTTCAGGAATTATGCCAATTCCCAGATGCATCGTTTGGGTCTATCTGTTTTGATTTAGCTAGTCTCTTAAATTCCAGAACAGGATTAGGCTGAATTAAGTCATAGTGACTACAGGCCTATGCTAAGGATTTCAGTACCTTGAACCTTTTGAGGGACACGCAAATTAAAATTTTCCATTAAACAAATAAAGATTTTCTTCCATCATGGCTCAATGCAGAATGCTAATTCAAGCCTTGTACAACCTTCCTGGTGTCATCTTCCTACAGAAAGTCTGAAACAACATCTACCGGAATTAACAGCATTGTTTTCCCAAGACTGTGTTATCTCCTAAATATAGAGCCCTAGTTTCTACCCAAATGGGGTTACTCCTGCAAAGCAGTAGAAGGAAGCAGGGGGTTAGGCACAACCCATGGAAACAGATACATAGTGACTACTGGAATCATGTAAGAGGTAGGCTTCCTTCCCAATACTGTTTTTCTGCATGGGAAATATTCATGTTATGGTTGCAACTATCAAGCATTAACAGGGCTTCAGCATGGGAATGAGGCAAGGACCACACTTAGGACAAACCAACATTTGTGGTGTGGTTAGAGGATGCTGAATTCTTCTAACACACCCTGTAGCAGGTGAACGAGTTGGTGGCTTTTCTGAAAATCATAAAGTGAAAACTTCATGTTGCTCTATGAACTGAACTACGTGGTTGGACTGCGTCTCCCACACTGCATTGCTACTGGACAGAGGAGGTGATGGATGTCTGACCAGGGTGCTGCTCCACAAAACAGAACAGGGCTACGTGAACCAGCACTTCTAACACATGCCAATGTTCCTTTCCAATCAAATAATTTTCAGCTGAAATATTTTTCTGTTACAACATGTGTGGTTTTGCAGTTTCTCCCCCAGTGAAGAAAAAAAACCTCAAATGTCTGAGGAACAGAGACACACAAAACATAATTAATCAAAAGTCCAATTTTCCAATCAAAAAACACTTTTGACTGTGCCTAATTAGACTTCATATCTACCTCAGCCCAGGACAGTTTTTTCCTAGGGCCATGCTTCCTCTACCAAGCACACCTGGTCCCTGCCAGAAGTGCTCTAGAGGGACCTATCACTGCACCTACCTCTAATCTCCATAGGGATACTCAGGTGCATTTTACAAGTGAACCACAGTTCTGCACTAAAACCTTTCACCTCTGGGTACATCTAAACTTATACTAGAAAAAAAAAAAAAATAGAAATGCAATAATACGCTGTTCTCTTATTTGAAAAACATTTCAACTGTACTAAAAGTGCTAATTCAGTTTGCTCAGTTCAAACCATTCTAGCAGCAAATGCAGCCTGCATCTATAGGGTGCTCTGCTGCATGTCCCTTATTAGCTAATTCTCTCACATCAAGCTCATTTAAATCTATTTGTCCCAGACCACCCTCTTTAAAGAGAGGAAGGAGGAGGATGGGATCTCTTGCTACTCAGGCTCCCATCCTATTTATGACTGAATGTTTAAGGATGCTTTACAAAACTTTCTCAGTCTCCTCTTGTAATTCAAATCAATTGTAGCCATAAAACAAAAATTCTGGAATTTATATTCCTCCCCCCCTTAGAAAAAAAAAAAAAAGAAAAGGTTTAATTTGATAATTGAAGAAATAAAAGGTTCTTTTCAAACCTGACATTAAAAATCTCTAATAAAAATGGGGAAAATGAAGGTCTAGGATGACAGTCTTTATCAAAGTGTATATAGAGACATTATATGTTCCAGTAATTGTTTAGGCCGGTGAATTAATGAATCCCTGGCTGTAAGTCTCCATTTGAAATGATTTCAGTGGTGTCTGCTGCTCTGCTGCTTTGGAAAAGCCTGTTGTCTGAAGCTCTGGAGAAGGGCCTTGAACCCTGCCATTCAATCCCTTTCAGCCCATCAGCTGAGTCTAATTGCCAGAAAGCACACGAGACCCCTAAGCCTGATTGTTCCCCGACCTCCTTTGAGGTTCTGAGGCATGAAAAGCAAAAGGGAAAAAAAAGCTCTCTTTTGATCTTCTGTTTCTTTCTCTCTCTCTCTCTCTTTTTTTTTTCCTGCCTACCCCTACTCTAAGAATGACACATTTCTTTATATGGCTTCTCCTTCTTATAAAGACAATAATTAATAAGGCCTTTATAAAATGAGGCTTGAATTGGTGTCACCTTCAAGGGTGGTCCGGGGCTCTGAAGTGAAACCCCCGGTGGGCTTAGGCATTGCATGGCCTTTGCACAGGTCAGGTTTAAATACCCTGACCTCAATTTTCACTCTCCTCCACTAATGAGCCGATTCACACATGGATACAAAATTATACGAGGGAAAAGACAAAAGAAGCAAGGTGTAGTTGACACCACATTGGCCAAATTTTATTATCATCTTTGTGCCTATGACATCACAGCTGTGGACATTGTCAAAGCGGTGAAACCGCTCGCTTTCTCCCCCCACTCCACTTCTTTTTGTCCCCTGCCATCAGCTTTATATAATTACTTTCACAAACTCACACTCTCTGCCTATTATTTGCTCAGATGTCACGAAGCTGTGACATTAGGTGGGACTGGGGACCAGTCTTGGTTCTTGTGTGGTTACACATGCAGAACTGGGTCGCTTTTCTTGAGGTTCTGCTTCACTACCTCACTGTCAATTGTGAGGATAAACCGGCATTATGTGTATCTATTCTATTTCACAGGCTTATCAATTTGACACCAAAAGTTTAAAAAAAAAAAAAATCATCACACCAGGGACGTTACGTGTCCATTAAAGGAAAATTGTTGATGGTTGACATTGAATGAGTTGTCAAAGACAGCAAGACACGCATTGCATAAGTTTCTCTATTAATGCAAAACAGTTAACAAGTTTATTAGAGAAGAAGCGAAAGGGGGGGAAAATGATGCTATGACAGCCACACCCGTGGGTTGTAAACCTGTCAAATCCCGTCAGAGGAGCAAGGTCAGTGTTTGGATTGAAGGCAGAATCAGCAGGAGGCACTCTTCCTCTGAGTCAGTGGATCCTACACCCAGGCGCTTTTATAGCAGTATATAGGACAGCGCCTCAGGGCTAATTCACAAGCTAATGTTTCTTCGTGACACAGACACAACATGTTGTTGATAAGCTAAGAAACAAGTACTAAGTATTTCTAGTAATTAAGAAAAAACATGCGATTTTTTTTACCATAGGAAAGCTGACTCTAAAGTTTAATCAGGCAATTAGGTTCTACTGTCCTTAACATCTAATATGGTTTCAAATAGTTGTTTTCTTCTCTTCTTGTCCCAAGATGTTGTGCAGTGTTGTGGTTAAACACTAACTGAGCTCCTAAGAGGTGGGCTGTACATCACTCAAGCCTGGATTTATCCCTATGCCTTAATCTAGCTTTTCAGGGGTGGTGTAAGGCTGCTGAATAAATATATGCAACACGCCGGAAAGTCTTGGCGCTAAAAAAAAAGTATGCTATCACCTTTGGGACAATTTTGGAGGTCTCGCCTCTCAGGCAAAACTCAAAATGAATTAACACTATTCTTATTAAGAATAAATCAGACTGTAAAACCATTTGTTCGTTAAACCCCGTAATACAACTAGACGGCTAATAATCCTTTCATCCTTCTGCAACATACAGACAACTCTGGACTGTTAAACAACAGGTATTCAACAAAGTACGATAACTCTCCACAGGCAACTCCCCTTAGCAAGGAATAACTAAAAAAGGGATATTATTAATTACCACTATTTTGTAATGCAGGGGATTTAAAGGAAAATGAATTGGCAGAATTTTTACTTTCCTTTTTTTACAAAACTTTGCAATCTCCATCTCCCCTTTGCTTTTTTTTGAGGCAGACTAGTTTTGCAAATTTAATGTTGAAGAGGAAATGTCCTAGTCAATGCACATCATGCAGGTACATACACAATACCCAAAAGACAAGCACTTTGAAACATAAATTATCCAATGCACTATGCTTAAAACTCAAAAAAAGAAGGAATTTTATAAAATCCTTTTCAGTCTGAAATATTAAAAAACTCCAAACACCACAGACAAAAAAAAAAAAAAGAGAGAGACAAAACCTAATATATGCACATGAATGTCCTGCCTATGTAGGTAATATCTGTGAATGCTGGTAGTGAAGGAGAAGAAACACACAACCACCACAGCCAATTTTACAAAATGTATGAACTCCTTAGTGGCACGTGAAGACATTTTTCGCTTCAGCAGGATAAGGCAAATGTATGGGTTTGGTAGTTATTTTTCCCCTTCAAATCATGTATATTAAGGACATTTACTGGCAGACACTTCCCATATTGCATTGGGACTGCCAATGAACAATCAAAATGAGCTAATAACTCTCTTTGGGCACACACTGATGGAAGAAAGCAAACTTGAATAACCTGATTTCACCTCACCAATAGCTTTTTGTATGATGGCTAATCAAGGCTATAAGTAAAGAATGGATTAATTATAATCTCAATGTTTTTTTATCACTTTCTATTTAACTTCCGAAGTACTAGTGTATTTATGAATACTTTCTAGGAAATTAATATCACATCTTTGACACACACATTTCTCTCAAAATAAGAAAAAAAATGTTTGTTTTTTTTTTAAATGCAAACAAAATAATGCAAAATTATATACTTATTACTGATGGGATGAGAAATTCTGGGTCTGATCTTCATTTAATTAATACAGCTGTATAAAGGTGCATTGAATGATGCAAATTTTACTTGCTGAGGATCTGGCCTTCTAATTCATAAAAGCAATATATTATGTTAGGATGAGACCATAATACAATCTGTTTCCAAGTCACTGACAGGGCTGAAGGAGTATCAGTTTGTTTAGCTTCTAGCAAAGTTCTACTGAGCAGTGCAGAGCAAGACTAAACTAAAAGAGAAGAAATTAATTGAACACCTGCTAATCAACAAAGTAGGTGTTCTTTAATTTGCAAAAAAAAAGTCAATAAATACAGAAGTTAAGGTTTGTAGGGTCACCACAACTCCCCTACCCAGAACACACAGAACGAATCATAGAATCATAGAATGGTTTAGGTTGGAAGGGACCTTGAAGATCATCGAGTTCCAACCCCCCTGCCACAGGCAGGGATACCTCTCACTAGACCAGGTTGCCCAAGGCCACGTCCAGCCTGGCCTTGAACACCTCCAGGGACGGGGCTTCAACAACTTCTCTGGGCAACCTGTTCCAGTGCCTCACCACCCTTAAAGTGAAAAACTTCTTCCTAATGTTTAATCTAAACCTGCCCTCTTCCAGCTTAAAGCCGTTCCCCCTCGTCCTATCACTACATGCCCTTGTAAAAAGTCCTTCCCCAGCTCTCCTGTAGGCCCCCTTTAGGTACTGGAAGGCCGCAATAAGATCTCCCCGGAGCCTTCTCTTTTCCAGGCTGAACAGCCCCAACTCTCTCAGCCTCTCCTCATAGGAGAGGTGCTCCAGCCCTCTGATCATCCTTGTGGCTCTCCTCTGGACGCGCTCCAGCAGGTCCATGTCCTTCTTATGTTGGGGACTCCACAGCTGGATGCAGTACTCCAGGTGGGGTCTCACGAGAGCGGAGTAGAGGGGCAGAATCACCTCCCTTGACCTGCTGGCCACACTTCTTTTGATGCAGCCCAGGATACGGTTGGCCTTCTGGGCTGCGATCGCACACTGCTTGCTCATGTCGAGCTTCTCATCAATCATCACCCCCAGGTCCTTCTCCACAGGGCTGCTCTCCAGCCATTCTCCGCCGAGCCTGTATTTGTGCTTGGGATTGCCCCGACCCAGATGTAGGACCTTGCACTTGGCCTTGTTGAACTGCATGAGGTTGGCTTGGGCCCACCTCTCCAGCCTGTCCAGGTCCCTCTGGATGGTATCCCTCCCCTCCAGCGTGTCCCTTCTTTCTTTCTGCACCATCAGTCCAGTTCCTGTCTTCTCAGATGCATTAAATTTCTAGGCTGTTCCTTGTAGTGTATAGGATGGCAAAATTAGGTCTTCTATATAAAGCAAAGGGAAGATGTGAAGGATAGTCTAAAAAGTCTATCTTTAGCATGCTTGATTTGAATTGGGCATCGTATCGTTCTGGGAAAGAGTGTATTTCCTAGCCACAATTATCCAAATATAGAAAATACAAAATATTATCATGCTACAGAGAATAAATTATTATGATACTCAGTCTGTTTCTTTTCACACAACTAGGTACAGTGACAGGGTGAAAGGTAAGCATGTATCATATTCTAAAATGTATATAAAATACTTAAAACCAGAAAAGGAAATGCCTGGTTCCTCACTCTTTTACTATGTTTTATAGCACTGGAAACCAAATGGGCTTTTTGGTGAGTAAAGTACTATAGTAATGGTAGTAAAGCTTGGCCATATAAAGACATAAATATCAATCTAGTGAAAAGGCCTTAGATATATTCAATGTATCATACAGTAGTATTTATCTGAACATACTTGCATAAAGGCAAGCTACGATGTGATAAAATTCTTAAGACTTTCACTGGGCTAACTGTGTAAATGCTGTCCTGTTCAAGGATGAAAAGTATTTATAAAACAGCCTGAATGAATGCCCATTGTAGAGCAATGTTTCATTTTTATAGTACCTCAGTTATTCTTCTTTCCACACACAAAAAAAAAAAGAAGCACGGGGGGTGGGGGAGAAATGCCTTCCTTCTGAGACCACCCACAACCAGCAGAGTGAGGAGCACATGGGCTTCTTCATGGATTCGCTATGAAAGTGCTAATACCCAACAGCTAGCACACCCTCCGGGGAAGTTGCTTAGACACGAAACTAATAAAGACATCTGCACATGTCTCCCTGCAGACACAGCTCAAAAAGGGATGCCTCCTTACCAATATTCCCTTTGACAACACCACATTCTAATAGGTACCTTATGAATGCTGTACTACTCAAATTCTAAGAGTGCTGTCTGTAGAAATATTTCTCTAAACATGCTTACACACACACCCCCCCAATACTCAACACACAGCTTTATATCCTTAAACCTATGACAATATTAGAAGAGTTCAAAAACACTGGAAATCTTAACTTCCTCATCATTCCACTCATCTGCTGTTTGTGGCAACTTCATTCCCTTGGTAGTATCACTTTGCTGAAAAAGATTCGCCATCTCAGATGCATCAGTACCATTGGCTTCTTTTCTCAGCAGAGATTCCTGATACCAAGCTGCAGTTACTCTCTGCATCAAGCCTGGATGAAAGTGCAGAAATTTGCTGTAAAATTGTTTCTTACCCAGCAAATATCCTGAATTTAAGCCTTATAAATTCCAGCGGGAAATAAATCAGGTCTGAGGACATAGGAATTTCTATGCTGGCTCTAGCAGCGTGTATAGACCAGTGGATTATAAAGGATCTGCCCCAACTTAGGTACCAAATAAAAATACTCCACCATTTGCACTATCTGTAGGTACTGCTGGCACAAAGCCTCTGGCCAGGAGTTTGTTCTTCCCATTCACCTAAGAAAAGCTGACCTCTTGGTGTTCAGCAGCAGCAAAAGACTCATTTCTTTCGCCATCATCTCTAATATGGACATAGTCCCAACAAGGTCCTAAACTTGGTCAAATTCTATACCTGTGGTTGAATCCTGTGCAAGGCTTCTTTTCTAATTCACTAAATATTCAGACATTTTTGGGAGTAGAAGTTTGTCACTAAGGAGACTTTGCTGAACGCTGTAATGGATAGAAAAAAAAATTGGTTTTAATGAATTCAATCAAGGAGGAACAAACGGAAACACCAAATGGCAAATACTTCTTTTTTTTTCCAAACAATTACAGCATTATTTTATGTGAAATCTGTTCTGTAACAATGCGAGAAAATTAGTGTGTGTTCTATTCAAAAGATACTGCAGGATGGATTAACATTTATGATCCAGAGTTCAGTGACTTGGATGTTTTCATTTTCTTTTTTTTATATTAATTGGATTTTCCAGTATACACTGAAGTGGTAAAATGCATTTAATCAATATGCTTTGGGACTAAATTAGCAAAGTACTAATTTTGTTGTGCAAGGTTATACTATGTATTGTACATTTTTAATCACAGTATTCTCAGTTTATTTCTCATTTGCGAATCTTATGATCCCATTGTGTATAATGCAAAGAGAATAGAGTCAGAGTAAGCCTCATGAGTTCAAATATATAGAGGAGGAGTGCTTTCAAAGGGTTGGGTTTATTAGCTTCTCATCCTAACCTGAACAGTTTGACATGAAATTGTTATACAGCCACACTGCCTGAGAGTTAGCAAGAGCTGCAGTAGCTCCAGCATTGTGTCTTAAATTTTAATAAACATTTTTAAAATAGAGATGCCTTCTTAAGAGATGTGGAAGGCAGTAGTTTTAGGGAAGCTGACCCTAAATGCTTTGCCAATCCCAGGTGTAGCCCACATCCTTCAAGGGTCATGTGGCAGAGGAGCAGGAGACTAGAAAGCAGCCCCAACGGGCATTACCAGGATGGTCTGGTGCTCATTCAGCTGAGAGAGAAAAAGGACAAAGACTGTATGCACTGCTCCACAAAGGGAGAAAACTTCCGCTAAATAGCAGAACAGCAAGAAAAGGGCCAAAGGAGCCGCCTATATCAGACACCAGATACCTCTGTCCCCAAGAAGGAGAATGAGAGCGGAGTATGCTACAGGGCAGACTGTCTGGGTGCTTATGGCCCTACGGTTGGGGACAGGGAGTAAGGACACCCACCTGCCCCCTTCAACCTGCCACCCCATGGGCGGAGGGCAAGACAGGGTCCTGGGAGAATGGTGAAGAAAGAAGAATCACATGGCCACAGATGACGTTCCCAAACATTCGTATCACATTTGTACACTACCAGACTGGGACAAATTTCATGCAAGTCAGGTGGGGCCAAAAGATCACATTTCTGCTGAACTAGCCAGAGCACATAATATAAATTTTATTCTGACTCGATGTTTTTATGCTAAAACACATAAAGCCTGCCAGTACAAAGTTACCACATTGAACAACTTTTAACCAGCTCAGTAAAATTACACCAGATCAGTGTTTTGTGTTACAGGCCTACAGCCTTTTTGAGCCAATGCCGGGAGCCCAAAAGCCAGCTTACCTATCTGATCTGATTCATTTCATGGGCTGAGAAGCATGGCTGCGGTTTACATGAACACAAGGCAGGAAAGACAGACCTCTTCCATTTAGCTGGGGTTTTCCGTTGGATTGAGCCCTGAAAATGGCTATGCATGCCTGAACAGGATTCTGCATCCGGCAGGGGAAACCAGTGCAGTTGGTGGGTTTTCAAACTGAGCTTACATCAACAGGACAAAATTAGTATCAGAGTAGCATCTTACCTTCCTCTAGAACATATCTCCCTTCTCCCCCTGGAGCGTGACGTTTGTTCCTTTAGACCACACTTTTCCGTCACCCTCACTCAAAATAAAGGAAGTGACATTTACGGTGCAACACCACTAAAGGAAAGGCTACTCTTAAGATTCATTTTTAATCTGACTCTTTTCAAAGGGAAGCACAGGTTAAAAAAAAGTGAAAAAAAAAACCAAAACCAGGTTGCTTTGGCAACTGCCTGGGGCTGGCACTGCAGTCCTGTTCCCATGCATGCTTGGAGGCACGGAGGTACAGTGCCTGCAGCACTTCTCAGGGGGTGGCTCTCCTCAGCATCACCCTCTAACCACAGGCTGTACCTGAAAGGCATATGGAGGTCTTAACTTTAATGGGTCAGGATGGAAAGTAATGATTTGCTCGGTAGTGGAGAACCAGTGTTAACTGTCTAAAATGGTGTGAATGGCTCAGATGTTCAAGGGCAGTCTATCAGGCACCAGACAGTATTATCAGGATCACCTGTCTGTCAGCTGCATTACCTGGTTTCCCCTGATTCATTTGTTTTAAAGGAGTCATTGGGTTTACTTCAAACAAACCCAGCAACCAAAACAAAGCAAAACCAGCTCCTTGCTAAGACCCTAAGAGGAAAGGCGAAGAGTAACATATTTAAACATAAAGTTGAACAGAAAGGTTTAAAATTTGCAACTGACGCTGTGCAGCAAGGAGATAAGAGCCTTCCAGACAAGTTAAAATGCACAGATATGCCAATCAACTCCAGATAGATTCAAGGGGTGGTGAACAGAGATTACTCACATTACACCAGGCTATCTCAAGTTACTCAAATGACATAAAGGGATACAATAATCACACACTTGTCTCATTGTGTCAACTTTTTAACAGGGGAAAAGCCATTGTCCACTTCAAGAGGAAACAGCAAAGCAAACCAGATCAGATTATTCTCAAGTGAATTGTCAGGTTGAGGGGGTTTTCTACTTATCTGATACTAGCGCAGACACCGATAGCAAACAGCTCACCTGACTGCACACAAGGACCCATTCTCAAAGGCAAAAAGCAATCTGTCTCAATTATTAAAAAACAAATTAGACAATCAAACTGGAAATTTGCCTTCTTTCTTAAGAGAGCCACCATATAAGGGGGTTGCTGTGATGTAGCTAGACCACCTTTGCTAGGGTTCAGCTGCCCAGCAAAACTAGACACTGGAAAAATATCAGACCAGTGTTGCCTGGGATACAACCCTGGTGCCCTTAAGCAGACAAAATACCCACTTAGGGCGAACACTGGGAAAAACTATTATGGGACACCTGGGAAAGAAATTTTGTTTCTTACTTACAGCTCTTTTACATTTATTCCTCATAGCATTCACGGCATGGACACTGAAACTGGCGGCTGAGCAGTATAAAGCTATTTGAGGTGATGAAAACAGAAAGGTTCGAGGTCGTTACTAAAAATGAAAAACTATTAGCTGTAAGTGGGCAAGGACTCCGTTTTCTCTGAGCCCTCTAAGTTACCAAACACAAAGCCTGCTAAGTTGGCTTTGCATTTAAGGGGATTGCACTTTAAGACAACTAAATAATTTCTTCCACGTGAATTTTAGCACAGCATACATACACAGCTTCAGTACAGAAATGACGGGATGCAGTGTCAGCTCGTATCAACTGAAAACTTTGAATTAGCTTCAGAGGGCATTGGATCTGCTCTTTTCTGTCTGTAAAAGGCGCATGATACTATTTTCTTTAGCCAGCTCTCCAAGGATGCTGACAGTCTAGAGAAGAGCTGACCTTCTAAGCTAGTAAGAGGACCACTGATGAACTAACCTTTCTTTTTAAAGGTCTCTCCTGGCTTTGTTACAGCCCATGCCTTCCTACACAGTGGGTACCTAACTGACCAGCCGGACACAGCAAGGAAACCTTGGGTTTAAGGGGCACTCAAGGAGTTTCACACCACATCCTACACTGGGCCATCCTTACAGTGCCCATGCACTGAAGACAATGAATCAATTGAGGTTTTGTCCATGAAAAAATTCCTTTTGGGGGATTAAGAATGATAAAGCTAAGAGGCTTTTCTTGGTAAGAAGTGACGGTCAGCTACAGATCAAAGGACTAGACTCTGTTTTCACTTGTAGTCCCCACCAACTTAAAAGGTCCCTTAAAGGATCACACCTGATCAGATCATAGTATAAAAGGTACACTGATTTTTCCTTCTGAAAGAGAAATTCTTATCAGAATCCAAGCAAACCCTTACAAATTAACGCCAAGGGAAATTTAACGTTTTTAATGCTAAAATAAGTTCATTGTCAATACCAAACATTTTGGTGCACTTTTGGATAGCTTTCTTCTAAACCTGATGTGCCCCTCAAACCTGACCAAGCTGTTACGAAGTTGTGGAATCCTTTTGCTCTGAATATGAGTAGCAATACTACACTCAAGAAGATGTGCTGTACCTTATGCCCTCAATGTCCCCATATAATCTCACTTTGTAAGGAAGGGGCAGCCACATTCTTCAGTCTTTCTCCATGATATCTCTGTTACGACGACTACTCCTTGGTGTAAAAGTGCGGTGGCTTTGTGTACCCTGAAAGTCTTAAGGCTGTTCTGAGTCCTGTGGAGGTTGTACTGCAGAAGGTTACTGAATTGGGGGCTAAGGGACCTTCCTCCATTGCTACTCCAAATCCAGGTATTTAAGTACACGTTTCGCTGAGTGTCTCAACCGCAATAACAGCAGGGTTGTGTTTGGGGGTTTTTTCAAAGCTTGTGGTAATTCACAACCACAATCTCAGATCAGAGTAGAGCCCTAAATGTAAAGTCTAGAAATGTGAATATGAAGATAATTAGTAATCGGAACTTCTGCTTTCTCTGAATCCTCGTGTTCCTGGAAAAAACATTACCACAGCACTAAAGCAGAGGAGATAATAAGGCTTTTTCCTGACACCACCAAACTGTCTACATCCTAGTCTGAACAGCTCTTGCAGTTTTAGTTTTCTCCCTGAACCTCTATAAAACAGGAAACATTTTCCGTGGTTTTAGTCCACACGGTGTACAGAAGTTTTGTGACTCTGCCCCCCAGGCTCCTGTGTGTTATCACTTCAAAGGCGCTGATCTCTTTTTAAATGTCCCTTTTGACAACTCAAATCTCTGAACTGGAAGTCGAAATTGGCTAAACTGAGATCTGATAATCGGCAGTTTTACTTCCAGCTGCATCCTGTGCTTGCAGTAATAAAAGCAGTGATTATCTTTGATATGGTTGATGATGTTAGCAGGATAGTAGGCATTCCAGCTGCTTAATTTAATTTCAAATCCCAGTGATAGCATCTAATGTCTGCTGTTTAGCTAGCGCTACAGATTTAATTTTGTAGTGACCATTGATACTGTCAAGGTAGCTTTATGTTCTCACCTGACTGCAGAGTCCCAGCAGAAGATCACTCATCAGGTAACCATACTGTTTTTGAACAGCAGTCTGGATCACTTAAATTAAAAGCCTGGTACTGATTAAATGAATATAAAATCTGATCCCAAAAAAATCTCTTGATACTACTGATAAATTAGGAACATAGATGATAAAATTAAAAATACAGAAGGCCAGGGACCATTGTGGACTATGAAATATCGAACTATCCTGTTGAAGATAGGACCGTACACAGTCACAAAACTTAACACCTTACTACTTTGTACTTCTATCTCTTTTCTGAAACAATGAGGAAAGACGCATTAGGATACATTTGAAATACACTACAGGTCAGCGTCCTGCATTTGTCAATGGATGTTAGGAGAAACACACACGGTCAAGCCACAGTCTGCCAATTTCTTCTCTACTATTTTATTATGGTGGGTTTCATATGCTAAAATTTATCATCATCACTAGAAGCAGTTCTGCTTTTCCTTACCTATATACTGCAAGTTAGCTTAGTCCATCAGAACTATCCTAAGCTCCACAGGGATGCCAGAATATAACATTGGACAAAGAGAAAAGAATTTAAAATAACAAGCAGAAAAATTGGCTGTCTCTCTCAGTGGTGGGACTGAGGATAATGGGATGACAGAGCAGAGGGAGGCAATGTTTGATTGCTTTTTTTTTTTTAGGTTCAGTCTCTAATTGACACTAACTACAACATCGTACTATCTAAACTAATTCGTCAGCATCTGAACTAGCCTGGCCTCAATTCTGCCAGCTGGAGAGTCAGAGGTGGGAAGTGCTGGGCTTTGTCATTACAGGAGAAAACAAGACCTTCAATTTTTTTGTTTTGTTTTCACTCCATTTACCTGTGCAGGGCAAACATAAGCATCCCTCCTCCCTCTCAATTGCCACACCTATTTCCTGTAACTCAATTTCCATGCATTGCGTTCCTTACTTTTAAAGAGCTTAAGCAGCCATGAGAATTGAGCCACTAATTAAGACATACTGACTTTCAAGACCTTCCCAAAACACAGTCAGTTTGTTCAGATGTCTCTGTTTCGGGAGGTCTTGTTCAGCATTACAATTGTCAGGCACATTTCTGAGTCACTCCGGAAAACTGGATTAGAATCAAAGCCCAAGATTACAAACTAAAATGACGACAAAAGTATTTGCCTCATCATTTGTCAACAATTTGTCACCAGATCAACACAGAAACTGCTAAGCTTCCCCAGCAGATTAGTATGGGGGAACTCACATGACGTCCATCTCTTGTTTGGATCAGTAGTCCCTAGGATTCACAAGTACCAGAATATTTCTGAGAATACATTTTCTTCCTCATTGTTGCATGCCTGCTTTGTGTCTCTTCGCTAATATTCTCAATATTAGTTATTATCCTCTACTTTCGTGGATAGAAGTGAGCAGACCCTGTAGATCAGAACAGAAAGTCTGAAACTTTGAAGGGTATCTACAGTTAGAAGAGTCTGAAAAGGACATATGAAGATAAAGTGAGAGACCACCTGAGGAACCTGAAGGTGCACAAGTCCATGGGACCTGATGAGATACATCCGCGGGTCCTGAGGGAACTGGCAGATCAAGTCGCGAAGCCACTAGTCATCATATTTGAGAAGTCGTGGCAGTCTGGCGAGGTTCCTGCCGACTGGAAAAGGGGAAACATAACCCCTATTTTCAAAAAGGGAAACAAGGAAGACCCAGGGAACTACAGGCCAGTCAGTCTCACCTCTGTGCCTGGCAAGATCATGGAGCAGATCCTCCTGGAAACTCTGCTGAGGCACACAGAAAACAAGGAGGTGACTGGCGAGAGCCAACATGGCTTCACCAAGGGCAAGTCATGCCTGACAAATTTGGTGGCCTTCTACGAAGGGGTTACAGTGGCAGTGGACAAGGGAAGATCTGCTGATGTCATCTACCTGGACTTGTGCAAAGCGTTTGACACTGTCCCACACGATATCCTGGTCTCTAAATTGAAGAGACATGGATTCGATAAATGGACCACTCGGTGGATAAAGAACTGGCTGGATGGTCGCACTCAAAGGGTTGCGGTCAACGGCTCGGTGTCCAAGTGGAGAGCAGTGACGAGTGGCATTCCTCAGGGGTCGGTACTGGGACCCGTACTGTTCAACATCTTTGTTAGCGACATGGACAGTGGGGTAGAGTGCACCCTCAGCAAGTTTGCTTATGATACCAAGCTGTTTGGCGAGGCAGACACGCTGGAGGGGAGGGATACCATCCAGAGGGACCTGGACAGGCTGGAGAGGTGGGCCCAAGCCAACCTCATGCAGTTCAACAAGGCCAAGTGCAAGGTCCTACATCTGGGTCGGGGCAATCCCAAGCACAAATACAGGCTCAGCGGGGAATGGCTGGAGAGCAGCCCTGTGGAGAAGGACCTGGGGGTGATGATTGATGAGAAGCTCGACATGAGCAAGCAGTGTGCGATCGCAGCCCAGAAGGCCAACCGTATCCTGGGCTGCATCAAAAGAAGTGTGGCCAGCAGGTCAAGGGAGGTGATTCTGCCCCTCTACTCCGCTCTTGTGAGACCCCACCTGGAGTACTGCATCCAGCTGTGGAGTCCCCAACATAAGAAGGACATGGACCTGCTGGAGCACGTCCAGAGGAGAGCCACAAGGATGATCAGAGGGCTGGAGCACCTCTCCTATGAGGAGAGGCTGAGAGAGTCGGGGCTGTTCAGCCTGGAGAAGAGAAGGCTCCGGGGAGATCTTATTGCGGCCTTCCAGTACCTAAAGGGGGCCTACAGGAGAGCTGGGGAAGGACTTTTTACTGGGGCATGTAGTGATAGGATGAGGGGGAACGGCTTTAAGCTGGAAGAGGGCAGGTTTAGATTAAATATTAGGAAGAAGTTTTTCACTTTAAGGGTGGTGAGGCACTGGAACAGGTTGCCCAGAGAAGTTGTTGAAGCCCCGTCCCTGGAGGTGTTCAAGGCCAGGCTGGACGTGGCCTTGGGCAACCTGGTCTAGTGAGAGGTATCCCTGCCTGTGGCAGGGGGGTTGGAACTCGATGATCTTCAAGGTCCCTTCCAACCTAAACCGTTCTATGATTCTATGATTCTATGTACTACAAAAGCACAGAAATCCCATAGGTTGGCAGGTTCATGCTACAATTTTTGTGGGGCACGCTACAACAGAGAGACGCAGGATCCTAGAAAGACGGTGGTTGCCATCATTTTGAAGCGAGGCATCCAGCCTATTCCCTGTTTGGTCTGGAACAGCCACAAGGAAAGGCAACCACCGGAGATAGGCTAGACTAATTGTACCATCAGCATCCTGGTTTCCAACACAGCATTTTCCACAGTGATCCCAGAGTTTGTAGGAATTGCTTGTGCTGGGATGTTAGAAGCTCAATGTTCCCCTCAATTACCTGGTCAACCATAGCACTGAAGTAGCTCCCTTTCTGGATTAATGAAGGAGAAGGAAACAAGAAGAAATGAGGAAGAAGGACAGTCCAAACTCAGAATAATCCCGAAAAAAAAGAAAAACTGGCCAGCTATAAACAACCTGCTAAACCTGGTTTCATAATCAGGTAGAGTATAATTAAGAGATTAAATTGATGCATAGAATTAGATGAAATAGATGCAGTGTGTTTGTGTGACACTGCTCTGAGCATACTGTCCTTGCATTGCATCCCACAGCACTGGGAATCATAGTTTCTATTAGACGATAAAGATAAAGGAAGATATGGGCAAAATGGAAGGGAACAGAAAAATGGGTGAATCTTGGACTGCAAAACAAACACAAGTCCTTCTGGGGCAGCACAAGATCTCTTTCTGTGGTGCTATGCCACTCTTAAGCAAGCTGGGGAGCGCAGCATACTTAATGAGATAGAAAGAAAAAGCAGAAGCCAGAGATGTTTATCTCTGCAAGCTGTCAATCACTCTGACACAAAAAAGAGGGGCTTCCATTCCCTGCACAGGACTCCGGTTCAGCAAGCTCAGTTTGACAAAACCTACTTCTAGTCCAAATGGGAAGTAAGAATTGCAGCGGTTCGAGAGACCAGAGGAGGATGGGCTGTTTCAGGCTTTTGAAGCTCTTCTGAAATAGAAAGGAAAGACAGAGTATAGAAACTGTATTATGGAAAATGAATCTTTTTTTTTTTTTCTTCTACCTTTTAAATATACTTAGTGCTACTTGTTCTATTAACCTCTTCTGAACTGTAGCCTGCTGATTTGTTGAAATAAAGATGCTGCCATACCCTACTGCTGTTTCAAAATATGATAAAAGCTGATAGTTCTCATAGAAAACCCCGATGAAATCATTAGCAGTCTCCCTGAGTAAGAACTATGTCAGGTAGTAACAAATTCTTTTTAAAAGGGAGCTTGAAATTAAAATACCTTTTTTAAAATGTGTCCATATGTCTGTGCACAAGAAGTAGAGAAAGATTCTCTGCTGGAAACCTTTTTGACTGGAGGAGGCTAAGATAGGAAGTAAGTAAATAACAAGGAGAACAGGGAGAAATCTTATTTACAGGAAGAACAAGGTTGGTAAGGAAAATACTACAGTCCCCTATTTCTTGGTCTAAATCTGTCTCACTTGCGTGCATATCCAGACCTTTGCACGCACCGGTCTTTGCTAACTCCTCAGCCCTTGTTGTGTGAGTGCTGAGACATGTGCAGTGCTCTCACCGCTCCAGCATGGGAGCTGGCTGCTCCGGTGACCTTGGCAGCTGAAGGACCCAGATGCCCAGCTCCAGGATGAATCTCTGCAGCAGTGTCATGGGGTGTCAGCTCATCTTCCCCAGTCTCCTCCTTGGCTTCGCTGACAGACCTGCCTGTGGGGTCTGGTGTGGGGTCAGCTGCCGCTGTGCTGCTCTGTCCTCCTTGAAGTCACTTTCCTTTGATTTCTGAGGATGAGGTGCACTCTCTTGACAAGATGCATCTGCAGTGTTTGATTAGGGTAAAAGAAGCATGTGGGGGGAATATTCCCTATACTTTTATATGTAAAAGTATGCTAGCTGCCTGTAGCCCAACTGGTTTCCAAATGACAGATGAAATTTAGTCTTCTAGGAAGCAGAGAGGCAAAATACTAAAGAATAACTGCACATAGATCTTTATCTTTCTTTTACCAAGGGTAAAATAGCCAGCTTTCCCCATTTCATGATTTAATCTATTTACTAGAAATCACATAATAGAGATGTTAAATAAAATTTCATAGGCTAATAAAAGCCAAGCATGATAGAGGTATAACACGCATGTTTATTATTAAAAGCACCATTACTAAAAAATAGCTTATTTTTATATTTTTATTTGAAACAGTGAATTAATAATAGTAAAAAAATTGATACAATTGCTCCATGGAACCTTCTTTGTATCTGAAGGGTCTATGAATATAAAAGCGTATCAGGGCCAAATCCAGAAGGTCTTATTCAGGCAAAACTGATTTTAGTGGAAATAAAGCCTGATGGACTAAAGGATTTGGTCAGTAATTTATGGGACCCTTATCTCTGATCCACCTTCTAGGAATGCTAGCTTGTGGTACAGAGCAATGTAATATGCTTAAATATCTATGATTAATTCGGGTAATCTGGTTTATAGAGCCTGCTTATGTAAATGAAAAGGATTTACCTTTATGTCTGAGATGAAAAAAATATACATCAGATACAGTGAACCACATTTTACAGAAAATGGCCTGGCTGAATTGTATTAATGTCTCAAAACTGTTGAGAAATGCTGTATCTTCTCCTTAAGCCAGTAATCATAGTACCTACAAATTGCATATCTTATCCTACTTTACACATACGCAGAAGTGGGCAGCGGCTGTTTTGAAGGCAGTATATCTCTAATTTGTACTCCTTACAACATGCTTTTCAAAGCATAACAGAGAACTGCAGTTAAAGACTTTTAAAGTGAGGAGAGGGCTGTGAGGGATTAATGCTTTACCTGGTAAATGGAGCGGAAGTCAACTATCAAAGAAAAACAGCAACATCCCCGTGGTCCAGTCTTAAGGACTGAAGGTTTTCATATGATGAAGTGATAATTCAGTTCAAAGTATCAGAGAGACTTCGGACTGAGAACTCCCTTTGTACATCTGCCCAACAAGAGGTAGAAATTTACAGATAATAAATAGAGGAGGGACCAGTGTGTTCATCTTGTAAGACCCTCTCCAGAGCACAGAGCACAGGAGCTCTCTGAGCTAGTTCTTGTTTGAGAAACAGATGGTCTTCTAGTTTAAAAACCCTCTTCCGTCTCCACTTGCATCTAGGAAAAAAATTCACCAACTTCAGCGGAGCAGCTCTGAAGACACGGATCCTTGGCAAGGGATTCCTGCTGGATCGACAATTTTCCAAATACAACAAGGGGTTCTCTGAACCTCCCTTTCCTTTTTTCTTTCAGCATATGGCACAGCCATGGTCCTTGCTGGTACAGCATCACTAAGAAGCCTTTGAGGCATGTGCAATTTAGAACATCCTTCAGACTGCTGAATCTCGTGCTTTGAACAAGCCTTTGTTTTCCTTGCTTTAGCAGCAAGTACCTTAATGCTATACTATAAATATGTACATGTTAGATTACAGATTGCAAATACTTATGTACACATGAAAAGCCACTGAACATCAGCCTTTTCCAAACACAATTCTGTTACTACAGGCAATTTCTCTAGAAGAAAAGCTTATTAATTTGCAGTGGCTAATACTGTCTTTTAAATTCGTAAACAATATATAATATGCAATCATTTCTAGAAAAAGAGAATAACAGATGTAGTTTTGAAGGACAACTGCAAGTTCTGCAGCTTCAAGATGACAGCAGACATCAGGAAAAAGAAATAAGGAGCAGGAGTTCTAGATTCAGCTCGGACAAAATAAAATCTGATTTATTCCACCTGCCGTTAGTTGAAAGGTAACTTTGCCCTGCAGTATTTCTGAGACCAACGAGATTATATGGTTGAGTGGGGTTAGACTAAAATGGACTTCAGCAACACAAAGTTTAAGCTAATATTCTTTACCCAGTATAGGTTATTATCTACCACACCTTGCAATACAAGGTATTCCCCATAGCCAAAATCAGTTTGTCACGTTTAGTAAAACAATGTAAATAAGAAAAGGCATACAAGAAAGCTCTGATTTCATACTAAAGTGAAATCAACACCCTCAACCAATAGAGACATTCATAAAGAGATAAAACACCTCAAAGCAAAGCATCTGTGTTTGTGCTGCTATTTCATGTCAAGGCAATTACAGTGATGTTATTAGGAAAGATCAGGGAGGGAGCAGTGTTGTCATATAGGAAGAAGAGAAAACAAACCTTTAAGCAATCATGTAGAGCATGCAGAACATCTTAAAGCTGGTGAAGGAACAAAGCTTAGCACTGTCAGGGTATTGATCTGTTCCAGAAGGTGCAGAGTTCTGCACCACTGTGATTGCCTTCCCTGCTGGGTTTAGAGAGGTCTGAAAGAATACAGTATTGATCTGGCCCAGTTCCTGAGAAGTAACTTAGCGATAAACACCGACTCCAGTCCACCAGCTCTGAAAGCAAACTGTTGCAAAATAGCACAACTCTGTTGTGCACACAGCCTCTGTTATGCAGATAGCAGTACATACACAACACCAGTGCCCACTGCAGAAAAGTAGTGTTGTCCACTGGCAAGAATGTAACACCTGAAGACTTAGCTTCTGCTCCCATTTTTTCCATTCAATTATCGTGAGGTTTCTGGGGAATGTAGGATATTTTATTATTTATTCTGCATTCAGGAACTATTGAGCTTGTAAGGGCCTTGCCTTTGTTGGAGCCTAGCAGAAAATAAATCTAACATTCTTCATTTAACAAAAAAGTTTTCCCTCTGTTTCTTACCTTTCACTGTAATACCATGGGAAGACTCAAGAATGTTTCTAAACTTCTGTTAAAGATAGAAAAACACTCTCATTTATTTTCTTGCCTATCAGTTAAGTCTGGTGGATCTGTAACATCTGGGCATTCAAAAGAAAGCATTTCTATTCTTAAATCCCAAGAATCATGCTGTCCTGCAGAGGTAAAATTCACATCAGTAATTGCACATAGAGAAAAAGGCTAGCATGCACCTGCATTTCAAAAATCTCTGGCTGCAATTGCATCCCCTTTCTGGTGGCATCATGGCTCAACACCAGTTGCACTACAACGTTGCAGACGCAGGCAGGGAGAGAAAAGATAGATTTTAAGCCTGGTTGACTAATGAGACTACAAACTTTTAGTCAGCTAAACTACAAAGGTATGATTGGGTTGGTAAATGCAGCTCTATGAAGTATTACAAGACCTAAGTGTGGGGAAAAAAAGAAATCTGTCCCATGGAGTCCTCAGCAGTTGACTCCTGTCCTCTCCTAGGCCTACCTCAAAAAGTAAATGGGCAAAGATGAACTGAACCACCTTCTGTGAGATTCTGTTGGCTTGCTGTGACTTGTGGTTTTTTTCTGTGGTCGTGCTGAAGACTTCTGGGGATTCCTTGAACTTTTATTGCCTTAAGGCTGAATCTCTTCATGGCTGATTCTGATCATCAGCTTGACCCTGGGAACAACACCAGCTGCAGGATTTCCCTGCGTGTTGATGCTGGACCTTGCCCCTGGGAGCCCAGGCTTCCATCTTCATGTTTTTACACACAGCTGAGAACCACAGTCACTGGGTCAAATTTTCACAAATCGTGAAGGCACTGAATTTCCAAAAGGATTACTGCTGGGCTGCACAGGCCCACTCCCAGAAGGCCCTCAAGAGAATGATTGCCTGTTTTCTCTCTCCCTTGCACAGGTGCATAACCTCACCTGTGTGCCCGATCTCTTCACACTAAAAGAATTTCCCCTCCAGGCTCTGTCAGGTCTGCTGAATGATGCTCCATCTTTCTGCTAAGGAGACACAGATCTTTTATCACATCACTTCTGCAAACAGTGCACATATATTTTTATTTTAGGCTGGTTTTTTTTTTCTTTTCTTTTTTCTTCCCTTTTTTTTTTTTTTTTTTTGCAACTCTCATTGCTGAGAACAAAAGAAAACTGTTTACCAGACACGGGCACCTGGCTTGGGTTTTGTTTTCCTCTTTTACTCTCTGAATTCAACTCTGTTTTTAAATAAAGAGATGCAGAAGAAGCAGCAGACCTCCTGGGTCAGCCAGGTCAGCCTTCTCTATCGAGCAGGATTTTCCCATACACTCTGACCCCCTCAAGGATTTTATCTAGCCTGTTTTTTGAACACCTCTAATGATGGTGACTCAGCTACCTCACTAGGCAGCTTATTCATCTGTCTAGCCTAATTGCTCTTAGCTTCATTTTGTTTTCCTTTGTATGCAACATGAAATTTTCCTTCTTTATTTTTAGACCATTTCTCTATCAAGGTGGGGGGAAGCAACAAAAAAATTGCTGCCTCCAAAAAAATCACCATTCCTTCCAATCTGCTAATATCTGTAAAGCATGGCAACACTATTGTCATGTCTTTCTAATTTATTAGCCTACGTGTCAGCTGTACGTGGTTTTTTCAGTGAAAGGATCAATGAAAATAACAGCTGCAGATGTCTTGGCACCCCTGTTGTCCTGCAGGAGCAGGGGTGGTATCCTCAAGATAACTTCACATAGATAGAGGAACTGAATGGCTAATAGTCATTAGACAACAAGACTGGGAAAGACTACCAAGCATCAGGGCAAGTAGATACTGCTTTGGTAATGATGGACAAAGTCTTCAGTCTTTTCCCAAGAAAACGCTCATTTTCTTTAGTTCTTGAATCCACGGAGCAGCATCAGCAGAGTGCTTGGTAAGGTAATGAGATTTTGGGACATTGAGACACATATGCACCTCAGAAAGATTTGGTCCTTTGTTCCATGAGTGGAGATACCATTCACCCTCAGAAAGCAACACAGCCTAAAGACTGCTAAAGGATTAACAGGGCACACAAAATGTGAGGAACTCTATCAAAGACTTGCAAAGTAATATCACAAAGTAGTAACACAGATTGCTACTGGATGGGACTCTCAGCAGCAGTCAGCAGTCTGCAGTCTGGTGGTGACATAAAGTGGCATAAAGCAGAGGGAGCTCTGGCTGGCACCTGCAGCATGTTCAGAGATGCATTTGCAAGAGATTCCCAGCTCTCTCACAGTTTTGAGTTCAAGAAGAGCTGGGCAATGCTGCCTCATACAGGGATGCAACCCACATCCAGTGAGCTTAATCCCTAGTTTTGAAATAAAAGTATAGTTTGGCCCATGATCTTTCCAAGAGCACACAGTCCCGGCTTACAATACTGATTAGCAACAATGTAGAAAGCTGAAGAAAAGCCAATTAGCAAGAGGCATTGATGAGTATTTTCATTTTGTTTATCATTTTATTTTTCAGATCATTTTGGTTTAACCCTAATTTTTATGCCAAATGCTTAAAACTAGTCTTTGGTAAGCTAATTCTTCCTCATTTAAAAAAAAAAAAAAAAAAAAAAAAAAAACACACAACAAACCCACAACAAACTCACCAGGGCTGGAAAAATTGAACTCATGTGTAAACACTACTGAGTTCTGTTCCACTCTAGAGAATCCATAAAGGATAAAAAGAGAAAGGAAGAATTGATTGAAAGGGACAGGGGAGAGAGGAGAAAAGGTGAAAAATGAAGCCAAGTGGCAAAAGAAAATAAATAGATGGTGGCTGTGGACAGAGGAAAATGCTCGGGTAAAGAAAAAAGTGTCGTACTGCACAGAAGTGGTTAGCACAGCCCCTGACACATCAGGTGTTTCTTGTAACTCAAATGTGAGTACTAGACGAGCAACTTATTTAAGCACATGCCTAGTTTTAAGATATCAGTCCTGCTAAAGTCAATTAGTCAGACTCACACTTAAGTACCTTACAGAATCAAAGTTGCAGAGCAGGGCCTTTCTTCCAGCTAAGAGATCATTTTGAAAATCCCCTTGATAAAAACATGTGTATAAATTCCTAGGTGTTAGTGTAGGAGGTGTAAGTGCTGTTGAAGTGGAAGGCTCATGGGGAGAAGCATGCTCTGCCATCCCCCATGCTCCCCCCAAAAACCAAACAAACTCTGAGAGGTTTGTGAAAGCTATAGGACAAGGACCAGAACACCCTTTTGTCCTTAATTTATTTCATGTTAAAGAGGTGGTGGATCAAGAGACTGCTTTGCATAAACGAGGAGGATGCTCTACTGTCTCTGCCATCCACACAGGAATGCATGTACAAACAGTCTTTTATACAATAAGAGAACACTAACAAGGGTCTGATTATTTTTTCCTCTTGTTCTTCATAAAATGAAGTTTATTTTCCTAGTCTTGGCATTCTAAGAAAAATTCAAGGACTGTATTTAAAGCCCCTAAAGGGAAAAAAGGTGAGGGGGAGCATAGGCTTTTCCATGGCCACTAAATGAGAGAAGGGCAGAGTTGCAGTAGAATTACTGAAGTGAACAACCTTGATCTGACCAAAAGGAGTCATTTAATTTTAGGTACTCCCCAAAGGTTTTATTCCTCCTGGCTGCCAGGCCAGGAATGTCAAGCGTGTTGAGATGGGGCACCCTGGAAAGTGCCGAGCCTGAAAGCCAGCAAACAGGTTCCGCATGACTGCTGTTAGGTCTGGGAGTCTCCACGGAGAGCTGAACTCTTTGACCAGATAGGTGTGAACCAAAGAGGGGACTGGGTCATTTCTTTTCAAAGTTTTCTTCGCTTTACAAAGGCTTAAAGAATTTTTTTTTTTATTCCAACAAGCCCCAAACCTTCAGTTTGAAAAGAAGAAATTAAAGCAAAAAATGGAAGCACTTTCTCTTTACAAATAAACGACACAACAGGGAGAGACCCAGCAGGGGAATTAAAGCCCTTATTCTGACAGATCCAGCAGCATTTTTATAGGCATTAGCTAGACTTAAAACAGTAATGAAGTTTGTCACTATGTATGTCATAGAGCAGATATCTCTAAACCTTAAGGTTTATAAACTGTAATATCTGTGGGGAAAAAATTGCCTTCTGCTATGGATATACATAGCACCAAGTACAATAAGGTCTAGCTCTTGACAAAGGTCTCCAGCTGATGTTGGAATACAAATAACTAATGGGAACAAGATGGAAATTGTGCTCTAATCCTCCCAGTGGCTATTGTATAATGAAATGAATGGGGACCTCAGGAGAAAAAAGGAACAGAATCACACCCTCTAAACACTCAACTGCAAATTCAGTGTCTGGGTACTGCCAGTGTAGGTCCAGACCCACACCCATTAAAAAAAGACACAAAAATGCTTGAACTGTCTTCACTGGCCTGAGCAATCCATGACCAATTCTTTCTGGAAATGCACAGACTACCAACCTGCATGAACGCAGACCCGGTGACCATGCCTGTCCCAGCACAGGACTCCTCAATGTCTGCTGTCCATGATCTATGTCTCCCAGGGCCGGAGGTTTTCTAATGAAGCAAGGACTTCCCCTGATCCCAAGCCCAAATCAGTGAATTTCACCAAAAGTGATCACACTGACAAGATAGATTGTTAATTTTAGCAATTTCACAACTAATCTTTCTAAAAATAAATAGGAAAGAGAGATTAATCCAGTCTATAAAACATTGTGCTATTATGGCTGAAACTGAAAAGTGTTACGGCTAATTGATAGTCATATGAACATAAAAATAATGTTTGCACATTCACTTTTAATTTTAACTTCACCCAGACCTACACAGTTTTCTCAGAAATGCATAGATCTTTTATTGTGTATTGTTTGTTTTACAGACATCTGCTTGTCTTTACACATCTGGCTTGACCAAAAATCTACAATAAGACATAATTTTCCTGACCTACATATTACAATTTTCACATGGCCAAGTGCCACAAGACACGTGTCACGACTCTCAGAGCCAAGGGCAGCTTTGGGAACGTCTCAGAGGATGGAGACGACAGCAGTTGCCATGGGTGCCACCATTCCTTGGTGGATGGGCTGAATAGGGCATAGCAGCTGTGCACGAAGGCGACTTGACACTGTCAGGAAATTTACGGGCTAAAAGCCTATCATGTGGATTAGGTAGCATCTGCCCCAGCACCGCTTTGCTACCAAACACATGAGAGCCCAAGTACCGGAAGGGCGTTTGAATTGTTCATAGATATCCTTGAACAGTAATCAGCGTAAAAATCTTCTCTTTCCTTTATGGGTATTTGATGGACCAGTTACGGAGAATTTGGCAACATTTGCTGACATTCTCAGCACCTTGGCTTATTTCTATTAGAACAGAATTGCCATCACATTTCTGAATACCTACATGAAATAAGAAAAAGCTAGCACAGCAGATCTCTAAAGCAAAGTGTATTGAGATTCCAGGTTGTCTTGAATGTGCAGTTAATAAAGTCTTCCAAAGAAATTCTTGCCCAACCATAAGTACTTTCATGAATCACTCCTATTTTAAAATGCTAAATTTTTCCCTCTGAACGTTGTTTTTAAATGACTTGATTGTGCAAGATGCAGAGTTACAAACTGCTGCTGATTTGTATGAAAATTAGAAGCATTTGTCCTTTGCAGAAACATCAGGTTTTAGCAGACAGGGCCACTTGAGCGCATCAAGTAACTTTCAAGAGTTCTTGTTAGTCCCTTCTGATAGAAACACTGTAAAAAGTCAGTTTTGAAGGGGAACGGCAATTCATCACAGGACTGAAAAAGCAGTGATCAAAGGTCATTTGGCAATTTTGTCACAAACTTTGTATATAACCTTCAAAAAGTCATTTAATTTCCCCATACCTTAACTTCCTACTTATGAACTAAAGCTAGTATCCACCTTTTTCATCTGTCCTTCGCTTATAGAGACTGTAAGCATTTTAACGCAGACCTTGCCTGGGACTCCCATGTACTACACCACAATCAGATCAGCAACCATAGCTCTGAGAACTTATTGAATGCAGGATTTTAATAGACCTGTAGGGGATGCCTACAGCTCAGTACCTAGCGCATGTTTAATTCCTGGTAAAAATAAACAAGTTAAAAACTGGGGTGGGAGGGGTGGAAGGAAGAAGATTCCAATTATCAGGTAGTGGAAACAGAGTCAATCAGGAGAAGCCATTCTCTCTCCCTTCCCCAAAACAATGTAGGTGGTAGTGCATCGAGTCTTCAGATTGCATCGCGTGATGCAAAGCCACAGTTCAGCTTTCTACATTACTAATAAAAGGTTAAGGTTTCAAGCTATTTTTTAATTTAGATCTGTTGTTTGGTAATTGGAATAAACATTCAAATTTGAGCATCAAATTTCTCATTAGTTTCACATCAATACCTGTGCTGAAACTATGGATCAGTGAACTGAGTTTCTCACTGCCCAAGTGAATTCATTAATCATTCTCTCCTAAGATGGGCACATAAGCAGACAGCTGTTCTAAGCAGCTGTCTTCTGATAAAACTCCTAACATGCATACTGCTTAAAGAAAAAAAAAACCAAACCACACGCACTAAAAATCTACCGTTTCAACAGTCTGCTGTTGTCTTAACTCAAAGATCTACCTGCACTGACAGGTCTGGCAGAGAAAGGAACTGGATCCCCACTCAACAATGCATTCCAATTTGTAAATGGTCACTTTATGGTTACAGACAGAAAGTTTTAAAACCATTAAGACTTAGTTACCACTTCTTATCTGGGGTATCATGAGGAAGAAGAAATACAAAACCAGTCACTGATGAATGTATTCAATGAACAGGTATAATCTTAAACCAGATGCAGCTAAACATTTTTTTCCTCCGTCTATAGTTGCATACACTTGATTCCTCACCCACCATCCCTGTGTTTCTAATAATAGATATTTAGATTTATTTTCATATACCTTGATGGGCTGGGATGAGATAGGCATAATGGTCCACATTAGTCTCTTATTTTCCATTACAGCCAAAACAAGTGCTTAGGTAACTGGAGCTTATCCTATTTAAATATATGCAATCAGGAAATTTGAGATTGCCTTGATGGACCATATAATATTTCCTTTAGAAGCTCCCTGATATGCCATCGTCTACAAGTTCATCCATACAGCAAATGGTCTCACTGGGTAACCTTTCCCTAGTTGCGTCACACACACAAAAGTAAGATGAGACCACTGAAAAATACATAAACAAGGACTTTTGAACTGACCTTGTCCAAACAAAGCAAGAGACAGGAAAAGAATGTATAAGCACACCTTGCAATACCTTGAAACATTAAAAAATCTTTGCTCTATGTTAGAAAGGGTATTTTATATATTTGGTATAAGGTGAAGTTTAATGAAGATGGTTTTTATTTTATAAATGGCCAAAGTTCTACTTGGTAAAATTGTAGATTTGTTGAAAATTGCATTAACAGAGGCATTCTGGAGAATGGAAAGAATGTCTTTTTGCTGGGAAATGAGCTTCCTGGCTGCATAAAGAGCCATTAGTCATTACAAAAATAAAGAAGTAAAAAGAAAATGAAACTAAAGAGTCCGTGTGAGCACCTAAGTCCGTTCTGACTTCAGTGGAAATCTGGATAAAATTTTTATTCAGTTAGTTCATTTGGAAAACTCTTACTGACCACCATACTGAGTTTAGGAGATTTCACACGCTCCTTTGTATTTCACAGGGAAGCTTCAACAGCAGTGGTAACAGTCAGAGGCACATAATGGAGGAGGTGGGCTGATATAATAGCCCAGTGTTGTTCCCAAAACAGTTTGCTATCAATTACTTCTTGTTACTGGGAATTTGAAAAAAGTATAATCTTTAACGAGGCAGTATGTGTAGAATGAGAAAGCACATTTCAGTTTCCTCTACGTAAGTTATTATGACAAAGTTTGTAGGAAGCAGCAATATCTTCAATATCTCTCCTTGCAAAGCTTGCTTTGATCATATCTTCAGACAGGCACAGCTATGATAACTTTATTAGTAACTTACAATGGGCCATCAAGTCTGGAGAAGCTGTGGCTGTCTATCAGTAACAAACATGAGCCTGTTGAGAAATTTGTTTCTGGTTCTAAATTGTGTAACTCAGACGACTGGTTGAGTTGCCTTCAATGAGACAAGAGAGGGATAATGATGAATAGTTTCTTTGGGACAGTTTACCTGAGTAAAATCAGAATGATTCAGACCACTTCTGATTTAAATAATAACATAAGCTTAGTTAGTGCCTTGCACTGAAATATTACTGCAGAGACTCTCAAAAAACGTCAGCAAACAAGAATTACTTCATCCATCCATCTTTCCAGGACATCAACATTTTACATCAATCTAGATTTTTTCCTCCTTGTACGTGCATGTTGCTCGAATTTCTGTGATGAGAAGATTTCACATTTCATTATGACTGGGCCAATTCCCAACTCAGCTCTGAATGAGAGCTTTGCCTGAGTGCACACAGAAAGAGACTGAAAACACAATATTATATTTCATACCCCCTGAAATAATCAACCCTCATTCTCTTACACGTAGAGGAAATTTGGATCTTGTGACCTCCCTAATCATATTTTCCTTCTCCCAACTCATAATGGCTGTAGAAGGGTCACCATGATTTAAAACACATAAATAAAGGAGAGCTGTTCAGAAATTGGTCCTTTTCTTTTTTGGTATTAATGATTACTTTTTTTCAACTTATTGCAGAAACTCTGCATCAGAAAATTCATTCTAAAAGTAAACATTAGCTTACAAAAGCCCTAGTAACACTGGTTTCCAGATAGAATGCAAGATTCAAGAGAAATTACTTTGTACCTTATATGAAAAATTCTGTAGTATCTGTTCTGAACCAAACAATAGCGTGCTATGTTTGGTTAAAACCTACAAGCTCAACTGTAGTTTTCAGAAGATGATCAAAGAACAATTTCTCATCTCCAATGAAGTCAATAGCAAAGCTCACATCAACTTCAAAAGGCCAAATTCTGACTGCTTTACTCACACTGAATCACTCTTTATTTCATGTGTAGTTCCACTGACATCAGTAGAAGTATGGATGAAGTAACAGCTACTGAACCAGAATAAAGATATCAGAATTTGACACAAAGCAATTAAGTTGGGATATATGTATCACTTTATGACTTAATTCCGAGGTACAACTGGAGGGAGATAAAGCTAATTTCGTTCCATTTTCTAAGTTACAACATTATTTTAATTTAAGCATTTAACATTTTTCCTTCCTAAAAGGAAATGCAGACCTCCTTAAATGGTTATACGCAGACAATTATCTCTTGGCAAATCACCTGGAGATTTTTTTTTAAAGAAACAATAATTCACTCATCATCTAATGCCCATTAAAGTAATAATTTGTAAAAACGAAAATTACTTTGATAGCTTGACCAAAGCTTGTATCTATGGTTAAATATGTACAGCAGCTTCCTGAATGAGGTAATTGATCAAAATAGTTTTCAAGAGCTTTAGCTTTAAAGAAAAATGTCAATATCAAAGGATTTAGTGAAATCATACACAGCAGTTAAAAACATCTCTGCCTCCTGTTGAAAAGGTAAGCACTTGGACTGTTTAGCCCCTTAGCTGGGTATCGCTCTAAGCACGAAAGGACACAGCACAAGGATGAAGAATAAGCTAGCCTGACCTCTTCCTAGCCCATGAAGTCTACCAATTTTAATCATTTTATATGGTAAAACAACTTCCAGCTCCCACTTTCATCTCTGTCATTTCCTCACTTTTACAAAATGCGTTAAACTTCGAGGTTATTGTTGCATTAACAAAATTGTCAAAAACTCCCAACTGGGATCTATGCCCATTGTACTAGGTACAGTATAAATAGGAACAACACACTCTCTGGGAGCTTCCAATCTAAATAGTAGAGACAGACAAGCAGTAACAGAAAGAAGATTTACTGTCCCATTTTAGAGATGCACATCTAAAGCTTGGACAGACTGAACAGCTCAAGGACACAGAAGACACCAGTGACAGCAGCAGGAAGTAAGTGAAACCTTACCCACACAAGGTTCCTTTTACTAAGAACCTGCCTCCTATCAGGACTTTTCATATGGTCCCAACCAGATGACACCACTCTAAACTGAATTTAAAGAAAAAAAAAAAATCTTTCCAAAGGTGAGTCTCTCCTTGGGCAAGGTGCGTTCAACAGTCAAACAGTGCATGTTTAGGCTCCCAAACATAAAGGATCCTGGGGATCTTGGGAATGAGAGGGGCAGAAAAGAATGAATTTCCTTGCCTTTCATTTTTATTGCTCACACTAATGGAGTTTACAACTTAGAAAATAAAAATAAGCACAACACATAAAACCATATTTTGAAAAGGATACAAAGTGTATCATAGCGATATACTAATCCTCTAATTCCTTAGAGAAGCAAATAACCTTTTCTCTTGATATAGGCATCAGGCATTGATCTGTCACACTGTTTGTTCTAGCAGAGCTCCCAGAGGTGCATTCAGTTTGAAACGTTAAGGCTAGTTCATTAGCCATCCCTAGCTCGTTTCTCTGAGAGAATCAAGATAATACTGTGGTTAGTTAATGGCTTTCTCTTGTTTCCCCTAGAGCCTGCCTGTCTGAAGCCTGCAGGCCCAAGAAGCTTTCTTTCCCCCTTCCCTTCACTATTAGTCACAGCTGGTAAGGCTTGCAGGAGCCTGGATTGTTTGAAAACAGCCAGTTCACCCAAATGTTTGACTCTCTCTGCTGCAAACCACCACCTTGGTCCCTGTTGTCAGAGAGGAGAGCTCCTCCTTGCACAGCAGTGAGGAGATGAGGGATGGAAGGAAGGGGAACTCCTGATGATCACACTACAAACAGCTCTCATTCAGAAAAACACCAAAATTACTTACAAAGGAAAAAAAGGGGGGGGGGGGGGGGGGGGGGAGAAAAAAAAAATTCTGCCTCAGAGAGCTGCTGAGACACACTATTTCCTGGAAGGCAGAAGGAAAAACAAGTGTCTGATTTTCACAGGGAGCTGCTATCTCCAGAATCAGGCAGCCGATGTCACCTGCCTTGCTCTCAAGTTCTGTTGTTTATCATCACAGTTTAGAGGTCGGATAGTCACAGACAAGAATCTCTCCCAAGAGCCATCCCACTATCAGCTCCTAATGGATGGGCACCATTCCCTGTACTTTTGCTTCCTGCTTAACACATTCTGGCCCTCGTCATTCTCACGTAATTACCGAAGCACACACCACGCCAGCAGAGGTTCCAGCTAAGCGCTGCTGCTAGCATCACAAGACTAAAAGCAACAGCTTAAAATATGCTTCTCTCTTGTTTTTAGCTTGCATTTAGCCTTTTTAAAATTAATATCCGATTCCCATGAAAGCAAGACAATGACAATGTTGATGAGTGTCAGATATCTCCAGGCAGATACAGTCCAAGTTCCCTTTACAGGGAGTAATTCTATCAACGTACTTCAGTGCTGATCTGCAGTATCCCCTGCTATTCCGGTGCCTTACTCTTTTATCTAGACATTCAGCACTCATTGCTGTGTTACCAGACACTGCCAGTCATGAAAGACTGCATGATGATTTTATCTGCCTCCTAGTATATTACCCATTGGGGAACAAACTTAGACTTGTAAATGTTTTCTCTTACCAGTACTCCAATCCAGACATTTAGAGATGCTTTTGCTCAGCAATCAAATAGCACTAAGCTATTTACAGAAATCCTGCTGAAGTTAGCAATAGACAGGGTGGTGACCATCAGATAAAACCTAGTCTGAAAGACTTCATATTGACGGGGGATTTTTTTTTTTTTGGTGACAGTAAGTACACCCCCTCCAGACAAAATATAACCTCACAAAGAAGCTGTTCTTTTGGACTTAGGTTTATGATACTGCTGAGTGAGCCAGTGTGGACTGTTACCAAAAGAAATGATGTCTCCCCATCACTCCCCTCCTCTGTACAGAGGGTGGTGGTTATTTTTGCACCTTCTTAGAGAGTCCAGCAGAAAATTATTTACTACTTTAGTTGGGAGAAGTTTTTGGCCACGTAGCTCCCTTGAACCAGCACTGTAGGGCCCACTGAGACCTATGCTGGCCCAAGGGAAGCAGCAGCTAGTTGTCAGATTGACTCAGCCACGGCTAAAACTGATAAAACCATGTCTCTCACACAGGTATGTAACACCTTTCCCCTGAAATTTCATACAGTATGTACCATAGCCATGGAAATAGCCAGACCGAGAGCAACATCTGACCCAAGCACAAAATCAACGCCCCTCTTTAGGCATTCACACACCAAAATCTATGTGAAAGCTGAACGCTAACAAACAGAAAGGAAAGAAAAGGTTTCCTGGAAAACTCTTTGAGGGCCACAAAGTCAGAGGAAGGTTTCTGTGCCTGAGTTACAGGCTGGGGAGACTCAATCTGACACAGAAAAGCTTTCAAATAGTAGCTGTTTGGCACTTGATCAGAACAGAATTAGAAAAATAAAGTTTGAAATAATGAACATGGTGGGTCCTTTTTTTAACCGCTCCAAATTTTGCCCTTCTGCCACTGGGCCCACAGTATGGTGCTGGATTACTTTTGTTATATCCAGAAATGACACTGCACAGCAAAGGCACGGAAAGCAAGATAAGAACTCCTCTATCTCTCAAAACAAAACTAAAAGCAGCAGTGGAAATCAACAAGACGAGAACAATGAAAAAAGAAAGCATTGTTTCATCTGTGGATAACATTCAGGTTCTTCAGAAACACACACCAGAGTGAGTTTTCATAAAGAGTAATACCATGATATTGTTCTATGGCAAAATACTGTTTAGCTTCAGCTATTTCTCCTTGTTCTAAATCTACCATAAAACATGCAAAGCATAAATTGGTAGGGCAAATGTATAACTCAATAATTTGTCCCCTAATCCTACATTCTCGATTTCAGCATCACTTCAAATGCCAAATGCTGGGATTCACATCAGCCCATGACCTCTCAATCAACTTCCCAAGGAAGCATCTCTTCCTTCCCACACCCCTTTCAAGGAAGCCATCCACAAGTCCTAGAACCCACAAGAACCTACCCAGCCTACAAATTCTTACAGGATTGGGAGTATTCCCTATGAATTCAACAGGCCTCAGATCTACTATGGAGAAATACTTGGATCTCTCCAATTCTTGTGTTAACTTCAGCTTCCCTTTTACAATGCAATTAGTCACTGACATTTGGTTGTATCTGTCTTGTTCCTTCTTTTCACAAAGAGGACTATGACTATTTCTCAAATGGCTATTGAAATTAAACAGCATTGTCAAAAGTCAAGTTTTTAGAAAGTAGTAAAGAAAGTTTGGTGTAACTAGACTCTTATTTTCAAGGTGAGCTAAAGCTGACATATTTTATCAAATCATTATTAAGGAGAGGAGATGTATTAAGGAAACGGATAATGCTGTTTAGTCATCTTTGCTAAGAGCTCCATTTTCAATGGATCCTATTTAATGATCAACTATTATTATTTTTATATCCTGCTTTATGACACCATGTCCTGCTTTAAGGCAACTATTTACTATTCCGAACACTTCGTAAAAAGAATTATTGTTCTTCACTGTCTTTTTTTTACCAAAGTAGTGAAAGGAAAGGAAGTTACAATTTTGGAGAGAATACTTTTGGCAGAAGTGATTTATGGTCACTGTTAGAAATGGTCCTGTTCATTTCTTATGAAGATGCAAAACTTCTATGACACAAAACCAGATAATTATCTGAAAGATAAACTAATCAGGGACAAAAATAATCGGAAAAGCACTATTGAACAAAATAGTACACAGCTGGTCTGCTCACTTAAATCACTGAAGATAGAGTATTTATCATGCATTTACAACTTTTTTTTTGTTGCAATTTGGTACATCATGTCTGTGAGTACTGAAACTGATGCAAGTAAGAAAGAAAACGCTGTCAGGAAATCCATGCACCTTTTAGTATAAAAACAGAACATCTTTTCACTTGCTCTAGGGGACACACAACATAATGTGGCATTTTTCCTACAGAGTCTGTGATCAAGATGTTTTTAGAAGGTCTGAATTTGTGACAAAATTAGCAGAGAGAAAAGTTCAGAACATTCAAGTCACTCGGCAATTCATTTTCAGATTTGATCTCTTTTTGTGTTTTAATGAATGTTGAAATTTAGCTGAAGTCACTAGAAAGGACATGAGCTGACACTTCTTTGGAAGAAGGCCTTCTAGCAGAATACTAGCTTATGACTTCTTTCTGTGAAGTCTTAATTGGTTAGGACAGAGGATTTTTTTTTTTCCCAAAGCAAAACATGTTTCCCGAGTGCTCCAAGAACAGTCACTAAAAAAGAAATCAACATGTAAAACTGTAACATTTCTAACACTCCTACATGACCAAAAGGATGCAATTTTAGAACTGTGATTTGGAACCTACAAACATTTTAAACATTTGTCTTGTGGTTTATTTGTAAACTAATGAGTCTTGATGCTGCTCCCTATGCTCATACTGCAATCTGTTGTTGGCCTTTTTGCAGCTCTAAGATCTACACTTTGGAGAATCACAGGGGGTGTTGGAAAAATAAGCCAACAGAAGCAGCATGATCAAATTTCACTTTTAACTTTTAAGGAACTAAGATTAAGTAGCATGTGTTTTTATTACATGAAAACATCCTCAAAACTGTGGCAGTGCAAGATGGATTAAGATCGGCATCTCCTTTTCTTCAAGACCTTCCTAGATAAAATAGCCTGGGCTTTTTTTTTTTCTTTTTATTTTTTCTAAATGGCAAATTGCCAGTAGTTAATTTAACATAACAATGGAAATAATCATTCTCATCAACTGAAGAATTTGTAACACTGGATCTATGGCAAATGTATTTAAGTGTATTGCCAATTATTTTTACTTACTGAAGGGAAGAACCAACAAGGTTCTTATGCACATGCGTAACCGGGGAATCTCAAGTTTGTGCTGCAGTATTGGAGACTCGATGTGCTAGTGTATTAAGATCACAAACTTCAAAGGGTTACATGAGGGAGGCTAATCGTAGAGCGTTTTTATATAATCTTGTATGATATATTTACTTTTACTTTTTGGGGATGTAGATGTTGCAGCACTGTATGCAAACTTGTAAAATAAAACTTGTAGTGTCTGTAAGAACTTCATTTCACATATGACCTTTTACAGTAATTGGATCTGAATTATAATCAGTCACCTGAGTCCTGAAATAGATAAAATAGTTTTTTAATGTTAAAAAGTTTTAGCCCTTCGTTGATTATCTATCAGTGCTTACAGTCCTGTGAAAATAAGATAAATGAGAAATTTGGTCTCTAATTAGACTTCACTAGATTTACAGCTTTTAATTTATACGCCAATGCAACTCAGGCCGGCACTAACACAGATAGAGATGGAGCCACAGTTTTCAATTGATTTAACAATTTAATTGCAGCATTAACATCCATTAACATTTAACTAACCTTTTAAACTAACCTCAGGCACAACCTTAAAGACTAAATGAAGTAAAATTGCATATAAAAAGGTACTAACATACAGCTGTAAGAAGCCAGAGTGAATCTTTAGGGAGATTTAGCATTGCTTCCCCACATCAGCAGGAGGGAGCATGTTTTCCTTCTTGCAAAATTCAGTAGGAAAGCATGCTCTAATTTATAGGAAAAGGAAATAGACACATTTGATGGTTATTAACTCTCATTTGTATCTTCTTGTCTATACGTGATGTCTAAAAGACATAATATTCCTTACTCTGGTCATGCACTAAAGAACAATTTTATTACTCAGAGAAACAATATTCCTGGATTATCTGTGATAAAATGTGATGTAAGGGAATATAAAATAAACCACTGAAGTTTGATATGAAAGAGAAACACCATATTTTAGAAACAATGGGCAAATAGGGCTCTTGTTTATGTGGGTATAAATCTAAAGCAACTACACTGAAGCTGTTGGAATTACTTCAGGTTTATCCCTGTGGTACCACGAAAGAAAGTCATAGAAAATAAGCACAGTAAGTACCTGATTTATATGTGTGTTGAGAACCCCAAAACTCTACTTCAAAGCAACAGTACCTGCAGGTGTTCGGGGCTTCAGCAGGGAAGTCCTCAGAGTCAGATCCGCTGTTGTGAATCTTTGTTCCTCCAGTCCTATGGCAGTTAAGGTCTGCTGAGGGGCTAACTCCAACATCGGGAGAGCACCGTGGACACAGGCCATAAATCTGCAGTTCAGCGTTTACTATTGCATGCAGCCATAGACTACCATTAGGTCTGGGTCAAGATTTAAAGGTCTTTTATTTCTGACATGGATGACAAACAGGAGTTTCGGGGACTGTTTAAAATGTCATCTAGGCATTCGCAACCTATATTGTGTCAGATCTGACATAAGTCTTAGCAACATCTGCATAATCCACAGATACTGTAAACTCATAATGTATGGGGTTTTTGGTAGCACAGTACAACATTTGGTATTACTAGCTATTCTCTCACCCATATTCTTTTGACTGAATCGCTGCTTGCACACATAATTTCAGTGCATTCATTGGGTGACTTGTGTAAATGCTTATCAGCATGCCTGAGTTTCACAGTCAAGCTCTCAGCTAACTGTGCCTGCGCTGTTACCATTTCTCTGTATCTAAATGGTATTTAATATTAGCCTAGTATTATCAAAACATTAGGATGATAACTTGGAAAGAATCACAACCTTGTGCCTTTTGATAGCAGTGATGAGTATCACACGTGGCTAGTGGTGTGTCTTGACATGCAACACTGTTACATGCACTGTAATATTAATGGTCCAAGGATTAAGAGTCTCCTAGCAGTACATGCTGGCACTGTTGTGTTGTAATGACTCCACTGGAATTATTAGTCATTCCAATCAGTGCTTTGCACTACTGTTTGACTACATACATCATAAACATATGAGGTCAACAGTGTGGATATTAAAAGCATTACAATCCTATGCATTGATACAACATAGCTTGCTGCTTGGATGGGTTTTTCAGGCAGCTTCTTTGAATTCACATTGCCACACCTGAGGAATACGTCATATGTATGCAAAGCCCCTACAGGATTTGTTTTCAGCTCCTCCTCAAAGTCTGATGAGTAAACTGTAGGTGAGTAACAAAGATTTCTGGTGACATTCGATTTTTCACTTTCAATTAATGCACAGTTACCGCTATTGCTGTATTTCACAGTAACACCATAAAGCCAACAATTTTATTTAAGTATTTCTAATAAACTATCTGGATTATGACTCCTTACAAGTTACATAATTCCAACACAAATGTATGTGGCGGTATCATCCCTTTTTGCTCCATAAAGATAAATGGCATGAAAAGGGTCAAACAAATATTTAAACATAAGCATCTACAATGGTATGAATACTTTAGAGGAAAACCTGATTCACCAAAGGAAGCAGTGTTGTATCAACTACCAAGTATTTTTCTAAGGTTAGTAACAGTTAAAGGTTAATTTGCTGTATATCTCTGTAATCACGTGCTACACTTTACCATGTACACCATATTCGGGTTCTTTTTTTACTGAAAAAGCAATCATTTCAACTATAACATGTGGATCCATTGATCAGTGTTCATATAGCCAAAATAATCGCCCCAAACATCAATACAACTTTTTAAGCTGTCACTTTTCTCTCCATACATCCACAGGAGGTCAAATTTCCAGGATATGCATATAATTCTAAGTAATAAGACATTCATCTTTTGATCAATATTTTTTTCTTTTAAACTCAGGGCTCATTCTGCTTATGGTATGATTCCAAAATCAGAACTTCACAGCTTATGAACTAATGGGCTTGAACTTTGTTGTATCCCTAACCAAGGGTATAAGCACTCATCTGGCATGACAGTCAGCAGTTCTAAATCCTAAGTGATAATGAACACCAGAGAAATAGTATGTTGTTTGTGTTTATTATAAAATGTGAACATCTGACTTCCCTTGGTCTCCTATCATCTGCTCTGCCCATCTGCCTCTAGTTTCTTAGACTCACCACTTCAGTACTGCAGCTTCTGCCATCAAAAATAGGACTTCCATCTCTTTCTGCCTCTGCCTCTCCACATCTCAATTTTGGATGAAAATTCCACCCATGCGTATTCTCTCCTCCTGTTTTGAAGCATTATTTAACAATGCAATTATATTATTTTTAAAACAAAATGTTTGAGTCCATCATTTGCACAATGCTACTATATATAAAAAAGAAACTTTTGGTTTAAAGTTTCAGAAATATCAAGCAATATTCAGATATGTAACTGAAATCCAAGATCATCTAAGATCTGTATGGAAAAATCAGTGAAATTAGATGTTTTATATGACTAAATGGCAGATCAGCATACCAAAAAAAAAAAACATCGCACCAATATAAAGATTTGTAAGGCAATAAACATCATGCATGTGCTAACAGGAAGATCAATATGAACTTACAGCTTTTAAAAGTGAAAGTAACCTACAGGAACAAGCTGATTTTTCAGATTTCCTTCTTTAAAAAAATCATTATATATTATTTACTTCAAACTATCCCCTACATTAAAACCATTTTAATATCCCTTCAATATCCTGCTATGCAGGGTCTCTTTGATGGAAAGCTGCTATGTGCCTCCCATTTTCTCTGTAGCTGGTTCAAGGGATGTAATCAAAGCATGCAATCAAGGGATGAGGTCAGAACTAGCCTGTGTTTTGCAAACTGGAAATTATCAGCTGATATAATAACATTCATCCTGAGTACAACCCTCAGGCTCCCCAGCAGTTCCTAGGAGACTGCACTCAGAGTGGGAAACACACAAATGGTCTTCAGCCTGCTTTTCAGCCATCAGGGTGACATAGCCTATAGTTTGTTTCAGCTGCCAACCCATAGTCATCTAATGATATTTTAAGATACTCTGGGTTTCACTACTGCGCTTCACATGTGACTTCAGAAGAGTGCGAAACTCCCATAGGTCCCGCTTTGTATTTTCCAGCCCCATGCAGGTCTGAGTACCCAATGGCACCTCTACAAGTTCCCCTTTCTTAGGCAACTGAATTAAATGCTTAAGAACAAACCTGAAGTTCTTCTGGCTCATCAGGATTTTATGACAGAATCATAACAGCTAATGATAAATGCAATGGTGACAGCAAGCAAGTCTTTTAATCATCCCCGATTTTAGCAAAGCACCAGCATTTGGAAGTGGGATACCAGGATAAAACCCCGTATAGGAATAGCAAAAGTTTCTTCCATACGTACAGGAGCATATATATATATATTTACATACAATGAAAACCAGCAGCCAACTAACAAAATTCCAGGGAATGAGTCACTGAATCAGACAGATGACATCGGAGATGGAGAGGCCTATTATCTCATATATCCACTCTTCTGAATAGCCTTTGCATTGCTTTATTTAATTCTTTGTTCTCTTTGCCATTAAATATCTCTGCTGATTAGGTTTGCACAATCTATCTCAATTAGATTTACCTCACTTTCCTAGTCAATTCAATGCTTAGTCTAGGTTTATATAAATGAATTCTGGCCACGCAGCAATTGCTTTTGGAATTAACTAAATATAATTATACTGTAATTTGGAGACTGTAATAACAATGTAGTTACATGTAATCATTGTATAAAGTTATGAGTAACTGCATAAAATTTATGTTCTTTTTGATTAACATATTAACACTATTTTTTTAAATCATAAACTGCATGGACTGTATTTGGAAATTAGTTACAAATCTCCCATGCCTCAAAATAGCATTTAAAACTCATTCCTCACATTACCAGCAATGAAGGACGCCCTATAGGCAAAGACAACACTCTCAAATTCTCCAGTAGCTTCCATGGTGTCACACTACAGATTCCACCCAGAAGTAGTTTTCTTCAACTTTGGCAGCAGTGCATACTGGAGGAGGCAGAAAATATGTTCATGAGGATTACATTGATATAATTCAGGGTGAATAGCGTAATTCGGGCTTGATGCTGTGTTGTGGCCAAAATAAGCTTGGGTCAGCCTGTGAAGAAGGTTATCTTTCATTTGTCTGGCTTCTGCGGGTGGCTGGACACATGCGCTGCTTTTGACAACCACATGGTAAACTCCTTCAGAAAGAGAGTCTCATTCTGTGTTCATGCTGTGCTTAACATAACAGGACTGATACCTTAGCTGGAGAATTTAAGTAATATAGAAATACAAATAATTAATAATAATTATCAAGAACTACCTAACTTTAGATTGAAGACGCATGCTGTAACATGTTTTAGTTTAGAATCAGTGTGCTACAACATCATTTCCCACATTTTAGTTTTCTAGACAAAAAAAAAAAAAAAAAAGAGAAAGAAAAAGAAGGAAAGAAAGAATGAAGTTGACAGGAAATGTAAAGTTAATTAGCTGTATGTCCTCAACCTCGTGTTTTTAAAAAGTTCCCAGAAAGAATTCCATTTTTCCTAGAAAAGATGTGCAAATATGACTTGTCTGCAAATCCAATTAAAGTTGATAAATAATTCAGTTCAGGTAGCTCAATATTCAAATTGAAAGCCAGCATCCAATTTGAGAGGGAAATAAGCATTAAAAAACCATCTTGAACACATTGTATTACATTGATACTTTGCAGCACAAGCTGGACTTTAAATGAAATGCACTATTTTTATTCAGATGACAAATTGCTCTAAACTCTAGTATTTAATAAATAATATTATAAAACATTAATAGGAATAAAAATATTTAAATATTTATAACAACGAAGACCACAGACTCAGGACAGAGATCTAAGAACTAAAGGCAGATACAGTTCAGGTTAGTTATATCTCAAAAACAGGCCCCAGTCTTGCAGTGAGCTCCATGTTGACTGTCACATCTATTTGCATTGCATGAGGGGCCTTCTTCAGGAAGGTGAGGGGCCTTGCATAATTTTTTCGAGATCTCTTCCTTTAAAGATATCCCAAACCCAAGCACGTGACAAGACTGAAACAAATGCTTTCTGCGATTAGAAGCAGAAATTAAACCAAGTTGCATCGATCGTTGTGAGAGATCCTACAACAGATATGAACCCTCCTTCCTAGACAACCTGTGGGAACTGAGTTGTGATGCTTCTTGTGTGAGGCTAAAGAAGAAGTCTGAGCAGGTGGAAATGAATCATAGAATCATTTGGTTGGAAAATACCTTTAAGATCACCAAGCCCAACTGTAAACCTAACACTGCCAAGTCCACCACTAAACCGTGTCCCTAAGTGCCACATCTATACGTCTTTTAAATACCTCTAGGGATGGTGACTCCACCACTTCCCTGGGCAGCCTGTTCCAATGCTTGATAACCCTTTCAGTGAAGAAATTTTTCCTAATATCCAATCTAATCCTTTGCTGATGCAACTTTAGGCCGCAACTTGAAGGGTAAGCGCATCTTGGTAGAAGTTATGGAACTTTGTACCACTACTAGGGATGGGGGAAGTGTTTCCTGAGGGTTAATTCACTCATGAATAAGCCAATCTCCAGAAGTATCATTCTGTTTTACAGAATCTATAAATATCTCAGAGGCTGAGGACAGAGATGACAAAGACAGTAGGGCATCAATTTGTCCCAGATATATTTTATATATAAAATGACAGAAGATGTGAAGGAATTAGCTTGATGACCTGATTGACAGTGTACTTCTGGAATGGCATCTACAGATTGGCTAAAGGTAAGCTGGTGCATCTAATCATCTGTATGAGCAATAGTGGCTATTGTTATGTACACAAATAAAGATTTCAACTCCATCCATCTTATTCCAAAGTTTAGACCCAAATGCATTATTCTTCTTCTTTACTTTACTTTCTTTACTGTGTGCTTTCAATCCAGGTGAGCTTGCTTAGCGAGCAATTAGCTTCCAACTCTGAAAGAAGACAAAAGTACAAGTGACATCATATAGCAAACTCCTTGGGTTTTGGGGCAGGTTTGTGGAACTTTTTGGTGTGTGTCCTTAAATAGATGCAGATCTGCATGCCTCAGCTTCAAGACAGAGGAGGATCCTACTAGTATTTGATGAGCTCAGGGTGGAAAAGGGAATCAATTAAGAAATTCTGAGTGCAAGGCTGTGTGGGAACTAACAAGAATCTCTGCTATAATACGGGACCTTAAGAAGTCAGTGTTCTTGCTGTAAACCATCGACATAGTATAACCAGTTAGAAAGTAATTTTTTTCTATTCATCAGGTTAGATTTTTCTAGTGAAGGTTAGGATGTGCTAACGCCATGATGCCAGTTCCTACTGATTCCTCATTCAGATTACGTTCTGCAAATTTGAACACTGATGTTCAATAAAGAGTATTTCAAATTGGAGAGGACATACTAATAGGAAGATACCAGGAAGAAAGAGCCCATCTTGCAAGAGATGACTAAACAAGCTTGGTCAATTGAGCCTTGTAAAATGAGAGAGAGATGATTGCTGGGGGACAAACACGAAGTGGGATTGGGGCAGATAAATAAAGAAGACATTAAAACCACAGAAAACGCTGGCAGAAGAAAAAATAGTGTCAATGGGCAACATACCTACTTCTGCTAGGAATGAAAAGGAGGTTTCTAGCAATCAAAACAGTGCTAAATGTAGCAGAATTCTTTTAAGATGGAGCTTATCATTTGATGAAAGGAATTATATGATGTGGTAGCCTGCAATGACAGAGGACTGGATTCAGTGACCCAGGCAATTCCTTCCAGTACGATGTTCCTGTATTAGTTGCAGCTCTCCAGCTCCTGGCAAGCTGCTAATGAGGCCCCGAGTGCTTCAAATTTGCTGGAGATAGTAAGGATACATGACAATGTGGCTGTGGTGGAAACTGAATGAGCACGCACACCCTGTGAGGTGGCACTTAGCATGGTTCACTACCCATTCTCCAGGAGATCTGAGGAGGTATGCACTTTCTGATGGGATGTCGAATACATGTGATCCAAAACCAAGGGATTTATATAAAATAAAAAAGATGCAATGCGTGCAAGTGACATTTATTTTATTCCCTTACAATACTTACATTCTAATGGTACTTTTAAGCTTGTTTTAGGATTTGGTTTAAGAAAACATGTAAAAGTTATAGTAAAAAAAGAAAGAAAAATGCATTTATAACAACATGTATATATATTTACTCGCTTCTTCAAATTTCCCTGCAGAAGCAGAATATGAATACATCTTTAAGAAAATCCTGAAATTATGTAGGACCATGAAGAACCAGAATGAGTTATATTTTGTGTGTAGAAATATACTTAACCATATCAGTATTCCTTAGCTGTTGAGATCCATATAGGATTTTTTTCTGGGTGGTGATTCATATTATCCTGTCAATGCATTGGGGGGGATTTAAATTCTTAACACCCGCCATCACACCAAAGGCAGAGTAGACTACTTAATATGAATAACAAGCACCAGAAGAAAAACACTCCACCCCATGTTTCTTCTGCAACTTTAAATTGGACACAAAGAGGAGGAAAGGGGGGGAAAAAAGAGAGCAGAATAAGTGAATTAATAATGGAGAAACCTGATTAGAATATAATTTGTCCTCATTAGTACAGCATTCCTGACATAAGGCTGCTCCTTGAATCCTGTTTACTTTGAAACTCCAAAGAAAGAAAACCTATATAGTTGTTAACACTCGGCTTTTCAAGCATAGCTCCGTAATGAGGGTGGAGTGTATATGAGCCGGTTGGTTCTTTACCATCAGAGAACACTGAAAACACATCTGTGCAGTGAAGCATTATTGGGCCTTTCAAACAACCTCTGCGGCCGCTGCCTATAAATCTCTTCCCCTGTCATGTTTAACTAAAACCCAATACCCATTCAACATGAAATCCATCAATGTTATACAGAAAACAATGACAAAGCACTCTCCTTTGTGTCAGGAAAAACAAATAATTCTGCAGGAAAAAGAGGGAAACCTTTTTTGGCAAGCTTCTGCAAGGGTACAGAGATAGCAAGTGGCAGCATTCTTTTAAAGCAACATATACGCAGCTATAAAAAATAATTTCAAGGCCAAATCTATATGAGGCATTAGGATGCCTGTTCAGTATAATACATAATGCATCAGAAGAACCTATGTGTTGAGGCATTTTATCTGAAGTATGTTTGTCACGAGGACAAAGTCAGCTTATCCCATCCAACTGCATAATTCTTTCAATGCTAAATTGGTTTTGCATTTTTGAAGCAAAATATGTATCAATTACAAATTCTTTCTTCTGCTGCTTCTAACCCCATGGAAGTGCACATATGTGCATATATACACCCATACAGAATGAGTTCAGTGGGTGGATTTAGCCTTTTCCTGTTCTCCTAACTTAAATTCAAGGGGGGCACACAGATGGGGACCAAATAGAGAATAAGGAGTGAAGACAATTGCCAGAGGGCAAAGACACCTTCCATGAGGATTCACTGGCAAGTGTATCATGAAAGCAAGCGATTCTGGGAAACCAGTGTTGACTGGAAAAGACTGAGTTATCTCCAGATAGATGGGCTAACACAGCTAGACATGAGTGAAAGAAAGCAAACTGGACAGCTAAGACCAGAATCTGTCTCAAACCTTTAGACCTAATGAGAAAATAGAACTGGCAGAAATATCATTTTAGTGTAACATATTCAGTGCCATGTAAACAAGAAGGGTTTGCTTGATAATTGTTTACCAGACAAGTTTCATCTAAAACACATGAGCCTAGAATAAAAGTGACTCCCTGACAGGCTGTCTTGTACATGGAGATAGATACCCACATTGCACTGAACCTCTTCAACTCAACTATAGGTGCAACACTTAATACTGTCTCTGTCTTTTAAGCATCCCATTACTGTAAAGACATTAGCCACCGAACTTAATTAACTAAATCAATCATAATTAATTCTTTCAGTGTTCACAGAGTCATCACAGACATTTCCTTTAGAGTTTTACTGTAATTTGCCATTAATGGAGAGCCAAAATAGTCAAATGATTTAGAATATATATAGAATAATGTACACCCACTGTACATAATAAGATGGCATTTTCATTGAGGAGGTGACAGAAGCATCATAAAGCAAGAAGTGCAGAGCTTGGATAGTTTATCACTGTCATAAAAGCTGCATGAGTGCTTCAACTGCTCAGTTTCAGGGTATTTGGCTCTTAGCTCTCATTAAATTTAAGACTCAAAACCACATGGTACTTGTGAACAAGGAATTTTCTGTACATGACTTGGGCCTTCATTTTAAATGTCACGTGTAATGCATGTGGTGGAGAAATTGGTTTCTCTTGATTATAATAGACAATTTTGCAAAGACATTCCTTCCGTGGACAGACAAAGCCTGCTGTGTACCTTTAAAACAGGTGTCCCTGAGGTCATCTTTTGTTGACCATTTACTACTGCACATTTAATTTCCGATTTTCCCAACAATCACACTTACTGATGGCACAGTTTACAGTGAAAGTTTAGTCCCAACCTTAACTAAAACAAAGCAAAACTGAAACAGGGGATCATCCACTATTCTCCACAGTATTCTCTTACACCCACATGATAGACCCTGAAACCGTGCACTCACCTTCAAATGACAAAACATTGACTTTTGGCTGAAAATGCCAGTTTTCCCTCTAGGAGAATTTGCAAGGCTAGGCACCAAGCAGCAGAGCTTCTAGCCTTTCATCCAATCTGCTTCTTGTTATGATGGCAGAATTAATTTCATTTTTCTAAAGCCATCCCTGATCAATTGGGCTTGAATTGTGCCCTGACAGCTCTTCTGAAGAAAATTCCATGAGCTCTTTCTGCTGCTTGTCATGTTTCATAATTCTCACTCAATACGATGATCTCAGTTATATTTTGTCAATCCAGAATAACTGTTTTGACTGGGGGACACTTTAACTGGTGTTACTGAAATCAGAATGTAGCCTGTGAGAGTTACAAGATGGCACTTAAGAAGTGTATGAAATAGGCAGTGCAATTTGAGTGCACGGTTATTTACTTGATGAGACAGAGAGGATACATTTTAAAGCATGTATGTATGTGGATACACATATTCACATGTTATTATTTTAAAACGTTTACTTCGGAGTTAACCTAACATGCTTAAGCCAGATTTCTCCTTTTTTTTTTTTTTCCCCTTGAATAGCAATCATTTGTATTACACATTTTTCCAAATTAGTCAAACACAAATTAGTGTTCTTGAACACTGAGTGATACAGGCTGAACTTTCAATGAGCCATGTTACAGCACTATAGGTTTTAAGGTTTAAAAAAATGCCTATTTACCCATGTGTCAAATAACCTATCATGACAATTCCTCTTACATACTCTTCTGAATGCAAGAAACAACACGTGATAGCTAGCTTTCTGGTCTTCCTCCATCAATCAATATAATCCTATAAGAGTTCAAACTTAACACTAGTTACATAAGAGAGCTACTGAATTAGATAAACTCAATCATCACTGGTGATGAAATGATTATTTAATTACTGTCAGCTGTGCTTCCAATAGCACAGAGAGGAAATCCAAGAACATTGACAGTCAATGGTAATTTATTAATCAATTAAACAGTACTGCTTGGGTAAGCATAATTTGCACAATAAAAATTGAATTAAATGCTTAAGTAAAAGGGGTGGCTTTTGTAACATTAGAGGTTGTGACATGGTACAGCAAAGGACTGAATATTCAAAACTTAATGCTCTACTTTCCAATCTCAGTATAAAGAAAAACAAAAGGCTGATGGAGCTGAGGAGGATGGGACTGACATTGCTTACACAGCAGTAACTGTAATACAGTGGTAACTCCAGTGTCTTTTATGGTGTGTTTTTTCAGCTTGCAAGTCTAGGAAAGTTCAGTGTCAGACTCAGGACGTTTGTTCTGTGCTGGAAGTCAAGGCCATCCCTAATACCTAGCTTGGAATGACTTTAACAGGAATTCCCTGTTTCTCAAGAGAAAAGATTCTTCAGAACCAAATTATTCTCCAATTTAGTTGTAAACAGTGAGGATCCCCATCTCACATCACAAACTGAATGATGGTCCTTCATAAGTGCATCAGTCCTGCATTTCAGTAGCATTGCACTTGCAAACTTCTTTCTCTGTGGGCTGCTTGTGCAATTACCCTTGCAGGGTCTTCTGCACCCATCTTTGGATCTCACTTGGCTCAGAGAGACTATCAGTTTATTACTTTCATGTCCTAAAGGCACGAAGTGGATGGATGACATCCACACTTCTGCTAATTTGATTTCTTAATTACAGAACAAATGCATATTGCTCCATTTCTGACCAAGAGTACCTTCAGCTAGGCACTATTAGAAACTGCTAATGGTCAAAGAATAGGACAGACAAAACAGAGCTCGAGAAGACTGGTGTGACTGGCACAAATTTTCACAGTGCATCTGTGATCAAGCAAGGCCCATATTGCATCCCCTATTGCCCATTTTAGGGCTCTCCCCAATGGATTATCCTTTGTCTCGCCCAAAGCTTCACTCCTGGTCACAAGAATATGAACTTTCATATTTCTAAAGAGATTTGTACATAGGCAAAAACATAGATACTCCAAGACTACAACAGAGACTAGAGGCCCCACAGGATGAGCCACAGTAATAAATGCATTATTTTCCACCACTGCTGTTCATCTCCCATGAGAAATGCTCATCTCCCACCTATTTTCATATCTTTATTAGTACCTACCAGAAAATTAGCATGTGCAATCAAAATATATCTGCTTACTGTATAACATTTTTTATTTGGTTGCTTTAAAACATTTTAGGTAAAAGGTTTTGTGTATATTGTCAAGTTACAAGTACATTTAAAACCAGCTTTTGTTAGAGGGCTGAAGTGTAATTTAGCAGTCACAGAACAACTCTGGGACTCAATAAACTGCAGCTCTGCTCTCAGCTCTTTTACCAAGTTGTTCTGTGGTCTTTGGCACTTAATGCCTTTCTTTGCCTACATTACCTCTCTACTAGAAGTGTAAAGCTCTCACAGCCAAGTGGTACTGAGAAGGCAATTTTGCATACAAGTCCTTGGTAGGTGAAACTGTTGATTTTCAGCCATTCTACCACCCTAAATTATCTGCATTTCCTTTCTCTCTTAGGCTAATTTTTTTTTTTCCTTGAAGTTAGTCCATTAGGTTTGTGGTCATTATGGAGTGACTTTAGATTTAAGGTAGCACAAAAGAAAGCAGAACTGTGTCTAGTCAGATCCCCACAAGATACTATCTTTACAGTCCTTTTCTAATGTTCATCCTCACTGGCAGCCCTTGATCTTCCACTTTGTCTTGCTTATCTAAAACCAATACCTATTCAAACTCCAATCAATCAATGCTACATACGGAATGATGAAAAAAGACAACCAATTCTCTTGTTTAACAACTTGTTCAACACCTATTGCTTCCAGAGATCTTTCAGCATCCACGCCTCCTTACTTCATGGTTACAAGCCTTTTGAATTTAAAAGAAATTAATGGAATGTACTAGAAAAAGGCAGTAGTAGCCACCAGGTTCTGCATTGCTGAGAACAGCAGTCATGACAGAAACACCTTTAAACCTGTGAGAACCTCAGATAATCAAATTATCATCACTGCCAGCAAGCCTTGCTTTGGCAACAGTGGGCTGCTCTGAAGTCTGCCACTCCATAAACTGCATGTAACTGTGGCCCTAATTTTATTTTGCACAATAACTGAATTAATAGGAACTTAAAGGGAGCCCAGAACTTTGTGTTACAAGACAGCTGAAAAGCACGGATAATGCTCTGCTGCAACCTTGGTAGGATACTGATGGCCATACAAAGAGGAAAGAGATGCAACAGAGCGGTACTGGTTGCAACAAGCTTACTTTCTCATCTAATAAATGCCATACAGCAGAACAGTCTCAACCCAGTGAAAGCAAATGTGAACCAAAGGGCCTGATCTTATTCATGCATGCAACAGTACTATTTAAAACAGTGGTATTACAATGAGACTAGCGTGGATGTACACAACAGGCCAGATCCTACATTCTGAGTGTTTAAACTCCTAACAAGTTCCACAGGAGTTTAGGTACATAAATGTCTTTCCAGACACAGGTCTAAGTGAACAGCCTAATGCAGAAGACAATTTAGTAATGAGATTCAGGACTTGCTTCATGTGCCTGAGGCTTGGGATAATTTTGCAAGTAGGTTTCGGTTTTGTTTTTTTTAAAGCGAATTAGAGAAAATTGGCAAAATGTGTACTCAGGTTTTCCCCTAAATATGCAGGTTTCAACCTGGCGTCTGTGTCCATAAGATCAGATCTTTTTTTCATGATCAGAGCCAGGTCTCAAGGTCTTACAAATCGCATCCCAATTAACAGAACAGCCATTGTGGCTTGAAAACCTCGTTATTAAAAAACAAAAACAATCTGGTTCCCAAGCACTGACTGCTTTAAAGTTGCTGCCACCAGCAAAGGAGCTTAGATATGGATATAAAATAAAAGCATCTACGTTTTCTTTCCTCCTTTTCATGGATACATTAATAGTGTGCTGGAGGCTGATCTGGCTAACAAGTTCTGAGCTAGAAACTGAGGTTATTAATGTCACTGTTAAGATTTTTTATTATTATTATTGAATCCGATCCGTCTTGTATCCAAGAGTGTTTTTTATTGAATAATCTACTCACCAAATGAAATGGGCTGTGACTGAAAACGGGGGGAGACAAGTTGTGTTTTAAAATAAGAAGTGAACACATTTTGAGACCAGATATCACTTAATTTGCAAATGTGTACTCTAGAACCATATGTTGTCTGATACAGTCAACATTCCTTGCCAAGCAGCATTTATATAGCTGATCAAACACTCCTGTTCAATACTAAAAAGATAGAAAATTCTAAACTGTTACGCTACTGCATATGCGTAAGATCCTTTTCTGTCCCTTCCAAGGTGCCCTAATCGATATAATTATTTTCAGTATTTTCATGTTGTGAAAAAAATATTGCATAATGATTCAGCCTAAGTTCGGACTTGATCCTCCAAACACTCGCTAGTTGCCAGCACATATAAAATGCTGTGGTAAGCTTGCCCTACATCTTTCCTGGGCTGACCAAATTCCTCACATGGAGAATTTGCCCAGTTTGATCCCTGTAACCATGATAACCCAATGGCTATACATGTGATGTTTACACCCAAGCCAAAACGAAGTTGATTTAAATGGAGATGGAAGCAAGACTTGAGCCCTTTACAATTTGGCTCATAAAACCTCCCAAACAGGTAGGGAAGAAAAGAAACTATTAACAATGTTAACAATTTCATAAGTTTCAAAATCCTTAACAGACTAAAGGAAAATAAGTTGTGCTGTAAAAAGAGGCCTGCTCTGATTTCGTGCAGTGGGATCTATGTAACATAGAGAGCCATGTTAAAAATTGCACTTAGGTCTGACATTATGAAAATTTAAGTCAAGTAACACAGGCTTAAATTTGAGCTCTGCCAAACTGCTGCAACTACCAGAAAAATTAGGAGAGCAGAGAGTGCTCTGTGCTCTACACAATGAAGCTCACAAATGCCGTTTATTTATCTCTGCTTCCTAAATTGATATTTTCACTCATGGAAATTTTCATAATTAAGCTTGTGACAGCTCCTGCTATGCAGTTCATCAGCAAGGAGGACATAAAGAACACCAAGGACTCATTACACACAGAACAAACTTAACTCATTAACAGTACTTGGAGTGAGCAATCTCAGACCATTACTTTTAATGGGATTAGCCTTTCTTGTGTACAAAAGGCAGCACAGCTCAGTCTACTTAAAATCATTTCCGTATTCTAACGACATGGGCTACATTCATGCTAGCAGGAAAGTGTTCATTCTGGCTTTGCTCTTCATTGTCAGAGCAGCACTGAGCACTTTACCAGAAACAGGAACAATAACTGAGTTATTCTTAGTTTATTTTTGTCACTCTGGTCTGTGCATTTTTCTTTTCTCATTTTACAAGGCCCTACCTTTGATCATCAGTGAGAAAAAGGATTAGTTTACTAATTCTGTATAACTGTCAGCAAGACGGCATAGACTCAGTCCTCCACATTAAAGTGAAAAGAGAATCCTTAGAGGATATAAGGATGAAGACTTCCCATGAGCTCCCAAAATCCGGCTAGCTTTATACGTCAACATCAGTATGATATCACTGAATAAATGGCTCTGCAGCCATGTAGCATGATCCCAACCTGAATAATTAGCCATCACTGACACTTGTTAGACCTGCTTATGCACTGTCAGAGGAAAGCATTAGCGCTAATGAACCAAAAGAATTGTGAGCTATGATAGTGGTTCTCCTAAGGTCAGACAAACCCAAAAGCCAGGATGCAAATGACTTCTGTATACATTGCAACATTACAAAATGTTCCACTTCTAACGAACTTGTAAGAATCAGTATTTTTGATGTAGCGTAACTTTGATACCCTATTGCCGAGCTCTTTTATGAAGCAATCTTCACAAGGCCAGTAATGAAGCATTGCTACTCCATGGTGAATATAAATAACTCTGCCCAGTACATGTACATCAGACTAGACACAGAGAAGTGCCTTTAAAATCTCTAAACAGTAGAAACATGAGGACTCCAGAGCTATGTTTTTCTCCTACAAAGTGATTGGTCTTGAATAAGCAGTCAGTATGTGAACAAATAAGTAACTTTTAAAAATAAAAATCATATAGCAATATAAGGAGCACCTAAGGAGTATCTGAGGGCACAGGAAAAGCGAAGACAAGGGATCTAAACCTAGTTAAGCACAAGCATATTTAGGAGAGAAATGCAACATAAACAAAGGCATCAAGAGGCTTCCTGTGACATCCAGGTGCTTTTCAACTCCTACATCACATCTCAGGCTGATCGTTTACAGGAAGAGACTTTCAGTCAATATTTGACGTTAATAAATATGATTAGTATTACACACATACGCTCCATTGCAAGAGGCATACTCACTCTCTCCTATTTTATCTGGCTGTATCTTCTCCTACGCATGGTACACACAGGTTTCTAAAAACATGCCTGACTATTCTGAATATGAATTGCAGAGATGAAAGAATAAGTTGCAAGATAAAAGAAGAATTAGTCAACTGCAGCAAGAGTTAAAACTGCATTCTCTGTTCACATAGGTATTGTAGCTGATTCAATGTACTGTTTAACCACTACCCCAAGGCTCAGCCTGCAGCTCTCTTTTAGGACACACTCTTCCCCTTACCCACGTTAAAAGGAGCAATTGGTGGTATTCCAGAGCTGGACAGCAGCTCCCCAACACCTTCAGAATTTCATTTCTAGCATTATCATCCTGCAAGGTAAACATCATTAACTCCTGGCTGAATAAAGTTCACTCTGAACTATCAGAGGATAAGGCTCTTTTAGTGTGAGTTCTGAAAACAGCCGTTTAATGACTAAAATAAAAATCAAATCATAGATTCATTTTTTGGGTAAAGTTGGATGAAATAAAGTTTCCTGTTGTCTTTCCATAGCTGGCCTAAGAGCTTCCTCTGTCTCTAATGAGACTAGATTGCAGTACCCCATACAGAGTCAGAGATGGAATCGTTTTTAGAAAGGATTTCCACTCACAAAATGAAAGCCTCAGGAGTTCACTTCAGAGACAAGATACCAATAGAGACATTATTAACATCACTGACATGCACACAAAGGAAGCCTGAGGCTCAGAGCTCTGCCTCTGTGTGGTTAAAAATGTAGGCACTTAGCAGGGAATGAAAATTACACTGGTCCAAGGTCCAGGACTTGCCATATTTAGTCCTGGAGTGGTGCCAAAATAAGCATTGCTAGACTAGATGATCAGTGAGAGAACAAGATTTAAAGTCTGATAGCATCAGGATTGAAAACTAACTCTTGTAAGATACTGAGGATGCAAACAGAACAGAGAATTTCCTCCCAGAGCTGATACACTAGATCTACAGTTCATACAGTTCTTATACTGCTTTGCTGCTTCTTTTTGGTCAGTAATGCAATCATTTATTTAGGGAAAGTGACGTGACTGAATTTTGGGGCTTTTGGTTTGGCTTTTTTAATCTCTGTTGTAAAACTGGCCTATGCTTTTTTCCACCTGCCTGATTTAAGTATCCCTTCTCACCTTCTTGGACATGAAGTTAGGATATTTTGCAGCTATTCTATACCAAACCAGCAGTGCTGAAATTGGATGTATTCATCTCTGTGAGTTGAGAGTGCCTTTGTTTTGATCATTGGGACACAGATGCTTGTGGATTATCTTGTAATCTTTTATGGTAAAATACATGAACTATCTTCTGAGAACACAGGTCTCCTCCGGTTACACCTGCAGGCCTGAAGTACTAGATGGGTCAAAGTCAGTCTTTACCCTTCTTCTTGATCCATGTTCTTTTTCACAAAGTAAAACAGATTCAACAACAACAACAAAGAAGGTTGAGAGTATTTCAGTCCTAGAATAAGGACTGCCCATGGATCCGCCTGCTTTCAGGCAGAAAAGGAAGCTAAACCTGAGTTTTCTGCATGCCACAATATATAAGAACCACTAACACCTGATCTCTCAGATAGAAATACACTTTCTAGCACTTCCTCCTCCTCCCTAAAAGTAGTGGAAATCACTACGTTTTGAGTGGAGACTGGTCTGAAGAATGTGATTTAGGGCTGCCCAGAGCATGTCTCCCAAAAAGAACCTGGCTGGGGGTACAGATGGAGAAATGTATATCCTAATTTTTGGTGTGATGCTGAGTTCCTGCTTGTAAAACATCTCTGCATCACTAGTTTGTTACTTCCGACAGTGACTTTTGAAAACCTAGATCATCTATTACAAGTAAGCAGGGTACTCTCCACATTTTTATGGCTTTGGTTTAATGGCCCAGAGAGTATTTAAAACAAACAAACAAGGCTATTTTACACAGATGTTAAAAGACGTAGGAAACTCGGAAAGGGTTAAAACAGTTAAATAGAAAGATATATGTTTTAACGGAGTTGTGCTTTAAAATTACTTCTAATTTAGCCACTTACGAGACATGTATGGAGGTAAAATGATCAGTGGTAATGTGCAACAGAAAGATATATACTTTTTTAATTGTAGCCAAGAGGAAAAAAACAGCATGGAATAACTTAATCGTTGCTAATTATAATATCACTGAGGTAATTACAATAGATTTTGATTGTCTCATTTTCACACCAGAGGAGGGCACAATACTGGCTTTTCTCTTAATACATATTTGTTTTTAGAGAAGAGCTGACAATTACACTAATTGTAGTCACAGCATGAAACTTTGTTTTTAAAGAAAAATTTGTCTACATGTCACACAGAATAAACACATCCTTTTTGTTTTGTTAGGTGCAAATTAAAGACATATTAATTGCTTTGTTCACTGTAACAATACGGAGATCTTCTCATGCAAGCACAACTAATTCTGTCAGAGTCACATCAATTGGAAAGTATGCAACACCCAAAATGAAAATGGCAGAATGAACCACCACTTCTCAGTGGTTAACGTGGATGTCTTTGAATAGAATATTGTCACCCAGAGGGCAACAACCAGCAGCTGTTCTTCCACTGTGGGATCTACTCAGACAAAGTAGCAAGAACCAAGACAACTGGGCCACACCCGCAAGTCTAACTTGGTGTAAGATTCTCTGACTTCACTTGGATTCTCTCCAGCAGTTTCCAAACTGCATCAGACCTAAGGTTCAGCATCCGCTGTCCGGCAACATTCAAACTTAAATGCTCCAGAATGAGATACAGGAAATGTGAGGGTATGCAGTACCAGGCACAGACCTGACCTGAACATAGGGAGGGGATATACCCACCTCTGAAAGTGCTGTCACATCATATGCACCGTGAGGAACTACCAAAGGCTCTCCTAACTTGCCCTATCAAAAGCCTGTACTTGATAAGTAGCATGAACTATTTATCTTGTATGATACTCTCATCCTCCTAATGAAGATTAAGGCATAGCCTATGGTTTAACCTCACAAATTCACGCTTATCCCTTACAAAGTTTCGTTTATCATACCCTTTTGTTTATAACAGCAAGGCACCAGGCTTTCCATTACATGTCTTTGAAGCTGACAACTGGGTAGCAGTGCTCTGAGAACAGGACTTCATTCCATTCTATCCCACACTTGCACTGCCAAAGCTGTGATGCCTACTCTGCCAGCCTGAGGACTCTGCGAAGTAATACTGTTGATGAGCAGGATGCGAAATGCAGTTCACACATACAAATGCACTTTGCCAGGTCTAAATAACCACAGGGCAGTAGCACTTCTTAATACATTTGCCTCTTCCATGAATGTGGGAAAGCAAGCTAGATAGGTAAATTCTCCTAGCCCTAACATACAGAAAGAGGATGTAGAAATGCACTAGTGTACTAATAAAAACAGATTCTGAAAATCCAAACTGGAACATTTTTAACTGACAATACAATAAGTTTTGGTTTCTACTCTTTAAAATTTTCAGTAAGGGGAACATGATTTGCTACTATAACACACCATGTAATTAATGTTGTCTAAAGGAACTTTACCAGCTTACCTGCTTATGCGGTGTCAAAACATCAGGCACCTTTCAAAGTGGTACTGTCTGTTTCCTGATGGGAAACTGACTATCTATTAACATGCAGGCTACTTCAGATGAAATATCCCATCAGACTAGACCACTGCTACAGAAATTTGCACCCTTCAGGTCATAATCTTTAGTCTGTCTTCAATTGTTTCCAGGCCAAAAACAAGTAAAACAGTTGGAGGTTATCCTTTCTTTAACAGCTTCAGTGAACACACTCCACACATCTTGATGGATATATAAGTCTGCCCATCCCTGGCAAAATTTGGCATATGAGTCAAAAAAGCTGTACCGCATTCTTCTGTAATCCATGCAGTAACCTTAGTATATCCTTTACAACATACTCGTGAAACAACATGTTGCTTACAGCTTTTCTGTGTTTTGTTGCAGCCACTAACAAAGCTGAAATTGTTCTGCTTCTTGCAGTTGAGCAATATATCACAGATCACCTGAAAATACCATGCAGATTGCTAACTACAGAATACCAGACAATTCAAGAGCTCACAAAGGATTCAAATAGATGAAATTTTAATGTTGGGAGGTTTTTTTCTAAGAAGGTGGAGAAGTGTCTTGCAAAAAATGACACAACTCTGTATCCAGTATCTTTAAAGTATATGTTAAAACAATTTACTGGGCTCGAACCATATTTGTCAACCCTTTGCACAATCAGGCCCCAAGGACCTAAAATTTATATGGTGCATGGTGTTTTCAGTTTTCACCAAACCTGAACATGGCAAAGGGTGCCCAGGCACTAAGTTTTAATATAACAACTCATATGGATTAGCACAAGCGATGAAACACTAACGCATTTTTCTTTTCAAAAACAAAGGAAAACAAAACCCTTTTATCTTTTAATCGATGTATGTAAAATATATATGACCAGAGTCCATGACAAAGATATCCTGTTACACTGCTCCAAATGTGTTCTGCAGTAGTCATTTTCCTTATTGCACAATACTCTCATATTGAAAAAATAAGAAATAGAGTAGATTTGAACTACTTGCTACTTTAGAAAACCTCTACCTATATCACAGGAATTAATGTTTGACTTTTATACCTGTGTTACACATGCATATTTGCCACCAAAGACAAACTAAAAGCAGAGAGTAGCTACAGATTTTACATACCAAGTTAATTAGCAATTCTTACCAAACAGAGTGTATCTTTTCTTCTCAGGGTTCAGCTTGGTCTCTATTAGACATATTTACGGGAAAAGTCAATGGATAAGACATTAGAGGCCAACCTCAAAGTCAGAATAAAGCAACCATAGACCTTAGAGAAGTGCTTTATTAGCCAAGAATTGGTTGGTTATTGATCTTGGTCTATGTCTCTGGTCACAATAGCACTTACCCTAATTTTTCTAGTGTAAATATAAGTAAATTTGAATGGGTGTTGTTGAAAACAATCTGTAAATCTACATTTTGTGGTTTATGTTGTAATTGTAGTTACGGGAAGGTTCAATATCTGGAGCATGGTAAGGAGACAAGGCTGTGGCATGGCAACCTCAGCTCTGCAAATATGTCCTGAAGCACTTTCTCAGAGGTTATTAAAATGACTAGAGCTATCACTCTGCTTAGAAGCAGAGAAACCACATGGGTACTCATAAGAAAGGAACTGAGAAAAAAACACTGTAAAGAGGAATGTTATGCATTTAACTTCAGCTTTTCTTTTCACTGAGGTCAACCAGATAATTAAGCAAAACAGATATGCAGAGTTTCTTTACTTTTCTGCAGACAAACATTAATAAATTACTGCTTGGCTCAGCACTCCCATGCTTTCTTTCCTATACTGTGCCTTTTTTATTTAGTTTCATCTTTAAGACCTTTTTTATTTAGTTTCATCTTTAAGATTTATTTTGAGATCATTTTCAATTTACTTCATGGCCTACTGCATAAGACCTCTCTTCTGTTTGTCCTATTGGGAACACCTATCTTGATCATACTTCTATAGGGTTAATGAGGGTTAATGGCTATTGTATTTCAGATTGATATTACCAAGCAAATTTCAAGTGGAAATACCAAAAAAACATGATAGCCGTATCTACTGCAGCACTTGTTTCCATTTAGTTTAACACTGAATTGACTATAATGTTGTATTGCTTAAAAAAATTGCACACTTACTGCAATATATGACTGGAATTTTCCCTACTGCTAAGCATCATTTCCTTCCAAAATTCTCATTGTCACTCAGAATAAATAAGATTTTATTCACTTCACACATATTGAGAGAGACTATTTCTCTACCTACAGGTTGGCCACATCATAGAAAACGGTACAAAAAAGGGGGATGGGGCTTTAATTTTGTTATTCCACCCCCCTGCCAGCAGCAACAGGAGGGTTGTCTCCGGCTTTAGGCCTGGCCTGCAATGCCCTTTCTCCCTGGAGCAATAGGTACGTGCAACCAAAACCATAAGCCGAGACTACCCCTTATTAAAAACATCAGCCGAAGCCATGAATTACCATTCACCATTATCAACTGCCCTACAACTAAACACCACCATTACTTATCTAGTCTGGACAAAATTAAATCCTGTCTGAAACACACTGAGTTAGAAAACAGAGCTATCTGTTTAATTGACATATGATATATCTAAATCAGCTCAGTGGTCTGTTTTCTGTTCCTGCACTACCCTTTCTCCATTGACTTGATAATTTCCATCCTACTCATGACCGTTATGTTCCATTGAAACTTTTGTTTAACTGGAGATTGACTGTGCAAGAGACAGGGTTTTCCCAGTGGTTAAAAGTGGGACCTGAAAAGCAGAATTTACCTCAGGGAAAACATAATGCTGTTTCTCAGAGTCAAATTCAAAACTCATCACCATTGCCTATGTTTCCTCCTGCCAAGCTCATCTGTCTCGAATACAACTGCAAACTAACTAAAAGATTTCTCTTACAGGTGATGTGATATAACATTGATGAGCAACAGGAAGACCACCCAGACGATGTCACACTAGTGCCAGAGAAGAACCAGAAGCAAGTCTGCTTTACATTCTGAAATACAAAGCAGCCTTTCATTCCTCCCTACCTGCTCCTGCATAAACCACTAGTAGAAACCACCAGCAGTAGCTGAAGTGGCTCAGACTTGCACATGCATCTCTCTCTTATCGTTAAAAATATTGGCTTAACTTTATAAAACCTTACAATAAGATTTTAAATGGGTTTGAGTTGAGGGACATTATCACTGTTTTCCTGAGCGAGCTCTTCATTCCTCATCAACAGGCTACGCAGCCCTTCAGAGTCTATAAAGTAGGAAAGAAGCAACTTTTGAATAATCTGAGCAGACTGTAAATCATGTTGTAATGAAAAGATACCACAATCCAGGATATCTGAGTGCAATTCCAACTTTGTATTATTTAAAAAAAAAAATAAAAAACACACACAGACACAAAAAAATTGGAAATAAATTGCAACTTTAAGTGCATTAAACAACCCCAAGGCCTCTCTAATTAAGCACCTTCTTCTGCATTTCCTTGCTATGAATGCTTCAATGGAAGAGCTAGTTTAACAGATTCCCACCCCATTCTCACTCCTTCCCTGCTGTTCTTCCTGCTCCCCAGTAACTCCCTTACTCACGCTGAAGGAATCTTTTACACAATGTCACAAACAAACAAACAAACAAAAAAAGACCATTTCACATACCTGGACTATGCATTAGTTGAAAAAGACCTAAACTTGCCCGAATAAGAGCAACAGTGACTTAAACCAGCTTTTCCATCAAAAGAATTCTAACGTGGAACCACACCTTAAGCAAGTTTAGAGCTGAAATAATTAGTGGCTGTTGTAGAGCTGAGCTAAAACACTTTGTAACTTCATTGATCATCATTATTATTGTTCCTCTGTATTTTCCAGTGTAGTGAAAAAACATCTGGTCTTAAAAATTGTTAACACCGGGGAAACCAACAGGAATGAAGGGGGCTTAATATCTCATAAATGGGGCTCTTAGTACCCAGAATATGCTACTATATTGCGTCACTAGTAGATACTGTTGACAAGTCACAAAATAGTATTTATATTTATTCATGCAATGCAAAGGCAGAACGATTTCTCTGTCTGCATCTCTAATGACTGTTAGGAGACTATGGATGAGAATAATCACAAAACCTGAATGGAGATAATAAAACCAATAGTGTTCAAGTGCTGAAACAAAGAGAATCCCCAGTGGGGCAGTGATCTTCTGAATGACTCAAGTAGTTCTGCACAAGCCTTTGAATTTCACTTTGACGTTTAAATGAAGAAAGGGAGAGAAAAGCACAGGCCAATTTCATTGATTGGTGTAACTCAGGAATCCAACATAAAAGCATTGGGATGACTCACAATACATACAACATCTGAAACCAAACTCCATTCTCTTCTATTCCCATTTCATTAAAATAACCTCCTATTTTCTTCCGTTATAATATCGTATAAATCATGTGTACTCTGGTTTGAAAAACCCTATGCAGGGGGTTCAAACAGAGCTTTCTTTATTGGATTTCATTTGGGAGGGGAGCTACAGTGTCTAATGCACTTTAAAAGAAAAAAAAATAAAAAAATCAGTATTTTCAGCTGAGAATCTGCCAAGCTTGGATTTTAAAAGCTCACAAACTCACTGCTTTCTCCTTCAAAAAACAAAAATTCAGCCAAAATATGTCAGAAGCGAGGCATTTGCAGGGCACAGAAGAGGCTGTGAACATCTGATCAGCAGGGTCGCAGTGAGGAACCTGCCTTGTGCTTCTGTGTGTTGCCCCATGCTGTGTTCCAGTAAGCCGAACTCCAGGAACACTGTGCAGAGGAAATCCTCGTGCAACACCGAGTCACTATACAACCTCTGTAACTGTGGACTCTAATAATAAACATTTTTTGCCACTGCCAGCATGCATGTCCTCTTGTGGCATTGCCATGTTTTGGTGATAAACTGTTCCAGCCACATGGACAAACACAGACACAATTTCAGAGACATCAACAGTCACCTATAAACGAGACCTTAATCCTCCTGTTGAAACACATCCTGTGAGCATCCCTGATGGTTCAAATTGTTACTAAGCATAGGAGGAGGACAACATATATTGTTAGACGTTCTAGTTCCCTAATACTGCAAGAACTCATCTCTACTTGTAAACTGTAAGAGGCAAATGTTACTTTATCTATATTGCGCTTCAGAAGAGCCAACAAATGAGAAAACAAAACAAAAACCCCACTCTACTCACATGAGAAGAACAAATTCTGTCATCGGTTCTTTTCCCAACCATGCAGACAAGGTCAATAAAACTGTATCAGCTCTTTAGAGGAAGTAATTTGTGTGACAGGTAGTCAGCGCAACTTATTCCTTCCCTTCACCTACATGAACACAGTTTGTAAAGCTGAGGCCCAAGTGGACGTGCACGAGCCAGGCATGGTCTGGAGACCATATGGTCATGCTCTCATAGTGTCACATCTGAACTACAGGACTGATTCTTTAGAGTCTTTTAGAACACGACACCACAGATTGCAGACCAGAGCCAGAACATGTTTAGTGATAAACTTTACATACAGGGCATATCCATTGTTTTAATCTATTATATATATATACACATATTTGACTTCAACATACAGTTAAATGCAAGGGCATTATGATCCTCCTGCATTAAGTCTGATACTCCAAAACACCCAACTTTTCTCCAGAAAATCTTACACCTGCCTCTTCCAGCACACAAACATCCGTGTATTTGAGAGCCCTTGCTTATACTGTTTTACATGAAAACAGCAGTTCGAATGCAATGAACAGCTGCCCCGGCTCAGTGAAGCGGCTGGCCAAGAGTCACCACAGTGCCTTGGTAACTTCAGTTGTTTAAAAAGGGGCACACGGGATCTGATACAAACTGCTAGATCATTTCTAAGCAGAGGATCCATTTGAAAGAGCCTCTGTTGCATTAACCTATGGAAGGCCCAGACCTGAAATCATTATAGCAAGTATCCTTGCTTTACTTTTTGACTGATAACCTTCATCATTAAAATTAATGCCAGCATAAAGTCAAAATTGTACCTATTAATACAACTCTAATTGATACTATAAGTAGACAAAATCTCACTATGAATACAATCAATTCTGCACAGATCCTGTTCTTTATTGACTGTTTGGTTCACTGGGGATAGTACTTTTTAGCATCGTTTTTATTATTTTTCAGCAGTGATGCCACCATATAGGTCTGAGGCCCAAGGGTATTTGGCGATTTCACTTAGACTTCCTGCGATTTGGCCAACATGCAGCGCCAATGTAGGAGGATGCTGTTAGTACGCAGTCCCCCTGGGTAGCTAGTTATGAAACTTGAATTGCTGCACTTAAGCAAGCCTGTCAGAATGCTTGGCCTCCTAGACACCATGGCTCCGGCTCCATCTACAAAACTTTAAGTGGCACTTGCTAAAAGTATGGAAAAAACCCATATCCTGTCTTTGCATATATAGAACAACACTATTAATGGTGTTCTGTAAGAGCACATGTAGGCTGGGCTAGGAAAACTGGGAGTATTTTTCAGACACGAGCTCATTTCTCACACTCGTACAAAAAGCATAGTCAATTTTACGGATGGACAAACTGAATCGTAAAATTTGTTGTAAAAACTTGTCTGCAACTTAGCTCACCTCTGCAAATGAAAATACTCCAGGATTTTTGGTATGTTTCAACTATTTTGTAGAAATTCTTGACAGCTTGCACATGATTTCTCTTTGCTACAGTGTACCTGTACTTCTGTAAATACTGCTGCTAATCCCCAATTGCCCAAGAAGCTGACAGTACACAGCCAGGAAAAAAAGAGCAGGAATCCCTTCCATGCTTCTCATGAAGGCCTGCTGTCACGGCCCAGGCCTCAAGAATACCCTTTGCCTGTGCTGGTGTACCCACTGTACTGGGCCTCATATTAAACAGTAAACCTCTGAAAGTTATACTGGTGTCATAAAATAGTAACTGGGACAAAGGTTTTCTGCTGGTCTTCGAATTATGCCCTTAAACAGGACTGAAAATACTTTGGGTGTGTAGCCTGCTCAACATTAATCAGTAGAAAATAACATTCTTTTATTCCCAGTTCTTACCTCCTTAAACAAAGCATCAAAATGCCAGCAAACAATTTCGCACCCTGTTAACGAACGAGGCAAATTTTCAGAGGTGACAGGACCTTAGCACACGCATTGGCTGAGCTTGTCCCAAAGACATGTGGTCAGGCAACCACAAGAATGGATTCACTCTTGAAGTTTTCCAGTTCTTGTTATTACTGAAACTTCAGAAGGCATAATAAAAACAATTGCTGATATTACAATGATGGCTAAATATAGGGCACTTGTCACCATGGCATCTAGCTGCCTCTATTGAAACCTGAATTGTCCTAACGAGACTGAAAATACACCAGCCTTCCTGATACTGGCTGCAGGGAGAACAAGTTCTTAGAGCTCAGCTGATGATTAGATTCACACTTAAGTGTATATACATAGGGAGCCAATTTCAAAGGCGTGGGCCTGCTAATGAGATTGCCCTGCTGCCAGCATCTGCAAAGCTGTACCCTCAGGAAGTGAGCGGTAGCTTTCCAGATGAGCACAGGTTACCTGGTGGAATGGAGATGGTGCTAAGGCTCTTATGAAAAGTGTCAGGGAATCATTAATAGCCACGAGCACTAAAGCACATAATCTTAAAAAAACGTGCCTCCAGCAGAACACAGTCATCCTGTGTTTTGGGCTAACGCTGAGCCAAAGGAAAGCGCTACCACATCACTCAACCAAGCTACTATTCTCTCTTCTGCATTTTTGGACTTATCATATTGAAGAACTGAGCTTATCAATACTGCTCAGACCGTGAGGTCTGATACGTCTGATTGCAGCACACTGTGATAAGGCTACAGAGTAAGGAGATATTTGGAGTTTGATAGCTACATATCTTTAACAATTTTTTTTTTAATCATGATTACTGCACACATCACTTAGCAGACATAACTGCTTGCCATAAGTCTTTATTAACTAAAAGAATACTTAGCCATATATCTTTTGCTTGCTATCCAATAGGCAGTGACAGTCAGAGCAGTTGAGCAAACAGAACGTACCTGTTTCGATCTTTCTTCTCATGCCATGTTCCCCTTCTCTAGCTCCCTCTTTGTTACTTTTCCATGATCCAGTTACCAACTTGCTAACATCTTTTAAATTTACACTTGCTTAATCAACAATCTCTATTAATGTTTATGGATCTATGAGTTCTAACACCATTTTCAATGTTACTCACATCAATAAATTTGACAAAACGCATCCATGAGACATTCTGGAAATTGACAGTGTCCTTTACTATCTACTGCCTCAAAAAAATAAGTTGAAAACCTGAAAAAATGAATCTTTTTGAGAGATGAATATACACACAGACACTTCAGGAGCCAGACAAATCTGAAAATTTAAGGACACGTAAAGTCAGATCTTCAGCTGGTACAAATCAACACAGTCCCCTAATTTATACTGGCTAAGGATTTGACCCTTAAAATATTTTCCTGACACTTCTGATAAAGGAAGAACATTACATTTCACTTTATAATTGGACCCTATAGTTAAAAACAGCCAGATTTTTTCCTGATTAAAGAGACAGGAAGATATAAGCCAGATTTATTGTCTATTAGATTTTATGTTCCATTTTCTCTTGTCACATGAGAAGTAATTTTGTGTATATAGCCTGTCCAGCACAAAGTCATTTGTTCCCTCAGATACACTAATTCAAGCATAAATACATAGATTTGTATTAATAAGCCACGCCTCCCCCATTCATACAGCTAGGGATCCTGTCTATGTTTTCACATTCCCTGGATTTGCACTGTTCTGTGCTGAAGTTCTGTCTGAGGTGATGTCTACTCATTCCTAATAAAGTCAAAACCCAACTGCAAGATATTTGTCAAAAAGAACATTTCATATAGTTAGAATTGATTAAAATATTTAACAATAACTTCTTATTTAAAACATTTTTAAAACACAAATGTTTTCACTAAAGTCCGAAGACACATTTTCTTTTCCTTTTGGGGATAAAAACTCCTTTTTTGTGCACGTGTGCGCATGCGGGGAAGAATCCCATCCAGCTTTATGAATAATGACAGCCAGAATGAATTGCAAGTTGGTCTTAACAAACATGTTCTCAAATACATTACCCCACTACTCACTCAGCCCTCTGTGTAAGTGCTAAGTGGTGGCAGGCAGCAACAGCCTTGCCTAGCAATCTCTGTAATTAAACATTCAAACACAGGCATGCATTTCTGCAAATGGGCCCCCCAACTTCCCTTTTTTGAACACTTTCTTCAGAAGGAAATCTCACACAGCTGTTGTAAGAACACTGCACGACATCTGCAAAATGTCTATTGTACAGACCAGGGTGAGAAAACAGCCTAAAACACCAACAAGCTGGATCTGACCACTAATTGAAGCCATTGTTTAGGAAAATTACTCACGTGTGGTCTAACTACTCATCTGAAATTAGTGATTGCTGCAAATGAAAAAGCAGAATTACATACTCTCTCCCATCCCCCATCTCTCCCAAAGGGAATTGTGCTAGAAACAAACACTCAGCATCACATATAAATATAATACTGGTTTATATTGTGTATTTTTTCTGTTTTTTAACTGCATCAGACACCAGCAAGCTGAATTCCAATGCGTATTACTGATACTGTCAACAAATATTAAATAGATTTTTTTAGTTTGTGAGATAATCAGAAATGTGTCCCTCATTTCTGTTTTCCACCCAGTAGGTTTAAATAGAACAAGCCATTTGTAGCTTACTGTCTATCTTACACCTTATTTACACTGAATTTTTATCTTCCAATGCATCTTATTTTTTGTTGGCATTCCCCACCATGCAGTTTACATGGTGATGAAGAAATAGCCTTGCAGGCATTGAAAAAGAGATACAACATGTTAAGACATAATTCCCTGCAGGGCATTCGAGGCTGAATTTGCTGTCACAATGAGTCCAAGCTTCCATAACTATCCGTGTTTTATGTGGATTTGAAACATAAAATTAGATTCATCTTAATCTTCTGAAACAGCAATCTTCCCATGAAAGCTGAGAGACAACAGCGTATGAAAACGGTAAGAGAGACAGAGAGGACAGAAAGAAGACAAGAACTGAATAAAATGAGATGCCACACTCCTCTAGTAAAGGAAGTGAAGTTCCCTTATGGGTAATAATATATCATGAAAACTTCGCTGAAAGGGATTGAGTTCCTGCCAAATTCCTTGTTTACATACAAGCAATCTCTACCGAGGCTTCTCAGCAAGCCAAGTACGCAAGAGCACTGAGGAAGCTAGCCCCAGAATAGAAATCACTACTGTTGAGAGGAAGGTTTGTGACACCGCATTTCGTAAGTAAGATCTGATTTATGGATATGGCCTCCATTCACCTAGGCAGGGACACAGAGCACCAACCCAAGAGAGCTAAAGTTCAAAACAATAAATCTCAAGTTTCCTTGGTCAGTCCAAGAGCAGAGCTTAAGGAATATACTGCCCTAGTTTCCTGAAATCAGGCTTTGCAGCTGGAGTAACTGCAAGTTTTCTTTTTCTTGAGGGGCTTCAGACTTGCCAGCTTTGTCATACTCCTGTGCTGCCTTTGGGGCACTCGGAAAACTGACTGGTTTTAAAAAAAGTTCTTCAGAGTCAGAGCTACTTTTTTTTCTTATTTGTATTCTTCATATTTAAATATGCAAAGAAGAATATTTCATTGCATGCAACTAACAAACAGCACAGAACCTGAACAAAAGAGAGAAAAAAATGTTATGGTTGGATGATTCAAACTGACAAAGGAAACACACTAACTGAAATCTTCCCAAATAGTGTGGGACTGGAATGTAATTCTTTTTATATTTAATTTAAATCACATGCAGGTTGTTCTTTTATTGCAATTACTTCAGACTTATACCAGCATGAGCAGACAGTCTTTCTTTTTTTTTCTTCTCAAAATCAATTAAACGCACGGAGTAAAGTTTTCAAAGGGTTTCAAATTCATTTATTTTCCTGCTTCACTCATCTGCCTTGCTGCCATTAAAAACATCAAATATTCTGTACACTCAGTTATTGACTTACACTTTTCAACCACCTATTGTTATAAATTTTAGAGAGAGAAGCATGAGTAAATAATAATATAGATAGTAGAACACATTAAATAATAAGAATTTCCACAGCTATGACATTAGCTGCATTACACGTCCTTTTGGTAAACTTTCAGAGTTTTCAGTGATTGCCGTATTTCATTATTCGGACATCATGTATTTCTCTTTGATTAAGAACACCTTTGCCAAATGCAGTACCATATTTGGCCTAACTTACTGTCCTGCAAACAATGCCAATAAACTTATTTTCCAATGCTTTTGATATAGACCAAATAAATAAAATAAACCCAGGCAAGGCACTTAAGGACATTCTTAACTTTCATTTCTTGACTTTCAGTAGAAATAGTTTGTATGGAATTGAAAATCAAACACAAAAAGTGTTTTGCTGAATTGGGTTTATTGAATCTGATGCTGATTGCACGCCCAGCTGTGGCTCCCCAGATGAGGCTGCAGTGATAGGGAGAAGATACGAACACATGCTTCTTGCTATGGGCCAAATATGGCCTCACAGGTATGATAGGAAAAGCTACTACTTATTTGAGAATCTGATCTTTACTCCTTCTGGTGTGATATTTTCAGTAGAATATTCACGCTCACTGCTGTGCAGTCCTACGTCCTTTCCCTCTGATAAAACCCTAGTAAATAACAGGTTCCTTGCACAAGGACTGTGAGGTGACAACCCTTTTTCCTCTTCAGCAAATATATTCTTTGGTTATTACTAAAGTCCTTGTACTGCAATAACCCTTCAAACTCCACCACAGAAGTTATTTGGAGCACCAGTAGCCACTTTCCTGAATCTATCTTGCCTTCCTACGCTACTATCAATCATGTCCTTATGAAGCAGTGCCTTGCGGGTCAGGAAGTCCCACATGCCTTCTCTCCCATGTTTCACACACGCTACTTCTAGAGGGTAAGGGACAGGGAGAGACAATACACTTCTCCATATCAAACATCCTGACTCTAAAATGGAGCTGCTATAAACAGAAGCACAAAGCAATAGCAACGCTCTGTTTTTAGAAGAAAAAAAAAATAAAGTCAACTCATCAACTAAATTAGGAATAATTGGTGAAATGATTATGCATAAAACACATGGAGGCACTGCTCTAGGTAATAAGTTCTGCTGACTATTTCTCCTGGCTATTCCATTTGATATTCTCCATATTTAAGTTCTGCAGCCTCACACCCAAAATTTTAATGAAATGCAGTGCTCTATTATTAACCGCTGCTATCCTAAGATCCCAAAGGAAGTAAATACTTCATTTAATTGTGTTTATGTTAGCCCACAATACATGTAAAGAAAGAGAAGCTGGCATAGATACGCTGCAAGAGCCTTTATACACAAACTTTAATGTATTTTTTTTAGATCATATTTCAGAGAATAAAATCAGTTAACAATATTTTCCTATGAGAGTTCTGCTTAGCTGTAGGGATAATACAGTACTACGTTTCATTAAAATTACAGGTTCAACAAATGCTGACTGCATTACTCTATGATCTTTATTGGGGCTACATTATGAAAATAATTAGAAATGATCAAAATGGGTGGGGTAGAGTGAGGAGGGGTATACAATTTTCCATTTTCATAAATGTTTTCTTTTTCATCAAGGTAAGCCAGCCACCCTATATAAGTATTAATACAATAATGTGGAAAATGGGCAAGAGAAATATTTAATTCAGTAAAAACAGTATGAAAAGAGTTCCCTGTTACTGCGTTAAGTTACCTTATTGAATTCAGAATTCGTGGTCTTCCAGTTTGGTTTTGTGTTCCATGAAAAAAATAAGAACTACTGAACACTATGCCATGGTCTAAACCTCTGCTGGAGGAAATCCAGATTCATTGATGTGAGCAGGCTTTTTAATTTCTGGCTGTGTATTTTTGATTTTGTGCTCCTACAAGGTTTACCCCAAATTATGCAGGCATATCTTGATAAGTCTTCTGTAACGAGAGGCACCTAAAAACTGGAATTTTCTGTATTTATATGCAGTTGTCATATGGAAATTGAAATTCGGGTATGAACATTCAGCACTATTTTAGAAAATTAAAGTCCAATACAGACCCATTGAGCCTGATTTCCTCTAGACAGTAAATACATCTCACCAAAAAGGTTTTTTAGCATACTCTGCATATAAAATTTCATTTCAAGGGCAACAAAGTGAGAAGATAGTTGCTCCATAGACATATCTTTTCTGTTTCTTTTATACACCTGCAATGAATCGGATGTAGCTAACATGTAAATTCTGGGTTCTACTGGAAAACTTAAAGCAACTCCAGACTTTAACTATTTTCAGACACTCAAAATTTTCATAAAAAACAAATCCATATGTCTACTAATTCGCACTTCCTTTGTTTTCCACAGAGACTATAAATTGGTTTCCAAATCAAACAGAAAATAGTGCAAAGCTCATGTTTTTGGAGGTTTCAGTTCAAACCTGAAACTATACCTAACATCTTCAAGAGACTCTTTAAAATGTAGGAAGACTTAAGGCGAACCTGGGCAGTTTAAAGTTTCTCATGTAGAGACCATTTAAAATAGAAGTTTTCGTAAGCTTCTGTAAAAATCTTACTGGATTTAACAACTTGCTTTGCATTTTGAGTGTCGTCCAGACAAGAATGTCAAAGTGAGGGTAACTTCTACACAAAAGAATTGATGCATTTGGTACAGCTCTCGCAGGTTGCTTTGTTAGTCAGTCTGACTGCTCTCTTTTTTTCAGAGATATACATAGAAGGAACTAGAGTGAGTGACCTCAGAAAAGAAACATTTAACCTTATCCTTGATGTAAACATCTCACACTGATATTGCAATGTAGGTAAAGGAAAACATGGCAATTTACCAGAACAAGGTCAATACCATAATAAGGTAGACGGTTCCTTTTTAAGGTTAACTTCTAAGGGGATTAAAGCATTCCTTTCTAACATAAGTAACAAAATGGCACACACTACAAAGGTTTGCCTTTTAAAAATCAAACAGAGCAGTCATTGTAATTGGTCAGTTTTGAAAGAAAGGTGTGCAGTTGTAAACTATTCTAAGAAGTACGGCATTTATGTTTCAAATGAATTAAGTAATGAACCATAGCTGTGTAAATGTTGTTTCTTTCTCAGTTGTACACTAACATGATACAATATGCATATGTACACATTTATACATACGCTTGCACGTATAACTAAAGGAAAAAGGTAAGCATATAGACAACAGGAGTAACAAAATTGTGTTCTAGATATTCCTCTATTAATACATTAGCAAACTTTAGAATCATTAAAGGAAAGAAGAATCGTGATTGCCCTTGTAAAACAAGCGTCATATGAATTGTTAATAGTTAGTATCCCAAGCGCATGTGAGTTATTATAATCTAGCACATATTGAGGAAGCCTACTGCACACAGAAATTACCAGTTAACACTTAATTTTTGCATTCCACATTTATGCAATTAATTAGAGAACACTTAACATTCTCTCTAACTTCAAGCTCTGCATGATCATGTTTGATCATGAGGGAATTTAAAATCATTTATGTAGCCAAGACTTAAATACAAGAGGAAACAGAGAAGGTGATGGTTAGAAAGAGAAGCACGAATATATTAAGTGACAGATCAAGCTGTATAGAAATGAGAAAGACAATAGAGACATGACAAGCAAACTCACTCATAGCAAGGGATGTTTATATAAATAAATAAGAGTCAGGCAACTTTTATTTATATAGGATATATGCAGAGATAGAGTTATATATTAAGAGACTTTGCTGGTCCATCAGCTGCATCAGAGATGATAACACAAGGGGTAAACAGATTTAAGAGATGTGGTAAGTATTTAAAATACTTAAAAGTATTAAAAATACTTAAAAAATACTTTAAAGTATTTAAAATAGTAGATGACGTACCACAGTAGCACTGAATCCAGCATAGGGTTTGTGGGTTTGGGCTGTGTTTTTATGTCCATCTCCCTGCTCTGGGGTTTTGGGAGAATTGCCCCTATTCCCGCCTGTCCTGTCAAGTACATACAAAGCTATGGTTCGAGGGGTCACAGTATCTGTAGTTTGTCAGAATTTGTTCACCAGCCATCATGAATTCCTGGTATCACTCTGACTTTCCCTCCAATGTTTGTGGCATCATCCATTACCCATCTTCCCTCGGGATTATTTCCCCAGGACCTTACAGAGGTTTTATTGCAGTGTGTGCCTTCGGCAGACACAGCCAAATCTGTCGCCCCAGACCACAATACCTCCTAGGAAATCAATCGATCTAGGTGAGTCACCTTGCAGTGATAGCCTTAAGCTTAGCAGAATACATAGCAAGCTTAGTTACAGAATAAAGGTCTTTAATATGCAAGTTCACTGTCCAGAGGGAACCGAGGGAGACATAGCCTTAAAAGGCTATGGTTTAAAGACTGATTTTGAAGAGACTAATGAGAACTCATTTTAAAAGGTGCTTAGAGCCCCCAACAGTTCCAAACCACTTCAAACGAACTTGTTTCTAATTGAGGTACAATGGACATTTCAAGACAGGTATTTCTAACTTTGCTGCTGTTTTGTACTCCTCACCTTTTGCATGGTACTGGGTGCCATCATTCCCTGTAACACTTAGGGTACTCAATGCGACACAAAATCAGTCCTGGCATTCCTACCACAATCACTCACTTGAGTGCTAAATACCCCGTGTTCAGAAAGGGACTGGGCAGAGATGATTCAAATGATGGTAATGGCTACATTTAGAAACATTACTGTAATGAATCTTTCGTTGCATCCCCACATAAAGAGTCAGGATCAAGTCCCCGACTAGGCTAGACTGAGGAAGCGATATCAATTTCCACTGGCTCAGAATGCTTGTAATCAAATACATCCATTTATTATCTGTGACAAGGTTGGAGATGTTAGGCAAATTACTTTATTATTCTGAAAAAATACCAGCTTGTCATTAATATTAGCCTGTGTCTTTAAAATCAGAGATATAAGCAGCTTCTTCATCTTACTACATCACGTTATAATCCAAAGTGCCCTATTAGGAGCTCTAATATTTAAGGTCTTTTAGCTGGTACCTCTACATCCCGATTATCCTTAGAAATTAAATGCTTTCAATATACATTTGTAAGAGAGACTAACAATCTCCTGCCACTTGAAGGATGAAGATGGTAAATGATGGCTGGGGGTTTTTTTGTTGTTTTGATGCTGCCAGGCAGGCTGATGACTTTATATTCTGCGTCCATGGCTCAATGACCCACAAATCTCCTTTGATATGCCAGGCAGCAGAGAGAACCAAGCTGAACGGATCAGGAGAAAAGTGAAAACGCTTCAGCAAGGGGCCCCCGATGAAGCCATCATGTGACAGGAATCCTAAGACTCTGTTACGGAGGGGAGAGGCGAGAGAGAGAGAGAGAAAGAGAAAAAAGGGAATAGGGCATTGTGGTGGCACAAGCTGATAGAGACGTCAGAGACGCTTCAGTAATCTCACGACGCTTTGGCCCAGTGTGGGGGCAAATGAGGCCCATATTCAGCATGGCGTGACGGGTAGGACCACCCCGAAAAAGCTGCGAGGGGGCAGGCAGTTGGACAAATCAAAGCAGAAGAAAGTAATTTTCGATAAATTAAAGAAATCTCCATGGAAATTAGCATGAAACATTTTCTAATCTCCCGCTTTTCACCGCCGACAAGGGTCACTGGTTTAACTTCTCTCTCTTATTTTATTATTCCCTAGCCACATTCCTCTGCTTTTTTATATCCTTCAATTTTTACTACCTCTTTTTCTTCCAGTCTATCATTTTTAGCCTTTCTTATAGCAGCTTCTTAACCCTTTTAGGACTTCTCCCAGTAAATATTCTGGAGAATTAACTGATCCATTAGAGTTTAAAGGACGCACTCCAAAGCAGTCGCGTTTTCTAACTATCTGCAGTATTTCGTCTACCAAGTATGCCATCATTTTAACTGTGATCAAAGTCAAACATTTCCTTCACAGTAAAACCTGATAAAGACCACTTTAGAGATAGAGTGCTGACGCTGCTAAATACCAGCTGCAAATACACTGCTAGAGGTAACATTGTTAAGTCACAGCACTGCGACTTTTTGATTTTTAACTTTTTTTTTTTTAATATAAGAATTCTTTTCTTTTTGCTCCCATTCTGTTTCTGCTAACACAAGAATGTCAGATTAGCACCTCTTCTTTCTCACCTTCGTTCCAGGGGGTCACATTTGGAAGTCTGTTTTAAATTAAGATGGATTACTAATATTAAACACTGACAATTTTTTAAAAAACAAGTATGAAATAGCAATTAGGTTGCCTGGTAAAAAGATATTGCTACTGCACACATGAAGGATATTGACAGAGAGAGATACCTGCCTTCTATTGTAACTTTGCACTTGTAGACATAAAAATCAATAAAACTTCAATGGTCTATGATCCATGACTTATGATACCAAGACAGTAAATGTGAACAAAATTATCACGACTAAAATGATGACTTTCACAAAGAATATTAGTCCAACTTCAGTTCTGATATAAATAAATGTAATTCTCCCTACATCACTGGTAAAGAGACAGGGTCAAATTTACCTTTTTAAATATTTGTTTACAGGATAGGTATTTTACACCATACAATAAATCCAGTTTTGTAGCTTCTAAAAAAGACTTCTGAGACCTCCTTCAGTAGATTACATTTCTAAAGACATCAAAATATATTGGTGTGTGAAGAGTGAATTAAATATTGGGCTCTTTTTTCTGCCACTTGTAGATGCTATTGGATCTGAGGATGGATATCCACAAGTTTCATAGTAGGTCACAGAAGTATGTTCCCTGAAATGGTTTCTATAAAAAGTGGTCCAAATATGTCATTTGCTATCACTGAAGAAAGGAGCTGTATGTAGAATGATAACTGGTATAGTTTCTATCAGTTTTACTACTTGCACAAGCAGTGTGCTACATGTCTCTCATTTTCTTGAACAAGACAGATGCCTCTGGTGTGAAAAATACAGATGTTGGAGTACGCAGCAGACAACTGTGGTTTATCAAAAATACACTACTGGCACTGACTGATGTCAGACTTAATCATTCAGCATCCTAGCGGGAGCGAGTGAATTATTGGGTCTTAAGTCATGTGCGGTTTATGTTTAAAAAGTAATACGTCATCTTGTTTCTTCTTTACAGGGGTTGGAAACTATTGAGCAGACAGCAATGCCTAGGGCTATAGGTAAGAAGCTGAACAGAAGCCAGAAATGAAGGTGCATGACAAGGGGTATAGACATGGACAAGTATCCATGCTTTTTCTGAACGAAATGTCAATGAAGGGCAAAAAAAAAAAATCAGCATTAGAAAGATTGCATTGAAAGGGGGTGGGGAAACAGAAGAGCCTATGCTTACTTGATAAAAACATTTCCATATTTAATCTCAACAAAATATACACAACTTAATTTTGTGTTTAAATATATGCATAGTTTAACAAACAGATTCTTAATTTATTCACTGCTTATCATATTTTAGATGATGTTTAAACAACACTACACACACACGTGCATGCAAGCATAGACAAGGCTGGTTTATTAGTAAAGAAGACTTCACCTGTACACAGAAATTATTTCTAATCAACCGTTTATTTTAAGGACTAAAGTGTCAGGTGCTATGCACTGTCACTTGAGTTTGTCAAAAGGGTCCTTACTTATTTTTTCAGTCCTTTGTATGTTCCCCTTTAGCCACAGCATTAGAAGTTTCCGAGTAGATAAAATGATCAAGTGTACCAAAACATACTGAGACAGTTCTCTGCTGTTTAACGTGAGGCAACAGTCAGTGATTGGTTTAAATGGTACAATTGTATGTTGCTTTACAAAACAATTATATCAAGGTATTATTTTAGGGAGGAAAAGAAGGAACGGTCTTTTCCTTTAAATACTACAAACCCAGACAACTAGGAAGTGATGTCTCCTGCAAACATCAGACCAGTCCTGAAGCTATTATTTGTATGAGTGCAGGTGAAGTCAAGTTTGACAAGCTATTGGAGCCCTTCCCACAAGCGAATATTTGCAGGATCGGGCCCTTTCAGTATATTACATTGGATGACTATGATCTGCTCACACCTTTACCACAAAGGCAGAAATGAGAACTAGATGTGTGACTCATTAGCAGTCAGAGATGGAGTACATTGCCCGAGTCAGGCTTACACCATTATTGCCAAGTGCCTGTGATTACCCCTCCAGGATCTTGAGAAAGGTGTCAGTTAGACCGTAACAAGCAATGTCTTTATCGTGCATACTTTTTTTTTTAGAATTCTCCCATCAAGAAATACAATTTCAGAGTTAATGTTAGTTAGCTAGTTATGGGAAGTCAGGCTGTCATCCAAAATTCATGTGATACATTTTCTTCTAAATTATCTTTCTCCATGAACTTGTGATTAGGTAAACAGCACAATGCACAGAGGAAAAAGTATATTAATCTGACTATTGCTTCTTTTCTCCCATTAATGGTGGATTTAAGTTGCCCGAATCCATAAATGCAACAGTTTCCTTTAAAAGCAGTAAAATAATTTTCCTGTATAAATGGAGACTTTCAGGAGATCATTATTGGGAAACTGACATTATATTCTGCACAGAAATAGGTCTCCTCTGGACTTCAACACATACCAACTACAAAATGCAAAGTCAAGTCATTTAGCATTTATTTCAGCAGAAACGGCTTACCTCCTAATGGAGGAGCTTCAGTCGGGGGGAGGGGAGGATGGGATATAATCATGTCCCAGCACTTTCACTGAACTAGCATTATTATGTGGACTGCAGTGGTGCCTATGACCGCAAGTCACAGGCCAGAGGACCTTCACACTATGCAGTGTCCTGTCTAATCCTACACAGTCTTGAGCTCACAAGGACACTAAGAATATACTGATACTCAAGAGCTGAGACTCTTTGCCCCTCTGTGGATCGAATCCAAACAGGAGACAAACACAGCCCAGACCTCGGCATAGTGAATATCTGCAAATCTAGGACCTGTTTTGGCAAACTTTGCACCAAGAAAAAGCATCACTGAGTGTGATATGCCATGGGCCCTTCTTGCCCAATACTTGGGCACTGAACCCTAGCCTGTAAGGGAAGATTAAGAGAAAGTAAAATGCATAGTTGGAAGAGATAACCCATTACACCACTCTGCAAGCAGCTGATTGACATGCATACCAAGGAAAGAGTTTTGTTGGGGTTTTTTTGTGGTTTTTGTTTGTTTGTTTTTTACAGTCAGAGGCTTCAGGAATAACACCCAAAAATATGAAAATTTGTGGGATATGTGGCATTTCATACAGGTCACTATCACTGAAAGTTTAGCAAACTTTGTTAAAATTAACTTCAAAGTTAATGAAGTTTGAAAATGTTTATGGAGACTTCCAAAGAAGAACTATTTTGGGAAGAAAACAAGGAATACAGCCCTTTTGGTTTACTTTCCCCATACCAGTATTTAGATTGACCAGGGCTTAGGTAGGAATTTCAAGCATAAAGTAAGTTCAGCAGCATTCTGTTATACGCCCAATCTCATTAAGATAATCTACAAATTTCATCATAGTTCAAGGAAATATCTACAATCCCAAAACCTCAGAATACATCCTTGTTAGTGACAAAACTCATCCACAAATGGAAAAATTACAAAAACAAACCCTTCAAGGTACCATAACACAAAACCTAATTTTTTCTCTAATTCAACAGGATAGTGTCATAAATTTATCTTGCACTTAAGGAGTGTCTCGTCACTTATGATTTGATAATGAAAGAGGAAACTGAGAAGTTATTCCTGTACTATAAGATCAATTCACATAAATGTCTTCTCTTAATAAGTCCAGACTTTGAGAAGTCACTTCCATGTGGCATTATCTTCAGTAGACAGATGGACAGTTTTACACCAGGACAAGAATTGTCTAGAACGAGTGATTGCCTTTACAAGTGTGATGCTTTCACCCCTTGAGACTTATGAGTCAAAGATGGGAAAGAAGGTTTTGCCATCAAATGTTTTTGACAAAGTTTCATGTATTATTATCTTTTGGGGCATGAATTTGTTACAAACCAAATAAATACCTAAAGTGTGCAATTCATATTAGAGGAGGTATCTGTCCATGTAGCCATATACATTTACCATTTTTGACTGACATTGGCAATAGAACATGAGCAGAAAAGCCTTTTCCACTTTGACAAAAAGAACAGGTTGCATATGGAAGCACATTTTAACTTCCCGGTCTAGTTCATGCTAGCCATGCTGGTAGAGCACTTTCAGTCTGCCTGACCTCTTCTCATTCTATCACTCTAACAGTGTAACCCAAGTCCTTCACCTACTCTTGATAGGGATTTACATACACTCAGCTGGTGAGGTTTTCTAGTTTATAGGGATTATCACAGGAACATAAGTGACACGGTGTGCAAGAGTAAAAGCATGAAATACAAATATGAAAGGGACTGAATTAGTCCATTTTCCTTGCACACAAATCACTTGCATCTGTAACTCAGATTAACGATCAGGGAAAAGTGTAAAAATGCAGAGCAGACATCCTTCTGTTTGAACAGAAGGTTTCTACACAACAATGAAAGTCAACTTCCTGCAAGGGAAAGACAAAGTTACTCATGGAGAATCAGCAGTGGGAACTCAGAACTTTTGACTCATTCTTGACTTCTTCAGCAAAATAGCACGGTTATAGGTACTAGCTTACAACTACAAGAAGTGGGAGAAAGAGGGATGAGGGGTGGCAGGAGAGAGAGAGATGAGGAAGGGATGCAAAGATTTCAAAGCAGACTTCAGTTAAGAGGGATGAGAATCACCAGTTTCCTCCACAGAAGCTTATATTTGAAAGGGTTTTCAAAAGCGAGTGAATTTTCTGAACTAAGTCTATTAATAAAGTGTGATTCTATTCAGTTACATCAATGTTAATCAGCACTAACTCCACTAAGTGGTAGTTTTAAACTAGTCTATAAACGGCATGAGAAAAGTAGACCCTATGTGTAAATACAGCAAGGCACTGAATGTGTGTGTAGATAATTAAGCTATAATTATATTACTTGTTACACTGGCGGAAAAATTTATTACTGTGGTGAAAGGTTACTTAGACTTTTCTTTCCTGTTTTGACATATTAAGAAGAAATCTAACATTCACATTCAAAATACAAATATCACTATCCAAAAAACATCAACTTTTTCTTAACCACAGGACACAGAGGTACAGTTAATTGGCAAATAGCCTCCAGAGAACACTTGCATGATAGGAGAATATTCATATGAAATCAGTCTTTGAACTGTAAATTTTCATTTATCTGCCTTAACAGGTAGATAAAAAAACAGATCATTTTTGAACAAGTTATTGTTTCACAGTATTTATTTTGAACAGATGATGGGATCATCTAAGGAAAAATATCAAAATAGAGGGCTAGTCTCACTACTCTCCCTTCTTCATCTGGTACACAGCTACGGATGATACTTACATAAATAGTTATCACAGAGGCTGTCCAAAGCTGAGCAAAGGCTGCTCTGCCCAATTGTGCAAAAAAAAACCAAAAACCTATCTACACAGTGTTGCGCTTCCTATTCTTTGGAAAGCTGAACCTTCTTGGGGAAAATAAAACAGGTGTTATCCCCTTCCATCGCATGATGGTGCAGGAACACTTCAGTGCTGTTGTAGTTTTCAGTGCCCCACAGAGGAGACATTCCACATTTCTGGGTAGCCTACTGACAGAGAAACCTGCTTGCAGTCCCTTGATTTGGTCCTTTCCCTTCCCCTATGCACTTGGTCAAATTTTCAAGGTCACTCTTAACATGTTCTTTCTCTCCAGCTCCTTTGTCTTCAATATGCATTTTATCATTAGCAATCTATTTGCCACTGTCTTCACGGAAGCCACAGCTTCAATACAGGGGGTCTATTCATCTGAGGTTGCAGGGTCCACTTTATATTTCTAGAAGCAGCATGAGGAGGAATGGTAGTGACAGACCACTGGCTCGGGCCCCAGGCTGTGTCTCTACGTTCAAATCTCCCATTGCTTCCAGACTTCCCTATTAGTTACACTAGAGCCTCCAGCCCTCTGAAGTCTTCAAGCTGGCAGAAATGCGGATGGCTCTGGGCTTCCCTGTTAGCAGCAAACACCACCACTCTCTAGGGCAAAACTAATGGGGGAGCTCAGAGCAAATGTGAATTTCGAGATGAACAGCAGCTGGGCTTTGCTGACAACTCGCCACCTGATCTCCCAACATGGGAGAAGCTGTAGGGCATGAGATAGAGGAAGCTAGGGGCGTGTTTAGAGGGGAGATTGATGTGATCAGATCTGAACCTGAAAAATGGCTAGTTTGGTTAAGACAAGGAGGGTGAAGGGAGGTTTTAATGCATACTAGCCCAAAAATGGCCTGTTTAGATAACATATACTACAAGTTAAGAAGTAATTCAGCCTGGCTAATAGCTGTAGGGATGTATTTCAAGATTGAGGATACATCACACAAGACAGCTTTCTTGTCTGAAGGAAACACAGAGATTCTATACGGACAGTCACAGTCCATTCCTTCCTTTTTGGCACATAGCTATGCATTGTGCATTTGATCTGATTCTCAATCTTACAATAAAAAACAGAAGCAAAATGCTGAGAACCAGTATAAAAATTACTCCCAAATTTAAAATTAAAAAAAAAACAAAAACAAAAAACCCAAACAACAACCCATAAACCTGTCCTTCCTTAACCAGAGGACACATATGATATAGGATTACACCCATGATGGAGATATGGTTGTAGGCTAATGGATCAGCAAGTGGCGACAATACCATGAGTTTAACTGGAACAAGACAGCTGGGCCCCAGCACAGGAATTTCATATTCTACCATTAGCATCTTAGAGGTGGTACAGCACAACCTAGCAGAGAGAGATTCCTAAAGGCCCCAGTGTACACGAGGACTCTAAGAGGTAAGGGTTAGATACTGCCTAACAGAAGGTGCATAAGCCACCCTTCAGACTTTAAGAAAATTAGATTAGAGAGATTCAGGTCTGTAAGGGTCATTTGATTACTTCAAAACTTGCCAGTGACTTTTCTCTCTTTCATTTTTACTAGGTTTTCATGACTTTTGACATTTTTACCATGACAAAATTACAGTCATGACATGCGCATCCAGCAGGCATGCAGGTCAGGATACATCTTTGTGGATCTACGGTATCTGTTTGACACTCATATGCCTCTGTTCTACAAACAATCAGGGATGATTTTCTGCCACAAGGAACAGCTGCTAAATCTCCCCTTTGCCTTCACCTCTCCTCAAAGGAAACAACAGAACATACCTTTGCTTTCACCCCTTGCCCTTACTCTAGTTCAATGCTTTTTCTTGCTCAACATACAGCTTTTCTCTCTAGCTGTAATAACACAGTGGTTTGGTTTTACTTATTTTATGCACAATATGCATAGAAAATTGCAGGAATAACGAATATTCACTGGAGTTCGAAGACAATAGCCTAGCTGAAATATCTCTCTCTCAACTACAGCATCCTCTGCAGATGCCTGATGCACTTTCCCCTGCTTGTTCAACATTTCAAAGTGGGCTACCTCTGCCACAGAAGGAGACTACTCACCTCCCAGTAGAGGATTTATTTTTATCACTGATTACAGACATGTGGTTTTACAATCTGCAGCGGCTGGGGTGCAGGGACAGCAAGGAACAGGAGTATGGTGTGTGTCATCAAGCATTGCTCACTGATCCTGCTCTCCTCTAGGCAACAGGAAGAAAAGTGCAAGATCACTCACGAGGAAAATTTCCCTTTTAGGTTTGAATTCATAAGAACGGAGGTTGTACAGAGGTAGGAAATGAATTCCCCATCGGAGCTGCAGTGCTGCATGGCGCTGGGCAGACCTCAGCCCAGAATGCAAATCTTGCTTTCCATTGAAACACGAGCTGGAAGAGTGGGAAAGTAGGACACCACAACAGTCTGTGGTTCTCTCACCTCTGCCCCACGTGAGGTTTGGCATACACATATTTTTTTAATCTACAACCAATTCTGCTACTACAGTGAGGAGGCTCAGGTACACTGAGATATCTGTGATTTATTTGTTCAGTTTCACACATGCATGACGTATTTCTTTAAATGTTGCACCTAGCCACGAGGCAAGAAATTTTGGAAGGTAGCTAAAAACATCTAATTTTTCTTTTTTGTGGAACAAAAAAAAGAATACTAAAATAAGTTTTTACAGACAGCTGCAAGAATGAGTGGGGTTCATTGTTCCTACTAACTCACAGTGCACTGAACTCCTTAAAAGGAACTGACAGAGCACTGCAAGCGATAGAGAGGTGACTTTCATCTTGACAAGAAATATCTCCATACATAGACTGTCAAAAACTAATAGGAAGAATAAAATAAAAGAACGGGAATAGGATGGATCTTTGAGGGGGGAAGGGGATGTCCTCTTTGCTCAAAAGAAATACTTTCTACTTTGACTTATGTTCTGCCCAGTTTCTCACCAGGACAAAAATCACTGAAAAAGCAATATACGTTAACTGCCAAATACCTACACCCTGTGAGAGGTGTTGCACGGGGTGCCTAGCACCACAAGGTTGTGAGCTGTTGAACACAATGATGCAGTAGGCAACGAGTGTCACCTTGTATCTTTACAGGCCAAGCCATAAGCCTAAACCAACTGCACTTTGACCACAGAAACACACCAGGTGATGGCTGTAATAACACTGTCATGCTGAACACTGCTTGAATGAAATCAGAATAAGATGCTTTTGTCCCCAACTCAGAACATCCAGATAACATGGCTCAAACACATTCTCATTTTTACCTGTTGAGAACTAACAGAACAGGAAAGTTACATGTCTCACCACATAGCAAGTGGCCGGCAGACCTGAATTTTGAATTCAGATATTTAAGTCCCACTCTTTTCATCCTATGACTACAATACCCCTTCTTGACCTGCAATTCAGCAATAAATAAATTAAAAAATGAAAGAAAGAATTAGTCTTGAAGATATTGAGGAAAAGAGTTAAAACACATCTGGTCTACAGCAAAGCTAACCAGTATAATTAAATCAACCATAATATAGATCTTTTTGCTACTTAAACGGGGATGTGGAGGTGTAGGTGGTGGGGTAGCATCAAAAAACTTGAGTTCTTTTATGCAAAGATAAGGCAGTTTTGCTCTCAAACAAGAATTTCATAACTTGAAGTGTTATTTGCACCTGGATTTCCTTGTTTCAATTTTACTCTGTCTACATGAGGCAATACTGAATGCTGCATCCCGGGAAGATGTTAAGCAATGACAGCCAATGTGCTATTTTTATTTTAAGAGTGGCTTTGTTACGTTCACACATTATATCTTTGGATGAGTCCAATCTAATTTTAAATCTATTGGACTGCTGTAGGATCTGAAAGAGCTGATCCTGTAGGACTTGAAAGCAAGTCTTTGAACTGAGATCTCAAGAGATAAATGGCAAATACATTAACTTTGCCACCTCATTTTCTTTAGCTTACAACTTAATTGTATTTTTCGTAGACCTCAGCAATGATGTTTTAATTAGGTCTCTTTGTCTGATTTGATAACTTGTTTTGCATCTTTCTTACCTTAGCCCATCACTCCACAGAGCTAAGCAGATAATATTATGACCTGATACTTATTTCTAACATTTGCTTTAGTTGAATAACGTATTACAGGAACTTTGACTTCCTTAAGGTAAAGAACAGATTTACCAAAATTACATCTACATATTGGCAGTCAATACTAAAATAAACCCCTATCTATGCTATGTATGTAAGACAAATGTGAAAAGGGATTTTAGCTCAAGATAACTGGCTATACAACCTGGTCTTACAGATAGTTGCTGTTTCTCCTAAGTGATCCCACATAGGAGGCCAGCAGGTGCCACATTTCAAATCATGTGAAATTACAAGTTAGCAAGCAGTCTCTCCCCATGGGTTCAAATATTACTTCTTAAAGGCTCAAAATAGGACATAGACTGGAGGGAAATTTTATACTCTCTGAAAGGGAATTTCTTTTGTTCAGTTCTGATGACATCTGTGATCTTTTCTCCCCTCAAAATGTCCCTAAAAATCTGTATAACTGAGGACATGTCTATTAAATCTGCAGCCCCCTTTTCTGTAATACCATATACAATATGTACTTCAACTCTGAAATAAAACAAAAACTCCATGAAACTCTCATTCTGTTTATTGAGAATATACTGATCCATTAAATAGCCTAAAATTTTCAAATCTCTTTCTCACATACTAAAGGTTAAAATAATGTTCTAGTCACTAAAATAGTCTGTGGATTGTTTCCAAAACCTGTTTAATTTAAAATACTTTCATAATCTCAAAACTAGGCTTTTTTTCATAATGTTGATAATCTCCCAAATTTACTTCCCTTGTGATTTGAATTCAATTTCAAGCAACATTTTCTAATTTTTTTCATCATGTTCTATTTCTTCACACTACCTGTTCTTCAGTTCTCTTTTGTCATTGATAAACCATATTCTAGAATAAACCTGCAAGACTATGGCAATATTTTAGATTTCACATAATAGAACTCAATTTTTGTTTCAGGCAAAGTGTAATTTTGTCTCAATCAGCAGTCAGTAGCCACATTGCCAATTAGACTGAAGTACACTTTACAATAAAATGTGCAAAATTATTGGGGAAAAATACACAACTGAGAGAGTTTCAACTGTGGGTAAAATAAATATAATTGATGCATCCTTCAGTCTGCAGCATTGATTATTATTTATTATTACAAACTCTTCAAAACAGGATGATTTGATGTCAACATGTTATTTTAGGAAGTGCACAATTGGAGAAAGCATTATTTGCATGGATTGATTCATAAAATATGTTTACTGAGAAGAGATGTGCACTTTTACTTGAAATTATTCTGAATAATAAAGAGAAGTCAAGACAATCTTCAAGCATTACAGTTGAAAAGAATATTTAAGTTTTTAAATAAGCTTCAATTAAGAGAATAGGTTTTGTACAAAGCCAGAGTCTATGCATTTTTTCCTTTTTGTCCAGTCTGCCTGGCTAAACTTAAGAAAACAGTCGCAGCAAATCCAGGGTCACTTTTATCCTATGTCACCCTCTGAATTTGGAAACTCCTCTTGAATAACAAGGATCAGCCCTATCTCCTTGCATTGATCTCCTTTCCAAACAGAATACCACCATGCTTTGATGTGACATATGGAATGAGAAGACAGTAATAACAAAAATCAATGAGTAAATATTCTCTACTTGTAACTCACCTGTCTTTCACCAAGTTAGGTGTGTGTCCAAGAAAAAGGAGGATTTAAATGAATTTGCACCTTTTTCATTTCATGTTATTTGTAGCCCTATACTGCAGCATTAAAATAAAGCCACCTGAACTCACTTGAGAGCGGGGAGCATTTATATGTATATGTATATGTATACACACACACTTTTTTTAAAACATTCACAGTTCTCACATTATACTATAAAAAGCGGGTTCCAAACATCACTCTCGCTCGTATTACATTGCTATTGATACTCAATGTTTAAAAAAAAAAAAATACTTTTATCAGAATGTTTTAAAATTAATTTCTAAGATTAATTACTGTTACATTCTATGACCCTACAAACCTGTCACTGTCCAGATGGCTCAAAAGAAATCAAAGACATGGAAAAAAAAAAAACTAAACCAAAACCTAGATCAGTTCAGTACCACAATGGACAGCCACCACAAAACAAATAGACCCAAATCAGTACAAAGCAAGTGAAGAGGGCGCTACATCCACACTGGAAGACCAGCAAAGCCCATGAGGTAAAGCAGTGGATAATGATGATTCACACTAACTTGCACAAACTGTCATGGGAACCCTCATCTCAGCCGCTGATTTAAAACTTTGCTCTTCTTTCCAATGATCATACTTCAATATTATCTTGGCTCTTTTGTTACTCAAATTTTTTGTGTTTAAAGTAAATTAGCATCTCTCTTCCCAGGCACTGTTTTTCGTTCTGGTTTTAACTAAATGACTCTGTGCAACAAACCTGATTTCTTCCACTAAAAATCACTGCATAAAAAAATCAGCCCAAATTAGTTAATGGTGGGCAGGATGAGACAGACAGAGTGCTAAATTCAGCTGTTAGCCCTGTCTTCCTAACTCATCAGTAAAGAATGGAAGGTTATTATTTTAAAGTTTCTTCCTGTAAGAGCCAAATTTCCCTGTGTTTTTCTTATCTTTTTAAAACTTTGGTTGGATGGTTTTTGTGCATAGGAAATACTGGGTTTTATCTCTTAGAGTACTTTTTGTATTTTTTTTTAAAAAGTCTTAGTTTTGCTGCAAACGTAGCCCCAGAACAGTCCAGCCTGCTTCATAAAATTGAGAGAATATTTTGCTGATCAGTAAAGCATCAGAAAATGACACTGTCTCATTGAAGAGTTTTAGCACAGTATCAGGACGCTATTTTCTCTGATGGTATGTAGGGGGTCCTCCTAGCTGACATGGGGGTTGGAGCAAGCAATAGCAGAGCCAGGATCTCTGTTACTATGCAGTTCCACTAGCGATTTACCCTTTGACAGACAAGCAAAACCACAGAGGACGGTGCCTGTAGCTAGCAGACTACAGCCAAGCTGGTCCGTGGCCCATGGAAGGGAAGGCTTATATTCCTTCCCCTGCTCCCTGCAGAGTTCCCCCACGTCAAGCCTCTACATTTGGGCTAGGCGTGGAGGAAAGGATTTGCCCCTGAATGCCTTCACAACTTCATTTAGAGCATTACGAATCACTACTGTCGCCAGAGACAAGCTGCAACAATTTACATTCTGTGCAAGCCCACCAGCAACTACTCCCCTCCACTGGGGCTCCAGCAACAACTGGGAAGGCAAACCCACATCTGAGAAGTGTACTAGGTACCCCTTAATTTAACAACAGTTTAAGAGAAAACAAAAATCAGCATTCAGGTGCTGTGCTTTTCACCCATTCAGATGTTCAGCTGCAGAATGAAAGCCCAGGACTCGGGGTCTCACTGGGTATTGCAGAACTTGTGTTCCCAGAAGTTGGCATGCAATAAGCATAACACGCGCTTGCCTACACAGGCTAACGATAACAGACATGAGCACATACTATCACCTGATTTTTGAGATCCAGTTCTGAGCTCACCCTGTGCTGGAAGCGCAGGGCAGCTGATCTACATTTGGCAACCACAGCTTAAGCATGCTAGGTATTTAAAACAAAACACTTTTTCCAGTGTTTACACTTACTGTAAAAAGAAAACTGTATTTCTGACCACCCCTTTTATTTTCCCCAATAAAACTCTCTTAATGCTAAAATGCAAGACTGGAACATATTAACTTCAAAGACACATAATGGCAACTGTTCCTTGATCTTGAATTCCATGAAATTTCAGGTCATTGTGGGGAAGCCAACAACCAGTTTAGTTAAATGCTTAATGACATAAAACCAGTGATTGATTGCCATAAAAATGGCTCCTAGGGATTACAAAAATGAGAAGACTCACAGAAGTTATTCAATGTTCCCAACTAAACAGAAGAAATATTTGGCTACAAAGCTAAGTTCCTGTCAGCCAGACAGGGAACAGTGAAATGTATATGTTTTCAGAAAGAAAAATAAGTTAATCTTAAAACAAGTTAAAAGTAAGTTTTATCTCATCCACTGACTTTAAAAATCTATTTCAGGTGGATATTAAATAGAAAATAATGCAATCACTTTTTAAGCAATGCAAACAGCACAGAACTCTCCTACTATAACCTACAAAAATATTTATCTTCTCCCCTCAATTAAAAGCAAAGCAAAAGTACTCCAGGACCTTATAAACACTTAACATTTGAAGTAACGAGAGACTGTCGGCATTTCTGTAGGTATGTGTCATCTGGCTGGCAGGGAGATGTAAGGAAGGAGGGGTGTCCAGTGTGCTGTGTTGAGACAGCAAACAAGACAAAATTGCCGTAAATACGGGTCTTTGTCTTTAATTTCGGAAGAGCGGGTGTGCGCCTGATCTGGACTTGGATTGCTCCTGCAGATTCCCAGGCACAAGACAGATGGCAGTGCAACCAAGCTAGAGCATGGGCCTGCAGTCGCTCCCTCTGGGTCTAACTCCTATTATCCACTTGTAAATTAACCTGTCAATTTATCAATCAACACCATCTTGATTCTCCCCTGTTCCACTGCCCAGCATTGCAGTGAATTTGCCTCGTAAATAACTGGGAGCCCCATGTTTGTTAGTATTGTGAATGAGTTTATTATCACTTTGATGACTGCTATGAATCACAAATGCTGCCGAGAGCCTGATAAGAAAAAAAAAGTACATGCACACATTAACACAGTTGAAACTATTTGGGAGATAACAGATCGAGTTACAGTGATAGCAAATCATTTCAACTGGGGGAAAAATGGCTAAAAATTGTACGGTTTGTGTTGGATAAAACTCTTAAAATACAAAATAAGAAATAAAGGGGAATAGTATTGTGTCTAAAGCTCAGATGTGTCCTCATTGCTAGGATACTTCAACTTGTTCCTAGAATTCCTCAGGCAGTATTAGATTTTATGCCCTATTTGCAAACTTCAGAAGGGAAGAAATATCCTTTGAGATGCAACAAGTATTGTATTTATTTATTTTTGCCAGTTTAACACTACACAGATCTGTAAGTAATTTATGATACAAAAAAGCTGAAGAAATTCAGATACTTTTAAAAGAAAGTTAAAGGGAAGAGGAATGTGAATATAATCTTCTTTATGACATGAGAAAAATAATAAATTAGTAACATTCAAATGTGTTTATTGTACAATTTTGTTTCTTCTGATGAAAGTCTCCATGTTTGCTCAAGTGGCTTAACTTTAAACTCAAAAATGTAACAAATTAGTGGTTGCTTACCTCTTTGAATTTAGCATTTAAGTCGCATTTAATATTCTATTAAAATAATAATATGGAAAATATAACAGTTTTTCAGAAGTCCTTTAAGAAATCAGGGTTTGGTGGCATATTTACTCTTTGAAGCCAAAGAAAACATAACTAAAATCTAAATAAATTATAAGCTGCATGTTAAAAAAAGGCAGATGTTTGGCTATTTTTAAATACAATCAGTCTTTTGCCAGGTGTAAAAAACGGTCTGCATTTGGCTGAAATACATTTGAAATCTTAAAATACACAGAAGTTTATTTAGAAAGTATAAACGATATAATGAAAAAGAGGTCAAATCTTTTATACGTTTTATCACTGCAATTTTTGAGATATTACAATGGAAGTAGATGGTAAAGTTGAGTTAGAATCCGAACAGAGGTTTATATAGAGATTTAAAAAGTCATAGGTCTTATAAAGCAGCCAACACACATTCCTATCCTGTTCCCTGCTGGTATTGTTTTTGGTGTATTTATTCCTTATCATAATTTTTCCACATCCTAATTCTTAAAATACTCCCAAAAGGTTAGTAGAAAACATCACTAAACATTTAATGCATATTTTTTGTTGTTGTTAAATTCTACCAGGCTGATCTACTAGAGAAAATATTATCTAAATTCCAAATTACTTTAAAAAATGCAGAGTGATGAACAGACATCAGTTATTTTGTTAGATGTGTTTTGTTAGATCTTTCAAATTCTGGTTAAGATGATGGACCACATTCTGACCTCAGATCCTACATACGTTAAAAATCCTCACGGAATCCGAGTTGTACATATATTTTAAAACTGAATAACCTAGTTCAAACCAAGCTGTGCATTTAAAACTACAAGCTGTGAATTGTAATGTCTGCGGTAAAATAAGACTTAAAAGACAAAGCAAAATAAAATTTATACAAATATTTTCTAGGGTTTTATATAGCCTTACTAAAAATCTAAAAAACAGTTTACGGAACAAATGGCAAGCAACATACATGCCCACAGAGAAACAGTTGTCATACAGCAAAATCTCTGGCACAATTAAAGTAAAGGAACAGGGTGTATACTCAACATTGTTATGCCCAGTATATCATTGGTGGAAAAGTAATGGAAAATGAAATTATTTGTTAGAATGCAATTTAGGGAATCTGATAGGTTGTCCATTTTATTCAATTTATAATTAAGATAGTGTTTAAATTTGAAATGAATTCTATATATGCATGTTCAATAGGCTATAGCACAACAATAAGAATGGAATCACATCTCATTTTATCATAAATTGTGTAATAAGCGATAAGGTAAAAACTAGGGCTAAAATCCTTCCAGCAAAAATGAAAGAGAGCGACCTCAATTGCCCTAATTCATTCTGCTTTTTTTTTTTTTTTTTAAACTCTTCATTTTCCCTCTGTTCACATTATTAGCTTACACATGAGTGCATTATTAGAAAATAACAAAGCCAAACAGGGAAACTTGGAAGAAGCAGGAGATAGGATCCCCTCTACAGCTGAAAGGTATTCTCATTTCATTTGTTAGGAGTTGCAAAAATAGTTTTATAGCCAGGGAAGGACAATGACCTCTCTCTTTCAACAAGCTTGGTGGTTGGTCTTTTGATGGAAAAAACTAGGGGATACAACATCTGGTAATTTGTGTTACTGAGCTTAGCTGAGGTCTTAACGATGTAAGCAGATTATTCCTGAAGAAGAACAAAAAAAATTCCGGAAGACTCAATGAACTATTTAAAGTTATTAGCTGGTGCATTCTGGCACTTCAACACTCTTTTCGGATTCTTTTTCCTTTTAGATGTTTGCCTTCTGATCAGATTGTTCGAAAAAAGAGCTCTACCACCTTCCAACCTCACCATGCTTTTCTGGTGGTCCACACATGTTCTGTCATGCATGCCGAGTTCCCCTTTTTTCCTCTCCACTGCAAGGAAGGCGATTATTTTTCTGATTAAATTTTCCCCTGCAGAACATTAAGAGCTCGTACCACCCCTCCTGAGCTGCTGTGTAGGTCAGGAAGGCTGAACAACACAGATAGCAGCAGTCAAGCTCAGATTAAGGGGGGAAAAAAAAAAAAAAAAAAAAGAAGAAAAAAATGATGGGTGGAAAATGAAGAAAAAGATAAATTATGTATAGCCTTGACCAGGAATTTCATGCTGAAAACAAATATTCCAAGGAAAACATCCTCCATTCCTTCCTTGACACCCTTCCTCCTGCTTTATATAGCTTCGTACAATTTTAGCTCTTATTCCTCTACTCCCTATAGTTCTTCCAAACATTTTAATTGTCAATAGTGTAGTGATTTAAAACATCTGTTGAGTTTCACTGTTCCTTCTATAGGCAATAGACCCACATTTCCTAACGTACACACATGACAACAGTCTGAGTTTAAATTACAGACCTGTAGTTTGCTGCCTGGAAAACCAAAGTCATATTGTTGAATGGAACAAATGATCAAGCTTCTAAGAGAACCAGTATCTATTAGATGCAAAAACAGAGCAAACTCTCAGACTGAGTTTAAGCTGAAGTCTTATAGTGGCCAGGATAATTCCTCATGAAGTTTTTTTTTTAATGTTTGTTTCTATAAACTTTAGTAGGTAAACTCTGAGTTTTAAAGACGAAACAAGAGAATTATAGCAAATGGACAAATATTTCAACCAAAATTCAGGAAGTCTATATTAAAAAAGTCTCTATGCTGTAGATTTGAAGTGTGAAAAGCGATGCAGTCACATAAAAACCCTCTCCTCATAAGCATCCTTTGGCCTTTTTTAATAGACACTGCATCTTTCAAACTTGTATTTCAACAGACTTGCAGGAACTTACCAACAAACTTTTATAGAAATATACAATCTTAGACTACTGTGACCTGGAGCACTTGCAGTTGCTGGTATCAGCTACCATGAGTTAACAAATAGCTAAACACTTTGTTTACATTCATCTAGAGTTGACCATCCTATGAAAGAGCACGATATTGTGGTACACTGAGCTTTAAACATGGCTTAAAGTACTTCCCACGACTTTGCCCATGCTTTCTTTAAAACTGTAAGTACTCATTGGCACTACTCATTTCCATAGAACTTGAATATATATTCTGTATTTGTTCACTTTTACATTAAACTCAGTACTCATTTCCTAATAGAAGAAATACAGATTTCACCATGTTTATTTTAGAGCATTACTGAATCTCTGGAGGAGTTGTTTTGTTAAATTATAGTTTTTAAAGTCCTGTGCTCATAGTTAAGAGCCACCTGATGCTAGGGAGTATTCTAGAGCAAAAATTCCCATCGGGGACTGCCAAGACCTCTGCGCACACAAAAACTGGAGGAATGTTGTTTGTAATACATTATATATATGGAAATTAACACAAGAGTTTCAAAATTTGACTTACAACACAAGTTATGGCCATGGTATGGTATCCACTGCAGTAAATCAACCAATACAACTTCAATATCCTAAAGCTTTATTTTTCCTCTATAGTTTTAAGTTAAAAATTTTAAGTAATGCAAACTTCTCCAACCAAGCTCTTTACAGTAGACATTTGCCATTTTCACTAGAGAGTACTGCAAAAAAAAAAAAATCCATTTAACTCCTGGATGCAGAAATAGGGTCTATTTCTTTCCTTTTACATACATAAATAAATTATTTGATTCAATATAAAACATGTATGTTTACCGGTTCATGTTTGATTGTTTTGCTAGCAAAACAGTTACCCCAAAACCACACATTTTTCATCGGAAAAGTGATCTTATAATTGACATCTTGACTTCATTCTATACGCTAAGCCAGTTATCTTTGGTCCAGATCCCAACAACAATGCAGCGTATGCTGCTGCCCCCTAATATCATAATACACTGATCTAAAATGTGATTCTTCTAACCTTGGCCCAGATCAGAAGGCTTATCAATGAAAGAAAGCTTCACGGTCTTGCCAGTATATCACATGTATTATTTAAGTCAACGAATTAGTATCTTCTGTTTACATTATTTGTACTGAGGTCTTTGAACACAAAACAATTTGTAGCATGTTTCAGGTGTCCCATGTAATTGGGAGCACTGGGACTCTGAAGGACACAGAAGTCTTGCATCTTTCAAAGTTCTTCTGTGCATGCAGCTTTATGGCTTTTACCTTTTGGGAACTTCAATCTCTGCTGCTTGGATAAGATTATTGCACATAGAAGTAACAAGAGGGAACTGCTGCAATTTCAAAGTTTTGTGTCTACTGGCAAGATTTGGTACCTGTTTTCTTTCTTAACAGAGAAATAAGACAAAAATCAAAGGATGCAATGCAGCGTACACATCGTATGGAGCATGTACTTCGGTTCAAGAGCCAACGTGAGTACAAGAGAATTTAAGAGTTGCAAAGACAGATATAGCATGCTCTGTCATCACCAGTTGCCTCTTACTAAAATGAATCCTGTTTTTCTAACACCTGCTTCTTTGCAAGGGTGCTTTATTCCCCATTGTTTACTTTTTAGAAGCAGATGATCCAAAAGCGTTGAATATTTTAATACATGACAAAAAGTTTTACACTAAAGTTTTTCTCTTCCCACACAGAGCAAAAGTTTCAAACCTTTGTTATCACACAGCATCATATTGAGCAAAATCGGCACACTGTTGTGCCTTCATTATCAACCTAAAGGGACACATATTCTTGGACAAAAAACTACAAGACCAAGAACAACACTGGAAGATCTCAGAGGAAACATGATAGATGTGGGTTTGGAAATCAGGGGTACAGAAGAAAAGCTCTTAGCCTTAGTGGAACGATGCAGAGCAGTCTTAGAGGAGAGGTAGCTGCTTATTCCCTTCATCTTAGGAGTGCTTGTTATGTTAAATCAAAAATTATTGGAGACACCGGTTTGGCATCACAGACTACAACCAATCCATCTGCCTCTGTGCAGATATTGAACTACCTAGGGGATTCTCTTTGGTTAGATTGTATAATGCTCTTGTAGGGCAGCTTTCTTTTACAACATGGCACAAAAATGACAAGGCTTGTGGATGTGATCAGACTTGAAGTACTAAAGCCAAATTCTGCATTGGTTTACACTCTGGGCAATTCTCTGAAAGAGCAAAGAGGATTTCAGAAGGTTGTAAAGTATACATGTAGACCATTTTCTGCTTTGTAAATAAAACCAGGAGAAGTACAAAATAGAAAATTAGACTTTGTGGTTTGAAAACTCTCATGCAGAATGACATTTTTAGGGCTAAATTCTCAAGGGAGTGGCGAAACAGCAACATCTTCAAAATGCATGTATGGTCATTACAGCTTCAAAAGCAGGTGCCCTTGCAAACGCAGTATGTTTACACATGACCATACACATTTTTCTAGGCAAACCTAAGCTCGTCAGAACTCACATTTACATGTGAAGCTGTCAGCTTTAGTAGCTGACACAGATGCATCAAGAGAAGGCAAAGTATCACCTTCAGAATGAAACATTTGACCTAGGTCTGATACATGCTCACGTTGCAAACGTGCACCAAAAAGTAGAAATCTACTAGTCTGCTCCTTGGGACAAACCGTGATATTTCTTACATTGCTGAACCTCTACTAGAGTAGGACAGAAAATAACAGTCAGTTGCATAACACTAAAACACCAGTAAAGACCTGTAAGAGAGGCCAAGTATGGATCTGGGAAGTAACAGATATCAGGGCATGTCATATTGCATACACAGAAGCATCTTCCTACTCCTGTACTTCCATTTATTTCAAAATGACCACCATCAGAGCAAAGTAGTACTCAACACAAAGTCACAAAATTTAACAAAAAAAAAAAAACCAACCCTTAGACATTTGGTACTAAAAAGGAAAAAAAAAAAAAAAGACCTATATCGTGAGGTTTACAATAAGAGAGAAAACAGACAGAGGTATATCAGAAGGGGGAAAAAGGGCTTTTAACAGTCTACTTGAAAATATGTTTCAAAGCAAACAACCCCTATAACCCCCACAAACACTCCTGCCAAGATTGATCCTGCACAGGAAGGCAGGCAAAGTAAGGGATCAATGTGTATTTAGCCTTATGAAGCTAAAGCAATATTATCACAACTACACTTAAGGCTTCTCATTGGTACAGTAGTGATGGCTTTCGAGATGGATTGGTAGAGAGCAACTTACTTATGGTGACATTCAAAACACAAGCCTGTGAAATACTTTGGAAACAGACCAACACTATGAAAGATCCCAAATTTACTGCTGCGATATCATCATCGGGTCTTCATCATGAAACATCTATCTAAAATTGGATAGAATTTCCACCTACCCCTCCGCCCTGATCTGTTAAAAACCATGAGATGAAGTGAGTTATGTCCCATTAATCTTTCTCATAGAAGAATCAGACAGATGGGCTGGATGAAGCGGAGGTGAATGAAGAGAAGCACCTGCTATTTTCAAGGAGTTGAGGGAAATTGGTAAGAAAAAAAATCACAAGTGGGCGGAGAGGGAACAGTATTCCTCTATTACTGGATACCTTCTGAAAAAGTGACTGATAGGCCTTATGCATCTATGATAATATGTGCTCACATCTCCTGGTGGGGGGAAAAAAAAAAACAAACAAACATCTCAAAAAACAAGGATGGCATTACAGGTCATGAGTCAAAGAGGCTGATGAGCTGTCAGAAAAAATTACATAGCAGTGTGAAATACATAGGAAAATGTCTAATTGCTGTAAAAAGTATGATAAAAAGGAGTGATGAATGTGTGTTCTTGCAGCAGATAATGCTGTTTGAGAAGTCATCTCTGCTCAGAAAAAACACATTATGTGTCCTCCTCTGATTTGCACCTTGAGAATGGAAGGGAAGAGAGGTCCTGGAGAAGTTTCTCAATGATTTCTTTATGAAACTCAGTATTATCCTTGCAAATACTAGAGGAAACTAAACATAGCTTGTTAAAAATCCACATTTTACACATTGTCTTCTGTCATGCCATGGAGCAGGGGACTTTGAATTCTTGTGCCAACTGCTGAAGAACAGAACTTCCTGGAGTCCTACACTGTGCCAGATGAAAGGAGCTACCAAGTTTTATAAAGAAATCAACCTAGCCTGTTGGAAAGGTAAAAGAAGTTACTAAATGGTCGATCAGTTTTAATAGGTATTTTCGGTGGTTCTTTAAGACAAGCGTAGCTCTTACTGACAAAACAGGACTCACACAGACATATAAACGTAGTGTGGATTTCCGCAGGTATAGTTCAGCAGGCTATGGGTATTCATAGCTCTACCTCCATTCAGAATACCTGATGGCCTTTTTTTTAGGGAAAGGTTCCTATTAATGAAGTTTACTCAGTTATTTAATTTACTTAATGCCTTTGTAGTGCAATACCGGATGAGTAAGGCAGATGAGGGGGGTTGCTTCTGTTAATTTCTAAAAATAGAAATCAGCCTGTCTTTAAACATGTGGTAGTACAGCCAATAAAAAAAGAAAACCCACAACAAACACAACCCACTACCTGAAGCACCTGCTAGAACACCACCCTTGAAAATATCCTCTGTAAACCCAATCAAAAAGCAAGAGTGACTAGACTTTTTAAAAGTATATTGGGGGTTCGGGGGGCAGTGCAACGGTCTGAATTCTAAAAAGGCTCCATATATATTTTATGGCTTCACAGTTTTGAAAACATTCCGTCTTATCCTATTTCATTAATGTAAGCCTAAACTGAGTACATATTTATATACGTTTTAATTATACTCTAAAATCCATTTCTAAGAATCTACTTGTCTTTGAGAGTACTGTATTTAGTCAAGTTTACATGGCATCTGTTTATGTAGTGTTTTTCTTTAAAATCCACTAAAAGGTGTTAATTCAAACTGGGTGATTAGTTCATAATGAACAGTTTAAGTAATTAATGCTACCCTGTTTTTGACCCATGAATTGTCTATATGCAAAGAGCAATTTTTTGAACTTGTTATTCAAAATATTAAAATTATTTCTTCAGATCGGCAACTCCTTAGTAATCAGAGTCTGAGTGCAAGTTGTATTGGTTATTCACGATTTGACACTATGTCATATGACGTTATTCCTATTCCATGATCGGTCAGAGAGATGCTTTTAAAATCACGTTTCATACTACACACGCAATCTTTTGAATATACCAGCTTTGATATTTTTGCAAATATTCTCAAGCGTTAGCTTTACTTAACTGTGAAAGAAATTCAACTAGTTCACCGGAATATCTCCCTGGTAGGAATACAAAAGTGAGCAGTGAGTCCAAAATCAAGAACTTTTGAGAATCAGAGGGAGGTTTTCTGCTGAGTTCCACAAAGGCCAAATAGGATCATAAAACCAACGAATTACAAATACGCAAATAAAACCAGGGAACGTTTGCAACATCTGCCTTGCTGTATAAAGTTATATCCATACATTTTTGGTTCAGCTCAAACACTAGCCAACCCTTCCCAGTTTCCTAGTCACAAGGAAGGCACTTATAGTTTCAAAGTGATTCTTCACAACTGAGGTTCAGGCTAAGACTATTTGTTTGTTTGTTTTAATGATCTCTCATTTCTCGTTAAGGTGATCTGCCTTATTCCTTTAAGTGAGTACCCGCATGCTTTTTCCTTAATACCTCAGAAGCATAGCTTCAACCTTGAAAATCATCACATCACTTTTTCTTTTTTTTTTTTTTTTGTTACCTCACCAAATAAAAAGACCCTAAGCAGAACAATAGCGACAATGATACAATCTAAGGTCCACATGTACAGACGAAGTCTGTGTGAAGATATCTGCCCCAGCCACATTCGAAATTTGCTTATATGTTTGTAAACAGACGCGTGAAAGAACATAAGGAAAACAGCATCTTTAATGTAACAAAATAATAATAATACAAGAGGTTTTGGCATACCTTTGACTGTGGCCAGTAACTGTCTGTTAACAGCAAGCAAACCAATGAACTGGGGATTTTTAAGACTGCATTGGCCCTGCAAGGAGGACTCTTTCATTTCCCATACTTTGTCACTCGCCATAGAGCTGGCTGACATAATGGACTTTTACAACGAGCTCAGAAGCAATTGGCAATTAAGTGGTTTGAAGGGGTGCTTCTGGGCTGCCGTGAAAGGCTTCAGGTGTGAAACGCTTGTTTTCAAGAGCACTAAGCAAAATGTATAGTTGCTTTCAGGGGCCCCCTTGTCCTTCTGAAGAAAGGGGGAGAGATGGGGGAAGCAAGGACACTCAAGAGCAATTTGCTATTCAGTGCCTGAATGCTGTGTGCTTTTTCTCTCCCCCCTCCCCATCCTTGTGTGGCTGGTAAGGAGGGCAGATTGCGATGGCACAAACAGCTTTCGGCACAATGGCAGATCAAGAGAGAGGCAGGGAAAATGAGGCAGAGAGAGAATGGGAGCCTGAATGAAGTAAGGATGGTTTGATTGTTAATTGTGGGTAAATGTGTTGCAAGAGTGAAAAGGGTTCATGGACTACTTTAAAACTATACCCAAGCAATAAGTACAGAGTGTGGGGAAATAAGGAGATGTTCCTGACCCTTTTAAGAGCTATAGTAGTGCATCTGGCCCACTTGAAAAGTAAATTGAGAACTGTTAAAAAGATAGGCAAATACATTTGTGTGCATTATATACTTCCATTTCTAAAGGAACCCTGACCAGCAAATGCACTGGGATGGCATACACACAATATTCTTTTCTCCAAGGATTACTTCACCCATAGGACAAAAACAAAACAAGCTAAAACATGAACATGTCCTAATAGACAAATATTTAAAATACAGACTTTTTTTAAAGGTGAATAAAAATATGTTTCTATTCTAGGGCAAATATATTTGTTCTAAGGCTAGCACAAGGGTAAAGAAAACTTCAAACAGAACTAAGGGAACAATATCCTTCATGAAGACTGTTTCATGTCACTTTTCCTTGTATGACCTTTACTTCTAACATATTGATTTTTTCCTAACCCAGCCTTGCTTTGCAGAAAAAAGGGGTATTGAGTCTTTGAGCTGCTTACATATCACTATTGTACATGCATTCTTAAAGGTGAAGGATCCCCTTTCAGAAGATGACTATCTGACTGACAATATGATTAGAATTGTCTGAGGACTTTTCATTTAACATGTAGCGAGCCACATATATCAGTTTGAAGCAAGAGGAGTGAATGTGAAATAGCTCGGATGGTGCTAAATTGATGAAGTATTTGCGCAAGAGATGTGTTCAGTTATGGCCTTTTGTGTTTTGGCAAGGAAGGTGAGATTGCAGGGGAAACCAGAAACGCATCTCTTGGACCCCAGCAAGAAACTGCTTTTTGCCTCTCAATCTGCAGACCTCCCTAGAGGTCTGCTAAAAGGTTTCTCCCTGTTGCTTCATGCGACATCCCAAACAGGCCCACATTCTCAACACAAGCAACCTACATCAGATCAACTTGAAGAGTTCATTTACATCCTCCAAAACTTTGTGTGTTAAGAAATCGTAAGAGTAGCGCTGCCATCTATTTAAAGTGGAGAAAAGTGGCTCTGGATTAAAAATATTCTACCAAAATAGCGCTTATTCTACAAAATCTATATTCTCCCATAAACCATGCTTCCCTTCTCACTTGTATTTCCGTGAATCAGAAGCAACACTAACTCATTCATTGAGTGGGCCCTTGTGAAGCTGGCACAAAAAGAAGATCACGCCTCTTGTCAGTCTTTCCTTTACTCGTCATGAGAGAAATGTCATTTTTGCTTGCAAGAAAACGCAGCAAATTCTAACAGCAAAATAGAGAAACCTTCATTCATGTATGCCTGCCTTGAAAATGCACATGCACAAGCCCTCTAAAGTTTAGGAATGGAGCCATCGCTCAGTGGAAATGGAAATCTTTCCACTGGTTTCAGCAGAAGCCAAGTCTCTATCTCTGTACATTTTTTTCAGTCACAATACCAAGTAGTAGTGCTCAAAAAGTGTGCACGCAAGGGGCTGTGCTTAGCAACCTACACATGCAAGTGCAAGCCGAGTCACAGCACCTTTGGAACCAGGGCTTTTCAGATGCAAATAAACTCACACTGGACTGGTTTTACCAGCTGTGGGGTTCAATGCACACAACCCCCCACCCAGAAGTGAGAATGGCACAGAAAGCTGTAAACCAACTGGTGCTCAGCTGCAAGTGTGTTGTACTTGCGCAGACTGTTGCATAAACAAAAGAATTTATTCACAGCGTGATGGACATGAATTTATGCATGTAACCTCTGGCTCATGGAGATGAATCTAGATCCTTTGGCTGTTGTTTTGTGCATCGCTATTCAAACTTTAGAAACCTGAAATGTGTACAGGTAACATGGCAAGTTAGATGGAAAAATAAAAATAAATACATAAGGAGAAAAAATTCAACGAAATAAAAATATTTAATTTCAGTTAAAGTCTTCTGTGTTTCAGTTAATGTTTCATTTTGCAAAAATAAAGGGGGAATAAAAGAAAACTTTAAAAATATAAAGAGTGATAAAAAGCAGGAAAATGAGAAAACATTTCAGCACTTCCCACCATGGATGCAGCTGAACTGACATTTTTGAATGAAAATTTTTAATTACCTGTAAAGTATGACATTTTATTTGGCACAGCAGAGAGCTTTCTCCTTGTAAGAAAGGAGTTCATTTACAGAAAAAACTGAAAATGCAAATTTTTTTAAAAAGTGCTTGTAGAAGAAAATGCAAAATTGATACCCGAACAGCACCTACTGACTGCACTCAAATATCCAACTGAATCTGTGATAATTATGATGAAGGGGAGGGGATTTAGTCCTCTGCTACTGAGTTGTGGCACAAGTAGGCCCTGCTTGCTTACTACATAACCAGGGGAAGATAACAGGGCACATGATGAATCCTATGGTTATTGCTTTGTACAACACTAAGCACATTCTAAATCACACAGAAAATCACGTGCTGCCTGCAGCTATTTTAATGTAAGGGCCAGATATATTGAAGCTGCACTGAGTTTCCCCTATCAGATTACACTCAAACTCCAGCAGAGTTGTCAGACTTTCTACTGCTCTTATTCTTCTGATTCTTTCCCACCACAATATGGGCATGCTGTAGCGTCTCTCATCTAAAAATGAAAACATACACACTGTAGCCCACTCCTGTCTCTCCAATCACTGCTTCCTCTTATTTTCATTGTACAAGCTGTTTATAGCTGCTGTCAGTTCTCCTTCCATTTTGTCCTAAACTGTTCCTAATCTAATTTCTGCCTGTTACACCCAATTGACACATTTCTCACTGGAGTCTCTGGTGACCTCTTCTTAGTCAAAGCTCCAGACATACCCTCCTCATTATGCCAAAGTCCTTTTGACGCAGTTTTCCATGATGTTCTTCATTAAAGTTTGCTATTCTTTGACTGTCGTGATGCTGACCTTTCACGCTCTCCTCTCAACTTCTAGCTGATCCTGACACCGCTCAACTTTCTGTGAAGGTTTTGCCTTCTCAGTTGGACCCATTTTTCCTCTTCCTACCCTTACCTCTGGGCCAGTTCAGCTGAGAAATTCAATTATCATCTTTACACTGATGACTTATAGTTCTCCATTTACTCCAGATGTGCCTCCTGTCCAATTTAAATCTCTTCTCAGCACCTCCACACAGAAATTTAGAAGCCAGCTCAAGCTCAGTGTAACAAACAGAGCAACAGGTGTCCTCCTCAGCTCCCTCAACTTTACCTCTTTTTTAGTCGCCATGGAGATCACCACTATCCTGCCTATTCCTCAGACCTATAACCCAGACTTTACCTTTGAAGACGACCTTGCCCCGAGTACTTATGAAAAATATAGTCCTGTCTACTCTGGCTAAATCTGTTGTCATCTTGCATCATGATTAACTAAACATCTTTCTCCTCAGCTTTGACAAATGCAACCTTGCCCTGCTCATATCCTTTCAGAATATTTTCATAAAGATCACTTTTCCTAGCCCATTGTTTTGACCATGTCAGCTCCCTCTTTACATCCTTCTGCTGCCCTCCCCCACCAAATCGCATCAAACAAGCTACTTGTCTTCACTTTCAAGGCCCTTCTGAGATTATACCTATGCTACCAATCATCTCTCTTTCTTTGTCAGGATGCTGAACCTCAACTCCAAGGAGCCAATAATGCCAGCTGCCATCACACACTTGTTATATTTTTCAAACAAGCACCTTTCCACTGTCACACATTCTGCCCTTCACTCTTGGGAGAAAACATCTATAGACACATCTCATTATATGCCTTCAAATCCTTCCTAAATTTTTCCTTTTTTTCTGAGGTCTGTAAAAGCCCTGAGAACTGTCCGGCTGCTGCTAGGATAAGACCACTGCCAAACATGCTAACTGGTGTTACACTATTCATTCTAAATCCTTTTTGTATGCAGGTATCACCTCCCCTACACAAACACATAAGTTGGAAGCTCTTTGGGGTATGGATTGTCTTTTTGATTTGTGTTTGCACAGTGTGTAGCACAACAGAGTCTTGACCCTTACCGTGTTCTATGGAAGTAAAAAAAGTGGCGAATGGGATGTTAGAGAAAGGGTTAATCAGTTTACATCAATTAGTTGGTAACCAGATACCTTTCTGGGACAAATTACAAGCTAATTAGACTGTCTTAATGATGTCATGTTTCCATCTTGCACTTTACTTAAGATCATTGTAGTGCCCTGCTGAGAAAAGCATACGGGTGGAGTTTCTGTAAAATTGGTCTTCCCCTCCCCCCATTTTGAAATTTTCATTATATTTTTCCTTTTTAAATTATACATTTTCCAAAAAAATTGACACAAAGAATTTTCAAATCTAGGTGATTAAAAAAGAATAATAATATTCTTTCAAATTAGTTTTCTACTGGTTCTATTCTGAATTTGTCTTTTAGGCTTATGGACTCTTCCAGATTGTGACTACACAGCTATGTTCTGTTCTTTCTGGGTGTTTGGAGTTTTGATTTTTTTTTTTTTTTTTTTTCAAGTCAAGAATAAGTCTTCATATTTGCTCCCACTAACTTCTACAGTTATTAATTAAAAAAAAAAAACCACAGAAGTAAATACAGTTACACACGTGAGGGCAAATAAGTTACTTCTTCAGGATGGTAAACTTTTCGATGTACATTGTTTTCTCACTCATGCTATATAATTTAATAGTTACAACCGATCTCTAAAACTAATACAGCCAATAATTAGCAATGAATTTAGTAATTATCAGCAGTAGTTAGCACTGAAAAATACTCTCCACACTGAAACTTCTGTGTAAGCCTTGCTGTTTCAAAATATGCTGGTATTTAAGAAGAAAATTACCTGTATTTTTTTTACTCACAAGCTTTCATTTCTCTTTGGAAGGTATGTGGCTGTGATTCATGTAATACTCACTATATTTGGAGCAAAATATGACACATAATTTGAATGTGCAAAGGCACACATACAGATAAGAGAAGCTGTATTTAAGGTCTATTTTGCTACTTACTACAACAAGTCTCTTTTGAAACTGTTTTTCAAAAGAACAAATAGCTGTCTCTGTAGATCACCAGTGAACCATCACCACCAGAAACTCTAGGAATGGCTCCCTCTTGCCTAAGAGGACAGCCTCAGTGATGAGACAATCAACTGCTCAATACTTTGCCCTACACTGGAAGACTTTCAACACGGAGTTAGTAAACATGCACCCTGTCGTGACATTTTTTTTCTGACCACAGCATTTACTGAAACTTCATCTGAAAATGTATTACCTGTATTGTCCTCCCTGCAGCTTGCAGTTCATCTGTATTAGCTAATTGGAAGGGAATTAGCTTATCTACCAAAGCTTAGACTTTGCCATTACTTCATGGGTGCTTGTCAGGAAGTACCAGATAGGCACACGCTCATAACTTCTCATGCATTAATATGAAAAACAAAGGAAGTATTGAAAATATGATACTACTAAACAATTAAGAATTTAAACTCTGGGACATGCACCCCCAGTTCCTCTTCTGCTGCAGGTCTTTCAAATGAGTTACTAATGCTGCCTTTTTTCTTAGTCATTGAAACAAAAAGAAGGTAAGATAATTAATAGGGATTTCTTGTTTGTTTCTGTTTCATTCTCAGAGGTTTGTTGGTAGGTTTTTTTCCTCCAGGGATTGTTTATATTCTGGAAATAGTACTATTTTGTTGCAGCTTTGGTTTCTTTCATAGCACATCTCCAAATATTCAGCGAGAGCTCAACTGCACAAACCCCAAAGCAGAGAGGACAGGCACACCAGTAGTTTCAGTATGTGGGCTGATCTGTGGTAACCGTTCACACACACACCAGAGTCCAGAGAAATTTCGGTTGGCTTGATTCAGGAAATGTGGCCTAAACTAGTTTAAATATTTAGCATTTACCCCAGACCAACAGGATGCCCATGCCTAGTTACCAAAGATCAGCTGATGATGCAGCTTTTTCTGCAGTTCAGCTCTAACTTATTTCTTCCTTCTAAAAATGATGTCATTAAGTAAAATTATCCTGTTGTTTCACCACTATCCTCTATAAACTCAACTAAGTACCAGTTTAAAACGTAACACCAAACAGTTATTTCTGCTGTTACCATCTGTTGCATATAAGCCCTGCTAGACTTGTGCAAAGAATTTACGTACAGTCTGTCCAGAAGTGAAAAGGGCAAGACAAAAAAAAAAATCCGTAATCCTATACGACCCCAGAGATCTTGCAATTGGCTTGTTCTGGCTGCATTCAACTGGAACTATCAGCAATTTTTCAGGAAAATCTCATTTCATGACATTCCCTAAAGGTTCATTGACATACTCTTTTCTGGTCAGAACACATGGTGGAAAAAGTGCTTTATTGCAAGGATTTCTGTGGCTATTTACCCTTCTTGTTTTTATTTTGACTTTCAGTGGAATTAAAATATTTCTGCTAATTATTTGGAGATAAACTGATAAAATTAGGAAGACAACAGGTACAACAGCCAATGTTATCACAACACTGAACTTAAACACTTGGATGTTTAAGTGATGAGCTGCTATAGAGCAAAATATAAGCATACAGCATCTACGCTGCAGTCCTATTTAGCCACAATTTCCACCATACCACGTTAAGCATAATAAGTTAATGAATACATAGTGACAAATTTCTTGCCCTGAACAAACGCTATCTAGGCAGAAATGGCAGACAAGAGGAAAGGTACAGATTACTTCTCTCAAAGCACCTAGCAGGTAGAAGACAAAGCCTGAACAGAACTGAAACACTTCCGACTTTTCTTTTTTTTATTCATTAGATCATACTGTCTCTCAATAAATACGACTTAGTGCATCCTCAAACGCATTAGGTTAAATTCATGACTTGCTGAAATGTTTTCAGAGTAGTTACTGTACGTAGGGGACCATATTTCAAACACGAAAGATTCACCTGTGCTTCAACAAATTCATTAATAAGTTATCCAAAGACTTGCATGTTTCCTATAGTAGCCATGTTAAAAAAATTCGTCTCATGTTAAGTGGCCTCTACTTCAAAAAATAAAATAACTAAAGAAATTAGGTCTTTTGCTCAAGAACGGAATACCAGCATAGACAGATATTTCTGCTGAATTGTTTTTTATTAAATAAAAGGTTCAGACTATAGTGATACTCTTCTGTACCCCAAGATGAGCAATTTGGTGCTTTAATTTAATATAGTTACCTATAGAAGCAGTACTTATCAGTGGACTGTACTGAAGAGTTGGGGATTCAAAATGGAGCGTAAACCTATAATAAAGTCTCAGTACTCCAACTTAGTCCTTAAACACCACCTCATTTTCTCAAAGTAGGAGCTGCATTGCAGTTAAATAGTACTGCCTGTTAAAAAAACAATTTAAAAAAGGAACTTATGGCATCAAGATTAATGTCTGATTTGCTGATTCAGACCCTGAACAAAGTCTTCTTATTTGAGCTCATTAGCAGTTCTATTTTTGAGGATGATGCAAGGACAAAGAGGGCTACTAGTATCACCAGTACAATGCCACAATACTTACAAAAACTGCAATACAGCTTCAAAAGGGCTACAAAGATGCTGCTTCGCAGCAGCATCCCATTCTTAATTAACATTTTTGGAAACACTGCAATTCAGCTGTATGGCCATTCCATCTCAATTGATAGCTGACTGGAAGTGGTTTTCACAGCTGGGCTGCCGATCCAATGCCCAGGGAGCCTGCAATATCCCTAATTTTGCAGCGCTGTTTACAGCTGTAATTAATATTTCTGGAACTGCTGCACAGCAGCTCGGTGCCCATGCTGTCTCACTTGGTAGCCAGTTGGATCCCATATTAGAAATGAGCTCTAAACATGGTGCACGCACCAGCACAAAGATCCGGTGATGCCACAAGTCATGGTTTTGACATCTCTGCAGGTTACTTCCAGAATATCACTCTTACTTTACAGTTAAAGGCAAGCCTTTAAAATTAGACATTCTTAGCAATTCCTTTTCCATGAAGCAAAGATTTATGGAAAAATCTCATCAGTACCTATTATACTGCATTGCAGTGACAAGTTCCCAACCATCCGTGTCTGGGGATTGCAATGCTCCCACTGACATTAGTGCGATCAGGGCTAGTTTCTTGGCAGCATGGTGTATACCCTTTGCACCTCAGCAGACCTGTTTTTATAAGAGAGGTTTTAAAAGTTCCTGTAGCTTACAACTAGGACAGTAACAGCCCACTGTGTAAACACATCTGTACACATATAAAGTATATATTATCAGCTCATTTAGAAAAGGGAGAATTGGTCTCACAGAAAAAATACCTACTTTTCAATTAACATAATTAAGCCATATTAGTAATCTATGTGTGACAGAATATCCATGGGAGTTTAAAATGCTAAAATATATAATATGAATTTTGACTCTGGGATCTTTCTGCTCTATTATCTTATTCAGTATGGGACATGAGACAGTGGAATTTTAAACTAGATGCGTATTTTGACATTCCTCCCAAAGAACTTGCATTTCTAGGGACCTCCCCATCACCTTTATTTGACAAATTTTAAGGAAAGTAAGAACTTTTGGTTTTACTAATATAGCATAAAACTAGAAAATGCTCAAAATAGAAAGTTTGTGTAGGTGCTAATGCATGCCATATTTCAAAGCTATGCATTAAAATGCTTTTTACTGAAAGCAAATCAGGCAAACCCGTTAGATTACTTCCCCCTAGATTTCTAGAGTTCAGAGATCATACACAGCAAAAGAGTTAAGTGAAACCTCATAAAAGGCAGTAAAATAGAAGTCAGCTGTGGCCCAAGTTGTGGGTTTCTCATTTGATGCTTTTGTTTGTTCAGGGCTTGTTTGTTTGCCCTCTGCACAATTTACAAAGTATGTATTTGATGATACAGATTACGCTCATGCTTAATGCTTTTCAAGGCAAATTGCATAAAAGAGGAATTTGTTCTATGCACATTCTGCTTTGTAACAAATATTCCCTTGCTTACTTTATATCTCATTATATTAATCTTGTTCCCCTGGAATGAGAAAGTGCCTGTGAGCGGGGTGGGGGATTGATTGTTTGTTTGTTTTACTTCTAACCACCAACCGAAACCAAAGGCATTAAAAGTGCCCAATGAGGGGAATGAGAGAAGATCACGAAGTCAGGCCACTAAACAAAACAAAAGTGTGTGTGTATGGGGGGAGGGAGGAGATTAATCTTATTAGGATCGTATATCATGAGGTTGTCAGGTGTGAAAGCAAACGAATGGCCTCTGTTTATCTGAGCTAAACCGTGTGGTTCACCAAAAGACTCACTCCAAGCAGGGTTGGGTTTTTTTTACCCTTAATAAATTGGCTAAGTCGGTGCAGAATGTTGATAATGAAGTATGTGCAAGGGAGGTCTGAGCTCTTACCTTCCAGTGTTTAGATGCAACCAACCTTTTTTTTTTTTACCTCCCTCCTTTTTTTATCACAGCTGATTCAGAAAGCCCTTTGGAAAGATGAAGTAGGTAGAAATCAAAATAAATGGATTCTATTAAAACCAGCAATGCATCAACTGCTTGATAAAGTGATTAATAAACAGCTTAGGATGGTGATTGATTAAACTCTTTAATCAAAGTGCTAAACTGACTTAATATGGATAGTTTCAACATGTTCAAAGTATACATTTTCTCAGCCGAAGGTTCAGAGTTGTTTATGTAACTTTTCTGAAGTGTATCCCATAGGTCTAACCTGCAGATAGCTAGGACTCCGGAATGTGTAAGTATTATAAAGTGCCATATATGTCACATGAGTCACCGAAAGTTTGCAAGCAAATTATTCTGTTTTCACCAGACAATATTTCTCCCACAGAATTTTTGGGGCAGCACTGGTTTATATTATAATATGGCTTATGAAAGAGCTCAGTACAAAATAAAAATCAGCTTTTTAAACTATTCTCTTGAGCACAATAGGACCAAAAAGAAATGAGTGTGGAATCTAAATATAACAGTGGCAGAAGAGGATTACTTTTGTGTGAAGGAGAGTTTACGTATTTACTGCAAAAGAGCATATTTCATTTGCTTCAATATCTGATGTCATTTTTCACACAGTCAGTCATCAGCTTAATTCGCTATTCTAGGATACATAGGAGGGTCTGCAATTCTGATACGTAGGCACGCGTGTGCCCAGTATCACCAATTCTCAGACTTTTTGTCATCTAAATACAGTAGCATATCAGCTGTCATTCAGAATTATAAAATAAAGAAGTTTTGATGCATGACCTGAATATATCAAAAAGCTAAAAACAACCCTAAACCAAAATGCCAAAACCAACTGCAGGAAAGTAAAGTCTGTCTTGCTTTTTATGCCAGCATCGGGGGAGGGTGGGGAGGGAGGAATCCTGACTCACAAGCTTTCAAGGCTGCATAACGGTTTTGAACATTGAGATCTAGAAAGTTTTAAAATCTCTATAGATTTATTTTTAGAACTAGGACTTTGGAAACTTTCTTCCTTGTTTTTTTGTTTTTAAGTAACTGATGGCTATTAAAAATAAAGAACAAGCTGCCTCTTAAACTAGGCATTCCACTCAGTAAAAGCATGTGCAAAGAAAAATGTAAGAGGAAGAGCACCCACTGTGCTTGCTTCAGTCTGAAGACTTCTGATAGCTCTGGAAGCCTGGACTGTAATCTAAATGTCTGTAGCCTTGTAAAAAGTAATAAACATTAGTATACTTTTAATGCACCATAACAATATTTAAGTTCAAACTATAAATCACTATTACATAGAGCCCTCTTCCTCCATGCATGCCAAAGTGTTTCAGGTAGCAATATAATTATCCTGTTATGAGCATATATAAAACAAACACCCCGTATAAGACCTTGCAATAGCAAGGTGCTTCACATTCAGAATCCCTGGAGGAGGGGAAATTCTGCAAGAGAAAACTAATAATGTGTAATGGTCTGAGTGAATCTGCACGGGGATTTTCAATAGTCTCGTCATTGTAAAATATACGGGACAAACAAATCACTTAAATAGCTTGGAAAGTGGCTGTGCAGTGTTTTATAAACAATCAATAAAGCTTTAAAATCAATATCTTGATGAACCACCAGCCATTGGAGGTTATTAAGCAGAGTGACTATTCTATAGGAATATACAATTGGAACAGCTATTTGAGAGCAGATTTAAGCCTATCTAGCTCCACCTCCTGCTTCCACCATTGAAGCAAGCCACGTATCTCTAGGAAAAGCACCATGCCATGCGCACAGTACTATGTAATGGAGCAATTTCTTCCATACTCCATAGTTCAGGGCTGAGATGACAATGAAGACTTTAAGGCTTTCCATAGAGTTATAAATTCTACAAGTATTAGGTACTCACAGTTTCCCAGATTTGCTTATAGTGCTTTAAATCACAGTGCCAAACGATGGAACAGGAATTAAATATATACAGAGGCTGTTGCAACTACAGGCTTATTTCTGAAGCAGTAACAGACAAATGCTTATTTAATATTTAAAACCTTCAGTGAATAAAATGAGGAACTTCATTACCCAACATTTGCAACCCAGAGGAGATTTGCCCACAGATGAAACCAAATAAAAACACGGGTGAGATGGGGAAAGGGGATGGACACTGACACTATAGAAAGCAATTCCAAAATATAAAAAGCTGGACTTTAGAAAGGGTGTGGAACTGCCTTGTATAAAGCTATCGGCATCATGCATAGCATACAAAAAAAAGAAGAAAGATGCTTTGATAGGTATAATCAAAGGCCAAAAGCCTCTCACATGAGCATTTTTTAGTTCTACAGTGTAAGTGCTTGATACCCTCTACACTCAAGTCTCTTGATGAGCTGGACTTAATTGACATAAACAATTCACAGCACCACCCATCAAATGCAGTTTTATAAAAGAGACAAATTAGACAACTATATGCACAATTCTGTAATGTATCTGGGAGTCACATATGGTGATACTTGCTACTATTTTCAAAATAAGTCTCTATTTCAGACAATGTTATAATGCAATTGAGTAGCTGTAATTCTGTAATATTATTTCCTCAATATCTAAATTTAATAAGGGCACCACCATTTGGAGGAGTTTTCCCTCTACTTACCTTGTCTAGAAATCTGTATCTCATTTCAATTTGCATATATTGCAAGACTGATTCCTTTTAATTGCTTGTGTTATGGCAGGTTTTGATAAGTAGGTGATATTCAACAGAGCACACTTAAGACAGAGGGCCACGAAGAAAGGAAGATTCTTTCTCTCAATTCCTTTATTATGCTTATTCCTGCCATATCTGTCCACCTCCAATTACTCAGTGTGGACTTTATAGATACATACATGCCTATCTGCAAAAACTCCTTTTCACCAAATAAGGAGAAAGGGTCAGAGATAGAGTAAGATAAAGAGATTATGGCCATTCTCAGTCCCAGTGAGATTCCCCAGAACACTTTTTCTGAGTGCAGACTTGGGACCAGATTTGCAAATGACAGCACTGTGAACCCAGGTTAAGTTCTGAATACTATCAATTATCATAACAATATGAAAACAACTGCTTAACTAGGAGTAATTTAATCAAACATCCTCAATTGCTGTCATTTTATGCCACCGATTGTTTTGCCACATACAACTTCTGGGAATAATGACTACCTTGGGCAAAAATGATAAGCATTGGTATAGCACAAGAAAGCAATTGGTCTTGCAATATTTACAGTGCCAGTCAAAACAGAAAGCACCAGTCACCTTTGCAGCCTCCTGCAATACCGAAATATTTGGATTCAGGTAGAACTTCCAAGTGAAATGCCTCTAGTGTCAGCTGCAGCACCTTGCAGCCAGCCCTAACAGTTATGAGCATCACAACTTTTTTCTTCTACATTTGAGGCATGAGAGCTGAGAGATTTTAGATTCATATGATTTTGAACACAGAAGAGTCTTTCCTCAGTATGGTGCCCTCCAGTAAAGCAGCTTAACTCTTTCTATGTTCTTACTGGCTCCTGCAAGAGTAATGAAAGTCATATTTTGGACTCCAACTTAAGCAAAATACAGCTTTTAGGATCTAATCCGAAGGCCGTGACAGTCAAAAGGAATCCTTCCACCTCACAAACCTTGAATACACTAGAAAGACTTCATATGGTCTCTGACTCTCTCACAACACACTCACCACTGAGTATCTTCAGTTTTCTGACGCACTTGAAACTTTTACGTATGTCAGATTTTAGACAAACATTTTCATTAATCCACTTCGGTCTATACGTTCAAAGTTCTATCAAATCAGATTTTCTTTGCTGCTCTTTGAATGGTATGTGAAAAAGTTCAGATTTATCCTTTCACTTTTTAGAAAAACAGATCTTAGTACAGACAGCTCATAGGACTCTCTGCTCAGAGAACAGCAAAGAAAGGAAGCATTTGCTTTCTGTCATCTCTAAAGCACCCGGCATATGAAAGTTCAAAGGACTTTGTCCCATTGCTTTTCCTTTCAAGAACAACTAATGATTCCAATACAACTAAACTATGAATTCCCCTTTATAAATATATTGTATGAAGGCAAGATGGGGGAACCCCATTTTTTAAGGGGAAACAATATTTCTGCATGTATATGTTCAGGGCTAACAAGCAACACCATCTGCAAGGCTGGAATATTTTCACACTCCTTTCTATTATACAAAACAATAAACCCTCTCCAGCTGATTTCTCTCATTGTAGAATGCAAATTGCCTATAAAAGACCTCAGGGTGTGAGAAGACACTTATCAAACAGAAATTACACATGCTCTCATACCAACTATGCTATCAACTATATAATTTTAAATATATTAAGGATAAAAAGGTATCAACAAACCTGCTTTTTGTGGTTACAATATTCACACTCTGTCAAGCCATTGTTTAGGATACCAATCTTTCTCACTTTAGGTCTAAGATAGCATCTGCTTCATGCTAGGTACAGAAGTAAATTTTCATTAAAAGAACTGAAAACAAAATTAACTAATTTTTAACGTGTAAAAAGGGAGTGCTTTCACCTTGATGTAGCATGCTATAACAGAACATAAAAAAGCTTCATCTTATACAAAAGCTTATTGCATAAAGGTAAACACACTATTAAAGAAACTGAGTTCATTAACATTTTGATGCAGTCACATTTCCAAAAGTTACTTATTGCTCATAACTGAGTGGTGCACTTGTGAAGTAACTGATTTCTATGAAGGAACTCATTTATTGAGTTAGATTGCAAGATCTTCCCTGCCCAAGTATTTCTAGAAATTAGGTGTGGATCTTTAAAAAAAACAACCATGTCTTAATGAGGTAACAGACTTCGCAGAAGAAACCAGATTAGTGTCATCAGCCCAAACTACTCAAGCACAATCAGTTGCCAATTTCAGTAGTATGGGTTAGTTTTATTTCAATTACTTTGCTTTTAAAGCACAACAGTTAAAAGTCACAGAAAAGACTAACTGTGGAGTTCTCCACAACCCGAAATTCAACTTCCTTGTTCTTACAGGGAAGCAATTAAGATCCAATCATTTTTAATGCATCATAAATAATCTTCACACTTGCTGTTAAGTTAATTAATATAATCAGTAATGCCAAACGCATCAAAATGAAACTTATTTTGCAAACATGCAAAATGTTCTGCCTCATTGCCTCTCTATCAAAATTAAATGTCATTTTGCTAACAACTTTTGCAAAGTTTTAATTTCAATCCCTTTTGATCACAAGTCTTACCAAAAAAATGATACAACTAATCCAAAGTATAGTTGTTTTTTTCTGACAGAGTCCAAGTGTCATGGGAACACTACTTGAGCACTTACAGCCCGATTCTGCAAAAATTTCTGGGGTCAAGTTACTTATGTCCGTAAGTGTTTCATACCAAAGTATTGGGTATTATTCATTGACCTTCACTGAATTGCCAGAAATTGTTTTTATGTGAAATGAAAGTAGATGGCTAAATTTTTCATTGCTATGAATGCAAGTAAAAAAAGAAAATAATTATCTATAAGAATTACAAGGGAAAAAAAACCCTAATAACATGCAAGAAGTGAAGTCTCACTTTTGGAATAGAAAGTTCATAACTGTTTTGATGACCATGGACCTGCACTCAGCTTTCTCATTCTGTGCACAGAGTTCACACGTTCATATGATAATTGCTGAAAACCAAAAGATACAGAAAATAATTGTAGGGTTTATTTTGTAGTCCTGTGCACCCTGGGAAATGCAAGTGTGGAGAGTTTCACAGGCTAAGAGGCACTACTGAGATGCTGTCAACTAAACACAGGGATACAGTGAAACTGTATGTGCCTGATCTATTGTCCACATTTTGGGGTCTGGTCCAGCCTCTTCCACAAAAAGTGGTTACATTCTCTCCTCCTGTAAAGCTGCCTGGAAGTTTTTCTGCAGAGTTTTATGCCTACCAGCAGAGAGTTGAGTTCCTACAAATGCTACGTTATTCACTGGGTGTTTTCCTGCATTGCATCAATATCTAACACGTATATGAAATTTCATTAAATGATATTCAGGATCCTGCCAAAGTGATAAAATAAGAAGAATCACCTAAGTTTTCAGTGTTCTTTCCACTCATTAGAAGATGGAGAGATTATTTAATGGATATTCTATACACTGTTACAACAATTAGGCTTGTTGGAAACTTCCACAGACCAGGCTGTCTTTATTCATAAAAGATTACTAGGAAATCAAGTATGATAGTGAAAAAAATAAGGAAGTTGCATGAGAGTGGCAACCCATGCTCCTCCACAGGCTAACAGCTGATGCATTTCGTGTAGTTCCCCTATACATACAGTGCTTGGTTCTTCCAAACATTAAAACAATTGGTAAAATTGTTACAAAGAACATACTGAGCAATGTTTAAGTTTCCCTTTCTGTGGAATATCTATGCACATATCATACATTTTAACAGTTTACTTTAATTACAGATCTTCAAATAAATTTCGTACTTGATAGACTACATTACTTGTTCCTCCAAGCATTCATGGCATGTACTGATCAATAAAAAGTTCATAGCTGAACCATTATATTTACTGTTAAGTCACAGGACTTTGTTTCTCTGAACTGAAATCAACATCTCCCTTCTTCAATACAAATAAAGTTTCCCTGATGAGTTTTTAACACTGCTGTCTACCACCAGTGCATCCAATGTAAAAACCACAAGAAAATTTCTAGTGGCCTTCATGAATCCAAGCTGCTTCTATGTTTCAAAAAGAAAAACAAAAAAGTTGCTCCTGTACAATATTTTAAAATATATTATTTACTCTTGCCCACAAATAAGAATCCAGGGTGAAATACAAAGGCAGAGCCCCAAGTGATTTTAATAGTTCTAAAGTTCTACATCATAAGTTTATTCATCATCAATGAATTCTGAATCTTTCAAAAAGGCTTAACAAAAAATAAAACAAAAAATAAAATTACTGCTCATTGCCATTTCTTTGAACTCCACTTATGTAAATGTTCAGGAACCAGGACCAAAGGGAAATTAACAAACCTAATCAAGCCTCAATTGCTTGCTTACAAGCAAGTTTTTCTCTATTTAGGCAAGACCCATGTCTCAATTCTTCTGTGGCCCCCCCAAGAATGACAAGGAAGAGATTCATGCAGGTTTGAGCTTGTACAGAGACCAAGACCAAGTCAGTGCTGAAGCCAACAGTATTGTTGAGCTTCAATTATTTATTTTTTTTATTAAACACTACAAAAATCCAGGTTACCTGAGCAAAAACCAACAAATTAAAATAAACCCAAATCGTAATAATGCCTGTAAATAAATCATATTTTTAAGTTAAAGCTGCTTGCCCAGTAGCTGCAAATCCTACAGCACACGATCCTAATAGCAAGTTAACTAAAACAACAGGCAGCAGACTACATTACGTTGCTAGCACATCAGAGCTGTTTCCAGCACTTTTTGTTATTGGGTGGGGTTTTGTCCTGTTTTGGGACGGGGGGGGGGGGTGTGTTAATTTTTTTTTTTCTTAAAGTCACTTCTTTCACATCAGAAAGAATTTACCTCTAAGCCAGGTTTTAAGTCAGCAATTTCCTGTCAGTGAACATTTGCTTTCAAGTAACTATTCTATTTTAAATACCTGCAATTCAATACAAGTAAGTTGAAGGATATGAACTGATGATGAAGTTTAAGAGCAAACACAAACCATAGAACAAATCTTCAGAGCACACCATCATGCTACGCACCTTTGTTGAAACCTTTGATTTTGAATATAAAAAAAAGAACTAAACTCACCCATTGTTCCAGAATCCAATTCTAAGCCCTCCAATAATACCTCACCTCCAGGAAGACCAAATTTCCACTTCTGTAACTAAGAAAGTACAGACGAACCTCATAATACTCTCCCACCTCTCCTTACAGGGAGGAAATGAACTTTCCTCCTGCTGCACGTAATGCTGAGGTGAGCACAGGTTTAGGCTGATGGATTTGGGCATTGCAAACACCTGCTAAAGCCTGAAATGAAGAGAGAGAAGGTGCAGAGCAAGTGCACTCGCTGCTTAGTCTCTGCCACTTCATTCTCAGGTGCACCTATACTACCTATAACAAGGGGAACGGACAGCCTACAAGGAAAAGCAGGGATGGAGTAACAGGAAAAAAGGGCAAGAAGAGAATTAGTTCAGGGAAACTACATCAGATGGTGTGCATTCCTTTATCTTCTCAGAAAGCCAATCTCCTGACACAAGCACAGATCCACCAGGAGAGGTGACCCTGGCAATAACCTTCTCCTGTTGAGACTGTGATAGTCAGAACCAGTGTAAAGCCCACTGTCTTGGCTTAAGGAAAGCTAGATGTAGCCTCTTTGCTTATGCCTTCTCAAAGAGGTATGTAGTCCTGACTGCAGGCTGGAATAAGAACTCTTTCCTAACACTGATTTACTTTTCTGCCAGGGAATTAATTCATTCCAAACACGATAAAGTTTGGATACCCAATCACTCAGACCTGAGAAGCAGCTCATGAATTTTAGCCCTGGCAAATACAGACTCCCTCATGCTTCTTCAGTAAATGCAAAAAAAGTTAACACTGCTTTAAATTCCAAATACACAGTGGCCAAGATACTCATTGATTTCTTGCAGGAGCAGAATCTGGCCCAGAAACATGAAACATTTCAAGAGAAGTCTTGACTTGCAACAAGGATCAGTTGAGACAAAAGTATTTGAGTCAGGGCATTGCTAGACAATCTTGCTGGTTGTCAGATCTGCAGTGTAATGACATGTCAATTTGATTCCTTTTGTGCGTGAGCTTGGAGCCTATCTTTGGGCCTGAATTCTTCTGTACTTTAGGTTTTCTTTTGTTCCAGTGGCACTTCTCCCAACATTACTTGACAATGAGTGATGCTCCACAACCCTGATCTTTCACACCCTGTTGGTGACCTATAACTTTTCATGCATAACCTTTGACCTGGGTCCTGACAGTTTGATTTATTGTCCAGTGTTATGATTTATGAGTATCTTCTCAGAATAATTAACGGACAACAGGTGGCAGCATAATAATTTTGATTACCCAGCGGTTCATGAAACCACTACAAAGGTGACTTCATTTACTGAATAAGAAAAGGACAACAATTAAAAATTACACAAAGCAATCCTTTTATGCCTTTTTGTTTTTCACCCTTTGTCTGTCAAACAGAAGACTATTTAGGCTCATTGCCTCCCTTCTCAAATACCCGGAACTCAAATTCTGTGCAGAAGACAATGCTTCCCAAATCATGGTGCTGCTAGAATTATTTTGCTGTTAGAAAACATTTCAATTTCATGTTGTCAGTTTCCATAAAACCAATGAGTTATTTTAAAATCTGCTTGCAAAGCTGTACAATGTGGGCCAAAGTTCATTCCAAAGTGTAGATTTTTGTAAACTTATGATTTTGCAGAACTGCTAAAATGTTGTGTCTTGGATTCCACTTATCTGAAGTTAGATCCCCAGTCAAAAAGAAAGTATTTCCACAATTCACCTCTTAAGTATGCAAACTTTCTCTCTAAAGGTTTTTCCCCCATCTCTAGTGATCATAGAGCAAAAGGAAAATTTGCTCCTAAGTTTGTCAAATAATTGCTTAAGTGTAGGTTAAAGGGCAAGGGCTCACTACCCTGGCTTCAGGCCCCATGCTCAGACAAATTTAGTTTAGCTAAATCTGCAATATCTTCCGGACACCTAACTTCACCTGTTCATCACAAGCAGCTCTCCTGTAGTCATCTGGGCTACACACGGGAGCAGCAGTTAGAATAAAGAATGCATTCTTCAGACTCTGGAGACTAATAGTAATGATGATGCATACATACAATACCACAAAAAAAGTTATACAGTAGCACAGAGTTGTCTGTTTCTATTTCTGAAAAATAGGGCTAAGAATCTGTACTTAGAATATATGGAAACTTGAACATGTTCTATGTAATCCATAAAGTCCCAAATAACTTTTTCTCCCAGAAACTTCATACCTCCATGATGGATTTATTCTCATCACTATTCTACATGCTGCCCTCCCCATTATTTCAGTTGATCACAATTCCTTAGCACTTTTTATAGACATATGTTGATATGGAAGAGGACATAATGATATCATCCATATGGACAGTGGGATCCACAGCCAGATTTTCAGAGCTAATCAATCAATAAGACTTTCAGTGAAGTCAGTTGGAGTTGCAAGTGTTTAGAACTTCCAAAAACTGAACTGATGGTGAATACAGAACAGAGCTGCTATGTGTTTGCTCAAAGGATACACATTACATTGCAGAACAAAGGCATACTTTAACAGACATTACACATTCAGTTAATTCTTAGATATGCTTTTAAATATAGATTAAAATAAGTGGGACAATGTGTGGTTTCTATATCTTTATTAAGAGATAAAGAGCCTAATATCTAGCAGAATTCGGTGCACTAATGCCAACAGACCACTGCCAGCATGCACCAGCTTGGACACTGAAACAGAACACTTCTTTCTTTTCCCCATAAAAATAAACCAAATGCATTCTAGTGAATTTCAACAGCAAAAATTGTTTGTCACAATTTGTCTGCATGCTCAAGACAGCATATGCAAAATGAATTTTTGTACTATCACAATGACAATATTATAGGCATATCATTTTTAATTGACTTTATGACTTATAAAAAAATATCCTTGCAATCCTGCTTTACATCATTTTTGTAACAGTTTAACACAGAGCTATGAAATATTCATTCCTGTTATATTCAAGTTTTGAAATATCTGATTGAGAGCTTGGCTAATAAATAAAGCAGAGTTCCCAGAATATTAAAAGCACTTGAGCTTTTGCAAGGATCCTTAGTTGGAAAAATAAATAAATTAGTGCTTTTGAGATCAGGCTTGTTTCATTCCCCTCCCTTCCCCTGAGAACTCAAAGACACCCCTACAACCAAACGCTATTATAATGAAGCCAATTTTGTCCTTAGTAGTTTTATCAAACCTTTAATACCACATTAGCTGCTTAATATACAGTGAAAGTAGCAACAGAAAAGCACTAGCACCCAACTGCATTCTCAGTAGAGATGAAGGAAAAATTTGCAACAAATCATTTATCAGATTAATGCAGCTGCTTTTGCTACTCATGAAATAGCCACAAGCTTTCTACAAATGGAATAATAATAATAGCCGCAAAAAAATCGAGCGTGTATGCCACAGTTTGTTCTAATTAATGTTTTAATTTGGGACAGTGTCTCAGTGGTGATCTGCCTGGTATATCACATGACACCATTTTTATCTTTGATTGGGTGTTGCAAAGGTATTCGTGGTGCAAGGTTTACATGCAAGTCTTAAAGGGACAATTGCAAATATAAATGAACACAACTGGTTTTCCCACTAAAACGCAGTTATGTAAATGCTGACACACGTTTAACCACAGACATTCATTTCAACATCAGAGTGCTTGGATATTTTCTAATTGTTTCCAACTTTTGTTCCACATCAACTATAGAGTAAAATTAATAGTTTTAAGAAAATAAAAGCTCCTACAATGAAATTTCACCAGATTCCCATAGATAAATTAAGGCACAAAGATTCTGCATGTTCCATGTCATTGACTCTAGCTTTTCTGGTTTGAGTCTCACATGGGAAGTGGCAAGCTTTAAAATCGTATATGCGCTCAAATCATGATGTGATTTTAGTACTTTGTTTCCCATCAATTTTTAAATTAATTATCTGGAAGCAAGCAGCGGTTCATTTTTGGTCATAGACTTTTTGATTAGAAGCTGTGACCCTTTATGCCTTTTTGGCATGCTCTATACAACACCAATGACATGCAGCATGACCTCTGACACCTGATTCAACAAAAAGTAACTCCCGGACAGATCTTTCATATTCAGCAATCTCTTTGTTACACCGGGACACTTACCCCGTTCCATCCCTTAAAATCCACCATGTCTCCCCATTTTCTCCCCTACCCCCTCCCACTGAGAAACTTATTTGGTAGCAACGTTTCTGTCCTTCCATTTGTGTCTCTCCTTCTGTTTTTACAAACTTTACACTATACCATCGTCCCATATGTTTGTGCTGCACACAAGGAGGTTTCTTTAGAAAGCGCTGATGCTAATTATAAATTTAATTTGCATTTTAATTAGAATGGTAGCAAATTAAAAGCGTGGCAGCTGGAGAATTTTGAACGCTTTGCAGAGATTTGGTGTCAGTATCTCCCTGCTTCTGACTTCGCTCTCTTTTCATTTTTCCCCTCACTATCTTTCATTCACACAAACATATTGGCAATTTTTCTCCTCTCTTGTTTCTTTTTTTGTCTATTTTTTATTTCTCCATTTTCCCCCCAAGGATCAAGTTATAAATTATTTCTTTTCTGTACTGATAAACAGTATACTCTTGTCTTGTGCCAGTACACCGTGTACTGTAGTGATAGTGCAGCTTTTAAGTGAGCTTTTGTAAGGCTCTGTCAGTGCTGCCCTATTTTGCTATTTATATCTGCAGTTTATTTACAGGTAGGAATCTATTCTATACCCCCTCGACTAATTTCAAATTCCAGACCATAGCAGCAAACTCGAGCCTAGCCCTAGACATTTCATTTTTTACATGCTACAAATTTGCAGTAAGTCTGTAGAGCCTTAACAAAAGCCATTCAGAATGCACTGGGGACTGCTCAACTTTATTCTTTACTTAGCAAATGCAGCATTCAATGTGGTTTTGGACAAAAGGCTGAAGTAATCTGTCAGTCTTTTGGTCCATATAATGGCATATATTCTGGCCCTAGTGTCTCCCGGTGCTGTCTTTCATTTGCTATGTGAGCATGTCTGGTTTTAGTACTCACGTGAGCACATTTAGTCAGCTCTGTCATTTTCCCTATGTTGCATCTCCATGGTCATTTTCATTCCTTCTGTTCGCTTCCCCCACGGTGTCCTTGCTCAATAATTTTCATTAATTGATTGACAGCTCTGATAGACCCAACTAACCTCTATCTCACTCTCATGTCGGTTTTTAAATAAGTACTTGTACGTCCAATGACCTTGTCGCCTCATCAGATATCAGAAAATGAGCATGCAGATATGGAGGAAGCTGATTAGCCAAATAAGGAAGATCTCACTTCTGGCATAAGTCCATAATAAGCTCTGACAACTAACTTTAGAGTTAGGCATTTAAAACAAAAGGGACCTACAAATGTGGAATAAATAGACCTTAACCAGTTTCCTAAGCACTGGCTACAGTAAAAGGAAGATTTAGAACATCAGTAACATAACAGCCTCTCTAGAAAGCTGGAAAAGAAGCTATATTTCCAACATGGGAAATATATGTTGGAACTACTCAAGACTTATTTTACTCTTTGTAATTCTATTTTCAATTATTTGTACAGCACTGTTTAGTTCCCAAAAATCCATCCATGGAAAGGTAAGTGAATGCATAAATAAAATTACATTATATTTCATTTTATTTAGCATGCAGCTAAATTATTTACAGCATATCAGTGATCTTTCCCGTGGTAAAATTAATTGAACCTCGAAAAATTGTGGCGTTTATTATACACACGCAGCTAAATGACCAGATTAATATATATATGTGTATTCTAGGTATTTTCATTAGAAATTGTCCTTGTAGAAAATATCAGGCTTTAAACAGACATAAACACCAAAAAGAATTATTTTTATTTTAAAGATGGGAAGCTGAGGCATAGTGATGCACACAGAAGACCTCTTGCAGATCAGAAATGAATCCAGCTCAACCGAGTCCCAGTCTATCACCTTTTTCCACAATGCCACCGTCTTTATCTGCTTCAGATCAGTGCAGCATTGTAGGTTTTCAATTTTTTTAATATAGATAGAGCTTTATCTAGTGGTGTTTCAGGTTTGATATAACACAATGATGCCAAATGCCATTCTCGCTCAATGTGCTTAAGTGAGCTAGATTAACAGAACAATTTATTGTAAAACACTGTTTAGGAAATTGTAAAGCCTAACCAAAGTTTGGAGCAGTTTTGAGCTGCAAATCTGTTAAGATAGAATATTGTCAAAAGAGGAATGAGTCCATTGGAACTTCATCTCTATGTTTTTCCATGCATTGATTTTGGATGAAATCCACCTGATTCTAGTGCTAGCAAAGCTATTGAACAACCAGCTCTTCAGATCTTAGGCCTTACCATAGCATTCACACCACAAGCACCAATGCACCGTGTTCAAGGTTATATTCTGTACCAACTTCTAAACTACTGGAGAAACCACAGTATGGCATAGGAGAGCTAGAACACCGATTCCATGATTTTATAGAACTACTTACTCCAAATCATCTGGAAAAAACAGACTTTGAGATTTGACGTTTTTATTCATAACTACGGAAGTTGCATGATGACACGTTGTTGGGCTATTTTATTTACTTCCTAATCTTACTCAAGACCGCAAATGAAATTCTATTTTAAGAAGCAAAACTGGCAGACTCAGGCATTCAGAATACAAGAGTTTGACCATACTTAGCTGAATGCATAACTGCAGTTTCAGAATATAAATGGAGACTTACTCTAATCATATGCCCCTTTCATCAGCAGCAGCACAGAGTCATTCTTTATTCAACCAGCAGGAGAAACAACAGTATGCGGCCTTGAAATAGAAACAGACTGAAATTGAGCCTAACAACATTATCCTCAAATACAGGAGAACCTTATTTCTCTTACTAATTTGGCTCTTGCATAGGTGAAAGACACCTGCTTTTCTGTATGAGATGAAGTTATTCTGTTGGCTCCCACTGGACTGAAGGGCAAGGCAGGAAGATGGAAAGGTAAACAACTCAAAAAGTCATCTAAAGAGTCCTAGCTGGAGATCAAGAACTAAGGACAATGAGGAAAATAAGGCCATTTCTAGTATTAGAATAAATAGCGTAGGCATGCTCCAGTATTTATACTCCAGTATTTTATGGAATGATATTTAATGGCTTACTAAAATTACCATGCTTTTTGGCGTAGCAATATATCTTGATTTTCAGAAAGCGTGATGCCTGGAGTGGATTGAGTCTGGATTTACACATAGCCAGCCTGATAGAAAACAAGCTTGCATTGTCGTGTAAGCATTCTACCTTGGCGCATCACTAATAAGAACATCAAGAGCAAAAAGTGATAAATTACCTTAAAATAAATAAATAAATAAGTGACAGAAAATGCTGAACGTGATCTATAACTTGTAAGAGTTTAAAACATAACCAAATCTTGCAACGAAAGTTGTGTCTTTCAAGAAATGCTATGTTTTTACAGATCCAATTTAAAAAAAAATCCAAACAATCTTCCCTCCAATTTGCAATTTCCATCTGTACAGGATTCAAATCTCAGTGCCATGGGACCTGAAAGTAGAAGCCTATTTCTGAAAGTTCCCTTACATGAAGAATTTTGCTCAGGTAAGCACTTCCATTAATTTCAAAGCCTTCTGGGCTACCAACAAAAATTCAGTGACCTCAGTGAAAGTAATCACATGGGTTTAGACTGACTATTTATATGAGTAAAGCTTTGCAGAATCTAAATCAACTAAATTACCTTCGTGATCCAACTTCTGTTAGTGGTAAGTAATATTAGGCAAAACGTTGATATTTGGTTACCCTAATTAACCTTGTATTTTAGCCATATTATTGGATAGTAAAGTTCTAATTTCTATTCCACTGTTATATGCCCTGGAATACCTTTCTCCTCTGGAACATAAACAAACAAATCAAAACAAGTTCAACTGTTGGCTAAGCTCTGGTCAACTGAATTTCTTTTAATAACTTTTTATTATGAAATTGTCCATGGAGTACACAGCATTCTCCAAATTACAAGTCTTCCACCTTAGCACTTTGGAAAGGCTTGGATTTTATTTCATGTAAGTTTTTGCAGCTGTACAAAATACTTTCATTAACCCAAGAATGGATTATTTGGAGTGCTAATTAATTGATTCTTCAAAATGCCAATTGACATACTCCCAGGGAAAACCTGATCTAAGCAACTATGTTAATCAAGCTATTGTACTTATGGTTCTGTCTGAATATCAGACCATCTGAAATGAGGAGAACTTTGCCATTACTATCCTGGACCTCTTGTGGGCAGCTTAATTAATATGAGTAGACTATGACAGTTGCACTTGTACATTCACTGTTCTGCCTGACAATAACTCTATAAAATTACATTTCAGCTAAAGAATGGAAACAGTGTTAAATACCATTATTTGCCTTCCTTTGATGTCTGAGAGTCATTATGAAAGCAATTACAGCAGTTTCTCTGTCTGTATGTCTACAGGGTATTTATCTGTATCTGTCTGAGTCCTTTGCCAGGTGGAGAATATATGGCATATTAAAGACAAGGGAATTCAGCCTCAATTATCAGACTATGAACAGAAGAAGAAACAAAATCAGAGTTTTGCAGATGATCCTGCCAGAAAACAGTAATTTAATATTAAAGGCAGGCAATCTGGGGAAAACTTGCCCAGTGCAGTCTTTATTTTAATATTACCGAATTCCCCCTTCCTTCCATTTTGTTTTCTATTCTTTTAGCTTCCATGTTTTCTAATACCTCTGCTCACTTTAAATAAGCTTATGCTAGGTTTGAGAGTCTCATGAACGTAAGACTTTTTCGTAAACCCTACTTTTTGTTTCTTAATTACATGCAGCTATTCTGCCATCTAAGAACCTCTCAGAGGAAACAACAGATTCTGAGTGGGGTAAGGCCATATGAGGCAACATGCTGACAGTAGAGTTAGCAGCTCTGTACTACCTACAGCAGACTACATATTTTGTTCTGCCTGTGCCTAATTATTGTTTTACTGACCCCCATGGTAGTATGACTAGGTCCATAGGTTGGCAGATGGGCCAATGCCAAATTTATCCCTTGGACTCTTTCAGATGTCTTTCCATAGCAGACTACTGGACAAATAAATACAACCCTCCAATTGCTTTTCTATGCCACTGAGTTTTGAGCTGACAAAATAATGTTCTGCCATAAACCTTTGAAAAATATTATTTTTTCAACTAAATATGTATACAGAAAGCGTGAGGACCTTTTTTTCTTTCACCAGAAAATGCATTAGTTCTAATCCTCTGTTTTCTGTATATTGAAGGCAGATCCACTCATAAATAGCTTCACAGTTCCTCCATAACTTGCAAACACGGATATTTTACCATCTTGTCCTTCTAGTGTTCTATAATAACCTCACTTCTGTAACAATGAACCTCACCACAAATCTCAAAACATCAGTTCCATCAAGAATTGGGACTTTTAGTACTACCAGTAAACTCTTGTGATGAGATTTAGTAACTGTTGTCTGAACCTGAAAACATCATAGAATGCTATAATTTGGGCACATAAAAGAAATGCCTTGGTATCTCCAAATGGATTACCCAGTTATACCATACACACATGGGAAACGGATGAAAGCTAGTTTGCCCTGCTATTCAGGGCTGATAGGATGCTAATTTATCTTAGTTGCCTGCTATCCATCATCATTTGACAGTCTAGTGAATGTATCTATGAAAGCCAAAGATTCTCTTCTTTTGGTAACCTAAGTTTTCTGATGCTTTATGCTGTCTTTTGTTTTAAATAGAAAGGCAAGAACATTACCAAAATGTCACGCTGCTCATCAAGCATGATGCCTATTCTGAAACTTGGGTAATATTTCTAGGGCAGTCTTTAGCATGTTATTAAAAGATTCTCTTGATACTAACCCCAGATTTTCTGAAAAAAAAAACAAACCACAAAACAAACAAATATTATAATGTAATATTTTTAAAGATTCTAGAGGCAATTTAGAGAAAAGGTATATGAGTGTTTGACTGTGTAAGTTACCATCAGATGAAGGCTGGCCTAGTCCTGGAAGAAATATCTGGGACTGCACATCTCGTTGCTGTGCCATTAGTATAGTCATCCATCTTGGAAAAAGGGTGTGCAAAGGGGGGATAAAATGCAACAGATATAAATATGCCACCATTTTCTTTATTTTCACATAATCACGTGAAGGCACTAGACAAAAGAAAGCTAGGACATTAGTTTGCTGTAGGTGTGCTAAGAAACTCTGAAGTCCCTCCACCCACATTCTGTTCTATTGAATTAGCACTGTCACTCTCAAGCGCCTAATACAACACTCACCCGTGCAAAACAGAACTGTGCTTCATTTGCTTTAAGGCTTATGCTACCAAGGACACAGAGATGATACACTAAGATGTCATCAATAATGAGTCCAAATTATCCATTATACACCAACTGCTTATGCTAGAGCTTTTAATGCATTTTGAGTATTAGGTATCATATGCATGTTCCTTAAAATCCCTAGAATCTTTTCCAGCTGCACATTCTTTTCTTTAACTTTTAAAGAAAGCAATTATTAGACTACAGACATTTCCTTATACCCTTCTCAGACATTTTACTAGCAATCTCTCGTTACAATACTGTTTCCATCTTATATTCTGATATTGGTCATTGGAAATCTTGCCGTTTTAAGTCCCGCAAAATTAGAATGTTTACAAGAAATGTGTTTGTGTGTATATACACACACATACATATAAGCTACAATAATTTTATTTTAAAATATTAATGAATTATGTCAGTCTCATTAAGACATGAAGACCTTAATACCTTTTGAGCAGAGATACTGTGTGGCAAATAAGGAGGAAAGGACTTAATGATATATTAGACATTTTACAGTATAAATATATTCTTGATTAATTAAATCTGTGTAGTCTATTACCTTACCCTGAGGAAACGATGATATTCAACAATGCTTTTTTTAATAAGAAAAAAAAACCCAAACAACTTGCTTTTGATATTTAACCTAAGAGAAAAGATGTAGAGAAAAATATTTTATGAACTTGTATAAACAAAGAAATTTAATTCTTTCCTTTAATTAAAAAGAAACAATGCAACTTGCAAGAAACACACTTACTTTCTTCAAAAAGGAAGATTAATATAGGTTAAAAAGCCTTTCTAGTTTTACAAAATTAATACTGTGTTTAATTATATGAGATTAAAATTTCATTATACATTATACTTTAATTGGTATAGAAGAGGCCAGAGGTTAAAACCTTTGCACGAGTTACCTTTTGTGCTGTTCCAATATCTAATAACATAGCAGTTTTAAATTATAAACCCTGACAACATTTAACAAGTTTCTTACATGTTTTAATTTTACCCTAGTAATCTTTTATGTGGAGCAGTAGTGTTCCTGAGGTCATAATCCTGGATGATGAAACAAGCAGAGACAGAAATCATTACAAAACCAAAGTGGCTGGACATTATTGGATTATGGTAAAGGTGCTACCTGGACTCCAACTATCAACTATAGGTTTAGACATGGCTACTTTACAACAGTTACATGCTGTGATGGTTAAAACATGCTGTGTGGGGCAGCTTTCTGCCTCCTAAACAAGCAGTTATACCTTCAAAAACACTGGGAACGTCTTCTCAGGAAAAGATCAAAGAAATCTGGAGGGTCCTTCTAACAAATGAGTAAAGTGGCCTTGAACTGTTTAAACCACTGATGCTGTGTCCTACAAGTGGGTTTTTCAGAGAACTCCGAGGGGTTTAGACATACAAAGCCTATTGACCTCTAATGGAATTAGGACACCTATTCCAGAGGTGTTTGGAAAACCCAACACTATTTAGAACAATGTTTCTCAGACAGAAACAAGAAGAGGCAACTGTTTCAAGGACAAACATGCCTCTATTTTAGAAATGAAGCAAGCCATTTTATTTATATGTACGAGTAACAGTTTGCTGGTAAACTAATGCCATTCCCCCTATAATGAACCTCTAATGAACAGGGTTGGTGAATTTAGATGGGTCTGGAGAGTTGAGTCTTGGTCTAAAAATGTTGAGGTACAAGTACCTGAATAGATAAGACACTTAAAGTGATCATAAACAAGTAATTTATTCTTGCTACACCTGATCATTTGAACAGCCTTCACTCTTGAACAATTCAAGGGAAAAAAGAAATCTCGGTGGTATGAATCTGAGAAATTCTTGTCTAGCTCACTAACTTCTCTTCCCCAGCAAGAACACAGAAGATAGAAAAGCTTGTTTTAGGGAGTCAGTATTAACTTCTGCTACTATGGGGACCCAAGAGGCTATTTATTACTATTGAATTCAGTGATTATTGATTACTCTTTAGTATCAACAAAGTGTGTATATGGATTACCTGCCATATAAATGCCAGTCATGCGCACTTAAGATTTGGACTAACAAGAAACTGCAAAACAACTTTCTAAAACATATTTTGTTCTTTGTTCCCATCCCATACATCTGTGCATGTGCCTCCTGAAAATTAAAAACAACTGATGCTTTGTACAGCAAACCCAGGCAACTCAGCATCAACATCATGCAAACTGCATACGCAAGTAACAGCGTGTTGTTTAGCGCTATCCCAAAGTGACCTGTCGAAAAGGGGTGTTTGCTCGTGTTGTTGAACTGAGGTGAGAACAGAGTTCTAATTACCTGTTTTTTTCCTGCGGTAGTTTACAGTTGAATCTCATTATTGGATAACTGTTTAATCAACTCTAAAAAATACAGTGTAATTAGTACTGCAGTAATACACTATGAGGCAAGCAGTTCCAAGAATGGCAGAAGCCTATTCAAAATTTAGTGAATATCTTATTTGAACCAAAATTCAGACACTGAAAAATACATGTTTATATGCTTTTGAAATATTTAACAGTCTTATACTATATCTTTAGACTTTAAAATAGTTATTCAGAGTCCCATTTGAAGTAAATTAACATTACTTCATTTAAATCAACAGAGATGTACTGATTCGCCCAGTATGAGACCTTGACCAACACTTTTTCAGCAGCATACCAACTCTGGGCCTGATAATGTTTTCACTGAAAAAGAACACTTCAAAGGGATTTTTGTGTGCTTAATGAAATTCAGGATGAGGCCTTCTGCAAGTAACTATAGTGAGTAATTTTAAAATATCTTCTTCATTAAAAGGACAAACTTTCAGAGCCAGCAAATGAAATTCTGTAATTAAAACATGTTCGTTTAAAAAAAAAATCTGGAGAGGTCTTGGACAGTGAAATAATATCCTTTAGATTAGTGTTTAATTGAAAACAGTATTTACTGCTCTAGTGCATTTGATAGAGCTCTTTACTGTGTTTCTTTATGTATAATTGTATTTTGCAACCAATTTAAAATAACTAGATGAGTGCAGTCCTTATATAAGGTGAAGATGAGTCCTTGCAAGGATATCAACGTCTACAGGGGTTTCTTTCTAACAGATATGAAAAAGTAATTTCCATTCTGCTACTTTCGTGTGATCCTGTCTGCATATAAAATGCCTTTCACATACATACATACACACACACACACGTATCCTCACCTGAAAAGAATATTTCCTAAAAACCAACAAACCCTACTCTAATATTCTCTACATGTTTCATTTAAGGAAAAGTTAGGTCATAATAACAGCGACATTTTTCCTTTAAAAGCATAATGTGTTGCTTTTATACCTACAGTCTTATTAAAATTCTACAATTATAACAAAGAAAAAATAAATAGGTACAATTCTGATGACTATGGTATGTGTAACTAGAATAAAAGATTTCCAAATTGCAAAGGGGAAGTTTAGGGTTAGTGACGCTTCTCCCAAAGCTATTCCCTGCCTTAGAGGTATCACTGAGTTTATGAGATTTTCAATTGCAAAGCTGTTTGACCTGCTCTTGCAAAAAGCCTGAGAACTCAAAATTTGGCCGTATCACCAGAAATATTAATGGGCTTCCTTTTGGATAATTGTCTAGCCTACTTCCTCATCCCACTCATAATTTGTCTTGCTGCATCTTTGACCAAGTTTAGTTTAGACACACTCAGATCAATGACCCTGTTTTTCTTCATGATCATAAAAGATGAGTTTAATATGATGCTACTGAAACATTAATAATAATGCCCTACCACACTGGGAGAAATTCTGCTACAAATTGGAGCATTGCTTGGTAAAGAAACTACATTTTTAAAGGTGTTTTTAAAAGTGGAAAGAGGACCTCAGTATGACTTACTTGGATGTGACTCAAGCTCTTTCCTTACGTATCCATAGCCTGATTGCATTTAGCTTATTGGCCTATTGTTATAGACAAGAGAATGTCCAACTCTCTCAAGGTTAATTGACTGCTGTTCTTTGAAATATACATGAGAAATTTTATTGACTATCTCACATCCGACCTCACCTGTCATGCAGGAGGAGAACAGTAACAGAGGAAAGGACTCCACAAAAGGATGAGAAGGACAAAGGTGAAATGCAGAGGGCTACACTAAATTTTGACAAAATCCGTTCCCTGTTGTTCTGTGTATTTTATTATTCAACTTTGTGTGATTAGAAAAAGTCTGTGGTTTTAAGAAGCAATTTCTCCTAAAAATTTACCAAATTAACTAGTTCTCCTAGTGCTACAGGGTCTCAAGTCAACTAAAACCAATAAACAGGAACATGCAGATGGCCCGGATTCATTTGCAAAAATAACATTTGTAGATTTTAAGCCTTTCCTAAGAACAGTAATTTCTTCACATATGGAAATACTTCCATAACATTTTAAAGTCTACACTGATACCAACTTTCATAAATAATTACTTTATCTCAGATACTCCAATAGCAGGACCTGAATTACCCTAATTATGTAAGGCTAAAATGACAAACCTATCATGTTGGTGTGGAAGCATTTCTGACAGAGTCCCATCAGGAGAGTAAATTAGACCATTTAATCATCCCTAAAGTGATACATATAACTTCTCTAGCTCTTTTACACTGAATTTCAGCCTTGCAATATTAAACCATAATATGCAACTATATCTGTGAAAAAGTGTATAAGATATCTGCAAGAGTTCTGTGAGGGAAATAATGCTTCCTCTGTGACTGTTACATGCGGTTTGCATACATGGATCTCCGAAGTGTAGCATCTGCTGGAGATATCCCATAGAAGAAATAATATCACAAAGGAACTGACATTCTAAACGGCAGTCTTTCCAGGCTCAAATCTTCAAGGAATAGAATTAAATTTGGCTTAAATGTCATACAACTTCTCGTGTTTTGAATGTTCTGACACCAGGAGAACAGTTGTAATTGTTAAACCTCAACCCACCTTGAAAATAATTCCACATAAAACTGGAACAAACATATTTTTTTTTTCCAGATAAAAGCAAGCATCATTTTGAACAACACACTTTCATGTCACTTCACACAACAGCAATTATTATTATGTTCAAATTGGAAAAAGGGTTTACCTTAGATTGCTGACACAGCCCTACCCACACAGCACATCCCCCTGAAAAGTGTGTATAAGCCAAACACACGTCTAATTTTTAGCACATTCCATGACTTATGTCTCCACAATGACAAGCCTGCACAAGACACATTTTTGATGACAACGAGATAACCCCTTGTAATGCCTCCACCATGATAACTGGATTTTTGCTAAGCTTTCCATGACCAAATCACAGCCATAATGATGACACACTGCACACCACTGCCAAGCAGCATAAAGTGACACCTGCTTACAACAGCTTGAAATAGAACTTGTCAATATCACCAGAAATATTACCAATAACTAAGGGACTGTTTTTTCTAAACCTTACTCATATTGGATAGTACCTGCTCAGCTTGGCAGCCTTGCAGAACCAAAACCTAGCTTTACACCATCCAGAAACTCTAAGACCAAAGAAGCATTTTTGATGTTGTTGATGAAAAAAAAGAAACCACAAAACAATATCCATATCATCCGAATGAGTACCGGTAAGATAGATCCAATTAAATCTCTTTGGACTGCATTCAAACTCCATCTAGACTCCATACTTCAGAAAATCCAGACACTCAATCTGTGCGAAAGCCAGAGGTAGAATATTTTCATTACTCAGTTCAGCACTAGGAGGTTAAAAATGCCAGTGTCCTATTCCCTTTAAAAAAACTCTCTCATCTCCTACCCCCTACCTGCCAGCTGTATAGAGTATTTCCCTTGCCACTAATTCTGATAGCATGCCCTAATTAACTCATTTTATCTTTTGGTATAAATCAATTACAATTAAAATATAGTTTGTCAAACCTCAGTGGAGTATTGTTTCATGTTAAAAACATTTTTACTCATGAGAGAAAGTGTGATTAACTTCAATAGAAAGCTTAAAGTTCAACTCACTGTGAGCAGAGGGAATCAAGCACAATTCTTCCTTTCCAGAAACACTTCAAACTTCATCTCAGTGCAAGGAAATTAAATGAGTGGATGGTTTTACACTGGTCATTCAGATCATTAGCATGCGACAGGATCTAGGAAAAAATAAAAAAGTTGTCCTGTTTGGGGTTGGTTTGTTTTTAAAAACATGTGGCGAATAAGATCGTGAAAGAACGTCCAACACCTGAAAGGACAAAAAAAGCTTTTTTAGCCATCATACTTTTTGAAACACATTTGAAATGTGAAGTACTGTATCTTAATTTCAGATGGTAGATAAAAATACAACAAGCTGGATGTTGCACGACAGATAAGGGATTCGGTTTCTTTGCCCGTGAGCCGGCAGGGGCAGGAAAGTCTGTCAGAGCTGCCTGGTTTTAACAGAGCCTGAGCTGCATGGAAGGTGTCCTGTCCCAACCCTTGCCACCACCGAAACCACCTGAAACGTCAAATGAACAGTAGAGGAACCTTCCACACATTATTATATATATACATATAAAAAACATACGATATTCCAAATACACGAGAGAGAGAGTTGAAACAGGAAGAAAAAAGTCTGTACCTAGCTAAACACGACTGTGACCCAAATTTTTGGCTGGTTGGCTGGGTTCCGCCCCACTTGGGCGTTTTTTATACCACATCCCCACTGTGACAGGCTACACCACCAGGGCAAACCCTCGCCTAACGGAGTTCAGCGGCTGCCTTGGGTAACAAACAGCAGGGTTTTGGTCAGGGGGGCGGCAGGGCGCTGCCTGAGGGGGCGCTGCCTGAGGGGGCGCCGCGCGCTGCCTGGTGCCGGCCCCAGGCGGCACTGCGAGGGAGGGGAGCGGCCGCCGTCCCGCCAGGGGGCGCCCGGTGCCCCGCCAGGGCAGGGCAGGAGCGGCAGCGGCGCGCGGCTGAGGGCGAGCGGCGGGAAAGGGCTGAGGGGGCGCCTGAGGAGATGGAGGGAGAGGCGCCTTTTGAAGAAAACCGGGGAGAATGGGGGAAGGGGACGTGGTTGGGGACACGGAGGTACGCCGTGCCTGAGTGGGGGATCTCTGAGGGACATTCCTCCCCTGAGGGACTGCAGCCCATGAGCAACTCGTGCCAGGGCAGGGACACCCCTGAGGAACACCACCATGGAATGTCACCAGACTGCGCCAAACTACTGATTTTCAAGAAAAGTGAGAACAAACATGTTTTATAAATGGTTCGGGCCAGACTGGCCACTGCGTTTTACCTCAAACCAGGGCATTGAAACTATGAATACATCCCACTATTATTTGCAGCCTGTGCCTGATCTGTTAGACTGCACAATCTAGATTTACTTGTGTGGGGATAGTATTCTGAGGACAAAAATACATAACTGTACCAGAAAAAGACTTTTTATGGTTTAAAGGGTATGATACAGAGTATCAGAGCATAATGGATTTTTCTGAGAGCCTCCAGAAAGCATCCTTACTGTTTCTGATTTACACCAAGATGCCATGGCTTTGTGCTTTGCTGTACAAGTCTAATTCCATACAACACACAAATTCCTAAAACATGTACTACACACACACACTTGTTCTCTCACACTAAACTGCTCTGTGCCTCTGTGCAGATGTGGCAGAACATGGCAGAGTTAGTTCAGCACGTTGCCACTTCTGCAGTGCAAAGTACTGAACTGGTACAAATCCCATCTGCCCGTTAAAGTGTGTTCACAAAAACCCAAAGTGCAGCTTCTTTGCAGCAGACTTTACACCAAATACAGTATTGTCTGTTCATGCCACTTCACCTTATGTTACATGTATCCACTCTTCTACAGGTGGCATAAATATTTACGGCACTTAGAAAACCTATTCTTTGCTATGTAGAAACAGTGAAAATAAAACATGTGCATGCCACGTACGTGTACACACATGCAAACACACACAACATTTTCCCTGGATACAAGAGACGCTAGTTCCGCCCCCCACCTTACTCCACATAGCTAAGATTTCACCCAGTAATTCTGGCACTGCTCTAATGGTCCTCTTCAACATGATGATCAGCTGATTTTAAAATTTCTTGTCATCACAAAACTCAGGTGTTCGAAATGTAAGATGACTTGAGGCATCGTCAGATACGCTGTACGTGAGCACAATCTGCCCAGCTCGCTCTCCCCCCAGTTTTGTTAGGTGCAGTGATGTTCAACATCCTCAAACACAGCACCTGAAATCCAGGTGGATGTGCTAAAAGTCAAAGTTTTTATTCCCACCAGTGAAACTGCCATGCAATCAAAAAGGGGCATCATTTGACAAATGGATTTCTGATGCCGACTTAGATTGTAATGAATAAGATCACTGTATTTACCATTAGCTGGGAGGTTGTGATGATTGCTGCTATCAGAAGCTTGAAATATTTCCTTTCTGTTTTTATCCTGTAAGATTCCATGGGTATTTTACTGCACATTTGTAACAAGTACAGCTCTAGATTAGCAAACCACGGTTTTGTTTGACCCCAGCTACCATGTAAGCTTCTAGTTTTCTCTAGTCTAAAGTACACTGAAGTATTTTTCTGCTTTCCTGCAGTTTTTAAGTAGATAATAAGTCCCAAACTTCACCAGCCTTTAGCTGAAAGAAGCTTGTCACGGTGGTTGGTAGCTAATGAAGATCCTTTTAGTTTATCTTCATCAATTGTCAAATATTTGAGTCCATGAAGTGGTGTGATGAGGTACAAAGACAGATATTTGAAGGGATTTTAACTCATTTGAGCAATTACATGCTTAACTGCCCTGCGATAATCTGTCAGTCTGAGTCTTTTCTACACAGCAGAAGTGGGGAGTATTAGAATAGCTGGATTTAGAACATAAAGGCCTGGCCTGAATGGAAGAAAGGCACCAGAGAAATTAATTGCCAGTAACAAACAGCAGGACTGCTTGCAAGTTATATATCACATAGTTACCTACCAGCAGTGGTAGAAGCCAGCTGTAAAATAACATACTGAATTGTGACAAAATAGTCACTGCTATGAAATCAGTGAATACCGTGAAGAATTTAAACAAATATTGGCTAATCAAGTACATTGTATTACGTAAATTATATAGATACAGAGATAAAAATCTTTTGTAGATTTGCTGAATGTAAACTTCAGTAAAACAAATGTGTTTTTATTTATAGATCTAGCAGTTTTAAGAGGTGATCTTATAATTTATATGCTTGTGTTTGTTTATGCATGTGTTTCTGCCACACTCAACATAACACTTGTGTAGATTCAGTAATGGAAAAATGAGTAAAAGAAAAAAAAGAAAAAAAGATTATTCCTTTACATGTTATTCTTTAATTCTGAAGTATTAAAATTACGGTCAGATTACTAGGAAGATCTAACTGATAATGCATGTAACTTACAATGGTATAGTTAGGACTTCCTTGGGTCCCATAAGTTCTAAGAGGAGCCAAGAGAGAGCTATTATAGAGGAGCCATCTCATTACAGTCCGGTCTCAGTGCTATTCTGGGCCACCGTTTCCAGCAGCCTGACTTACTGTACTTTTTCTTTTCCTTTCTCTCCCTGTCAGGTCCCTGGTGCCATCTCTGTGCTCCATCGGTTGCCTCCTTCCTTATACAGCCTCCCTACACACCGCTGCATGGCATAGGAAGACCTATTCAGGTACGAGTCAGTGATCTTGACTGCCAGTGAGTATAGCCACGGCACAGTGATATTATCACCAAGAATCCTATTCCACAGCACCTTTTTCCTACAGTCATAGAATCCTGTCTAACTCAGTAACACTCTGGGATTTCCTGTAGTAGGGAAATATCAGTCTCAGCTACAGCCTTTTTACACCAGAAATTAAGCAGTCCTTGACTTTTACACTTTGGGTGTTTGGGTTTTTTTTCCCCTTTGGACTTATACCATGAAACCAGCATGAGGAATATGGACTTGAGACTGCAACTAATGCAAGAAATGTCAAGACACACATAGTGAGGTCTCTCATTGCCTCCTGGGTAACAGTGACCATAAATGACAAAGTGTGTTTCTATACAAAGAGAGCCATTTCATCCACATTACTCATGTTAGTTATGATGTTTATTTTAGATTTGCTGTCTCCCTAAGGTGCCAGCTCTGAGGGAGCTAGTTAGCATGGTAGTGTTAGGTACAAAGCAAAAGCCCTTCACCTCAGGGACTGTGCTTCAGTTCTGACCTTAGGTCAGAAAGGAAATAAGATAGGTAATCTCAGCTCTATCCCTAATGACCAGTATTCCACATCACAATGCTACACATGGCTGTCAGCTTCTGCTCAGGAGAGGCCCAGGACACAGCCAGCATGGAGAACTAATTACCCTCCCATCCCAGGGAACAAATGGGCAGCCCAGCTCAGCAGGCTGAGATCACTGGCGAGGTACGGCAGCAGGCTAATAAAGTGGAGGAGTGTCACATGCATGGCTGTGGCATACAGTTCATGAGGCGCTTTATTTTTCCTTCATTAATGAGGATTTTATTTTAGGCTCACTGTATGACATTAACATATTAAAAAAAAAGAAAAAAAGAATAGACCTGATTTATTCAGTCAGCCTGGTGTTGCAAACATCACCTGCCTTTTGTTTTTACAGGCCTAATTCACATGGGCCAAATTAAGTCCAGACTTTTATGAGTGGGGCATAAAGGGCACAAAGAGCTGCTTCCCCCATCAGTGGAAGAAGGAGCCATAAATTGGCTGCTTACACTGGAGAATCCAGAGGTAGAAATTCATGCAGTGCCAGCAGCATTAGTTGGGTCAGACAGGCCACGTCTGAAATGGATGGACTAGGACGTGTTCTCATTCCCTTCCAACAATAAGGCAGGGGAACCAGGAAGGAAGCAAACTTTCCAAAGAGCTGATGCTTAGCACACTCCTCTTGCACCCCTGGAGCCACCGCCACCCTTGGGTATCACTGTGCACAGTGCACAGAAGGGTCTCTTCCTCCATGAGGCATCTGAGACTAATTAGCTCATAACCTAATATTTATTGGGATGCAACAGCTTTCTGTAATTACAGCATTCACTAACTGCCTAGACCAAGGAGTAGAAATGCCTGGCACCAGAAACACAGGTCACTGCCAGTACACGCACACACAGGTGCTCACAACTCCATTACAACCAGCATCAACGCTAGGAGAGTCGGCAGGACATTTCTTTTGTCTTACTACAGCACAGAACATACACAAAGCTTACAGCAAAACATGGAGCTGCAAGCACAAAGGAAAGGGATATCTTAAAAAGCTCATGTTTTTATGACTGCTATAATAGCAAAAGCATTAATTAAAAGAAAAGTAGATACTGAAGGAAGCAATTAGACATTGGAAACTTTCACTGAGAAGCACTGGAGCCACACATTTGCCTATGCACCAGAAAAATTCAGCAACCCACCACCCCAAACACACTCCAACACACCCCCCTCAGGCACCCACGTGTGAGCTTTTACACCGGGGAGTAGTTTGTGCCCTCTGCGTCCACCTAGGTGGGATCCTGGGAAACGTAGTCTGTCAGGTGGCCCTTCTTTCACATGGGTTACTTTGACTACATTAAATAACAAGTTTTTAAAGGATTTTAAGTATTTATGTGAGTATGTGGGATGCTGTGCTCTTTCTCAATTAAAAAGCAAATCTGAACTTTTTCAGGTGATGGGAATTATAAATACATCTTTAAAAAATATGCTGGTCTGAACAGGGAAGAAGGTAAGCCATGTTTATCTTGATCTGACTCAAACTCAGCAGTGTCAGCTTGAGATAGTTGTCTTTTTACCTAAGAGCACTGAATTTTGGAGTGCCAATGTAGCACGTGTGAATGCCACAGTAGCCAGATAGCCTTGTTCTTAGAAACAAATTTAGGAGTAAAGGAAGGGGACATTAAAACAACACCCATCCAATGCAGATATATCAATTTATTGTATATGCATCTCCTTCCACAAGAAATGGGTGACTATATACATTGCAGGTGGATGTTCTCTTTCCCTATATGGACCAAGAACCTAATTGTTAAGAAACCCAGGCTGAGAGGTAACTCCCTGTACTGACAATGAGAATGGATGCACTGGGTCAAAATACGGCTTCCTAATGGCGTTTTTCCCTTGTGTTGCTATGACGCCTGGAAGGAACATAGTATAGAAAAGAAATGACTTCATTATAAGAGTAGGCTACCAACTTTCTCTCTAGATTTTGTGTCTATCATATCCTAGCAGCAGCAGCATGAGAAAAACACCCGTAAGCTTCAGTGGTAATCAAGGAAAACAAATCATACTGTTTCCACTCTTTCTGAAGAAGACAATCCATTTGTAACTTCTGCAGACTTTTCCTTCAAATGATATGTCATGTAAAAATGTCAAATCAGCTGGGGATTAGATCTAAAATCAGGCTGGGATCTGTTTCACTGGAAAACAATCAGCAACAGCATTCTTATAGCTGTGAGAAAATCTGGACAGACAGACTACTAGACCAAAGAAGACAGACAATGCACCCTCATGGGTTTTTTTGTGTTTTGGTAAGAGCGTGTGCCTCCACCAGAAATACTAATCTAGTTCTTAGGCCTTGAATTAAGCTTAAACATTAATTTGACTTGCTGCAATGTCATTAAGCCACAAATAAATGCAGTAAGTTCCAAAACTGAATCACTCCTTGTTGAACCCAGTCCTGGCAGATGCTCATGTTTTTCTGGATGAGAAACAAAACTGCCAGAATGAGGCACAGGCTGGACTTTGTGTCTCTACACCCAGTAGCAGAACTGAACTGGCATATTTAGAAATAAACAGTGATGAGATACAGATCCAACACAAGGATGCCCTGGTTCATAGTATCCCTCTCTGGACCATAACACAGAGCAGTGATTCTTTCACAGGACAAATCTTAATTACATGGGTTACCATATCGTGGTCATCATTTGATAGGGAAATGGGATATTGGGAGATATGGCAAGAAACAGTTGAATTCCATAACTTCCGTTTAGGCAACTGTAAATAAGCTTTGCAAACATGGGTAGTGAATAGATTTTTGCCATTGAATTCGGTAAGGATTTCACCCCGTATCCTTTGAGTTTACCAGTCCCATAAGCTAAATTCACTGACATGGTGCAGAAAATAGGACTAAAGTAGCAGGTATATGCTCCTTGCTTTAATTCATGTGGTAAGCCCTGGTATAATAGAGATTTTATATTACAGCCAAGCTTTTCTGACAGAGGCAAAACAGTCTTTCAGTAACACTAAAAATTATCACTTTCATTATCGTAGCACACGGGAGCCTTAGCTGATGACTAGAACCTATCACAGACAATTACGAAAGACAGAGCAAGAAAGTAGTTTTCAGAATGCAGCATCTTCTATTTCAAAAGTGACAAAGATAGCCCTCTAAAAATTAAATCTGCAAGAAACGTGAGAGACAGAAGTTTTGCCTGAGATCTGTTTCGTATTCTTATTAGCATCATTCCCCAGGGGCAAGTAATTTTGAGTGCAATACAAAGTTGATAATATGCTGAGTATAATTATAATGAGGATTGATTAAGCTGGTAGCCAAAGTACAGTAGGTTTATATCTGAGAAAGCATCATAAAAGAAAACCACTTTAAAAGTTTTGGAAAAAACTATACACAGGGATTGACAACTAGCTCCCTAGTGAAATAACATCAAAGCTGATATATATTGTATGCAAAACAACCCACAAACAGAGAAATTATTCTAATTCTTTTAAGGTTTCCTTGTCAAAAACTTAAAATCTGAATACATTAGATGCTGCAAAAGAGAATAAAGTATTGACAGCTGTAGCTATTCCATGCAATTAAGCTCAACGTGCCCCCTTTTTCAGTGGCTGTTGAACAACTATGTTTGCATTTGGAATTTTCTTCTCAGTTTCACAGGAACAGTTGGCAACAGAAACAATTTTTGAAGAAATCATTTCAGGAACTGATTCATCCTTGATTCTAGGGAAACTACAAGAGCTAACTTGTATGACTCGTTCAGCCAGTTCACTGTTTTAAAGTATTTCCTCCTTTTGTTTTCTGTTTTTATTTCACATTTACCTGCAGTCCTGCTCTGGGTCTTGACATCTGAATGTGTTTTGAATTCGTAACAGTGAATCAAGCTGTCTGAAGTCAGACAGAATCTGAACATTTCACATGCCTGAGTCCTGCTTCTCTGACAAGTAGAACTCACGGATACAAATTTTTAATTATTATTTTTAGGTCATGCTCACTTAAACTACCAAAGAAACAAAAGATTATCTATCCCCGATGTCATAAAGTGCAATAACCACAAAGACTTTTGAGCCTGATTCTCTGATGGGCTGAAATACTGGCCCCAGAACAGCAGTGAACTTCTTAAGTGCCTCCCTTTGTAGGGAGTCATTCCAGTAAGTGCAATTGTGGATGCCAAAATTAATGGAATTATTCACATGCTGGATTTAAAGTGTCTGCTTTGAAAGACCAGCATTATCAGGCCAGCGTGCTCCGGGGCCAGTATCAGTCTAGTCTGAACTATGGAATATATTTGTTTTCTTTCCATTGAAACTGTATAGCAGGTATGGTACATGACACTGAAAATACAGCGCTTTTAGGAACCTAGGACCTTCTAGTTCCGCAAAGTCATGTCCCAGTTACTGCAGGAAACTATGTCATAAAAACCAATTTAAAAGTAGTTCACATCCCATCTTAACACTACCAAAGCATTTTACCCCTATTGCTTCATTACTGCACTACAGCAGTTGTTCCTCTGATTTTCAGCCTCAGTATATTTGTAGCTTATCATATCCACTCTGTCCAAATGTTCTTTTTCTAATCTAATATTATCCTGAGTTATGAAGACCTTGGATAGTGTCTAAATTTTTTAAGAACTATGCAAGAATATATCTTCATAGTTTACCCAAAAATGCAGAGCCTTTAATGAACAGGGTATAGCCACATAAAAAAAATCCGTAGGGCAGAAGGAATGTTAAGTATCACTGAACTAGATATTACAGTCTTCATGTATAAATGCAGCATAAAAAAGGGTAATGCTGGCTTGTGCAGCAAAATGATATTGACACAATTAGTTCGATGCTGTTTTTAGAGTTTACAGAATATGACCTCTGGATTTTTCATCTTCAAAGGTTACTTCTAATTAGCATCCAGTGATACCATGTTAGAGATGCTTCTTTAAAAGATATCACAGCTCTAGCAATGAGTACTGACATGGTATCTATCAAAGTCTCATGGTGCCTGCAATTCTGACAAAAGGCACTCCAAAGGACTGGCACGTATCACCCTATTTGCATTTTTGCATTTCATTATGCTCATAATTGCATACCACCACAGCAATTCTTCCCCACTATCTCAGAAAACATTATCAGCAACGTCTGAAATAAATGCTTAAATGTCAACAATTGACGAGCACGAAAAGCTGACCTTTGAAGGATCTCATTCTTTTGAGAATTGGCCTGGTATGACTCACTCCTTAACTTTCTGTTTGTGTTTGATAACACCAAAAGAACATAGTTTCTGTATGGATTGTTTTTGTGTATTGGAAACAGAGAGGAAGTCAAAGAGCTGTAAAAATACAATCCATTTATACTAGCAGTCAGCTGGGGTTGATTGAACATTTGCAATGACAATTCTTAAAGTCACCGAAACATTAAAGTAAGTGGACATTAACATTAAGCTACAATGGAATTTCTATGGAATTATATGTTACATCCATACTAGAATTAAAGTGAATTTATCCCTGATTAATGTTATGACAATGAACAAAACAACCTTTCTTCCACAAACATGCTATCTGTTTTACACATTGTAAGAAGTGTTTGACAATAATAAATCGCTACTCTAAACCCAAGGAAAACTACTCACAGTCACGTTACATATACTGCAATATTGACTGGCCTTCACTAGATTGAGCTAACGTTTTACTATAGTTTGTGTTTCTACCATCATTTCATGGCTCCATTTACCTTGATTTGCATAGCAATTTTGGTACACATTTTTCAAAAAAACACTAATCAATTTTAGCTTAAAATAAATTACACCACCACGGAAATTGCTGCCACTGTCCAAAAATGCTAATCAATTTTGAAAATCTACATCATGGCTTGCATCCCAGATTTTTTCCATCCAACCCACATCAAAAAGAAATGATAGAAAATTATGTTAACATGTTCGACTGCTTGTTTGCTTGTTTTAGTTGAGGCATTGGTTATGCTTCAATGGCAAACTAATCGCCTGTTTGGAATCTCATCCAGTTTGTGTTACTTTTTTTAATGGCAATATGGAGGTACTGCAGAAGATTTCAACATGGTCCATAGTGAAAGTTTTAGAATCTCTGACAGGAGCATTTTTTTACATCACTTTCAGAGGTACTGGTAAAAGAAAATTAAACTCTTTATTTTGACCAGTATTACATTCTTCTGTGGCAGGACTTCCTTTCCCTGTATTAGAGATTGTTCTAATGAGGCAAAGAATACAACAGATCAATCTAAAAAAACCCCTCTGAGAAGTGTCATTTTTTCAAGGCCTATAAAAAATTGTTAGTGGGGTTTTTTAATGTTTCAAATGAAACAATGATTTTAAGCCAGTATTTTCATCCACTTCAGCTCTTTGGTTCACTGATAGCTTTCAGTACAGAGTGGGTTCCTTTTCACACAGCTTTCACACAGGTTCACACTTATTCCTAATTACTATCTATTATGGTAACAAGGCTACCTGCACCTCAGTCCCCAAATTGTTTCTGTCTTGTGGCTACACCTTTTGTGAATATATAGGGACCTTTTTTTCCTTACAATATAACTATATAGTTCAGTACCCTGTAGAAACAGCTGAGCTCCTTCAAGATTAATTAACCTTAGTGAATATAAGCTAACAGAGCTATTGAGCTTTGGGTGCTGCAGCTAATCTCCATTTCATGGTTGCATTGCTTCTAAGTGAAACAGTGTACAGATAAAGTAAGCACCAAAGGAAAGATGAGCCCAACAGTATCTACAAATCTAGAAAGAAAAAATTTCACCTCGTTCTCTGCAATTAAAAGCATCTTACAGAGATTCATTTTCATGGCCAGTACTGTGGTTCAGTCTATTAACTGGTCAATCCTTATTTTGAGAAGCATTAAACAGCATCAGTATGGCAGTGTTCATACATGGGCACATGCTGACTTGCCTTTAAGGAGCCAGGATATCATCCAAGGTGACTAAGGACCTGAAAGGATTAGACTTGCAGGTAGATTCCTTTTACAGATTTTCCTGCATGTTACCTTGCAGACAAAATGGCTCTACCTTTAGAAATAACTAGTCAAAGGCACATGGGAGAAAATCCAAGGTAGCTAACAAAAATATGCACTAAGAATTCATTCACAAGTCCTATTTTGCACATTCTATAACACATGAAAGAGAATCATTCTTCCAAAACAAACCATTGTGTTACATTAAGTCCTGAGGAGCTTCCTAATTCGTTGGTTCACCTTGTTTGAACCACACAGCTTTACTATTGTTGTAATAAATTACACAATGTCCAGATCTCTTTTAAGATGGCTCAAGTGAAATAAGGATGCACAAGCACTATATATCGCATTGCCCTTTCCTTGTTTAAATAGGAAAAAGAAAAGTGGGAGGACAATAGCAATAGACTTGGATCCACCAACTATATCCATCATCTTTATGCAATACGAAATACTATAGACCTTGACAAATTTCAGTAGTATTGACCAGCATTTTCTAAAAAAACATGTATTAGTTTCCCTGGTTTGGACGTTTGAAACATCACTTTTAAAAAGCACTTCAACATGATTTCCATTTAAAAATCTCCTAGACCTCATTAAGATCGCATTCTTTGTTTCTGGCTATTGAGACAACTCGCATAAAGCTGAGACTCCTCATTATAAAATATTCTGCAACATGATTTAAAACGAGGCATGAAAAACTATCTATAAAAACAACTTCCCACGTGGATATGATTAACAACCAAGATGGAAGCGTTTCTCGTTGTCAATAACAACTTCCAGTAATGATTAAGATGGGCCATTATAAGTGGAAAAAAAAAAACCATAAAGCATTCCCCACATAAAAAAAAATAAATCGATATTTTATATGAAAAATAGCACTGGGATTATTTAAAGCAATTCTTAGGTTTATATCCTCTTTGTCCAAAGTTGGAAAATGAATCTTTTTTTTAGTTATGGTGTGTTTACTATAAAAACATTTGTCACTGTTCTTCATTGAGAGATAAAATGCTGGAAATACACAGTGCACTTATTGGACAATTTAACATGCTAGGGTCAGGCACTCTGAGACTTCACAGTAGCACAACAAGAACAGATATTGAAGATGCTCGAAATCCAGATTATGGCTTTCAGAAGACATGGCGTATTGTTCACCCAGGTTGAAAGCAGATGTATGTTTATATACTTTAATCTTGGCTCAGATGTGAGCTACCATGTTAACAATTTTGTTGCCCAGGCTGCCCTGGCTTGGGATTTAAATAAAAACAAATTACAGGTCTTAACAGTGATAGATGGACTTCTCTTACATTTGTGTAGAGTATTTTTGCCTTAAGATTAAAGGCTTATGCATTTATCTGCATAAACTAACCCCTGGAGTAGGGTACTGCTGACATTTTCCAAGAAAAATGAATATCCTAACTTATTCCAAAGAGAAGACTTGGTATTTGTATGGCCAGAGTGACCTTTGCAAGTGCCCTTTCAGATTAGGTGCACTACATGGAAAATTGTGCTCTTACAGTACTCCATAAATCATACCTACCAATTTTCTTTAAAGGGGTATGTAAATATCAGTGTACCAGGTGGGTAAACAACACTAACCTCGTACAAATGGCTTGAAAATTGAAGAAAAGCACCTTATTTTGCTGCTGAAATTGCTTTTGAAGCCCAGCATCGTGGCTTGGGTTGTAGAATGCATGAAATGATTTGTGCACTGGGAATAGAAAATGGGTTGATGATAACCACACTCGACACAGTTCCTATGTTTCTGAGTTCTTTCGATGATCAAAGATATCATTGCTGTATATTACTTTTCTTTGCAGATCCCAAATGCATGTGAATTTCAAGTGACATACACATTATCTGCATGTTTCCAAAATGGACAGACAGCTTTTTAGTTCGTATTTCTCATTTGAGCTAGTTAATGTTTCTGGTCCAGTTTCAGTCTGAGTCTCCTTGCAATAGTTATGTGGGATTTCCATTTAATAAAAACAAGGCAGAGAAGTTCATGTGCTAAAGAAGAAAAAAATACGAAGTTACAGCCTTTGAAACTGTCAAAAGTGTTAGTTGAGTAAGTACTGACTATGAAAGTGGGAAGATGTGTTAATTGTTGCTAAGCTATAACAGATAATAGAAAAGATTCTGAATCAAGAAAAAAGCCCTGGTTTTAGACACATCAGTAGGGTAACATATACACCATGGATATCAAAGCACCTTGGTGAAACTAAGAACCAACTTCAGATGTGATTCACACAGGATGATTCTAGTTTAACTTTTAACATTTGCAACTTGTATTAATTCTGAAGGTCTTATTTCTACAAACATGGTTTTTTCATTGTGTTGCTTATCCCAAAATATTCTAAAGGGTTTAGCATAAATATCTACCAAAAAGAAAGTGTTAACTGATTTTGTAATGGATATTGTAAAATCAGAATTTACAGCATTCTCAGCCAAGGTCTATAATCCCAGCCTTACCTGTTAGTACCTGACGAGACCAAATCTGATTTATTGAAGAATTGCCTTGATGAATAGGAATCAGAGTTTATATAAAATTAAAGATGTGACTTATATTCCGAAAACGTCTATGTCCTAGCGTCCAAGAATGTAGTAAGACAAAGTATTAACCTGTTATCAGTCATCCTAAATACTTTTCTATTAATTTTTTAGGCCCAATTCACCTGTGTCAATAAAATTATTTGGGATCCCTCTCTAGCATGGCAAATGGGAACAGCAGGAATGTACAAAATACATTTCCAGAAATTTCCAGTAACTTTGGCTTTATTTTTACTATAGAGATGGAGCAACTTTTACAAGCCCTGGGCTTAATCAGCTCCAGTTGCATTTATTGACGCTCAAACCCTCTGAGGACCAGGCCGTGTGTGTCAACATGGGTACCAAACCCAGACCAACTCCTGGATAGTTCTGAAGTATGGACATTAATGGTGTCATTGCAATCATATTATAAGCAATAGAAGCGGGGAGGATATACATTTCCTCTTCTTGCCCACTACATCATGTTGAAACAAACAGATGAAAATTGTAATCAGCCATTTGGAATGATGAAGTGTGAGTAAAGAATAAAAGCCATAATCCATTTTTAGCATATACTTAAGAAGGTGCCTTAGAGTTACATTGTATATCAACATTTCCAATGTCCTCCTTCAAAATCCTTAAATCAGCTCAGCTCAGAGTGCCTTTAGGGCATAAGACAGAACAGAGAATTGCTCACAGGAAAGTATTTGAAGCATTTCTGAAAACAGATTTATTTTTCACAAGGGGAAATAAACCCAACAACAGAGGGATATCATCAACCTCCCAAAGAAAAACACCACCGAAGGGAGGAAAGAGCTGCAGATGCTGTAAAACCAAGCTTGAAGCATTTTTGGTAAATTTGTTCTCACTGAAAAGGGAAAAGAAACCATGGAGGGGGTGAGGGTAGTGTCTGAGTACATCCCCAGCCTGCAGACCTCTGTAAAAATCAGTATCTACCTCCCTGCCAGCAGCAGCAGATCACTCAGTCATTTTACCACTGGTCCACCCAACAACTTCTTCAGCCGGACAAGTTTAGAGAGGAGATCCAACAGCAAATCCAGTGTGTTTAAGGCAAGATTTAAAAGCAGCTCGAAACACTCATAACATTTCAAGTCACAAAAGGCCACACGAACACCCCAGAGATACAAACTGCCTTGTTGGGAACATGACACATGTTTATCAGCCGTTCTCATCTCTTCGCAGCCTCTGACTTGATGTGCTCAGCAGCACTCTGAACTTCCAAGAGCTTGCAGTTAGTTTGGAGAAACAGCGATACTGAATTTCTGCTCTCTACAGCCAGTATCTAAAAGGCATTTGCTTCCTGCTGCTATTCTGGTTTTGGGTGGGTTTTTTATACTTTGCATTAAAGAGGGTTAAAAACGCTCTGAGAAGTTGTAGTGGCACTAATGCACTGCATGGGAAAACTCTGGGAATAATTTCATTGTTTCAGGGTTAACAGACAGAGGAGTTGCCGTAAGTTAGGCCCTCCACTCCGTCTAGAATGTAAGGATGTAGAATTTCTTTCATTTAAGAGTAAATCAGAGACAAGCATATTTCAACAAGGGACAGCACAGCCCTATATTGTTATGATAAAAGTATGATGCATTTAAAGAAACTATTTAATCCTCAGATCCTTTTGTTAACGGAAGTCTCAGTTCTCATCTATGTTTTGCACTGATACTGATTTAAGACAAGACCGGGAGTCTCCCACACTGGAGACATTCAAAACCCGCCTGGACACCGTCCTGTGCAACTGCTGTAGGTGTCCCTGCTGTGGCAGGGGAGTTGGACTGGGTGATCTCCAGAGGTCCCTTCCAACCCTGACCATTCTGTGATTCTGTAATTCAATTCAATAAAAAGACTCATATTAGTGTCTGGAAACTTTCACCATTTCACCTAGCTCCAAAAGGCCTCATTATAAGAGAGAAGTGAATTACACTTGACTTTAGGAGTCATGAGGAAACACCTGAGAAAAACTCCATGTTGTAGGAAAAGGAATAGTTTGGGTTTTTTTCAGAAGTCTCTATGTGAGTTAGGTAGTATGGCGGCTTATTAAAAATGATGTTTGTATGCCTGAGCAACTGAGATGTTTTTGAAAATTCCCACCTTTTACAAACATGTTAGGGGAGTAATTTTCAAAGGAGCTTGTGAATTTTACAGAGATGTATTCAGTTATTGGTAGATTTAGATTTACTCACACATTGTTGAGAGTTCAATGTGATTACTCTGAGGTATAAGCAAGTACACACACGTTTATAGGCTCAAGGCTTAAAACAACCCAGGACTTAGAAGCAGGCAGAATTCAAATATTTTCAAGGTGACTTCATGTTAGAGGCATTTTTTAAAGGCAGAACAATGTTGCATAAAGCATTCGGTTGGAGAGGCTATGGAAAAAACGTTATTTTCTCCAGTGGGGACTGGAAATAAACATAATGTTATTATTAGTTATCCACTTAAACCATCTTTGAGCTTAGGAGGAGCTGCATCGTGCCAAGATTTACAAACATACTCTATCTCCAGTCTACCCAGCTCCCACTGTTTACGGTCTCATTCATTATCCTAAGGCCTAATCCAGTTTCCAGAGAAGTCACTGATTTCACCATACCATAAGAATGAAACTGAAGCCTGCATCTAGCTCTCACAAAATCACCAATTAAAAAAGAATGTCCGCTGGCAAAAATACCATCTCAAAATGTCTACCTTGGAAAGATATAACTCATTTTCTGTTTACTGAAACCTCAAAACATTACATGACCTTGCATCTACTTACACAACAGGGAAAAAAAAAAAGAGAATTGTATTTGACAGGCACTGCTAATAATGAAAATGTTTTTAAATGTAAGCTCTAGCTGTGTACCAATCATTGCCTAATCAGGGTTATGCTTTTCAAATTATATTGTGTCTTCTTTCACCTCCTGCCTATTATGTGAAATAAAAAGAGAAGTGCTTAGGCAAATCCTTGATCTGTTCACATATATTTTTAATATTAATATGTCAGAGCAGTGGCAATAATGATATTAGGCAAATGACGGAATTCTCCCCCCAGCTGGACATGTTAATTGAGAAGCCAAATTTTAGAGGCAAAGTTCACGTCTGTGCAGATGGCAGGACAATGCCGGATGGCAGGCCTAGGTCAGTGTCAATCCCAAACCGTACTTTAATGGCTCACTTCTCTGCTTTTTCAACGTCAGCTGGTCCCTGTGGGGTGTATAAGTTGGGGAAGTCTGTCTCTGCATTTTTTTCTGCCCTTGACTCTGGTGCACTAATTTCATGCAGAGAAGATGCCCCTACGTGTGATAGTAAAAAAGAGGAATTTGTGCTTAGAAGCTCAAATGAAAGAGATGATTCCAATGTTGCCTTTAGAGCTGGTGTAGCTGCATTAAAACCAACACCATACTCTCACTCTGGCAGGGCTTCATCCAAAGTTTGCTAACATCATGGGGAACATATTCCCCATTAAAATACAGTCACCTGTATTTCCTTCCTTTAATAGTATTTTTTTGGAGGGGGGTGGTGGTGTGGTGTTATTGTCTTTATTTGCGTTTATACTGAAGCCACTTAATATTTTGGCCAGGCTGGTCAGATTTTAAGATGATTTATTCTGCTGCAAGCATATAAAGGTATTTTGCCCTTTGTCAAAAGGCTCTGAATATCGTTCATGTATATATAAGTATTGTATTATATTATCTCCTTTAATGTGACCTGTGAATCAAAAGCTGAATGTGTATACCTATATATTTAGAGAGATATATAGCTATACAGCATCGCAAAAAGACTTTAATAGTTTCAGTTTCCTAAGTGATATGATTATTTATTATCTCTAATTAAAATGCAGAGCTTGGCTTTCTGCGTGAGACTAGATGAAAAGCCTTTTTAATGAAAAGAGCAACTATGAGCTCTAAATTTCTTTATGGAAGAGATAACTTATGTAATCATTGGTAACCTTTTTCAAGAATATTATCTCACTATTTATAAAACAATACCTTCTTTACTTTAGAAATTCCCATTTACATATGAAAAAGAGCTTTATTTATTGATGCCTTTGACTGATGTGTATTCCTCTTTCAGGAATACCCTCTTTCTCCAGTCTTACATATGCCAGAGCACCTACTTTCCTGTTGACATTACCTGCAGTGATATTTTAAAACAATTCTCTCATTGAATTTTCAATAAACACAAAATTAGTTTGTTCTTCAAATAAAATCACATTATCTTTCCTTGTTTTATAATGTTATACTTAAAATGTTTTCCAGTCTTATAGTTAAAAGAATGCAACCTTTGACCACTAGGATCAGGTATGAACAAAGGCAAAAACATTTTTATTTTCCTTTCTTATTGTAAGAAAACCTTTCTTTTAACATGTCACCCCAACACACACACAAATTTTCTGGTTTTATAAATTTGACTACTTTATGCATCAGGAAGATGTAAGCAACAAAGCACTGAAAGTGCACACCAGTAAGACTTGCCCACACCTACATTAAAAATGAGTAATAAACTCATAGATTAACATGGCTTCTTTAATTTTTGTATTGATAAATTCTCCCTTTTATTTCTAAACAAAGAGGCATTTCTGTTATTTATAGAAAAAAATATTAAAATATTTGAAAGCATTATGGACTAGTATTTTTCTCATATTTGTATAACTTCCAACATACCTACGATCCAAATCTGACCCATCTTAAGTGCCGCTAACATCATTTTCTGCTAAACATACAGCAAAAAAGTGGACTAGTTTTATATTACTAAAATATGAATATACAGTATATCATAGTACAGATTGAGGTGTAGACAAATATCTTACGGATATTTCACAACCATATAAGGTTTGATTCAAAGCTCACTGTAGTCAAAGGAAAGAATTCCACTGATTCTAATGGGCTTCCAATCAAACTCTCGACTGTGTATTTTTTCATGAAATGGAAAAATTCATCTGTGGAATTGTCTGGTATGACTGAGGGCAGCAAATGAGTTCAGTGATGCTGCATTTGTGTAAATCTACGCAAAATTCGACCTTGTATACTGACAGATAGGAAAAGAGGTAGGCAATGTGTTTAACTAAACATCTCTGTTGTGCTGTAATCATCTGTGCTTGTGTTTCACTAATTAATGGCTGTGTAAAGTGAAAGCATTCAAGTAAACATCATTTTAAAATCTGTTTACTCTTTACAGTCCTTGCTTTGTAACTTTTTACTGAATATTGATTATCTTTTAACTTACCTCCTCTCTCAAACCAATGCCTCACCATAAGTAATTCCATTTCTTTTCTCCAGAAAAGATGCCACTAATTCTGATTAAGGACATAGTACCAGGCAGTGCAGATTTTATAGAACAGACTCCTAGTTATCTGACTAACATTTTTATGGATGTCTTGTAAAGCTTCTGTAGGCCTCTCTGGGAGTAAATACCTATATATAAGCAAAGTACATATGTTTTCATGTATATATGTGCACATACTCCATGACAGTATCTAGCCAATTGTACCCGGTTTAATCTTACAACTTATCTAGTCGGGGAATGGAAAATAGTAATCTATGTAAATCAGTTTAAACTTGGACAGTCAATCTGAATAACACTGTACACAGGAAACAGTATGTATTGATCAAATAAACATTTAATACTGTTTTACAAGCAGCAGATGGGTTTATATTAAGTTGCCTTTAATTTCATTCACAATATTGTTAGCTAGATTTTATTCTACTAATGAAAATATAATCACATGTCTTCAAGAAGGACAACTAATATCCTGGAAAATAGATCAAAAGAGCACAGAGTAATGTAGAGAGTCGTTCAAGTTAACAGAAAATAAATACAGTTACCATTTAATTTTTAAAGTATTAGTTAGATCAGTAATATTTAAACAACTTCTTCATATGGTTAAAAAACAGGTAAGCGGATATTCAAAATTAACAGGGAGGGAATTTTTCAGTAGTCATTCTGCATACATGGTGAAAGACAGAGCTGATACAACACCCGGGCAGCCAGTAAAAACCCTTTGACTCTAGTGGGCTTCAGAGCAGTACTAAAACTACTTGACTTTCAAAATGGGTAATGCATAAGTGATTCATATATTTGGAGTTGTACATCTTTCAAAGGTTTTTATCAGATAGCATCCACTAACTCCAAGCAGCCTCGCTTCAATTGCTCTCAATATTATAACCAAATCTCATCCAATTCATCTCATTTTCCTCTCCTATTAGCAGCACTAAAGGTTAAATCCACCCCCTACAACAATAAACTATCTTCATAATTCTCTTTAAAGATGAGATAGGACCATTACACTTACATTTGCAAATGCCTAGCTTACCCATGCAGATTGCCTCCATGAACAGACACAAGGCTAGCGCATGCATACATTGTTAGCTAGCATATAAAGTCAGCTATGACTAAGCATGTGTTCGTAATTGTGTTCACTTAAACTGAAAAATCTCTATTTAGTAAATTACACTGGTTTGTTATGGGTCTGCTATTATTGTATAATAATTCAGATTCCACTACTTTTTGTAATTAAAGTCTTAAAAAAAAATCACAGTCAATTTAGTTAGGAAGAATCCATATGCTAGAACTACTCAGGTTTGAGTTAATCTCAGATGATGCAGATTTGTAAAATCACACCGCAAGAGCTGAAAAAGGAATAGGCAATCCAAGGAAATCTGGGGAAATTCAGACCATTCTTTCCATTTGCAATTCAGATAACATTATGCAGGCTTAAGATTTGACATCATCAGATATTTTTCAGCCTTTTTTTCTGTTCCAGTTACTCGTAGCAACTGTGTTGAACACTAATGCGGTTTGTGCATTATTACCAACGGGAAAGCCCTGGCATCAAAGGATTAATTTTAGTCTTTGTCTTGCTTTAGTAATAGGAAATAAATTTTACCTAGTCATTGTCCTAGTCAAGTCAAATAAAGAAACTATATCTGCTGATGAGCCGTTATTATCACAGTCAAATAGATTAGCATTGATTTACTGTAGGTAAGAGTTGCTGAAGGGTCCGTTCTGTATGTGCTCTGTAGCAGCATGATTATTTACTGTAAACCTACCCTCTGATTTTCTCCTTAGGCTAGTATTGTTATTATCAAAGCTAATTCACACGAAATTACGGTAGCTCTCCTGGTCTACAGTCCTTGGTCAGAGACCTAAGCAGGTGTTTGCTTAATAATTTGGTCAAAGATCAGTGAGTTAAAGGTTAGGCCATGGAGGGGAAGAATGGAGAGGTCAGAGCACTTGCAGGAGGGGTCTGAGACTTGATCTTCCTGAGTCTGGAACAGTCGAACCTCAAGGTCACCCATTAGTGATCTTGCTTTAACGGACTGTGAGATGTCGACCATAAATTCCCCATGCCAGCACCTTTAACCCTATTAATACTTCGACTACTGGAAATAAAAGCAAGGACCCAGAAGGAACCAGCCCATGGAGAATTATTCACAAAATGTCTATGAGATTAAATTTATCTAATAAAGCTTACAACTCTCAATACAGTTCTCCAAGGAAAAAAACTTTTCTTCATTTTACCCTCTTATAGATTCATTACATTCTGTATCAAGATGGTAGATAAAGACCCCTCATACACAACACGCACATACACGTGACAGGTCTAAATAAATATAAACATATATTTTGCAATATAAGATTTTCTCAAATAGCAGTAGAAATTAATGGAAGTAGAAACAAAACAGAACCATCCCCTATTCCCCAAAACTGTACCTGTCCATGTATACATAGTCAAAATTTTATAATGACCCTCCAGAATTAGAGACTAACACATAATGAGTAGGCATCTGCCTTTCAGGAGACATGTTTTCTCCTTCTTTGAGTAAATAACTATATTTTGACGGTCAAGCATTTTTGCATTTAGAAGTATGAGATCACCAAACTGTAACTGTCAATTGGGAGAAATGATACTGTCTACTTAGGAGTTTCACCTTGGAAAGTACTTCTTTCCTTCCACTTTCCAACTCCAGTTCAAGGTGGAGGAGTTAGTACTTGCTGAATCAATCCTGAGTTGCAGGGATTCAAATAGTCTTAATATCTTAGAACAAAACAATTCAGCCTAGTTCAGACTAATAAGATTCAAATAATTTCAAATCAAAAATATGTGAAGCTGCTTAGTATCACCATACAGCACAACTCCTTTTGGGGCATCCCACATCTCCAGACCCTGGGAGAGTCATGTTTTGTTGTGTCCGGGATCTTCTGGACTGCGTGTGACCAGAATGAATTTATATTATTAATACAGATTGTACTATAGGCGTGCATAGCACTCTTCAGAAGAAATAAAGGTCCTAGTTTGTCTAGAAGAGACTACAATCTAGATTAGAGCCAGAACAGGATGTAGTGACTGTGTATGTGTATATATATATATATATATATATATAAAATAGAGGAGATATAAAGGGATGTAAAGGGATAGCTGATGCAGGGATTTCTCAGCCATTTGAGAAATCAGGGTATTTGGCCACTAAAAGAAGTAACATCACAGGCCAGGTTAGGAAAGTGTTTGCTGCTGTTATGATTAGGTTGTCCACGGGACAATGAGACAAAGACAATTAACTCTTTCCCCAGAGAGTTCCCAGGAACTCTTGGCAGCAGCTCCTTCCATGGCTGGATGAGGACACCAGAACTTACAGGCATCGAAGTATCATGAAAGGGAGCAGAGGAGTAGGAAGGGTGAGACATAAAGGAACCATCCACTTGAGATAAATGAAGACATCACAGCAGAGTAAAAAGAGATAACAACAGACAGTTAGGTGCAGAGTGCTAATTGGGAGTCTGAACTGAATCAGTGGCCCCAGCCCAGCATTAATGAAATATTCATAGACGGCCACACAACACACTGTCAGTAAAGGACAGGTTGCTTTGCCTTTTAGTGAGGAGAATTCTACGATATCATTGTCCCCTTGTTTTCCCTACCCTCACAACTCTAAGACTGTAGGAAGGAAAGGCATGCAATTGCTGTAGAATGTGTTTTCTCCATGAAAATTCCATACTGGGTACCTTGGCTATCCAGGAATACAAAAAAATAATTACATCATCCATAAAGACCAACCACATAGGCAACTGAGACATCCTGAAACTTCCCAGATATCTTTCTATAACTTCTAGTCATCTTTTCTTTAACTTTTAGCAGATTTTAGTTTCCATGTCTTCCTATCTGATGAAACCTCTGCAAACATCTGAACAGAAAGAGTTTTTCATATATGGGCAGGAGGGAGCATGGTGTTTCAATAGAAAAGTAGCTCTCCTATTGATAAAAATTCATAGGTATTTCAAACTGAGAAACTAATCCTGACAGAGGCTGTCATCTCTTATGCGGTATAAAGTGCCCACAATTCCCACAAAGATCAACAGGTTCTGGGCTCCATCCAGAGCCCATCAGAACTGAGCCCTTCATCCAGAATACTTGGCTTCAATTCATATCACTTGAACTCACATTGTTCAGATGAGCTTAAATCTTTACATGAACTGTTTGCTCAATTGCACTGCATACCGTGCACGCTGCTGTGTGCACCTGTTTGTTTTGATAGCAAGCACAATAGGACATTTTGTGGGTTGAAAACATCCATTGTAACAAAACAGTGTTTTTTTAATTAAAAACAATTCTGGAAATGAAGACACAATAAGAATATGTACAAAAAAATCCTTTTATAACGATTGAAAAGTAAAATGTGTCAAAATATTTTTAGAACCTCGCAAGTATTTTGGTGACACAAAGTCAGTTTTCAGAGAGGAGTTCTGTTCTTAATGGGCATAAGCTTCTGTCTTTTAAATGTTCTCTAAAATATATTCTAAGTAAATCATTAAAGTATTCGGTTTTAAAAATAAAGATAAAATAATTATTAAAGGGAACTGTATACTTACTGTGTTCCGTGTTCTGCTTGCTAATTAGGAAGGAAATGCACTTTTAAAAAATCTGATCAGGAAATAAGATTTCCAGTCTACTTAATCAGTATGGGTTGGAATCCATTCACAGAAAGCCATCTCTCATAAGACTTCTGCATGTTGAGCTTCCATTAATTAAAAGAAAAATAACATACACAAAGCCTCAGCCGTAAGACAGACTGACCATGTTCATCTTCAACATGAAGTCTTGTACTTTGGGACTGTGTTTATAACTGCCTGAAAGTAAATAGTATCTTTAGCCCCCAATCTTGCAGAGAACTCTACAATATACGAGGTCAAAATACCAGATACTGTAAGCTAATGATAATCATGAATAATTATTTTCTAGGAATAATTTAATACACTTTGCAACGCTGTATACTTAAATATGAATTAATGTGAAAACCAGGGAAAATTATTCATGTAGCATGTTGTTGCAATAGATCATCTCATCCTATTCAGTGACAGTAGAATGGTCATTTGGACACTGTTGTGTACAGCGAGCTCATGAAATGGAAAACACCTTTACAGGCATGGAGTTGTAAGAAAGCATTATCGTTTCCCCTCTGGATTATAGGCTAGACAAGCACAGCGATCTCAGAAATCTTTGAAATGACACAGATAAAATTTTCTAATTTTCGTAATGGTCACCACAGAGGTAAAATTAATCCAAGCTTAGAAAAGGACAGCTGAAGATCTTTAAGAGTGCATGACAGCCACAGAGAGAAGTTTCAGTACCAGCTATGTGTCAATTGTTAGGTAGATTCCTGGCTCCGTAGGACAGAACTGTGGGCACAACGTAACCTCTTGCTACATCAGGGAAGGTGGATTAGCCATAAATAAGGATAGATGTTGTTCTATGGATTTGTTGCTTTCTTTAGAGTAGAGGAGACTGGTGTTGTCTTCCAGAAATCAGTTCACTGCCCAGCACAAAAGCTTTGCCCTTTTGCCCCCTTTGCATGCAGAGAGAGGGGATGCTAACGTGGTAAAATTCACTCCTGGGCAAGAGGCCAGAACATGGCCTATGTACTATTAAGCCTTCAAAATAGGGTTTAAGTGGGACTTAAGTGGTGCATGAGCCTTTTGTTGGCTTTCTGCCCAGAAGTGAACTTTACCCACAGAGAATATTACACGTTGTCCATGCATTGTCTACCATATATGGGTGCAATGTAATTCTCCTTTGTCACCCTGACAAAACACCCAGCATTGCTGAAACTGAGTTGTTCTAAATGGTCCAGAGTAAATTATGCCTGCTGCACGTAATACAACCAAGCAAAGTACTACTAACACATGAAAAAAGTATGTCTTTATGGTGAAGGAAATATAATTTTCTCAGGAGCGCCATGCCAACATGTTAAACAGCATAGGCCCTTATACAAAGATGTGGTTTCTGGCATTTACATGTACAAAACAGCATGTAGATTTTCTGCAGGTCTTTATTTCAAACTTAGAAACTAAGAAGAATCTCATACTATTCGCTTAGGTAGCATTCTTCATATTAAAATGTAGCTTGAAGTATTCCCACATTCTTTAATGTGCTTAATTTTATGCACGAGTAGCCTTTCAGATTCAATAGAATTGCACAGGCAGTAGAGATAAATTGAAACATAGTGTCTGTCTTTAAAGGAGCAATGCCCAAAGTTGTACTTGCATTTTTGAAGTGAAAGCTTTTCCCTTTTTTAATTTTATTTCTATTTCTATGGTTTTTTGCTTTGGCACTATGGCTGTCTTTTTCCTGATTGACTCATTTTCCTTTGAGAGTTGTTTAGATAGGTTACTAAGGAGGTTAGAAAAGACAAGAAACAAAGGTTTAATGACTTGCAAAAATATGCACAATACAAAAGATATACACACATCCTGGACATTTCCCACCCTGATACAGTCTTAGCTGGAAAAAGGATGATGGGGAGGGAAGCAGAATTGGGAACAGAAACATCAGATGTCCTGGAAGGAATAATAAATCATAATTTGCTATTGTAAATTCTACTGGCAGCTCTTAAAAGTGACCACAAGTAGTCTCTCTGATATATAGTGAAGGGATCCAGAACTGCTGACAGGTTTGTGTATACCAAACTGATTAACACTTTATATTACATAGATGATTATTAGGGGCTGTGAATTTGAGTTCCTCCATTGCTCTTACTTTGAAGCAAGCAGCTGTATTTTTTTTTTCTGATGATACTTTCTGTAAATGGCATGTGGAACCTGATGATTATCATTCATTTTTATTTAGTTAGCAGATGGCTTCCAGCAGCAATTCCTTAAAAGTTTCCTCATTTATAAAATATGAAGTGGCTGACCTAAGTTAAACCAATTAGTAACTTTCCTTTATCATTTTTCCAGGTGCTTTCTTCATTAGGAGATATCAATCAACTGCAGGGCAGTAAACATGCTAGTTCTGGTATTTGTGGAATGCTCAGATCATCAATTGAAGTACATGCAGTTCAAATCTGAAATATTAGCAGTTCAAAAATCCATTAAGCTCAGTATCAGATGAGTTGTTATAATACCCATATTGAAATGTGTTGCAGAATCAGCATGTGACACCTTGGAACTGAAAGAAAATATTTCCTGTTACTACAATGTTCATACAAAACCTCTAGATTGCATTCAGTGGGCAAGATAAAATGTTTTTCACCTGGAAAATGTTCCCTTTTAGTAATACCGTCTTCATTAAAAATGTTCAGATTAGTTTCTTCAGCTGTTCTGTATCTCCAGATACAGAAGGTAGAGAAAATGCTTCAGGATGAAAGTATTCTTATGCAATACAACTGAGAAGTGATTCATCTATTTCTTAAAAACAGACCAACATTTTATTTTGTTTCTACAACCAGGATCTTTCAAGAAGATACCAGTATTAGTTTCAAAAAAACAAAGCCACCTTATTTGAAATAATGTACATGACTCAGACTTTTACCCACTCTAAATTAGTAACATGAGATGTGATTCTATCAGTATTTCTGCATAACTATATGACATATTGTTATAGTCTGAAAATTTCAACTATCCAATTACACTGGAGTGGAACGCAGTTGCTAGATTTTATATCAAGTAGAAAAGAAAATAATCTGTATATTTTCTGAATTGAAGAATATTACAAAAGAACAAAATCCTGATTCTGTAAATCTACACGATCAGCTAAAGCTTCAGCTCCTATGAGCAGGATCCTGGCAGGATCAGGGCAACCATTCACCAGAAATGTTGATGTCATAAATTTGTGTTTTGGAAAAAGGCAGGTTAAAATGATAAATGTCAAGTATTAGTAGTTCTTTTTAAACAGGCATCTCCCCTGACACTTCCCCCTCATCCCTTGCTCTCTCTTCCACAGATGGCAATGAGGTGCACAGTAAAAGAAGCTAAGATGATAGTGTGTTGACAGGAGCAAGGACACTCCGGTCTTCATCCCTGCAGACAACAGAAATGACATCACGTCTCCTCAAACTGACACATTAATAAATTTAGTATCACCTGAACTTTTCTGGAAAAAGAGAACCTTTTACACCAGCAAGTTATCTGGTGTCAGTAATAATAGGATTCTGTATCATATTCTGCTCCATATATGATGGCAGAATTACCTTTTGGGCCCTAACAAGTTGACAGGGGTTCATTTTGCTTCCTCTTTTAATGACATCTTCTTTGCAGGTGAACTGCAGATGTAATGACTTCCTCTTTTGCTTCTGAATACTCCCGAAATGTCATCATGACCCAAGACATCTCAATCTGCCTTAATGCAAACGGGAAGCAAAGGGTTTTTAAAGGTGAAACTGATCTTGCTAATGAAGAAGTATCACTCTTCATCTGGACAGGGAGCACAAAGCTTGTTAGATCGAGCTAGGTGAATGTCACAGGTTAGAGTTCAAGCATAACACGGAATTGTGACTAAAGATGTTATCTTCTATTTGTGTAGAGATACACAATCAAAACAAAGTGATATAAGTCTAAATCTAAGTATTTTGGAATGACCCAGCAAGATATGAAATAAACCTTTGCTGTCGAGGTCAGCATTTTGAGGACCTCAATCATGAAAAGTTCAAACATTTTAAAAAAGATGGCAATAAACATGTCGGAATATGATTTTTTTTAAAAAAAAAAGGAATAAACAGCAAAGGAAAGATATTGGATGCTAGTGTAGCCCATTCATTGCTCCAAGCTGGAGAATTAATGCAAAAGTATCTGATTTGTGTGTTTAGCTGCAGCATTTCAGATGGTAAAAATACTTTATACTCGCCACTAAATTGGATTATTCCCAAAGTACATACAGATATATTTTTAATGCACAAGAGAGCCAACCAGGAGGCTCAAGTGTTGTGAGCGCTGTTTTCCAGTGCAAGTGGAAAGCAACTTGCCCTTCGAGGCATACAGAAAGTTCCATGAAGCCATTGGAAGCTTCGGGGGTGGGGAAATCCCCCCCAAAAGCCCATACACAAGTACCAAACACGTTCAGCCTACCCTTGCTGAGCGGGAGCAGGCCTACCTGTACTGCCTGCTCGTCATCACTTTTGTAGGAGATGGCAGTCCTCTTGCTGAGAAGTCTGACTAGCTGTGGGAAAGCATTACCTTTGCAAAGCCTCTGCTGACTGCATAGAAATGGCACTGGTAACAAAATTTAACTTGCCTCTTTGCAGATGCTTTTTTACATGTTTAATTCTTTTAATAATGTTTTGTTTACAGTCCAGGTCCTGGGGATACTCTTCTATTTAGAGCAGCCCACTGTTTGCAGGATTGCAGCACGTCTCAGATGGACACATTGTGTGAATGGGCCCAGACTGAAGCTAATGCAGAAACTGTTCAATGATTCACCAAGAGAAAATAAAAAACAAAAGCCTACTGGATTCAAATGCTTATCTGATTCAGGGAACATTTTAAAAACACCACATGAATATTATAAGTGCCAAAACTAAAATGGAGATTTGAAAATAAAGGCTCAGATCTTCAAAGGAATACTTGCACCATTCATGCAATCTTCCTGTCTGCTTGAAAAAAAATATTATTTTTAATATGAAGGTATATTTGAGATGGTCTGATTTAAGTTTTTGAGCAGTTTTTTCACAGTAAAAGCAGAATGTGTTTGCATTATATGTTGCAAACGCTGATTTATAAGAGTTTTTCCTTATTTACTCTTGCTTTCCCAAAGATGCTTAGTGGAATTTACTAATATGGAATATGAAATCAAATAGGATGGGATCCAAAAAGAAGATTGACTTTTTAAAAACAGTATCTATGACTAAATATGATGAGCCCAGTCCCTGACTGAAATCCATGAAGACCCTTAGACAGAAGATATTACATAAATTAAACTACATCATAGTAAATTTTACCCAAAACAACGGAGTCAGTGTTTACATTAAAAATTAAAAATTCATTGTGTGTCAAATCTTAATACTAAAGGACTCAGATGAACAAAATGGAACAACCAATGGTTATACTCCATAGCAGTAGGTCAACTTTGCAAAAACTATTCAGCAGAGTTCCCTAGAGGTCATCACAAAAAAAATGATAGCAGTGAAAGAACACTAGGTTCAAGAATCAAAACTCAATTATGGAGCCCAGAAATCTGCTGGTTGGCTTTTCCGTGCCATCTAGATAAGAAATGGCTTAAAATATATCAGAACCTCATAGAAGCACTGTAGTTCCTTATTACGCAACTTGAAACAAAGAACAGCTTTTATGCAACAGTGAAAACTTCCAGGCCATACATCATGCAGTGGATTGATGCTAAGATTGTTTGCTGGAGAACGGCCTTTATTCATTCTAAATCAATGAGTGCTACAGAATGGATGATAAACTTGCATGTCGAACTCTAAGTTGCTATTCAAGTTGCTTTATGAAAAAAAAGGTGGTTGAATTCAAGATTTGATTATCTAATAGCCGATACAGCACAGAAAATGCAGTACCTTCTTTCTTGCATGTCTGAGGCAGAGAAATTGGCTAATGAGCTTAATCTACTTACCTTGAAAGAAAAAGTAAAGTATTTGCAAATAAGTTTAAATGAATTTTCAATTAAAAAATTTATGAGTCGCGGCCTCTGTGTTATTTTAGGAAAAACAAGCAATTACACTTAGTTCTAACAGGTGGAATAATGACTTTTTCACCTGTCAACTGACAGCTTAAAATTCCCACACATGTAGACCATTTCTGTTTCATCTTTTCTTTGAATTTCAGCTGCTTTGCTTTTCAATGCCTGTGCTTTGCTGGTGTCTCCTTTGTGTCTGAAACTCTCACACTGAGTTCCGCCTCTTTGGTGCTGGGCTTTCTTTTCACAGTGACATTTCAACATAAACAGTCAATATTCATTACCTCAAAGGAGACTTCCCTCCTATTGCTGACCAATTAAATACCAGCTGAGTTAGGCAGACAAAGGTAAAGAAGCTGTAACACAAGACTGGCTTGGAGTATATTTCTTCTTCTCTTAACAGAAAAAAAATGTATTCAAAACAAAGAATTGACGATATTGGGAAAACCCGAAGCAGAGCAAACCAGTTTCTTCAGAAGTTATGCTCCTCCTTTTTATCTCGCATGGTCCTTCCCTAGTGTTATTTAGGCTGTAGACAGGAATAGAAAAGATGCGTGTGTATCACAGGGACAAAGATCACAGGTATTCCTCTACAATCCCAACTTTGATGAAATAACAAGGATGTAGGAAAAAATAACATCTTATGTCTGATGCCAAGAGAAAGGACTTTTCCCTTTTCATTTCTGAGATGTGAATAAGATTCAGATGTGTTTTGAATGTTATTGTATTACATCCAGTTCAGCAAAGACAGCTTCATTTTGTATTATGTAAGGTTCAACTCTGAGAAGGAAAATGCCCACCTAAATAGATCATGAGCAGGGGTGAAGAGGTACACTAAACTTACGGCCGATGAGAGCAGCCTGCTGACAGACCGCCTGGAGGCTGATAAACCTCCTTCTCTTCCACAGAGTGGGAGGGGATGGGCATCAGTATCATTCACTGGCTCCAAAACGTAGGCACGGCCTTTAGGGGACGGAACAGTTCTACCCATGGCAATGCGATTCAAGCATTCACATAGTTTCACCTGCAGAGTGCAGGAGTACTGAATCATAAAAATACCTAGCTGAAAAAGACTCAGAGAGCTCATCTATACTGCATACCTGCCTCAAGGCAGGACCAGATACCTGAACTATTACTGACACATTTGTCCAACTTCTTGTTGAAAACCTCCGGTAGCACAGACTCTACACCTCCCTTGGCAAGCCGTGCCAGTGCTTAACTGTGCCTACAAGTTATTAAGTTCTTCTTACTGTCTATACTAGATCATTTGTGCTATGAATTAAGCCTGCATAAACCCAGATTTGCACATACCCAAATGGAATAGAGAGAGACCAGTGGTGTTTTGGCCCAGAATATTTTTCAAACACTTTAAGCATATGCAATAGGTGTTGGGTGATGAGGACATTCAGAGAACAATTTAAAAAAAACCAGTAATGATTTATAATCTGAAACAATGCAGAAACTTAATTATTTGTCTTCAGAAATGTAGTAGTAGAAAAATCTAGCAAAGAGAATGAAACAGATTGGAATATGACGGTACAAAGATCAGCAGCGAATGTGATGCTAACAAAAATAAGTCTGAAATCAAAGGACTTGATGATTGCTCAGTACAAGATCAGGCTGAATTGTCAGTCTGAAATAGCATGTTTAATGATATGAAATAGTTCTTGCATTTTTACATGAACATATAAGGATTTTTTTTCCTTCTTGTGAAATAAAAAGAGATTTCTATAGCACAAAAGGGCCCAATCCCACAGCCTACCCTCAGTGGGAGGTTTGCTTAACTAAGAAATGCAGTGTCAGGCTTTCTCAGAGGATAAAAACAATACAAAGAATTGGTGTAGATGCTTTATATAAAGGCAACAGCTTGAATATCTGAAGGCATCCAAATGATTTTTACTTAAATGGATGTGACATTGCCAAGAAAGAAACTTTATCCTCATGAGAGATCTTTATTAGCCTGGGTACTTAACCCTAAAGATGAGGAGAATTTAATAATCACAGGGTTGTTTTCTCCCTCTTTCTTTCATTTGTGCAACCAGCAGCTAGAGGGCACAAAAGAATGCTTTTACCTTATGATCTATCATATAAAAGAGCTCTACAGACTGAATAAACAAAAAAGAAATCAGTGCTAATATCATAGTATATTACATATTTTGTTTAGAATCTTAATCTGTATTCTCTTTCGTGAGAAGCAGTAGCAATTCAGAGAGACAATTGCGTGACAACGCACGAGACTAATCAAAGACCTTTATCCCACTAAGAATATGTATTTAAACCCCAGAACATAGCAGGTATTTCACACCGCATAACACTCTCTATGAATATGGTCATCATTACTTGCCTTAACTGTTTTGCAAAGCTCTTTGTTTAAAACTAATATAAACACGTATTTAACCTCCTTCATTCTTCATCTTAAATATTAATGCTGGCTGTGATTCTGCATTAATAACAGCTATTATTTTTGCATTAATAAGGAGCTTACAAGAATAAACATGGAAGTCATAGTGCAGTCTTCCTGTCAATTAAAAAGAGAGTCAGTTGTAGTTGCAGAGTGCTTTATCTTATCATTTCACTCAGGACATTCCCAGGTTCATGGATCTGATCTCAACAGCTCCAGTGATAATAAACATGTGAGTACACAGAAAACCATCATGGCAAGAAAGCCACAAAGGAGGTTATCAGTGAGTTGCCAATTTTGGAATGCCCCGCTTTGGAAAGAGCATTATCACCATAAATGAGGTCATTTACGTGGACAGTGTGAGCATAGAGCTTGACATTTTTCCACCAGAAATCCTAATAACCCCAGGAGAGGTCACATCTGTTGCTGTACTATAAAATGGGTTGGACCTTAATAGCAACGTGTGTATTTGTATGTGTGTATATATATACATATAGTTTAAAAGCAAAGCAAAACAAAGACCCTTTCCCTTCACCCCTAATGAACTGCACCAACCCCTTAGGCTGAAATGACTTGGATCCAGATAGACTGCCATTTGCCAAATTGTAAATTGCCTACATTTATTTTGGGAGTGCACTAAACAGAGTGCTAATTGCCTTGTTTAGCACTTTCCCTTCTTTCATTTGCACTGGTGTAAAATCTTAGTAAATTAACTCAGGATTTTATTATGTAGGTAGCATTTGAACAACTGAATCAGTGAGAAAGCAGCATCAAAGGACTGATAAAAGAGGAGTTGACTCTACCCAGAATGCCATTTATATGTCCCTTGAATTAAAAAGGATGAAATTAACTTTTAATCCTTTTGCTTTTCATATAGCTGATCTTAACATAACATGTATTACTCAGTCATTTTATTTGCATTTACTCATTTTAAAATGTTAATAACTGTGGTTGCAAGCTTACTGTATGGGAATGTGCAGTTGCTTGTATTCATATACATAAGTGTGTAGGATTCCTTAGTAATTTTTTTGAACTGCAGCCAAACACAGACTTGAGGCTTCTGTTTATTGTCAAAGAGAACACCCTGAAGAGCAATTCCCATCTAACTGTTCAGTGGGCTATGCAAAATTAGCTGGTGGTCTCACACTTGTCCAGAGCACCAACGGTATCTTATTTTTACATAAAGTCCAAAGAGAAAATTTGGGGGGGGGGGAGAATGATCACCGTTATTCTCACCTCTACAATAATCACCTTTCCTACAGGGAAATGAGAACTATATCATTTATTCTGGGGACAAATTCAATGACGTTATATATAAACAGGGTGGTTTAGATTGAAATCTTGCACCAGCAGAATTTCCCCTTAAAAGCCATAGGCTGATTTCAACGTGGCAGCACTGTTGCTTGTGAACACTTCATTACAAGAAAATGAAGACTGAAGACCACAGTCAGCACTAAACAGGTTCTGTTCTGAACCCACATGCTGGACAATTGCTATCTTTAGGTGATGAATTTCAGCAGTGAGGAAGTATTTGGGGTGTTCTATTGATAGAACTGTAATTTCCTTAAGTTCAAGAAAAGCTAGAACTTTTGTCTTCAAATGCAGCCAAAAGCCTCATAAGTACAGAAATGATAGACAAAACCCTGTTGGTCGCTGTCAATAAAACACTGTGCTTGCCAAAATATTTTTTACTCTCGTTTCCTTTCAGTTTACTGCCCTTTCAAATCATGTCTTTGTATACATGAGGAGTTCAGAATCATAAAAAATACAAAAAATTATTTACTATGTTAGAACGAATTTAAGAAACTATTAAAAAGGAATAAGATATGTTTTCTTAGTTTCTGACAGATTTTTTAAAGGCTACTCTGCTGATTATTTTCTCCTCGGTACTTCCAATTGCAATGGGAACAGGAAACACAAACCAACTTAGTATCAAAAGTCAGTAAGTCCTGAATCCTTAGCTTCATACATACCTTTGAGTAAATAACTCATTATCTAATTATTTGCAGGTACCCAAACTTCTGTACCTTAAAAAACAGAAAAAAAGGCATTGCTCTACAAAGCAGCATTTTTAGTGATATTTTTTTAGTTCAGTTTCCAGACGAGCACGGTTTGGGAGGGTTCCAGATAAGTATCTGAACTTTTGGATGCTTCTCCCAACTGAGCCGCCAAGCCATTTGATGTAACTCTATTATTATTTAACACCTGGCTGCACTGCTGTTAAGTGCTGTATGAATAAAATAAGATATGATTTAGTGTGTGCTAGCAACTATTTGCCAACAAAAAAAAAAAAAGAAATGTTTTCTAATGATTCTCTGGACATAAATTTATAATAAAGGTCCAGAACCTACTCCTTACATTACAAAGGTAAAGGAAGCCATGTCATATGTTTCCATAACAGGACGTACAGGCACACTACTGGGGACCACATCTTCTTGCTGCAAGACTTGGTCAGTAGGAAAGAAGTAGGTTATAGATTTATTTTTATCTGTGCAAGAATATCATGGTTAATGAGGATGCAATATCCCCATTACTGCTATTTCTTTTACATTACAGGTAACGCATAGCGCTCATTCAAGCACTAGAACTCCATGATGTTCCCTGCTGACAACATGTGTAATGAAAATTTAGACTCTACATCAGAAATTTTTTCATTATAATCTGAAAGTGTTTAATTTAAAGTATTGAAGAACAGACGAAACGCACTGGAGGGAAAGTAGCCACAGACAGCTCAATGGATATAAACACACTCTTTCCTCAAGGTGCTGCATAAATCTGGCAAAGATTAAGTTGGTTCTGTCAGTTCAGTGAAAAAGTGAGCTACTGAGCCCACAGAGAAGGTAAGTACATTTACTAGAGAAGGAAGATCTAGTACATGGGTTGAATAGTTCTGAAAAAGGAGTACTCAAGGAGCCTAAGGAGATGATTTTGTTTTTAATTAATCTCCAGTGTTCGGCTGCTTTGGCCCTACAGTTTCAGGAATATGTTTTTTATGAATTAATGTAGTACTGAAAAACAAATGGAACCAAACAGCTCCTTTCAAGTCCTTTGTACTTGGTATTTAATCACAAAAAAACATTTAATACAGCAGAAAAAATACACAAAGGGGAACTTCTCTATGAATAAAGTACAAAGATTTTTAGGTTCTAATATAGTCCCTGATATCAGGCAAAATGAATATTCTAAAGAATCTCCACCAAAAACTTTCATGCAGAAGAATTGGCCACCATTAATGCTCCAAGCAAATGCTGTGCATCTCCACTTTGTAACAGAAGGCCATTAATAAAAAATATATATTATTAGAGTTAGAAAATGCAAAGAAATTTACAAGCCTATCAATATAGTGTCTTCTCCACAACAACTTTTACTTCATATTACCAACAGGATTTTCTCAAAATACATAGTCTTCAGAAAAGAAACAATCCAAGCATGATGGTTACACTAATAATATAAAACTAACCCTGCCCAGGTATCCTACAGGAACCAGTTTTGATATTCCTTCCTTGTTCAACAGACACATTTGTGTCAGTAAGTTAATTTTCAGAATCAATTCTAGGATTAGTGTTTCCTCCACTGTCATTCCTAAGCAAATGTTCTGCTGGAGTACACGGCATTTCCTTTCATAAACTAATTTTATAAGTTGATTTACAGAACAGAAGTGAATAAATAGATATGAACTTGAGGATTTTCTTGGGATCTTTTATTAGTTATCTTTTATATTTACCTCTTCCTTACAAGCACCTCTAGCAACTATCACAACGTATCCCTACTTAGTATATATATACACGCATGAGCATGCATGTATATGAAAAAAAAATATTAATGGATTGGGATTTACATAGTGTCAGAATTGTGGGTGGCATTTCCCTTTGGCTGTGAAGGACACATGCTAGTTTTTAAGTATCAATCATGTAGTACTTTCTGCATAAGATCACTATCACTCACAGTAAAATCTTCCACAATAATATGGCTAAAGGAGGTTCTACACATCAACAAAATTTTCTCTTAATCTCGTTCTCTAAACACCATTTTATTTAAACTTTTCCAAAAAAAATAATGTAATCTGGATGTACAGGGAAAACATTTTTTTTTTGTTAAAATAGTTAAAAGTCTGATTAAGTCATGAACTAACAATGAAATGTTATAATGTAAAGTCTTAAGAACCTGAGGCATGAGCACAGCTGACAGTAAAGCCTACAGTGAGAACAAAATAATAAATACAGTTACTACTGCTGGATCAACCTATTGACGATGGCAAAGTATACTGGAGTAACTCAGTGAAAAGTGATTGTGTAGTGGCCGATTTTATAGTGCTCACCTGGATTTTTAGGGACATTGTTTTCTGCCTTGCCACAGGCTCCTTATTTGCCCCCTGCTTCAGCCTGATACCGATATTTATACTCATTCAAAACATTGTGGTACCTGGAAAAAAAACACCGTTTTTTTAATCAGTCTTAGTACTTGTGATGCTGAGTCAGCAAAGCTTTGAGATGACTCTGCCTGCATCTTTTTCTTTAAAGGGAGCACACCAAGAACACAGCTCCATCTTTGTAAACTCAGAGATAGTTTTTTTTAAACCAGGCACAAGAACAATGAACTTTTTCAAAGGAAAGAAACCTCAGAAAAAATTAAGGAACACAGAAAAGGGAATGAAAAACTGGGTAAAATTCTCTCCCTGCCTTTTGTGTCCTTACAAGGTGGGTCCTTTCCCTCAGGCTTGATCTCAGATCAGCAGTTCAGTGACTTTCTAAATTTTGACAAGTTGCGCACAGTCCCCTGGCTCCCTATGAAGCACTGTGCTTTTGCTGCCTCCGAGTCCTGTCTATTCCCTGTCCTCAGCAGCATCTCGGCCTTAGCCCTTGCTGCAGGGTCCCTTTTCCCCTACCTCGTCTTCTGTGATCATGCTGAGATGCTCTTGGGGAAGGAGTAATCTCCCCTTATTCCAGAGGGCTGACGTGGAGGACAGCAGTCAGGAAAAGTTAAACATCTCCCTAAGGGAGCCTCACAGACCGTGCATACATACTGGCTTACACATAATAAACTACAAATAAAACAGGTATAATATAATGCGGTACCTCTAGGCTATTATTTCATAAATTATAGCCTTTAAGATATACCATTTCCGTTTTCCAAGTCTGCAGGAAAGCAGCTTTCCACAAGAGACCTGCTGGAAATCCTGCCTCGACCTGGAGCCCGAGGGAGGCTTGCGGGTGACCCCGGAGGAGCCTGGACTTCCCTCCATGCTCTCGTCAGTACAGACCCCGACACATCAAAACTAGCAAACTAGCTATGAGATCAAGTCACCACATTGCCTCCACACAATACTGTCACACAAAATAGGACTATTTTTCACCTACAAAGTGCTTCACTTGAGAAATGCAATATATTAATCGAGAGTATTGGTGAAAGTGCTTGGTACAATTTGCCGTATTTCACGCCTGTAAATGACGGCACAAATTTTAAATTTTTTACCTTGTGCTAGAAACAGATTAGTGACAGAAAAACAGTGGCTTCCATAGCTCCTTATACACATTTCTGATGCACCAGCAGCAGCCAGCGGTCCCTCCTGGGTAAGTGTCGGCAGCATTTGATGTCAGCCGCAAATGATGGCGGCGCCAATGAGAAACGGTTAATGGAGGTTTGATATTTCATTTTGGTAGGCAGGGAAATTAAATCTGCAGTTTGTGACTCTTAGGAAATTAAGTCTCTATTAGGAAAGGGTTAAAGACAGATTATGTAAATAGGGATATTGTTATTTGTCCCATATGTAGCACTGTGGAGTGAAGACTGCTTTCTCTCCCTCCCTTTTTTTTTTTTTTTTTTTTTTTTTTTTTTAGTTTTTCTTTTCCACAAATTGAGAGATTAACCTGGTCTCAATTGAAATGGCAGCCCATATCATACCTTCCCTTGATCTCACAGCATGGCTAATAACAGCTGGGGCCTACCAAGCAGGCTTCTTTATTTTTCCTTTATTGTTCCAGGCCACACAACCGTGAACCTTCAGCATGTTATGTACTTAAGCATGGTCAGGTTGATGTCATTATTTTCTTATTGTTGTGGAGCTCCCTGGGTGTTTGCCCATATTCATAGAGAAGGGCTTGTGCGCTCTTTGTAGGTTAACCTTTTAAAAAGGAGATGCTCGACCACTTGCAAATGTAGCCCAGGGCTGTGACATTGCACTAGGCCGATTGGTACGCTTCAAAACACATATTAGCACCACTTGTGCTATTTCATCTTTCTTTTTAATTTTAGCCCAGTCTTGTTAGATAAATCTTATCTGCGCCACAAGTAAATGCTTGATAGAGCACATTTTTAAAGCCTTTAGAAGGAGGGGGGAAAAAAAGTGTGGTTTGTCTGGGTCACTGTGTGCTTTGTCTAAGTATAGGCATAGCTATTTGCCAGTTTATCTGTCCGCTGTCCCTCCGTCTATCTCTCCAGCTACCCCGCAGCAAACAAGCCATGAGCATTAGTGCTGAATTGTGAGAGCTACAGGGAAAAGTGCTTCTCTGCATGAACCATAGCCACATTTAGCTTTTACAATCCTATAAAAATTGGTCTACTTGCTATCAGTTCAGCCTAGAAAGCAAGCAGCAGCTCTCAATTGCCTTCAGGTTTGATGTAAGCACCCCACAATATTTCTGTTTAAACTACAGTGGATAGAAGACACCTATAAAAATATTAATTAGCTCCAGCTGACACCAGATACAGTTAACATACTGTGCGCCAGCTCTGAGATACTAGAGTTTTTATTAGGTAAGCTAATGTTTATTGCAATCATTAAAGTCCAAGTAATAAAAGGCTGAGCATAAGAAAGATGTTTCAGGTATTATTCCTTTCACATATCAAACGTAAGTTTGTTAAATCCTACTTCCAGGGTTAATTATTTTGGAATTCATATTGCAAATACAAGCTTTCAAAGAATTTGGCAAGATTTTTTTCATGCACTCAGCAGGCCAAATGTAAATGAGTAAGGGGGTGAATCTCTGCTGGTCTCAATGAATTTTGGCCTTGTAACTTTTAAATGAAGCAGATACAAACAGCAGCACAGATTACAGGCTTAATGTCTGAATTACTTCAGTAGCGTCAATTATGATAATGATAGTCCTGACACCAATGTATCCTTTGCTACAGTTTCTTTTGTAGACTGGTTGATCCTTTGCTTTTTTAAACGAAGAGGTCAGAAAGGTGAGCTGTACAGCTGGGCAGCAAGCAGCCTTATGTATCTGGGTCACTGTCAGTGCCCCAAAGGTGTATCTTAAGTTACTGGTGTGATGGGAAGCGGAAGGCTGCCGGTGCTCATACGCACAAGGATTATGCTTATGGTTACCACCAGTCTGGATGCACAACTTGCCCTTTCTGTAAAACCTGTGCCGCACAGGCAGGAGGTGAAACAAAATGATGCAGAAATCTCTATAGGATGGAGATGGACTACACTGGTTTCCACGTACATAATGATACCTTTGGAACCTCCTTGTGTCTTTACCAGATACAATCAGGGTTGTCCCCTTAGTCTTTCTTTCAATTACTGTAGAAAAGATAACCAATAGTTAGACTTAAATTTATATAAATTTTTTGGTCCTTATTTATAACAGAATTCTGATTTTACAAGCTACCTCAGTATGTATGTGCCTATATCTAAACATAAGAATAGGTTTATCTGAATCCTTTGCACGTTACTATGCGGTGTGTTTGGTTGCATGGACCATGCTGTGTTGCCTTACTCTTCAGATTTGAGTTTATTGAGCCAGAGCCAAACAGTTCTTTCTGCTCTGCCTGTAAGGAAAGAGCCTGAATACAAACTACTCTTATCACATGTCTGGATTTCCCTGGACAATCTGACTTACTCCAGAGCAGAGCTAGAAGGACAGCCAACATTAAAAAAGTTTGAATGGCCAAGGAGTTTGAGTCTAATGGCAGTCTCAAGTCCCAGGCTAACAGGTGGAGACGGCACCAAACTGGCACGGTGGTTCCCTCTTTTCATTTTCAGACTTTATTTTTATTGTCAAAAGTCCTTGTTGGTCTACAAGACAATACTCAGTAATACACTGAATTAATTTTTCTCTGACATTTTGTACCTTAGCAATTTCTCCTTTGCAGTGCAAGTAAACTTAGCGTTCAGGTACAGTAGTTATTTTCGCTTGAAACTGAAGCTGAATATTTCTTTCTGTAATAAGACATTCTGAGTAACTGTTTTAATTCCCCAAAATATGTGTGCATTTGTATGTATACATATATATTTATATGTATACACACAAATATATGCCTCACTGTAATGTTATGTGTAAGGCATATCCTTACTTCAACTTTGTTTAAGTAAATTTATAATAAGAATCACAAGTGAATAAAAGTAAACTAAAATTAATATCTTCCCCATATGTATTTTAGTGGTGCAGTTGTAGAGAATGACATGCTGGTTTTGGAGTATGGCAATGAACTATGAATTCTTTAACACCTCATCAGTCTAATCTTCAATTAACTTAAGCAAGGTGGTATCCCCTGAATTGGTTTTTGTACACTTAAAATATTCCGTTTACCTGAAGCTCAGTTTTTAAAACTACTTTAATCTTTTCCAAGATAAGCACAGTTCAGCTATGTAAAACAGCACATTGCATTAACATAGGTTTTATTTTGACTGAAGCCATTCAGTATGTTATTCTGCCAAAATCTAGGATCATATTGCATGGTATATGAAGCCTATAATAATTAAACAAACCTGTAGAAAAATCAATGGTTTAGTCCAAAACCTTTTCTCTTTATAAATATCCTTAATGTTTGTAATTTTTTTTGTGGGCCAAAAAAGATTTCCCATTTTACTGACAAATTTCCAATGTCTCTCTTCAAACCTTCTGGTTCCATCAAAAACCAAGAAACACAACAATATTGCCAGAAGACATTATTTACTATGAACCACGGGCTACCATTTGGAAAATGAGACATGAACAGGATGTCCTTTCAGGTAGCAGAGTGTTCTGTTTATGATTCCATAAGATCTTTACATATTTTAAATGATATTCAGAAATATGCTTATACTTTTTTTTTTAAGATCTTATTTTCTTATCTGAACTCTTTTAACAAAGGTATTACACTAAGTATAAAAGCTGTCCAATTTTTTTCCAACCTTTTGCTTCTCTCTAAACCACAGTCATTTTGTTAGACATTGAAAATGTCTTGATTTAGTTGTCTTGCTATTTTGGGCCTGTCCTGCCCCCTGCAGTGGTAATAAGGATGGGGCTTCCTGCTGGGTCCTGAAGAATACCATTTCACGGCCGCCACATAGCTGGCGGCTTTTATTTATGGAGCCAAGAAAATGAATGGGTATTAGTGTCCAAACATTTCAACATGCTCCTGTGGCCATGCACAAAAGGGACTGATTTGCAGCAAATTTCCACTTATTTTCCAAAAGTATTTACCTTGCAGAAGCTTGGCTGATCGCTATAATGGCATAGCAGAGGGGAAAAATGACCATTTCAGAACCCAATTTTTATATATGTTTCTGAACCTTAAAAGTGCTATACTTCTTCTGAATAAAGATAATACTTCTGGTTGCTAGGCTTTTATGGATATGTGGCTAATACCAGCCCTTTTTTTCATGTGTGTCTTTACAACAGATGAAATAGGCATTACCTAAAAGCAGAAAGCTTCCTCTGCAATGGGGACTGCATGGGTGAAGGTTCTTGCAAAAGACCAAAGTTAAGGTTCTTTTAAGCACTGTGAATGCCACCCAGCATGGCACATCCAAGAGGTGTTTTACACACCTGTACTTTTACCTGCCTGCTGGGGGCAGCACAGGGTGTATTTTACACCTTCCCTAAACCATCCCAGGAAATTTGGGGAAGACTTTCAATCGGTGCTCCACTGTGCAACTGCACGGAAGCTGCATCACGATACTACACCAACAAAAATTAGTGAGATTCACACCACGATAATATACCGACAAAAATTGGTGAGATTTGCACATGACCTTTAAATCACTGAAATTTAATAACCATGAGAGGTTATTAAGATACGGTTGCTGAAAGTTCTGGCCAGACTCTGCAAAGTTCAAGAATGCCACTCAAAGTCTTGTGCTCGTGTCTTCTTAAATAGTTCCAGATGAGCTTTTTGGGCAGCAAACTTTAACTGCAGTCAGCAGGTGGGTGCTAGGTGATATAAAGGCTTAGTCAGATATAATGAAGACTATTCTTAGTTCTGCAGGTGTTTGCAGGTACCTTATTTCAGGTGCAATTCCATGTATACACACGCACAGGTGGAGACTGTATGCCTGAAGATCCCCACCATAATATTTATAGGAAAGCCACAACAAAAAGAAAAACTAGATTACTTGTACAATAACATCATTTCTTGGAAGTTCCCAGCAGGTAAGATGTGAAGTCTAGATAATAGAATCACACCGCTACACTAGCTGCTATACAAGTTTATGCAGGTCACCAGATATTGCAGTCTGCAACCCTTGAGTGTAAGTTTCGAAAGAAACAATACAGGAAAGGAAACCTTGTCAACAACAATATCCTTGCAATATTTTTTTTTCCTTTTATAATTTTTTTATATAAGATATTAGTCTAGATATAAACAACATCGCTACTGTTTATGGTTGCCTCACCTGCATTGAAATGGAAAACTATCATGAATTATTTCCAAGTTGATTAGTTCCATATTGTAATCTGTATTTGTTGCCTGTTATCCTGGAAATTTATCTGGCAATTACAACAACACTCCTGATTTAGCTCCTGGTCTCAAACTGTACCTCTTTTTCTCCTAAAATCAATTTACATGACGAAACCAAAATAAGTGTTCTATTTCACCATAGCATCTGATTACCTTACAGAGTAAATAGACCCATAAGGAAAAAAAAAAAAATCCTAGATGTGCAGGAGGACATCTGGAGCTGCTTCATAGTTACAGCAATTGGTCCTTATTCCTTTGCTTCCTATTTAGATTCATTCTACTCAAAGGCTCCATCTCCTAAATGTATTCTCATTCAGGCAATCCCAAAGAAACTGTACAGAACGTGGGTAAATCCTCTGCAATGAACAACTCTACCTCCTCCTGTTATCCTACCTTCAACTGCTGGTATCAGTTTCACTATATATATGAAAAAGACATGGGGAAATGAAGTGGTAGAATAGAGAGCAGGTAAATAATCTCATCTGTTTCACATCCTTCAAACTATGCATGAGGCGTACCAAGAGAAAGAGAGATGGATACATGAGAGAGGCTCTTTCCTTTTCTCAGTCTCTAGAGTTTTACAAGATTTTGCTCCTCTTCACACTGCGTGGCAGAATACACCACACACCAGAACAGTGTGTTGGAAGGAATAAACAAAAGGTGCAGCTGGAAGAATATCTCTAAGAGTCTCTAGGAAAGAAAAGACCCTTTCTGTCTGCCTCGGTTTCTCCCAGTGGGGAATGGATACAACAAGGTTCATAAGAGAGTGTTGTGAGGGTCTGCTGTGAACTCTGGACACATTGAGTATTTTTTAGTTTCCACTCAGTTTCTGGTCCCTCCTGTAGGCATGTATGATACTTAGTGAAAACCTTAGAACACCTTTAGAAACTACAAATTACTTCACAGCTAATGTAACAATTTAATTTTCAGAAACAATCCAGGCCAATCAAACACCAGACATAAGTGACCTTTCCTATAACAAACTGTAATTTTAAACATTTTAAAAACAAGAATATGCCATTAATCTCCCTAACTCATAACAGTGCAATTAAGACCGTGAATTAGTGAATTATTGTATTTTAATCTGGTTAAGAATAAACTGTTCTGAAAACTCTCATAGAAAGTAGAGTATATCAAAGCTTGTTCTTCCCACTGAGACTTGATTTCATTCCATTGTAATGAAGCAGGCAAACTTTAACAAAAACTAATACCTTGCACTCTTTTTTTCCCCCCTCTTTTAATATATCTTGTTTTAGTCAATGACTGAGAAAGTCTATCAGATCCTGCTCAAGATCCTTTTTTCAGTCATTAGAAGTGAATCGTCCTTAAGCCTCCACGTATTAAAAAGGTTTAATCTTGTCAGGTTAGCAAAAAAAAAAAAAAAAAGAGAGAGAGACAGAGAAAGAAAGAAAGATTTTTTTTGCTTTTTTTCCTGGGGTTAAGAATTACTTTTATCTGACAATGGTTTTGCATGTTATGGCATTAATTTTGCAATAAATTATAGTGCAGGTAGGTGAAATTACTCATGTTGCTTGACCAAAGTGTCTGACCTAGCCAGACCTCTGATTGATGAATAGTTTTTCATTTTGTTCTACTAGTCCTATCTGACAAAATCGAAAAACTGGGTGAAAAAGATCCTATTTCATGTAATAGCATTTTGTTATATATCATTAGCACTTAATTCTGTCACCAGTGCCATGTCTGTGTTAACTAGGCCTTTCAACTTAATCCTTTCACACCTGAATGTGACATTCATCTTGGACAATCGATGCACCAAAACTCTTGGTCCCAGGGAGTGAAATAATTCATAGACTGCTGCTATGTAGTGACTTGGCCCACACCCTCTAAAGGGAGGTCTCTAACAAAAATTAAAAATGTGATCAGAGCATGATTAGAGCTACCTTTGATCTCAGTACCTTAAGTATCAGTACTGGTGTAGTGTTCTCAATATACACTTTAGGAAAGACTGAGTACAAGCCCATGCAACTTTGGCTATTCACCTGAGTAGCTCTCGCATACTGAAGTTCATGTGGCTGTTACTTCACTGCTATTGTTATCCAAGGTACTCAGATTTAATTTAGTTCAGATACATCTATCTGTAGTATTTCGCCTCTTTATGGCTGTAGACAGTGTCAGAAGCTTAGGTTTGTTCAGATTTTGGTGAACTTTATGGTTACACGTTGATTGTTCTTCGATTTGGGCCAGAACTCATGCTTAAGTCCAAGCTTGCCTTATAACCACTATGATTAAACTGAAATCTGAAGTCAGGTGTGGGCCTGGAAGAAGGTCTAGAGTACTAGGAGTACGCTCAAACTCACCCCATCCCCAACATGTTGAGCTCCTGTCACGCTGCTCCAACCAGCGTTGTGGATAAGACAATCATACACATGGCTGTGGATGGTTGGCTTGAAACTTTCAACTACTACCCCATAAAGCTTTGTGGCAACACCATAAGGTCTACACGGTCTGTTTTACAAACTGGGCAATCATGAGAACAAAACTCACGCTAATGCAAATAAGTCTCACGTTAAGGGCCTACCAGTGACTTACATGAAACCTTGCTCCTTCAGCAGGCGTTTATAACTGAGTTGAATTACAGTCAAGACAGATGAAGGGCAAAATATTCAATGAGCTGGCTTTGCTTTGCAGCTGCAGTTTTGTTATTACCAGTCTTAATGCTTGCAAGGGGAGAATGAGGCAGCAACTAATAAAATAATAAGAGCACACAGTTCTGGTAGCGGGAATTTCAGCGGGTGGCAAAGCTGATCAAAAGATAGGCAATACATTTGTGAAATTTTAAATGTTCTGTGTCAAAGGGTTCAAAACTTATCAATTTTTCATCTTTGTCAACATTTCCATGACTTCTAATCAGAATCACAAAGTACGTGTAACAAATACTTATGTTCTACAGAAAAATGTATTTCATAGATTTAAACTACTAGATCACGCTTGTATTGTGGTATTACTTGTCCAGATTATCCTTGGTGCGAGGCATACCCTCTCTCAGTTAATTTGTCAAATCATCCCAGAGACATCTCTCATTCTAATTTCCCTTCCAAAGCAACTCCCTCAAGAAGTGAATTAACAAAACTATTTTCTTCTTTGGAAGAAGTTTGGTTCTTCTCCAAACAGTCAGAGTTCATGGAAGAGGCAAGGATCAATTCAAATGACCTAATTACAGGATCAGGCCCCTAATTTATGAGAAGTTTTTATTTTTTCATTTCATGCTACAACAGCATTTAACCACGTTTTGCACATGCTTTTGCTTTTCAACCAAGGACTATTGTTATAGTGTCCCTATCTTTGTCCCCTTCCTCACTGTTTGGATGCCAGCGCACTGGGTCATGTGCTATTTGGACTGCAAGTTCTTTGAAGCATAAGCTGGATATTCCTTAACTAACCACTGATGTATTTAATAAAAACAGGAGGTAGGTAGCAGGCAGGAGGTAGGTAGCAGGCAAAACCTAGTGTCACAGAGACACTTTTTTCTCATCCTTCTCTCTACAGAAGTAGCTACCATTAATTTTAAAGTTCCTGTTTCTAACTTTTATCCTAAGTATAATTTCTTGTTAGATTGGGTTTTCTTTTGTTGTTGGGTTGATTTGTTGTTATTGGGGTTTTTTACACCTGGTATCTGTCTGGAATCTTTAGCCTGAATTAAAGTTATATTGTAAGGGCCTTACCTCAGTCGCAGTGAATGTATATCCAAAGACATTCCATTGGTTCCATTGGCATCAGTCCATATGTGCACAACTGTAAATGACATGAAAAAAATCTGGCCTCTGATATGAAAAACGCTATTTATGCACTTTCACAAAGGACAAAAGTCTTATAACTTTGGGTCTACACAGAAATGAGACACAAATATGTTAGTGAAAAGCCCCAAGTTTTCTAAATGTAGATGAGCACAGATTAAGAAAGCAGTAATTAATTTCCTTTGACCTCAAGCTGAAATTCCTTTCTAAAGCTGTCATAAAGAGAAAGAGGCCAGAGAGAAGAAGTGAAACTGTGTAACAATGCAATTAAACCCTTGTAATGAGGTCAGCCATTGGACTTGTTGCAACTGATATCATTATAGCAATGAGGAGGCATTATACGATGGCCTGATTTTTTACAGGATTCATTTTTTTCTTTAACTCTTTAACAGTCGGATATGTATTCCGGATATGCATTATAAAATAATTGTTAGTGACCAGAAGAGTGGGCACAGGCTTTCTTGTCTTACTAACACTATTTCATAAGTTCTGGTAATGAATGCATGAAAAAACTTGACGGCAGTGGAATACAGGACAACTTTGATACAGTCCACCCTTCACTCAGACACTGTGTCATATTTTCTGTTGGAGCTTCCTCCCAGAAAGCAACTCCACTCCCTCCAACAGTGGGAGAGAGCAACTTCTGGCAATCCACTGACAATTGATGATGGGTAATGTTTGACTCATGTGGGAGTTGTAGTGCTCAAGGAAAACATGAGCAGACCTGTAGGACTAACCTGAACCAGAATGAATCCTAAGTAGTCTTGATCTCGCTTCAAACTTGTTTATCCATTGAGGGTGCTGGGAAAAGACGTTGCTCTACTGGAAGTGTATTCATTGGTTTCATGTGGTCTGCAAACATCAGTTTTGATTGTCTGGCTAGGTATCAAAAAGAAACAAAAACTTCTGAAACTCAGATTTGGGCCCAGATTCAAGGAGATTTAGGTAGGGCATATTTCACATAAAGCTTTTATTAGATAAACAATCATTTTTTCAAGTGGAAATCTAAGACATCTTCCCTTTCTGGAGGGGGTATCAGGCCTGCAGGTGACAGTCACCTCTGTTATTACCACTCTGACTCACTTGCATCCCCTACAATTGAACACACATTACCCATTTCCTCAGCAACTATTCATAGGATTGGTAAAGAAGAAGTTGCAGTTCTTCCTTCAGCATGTTTATGTGATTAAATCCTTCCTAGTGCTTGCCAGATAGAGCTTGGGTATTTAGGTTTAAGAGACGGTTCAGGGTTATGAATCCGAAGTGGCTGTACGCATTTCCATCTTCTTAGAATATTTCAATCATACCCATTCCTCTGTTTCCATACTTATTAATTTAGGTGTCCCCTTGCTCAGTATGCTGGTTCCTAGCTTGAGATGCCTTATAACAGCATAGAGAATATGTATACTGAACTCAGGGATGTGTATTCAACTGTGGAAACTAGGGGACCTCAAACTTACATCTTGCAGCAACTAAATCCATTCACTCATCTTACAATGACTTATTACAGTTCACATACTAAGGAAATATTTGAATCAGTCCAAATTTTATTCCAGTGCTCTGCCCTTTCCCCATGAAGTTTCTATGGCACCAGCAAGTTGCATACAGTGCTGAAGGAAGGTGCCCGTATCAGAAGCGGGTGCTACTTTAGCCTGTTGCAGCTCTGCAGCCTCCTGGGCAGAATTAAAGTACCTGACATGTGAGAAAGGCTCTTAAGAAAAGTAAGAGGTAACCCACTTTAATTACTCTTCTAGTTGGAGGAATACATTTGCAGAGTAAGGAGAGAAAAAGTTAATGGAGAAAACTTAGCTTATTGGGGCCGTAAGTAGTCATACCCCATTTATTTCTTTAAAAACAATTGAAGTAAACCTGAAAAGGAATAAACTGGGGCATTTATATAATGCCACAGAGGGGAGATGATTGCGTGATGAAGAGTCTGTTCATTGACTTCAATGGGGCAAGGAGATCTCAGACTTGAGCTGCCTCTTTCTTGAGGCTCCAGTTCTTCTGGTCCTTGAAAATGTCAATGCGTATATGAAAGCATAAAGAAGAAATTCAAACTGATATCAAGTATTTCTAACTCTTCCCTCCACATTCTTCAAATTGTTCAACTTAAACCAGCTGGAAACGAGTTTCAAGTACCTTTACCTTTTCTGAATAAGTTCACCATCCCCTGTGTGCATATTATACTTTTAAAAGAACTATTAGAAGATGGCTTACTACTTGGAAATAAAGAAAAGGCACCATTTTCTTGCACTTAGATGACTGAGTCACCAGTTCAGATCTCTTTCCTTTTAATGGTGCACAGAGTCATCATATGCCTCAGTTTCCCCTCAGTGAGTATAATGCTTACTGACCTCTGCAGAGAGCTGCAAGCTTTCTGTTAACCTCTGCATTAGGTGCAAAGCCATAGCATTATTAAAGATATTTTAAACAGAGACAGCTGAGTGACGTCCTATAAATTGTCATTTCTCTCCAAATGGACCACAATATAATATTTCCTCCAGAAATGCATTTATTATTTAACACTTTTCCATGAAAGGTTTCTTTTACATTGCAAATGCTCAGAGTTCTTTCATAGGTCTTAGACTATTGACCCTTTACCTTAAAACATGCTATTAATGCTTAACGCTGTTATTAGTATTCAGGGAAGTAATGATTGGTACTAAAATGGAAATGTGCAGTAAAAACACCTTCTATTTTGTAAAATAATTATGTAGCCTAATAATTATTTCATACGATTCTTTTTGATTGATAGGGAAAGGGCACCAAGAAGTTTGGAACCATGATTCTTTAAGGTCTACATTCAAATCGCAGCCACCAACACCCTTGTTTCCGACAGTTACATTTTATAACAGCAACAGGACGATCCCTGATTCTGTTTGGATGAGGGTTACATCAGATAAGGTATACTTAATTAGCTTGCTTTTTTTTTTTTTTGAATGGCAAGGAATTATAATTCTATAAAGGGCAATACAGCATTCTTGCAATTTCCAAGTAAGTCACTGGTACCCTGGAGGTCAAATATAGTTCAAGTCTACAGTGAAGTGAGACTGCCTCCTTCCACTCTGCTGTCATCACACCTGACCCTAACCTGGTAAAAGCATCCCCAGCGGTGCCAAAGGGGCCTTTCCAGTCTCTGTGTACTAGCTACACTGGTCTTTCACATTTAAGGCTGCCAGATAAATGTCAAATCGCAATGTTCTTATGATGTTTAATGGGAACCAGGCTGAGAGTGCTTGAACTTGTTTCACTTTGGAGAAGTTTTTGTCACTTTGGCTTAGGCGGAAAAACAAGTTTTAGATCAATAATGTACATAAACGAAGTAAATTCACTGAGCTGGGCTTTCTTAGCTGATTTGCCGCTTGCTAGAAAACTGGAAAACCTATCTAGCTGCATGTGTCCGTCTGTGTGTAGTACAGAAATAGCTACAAGATTATTGTTCCATGTTTTACAAAGATGGCTAGTTCTAGCTCTGTTCTTTTTCGAGTGCATAATATTAGAAACGTCTATAGTTGTTTTCAGCACAGATTTTCAGACTCTGAGACAGCTATATCTGGGAGCCTGTATGCATGTAGAACTATTTTAAACTATTTTTCTGGGCCTGTTTTGTTGCCAATTTTTCTTTCAAAAACTGTATTAAAATTGAAAATAATAAATTTAAGCCAGGTTTACTTCTCATGATACTACAGCAATGGATTGCAAATGGAAGGAAAAGTACAGCTGCAAACAAGTAGTATACATATACAGAGATAAATTGTTTGTAAACAAACATTAATGTGAATTTGGAGGAAGTATTGTCAAGTCTTTCTCGTCATAATGCTGGTGAAGACAACAGATGCTGACCTCTTTCCTTCTACCTTTACCTGCAGAGATTCCTGTGCAGGGAGAGAAAAGAGCCAACACCCACCATCACCAAGAATCCTGCGCATCACTCAGTTAACCTGGGAGCTGTTCAGATATTAAAGTGGTAACTGCCACAATAAAACTTCAAGGCGTTTTTAAGAGTTGTGGAGAGGAAGAAAGGAGATGGTCCTGCCAATCCCCCCTCAGCTACCCAGCTGCGAGTGCTCTGGGTGGAGCACAACTGCTCTCCTGGATCCCTACTTCTGTTCCTACATGACTACTGAAAGAGATCAGCAGTGCCAATAAAAGCAGTAAAACACCGGCAGGATCAGCAGTAGGAGCAACAGCTGGCCAGATACAAGAAAGGAAATAAAATGTACCATCTGAGGGTAATTAAGGGATTAGTTATGACTCATGAGTCACAACTCCTTTCTGGACAGACTCCTGCTTTGATCTAGCTACATATGGCCCTTTGCTCTGGTTCTGTGCTAGAAAGAGCAAAAAGGGAAACACAGGAAGTAAGCGTTAAATGGAAGCAGTAGGTGTGAGATATTCGGAGCTATTTATATATTAACTACTTTGGGACAATTAGCTGGATTCAGAATTACATGTTTTACTGCATAATTAAAATTCAGGGAAGTATTTACTTTTGTAGAAGAGGGGATGAAATTAATACAGAGGAATGTCACTCTTTACCTAAGATATTACCAGTGACACAAGTAAGAGAGATGGGAGACAGGGATAAAGGAAATTTCAAATGTTTGATGAATATTTTGTTGCATTTCTCTTAATAATGTTGCAGTAAATAATGAAAAATTGAAATAACTGCTGTACTTCAAGGCTGAATTTTTCTCATTTAGCTTCTATTAGCTCTAATCGTGTTGGGGTTTAAGCTATGGGAAAAACTTTCTGTTAGCTGTTAGAAATGCCTTGCAGACCGCAAGCAAGTAAGCTCCTAGCTTTCTTTCAGGCAAGTTAAGTAAATTCTTTACCTCAAATCTTTTATCTCTTCTCAGAATCCTCTTAAATGGGCGTTTGTTGTGGGGTTTTTTTAAGCAACTTTACTCTTTTGCAGTGTTCTCTTTCTTGTACATCCAAGAATTTCACTTACCCTCTTGTATTAACTCATGTGTTCAATTATGACTACCATCACTATTAGTCTTTTTCAGAGGTTCTCCTTTCTCCAAGCTTATAAATGTAATTTACATCCTTGTTCCTAGCTGCACAACTCTGCATTTCCATTTACCTGTGATAATGCAATGTAATCTCTGTAAAACTATGTAACTAACCCATTCCTGTTGTTATTTACAAATTAGCATCTGCAAATTCTGTTCAGAGGTTTATATTTTCTCCAAAATATTAACTTTGGGTGATATGCAGATCTGTGTGGAACCCTATTAACAATACCCCAGTGAATGATGATTCCTCATTTAGAAGCAGATTTTGAGATCAACTAACCAATTTTAAGTCTGCTTGGTAGGGGCTACATTGATTTCTGTATCACACTAATTTTTGTCAGGAAACCATGCAGTGTCAAATGAGTCACAAAATTTTCATTCTTTCACCTGTTGGAGCTGATATCAATTCTAAAATGTTTCATGACATTATAAGTCTGCTCTGACGGTGTTATGGTTTCAATTGGACCTGAAACTAGTTCACAAATACATAGGAGTCTTTTTTCTAGTGCTATCATATACATTACTACTCCTCCTACAGATTATGCAATGATGCAAATGTCCATTCCAATAATAACAGTATAGACGTGGTTTCATATATGCTGAATATAGAGAGAGCCTATATATAGAGGGTATATATTTAGCCTCTACTTCCATCACCCTGTGAATGTAATGCCAGAGGGAATAATTAAGGGGCAAGACTGCTTGACCTAGACATTGGCTGACCCGCCCGACAGGCTTTCAGACTGAATTCTCTGGTCTGCTAAAGAAGAAAGCCTCACAAAGTGTCTTTAAAGCAGCCATGGAAGACAAGAAGAGGGTTCCCTAGCGACTCTGTGATGATGTAAGTCTGTCAGAGATGGCTCAGCTATTTGCCATCACAAGGCATTTCCTGCCCCCAGCATAAGAGGACAGTCATAAAGTCATATATGGAAGGCAGAACGGGAACTGAATGTAGTGAACTTCACTACCTTAGGTCCTTCGACAGCAAAAGCAGACTTTCCCCTTTGTAACCAGAACCATGTGAATCTGAATCTTCAGACCCTTGTGGTTTCCCACTTTGTTCTGTGGCTTTGACATAGTAGGAAAATGTGGCTTGACGGTCTTATTATCCAAACAATAAATCTATCACAAGCAACTATCTGTCAGACTTCCATTAAATCTAATTTATGTATCACTGACCTGTTTTCAAAATGGTTATCTGCCACAACCCAGTCCAAACAAGAGGACTGCCACCAGTAAAATCTCTTTGGTCTCTCCGATTCATTTGTTCCTAAGTCCCTATGCTGAATCTGCACCAAAAATACTACACAGAGGTGCCTTTGAGGTTTGACCATAAAGCTTGTGTGGAGACTACTTGTTTCACACAGGCTACTGACAAGTCATCAGATACTAAAAACTTCAGTTTGCTGATTGATACAGTCTCAATGGAATCTCCAAATCTACTGCAGAGATGAAAGTCCCTGTGTCAATTCATTAGTCACCTTCTCTCTATCATTAGGAAATGTAAAACAGTAACTTTGCAGGAAAGATATTCATTACTAGACCCCAGCTGGAGCCTTTCAAGATCAGGGATTAAAAAGCACATAAACTCACTGTTTCCAATTAGGCACAAACGTCTTTCTCTTCTGTCTTCCTTGGCAATCATATGACTAGCTCGAGATGTGGCTAAAATGACACATTTTGGCAAACTACTTGACAACTTTTTTGACCAGATAACTAGTAGATTCATCTAATTAATATATGTCATGAGTTAACCCCAGTTATCATGCCCTTACAAAAAGGCTTTTGCAATACCCCTTTTCCAGAGCATGCCATACCCTTTGCAGTGTAACCTTCCCCTGTGCTCCCTAGCAATTCCCAGCTCAGGGAATGAATGTCCATGGAGCGGAAGACAGTCAGATCTCAAAAACAAAAATAAAACCAGAGCCTCCACAAGCCCAGTTGCCTTGCAATCAAAGTTCAGAAGGTTTCCAAGATTTCCACGGCAGACAATCTCCAAATGACATGCAAGACAATACATCGGATCTCAGGCATGAGGAGTACAAGATCTTTTTCCCATTCTCACCACATTTTTATGACTCCTCTTACTGTATCTTAAGCGTTTGGGGGTTTTTCACAGTTCAAAGGCATGTGGCTTACACATCCAACTTTCTTTAGAGAAGTTCACCATATTTCAAAGCACAGTTTTTAAGGCTGCTTAGAAACCTTTCTTAAGGAAACTGTCTGCCAAATTCTGCCTTACAACTAAAGCTGAATTCCAGTGGATACTCACTCACGATCCCAGTAGAGTCAATAAGACTTCTGCAACTGATCATCAAGTTTCAGTCCTTGGTACATTGCAATTATTTTTTCCAGTAGATTTGTTTAAAGCCTGTTTTCAAATAAAGGACAAGGTTCAAAAGAAAACGTTAATGCTTTTCTTTCTTGAATGTCTGATCAGACTGGCTGGGAAGAAGGAATTGGTGTACAATTTTGTTCCTGTTAATTTTGTTAATAGTCTTGTGCTGCGACTTGTCTAGATGCTTTGTGACTAGTGCTGGTCTTTTCTCTTTTTTTTTCCCACTGACATGCTTTTGCCAAGGATATCATTATGACATTCTGTAGTAACAAGCATTCTTCTGTTCAAATTTATATCAATTAGTTTGGGACAGTAATTCAATCGGACGGCCCACTGGATTTTGAAAGACTTGCAACGATGTCAAAGTGGCGACCTTTTTCCTCCACTCTCAGCCAAAAGCCATTTTTTAACAAGGAGCTCTTGAAAAGAAATGCCACTTTGATAATTAGTTATTGATCACGGACAATGCAGCGACGAATACCATCGGATTAGCCAGACGCCAGTGGGTCGCGACACGAGGGTTTCCTTATCGCAATAATCTATGAAAAGAAATATAGAATAAAGGTCATTAAGGCTTCTGTTTTGGGAGCATAACCCAGATAATTTAACTTCCTTATTAAAAATAAAAATACCAAAGCATTCTGGATGCACTTAGTTTTGTGATGAACCTGTTAAAAAAAACTTCTGGCTAAAGATAATTTGGGAAGTTACACTCTTCAGGCAACTACACTTAAAATTATTTTGATAAATTAACCCTGCTTTGGCCAGCAGTTTTACCTCACTAAAACACCATTATCTTTCCTCCCTTAAAATGTCCATTAGAAACTATTTTGGATCTGTGCATAAAAACACCATAACAATTATAGACTTAAAAAATAATGGACTTTTTTTTCATCTAATTTAGGAAGCACTTCGAGGCCTGCCTGAAATTGCTTCATATAAGTTATTTAATGGAGAAAAAATGGCAAAGAACAATTTTTATTGCACTTAAAAGAGCAGAAAAGAGGAAGGAATCCATTAGTTTTAGGGTTTCTTTCCAGAATATTAATGAAACATAGCTTTGCTGAAATGTGCAAGAATATACAACTACATGTGCTATAATTTTGCTCGACTTGAGAGACTATTAGGTAAGTACTGAAGTAATAGAACTATTTTTGAGGAATGAGGGATAATGTTACGGTCCCGTCGTAACTGAACTCTTATAACACCATAGGTAATACCCGTACATGATTGGACTACCTGGTACTTTACATTATTAAATTGATTACTTATAGATAATCACTTCAAATTCAGCACAGGGCCTTATTACTCCATAGGCTTGCCTAGAATAGTTATAATTTCAGCGTGCCGATGAGGTAGAGAAAAAACATTATGGTCAGAAAAATAAAAGTCCAGAGTGACTGACTTCCATAATGTCACATTGGATATCAGAAGTCTGCAAGTCTAAAAATCAAACCCAGATTACTTTGTTTCTCATCAGGCAGAATATTTTTCTTATAAACTGATGACTAATGGCACTTAAAGCAGTGTGAGCAGTCTGATGCTAGTCAACGCTCCCCAAATTAAATTGGTGCTATATCTACTTACTATTGCATAATTCCTGTCTGTTTCAGCACAGAAAATAATGATAAAATGGACACCAAGACAAGATGAACCACTCAAACTTGAAAGCTTTTCATGTAGGTTTGGAGTCATATTGATGGGGAAGTGTGACATACTCATTTCATGGGTAATAAACATCCATTCATTCCACGGAAAAAGAACCCCACATTACTAGACCGATGAACTCGTCATGAACACAATATTAATTTCTTCTTGTATGCAATATTATTTTGTAAAGTTCATTATTAATTCAGTGTCATTTTATTGTAATTATTAATTTACTATTATTTTAATTTATGACAAATTAGCTTTTTGAAGAGCTTCCAGAGCTTCATTTTTATACCACAGTGTGTATGAAAACATTCTAAAAATGTATGCAAGGTAACAATTAGAACAGTTACTCATTAGCTTCATAAAGGTAATCTGTTCTAACTTCCGCAATCTGAAGGTTATTTCGTTTTATTGCTGTGACTGCATGAAACACAGTCTTAAAGAGGAAACTACAGTTTCATTGAAGTTGAGGGGACTGTGTGCCTACAACAAAGGTAACGTGATACAAAAGTTTTGCTGTTGGCGAATAAGGATAATTCTGCATGGTGGATGTTTCATGACCCTTTTCTGCCATTATCTTGTCATGGGGACTTTGGCAACGTAATTCACTTGTAGGTGGCTTGGTTTTCTGCCTGTCTGTTGTGAACTGTTATTTTATGGTTCAGATTAAGAACATTACAAGAATAATTGTAACACTGTTCTGAGCTGCTAAGACAGAACCCTGAAGCACTCCAGCTGACAGCATGCAGATGGTTTCTGGTCTTCCCAGTTTTCCTTTTGTAAGTAGGAAAGACCTACTATCACCCCCTTCAGGTAGCCAGTAGCACTCCTTTTTCAGTATACAGATGAACACATTAGTACCTCTTATTTAACCAGCCTAACTTATGCCTGAAAGCTTTCACTGCACACTATAAAAAAGATGCGCAGAGTACATACACACATACAGAATCTCTTCTTGTGAGCGCAGGATAAGGAGGACAAACTATTCCAGTACAGTGTACCTATCCAGTACACAATTCAGTTTACCAGTTCTTCAGCGCTTTTTAAATAGCCGGATCCTGACTATTTCAGAAACCTCTCGCTTTCCTGACATGCAGACAGGCCACTCAGGGACAGTGGAGCTGACCTTTTCAATGGAGAAAGATCGCGAATGCAGTGGGACATCTGTCCTTCCTGACCACTGGCAACAATCTTGGGAAATCTTCTGACTAGGATAACGGTATTAATATAGATATGATCATTGTTAAAACAAAGCAATAGATACATGTCTTTAGCTGAGCTTACACCTTGCAATCTCACCTCAGTGCATCATAAGGCAAATGGAAAGAATACTGTCCGTCAGACCGGTTTGTTTGTGTAGATACCATGGTGATGGGTGTGTGATAAGATATGGTTTATTTTTACAACAAGGTAATAATTCTTACTTACCTATTTCCCCCAGGGTGTTCTGAGGACTAATCAGTTCGTGTTTGCTCAAATCTGTAAAAGGCCACATAAGTACCAAGTAGTAGTATTATTATTACCTTATTATGATATTGACTTTACCACATTGAACTGCAGTATTTTCCTCTACTTAGGTGTAACATTACCGTGAAGTGTTTATATTCCCATAATGTAAACGTTTCCTTTTGAAGGCGAGTTGAATAGCTTATTGTTACATGTGACCCACAATATAATTTATTTACATGAGCCAGGAGACTCTAAAAACGTATTCCAGGGACCTTTCCAGTTAGACTTACGCTTTTACATTCTCAGTTTGTCCTGAACAGTGTTTGTTGACATGCATTTCCGAAAACCTGTTTGGCCAATCCATACAGCCCTCCAGGGCCCTGTGTTTTGCTGCACCAGTAGGCATGCTGTCATTACTTTGGCACTGAAATATAGCTGACTGTAAAAGCTGGGCTGCTATTCTGCTGCTCAGTTCACCTGACTTGGAAGTGCCTAGCCTTGTCCTGAGAGCAAAGACTTAACAACTGTACAAAGTCAAACTTGCAGTCCTGTGCACTGATTAGCACTTCAGCCAAGTGCCAACCTGCCCTCCGCTCCCCCCCCGAAAAAAAACCCACAAAGCCACCTGATCTGTCAAGTTTGCTCTTAGTATCCGTATTCCAAGCTGACAGATATTTACTCTTCTCCCCCCCAGCCCTTACATCTGGATCAATGGGGACAGGCTTTCCACCCCTCAGAAGATTCACTTACATTAAGTGGCGAGGTGGAAGCAGTGAATGAACAATAGACGGCTGTCAGGCTCGACAGCAGGGCATGGATGTATGAGCGTGGAGCTGACAGCAAGGGCCTCAGAGGGTAAACTGCTTTGCTGGAACTAATTAAACAGATGAAATTATTACATGAATATGCAGATGTTGTTTACATTTTACCATATGGTATTATTTCAGGTAATAACTCGCAGGAGGATCCCTTCCTCTCATCAAGAGGAAATGAGTTGAAAAGGAGGCTCCACGTGTCACCTTTCAGTTGCTAGGCAGACATTGATATGGCAGGCTTCTCTCCGAGTCGCGGGGAAATTCTTCTCCTCGTAGCTATATGACACCGGAGAGGATTTGCATTCTTCCTACTATGCAATGTTGGAAGAGATTATCTTTTATTAAGCGCAAATGTTAGGGTTGCAAAATTTTTCCCGTTATGCGCAGAAGGCGTGCACTTCTCCAAATGTTGATTCCCACTGTGTGCTTTACAACTGAGATGCTGCCAATCCATAGTCCATAGGTGAGAACTGACAGATCTGTCCAAATATGTAGAGGCTGGAAGTATGACATTTCTGCAGAGTCTGACATGTGGCTGTGCTGGTTAGCATTTACTGCTTTGCTAACCTGAAGTGTTGCTTTCAGAGGCATTCCTTTTCAATAAGTTTCCATTCATCATACTGAAAAGGTTGCTCTCCAGAATTATAGAGGCACAGGACTACTGTACCCAACAGTATAAAAAATTACTAATTATATGCATTTAGGATGGGTAGTCAGCTAGAATATGACATGACAAAATTGCTGTACAACCCAGGCAAAGATACATGCTGAGAACAAGCAACACTGCAAACATTTCTAAAAAGTGTCAACTATGGAGGCACGACAGTGGCAGATCGTCACCAAAGCAGCGCTGGAGCTGCCTGGTTTGGGAGCGACTCGTTAGCAGATAAATTCCGAAAGGACAACTGCAGAAATGTAGCCATACTTATGCTGTCTGCATCCAGCGTCTGATGAAAAACAGTCTCAAATCTTGAAGAAATAAATGTAGATGTAATTGCCAGACAGAACTAACAACCCTACTCATGAACAGATCATTTTGCAGCAATGTCTACATCTTAAAGAGGAACATGCGATGTCCAGTCATTTTGCTACTAGATTATTCAAAACTCCCAGCCTAAAACAATTCAATATTAATGCAAGCGATACCTCTTTCAGGCTGAGTCAGCATCTCATTTCTATAGTGACCATTTTCGTACCCTCTGAGGGATCAATGGCACCACCTTTTTCATTAGATGCACAAAATATCTTTCTATTACTCTCTTTATTGCTTCTAAATGTTCCTAGCTGATATGTGGACTGACCATATTGATCTTTCCCCAAAGACTCAAGTACCAGATATGTTTCTGTAGCTCATTGATAGGGGATAATGCCAAGTTACATCACCACTGCACTGACAGATCGGTTGCACATTGCCACTGATACATTTGGCTTCCAAATATCTTTCTTAGGTACATCATTTTAATAGATCATTGGGGTCACTGGTGACCTATATCATTTAAGATGCAAAGACATGATGTCAGTGGTGCAGAATGTGGTCTTGATTCAAGCTATCATACTGTATTTTTGAAGTGAGAAAATGTTTTCTCTTTACCACTATTTCCCCTGTAAAAATCCAACCGAATAGCCAGTGTAACTGCCTCTGGCTGTTCTGAGTGCATCAACAAGGAAAAAAGTCTCCTTGACTTAGAGATAGATGGCTTTATATGGAGCCAGTGCTGTAAGTTCAGAAAGGATTTCTTTGACTTTGTCTTCTGACATAAACATTTAGCAGTATAACATATATATCAAAACAAACCAGAACAGTTCACTTTATATACATTCCCTTTGGAGAGGAGGTGAGAAAACAAACACAGAACAGATGTTAGTCATGCTTAATGTACTACTGGAGGGTACTCAGATACTAAGGTGATGAATATGGTAAAAGAAATGAGTATTCTCTTCTGGAACTGCTATTCCTAACCGACAAAAAAACAATAAGTGCTTCATTCTTCTGCTCATCGATGTACCACCTAACAACCAAACACTGAGATAAACACTCTGGATTTTCCTCAGGAAACTAGCACACACAACAAACGTTGCTACTAATTACTGACTGATATCCACCTTTCCCTCCCCGTTTGGTATTGTTGAAAGTTGGCTTTGATCACTCAAAAAACCACATTCCTCTGCAATAAATGAAATCACTGCAGCAGTTAGGAAAACTTTCTGTAAATTCCTACAGATTATCTTGTCAAAGTATTTGTCTTTCTTGTTTTATTCATAACATTATATATTATATATACAAAGAAATCTTGTTTTAGAAAACTATTCATTTTTCCCTCGAAACCAGTCCTCTGGATTGCAGGGCAAGCCGCAGGTTTTGTGGGGCACGCAGGGGGTCCATTTATCTCGTGCCTGCCTGGGACCTGCCACTGCACATTTTTGTATAACCACAACCACCTCTTTCCTGCTAACAAAGACACCGGCTTGTGGAGCAGTTCTGATCTCTCATTACGAAGCTTATTGTCTGCCCACAATGTATACTATGTTTCCTGGTCCTACTGAAAAAGAGCCCCGGGGGAGAAAGGCAACAGCATGGAAATAAATTCAAGAACTTCAGTATCAGGATTAGAGAAGAACTCGCTGTGAGTGATCAGAGGTGTGGACGATGGAAGAAATGAAATAAGAAGTGCTACAACAGGAGCTGAGAACGTCCTGTTGTTGGCATCACGGGAGGTGGAGAGCGACTGCACACAGATCACTGAGCAGGCACTGCCTAAGGCTGTTACTGCTGAGCAGAAATCATGATACAGCTATTATTAATAATAGCGTAACGGTGCTCAGAGGTCTCTCGATGGTGTTAGAAGCATCAAATGAGACACCAGATGAGGCCTGGAGAATAAGGTCCTGCCTTATGCCTTTCCATCTTTTCCCATTTACCTCTATCAGATAGGTTTTCTACAAGGCTGTATTACTTCAAAGCCCTATATGTTGCATAATCTGAACACAGACTACATAAGTAATGTGTAAATGCCAGAACATAAGCGTGTATATATATGTACACCAAATATCCCTAAAATTCACCTTTTCTTCTATTTACTACACAGTGAATCACTACCAGTCATTCACTGGACTTTTTTTCCCCACTCGCTAACATGTCTAAAATTCCCCATCTCAGTCTTCTGGCCATCGTGCTGTTCCTTTAGTATTATTATCCTGCTCTCCTCGGCTCACTGCCTAGGTATTGGGAACTCACGTGGACACAACTGCACTTTCTTTGTTTTTGGAAAATAACCAGCACATTAGTGTTACTGAAAAAAATAGAAAGCAGGTAACATTGTTTTCATTTTTTCCTGCTCGTCTTTAGTTCTTCTTCCAAGAAATCAACTCTGCTTAGCAGACACTAACTGTGTAAGATAACTTACACTGTAAGACATACAATTAACAGTAGCATGTTCATCAAATATCTGATTTATCATGCAGATTTGAGCTAAACGGCAGCTTCTTACCTCCACTAGAAAGTCCCAGTGAGCAAAGGGCAGCAGAATGTCCATTTTTTTTTCCTCATACCAGATTCTGTTTCAGAGTTTCATACTTTAGTATTTTGCCACCTGGGGTTTAATCTTTCCCTTGTGCATGCAAAATGAAGTAAATCAAGTCATAGCAAAAACAGATTTGGCCCGAAATCTCTTCAATGAAGGCCCAAACCTAAGAGAAGAAGTAATTCAGAAAACTTTGCATTCAAAATAAAGAGATATAAAGGAATTGATGTGTGTTCCTGACATGGAAAGCCACAACAGTGTAACTTTTCACTTGTCCAAACTTCATGACGATCTGTGTTAAAGAGGAAAAACTAATGCCAGATCTGCAGCTGTGTTGATTTCCATTACAGTATTTCACTTTAATAGACGTGATATATCAACTAGAGTTTTGTCTTGTTTTTCTTCGACAAATGTTACTGTGTTGATATCTGGGGGGAAGACAGATATTTTGAGTATTCTGTAGAATTGTTTTCAGGTTGTGCTACACTCACAAAGCAAAACAGAAATCCGCAAAACATTCTCATTGCCTTAAATACCATTCCCAAAATTTCCAAGTATTTTCACAGTTGCATTTTGTCTTTCCATCAAGTGAAAGCATCTCAGGTTCCTAGAAAACAGAGATATTTCTTACACTATATGGGGAGGAGTGAAGGTTCCAAATGTGAAGGAACAAATAGTTCAAAAATTGCAGACAAACACAAGAAGAAAATAATTTAGAAATATTTTGGTTTAGAGAGAGGTTTGAGGACGAGCCTCTGTTTGAAAGCCCGTAAGTTATGGCCCTTAGTATTTCAGCATCCCCATCCTGCAAAGAATTCAGGCACACGTAGTCCTGCTGAAGCTCACCAAGGAACCTACACACACACAGCTCATAGCAAGACCGGGGCTTTTGTTTTGTAGAGTTCAGTCCTGAAAGGAGCTAGGAGCCAGGTGTCTGGGAAAATAAGTCAGGGTTGTAGGCCCCACCTGTTCATCTGCCTATGGATGTAGTCCACTGCTCTATGACAACTGCTTCCCAAGGATGCACCAGTGATACGGACTCAGAGAAATGCCTTACGACTGCTTAATGTTTTGTGTTTCCAAATGACAGGAGTTAACACATGTGCTCTACATTTTCTTTTGAGGTAGAATATTCTTGAAAGGTGAAATAAACATGTAGGAGGGAAAGGGATGTGCTTGGGGTATCTATTTTACTGGCCTCTGGCTTCTTCTTGTTCATACTCACCTTCTCACTGTTCATACTCTGAACTGAAACTCTACTTGTAGAGGTTACCAAGAACTCTCTACTGAGAAGGCAATCCATATACAATCGTATATGTCTGAATAGTTGCTATATCCATTTGACTCTGGTAAATTTTACTTTCAGTTATTCTAGGAATAGTCTAGAGGGACTCAACAACAGACACAGTCCTAATCTGAACAAGGTAGGAGGGAAGAGGGAAAAGTCTGTCCAGCAGTCATAACCCTATGATGTGCTCAAGGGAAGCATGCCATGCAGCCCAGCTATAATCCAGGAAACAGGCACTAAAATTCTCTCGGTCCCATCCCCAGTGTCTCCATGGTTCACATCACAAGGTTTTTAATCTGAGGTTTAGTTGTCTAGAAAAACAAAAACCATGTATACACAAATACGTGATCAATTATTTCCTATGTGCTAATCCTTTCTCCCTTAATTTAAAAGATCCTCCTCCCATCAGTCTATGCATGGCTCAGCTTCCCAGACCTGTGGACTGCAAAACTCTGGATTTAATTTCCCATTCAAGTTACCAATGGCGCTTAACCTCATCTGAGATAATCATTTAACCAAGGTTGGTTTTTGCACCTATACATTTCCTATTTTTCCATTGCAGAACTATATAAACAAAACCAGAACACAACCTATAGGTTTTTAGACTGTGCCATACATGTGGTATATACTTTAAGACTGAATGGCAAGTTCTGCAAACAGACACAGGGTCTCTTCAGCAGCAGAGACACTACCAGGAGAGCCCAGATGTCTCACTGACCCGCTCGTGCTTTTGGCATAGCAGAGTTGCTGTTGCGTTGACTCCTCGTGGCAGATAACTAACTCAGCCCCTTCGGTGCTCAAAACCACGATAAACACAAGCCCTTGGAGATGCCATCACAAATACTTCCAGCTCTAAAATGTGAAGATGATCTTTATGCTACTGCAAGATGTAAATTTGTAGAAAGACTTCTCTGCATAAGGGACATGTAACTGCAAAACTCTTCAAGCGTAAACAAGTTTCACTGAAAACAACCACGTATTTGTTTCTCACTGGATACCAGTTTGCTCTATGCCAGTCTGAATACATCTTTGACATTACCCGAGTACTAATTGCATATACATACCACAACTGTGGGACTGTTGCATAGGTCACGAGTCTGAATAGGTCACACTGAAGCCATCCTCCCTACCAGTATTTTTCAAAAAAGCTTCCAAAAGAAAAACTGTAACTTTTTACTGGAATGAAAGAAGTGGTGGAGATATTGTTATCTTTGTTAACTTTCTATTCAAGCACAGTCACAAACACCAAAAGAATATTTCTGGAAGCATTTTACATGGTGACTAATGCAAAATATTTCAGCTGTGTCAGCATCCATCCAATTCTAGATTACATTTTGGCATTTCAGATAAAAGACACCCTGGCAAAAATTAAACTGAGGAACAAGTAATATGATTATGACAATTTATGTTTGTAACAGTTGTGAATGGTAGCATCAGTGCTTGCTAATCCTTTGATAAATTCTTGTTACCTTTCAGTTCCCAAATGTATCTATGCAAGTATAGAGCATATTGGAGGCAGATGCTGCAGCAGATGAATGAGCTTGCCAAGTGGTCTTTTGTTTGTTGGGGTTTTTTTTTTCATCTAGGTATTCTTAACTGTCATGTTACCTGCACCAAATAGTTCTTACTTCTAGCATTCTTCATGCAATGTTCTGGGATACTGATTAATACAGCTACATTTTTTCCTCATTCTTCTCCCTCTTCTCTTTCCCACATCTTTATGTTAGGCCTCATCTCGCAGCCTTTACTCAGATGAGTAATATCATTTACTCCAGTGGCACTGCTTACATGAGTAAAAGAAATAGCAATAAACTTGAATGAACTGCAGTCATTCGTATTTGAGCCGATCCAGTAAAGCTTTTTTTTTTTCCTTCTTAAGCTTGAAATATCATAATGGAATATAATAAAACAGAAGAAAAACTGATCTCATGACAATCAAATTTAAAATTGAGTTTCTTTTACAACAACTCACATTAACAGGAACAGAGCATCTGCTTGGTTCTTCTGAGCCTTATAGGAAAGAGAAAAAGAAAGCTAAAAATCTTTACTGTCACTTATTAATAGAATTTGGAGAAACTTTAGATATCAATAATGAAGTATCTTTTTGTAGTTTTACACTGTCTCCCATAATTGAAAAATCAGAATATCTTTTACCTTAATTTGATAGGAAGGGAGGCTTCATGTCATCTCTGGTATTCACCTGTTTTGCTCCTTAAATGTCTGTAGGGGCTTGAGTTTGTTTTTTTATAAGTTTTGGAATTCATTCACTTTTATTGTTATTATGTTTTGAAATTAAAGAGGGGTTGGTTGGGCGCATAGTGAACACAGAAGAGGGCATCAACCTCACACATTACTTTGCAGACTGTTTCTGTTTTTGAAAGGAGTGAGTGTACATACATGTGCATGCAGGTACATACCTTTATGAGAGCATGCATATATACAACCAATAACTGTCGTATAAAAAGGCTGGAAAGGTTTGGGAGCTTGAAAGCAATATCTTTCCCCTCTAAACTGCTTTATTACTGGCATTCCCTCCCTCTTGGGCATGCGTTCAGCTGAGACTAGGCCAAATTGGCAGTCATTTTCAAAGTGCTTGGCAGCCCCATGATCCCTGGGAGTTTTCAGCTGACATCTCTCTCTCAACCAGTCTATGCAAGGGTCAGTGGGAGACCTGACTCCCAGGCCCTGGCTTGCTCTGGCTGTGTCATGAGTCAGGACCAATATAAATTAAAACCTTAAAGCCATACTGTGAAGGCATTCTTTACCCCCTGAGGTATTTTTTTTTCCCTGTGACAGATTGCCTTTCTACTAGTTTCCTATTTTTTTATTCTTGGATAATACAGTAGCAAGTATGTTCCTTTGAGTTGAAGAAAGGGGGAACATCTGGCAAAGAAAGAGTTAAACTCCCACCAAATTTTTAATATTTTTGGTAGATTTGTTGATGCTCAACAAGCGGGAGTGAAATAATAATAATACTAGGGGCTGCTTATCACTTAGAAACAATAGTCCAATGACAATGTTCACACTGACGGAAAAAATGGGAGCAGAAATTAATAGTGACAGTCCTGCAGGAAACAAGGGAGAAATTGGATACCAAGTTATAAAATACAGACTAACCCAATAGGCACATGCTGCTGTTATTATATTAATATTGTTAAAAATATCAAAGCACTTTAAAAATGGAATTGTACTGTAGGTAGATGGACAGTATTATTTCCACATTCTTTTAAATAGAAATTTTCACTCCTTGTTTGGCTTGGAGGCATGGATGTAATTTGTTGCTCAAAAACCAGTAGCTGAATGCTGTGAAAAATAAGAGTCAGGATTAAAGTCTCCCATCTGAAGGACAGAATCAGGCTACACGGAGAGCTCGCTCTGTTATTAACAAAACCATCTGAGTCACTGCAGATATGGATTTCACTGATGTTGTTCACAAGTGGGGTGGGCTGTGTTTATTTAGTTAGTTAGAGAACAGGGAGAGATTGTTTTTCCTCCGTGCAAAAATAAACGGAGAAAAAAATGGCCAAACTCATGTAAATAAAGAAGTAAACATGAATCTCAACAAATCTCACCCGCTGATGAGCCTGATCCCACAGCCCAGGCTCAGACAGGTACAATCCCTCTGAAAACATGAGCGGACTACTCCATATAGATGAAGTGCATAATATGAGCTGTACATCCTGAAGGAAAAGACCACAGTGTCGGTATTAGCAATTCAAGGTGTTACTGCAGCTGCTGTGTTTTCCTGCTACGCTTGTGCAGTACCTGGCACGGTGGAGGCCGATCCCTGACATATCCATCAGAGCCTGGATAATAACGATGCCTCACAGTAGTGTAATTTCAGCTGAAATCAGGGGATTAGGGAATCACTGTGGCTTCAGATGATGCCTTGAGAGGGAAGGGGGTTCCTGGGAGGGTGCAAGATAACCCTACAAAAGCCTTCTCCTCCATGCGTTCCCCAGGTGGAGATGAAGGATGACTGTTGCCTTTGCTTTTTCCCCATCTGAAATGCCAAAAGAAGCTGTGAGAAGCAGCCGTGGTACCCAAGGCCAAGTGATGGAGACAGCACAAAGAGGGGCTCGGTGTCCGGCTCTGCTGGGACACATCCCGGCAGGGCACACGGCTCTGTACCGCCCCGACACCTGATGCTGATTAAAAGACCCGATGAAAACCCATGAAGCAAACTCACTACCTTGCCCCAACGCTTGTTCTCTTTTTCAGCCGATTGAGAATAAAAAAAATCTGTTCTCTCACAGCGACTTCAAGCAAAGTCCACGACCCGTTTTCTTTCAAGGAGGTTTCTCCATGCAAATAATTTCACTCCCTGTTTTTAGTAGGGACACATTTCCTCCCCTCTCGGCACTCTGTGAGACAGACCTTCATTTTCTACCAGACACTGAGACTTGACTTAATAAGCAACGAGGGTAAAATATCCACTCTTTACACGTAGGGTATCCTGAGGTACATACAAGCATCGCTCTAAGATGTGATAAAGTAATCTAAAGCCAGGCCCAGCCTGCCAGTTCAGGCCTAAAGGGATTTGATTCAGTGTCAAAACCTTTGGCTCAGGAGGTCACTCTCTCTTCTTGCTTTTCTTATAACAAAGGCAGAGGGTTGGGGGGGAGGGCTTCCTTCTCTCTCTCTTTTTTTTTTTCTTTTTTTTTTTTTTTTTTTGTCTTGTGAATTCATCAACTGTTGTTTGTTGAGCAGCGGGCCTTTATTCAGCCTACTGAAACATTTTCATTAGACGGAGGCCTCTGAAGTACGCTGGCGGCTGGGACCGCGCGAGGACAAAATCTTAGGCCTCTCCAGAAGCCGGCTGATTGAAATCAGCACTGTGTCAGGGGCTGTCATATCTCAGAAAAGACATAAAACACACGGAAACATCAATAAGCAACAAGCCTCTGACAGCTCTGAGACATTCCAGCTGACAAGAAGAGAAAAGGGGTAAGGTTAGGGCTCATGGGGGATATTTAAAATGCCTAACAGCCAGCCGAAGTGTTGGCAGGCTTCAGGGAGGCCCAGAAAAGACAAGATAAAGTCTATCAGGTTATCACCTGGTTTGAGACGGATCCCTCACAGCAAGGCCACAGGGATGAGACAATGACACGACGGCTTTTTTTTTTTTTACTATTATTATTATTATTCTTTTATTATTTATTTTAAAATGTATCAGAGAAACAGACTGCATTTACACTGAGGTTACCCAGACAACGTTTGTGCTGGAGAAGATTAAAAAAAAAAAAAAAAAAAAGAAGAAAAAGGAGAAGAAATGTAAAAGAGGGAGGACAAAAAGAGAATCCTCTGAGTTAAAGAATTCTGCTTCCAGCTACCATGTACAGAAATCAAAAAGGATTAACAAGTTTTTTTTTTATTTAATTTCCTGTACACCAGCCGCTTTTGTTAAGAGATCAGAGATATTGCTATTTATTGAATTTTTAATATGATCTTTATTAAAAGGCAGCACACATGTTTGGTTTTCTATTTTTTCTTTTTTTTTAAACATGCATGGGTATAAAAATCAAAGCGCAGGAATGAGCCATGGTTGTTTGATTTTGGTCTCTTTATATTATGGTGATTCAGACTTGTATTTAAATTTTAAAATAATAAAAACCCAGCCCACACAGAAATGGCCCCTCATCATCCCTTTAACTCACATCTATTCTGCTAAGTAAGCAACGGGCCCAGAGCAGTACTTTGACCAATCAGATAATGAATTCTGCCTTCAGAGTCAGTGTAAGACCAAGAAATGAGGTGCATAGCTGAGTAAAAAGGGCTATGTATAAATATTTTACAGTTTTAGCTTACCAATCACACATTCAAAATTTCACCATCAGTTTGCAAATCTGTAATCGCCGTTGTATGTGCTCATTTGTTACACACAATACCCTCAGGTTAGTCTTCAGCATGGATTGTATCACTAATGAAAGAAGTAAAAACCAAATTATATGACCCTCTCCCACCCCTTCATTCTGGGTGCTAAGGAACAGGACCAATTTTGCCCTGGAAGAGCCAAGATTGCTGGAGCAGAACCTGTTTTGCCCAGTCATTACAAAATGCATCAAACCATCCTCTCCAGTGACAGTCAACAGCAACGGCAATTCCAGCCTCCCCTTCCTCAAGTATTTGGCATGACAAAAGTATGATGATTTCTTAAGGTTAGTCTTGTGCTAAAATCTAAGCAAACTCAAGAAGGAACAAAAACATCCTGACCAGAAGACTACATACTTTCTTTTCTACCTGCAGCTCTATAGTTTTTCTTTAGAACCTGTATCTATATTCTGCAATCATTTAAAAAGCAAATTAGACTCAGACTTCATGAAATATCCTACTTGTTTCTTTGTTACACCGCTCATATTGGTATAAATGCATAGGATTCAGCCAAGTTTTAGTAAGCTTAAAAATTATTGGGCTAGTCTGAAGCTTGGGAGACTGAGGTTCAAATGCTTTCTTCTGCCAGATTTCAGCTCTGTATGACCTGTGAATCACTTGGTCTCTTTGACAAAACCTTTTGTAACCTGAGCTGGTGGACCTCAAGAGTGAAGGTGGACATGAGCTCTACCACCTCATGTTTAGTTTCTTTTTATAGCAAGGTTTTCCCTTTCTGGCACGTCAGCTGGATTTCATAGTGCCTGTAATCCCATATATCTTTGTGGCAGACCACATCAGGAAATTTCATTATAGCAGCCTTGTGGGTTTTGTTGACAATAACATCATAACAGGGCAGATAAACTAGAGGGAAACTGCTGGGGCAGCCACAAGGAGCCAGAAACTGTCCCATGGATAGCTCTGAGAAAACTCCAAAAACTAACCATTATGAACAGACTTTTCTTCTTCTTACCTACAGGTTGCTGCTACACAGTGTAAATACAGCTTCTGGGCTTCCCCTTCCAAAATGTGAATTGAGAGTTAACACTTCTCCCCTATGGCACTCACTTGTGAAAACAAATTAATTGTGAAGTTTGAAATCTCTGGACAGCATGGGTGACATACTTTAGATGGATACAATGCCCAGAGTCCTCTATAGTGTCTCATGCAACAAAGCAAGAGCTCAGCACTGGCTTAAGGACCTACTCCAGTATACAGCAAGAGGCATGGTCAGCATTATATGTAATCAAGGGAAAACAGGCAGAGTGCACTGAAATGTATTTACATAAAGCATTTCTACACAAGCATCAGGTTTATGAAAGAAAATTAATAAGAAGTCAACAATTCCTACTTATGAAAGACAAAGATATGATTTTTCCTCGTTTGTTGGAAAGGTGTATTCTGCTGACTAGCACGGCATGAAGTTACAAACACCAGCAGATGCGTATCACTCAGGTTCTTTTCATCAGCCTTTTAGATCAAAAGCACTCTTACAAAAGTGTCCTGAGCCTGAAGTGAGGACAAGTAAAGTCTCTTGACTGAATGCAGCATGTGTCAACCTGGACACCCTTTGACCCAGCAGGTTATTCCTACTTCTGGCACTGAGAATTCCAAAGAGGATACCTCATCTGTGTCTTTTCTGTTTAATGGAAAGTTGGAGCTATATCTAACATCAGAAGTAATTACTCACTGTATCAATAATTGTGAAGGGTGGTATGCAGATCACAGATGGCCTGTGGGGAACAGCAGGCATAGACAGAATGGTCCAGGTGCTATTTGATGTTGGTAGAAGTTAGAGCCATCTTCCAGCTTGGCACAAGAGACTTTTTTAAGATTACAGCAGTGCAAAGGTGAGCTTTCATATGCTCCTGCATATGACCTCTGCTTTCTAAAAACCACCTGTACCTCAGAATCTAGCCAAAAATCTGAAGTTATATGGGCTGTTGCCTTTTTCCCCCCCCACAGCCTTTTCTGAGAAGTATTTTTCCAAAGGTAAATGCATTTAACAACTTTCCAGCGGAAACCAGTTTTTCTATAGTTCAAAATAAAAGTCAATGTCCACTTTTTACAGTGTTTTGAGCAGGAACTTTGTTTCAGGTACAGTGGTCAAAACAGGATTCTCTTCTCTCACTGAAGAAAAGAATGCCAGGTTTATTTTTTTCCTCTTTTGTCCTTCCCTATTCTTCTTCTGAACACATTTTTGAAGGAAAAAAAAAGATCAAACAAAAGACTTTTTTTCCCCTTGAGATAAAAAAAAAATGGTACCAGAGGACTCCTTACTTCTTAAAAGAAGTCCAAAAGATGAACTTAAATGCATGAGGTTTTTGTTCCTCTGTGTAAAGACTGAGTCTGTGGAAGTTGCACTGAAAACCTGCCAAAGAACCTTCTAAGACTGCAAAATCAAGTTCACTGATCACTTCCTTTTAAGTGTATCTGGCAACCAGTACTATTTTTATGACTCAGACAGAAAACTGATTTCTATGTAGTCTATAGCTATTAGGCATTTAAAATCCCCCAGTATGAGATTGCCTGCTATGAGATACAGAGTTGCTTCTGACTGCGGTATTAAAAATCTCTTTTGAGCCACTGGATTCTTAGAACCTCGAGTAGCTCAACTTGAGACTGCAGCATCAATGAGCTCCAACTTGTTTCAACTGAGGAATTTTACACAGAAGTTTACAAAATTACATACTGAAAACTTATGTGGGTAATTAACAAGCTTACAAATAATAACAATAATAGGCTAATAGCTTACTTGCGAGTCAGTGGGATTTAAACATAATAAAGAACTGTGCTGAAATTTTAAACTCTCAAGGGAACCCAGGCTGCAACGCGACTACAGGTACCACAAATGGGATACGTACCAGAGTGGAAATGGCCCAATTCCTTTTGAAGTCATGAAGTCGTTTCATTAGAGGTCAGCGTGGTTCATTAACATCTATCATTATGTGTGAATGCAGGATAATATAGTCAGGTTTTTTTCTCCCTCTTTCCTTCAGTGCATGGAAGAGCACGGTCTGAAGTGTGGTGACCATGTTGGTGATCAGTGCTTGGTCAGAACGACAATATATAGTCAATCCCAGAAGCGAAAACACTGTGGCCGTACCTGAATATCTGCCTCTATCCTTGCACTGACTTCTCATGCGTGTCAGCAGAGCTTCTAGGGCGTACCTACTGCTTCTTAGAGGTATAGTAATAAGTCTCTAGGATCTTTTTCCCCCAGAAATCTGTAGAAGACCTCTGCCCTTCTAGGCACAGGGAGAATCACGGGAAGGTAATGGAAGACTATTCACATTGCCAGTGATGTAGCCTATTTCTCCATCACTCAAAGAGAAGCAGAACTGGATTTCTAACTTCTAGCCAGTCCAGCTTGTCAAGCCCCCTAGACTAGACAAAAGTCTCCCATAAATTAAGGTGAGAATGAGGAATAACTTCCTGGTGAGAGTATTAGTAACTCTAGTGAAGAAGACTACGTATGCTGCTGCAGCAAGAATGCATAGGCAGGAATGAGGAAAGAGTTAAAACACAGTTTCCATAGGTGAGTTCAGGAGAATTTATGTGGTCATCTAGTCTACACCATCTAGTGAACACTCAAGCTGGAATTAGTCTAGGATGAGTGTCTCCTCCTGCAGAATGCTTTGCCCCGGACTTTGCAGCTCATTGCAATGTTCTCTTGGCCTTGACTGCAAAGACAGTAGCTCTTGGAGTGCCATCACTAGTAAGGTGAGCAGGATTTACTATGCCTTAAAGTAATTACATGCAGCTTCAAATTCAATGAGTTCAGTGGCAATGAAAGTCCAACGAAGTATCATGTTTACAGGAACATGTGTTCATGCAGCGCAGTGCTGCAGTCAGAACTGTGAAAATACATTTTCTAATGTGTGCTGGGAATTAATTTTCATGAAATGGGAGTGCAGTCCCCCTGAATTTCCTCACACAATCTGAGTATATGCCATCAAGTACCACTTCTTGAAGAAACCTGTTCAGTTAGTTAGTGCCAAAAAAAGCCACTCATCAAGTAGTGTGACTGTTGCAATTTGTGAGCTGTGCTCACTGTCCTCTAGACTTTGATTTAAGAGCATTATGAAACTATGTAATTTTGGTGTAGTCTTTTTATTCCCATGGTAATTTATGTCTGTGGGTAAGCATTTTATTTTATCTGAGCCACGGTGCCAGAGTTATTTTCTGAAGCTCTTGAGTTTCCCCCTTTGATGCCATTGAAATTAAAACCAGAGCTGCAGATAGTACCCATGCTGTTTGTCACAGAGTCAGAGGTTAGAACGCATTTGCTGCTATTTATTGTGGCTCATCGACTGCAATAGTTACTGCTGCTCTTCTCATCACTGATACAAAAATATTAATAACAGACAACTCAAGAGTGGCATATAACTGACTTTGTCAGTCACCATCAGCATTATAAAAAACACATTACAGAAGTATCAGCAAATCTCTCCATGCTGCAGTAATCTTACTTGCCTTGGGAAAATTTTAATTAAAAAGATGAATTCCAACCTTAAATATTTTATTATTTAGACAAACAATTTGCATCTTTAGTAATTAAACACTAAAAGATGTCTCTGCATTTGCTACGTATAGATGGTGTAAAGTGTTAAAAAGCACATTGTTCAATATCAATTTATTTCTAAAATATATCAAAATTTCCTATCTGTGCATAAGCAGCTAATCATGTAAAGAGCCAGACTACATATTCTTAAATACAACTTAAAAATTATATCTACATTTTCTTCCTGTCTACTTGGCATAACCTTACCCTAACCTAGGTCTGAAATGGGCATGAGGGAACGACGGCATTTTCCAAGATTTTTATCAGGAAAACATTTGGCAATGCTTACGTTAATAGGTCAATAATGACCACTCATACGAACTCCTCTAAGAGCAGGTCTGCAACATAGTTCAAGGTGGAGTAGCTATGACAGTTACCAAGAGGTGTATGATATCATGGCCTTCATCACCAAGTGTGTAGACCTTGCACAGCCCTTTATGAAGCATCTTAGCTTGAACTAACTTGAGTGTAGAGCAGAGTAAAACTACTCCTTCAGCAGTCTGCGTATGCTCCTTTTGGCATAGGAGACTTTGCAGTTAGCTGTAGGTGCAGGAGACCATGCGAACATTTACTTTGGGATTTTAGCTCATTTTCACTGATTTATTTTAAAGCAATTAGAACATCATATTTCTGAGTCTATACTGTGGTTTTGCCCAGTATAGTTTTCCACTCCTCAACATTTATTGCAGAATTCCATGCAGGTTTTAGGCAAAAGAAGGACTTTTCCTGTTCTACAGGATGACTTTGATGCTCTGATCCTCTACCTGAAGAGAGACACTAGTGCTTGCACTTGGTGAGGTCACGTTACACCTGGGGACCTGTACAATTTGTGCAACTACTGCGTAGCATGGCCCCACAGACCAATAAATGTCCACAAACTACAGCCAGGAAGCATTGTTCTGGGGTGTAGCTATGAACAGGTGCCAAGAAAGAAAATAAAATGTGGATGGAGAGGTAAGTAAAAAATTTATGGAAGTGGTTTTTATAATCCCCGTTCTCAGATGCCTCCACCATCTAGCCCCGGTCTTTTACCCCCCAAAGGTTAGTCAGGGCAGAGAGTTTATGCAATAAACTGCAGACAGAAAAAGTAAAGCACGCACATCAGAAAATTAATTTGAAAATTAAGAACAAATGAACACTTTAAAATAATATATAATTAGCCCCTTTTAATTACCACTTCACTACCATTTAGAAAAAGGTGATGGAGGTTCAATAAAATGAGATGCTTTTATTCAACACTAGTCAAATTAATTTACATACTCAAATTCTCTTTAATAATTCCATGATACGGTAGGTTTCTTTTATCCAAATTTTAGCCTATATCTATGTAATAGTTATCTCAGACTGCAAGTACTGTTGCAAAATTCTGATAAATTCTGGAACAGAATATTATTAGAGGAAGAAAAGTCATTTCATTACTTGCCATGACTCTGATTATGCATCCTACAATGCAGTTAGAAGATAGACATGGTCTTTCCTTTTAAAAAAGAAAAGAAAAAGGCCATCAGACCACTATACCAGATATCCCATTTCTCTAGCAAGAATATACTATCTATCTGCAGCAAATCTGCTTCCAACATAATCTTTTGTTGCTCTTAATTATCTAAAACATCCAAGCCAAAAGCTTCTGCTTTCTCTCCATCATTGCAGAGGCATGAATATTTTCAATACCTCATGTACTTTAACTTCACTAATATGCAATATCAGACCTGTCTGTTCCATCTGAGAATACTCTATCACATCCTTTGATGGCGAGTACCACAGAAGCTATTTACCTATTCTGTGTTCTGTTGTCTTTACACCTAATCTCGACTGAGGTTTCAATAGCAGGATCTCGTAATAAATCTCCCTTCCTAGAGGAGAAAAAGCTGCAACGACAAGCATTCAGGTGAATGACTCTTGATACCAGTCATGAACTTAGGTATGTTGCACCACTTCTAAGCCTAATAATTTGCCTGTGATCAGCATGAATGAAAATTTCAACTTCAGCTCAATGTACAAATATATATTTACGATACAGCTATCTATGCGCGATAATATAATATTAATGCACCCAGTCTGAGTACAGAATAAATGTTATATCTAAAACAATTCAAATAAGATTTTTCTTGCAGTTTTTCTGCGATGCTCAGTCTTTAGTGCTTCTAAGTAAAGATTCTGGGGAAGGGAAAAGTCGATTCTCTGTGCTGACTGCTACCTTTCAATTTCTCATTAGGGCTGTCTACTACGTTAAAACTGAGAGTAGATGTCAGTAGACCAGCATGATTACAATAAAATTTGAATTATTTTTTTTCCAGGAACTCCTAAGTTTCACATCTTTCTGATCCATCTTAATAGTTCCTATTTTGCTGATGACTCACATATAGCTATGATTCAAATAGCGCTAAAATGGAAAATATCGTTAAAAGCTTTGTATTTTTTTAATTTGCATTTAGTTTCTGAACTGTTTTTGACCTATGATATTTTCATAAATAGACTGAGACTGATAACTGTAACAATCTGCACATTCCTAAGGATAGATCACAAAGAATTTCTTCATTTGGAAAATGCCAAAAAACGATAAGGCTAATTTTGCCTGTATTCTGTCCAACAGCATATGCCCAACCTAACAATACCATGCCATTATACTAACACAGTTTCATTATGCTGCCAAATTTGCCACAAACACTAATATCCAACTTTTCCAAGGTTTTTATAAAGATTTAATGGCATATTTCCACATACACAACATGTGTATGGTTACCAACTGATAACAAAACTAGTAGCATTCATTAAGTATTGCTACAAATCTCTCCACTGAAACAGCAATAATATCGCCTTCCAGCAACCACAATAAATGTAATGCTTAATCTCTCTCTGTGATATTGTATAACTCTAGCCTGCAGCTAGACTTCCACTGTAGGTGGTACTGTAGAGGATAAGTCTGCAGTGACAGCACATGATGTGTTCCTCTTTTCCAGTACGCGGAAGTTCATGAGTTTGAAAGACTGTATTTTTTTCCTTTCCAGAGAGAAGCCAGGATTTAGAGGGGGATAAGAAAGGAAAGAGAATGAAAATGTTTTAAGTGGCACAATACCACTCTTAGTAGGAACCCTATGTATTTTTTTAGATTTTTTTTTTTCCTAGGGATGCTTGTTTGATCTACGTCCCTTGAAATTTCACCTTATCCTCATCTTTGTGGTCCTTTATAGCTTACTCTATATGAGTGAATGATATAAGTACCAAAGCAGGTTTTGTGTGAATTCACCAGCAGTGGCTGGTTTTGACCAAGGAAATAACAGAGACACAAAAAAAAAATATCTTTTTTTCATGAAAGTTTTCAGTGCCAGCTTCAGATCACAGAAGTCTAGGCAGTGTCAGAACAATATTCGATACTTCTGGGAGCACTCATCCGTGGAAAACACCTTCTTTTTTTTGAATGTCTGTCCATTGTCCATCACCACAGCTCCTGTTTCCCAAATGTTCCTATTTCTCACCTTTAGCCGTCTAAGCACAACCTTTGCTGCAAGCAGACACGAAAGCAGCTCAGTTTGGTGCATCCTTGTGGCAGGTGGGACTGTCCCATGGGCAGGGATCCACGCAGAGGAGCTTCCAGCACCAACGTCTAAACTGGGCATCCGCATTTCGCACGAGGCTATGCAAGATGTCCCTGGTGCTTATCCCTGAAGGAAAGGCCCACTCCTGTAGCGTTTCCCTCCCACGGGGATAAGGCAAGGAGGAGAAGGGAGGGAGAGAGGAGCAGCACGGAGCATCCTTGCAGGACCAGGGCCATCCCGTTGGGGCAGGTGATGCGGCCGCACCACCGAGCACCCGCATAAACTCTGCTCTTTGAAAAGCAGCAGCGCTCGCCGCAGGCTCCTGCTGGCTGCAGAGTGAAGCCTGTGTGACAGCCAGCTGAGGACGTGGCCGAGGCCTCCGGCTGGCAGCCCGTGCCCTCCCGGAGCAGGGGCTGTCACAGTCGCTTGCTCCCCCTCCCCAGCGCTCCCCTGAATGTCAGGCTGTAATCCTGCCCTGCTGTTTTGAGCCTCTGAAAGCAAAGCTCCCTACCTTCTGCTTTGCTATTACCATAGGTATGGAGCACAGGGCTGGATTTGACCTAAATTTGATTTATTCATTTTTCCAATGCTTTACAGGGTACTTAAGCCCTAGGTCAGCAGAGCACTTAATCACATGCTTAACCTTAAGCACATGCTTAAGTGCTTAATCAGGGCCTTGTTGCTATATAAAGCGCAAAGCTATGACTCAATTTGAAGCAACTGAGTTGAAAAATTGAGGACCCCCCCCATTCTCATTTGCTTACCTTGATACGCATGTACAAGCCAAATTATTCACATTAAATGTGTTTAAACATATTTTGAGGTGAAGCCTAATTTAGGAATTTACAATACAACCTAGACCCATCTGAATATTGGAGTCCCTGTAAGATTCGTGGCAATTAGGAGAATTACACTCCCAGATGCAGAAAGCGATATCCTTTCGTAATTTAACTGTTGCCATATATTAATATTCTCTTAATTCTAATGATTGATCTAATAAGAAAAAAAAGGATTCTCTTTAAAGGTAAACTCAAAATGAGCAATTCACATGTAATACAAAGATACTACTTATAGCAAGATGCACCCATACACATTCTACAACTACATATGCAGTTTCAAGATTACTATTTTAAAATGTGCACTGCATCCTTATCTAACTTGTCCAGTAGGTGCAATTATTTGTAGAATTTGTTCTACAGTTCTGCAGGAAATTTTCCTTTTGCTCAAACAGTTCAGATTTGCCTCTGCTGTGATTTTCTTCTGACTAAACATCCTCTGAAACATTTTTTTGATGCTTCCCAGAATTACTGGCACTCTGATTACAATATCCTGTTGGATGGATACCATGAAAGCTGCTAGCTTTGGTAACTATATCTAAAATGCACAGAATGTCATATAAAGCAGTTTGAGGGGAGGGGGGCCGGACTTTAAACCAATAATAATTTTATGTGAACTGGGAATGCTTATCAACATACTTGCTTTTTCATATTACCTTCTCCGCTTATGTTTAACAGGAACATTATCCTACACACATTTTATACTAGTTTTAATTAGGAATGATTTTGTTCCAAAAGTTTTAGATAGGACTGGCAAGAAACTTTAATATTTTATTTTTATTTATAAAATAAATAAAATGCATTTAAAAAATGCTTCAGCCACACTAAGACACAGTTAATGTAGCTACGTCTCAGCTTCTCTGATGTAATCATCAATTCAGCATCAATATGACAAACCACTTTGAAAATGTTTTCCACTACTACTTCATCAAAGGAGCATATCCTCAGCATCATCCAGAAAGCACGCAGTATCATTTCTCTATGCTATTTCTATATAATTATCACTTCTCTATGCTATTTCTATATAACATAACTATACTTGCTCTTCTTCCCCTAGAATGTAAGGAAATAAGATAGGAGTATCCTAAATCATCATTCACACTAGAAAAGTTGTCCCCTCCTGACCTCCTTTCACCAGCTTAACCAGTTGTTCCAAGCTGCAATTAGCCTCTCCTTCTAAATTTTGGTAAAATCCATTCCACTGCAATAGGATGACTACTTTGTCTCCCTAATCACACATCCAGGAACTGTAAGAGAAATGGGCATGAAGATGGCCATGTCCTGCCTGTTGCAGAGAAAAAAATCACATCATCAGCAACCAGCCCAACACCGTATTTCCTCTCTTTGGCTTCTTGCTACACCCTTCACTGGAGCTTCCCAGAAAGGACCACCACTCTTAGCTGTCCTTGAATCTCAGCAGCTTTGGGGCTTCCCAAGACAAATGGTTTCTCATCTGGACGTGGTCAGAAGAATCGTATTCAAATGGAGCGGAAACACGAAGAATGACACAGGAGTGCTGTCTTCTGACATAAACCGCCACTGGGAAGTAGCTGAGGGATGAGGGAGCTTCTGAGGGATAGCCACGAGGCCCCTCTTCAGGATCTAGCCCAGAGTCAAGCCCTCAGGTTTCTAGCAGGGGATGAAGTTGGAGGGCTTTTGTTGTCTGCCTTGACATTTATGCACATTCTTTATTTTTAAAACAACCCTGAAAATGATTCCAAGGAAATTTGCATTAGTTTTGCTCTTACCCTGCCATATCCAGTGCTGTGGAGTTACTTCTGATGTTTAATAGTGTTAAATAAAATCATACTCTATTCGAGGGCTGGGGAAATCAATGTTTTCTGTTACAGGATTGGTGCACGGTTTATTTCCATCCATTATACTCTCTGCACAGCAATAGCAGGCTCTCAGTTAGGAGATGAACCCCAACCACTTATTAGTTCATGGCTGGAAGCCATCAGCTCCACATTATACAAAATCCCTGATTCATCACTGCCTCACTCCATCCTCACACCTTTCAACTCACGCATCTGAGGTAAATACAAAGTAAAGCAGTGGGAAATAAGAACCAAAGTTTCTACAGTGAGTTTTACTGCATTTTACTGCCGCCTTTTCATTCTTTCAAATCCTTAAAGAGAGACCTATTTTCTTGTGGGTTTTTTCCTTCAAAGATAATAGTACAGACTTCAACAATATCTCTGCCAAAAAGGAAAACTCCTTGAACCTTGACTTTCCGTCCTACTACACATAATGAGACAACTACTTAAACTGCATTTAAAAAGTGCTGAGTAGATGAACTCAATGCCTAATGATGTTACTCAGCTTGTCGGCAGCTGATTGACACTAAAAGTAATAAATTAGAACAGAAAATGATTTTACAAGATCCCCGGGATGACAGACAGGCTAAGTGTAATATCCTCCATTACAGTTGTCACCAGATTTTATACAGTTCAGATCTGAACAGCCTCGGCAGGAAAGTGGAACAATTTCATGAGATAGATCTTCAGATGATGTAGCGTAGCATAAATCCTCTGAAGTTAAAGAAGCTATCCTGATTTATGCAGACAGGGATCTGGCTCTGTATTTTTTATACATGTTTCTACTCAAGTATTGGAATTAAATCATTTGTTTTCCCATGCAAATCTGGGCAGAGAAAAGCAGAAACCCCATAAGAGAGGAATGCTGAAGGCTGATGTCTTGGCTGTGTTTGTTTCTATCCCCCCCCCTCCTCTTTTTAAAAGGACAGAAAACAGTATTTAGAGCATGGCATCACTGATTTTGTTGGCTGCCTTCATTTCAGGGAATCCCACTGTAAATCCACAGCTCTGCAGAAGCACCTTTTGAATCATTAGCATTCACTGTCAGAATCCTTTGTAACGTCTTAGGATGTGCAAAAGCAAGACAAAAGGCAAGCATGTGGATACTCCACCAAGCTCAAAAAGCCATTATGCCATTATTGTTTGGGGTTAATGAAAAGAAAGAATAAAAATGTGTATTTGAGCCCTGGCTATCTGTAAAGTCTAAATGACCAATCTCATTTTGGGGTTTTTTTGCTGCTGTTTTTGTAAACTTCCACTCATAAAACTTTTCTTTGGAAGAAAACATAGTCTCTTCACATACCGTTTATTCCAAGCTCAAGGATGACTGTGGATGATTTTAATCCTGCTTCATTCAATGAGCTCTTCTAATGCAATGATTTTCTCCATGGAAGACCTTAACCACAGTGGCCATTTGCAGCTGATGATTTTTTTTTTTGGTATAAATAATTTATAAAGCCACTGCAGACTTATACTTTTACACCGAGAGAAAGGAAAAAGGGCGGGGGGGGGGGGGGGGGGGGCAGGATTGCATCTTAAACTCTATTTACAAATTTACCTTGGCAGGCCCTCTTGCTGCCAATAGGAAGCCATGTTGCATATTTAATTTGCTCTTTTGTTACGATGGGGCTTAGGTTAGTTAATTTCAATTTTCGATTTCAAAAGCTATCAAATATGGCTCAGATGAGAAATCAATTTTTCTCAGCTGCCTCTGTTTTTGTGATGGGGAGGTTTCCCATTGGCGAGAGGACAGCCACGTGACACGGCAAGAGATTAGTTCACTAGACCCCGTGTTTCAGCCACCTCAATTACTGGCTGCCTCTTGTAATTTAGCCTTATAACACCTAATTTCAAGATAGAACTCATATTTAATTCATGAAAGCTTCCACAAGAGTAATTGTGAAATAAATTGCCATAGAAAATATCCATTTGTGACTCGTTTTAATTTTGTATGCTACTAGCACGCTATTTGTTCTACTTGTTTAACACTTTAGCACAAACATATTTTATATTGAACTTTATGGACTGCTAATACGTTATTATTTTTCACTGTTTCCCCTTCACGGACACACCACTGAATGTCCCTCTCCTTCGTGCAGCTCTGGGTCTAGTAACATTGAAATAGACGTGCTAAAACACAGAAACTTGTAATCTCCTAATTATCGGATGGATTGTTATGATCTGTTCATAACTTTAAAAGTAGCAGATAAAATCACAAGTGATGGTTTGTAAATGGTAGTTAGATGACAAGGATCATTTAAAGGGCCAAGGAATAAATACAGTTTAATTTCTGTAATGTTTTAAACAAACCCATTCATTACACATATTGATGTTTCATGATAACAGTGGTATATGTATTTTTAATTCTTTAACCAAAATAAATGTTTCCACAGTATACACACCATTTTGTCCTTTTCCTCCCTGTTGCTATGACAACAAGGTGGGTGAGGCCTCCTCAACTGCCAAACTCAGCTGTCATCCCTTCACCCTAAAAGCCTTATAATTGCTTTTATTTGCATACGACAATTAGGCAGGATGGCTCACAGCAAGAAAACCAACCTTTCTCTCCCCCAGTGCACACAACGCCAGCCTGTAATTTATAAAAGATACACGCCATGTGGTGGAGCACTAAAATAGAGTGATGAGTCCTTTCATCTGATTGTAAGCTATTAACAAAAGAAAACATCCCCTTTCAGGCTGTAAAAAATGCCTATCTGGTGTGAACCTGGAGGAAAAAAAAAAAGTGGGGGAAAAAAGAAAAAAGTTTTGCCTCCTCTATGCAAACCCTTCACATTCATTATCACGTTGAACTCGGCAAAAGAGTTTGAAAGCAAGAGTTACATTTTGGTGCTTTAGGAACAATGGAGTGCCAGCAAAATTGATGACATGGTAAAACTGGATCTGGATTTTTGTTCTTGGATTACGTCACACTCAAAGATGCCAGCATGAGATGAGAGTTCCTAGCCAGCTTGCTGAAAGCGCTGCAAGAAAAGCATGAGACGGGTCAGGATGTCAGATGAGGACAGTTGCACGAGAACCTAGAAGTTCACTACTTTTAATAGCTCTGTGTCAGGAAAATGTCCGTGTTCAACAAAGAGCTTAAGCCCATGCTTAAAGTAAAGCGTTGAGCTGATGTTGGCGCCTAAATACCTGCAACAGCTTATTCATATGAAGAATCAGCATCCAGCTAAATGTTTGTACGCAAGTTGTTTAACAACATGCTGCTGGTTGTAACTTTCATAATTACAAAAGTATTTTTCTCTAAGGAAACCAGTCAAGCAGCTCCTCTGTAACAGCCTCTTCTCCTTCCTACTCTCTTTTGGAAGCTCTTCGTGTAATCTTTGTAATACCTGAACTGATTAAGTATCTCCAACCCTCAAAAATCCCACAGAAGACCCACCTTTCCTTTGACAGATTTTACATCGACAATCTCACTGGTAAAAGCACAGCATGTTAAATTTAGAATTCAAAAAAACAAATTGGATTTGGGGAAAAATACGGGATTTGATACTGGGAAAATGAGGAAGCAATAACGATACAAAAAAGCAATACATCCTCTAGCTGCTGTACAGCTAGCTTGATCTAAAAATAAACCAGCTAATACATTACAATGGCATTACAGCACACACATTTTTAAGCCTCTCTGACTTACCTTCCTCAGAAGGGCATCCCTGTTGAAAGTGGGGAGACTACACAAAGCAGTAAAAGCGGAGCAGATCTAGCCTGGCTTGAACACGGGACTGATCTGTTGTCTCACTGCAGCTACCTCTGTGACCTGATGTTAATGAAGAGGACAAGTTGGGAGCCCAGCTTGCAGGTATCTCCTTCAACTTTGCCCACTTTATTGCTCCAAACTCCACTTTAGCACATGAGATTTACCCAAACCAGTTTCAATGAGAGTGTGGCAGAGGGGGGGAAGTTTGGAGGGGAGAGTGGAAACGAGAACGGGGGGATGTTTAGGCACGGGACATGCACTGTCAAGTCCTCCCGTGCCCTCCCTTCCTCATTAGCTCAGACAGGTACTCCCAAAACACAGCACACAACTTTCAGCAGCGCTGCCCGGCTTTTATCAGTACAGGGAGCAAGAAAAAGCCAACTGTCCACAAGTTTCTCAGTACAAAGCTTGAACAACCAGCAATTTTTGACAGCGCTGTGGACTGGCAGCAGGTTCAACTCACAGCTCTGCCACCGACCCATAGGCTGAGTCCTGACAAATCACAACTCACAGGCTTTAGTTTACGTGGCTGCTCGTACACAATATTGGTACTTTTTTATTTTGAAGTTGTGCAAAGGACATGAAAGTCCTACAATTCAGTCAGCACAGGATTTCTTCCTAGTGCAATTTACTTATATTTCATCTGTTTTGGCTTTACAAGATCCAAATATCACATTTATCCATTAAGCATACATACTCCACCCTAACTAGACTTGATCTGTTTGTCTTAAATTTCAGTATAGTATATTCCTCTGCTGATTCTGTCTTTCTCCAAGTATTCACCTTATTGTTCTTCGTATCCTGGTCTTACTCCCAGTGCTTGAGAAGTGCGTTGGAGTCTCAAATAAGGTTCTCAAAAACTGCAATATATAATTTTATATTTCAGGTAATTTTTGAAATGAGCCCTTTCTCATCCCCATCTCCTACTGCTATTACAAAGTCAGTTGAATTCACCTATTGATTTCAATAGGAGAAATTTGTGTGTCTATGTGAGAGCAATTTTTCGTTGCATATTTAATCTCAAAACCATGCTGTTGCTGAATTGATCTTTTTAAACGTCTGGAGCCAAATTCTTTTCTGGGATAAGTAAGTATAGAGGCTGCTAGGCTTTTTGGGTTCAGACCTGAAATTGGCCCATGATCTTCATGAGATACAAAAACTGGACTATAAAAGTACATTGCGAAAGTATAAGTAATATAATGCAGGGCTTCCCTAGGATCAGAGGTAAGTATTATTTCCTGCTCCGTAAAAGCCTCCTTTACACAAGGAGGCTTGTTTTGAGCAAAGCGAGTTTTTCGTCCTGTGATCAATAATCCATAGAACCTAAAAATAGTAAGATTTCTTAAAATGTAGAAGTAGGACAAGATGTAAATGAAGCTTTGGGAGGCTTTTCAGTTTTGCCGTCTTCACTCTCCCTTTTCCAAATGCGTGCACTTCTTTAAAGAAGAGCAAACCATAAACAACAAGTGAAAGTTTACAAGATGAAGCTTCCGAAGGGATGGTCCTAACATGCACTCTGACCATTTACATGGATTTTATGTCACTATTGGCTGTTGCATTCAATAGAAGCACTTACAGTACAACCACAGTAACGCAGCGCTCTTCATCACATTCACATAAGAATTAAAGCTTAATATACTTCTCTCTCAGAGAGCTCAAAAGTCCTTTTCTACCTACATGGTAAAGCTTGTAGCTTTGCCGAAGTTGCTACAGCTTTCCATCAATAAAAATTAGAGTAGAATTTGTTCCAAAGTGAATACAATACACAAAATACAATTTATAGTGATATCTTAACTGTGCCAAAAGTGCAGAGAGTTGTATGCATTTCTTTATCTACCTTATGAGAATATGCTGGGGTTTTGTTCAAACTTCTACTTTTCTTTTTTCTTTTTGAAAATTCTCCATATATAGGATAGGAAAAGGATTTGAATGTCAAGGACAGATTTGTGCTATGGAATGGTATTTTGTTTTGTGACAGTTGCTGACAGGGTGACATCATAAGGTACCGGAATAAGGTATAAGGATAAATGTTACTTTAAAGATCTGCATTTTCAAATATAACTTTCTAATATTCCTCTTAAAAATTAGGTTAACTTTTTTTCTGTCCCTATATTTGTGATGGGTCCTACAAGCAAACTGAACCAGTTGGATTTTGTACTCACGCTAAAGAACACATTAATACGTACAAGAAAGGAGGAGAGGAAAGATGATTGATAAAAGCTGTGAATACCAATAACTGATACCTGGAAAATGAAATAATAAACTTTTAGGAAATAAAATTGCTACATCCCTGCACATATCCAATCAACCTGTAGTAACGGAACAAGTAGGAAGTGAATGAGTTTTACTTCCCTTATACAAACAGGCTAAGACGCTTCTCTGGTCCCACTTGCCTCTCTGGCAGGGGTAGATTTGCAAGTTTTCGCCATTTTTTCTGTTGAGATAAACAATACAAAGTTGCTCATTTGGGATATCATGAAGTATACACAAAGTTGATTTTTGAACTTTAAACTGAACTGAGAACACCTTCAGCTGTTTTCTTACCCATGTTTATTTTGTAGGCAGAAAGACGTAGTTCAATTTATAAGAAATTTGCTCCCATTCCCACAGACTATGGAGGAGGTAGGATCAGGCTCATTGACGTTTTGATTATTGCAACAGAAAAATGCCACTAAGTAATCTTTCATGCAGACGTTATACAGCAGTTCGCTGTACTTTAATCCATCTCCTTCTACTTTTTTTTTTTATTTCCAATAAAAGGAACAACGTACACTCGACATGAACTCTAAGATTTAAATGAAGCTTCCTGCGTGCTAATATTAGAGAGACATTAATAATAAATTGGGAAGCAGGCAAGTCTAAGATGATTTCTGACTTGGTTTTATACCTCAGACACTAGAACTTGAACTGCAGAGTTTGACACTGACACTTTTTAGGGAACAAAGTCTCTCTCCTACTACCTCCTCCACCCCCCAATTCAAATCTCATCTGAGAAGTGCTGAAATGAAGCTGTCACTCAGGCCTGCTCAGGGACCTGTCAGCAAAACATTGAGCCTTTTCATTTTGATGGGTCAGCCTGCAATCCCCTTGAAAGAGAAGTCCGTGCCACTGTGGTTTTTCTTTCTGCAGGAATTCTGAATTCTAATGAAACTCCAAATCGCTCAATAAAGGCAGGGGCATGGGGAAGTAATCCAACCCAGATCGGAGTGAAATTTGTATTTTATCTTTTTTTCCCGCAGACCATTATTCTAATAGCATTCACAAAGGGTTGTGGGTTTTTTCTTCTCTGCCCCCCTCCCCCCCCCCCCCTTTTTTTTTTTGCAGGGCAGGCACAAACGGAATGAGGTGTCCTTTGTCTTGATGCTACACTGAGATTAGGGAGCAGCTCTCTGAAAATGAAAGGGCATGGCTCAAATTTTCTTGGGTAAATATCCATCCACCTATTGCAGTCTGCATCTCCACTGCTACAAATATCTCTAATGTATGACTGTGCTGAGAGAAAGAGAAAATTTCACATTAGCATTTCTTCCCCAGAAGAAACAGTCTTTCATTAACACTGTACAAAGCTTTTTCAAGCCAAGAAGGAAAAGTGTACCTTTCTCTTCCCCTCTGTTCTCCTCAACTTTTCCTTCCAGATTAGTTACTACCTATGACTGATACCAGGATGGAGGGGAGAGGATGCAGAGAGTGAGAAAATAATTTATATAATATGTTGATGTATTCTCTTTAAAGTGGCTTTATTAACACAGCATTTTGTTTTTAAAATATGTATTAATTCAGTAGCCCTTTTATGTTTTCTCCCATTGAAGGCTGTTTATTTTAACAAGGAGATAATTGTATTTTGCTAACTGTTTAAAATTTGGAATTGTTAGAGAAGATATAGGCAGCCTGAACAGACACAGAATTTACAACATGGAGAGCGCTATAGCTTAGTGGGTTTTTATATTTTAGGAGTTAAGGGTGATCCTACTCTTTTTTTATAGAGACTTTTTTTTGTACAGTGCATGATAATTTGAATAATTAGGGCAATTAAGCACAACCGGATTAAAAAGCCAAATAATTTGGAAATAAAAAAAAATTTCCAGCTGAATATCATGCACAAAAGCATTCTGTGAAAAATAGAAAACATAGTCTCTTTAAGTAATATTTTATGGAACTAGAAAATAAAAACAGAGATGGAAAACGAGCTAAAAACTTTGAATTTGAAGCGCAAACTAACGCCACGATGTAAAGGTATCAATTAGATGGTGTAACACTGCTAATGGCCCGATGGTAAGTGTTGCCTAACTCTCTTCATTGTCTGGTTAACCTGCAAGTATGCCCATCAGTAATGTTTCAACAATGCTACAGCAACCCTTCCACCCTATAATTATGTTTGTGTTATTCAATCTTGCAGAATCACCATCTTCAGGCTCTCACTCTCTCTCTGCAAGACATGACCCAAACATCTCATCTTCCTCTGCTCTGCCTGTCCAAAGAGAATCCATTATAACCCCAGGTGTTGAAAAACCCAGATATTATTATGTAGTGCACAGCAAACCAATGCACATATGTCTATGTGCTTGTGCATAGTGCATATATCTTCCTACTATTTTCTTGAGCATTGTGATCAAACTTGGATGCCAGAAAAAGTATAGTATGTAATTTTCCTTGGTGATGACCTTCAGAGGTTCTTTTCTCCCCTTGATTGGCACACATCTCCATGGGAAATCATTATAATAGACCCCTATTTCTCTACCTACACTGTCAGGGGCTGCTACAACTATACTTCATTTGCCCTGCTACACCTCCCTATTGCACCATAGGTAGCATGTATACTCACCCAGAGTTCTGATGCTGCATTACATCTGGACATGTAGAAAGCAGTTAAAACAGTGATAGACACTGCTTCCTTCCTTTTGTCAGGACGTTAATAGCACTTTCTCCTTTCTGTATGAAATCCATACTATTTTCCTTCACTCTCTTGCACAGCAGATAAAGGCAGGGATTTGGATAAAGCAAAGGTACTTACTTTTGTCTTGGTTCCAAAGGATACATTTTATTTTAAAGATATATGTCTAATGTGTGCAGTAAACACTCTCACATGCTGTTCAAGATTGGCATAGCTATGTTTATATAAATCTACCTACCCACCAGATATATATATGTATGTGTATGCGTACATAAAGGACACACATATAATCTTTTTTAAATGGTTAAACGCTTGCAAATCTCCAATTCAGTAGGTGCTGTGCTTCTTACAATGCACGTGCCACAAAGATAGCCTTTGGTTTTATCATGGCTATTTTGTCGTATAGTCTAAACAGGAGATGCATGCACTTAATAATGGGGAAGGTGGCATAATCATTTTACCTTTTCAGTATGTTCTGAGTCTCACAAAGCAAATGTTGGTTCTCGTTCATTGTCAAGTATTTGATGATCACTGATTGCAAAAACTTTATAATGGAAATTTTCCTTTCAGTGCATCACCAACAGTATGCACTTGCCTAACGAATAATTCAAGAATCTACCTTGAAAACTTAACATTGGCTAAAATGTTTAGTGTAGAACAGGGCATTGCTTTCATATTATTTGTTTGATAGTGCTCAACCTTGAGCCTTCCAAGAACAGAAGGAAAATGCACCCTTATCTATTTGAGGGCTTGATCCAATACCGAAGACAAACTGAACACTGCACCTCTACAAAGACAAGCAAATATCCTGGATGAGATTGAGCTGAATTAATTCATTTTATTCAAAAATCAACTTAATTGCCATCTTTCTTTCACTGGTCCAAGTCCAATTCATACCTCGTGTAATTTCATCTACTTCATCCAAATTTCCCCTGCTCAGAGGCAAATATGTGGAGAAATCATGGACTGGAGCACAGCTGCATCCTCTGGTAAAGGTGATACCCATCCTGACTTAATGGGAGTCCTGGGAATCGTTGTTTTGGGGAGGTGAAGCTGCCAACGTACACACCCAAAAGTCTGCATCTTCCCATATTCTTTCTGTTCCAACTCAACAGAAGTTGTCACAGTCCAGCTTTTACTTAAAAGCTTCCAACCAGTCTCATAGTTTCGCATGTATCAACCCTTCCTTAGAAAAACAAGCAGCCTAAATTCAGTTATTAGCAATCACAGAGCTTCTGCAAAGTGTTTTACCCTGAATCAGAAGACCAAAGTGTTTGTCCCCCTTTTTCCTCTGGCCCCTGCAGGTATGGGATGTGAGAAAGTTATGGATACAGATTAATGGCAGCTACCAAAATTTTTTAAACTGTAACCTACTTATCTACCAAAAACCTACTTGGCAGATTTAGCACCTTTACCCTTTTCCTCTTTCTCACCTTTCTCATGTAAGTGACAAGATAAATAACTTGATTTCACAAAGTAGTCCAACAAGTCACAAATCAAAGATCCAGTCAAATGCATCAAAAAAACCCCAACACTGCTACACTGGCAAAATGTGACCCGCTACTAACCAACACGACTATTTCTCTAACCTTTACTCATGTGAAGTAACACTTAACCAAATGGGACCCCATGGAAGAGTCAATCTCCACACGAGATTTGAAGGATCAGAGTCCAAGTAGCAAAACATATATTTAAATGGACTAAGTTAATCTTCAGGTTAATTAATGCCATTCTAGGTTTATTCTAGCAATATTCAATTCTAGTTCATCCTAGTACTATTCTATTTCCCATAAGAACCTTAATATTTTGGGTTATTTTTATTATGAAATTTCAGTCTCCCAGTGGCCTAGTATTAATTACTTTGATAGAGTTAAGGCTTGGTTTACACCAGTGGCTACTTTTTGTAAGCATAAACACTAGAACATTTTGATAAAATTAAAACTGTTGTTGCCTTGTGAGCGAGTAAGATTTAACAAGTATGAACGATATTGCCAAAGAGAATTAAAGCCTTTTTTCTATTTCATTCAATAAAGCCATAACTTTATCTGTAGGTTTTTACTTTGTTTATTTATTTTTGTTACCTTTGGTGTACTCTTATTTTAAAACAAAACTGCAGATGTTCCTAAATGTTAAAAAACACAAGGATAAACCCAGGAAGCGCTCCAGACACATCTACAGTAGCATAAGACCTGTTCCTCCCACCCCAATCCCCTTATAATTGGTTATGATGTTCAATATAAGGGATAAATGAGTGCCCCTCTCCTGCTTGCTCACAGTATGCCACAAAACCCTGAAAGGGTTAATTGGCATTTTAAGAAAAGGTAATTGTAAAGCGTATCTGCTGGGGTTATCCCCAGAATTGGGGGGGTGGTGCATAGGTCTCCCACCCACTGGAGCATCTCACATCTTGAAGAGCATGCCGAAGACAAAAGCAGTACTACTGCTGTTTCTTGATTTTCACTTTCAGCTCTAACTGCTAACCCCCAATGTGCTCTTTTGAGTTTACTATATCAAGCTAGTACTTACAGCAGAGTATATGTACTGTGTCTTGACTGTAAAATTATACTGACATTGTAAGCATAAATATAAATCTGTGTGTGTGTGTGTGTGTGTTTAAATCATACATAATTTACTGCTGGATTTATTGGTTGCAGAGGAGCACAATGACAGGAGGGGGTGCTCTAAAAAAAATTGGATGGAGAGACTGGCTACACTTCTATATTTTTTAAATAAACCAAACATTTCACTGAGTAAAATATATAACCTGGCATATAAAAAGAAACGTTGTTTTAAGTAAGTGAAAAGTCAAACTGAATCCGAGCAAGGTCATAGGTGGCCATTTTCTTACCATATCAAACCCTCTGCCAGTTGTTTGTAGACGCTCATAATATTTTTATCCTCTGAACATATATATTTCATGTTCACTTTTGCCAATTGAAACTTTTTCCATTGTGTTCTTCTAATGCATTCCAGTGAGTATAGAAAAGTCATCTACACTGCAACACAAAGGAGACACTTTTCTTCTATCTTTGGGCTGACAAATATCGAAGAGCTAACGCCAGTTTGGGGGGCTTATTCAAGCAATGTTTTTCTGGGCACATGAGTTGATTCTCATATTACTTTTCTTTGGAGCTTGGCTTTAGCTATTCAGTTTGCAAGAGGCAGAGGTCCTGCATCTTTTTTTAATAATGTCATCCATCACAGTGCACAAAAAAAGGGTGGCTTTATCCCTCTAGCCCAAGATTCATCGACTGCTACAATCGGTGATTCCTCCCTTCGTGCCCCGTTCCCACTGAGATTATGTCCATAACGTGCAAACTGTAGAAATGCTTACTGTGAGAGGGGGATGGCAGAATGTGATCCCGTGTATTTTCTATTCACATTTAGGATTAAATTCACCACCTTGAAGAAAACTATCTCTTTCGATGAAATCAGTGGAACCATTTGTATAAGCATATGGCAGTAAAGGAAGGCTGCGTACATAGTCATTAATAAGCGTCTTAAAGCTTTAGCATGAGATTTTCATTTTAAAAAAAAACCAAAAACAAACCTATTCCACCCCTCTGTTCTAACCGCCCATATACCTGTATCTCCCCACTTTCTGTAACTAACCCACCCCCCAGCAACAGCTTATTTCCTAATTTAAAGAAAACATCCCGGCTGGTTTTGAGCAGAATATTTCTTTTAAAAAATCAGCTGTGCTCTTAATTACGTTGCATTGTGTCCTGCAACACCTTTACAGCAGGACAACTAATTTTTATTACTGGTATTTTTCACTGTGAATTTAATGCGGTCCTACTCAGCTAACCACGAGGTTGGTCTTGCTCATTCCATATCATCATATGAACACAGAGGAAAAAGCATGGTTGTCTACCAACTTCTACATTACACAACAAAAACTGAAAAACTCATTTGCTAAGGCTCTTAAGGGGCATCAGAGGTTTACTATACGCAGCTGAGAGTTATAACTGCCTCTCACATTTGCTGGCCAGTTAAGTTTTCATCTGTGCATTTTGGAAGCAAAACACCTCTCCCAAGTAGGAAACTCTGAGCCTGGCAACTCTCAGGCAGCGTGAGCATTTGTTCCGTCCATATTAAAGGCTAGTGACATCATCAAGGTCCCTGTAATATTTTTCCAGAATATTGGCCTTTCTTTTTCTGGACTGCCATTAATATTTAAGAGTAAGTTCTTGCTGCTGTAGTTTTGGGGTGTTCAAGTACAAATCAGCTGCCTGCACCTTCAGTAGATATTTCTTCCAATATATCTCTCTAATGGGGTATTCACTCAAACGAGCCCCAGCGAAATTCTTGTCATTGTTGAGCACGTCTCCTAGATCCTTTCCTCTTTGCTTTCTGCATTTTCACTTCTTCGTGAAGATGCTTAATGCAGTATAATTGAAACAATTTTATTGTCTCCAGCCATCCATTCTGCTTGTTTCAGTGGCAGAAAATACTGGTCAATTTGACAAGTTAATATGACTTTAGTGGTCATTTGAACTCCTTTAAGCCACTGGGTGCTAAAAATTACTTGTCATCTTCCTTCACCTGCAAACTGAACATAACTTGTCCATGAGAAAAGGAGGAGAAAATGCTTTTCTACCAAAAACATTTACTGAAAGAGATAATTGCAAGTTTTACTAATTGATAGTTGACTCTTCCTACAACAGTTCTGAACCACTTGTGAGCAATACTTGGTACTCTCACCTGGAGCTCTGCTGATGCCTTCAAACTTTAGCTTTTCTTCTTCCCACAGGGCTGGATCATTAACGACAGAATAGGTTACACAGCCACTTCAACTCTTCCTTTTGTATAGATCATTTTTTGTAATCTAATTTATCTATTAACTGGATGCCTAGTGTTCAACAAATGTAGTTCAGCTTTACACTTGAGCTTAGTGCTTTGCTTGTATAGCTCTGCTAAGTAGATGTGTACGGTTAATATTGGAGGAACTGCCAAAAGAAAGAAAAACGTTTCTTTCTCCCACCCCCTTCTTTAAGCATGCCTAATATGCCTCAACATCAGTAGATACAATTAAGCCAAAAACTCAAGGGTTTTTTAACAACTTCTGTTTCTGTGTATATCAACGACATACCAGAAACATAAGTTATAATCTTTCAAGATCTCTCAGGCCTCCTTCTCAAACTGCCATGCAAAGAAAATATGATATAACTATAAGAATTATAGGAAGGACTTGATCCTGTTCCCCTTGAAGTCAATGGCATTTCAATTAAATCAGCTAGACCCCACCATATTTTTACTTTAGATCTATTTTTGGGGGTTATATGTTACCCTATATAGATTATACCATACGCTCTCATAACATCAATAATGGTTCCCATTGACTTATAGCCACAGCTACCAGAGAGGCATTGCGGTTAGCTCCCGCCAAGAGGTCACCCTGGGAAGTTTCTGATAAATCAATGGGAGCTTTATGGATTAGTTTTCTTCTCCCTTCCAGGGATAAATGCAAACAGTGTCACTGTCTGGACACTCGTCTTCTGCACCAAGACTAATTCATCAGCGTGCTGAGAAACGACGTTCTGGTCTGTCCTACCGCACCCTTTCCCTTCGATACCTTGCATTTCCGTTCCTATGTTTTATAAACCGTTCAACAGGAGAACACAGGTAGTGTTCAACTAACGCAAGTTTCTTTGTGTCGTTCACACTATGCTGGAGTCACTTTTCAAATCACGTGAACTTGCTAATTTTAATGGGATCCACATTGAAACACCCCACTTCGGAAACTTACCACCTTTGCGTCTTTAAATATAAACTTTGAGGACACATTTAGTAACACTATAATCTTGTTATAGGGATAATACTCTTTTTTTAACAGTGATTAGCAGACTCTCTTAATAACAGCATCAATTTTTCCTTACAAAGCCAACACAAATTACTGCTCTGAAAAAAGGCTAGATGTCAGAAAACGTAAGCTAGCTGCTCTTCCTAAAAAACACACATCTACATTCTTCTGCTAGCCTGCTTTCCTACAGATTTCCGTCCTTTAGCCCTTGCTCCTCATCTATATCCTCACCATACGCTCCGTTCAGGAAGTACGAGGAGATGCTGCAGCCCACCAGCTGTTCCCAAAGCGAGCGTGGAAGGGTTGAGCCCTGCCCACCTTCCCCTCGCTGAGGGCACTCATTCGGGTTTCTCTCCTCTACCGATTTTCACCAAACTTACAAGAACTTAATTATCACTGACATTTCTGCCCTTCTGTCAAATCCAGTTGAAAAAAAGCAACGATACTAGGAGTGGACTGACAGGTAAAGCAAATGATCACGTAAGCCTCATTTTTGTAAGTACGCAGCCTAAAGGATGTCATAAAAATCTACAGAAAGTCTAAAGCCCTGCATTAGAAATACTGCTAGCTGCACGATCTGAGTTAATGCTTCATTTGTATACGGGTGTGTATTTAAAGATAATTAATATTAGCTGTGACTTTTGAGACTGGTATCAACACAGTCTCCCTTTGTAGTGCCTACAGTTTTGTAAATGCAAATAATTTTGAGTTCAGTTTTGCATTTTTAATTATTAGCAGGCAGAGTTCCTCTGGTATTTAACCACCTAACCATGACTCAGGGTAGACACACGCATTCATGGCATTAATTGTGACTAGGATTTTCAGGTGTAAAGAAATCAAAGTGGATTTAAAAAAAAAAAAATAAAATAACCCCAAGTGAATCTTGAACAGAAGTACTTGAGATGCATGGGCTCAGATTTATTTTTTAAAGCTTTGGTCAAAGAGATTTCCGTTAGTTGAACTAAGGTAGTGTATGTAATATTAATACAACTCAGACTGTTGTGAACACTTACTGGGGGGGTGGGGGGGATACACTGTGATATTAAAAAAAACATTATTTCGAGGTAGGCATGCCAAAAGCAGTTCTCTGGAACAGAAGGTGGCCTAATTATTAAAAGAAATGGCTTCCATCTCTGTGATGGTCTGACTGTTTGTGGATAAAATCCTACAACTGTGAAGGGCCTCATGCACTGCAAAAAAAAAAAAAAAAAAAAAAGAGAGAGAGGAAAAAAAAAATCAAAGTGTTCAGCAGCCATACATCAGAGAGACTATACAAGAAGGGTATCGTATTTTTAGAGACCCCAGAATTCCTGAGCAAAGTAGTAGTTAGTACCAGGTCTACATCAAAAGAAAACAACATTCTGTGTCATCGCTGGCCTCCTCTGTGATGTTTTGCCCTCAGCTTCATAATACTCCAAAAGTCATGGTTAAAAAAGACAGACTGTCCCTTTAAAATTAGATCATCCCTTTTATTAATATGCAGAATGAGTTGTCAATTGACCAAGCAACAAATGTACATCCTCATATCCTCATTTTCACTTCTATCTATGAATATTTTAAAACCCTAATGTGTGCTTGGCCATTTGGGTTTTAAGCAAAGACTTATCACAGTGTAAAACCCCTCATTTTTATCCCTTAGCTGAGGGCTTCTTTTTCCCTTTTCCAGGGTGTCATTAAAAATCTGATGCCAAGAGCTGGGACTTGGCAGGGTTTGCGATATAATTTGCAATCTGCAGTGTTTGCTGGCTAGCCCCCACCTGCCCCCCTCTTTTTTTTTTCTTTTTTTTTTCCTTTTTTTTTTTTTTTTTTTTTTTAACCAGCCTGCCTGCTAGAGTCAATAGGGGGCATCCCTCATCTGTCTAAAAGAAAAATAGCAGCATACTAATTAGAATTCTATTTGCCAGAAGCCTCGGAGTTGCTGTGCTTATAGATTTCAAGCTTCTTTTGTTTGAATTAAATTGCCAACTTTTCCTCCCCCCCCCCCCCCCCCCCCCCCTTTCCTTCTTTGCACTAGGCATGAGAGAGCGGGTGCCTTATTTGATTGAAAGAGGGGGTAGGGGGATGGGGAGGAGGAAAGCCTTAGCTATGGAAATGCTGAGGAAATGTCAGGGTTGTGTTTAAAAATGCCTGGTATGCTTTTCAGTGCCTGACTCCTGTCTTTCTAGCAGGGTTGTGGAGGGGAGGAAAGGGGGCCTGGCATTAAGCGCCGGCACTCTGCCCCTTCTCCCTGACACTGAAATTCTGGGGGAGAGCTGACATGCTTTTCCCCAGCTCAAAGCCAGATGGTTCAAGCTTGGATAAAACCTTGGGATGAGATCACAAAGCTTGTTCATAACAGAACACACAACATCTCTGTTTTTCCGTTAATACCTCCTTTTGTACGCGTTGTGTGGGGTGAGGGAGGGGCCAGGGGATATGTCATAAATCCAAAGGAAAATGTCATATTTAACATTAATTTGTTTTCATAACCCTGTGAAAGAATTCAAGCTTTCCCCATTAAAATGTCATAATTAACCGTCGAGAAGTTTTATTACAAATAATTTTTAAGCTCACGAATAACTGAGCGAAATGCACATCCGAAAGTTTTTCACTGCCCTTAAGCATCTGAATATATACATAATTTTTTTTAGATGCAAGAAAGAGTTTCACAGAGCAAGCTTCAAGCACGGCGACATTTATGCAACTTCCAAAGTTTAGGTGACTAAATATTAAGACTGACCTCACTTTCCATCACCACAAATCATGCCCATGCACAATACGGCCATTGACTCCAGCCATTCACAGTCAGGTCTCATGCACTGATTCACAACCGGGGATAAGCGAATCATGGGGACAGAATAATGCATTCGATGATCTTCATATTGCTCATAATGATGGAATGCTTGCAAAGGAATAAGAATTCTTTTCAAATGCATTACTCAGTTAAATTTACTTGACATTTTCATGGATTTGCTTTCTCCTTACAAATTCTTAACAGAGCTCACCTATGACCGTGATGGGCGTTCTCGGATGGCACTGCTGCTGTTCCCTACCCAGATAAGATTATATTCCTTATTTGACTTCTGGCATAAATACTACGTAAATACTTACTATACAGCATGCTTCGAATTTTTGTATGCATCAGCTTAAAGCTCGCTTTCCTTACTGTTCATTCATCCTAACTACAATTTTGTTTCATAAATGCCCATGGAAGGGCAACATAATTTGGACAGGACTATGAACATGGGAAAAGGAAATTAGGGCTAATTCCAAGTTTGCCTTATTTGTCGGACAGTACTTAAAATCAGTAATTTGTAAAGCCAACTTCTATTCCTGAAAAATGTAACCCTCAAATTTGGTGTAAAAATAATACTGAAATTTGCCATCATGTTTGACATAAATATGGTTCTATTTTTTTCTTTTAAACTGTGAAACCTTTAAGAAGTAACGATGTTCTAATTTTTTGATGGAATTCAGGCTCATGCCTGAAATACTATCTTTTCCTTTAAAAACTCATATTTACTTTATCATAGTATATTTGATTTTGGCTTAGTAGATGCTGTGATTATTTTTGCACCGTCCTTCAAAATAAATTTCCGGAAAAAAACACAGAGCTAAAGTACCAGCTAACCATTGCATTTTTATGTATTCATTAAAGATAAGATCTTAAAGGAAAGAGGGAAAATATGGACATTAGTAACTCTTACATATACTCCTTGGTGCTATTATAGTTTAATTAGCACAGTTTGCAGGCTGTAACCTTTCCTAGGCCTACATGATGCATGAATATTTTATTTGCATTACTATAAAGTAAAAATAATTTGATTATCATTCATACTATTTATGATTACATGTTTCTAGACACGCACATAGTCTCTATTTATAGCGGACTTTAACATTCTTAAATAGCATAGAGTGCTGACAAGCAAAGTATTGATGTTTACAGTATCATGCAAACCCCGAAGCCAACCATGTTCACATCCCTTTGAATTACTTTTCCATTTCGAAGCTTCTAAGAACCCAGTCCTGCTTTATCTCTTCTCGTTATAAAAAGTGGCAGGAGGCAGAGTGGCAGAATGACCCACAAGATGGCACCTGTCACCAGTGGGATTTCTTCTGCCTTCTGCAGGCCAAATTTTGTTTGAACTCACTATGGCCTCTGTCATATCCTCATTTTCCCTTCCACTCTTGCCTCTCCTTCTTAATCCCCTTCGTGCAGGCTCAGGCTCTGTTTACCCAGCTTCCGAAACCTTTTTTCTGCAAGAAGCCAAAGTAAAACTTTATTGAAAGAGGGGCTTGGGATTAAGAGGCAAACCCCGTACAGGAGGAAGGCTGCTACACCACCTGCCCCCTTTCTCTGGCTTCGCTTAAAGACAGTTTCTCCTATACGCGATTACCAGGCTCGTTCTTATAGATGTGCATCTGAAATACATGATTACTTTAGGTCTCAAAGGTGAGGGAGTTGATTAGCTCTCTAATGAAGCCTTTTGTTATTACTTACAGACAAAGTATATCACACAGATGGAACGTACCATAAGACCGCTTCCTTACGCTGGGCCAGATATATTTTAACTGGTAAGATCATCTAGAGCAATGAGGTAAAGCGGTTTCTGTAAATATAGAATCAGGGGAATTTTTAAAAAACAGATTAAAGGCAGTGACAGAAAACAACAAACAAGCACCGTAGGACCATTAGCCTAATGCCCCAAAGATGAAACTGATAATTCATCTGCTACACAAGTCATTCTGTACTTTGTTCCCCTACATTCCTTTGGACATTCACTAGTTGCCTAATACAGGTTATAGTAAGTCTATAAAGTTGATGTTGATGAACATCCCTCTTATCTTTGACTACACAAAGGGCCAAAGCCAAACGCTCTCATGGAGACACAGCATGCACAGAAAACCCTTCAAGCTGCAGGCCACTCCATCATTTAATTTCACCAACTGCAATGGAGAATTGTTCTTCCACACAAAAGGATACCGCAGATCATTGGGACCTACACAGTGCCTGGAGACCCAAGCAGCTCTTCTCCTGGGGCACGCACCCATCCTGGCCCTTGCTGCTACTCTACCTCCAGACTTGCGTGCCCTGGGGTTTTCCTGTACCTTGTGCCTGAGCACACCACATCAGGCTGTTGATTTCTTCCGTTAATGTCTTCATGGCTTGAAAAGGGAAAATATCATACACCCCGTTCCTAATTGTCCCCATTCTTCCTTCTATCAACTTCCAAAATGCACCTAATTACCCCAAAGCATAAACAGAGTCTTTCAGTAGCCACCAGTAAGGGCAGGAGGGAAGAACAGTTCCAAGTTTTCCTTTTTCCTAATGAAAGAGGGCACAAGCCTTGAGTTTTACCTAGGGAAACATCTTAAGTCATTAAGAATCTCATAGTTTCACCAAACCTAGTTCAGAAATTCTTGTTTACATATTATTTTATACCAAGCCAATATTATTAAAAACAATGCAGTTACATTTAGACAGAAGTTAATCATAATGTTAAAAATAGCTATTACTACTATTGTGAAACCTTTAAAATGTTAATGTCGCCCCAAAGATTAAGGATATCCTTTCAATAACTGTCTACAATTAACACAAACAGCAGACTGCATTTCTGTAGTGCATGGAAGTTGCTTTTGCTACAAACATCCAGAAGTAATTCTCACGTTTCATGCAAACCAATCAGGTCATAAACATACATTTTACTGAAATTCATCGGATCCTGGAAATCAATACAGATTCCAAGGCGCCAGCTTCATTTTGGTAGTCCCTTTATATGCAACTGAGGAACAACCTAGGAGTGTTTGCAAAAAAAGCCATCAATAGCCTCCCTTTGAATTAGAAAATGTGGATTCATAAAAACTAAAGTGCATTTATGAATGCCAATGTGCCTTGAGTTTTTGGGGAGGGGGGATTCATTTTGACCTTTTTGATTTTCCATTTTGAAATGACTTATTTCAGGTTTTTTTCTGGTAGATTATGAAATCAAGCAAGTCCAACCCAGAATGAACCATTTTGATCAATCTGAAAGGCAGCTTTTTTGAGAATTTTCCTCTGCCAAGAATTTCAAAATGTCACATTTCATTCCAGTATGAACAGAAGCCAGATTTCTAACTCTCCAAATCCTTTGCGAAACAAAATTTCTCTCTTTTTCACAACTCCAAAATTAATTTTCCTCAAAGACTGCAGGGTGGCTTAAGATAGTGGTCAGCAATTACAGATAACACATGGGTGGAATTTAATAGCATTAGCATGGTGGGGGCAAGGCCAGGATCGCAGAGTCAGAGCATCTTGAGGGAAGACTGCGAGAAGCACCAGCTCTCCCAGCTCCTGGCTCGCAGCGAATCCCAACTCAGGCGAGATGGGCTCCAATGCCTCGCTTTGAAGCAAGATATAGACGCCGAAGCAAACGCCAGCATTTCCTAGCTCCCACTGAGTTTCTATCAATATTCTTAAACTTTAAAAAAGAAAAATACAATCTGGTGTAGCAGCCTCAGAAGACTGCTGACTACTGCTACAAGAAACTCTCTACAACTGGAACCTATACAGGGATAAAAATCCAAGAGCTGACCTGTAGCTTTCCACCCAGCCAAGGAAGCTATTAAGTTCTTGCTGATTTAAGTCACTCTCCAGTAACGTGGTGCCATTTCCTTAAAAAAAAAAAAAAATAATTCTCCCAATGTCCTTAAAAAGAACCATTTCCTAAGGACTGCAGTTTTGACACAGAACTATTTAAGAAAACTTGGAGATCACAACTTGGTGGCACCAAGGCATCATACTTTCTCTTCTGGCACTGCACAGAAACATCTCACCCTGCCACGGACCTTCTCTGGAATGATTTGTGGTTGAGGCAAAAGCACTGCTCAGGTGGAAAAAAACCTCATAAAGGTCACACAACCACCAAGTCAGCCATGTAAAAACCATGGCATCCCTTTTTTACTGGATGTATTTCACAGCCATCCAGCCAGAGCCAAAAGCGGATACACCATTCTCTCCCTCAATGGGCCAAAGCTGTCCCACCATCTCCTGCTGCACGCAGGACAGTCTCCTTCCTTCCCGCCCCAGGGGCGGTGGGTTTGGCAGAGGGCTTGGCACCGAGCGCGCTGCCTGGGCTTTGCCAAATCTGCCTGTCGCCATTTACAAAAACACTCCAAAAAGGAGTTTTGGTTTCGAAGCCTTGTAATTAAACTCATCTGCAGCTGGTGCAATAAAACAAGTCAGAGAAATTCTTTGGGTGTCAAGGACGGCTATCATTGCTGCTTTTTTTATCACTGTTGTTTCGCAGCGTTTCCTCTGTGTGCTCCATTGCTTCTGCTGCTTTTAACTACCATCCTGCTCACTTGGGAGTCATATTTAAGGTCAGCCAGTATACATTAGTCCTGCCCAGAGTAGAAATTTACTCCTTACTCTGGAAATGACAGGCCTGTAAAACAACACATGAAGAAAAAAAGCCATTCATTATTTATAAAAAGCAAAACTATGAGGCTGTCTTTGCTTGCATTACACAAATCCAGTATGAAAACTCTAACCTGTATATTATTATAAAAGCTCTGTCCGCTGTAATACCTCTTTGTTTTTGTAATTATTTTAGGCTTTCCACTCAGGAGCAATAAAAAGAGCTTATATTTTCCCAGCACTCAGATGAAATAACTTTGAAATTGTGCCTTGTAGGTTTTTTTTTAGTATAATTAATCTCAAGATGTCACTCCCCCCACCTGATATGATAGTCTCACTGGAGTGGACTGGGAGGGGGACAGTGAGGAGAAGGATATTTTGGTTTTCATCCCAGTTAACCACTCTTCCTCCAGAATAAGATCATAAAAATCAAACAAAACCAGCAAGAGATAATCCTCTACCAATAAATTTATCAAGAGCGAATTTTCTGCAGGCTTGCTAAACTGTCATAAAGGGGAGGAGGTAGAGATCAAATATACTGTTGAGTAAGGAAACAGAGAGCACAAACTTTGTCCTCAGCTCGGGGACAATGATGCTCAAAGATTAACCCACCCTCTCAATTAACACCTCACATGAAAATCCCAGCAAGGTCATGGGATCTGTGCTGCAACTCGGTCAATCAGCATTGCCTGCCTCCATACAAACCAAGATCGAATGCAGAATTAACACTGGTCCCCCAAGCCCTCGCTCACAGACTCACGTCAGATTAAGCCCTTGCATGGAGGAGATATGAAAAGCATTTCTAATTAGGGTCTGAGGTTACTGGTTAAAATGCAGTCGAGCAGTCTACCAACCATTCTTCTCCCCCCTTTTTTTTTATAATTTTAATTAAACTCAGATACTATTTAATTCCTACCTGCATATATTTAGTACTACTTGAATGCAAACCTGATAAAGAATACTCCTGATCCCCACTTAGCTGCCACAAGCACTTATTAAAAGGAGGGTGACTGTCTTCAAGATCTTCCATGGGTCCCTTTGCAATAATTACTTTTTCTATCAAATGAAAAGCATAATATTTTTCTGTAAATAGATTTTTTTTCCTTGTGAAACCTTGACTTCTCTACTCTCGTGACAAAATTATAATTATAACTTCAGTGTAGTGGTTAGTTACTGTCATTCCAGTCCATGAGGAGGCTTTTTTCCATATATGCTCTACTCCTCTTATTCCATTGCTTATAGGATTCTTGAGGCATACACTTGAGGACATTTTGCACCCCTTTATTCTCACAGAAGCGCTGCTGTACATCCTGTGTTTTGGTGAATGGGAGGGAGGGGACTTAGCACTGGTTGGATCCTGTTAAATTATTTGTAATTCTAGGGCGCTACACAACATTTCTGCCATTGTGTGATTAGCAACCTAGATCTCTCCATAACAATTTTTAATATCTATCATGACCCTGGAAGCCTTAATGCTACATCTACAGCATACTAAAGCCTTGTGACTCCAAATTATAGCTCTGAATAATTCAGGAATTGTAACAGTAGCTCAGTACTTATTAAAGCATTGGGAAAACTTTGGGATTCTCATATCTACAGGCTCTCCATTATTATTCTGATTATAAAGATGTTTTAATATATGCTGTTGCTATTCTTAAACATTACCACAATACCATTCGTGAGGAGTCAATAAATGATCCGAGTAAACTCTTCTGTTAAGCGGCTGTACCTCAGAGTATCAAGGGATACGGTAAAATTAAGCTTCCTTTTTTTTCAGGGAAGATGGGAATTATGTAATAATCTTTACATTAAATTTTAAAATCCCAAATTACACCTTAGACATCGCTACAAAAATCTGCAACCAAACTTATTTTTTAAGCAAAACAAAATCAGCTACATATAGAACATCTCAGGCTTTTCTGTGATACACCAACACAAATAGGGACAAAATTAGTGTAAGTCTAACTAGTTTAATAACATATTAAACACATTCTGTCTGTGCTAATCCCAAGTAAGCAGCTATAATAAGCCTTAGTGACAAGGAGGATCTAATGAAGAGTTGAATTTTTCATAGAGGTTTTATTACGTTCATCAGCCTCCTCAAAAGTCCAGGACTTCAGTCATGCCAGCTCTGAAATCTGGAAGAGATTATCTTCAATTTACCGAGAATAAACATCTCATTTCTACAAGGAAAATTCCATTTGACAACGAAACTCATTCCTATCCTAAATATTGAAACCCTGCCACTGGATGTCATACTTGAGTAGCATTGGGTAAATGTAAAAATTATGAAAAGCCTCAATAATAATACTGAAAAAAATCTATGAGGCATTTTTAGCCCGAGCATAATCTATAGCACAGAAAGCATCCAAAATAGCATTTTGGCAAAGTTTATTAATCAGCTGCTTTCCCAATCTGTTGAAAGAGTTTCATTAGTTTCTGGACAGTCAAGCACTTGCACTTACATTGCCTGTCCTCAATTGACTACCCTACATTGACTATGTTGACTGTGACTCTGTTAATTGTTTACCAGAGTAGATACCCCACACGATTAAAAGGAGTGCTCTAGATTCATTGAGAATTCAAAGCATCCTTCCCCAAAACCTTGTAAAATATCAGATGTGTTGAGGAAGAAAGTAGCCATAGCCTGTTTCACTAAATAAAACCAGTAAAGTGGGGCGAACCGAAAAAGAAATCCTAGTGCAACCACTGCTTATGCTATCAGCTTGAAAGCAGGTGATAAGGTTTTATTTACAACCATACTCATAATATCTGGTGGGAAGCAGATGATAAGGTTTTATTATTGCTGCCTACTTCTGAAAGAAATTGCTTTCTAGGGGTGCAAAGCTGTACATTAGAGGAGACTCAGGCTGAGTAGGAAACCTGACTATTCAGGAGAAAGAGGATGAAAAGCTCCACCATATTTTACCTTTACAGATGTTAATGGGTAGGTGGTGAAAGGTGGCTGCCTGAATGCCATCTTCATTGGGGAAACAGACACTGCGCTTTCATGTGCGGGTGCCTCAGTGCTCTGCAGCACAGCGAGAATGTGACCCCCACCACATCCCCCCAGATTTTGCTCAGTCACCAGGGTATGAGAAGTTTAACTTGGAATCAATGCTAGGGTGGCATGCATGCATACAGAGTTGAAGACAAGCCTGGGACTTATTAATTTAATTTATTAAATTATTTTTTTAATGCATTTATTAAGCAAATGAAAGTTCTTGGTTTGTACCGCCATCAGCTGCTGCCATGCAAATGATACTTTCACTCCTTTCACACCACATCGGTGGAACAAGCTTCTCAACATTGATAGGAATTGTAGAGAATTCTCTTGTCCATCCAACACAGTTTTATATTTAGAAAACATCTTCCCCATCCTTCACAGATATAACCGGGGAGGGGGGAAAGGGGTGCGTGTGTTTTTATTTCTGTTTTAAACTGAAGTTTAGTAACTTCATTACTTAATTATCCTTTAAGCTGTAGAAGGTGTGGAAGTTTTCCGGAATAAATGTAAATTAAAGTTTCTTTAACAAAATACTAAAAAAAACCTTAATGGAAGGATTTTTATGTATTGCTGTCAATTCTGGAAACTAGTTCTTTCAATACTGTTTTAATGCAACAGTAAAAAAAAATACTGAAAATTTTGTAAAAACACTTTGCATTCTTGTCCTTTCCCGTAGTGAAAGGGAGGCATTGACTATTCTCAGCTCCAGAGATTCTCTACTCCTAAAAGATACCAAGAAATCCACTGAATGTTGGTAAGCAAGGCAACAGGAGCAGACAGCATTTTGGAGAACTCCTCAAAATCCTTCAGGATTAAGGGTACAGAGATCATACTGGGGTCTGTGTTTTACTTTTAGAGTAAGTATGTCCTGATCTGAAACAACTTGAAACATGAGCTTATTACAGAAATATTATCACACCATTTTCAAATAACAGCACCAAACCTAATCCTGCAAAACTCTATTACAGACAGGTAAGGAATAAACGGACAATTAACCACCACGGAAACAAGAAAATAAACTCCTGACAAAAGATTTTTCAATCTTAAATGCACCATCATTTTTAATAACATGTGCTGTGTCACTATTATTCATCCTCAAATTACACCTGCCCCTTGCTTATACTAATTCAGTTTAGCATGCAAAAGCACTATTTGCCCCTATGTATGTTAGAAGAGCTCCTGTCCAGGTTAACAGAAAAAAACACCTGTACCTAAAAGAGCAAAAAACTTCAGAATACATTGCACTCTTCTCAAGCTCATCTCTCCCATTCAGCTAACCAGTATTCTTTTCATTTAATCTACTCAGGTAAAAATAACCATTAAATATCACCTAAGTGTCACTTAAATTCTATTTTGGGGATTTATGACTAGGATTAGCTTTGTGTCACCTCTTAGTACAGGGCTGAATGACAGAAATTCATTTAACCACAGTTTGAAGCCCATTTCTTCCTTACCTCTGGATTCATATACATTTTTCTTTCCAACATATATTGATCTTGGAAACCCAAAGCCACTTTTTAACACTTTATTAAACACAATATATACAAGGTAACATATTGAAAGTATAGTAATTAGGCCAATGGTAATATAATAATGATAGTCGAAGCTCTATCAAATACGTAATTAATATTTTAATTATATACCTCATATATCTGCGCCCCACTGTGAAAAATAACTGGGTCTAGTAATTTTCACGGACGATGACAAGATTACTATTACTAATGGTCTGAGGTAAAGTGTTTATTTTTAACATTATTAACAGTACTAATTATGATGAATATGATTATTTAGAGTCATTATGTGGTAGAAGAGTTTGATGATCCACTCAGGTGCCTAGAATTTAACATTCTCCATCTACCATCTATGGAAATTAATGACATAGCTTAACTTTACTGTTATCAGACACAGTGCCATGAAAATTGCTTTTAAAGAAGGAAAAAGCAACAGAGATCATCGAAGTGTGCTGCCCATTTCTTTATTATCCTACAAATGCTCATGTTTGCAAATCAGTAAGAAAGCCTGATAATAAGATGTTACACACTGGAAAAAATGAGACAGCGACTTTTACAGACAGAAGGACAAGTCTCATGAGCACTTCTCCACACAGCAGTATTATTTTCATTATTGTAGGGCTTGGAATCGGAGTTCTTGGGATAAGTACTAGGTACATACAGGTATCCAAAAAAGCTTACGTAAGCATGACAGACAAAGGAATATTCTATAATACCGATTTTGCAGATGGGAAGCTTACACCACAAAAATCCAAGAGTCCCAAGACCATATAGTTTATACCACTCAGAGCATCTTCTGGCATACCCGTGAGCATGGCATGCTTTATCTCCCTTCGCGGTCTGTCCACGTAAGCATCTTCACAGGTATTTCATATGTGGTGACATGACTGATGTATTTGGGCAAACAAGGTGCCAAGGAGCTCAAAGACATGCTGCAACCGTGCTTGCAGACTCACAGGTAGGGAAACCTTGTTCGGTGGGCAACCTCAGGCTTGTTATTGGCAGAAAGTGCTGATAGAAACACAGAGGCTGCGGTAGGGACAGGCACGGAACACACATTTCCTAAAACCAGAGTCACAGCCTCAGCACAAGGCCACCACAACTGGAATCAATATGCTATCCACATATCCACAGCATGGCCTTGCAGGTCTCAACCAAATACTGTCTCGATGAGGAAAACGTATGTATAATTTCGCTATCGATTTTGAAGCGAGTCAATGCTTAACCCTTCGCAGGACTCTCAGCTCCGCAAAACGGCTCCTACAGATGCTATGGATTGCTTACGCTTTAACTGCCCATTGACTGTAAACAATTGTCACCTCTGCAGCGAGATTCCTCGTGGCACGCAGAAGAGCGAGGGCAGAATCATTAACTAGTTAAATCTGATAAATACAGACTCTCAGAAAAGGACGGAAGAAAATGGACCATTCTCACTTTGTAATGCATTTCCATCGGTGACTGGCACACTATTAGGATTGGGATCAAAGGGGGTGGGATGCTGGTGTCTTTGGATTTGGGCCTTTCACATTGTCTGATTGATGGAACTGAAAGGATTCTGCTTGTAAAGCAGTCACCCCAAACAGCTGTCTCCTGCTCCTGTCCTCCTCTCCATTGCAGCATATGCAGTTCAGATTTCATTTATCAGCCCCTTTGAATGGCAACACTCTTACAGTGGAAGTAAAGCCTTGCATTAAAGAGGATGCTTAGCAATTTGCATGCATGCACTGTATTGCGAAGCGTTGTATGGCATTAGTTGCCAAAGGACATGCAGCAATGTGTATCTCCTATCTCCCCCACTTTTCTGGTTTCTTAAATTATCAGTGTTTTACTTCCCTTTCATGTTCAAAGCATAGCAAATTTATTTGATATATTCTGAATGCTGAAGCATGCCAATGACATCAATCAAACTACAGAACACTGGGAAAGCTGCTATAGAGTAATCAGAATTGGCCATAAGCTATAAATATCTACTGTCTCACGATTCTCTTGGCTGCTACGCAAACTTTGATCATTAGCACTGATCAAAGATCATGGGGGATAAAATGGTATTATGATATAATGGCATGTATGCTACAGCTGATACTAAGGGCTATAGATGACCTATGCTTGACTATATCGTCTTTCTCTACACACCAGGAACATTCATTAAAATGGCAGACTTCTTTTTGTGTACCTTAGAGGATATGTAACAGAAAACTGTAGTACAACCAGAACTGGCATAACTATTCATGACCAGCCTGAGTGTTTTGGTTTTGTATTCTCTGCAACATACCTCCTTATAACACTGCACAGGTGACTCAGGCAACATCTAATTATGCCTGAGAGGTCACAAAACACAACTAATGATTGTTTATTGTTTTCTTGCTTTTAGATGGATTGGACGCTTCCTCTCTAATAGCAGGATATAGCAAGCACTTCACAGGTACATCTTGCATAGTAGATTTATGCAAGTTAGGCTTCGCATTTTAATACCATCATTATTCATATAGGATGGCGTCTTAGTGAACATAGCTTTTATTCATTTATAAAACACCCCACATACCCAAATTAAAATAACATAGAAGATGAGCTCACCTCCTTTGCCTGCCAGTACAGTTCCCTGTTCCATACTCTGAATTAAGTATTTAAATACCTTACCAGAGCTTGAAAGCTTTCAGATAAACCAAAGTAGTATCCAACCTCACAGCTGTCAAATAAAATGATATAGAATTGCTTTGTACAAAAGAAATTAAATGACTACAGCCATACTCATTAACTTAGGAGTAATTTTCCTAGGAAATCCACACAGAAAGAAAAAGAAGTGTAACTGTTTAAAGTTCTCTTAATCTTTTACTTCTTCCAGGAAAATTAGAACATCTTTCCCTTAAATTTAAGAGCTAGCTTATCCGGTCAGGGACAAGAATGCCATATGACTGGCATGCCCACAAGCATTTCAGAGCTCTTATCAATAAAATCTACATAGGTAATTTGTACAGTTAAAGTGAAAAGTGCTGGATACACATTCACAGGCAAAATTACACCTGAACAACAAATCAAAGTGCACCTTTTAAACAGAAGAAAGGCTTCAGTTTTCTCAAATGTGTTATTCAGCATGATGTTCTCATTCTGCTTTGTTAAATATTTCACACTTTCTTGGGCCTGTAGCTCCAATACTTTCAAAAAGTAACTTACTAATAGATAGATGATTACAGTTATCCCCATTTTACACACCAGAAAAAAAAAAAAGAGGTGGTCTGTCCAAAATCTTATAGAAAGGCTGAAAAACACCCACAAGAATCAATCCCACCTCTCTTGGGTCCAAGCCCAATTTAAACATAATATATTTCTTCAGCTGAGTTGGGGAAGGGAAATCAACCAGCAGGTGAACGCATATTCTCATTAACCGGTTTTGTGTAACCATGTTCTCCCACTTGCCCCCCCCCCGGAGCTGCTTGAATTAATAGAGAAAATCACTCATGTAAGTTCTTTTGGTGACATATTTAAAACAGCTGATTCATATACAGGCTTCACACTCCAGGTCAGAACAAATTGTCCTCAAAAGCAACACAGTTAAATTGAGTGGAACTAGCATCAACCGACTTCCAAGGTACATAATATATACTATAAACTTGTCTTACTTGGCACCAATTTGACAACCTCAGTTTGAGAGAACAGAGAGTGAAAATGAGTTTTAAGCATTCAGCTACAAAGAGGGACAACATTCGTTATGTACAGTCCTTTAACAGATTGCCCAGATTGTGGAGGCCCTTCAGCAGACTTGAAATTTAGTCTCCCTGTTGCAGTTTTAGTTACTACACGTACCACTACTATGTAGCTACTACTACAGTACAGAATACTATATAGTCCAGAGTTTCCCACACAGAGATCTAACATATTCCATGTTGCTTGTCACATAAAACTCATTCCAGTCCTTCATGGATCAACACGGCAAGAAGCCAAATTCCACTCCGTGTGTATAAATCGGAGGAAGAAAGGGCTGAAGATCAGTATTTATCTCAATATTGCCAGACAGCAGGGTATCAGCCACACTGAACCTATCATGGACTCTCACACAAGGTCTCACTAGTGCCCATCAGGTCTGCCTTGGTCAAAAATTCTGTGACAAAACGTCTTCAAAAAAGCGTGGCCTTCACACCATGCAAAGGTGAATTCAGCACTATTACACCATTCCTACAGGTATGACCCAAAATGGTTCACATGCCATTTCTGATTTACATCTGTGTAAAGGAGAACAGATTCTGGCTCACGGGGAAACATCTTATTTTATTGTGCCTTTGATTCTTAGAAGTGTTCTTTCTTTGTCCGTTTTGGGAGGAGGAGACTATTTTGTGCGGTTTCTTCTCCCCCCCCCATTTATGACTGATTTGTGAGTTAAGCCTTCAAGATTTCCTTATCTCACCTAAAAACAAAATAAGACAAAAGTCGTAAGTGTAATTTAACTTTTACTTTAGGTCATTCTCAAGGTCACTCTGGCAGCAGTCTGATAAAATAAACAGCATAAACCAACAGGAAAAACCTGAATTACACAGCCTGATCCAGTACCTAGCAAAGTCAATGGACGCCTGCACCGGTTACAGTGGGCATTTGATCAGGAGGCTCAGGAGGGGATAATTTGGCACTCAAAACCACTTTACCTCCCTTTTTTCTAATTGCCATTATCTCAATCTCACTAGCATAGTCCAATTTTGGGCTTACATTACATGCAAAGACCCATCGTGTTGTCAAAGACAATAATCATGATGCTGTTATAGTGCCTTGATTATATCCCTGTGTTTTTATCTAGTGCACTGGCTCCTGTGTTGGAAGAGATTAGCATTTCTCACTGACTTGCTGGTATGGTTTTCTTTTAAAGCCTTTCCCCTCCCACCATTGTAAGCTTAACAGTACATTCATACAAAAAAAAAAAAAAAAGAACCCACCAAAAAGCAGTCCTTGTGTCTGAATGACAGATAACTTAAATATTTTCTTAGACATATTTCAAGTACACCTTGCAAAAGAAGTTCCCGTTTCTCAACTCAGATTCACGTGTGCCAAAGTGCAGGCGCATAGGTCCATGGCATTAACATACCCTTTTGAAACATACTTCTTATCCAGTGATACACTGAGACCATGCATATATCGTTACATGCATACACTTCTGTCTACCTAAACCTACAGACAGAAATGTATCCAAGACACTTGTGTCAGTCTGGGGCTGCCGGATGCCAGCTAGTCAGTCCCAGAGAAAAGTATGTGTATACAAACAAATATCACATCAACTTCCTCACATGATTTTGCCACTTTGCCCTTAGTCAGAGGAAGGCATTATCCAGTAGGATTAGAAAAAACACTGCTTCCTTAATAAAGATGCCATCTAAATCTTTACTGAATGCACAACTGAAGAAGAGAACCGAGTGACATCAGCTGTGATAAAAGGTTCCTACATCTGAAGCCTAAGAGGAAATCTCTGTTGACTTACTTCTGGTATTCTCTTTCTAATCAAAAGGTCTATGGTAAACCTGGCAGTATACTGTGAGCCTAATTACATTAACTTTTCTCGGGCAATCATTTTAAATTACTCTGTAGAGAAACTCCCATGAATGCAAATGTCCAGGAGTCACCTCTCTAAGTTGGAAAACTGTCTTCTCATCTGTCAAACAGGAAAAATAATTGATTACATTTTCACATATTTGGTCCCTCATCTTTTTAAACCAAACATAGGACTTGTAAAAATGTTTCTAAGGTAAAGCATATTTTTACTATTTTGCTTCATTTCCATATATATATATATGCAGTGAACATTCTGATTGTGTCACTTACCTCTTTTTATAGGCCACATTATGGGACAGTCTTTTCCAAATGCTTATCTTTGCTTTTCTCCAAATTAATTCAAGATAGATATTCTTAGAATTTTATCCTCTGCAGAGCAAACGCCATTCCACAATGGCTGTTGTGCTCCACTGGTATCTTTGTACCTCTCCATAGATTTTCATGAGTTATATGCTAAAAGCATTCTGCCTCTCTCTTTGCTAACTAGGGATTAAAAATATTACTCGAGTTATCCTTGCCAGTCTAAATCCCAAAACAGCCCAGAAATTATCTGCATTTACCTTTTGATGACATTACATTCTCAACATCTGCCTAAGCACTAAAACCACACTCATCATCATGAGATGTGGTTTCCCAACCAGCTTTTGCACTAACACTAGCCCTTGCTACGTAAGTACATTAAAATGACCTTTCTTCTCTCCTGTCCTAATAATTAGCCTGAACATGAACCACTTGGAATGATCCCCTGCAATCAGGCTCACACTACCCACCTGTACAGAAAGTTTCAAATACTGAGACAGTAGTATTTTACTGAAAATAAACTATAATGACCATGGCAGCAAAGAAGAGATTTGCTCTTATTTCATTCTTCTCCCTTGAAGGAAAAAAATCTTGGCATTAGGGTTTTGAAAATAAACACTACAGTCAGCTTTTTTCCACTTTCGACAGTTAGGGGCAAAGTTAAATAGCACTAATGCATTCCATTTATTTCAGATAGATCAAAGAAAGAAAGAAAACGTATCATCAAGCAAAGTTTTCAAAGCACGTGCTCACACGCACACACTCCTGCTTTTCTAGAAGGCTTTTTAATGGAAATTACTGTCATTTAGTTCATAGATTATCTCGATTGTACAGGAGAGCAAGCATCATTTGGTGCAGTGCAACAGAGGTCATGCGTGACCTTGGGTTTTCTTAACATGCTTCGCCCATGAACATGCTTAGTTTCCAGTTCATAGTATAAAGGTGTTGACAGCTGTAGTGAATCCAGCTGTGGTGGTTCTGGAAGCAACTGCCTCTGCCAGAGCTGCCCCAAGAGAAAGGCAGAAGAGAAAAAGTCCACATCTGCGCCGCTTTTCACTGAGTCTACTCTCTTCGCTATTTATGTCAATGAAGGTGGCTTTCAAGCAAGCAGAGGATTTTGTGCTAAATTTATTAATTATCAGGAATTCACTGAAGTCCTCCAACTTTACTACACAGTCAGGAACTTCTGGCAGAGGAGCCAGGTGGACAGCAGCTCCTTACGCCCTTGCAGCAACCCTCACCAGAAGTTACTTATCAGCGCCTAAGTCACTGCTCTGCATTAGAGTCTTACCCGGAGCAATAACTCATGAGGGATAACAAAAAGACAACTAAGCATCTGTTTGAATGCTTATTGAAACCCTGATATTTGCCTAGACTACGAAGCACAGCAAAACACATTCCTACTTATCTTCTACCAGCCAATATTATCAGTTATTGTCACTTTTAAATATTTTTCCAGCCTCTAAAACACCTCCTTCAGGGCAAGGATGCTAGCCTTACGCTAGCCAGTGAACATACTGAAAATACGCCTTGGCAAACAGTTTTGACACAGATATTTTGGGCTGCATATTTTGTTGATAACGCACAGACACAATCGGTGCTACATGATATTTCTATTAACATATGCACAATTGGTTTTAAAGGGATTAAAAACTGGGTGATGGCTCTCAACATGTTGTTAACAGAAAATCAGTCAAAAAACAGCATTTCTGTGAAAATGTCCCTTACAGAGTCTGTCTTGATCCACTACTGCAGAGTGTACACATCAACAAACCAGAAGGAAATAAACAGGGCTATATTCAGAAATTTTCAAGAGTAGATCAGAGTCGTGGTAGATCACCAGCTGTGACTAAAATTTGCTCATAATTCTTGGATGTATGAACAGGGATAGAAAGAAAGGTAAGGAGGGAGAACTAGCAATATATATAGCAGTGATATCTAGTCATTACCAAAATACTTGATATGGAAAATTAAGGTAGTTTCCCCCCACAATTTGAAAGAAATAGTCAAAGTTTTGAAAACCTGCTGTGTAGCAAGAGATCTAAAAAGCCCTTAATCTAAATAGATTGTCCAGAAAATTTAAGAGTTAACCTGACCTTGATGTAGGAACACTGATGTGGGAAGATTATATCAGACTGGGCCTTCAAGGTGTATTGAGTTGCTACCTGAATCTAAACAGAAGAGGCAGCTACGGGGTGGCAAACCAGGAGGCTACAGCAGAAACTTCAAACCGTTTCACACCCCAGGTCTAGACCCTCTGTGGCAAGCTGAGCCGGTGGAACCACCACTGCTTGTTCAACTCTACAGCAGCCATGCTAAGGGGTCAGCATATAAGCGTATCTATAGCCTAATGAAACATTAAATCTGATTTCAAGCTCTGTCCTCCTCATCCCAGCCTCCCAGGCTTTCCATTTCAGAAACAATTATTTTCTGAGTCCACCGTGCCTGCGGCCTCCTTCCTTCTGTACCCTGCCTTTAAGAGCTTCAGCCTGAGACTTGAGCTGGCTCGTAGGCATGCCCTAGAGGATGGAATACCTGACAGTTTTTATCTGGTGAGCAAGACGCTTTTCTGTTCTCCAAACAGAGCCACGAGTCTGGCAGATACATTGCATCCTACTGAATGAACATGTCTATGGCCTCCAAAGGAGATAGCATGACAACCTTCTCCCAAAGGTTTACCAGGGGATCTGAGTGGTGGACAAACCTAATGTTCAGATTTAGTTGCAAGCTTGACCAAATTTAATATATATGTTTGAGTACAGGGTTCTGTGTGAAGAAGTAATGCTGTGTATAAAATTCACTTCATTGAATTTAGCTTCCCAAATGAGTTACTGAATAGTAACTCACATTTGTCTTGATGATAGTTTTAGGAGTTGTTGTTCGTCATGCCAATATATCTTTCCTTCACACAAAAGCATATATAGGTACAGTTTTGTATTGGATACTAACAATCTATATAAACTGATGTTATTACCAGAGTCACTATGTATATGTTGGCAATTACATATGTTTTTCTTCTTTCCACTATATAAATTTCCTTTCCCTAATAAAGTGTGGAAGGTTTCCCAAAGAGTTTAATAACCCAGAATCACTGAAGTGTAGCTGTTAAAACAAGCTAAACTGGTTTAACTTCTGAGCTGTCAGACTTAATTTGAAACGACGAGATGTGACCACTGTTTTCATGTGAATTGCTAAAATTAGGTCATTTCCAAAGATATGCAATTAATACAAGAAAGAATGTCAAAGTTCAGGGGTTTTTTGTTCTGAATTTGCTTTCTTAAATGAAATTAAGTGGCAAAAAACATTAATTTCTTAAAATAATCTAAAAAATAGTTAAACATAGTTAAAACGTACTAATAGTAGTAGTATGTATGTTTTAACGTAGCAGTTAAAACATACTAACAACTCATGAAAAGTAGTGCTCCTGTATTTAAAAAAAGATAATTTTCAAAAGGTATTTTAACATTAATTTTTTTTTTAAGATATCTAGTTCCATCTTTTTTTTTTCTTCAGGCAGTAAAAGCAAATGCATATGGCATGAAAATCTGTTAAAACATAGTACTTTACACCTTTGTTTGTACCTGCTCCAAATATATTTGTCTATAAATTAACTGCACATGGTGATTTTCACATTGGCTTATTTTATCCATGTGTTCAAGAAATTTAATACATCATTTGTGCTCCATCAATTACAGTTCTATTCAGTGGACAAAAAGAGGAGGGATATAAACATGCCTACGTATTTTTGCATTTTTATATGCAATTTATGCCCAAGGCACCAACCGTACATAAAAAAAAGCAAAAAAGTAACCCTGCACTTCTACTGCATCCCTGAAGAGCTGAATTCCCTTAAAATACCAGTGTATTAAGCATCAAAAAATGATGTCAAGGTTATGTATGGTTAGTCTCATTCTACAGACAGAACTGAGCTATGGCTTTAGTGGTCTACAGGATAGGTCGTCTTCTAGTAAGATCCACACAATGCTCTCATGGTCTTCACCTCAACATCAACCATTACCTGCACAGTAAGATTGCGTTATACCTGCATGCTCTCCAGTAGCAGCTAGTATTCATGTCAACAGCTAAATGCTATTACTGGGAGTTTTTCTCAAGGAAATCCACAGATCTCAGAACAGAGCCCAGGTATTCCCAAGACAGAATATGCTCTAAAAACATCACAAGCCTGCCTCCTGCTCCTGGGAGCCAGGGTGCCTATTTAAAAAAGGCTGTATCACAGAACGCCCCTGGTTCTCCACCAGCTCCCTCAACACACACTTCCATCCATAGTGGGACGGATGTTTATTGCATGTGGGTTGGGTCACCTCACCCCTCTCAATTTTAGCACATGTGAAATCCGCCATATGGACAGCTCTGAAAACTGAAGTCCTTCACTTACTTGTAAGAGTAGTAGAGCACAATCCTTTCCATTACCATTCCTTTAATGCATCTCATCCCTTGACGTAACTTTTTAGGAAGGCAAGAAAACTGAGGTAGATCACCAAATCTAGTTCCCAGCTCCTGCACACCACACATTCCCTTTCACAGGCTAATCAAACTGCAGCTAGAACTACCTGGCTTGGGGGTTCAACTTCTCTCTGTTTCCACCATTACTCCTATTCTTGGGTTGCTTTGAGTCGCACTTTTTGAACAGTTAGATTTGTTCTCACTTCCACTCTTAATTTAGCCTCGTGTTATTGTACAATATTCCTGGTGTTACGGACAGGCAGAGAATTCAGATTCTTCTTTCCATTCCTTCACTGCACTGAAAGCTTCAACTTTCACATATACAGTATGTACATAGTTAGACTATGAGCAGAAATCTCATTTCATATCACCCTCGCTATTATATCAACCTCCTCTGGATTCAGACAGAAGCTTGACACTTAAATGCTGTATCTCTTCACCCGATACAATGCTGGATGGTACATTTATTTAAAGAGGTTACATATGGAAAAGGTTAATGCCACAATCCTGCAAAAACTTGCCTAAATGCTTAATTTCAGGCGTACAAATAATTCAATTAAATTCAAATGACTCAAGCCCATTGAATTCAACGTGCCTATGCCCATGACTAAATAATAAGGCACAGGACTGTGGATGTAGAGATCATTATCCATGACCCAATTTGGTGGGTCCTCACATAAATCAGATAAGCAAATCCCTTCTGCTCATGTTCACAGAGTGCAGAATCCTTGCAAACTGGATGTCTTAAGAGATGAAAACAGGAAAAAGCAGCCAAGTATCTCAGGCACCATGGTAAATTTGTAACTGTGGCCTCAACTAGTTGGTTTGGTCAATTTTTAAGAAAAAAATATAGTATAAAGAAAACTCAGTACAGCTTCTTGGTACTACTTCTAGGACAAGATCCATGTTCCAAATTTTAACTCAGGAAGCACTGCCTACATGGTGGAAATACTGTCTTTAGGAGTTTCCTTTAATTTTCTCTTTAAAGCTTAATTGTATTACAGGAAATATTTGGCTAAGGTGTGGCTATTCATCATGATATCTATATTAACAGCATGATCAGAGAGGGTTTCTGTCAATTTTTCATTTTAACCTGGCTTTTACTTTCATAATATAATTATATTCCCTCATTTCATTTATGTTATAAAAAGAAATTACGTCTTTTAATTTTCTTTTACTAAAAGAAAAGCTTTTTCTTTAAAAACCTATGTTGTAGTGGGCAACATATTTAGAGCTTACGATCAGCAATTTCTCTAAAGAGGAAGATTTAAGGAAAAAAGTGGCTCTAAAAGTAATTTCAGCAGCAAAGTAGATTAAATATCCACCATATTAGTCACAGAGTATTAGATGGAATTGGATTGACTGGGAAGAGGTCAAAGAGTTGCTGAAGGTTTTAGCCCACCAGAGGAGCAATAAAATTCAACCATACTTAAAATCATTAGCTTTAAACCCTTTGATATTAGATCCAAACCTCCAGTGCTCACAGAAGGAACCTCCAAGCACCATACCAAGCCAAAAGGAAACCCTTTAAGACATCTACATTTCATGGAAACCTTTAAGTGAAGTAGAGGAGTGAAGATATAAAGAACCCACCCATGCAGGAAAGACCGTGACACAAACAGAGGGGGAAGGAAAATGCTGCCCTTAAAGAAAGTTAATTTATAAAATTGCAATATATTCACTTTAACAAGTTCTATTGGGGCCTGCGGTTCATTTTTTAGCTAGCAAATAACCAATCCACCCACCAATTCCGACACACTTTCTCCAGTTTGCTTCCTTGCTCCCAGTACTACTGCTCATTTTCCCCTTCCTTTCCTCACGATGACAAGGCGCGTTTCCCCTCACAAAGAAGGGCTGCGTTTGCCGAGCGAGCATGGCACCGAAACGAGACAATCAAACACAGATCTGAATTGTATGACATGATAAAGGAAAGACGCTACACGCTGACAGCAAGGCAAGGAGGAAATCTAAAAACTCAGAAGTCATCTAACACAGAGACAATCCAAAAGAAAGAGAAAAAAGCAGAGGAGTAATTAAAAACCCTGCAGACAGTGATGGGTCTCAAGTTTTTGAACTGGCTCCCTATTTAATAGAAAGGATGGTTTCCACACGAGAGAAGAGAGATAAAAGAGAGACTTCGCTGTAACTAATAACCAACTGACATATTTCTGTTGGTTTTGTACATTTTTTCCACTCATTTTGAAAATGACAAGTATAATTAAAGTTGTTAAATACATCGAGAGACTTGTCAGTCAACTAAAATATCAACTCTTATAAATTCTCCACAATAAGTACTGCACACTGCACAATGCAGAAGAAATTAATCTCTCACTAGAAAGATTTAGTCATTTGATGATCCTATAAAAAAAAAAAACACATCCCAGACTTTCTATTTCCTGGGGCAAGACGAACTTTTCTTTATGTGTTTACGAATCTACAATGTATGTGTTTAATTTAACTTCTGTAGTACAGCAAAATGAAAATCTCAAGAAGAATTTTAGTGCCTATTCTGAAATGTTTGGGGGTTTAATTTTAATGCATGGCCTTCTCAGGAACACATTAGTATTTTTGCACAGACATTTCTTTTGTTTTATCCTTCATGAAAAATAAAGAGGATGCTCCAGAAAGATGCATTTTAGGGACAAGTTCCAACGGACAAAATTTGGCTGTGCCCTGCCATAAAGTTCAAACTAAATTAAACAAGACCCAAGTGACACTTAAGCCTTGTGTTAGCTATGTATGCAGGATAATTTTAACCCCAACACATAAAAACCTCTTATTTGTGTTGAGCTATAGCCTTTCAAGCCAGTCAAAAAAGCCAAACCCTCAAAATGTGTTTCAGCACTCAGCTAAGCCATGTGTGGTAACAGGTATAATATGACCCAAAAGGCAAAAAGCCTGTTAGTGGAGGAGAGCCCATCCAAATATAGGAACTACTTCAGAAACAGCGCTGTAGGAAATAACCTATCCTCAAAAACACGAAAACATGCTTTTTCGGTATTTGATAACAAATAATGTCTTAAAGAAACCATCACCACTCCACATCACCAAAGCATGCATTTCTGAGAAAGCAGTGGATTACATTCAGGTAAGTCCGCAAGCAACCTGCGCGTGTGCTGAAACACTCTGCTTCAGCCGCCTTCCTATGCAGAACATGGACCTCTGCAAATTTGGTAGACTCTGCTCGTCGCATCTGTGGGAATCTTCTACTGCTCTGCTTCTCACCCCCCTGAGGGACATGAGGACTGGGACACAGCTGAGGGCTTGGCAGCACTTAGCTCTAGGTGGCAGTGCAAAGCCATGAGGGGCAGCAGGTCCTTTCCCTTTCCTCCTGGATGCCCTAAGCGGATGACAAACCCTAAAAGAGGTAGGGAAAAAAAAAAACAGGTTCCTGGAATATACTAAAACTCTTCAGGGAAGCAAACTCCACAGGAAAATTTAGCTTATTTCATGTGATTCATGACAAAGTATTCAAACCTCATTTGAGTATACCACAGTCACTCCTGCAGCTGCTGTATAAACGTAATCAGAAAGGAGAAAAAAAACCCCACACATGAAGCTTTGGCTCAGCCACTAAGACATATGTTCAAGAGCAAAGTCAGTACGAAGGGAGAATAACTTCCAGCTTGTCAAAGGCTTCAGTAAGTGATTCTCTTCCAGGCTGAATTCCTCTGTCTCCTTCTGGGGCAATATAACTATCAGCTTATTCGGGAGATTGGAATCAATGCTGTCGAAATCAGTGCAAGTGGTATTCTAGGATGTCAGCTAGGTTCTCATGGCAAAAATTAAGGCGCATAGATTAAAAAAAAAAAAGTTTTAATTCTTGTTTGGAACTAAAAACAAAATATTTTTTTTAAAGTCTGGTTTACACTTTGGCATTTTAGCATCCCCTGTAGTTCTAACAGAATTTTTGCTGTTACGTTTCGTAGATGATCAGATGGGAACCAGACCAGCTTCTCCCCTCCTGCTAGTGGAAGGTCAATCCTCAAAGCAGCTCAGTCTTTGTTGTTGTTTAAACCTTGACAACACTGCTGGGATTGTCAGAAATAAGTGAAGGTTTATATACAGAGAATACCTGACCACTTAGAGCTGGACTGGCATCTCCTGTACAAGACAGATTATGGATGAAGCTTACAAATACGCTTCATAAAGCGAGACAGTTTCTTTTGCACTTCATAAAAGTAAACCTAGAGATCTTATAAAATTTATTTTCCCTGATGGAACTTATTGCTTTAAGCTGTTTTGATGAGTAGGTACTCATGTGGTAGTAGAATAAAATATGCACACAAAATATTAGTATCTGAGGACACTCTTAAAAGAATATCTCCAAGGATGTTGTTATACGCAAGGTAGAATACACTATTGTATCAAAGCAATTCCTGTGTTTCATAATTTAAATCAGAACTGGAAGAATGAGGCTTGAGTGATCAATTTCTTTTCAGGGATAGTGACTGAAAGAATAGTTGACATTTCATAGGTTTTTTAGAGCCTAAAATAGTCTGTTTTCAATCTCTGAAGGCTTATTTTTCTTTCTAAAGATGGCGTGGGGCCTGGGGGACCCACTTAAAGTTTCTTGCCCTACTTGGCCAAGAAACACAAAGTGTTGGTGAAGTATAAACACAGAGCCCTTTTTCTTTGACCCATTCTGCAGTGTGATGGGATAGTGTTGTTAGTTTATGTGAGAGAAAATAGCATAGGCTTTCTGAAAAAAAAAAAAAAGTGGAATTGGATTAAGGCCTTTGTGCAAGCCTCAATGCTGAGGGGAATTAGCAATAGTTGTAGGCACTTAAAGGAGCTCTCATGCTGAAGCTTATCCCAGATTTTACACAATAAACATTTGAATATCAACAGTGTTTTGCAACTTGCAGCACTAATGTATAAACTTCTTCCTTTTGAAACTCCCAAATCCCTCCAAATGTTCGCAACACCCTCTACATAAACATGTAGGGCCTATAGTGGAAAACACCCAGTCAGGGATGTAAGTCTGATTTTTTTATTTCTTTCTTTTTCATCCCCAGAATCTAAAATGATCTAGTACCATTAGCTGGTTTAAGCACTTCAGAAGTTCTCTATTTTAACCAACTTTTTCCCCTCCAGCCTTACTTTCCATTTAAAAGACAAAGATGTCAATGAGACATGAGCTTGACTTGGGTATCCTAATCTTACACATTTCGTGTTACTACAAAAAGCCCCTACAAAACCTTTAAAGTGTTTCATTAAAATACTGATCTATCCCTCTTATCAGTACATTCATAGCATATTTTTCTGGAGCTCAGCTAGCGAGCTTAAACCACGCTACATCATGAACACTTGGGATGAGCGTTCAGTTCCTTCACCTTAAACTCATCTGCAGGTGAACGGGACTCAGGATAACTCAGAACAGACCGACTAAGGAAAGCTGAACTCCTTGCTGCTGGAGCTGTACTAACATCCACGGAGTTGGTGTCATTAGCCTTGAGTCAAGCCTGGCAATAACGACAGATAGGGAGTTTCGTAACATTAGGTGTATCAAATTCACACTGACATGGTTAGGAAAAAGATCGGTCTTTTCCAGATAGTGATCAGCTAGATTTGCAGTTGACATGACATTTCTACTAGCTTTGCTAGATGCGTCTTAATTTTGGTATTCTGTTTAAAGGGTGATAGCAGATTCAGGAACAAATTACTTCCACGCTCTTAAAATGAACCCAAAGTAAATCTTCTCAATACAGTATGTAATTATAAAAGATCCCCCCCACGATTTCCTTTTTAACTCATGTTAGGTAGGGATGTATGTAATCAATTTTACAGCTTTGTATCTGTAGCTGTCCACTAAAAGATCACACAAAGAAATAAGCCCATGGTGAAAAAGCACGGTGGGAAAAAACTTGGAGATCATTTTTTGTTACAGTGTTTGTTTTGTGCTTGAAAGGACTGTGATAAGAAACTCATTGCATTAAGAAAAAATGAAGACATTACTGCCCTGTCCAGTTCTGAAGCATGTTGAAGCAGCTTGCCTATTGAATTTGTTACAATGATGTATAGATGAATAAAGTTATCTCTAGTATTGAATGGGACGGTGTCAGTGGGAGGGTAAAAAGGGAGGAACTTGGAATCTGAAAAGAATACTTTTTTCCCCCCCCTCTTTTTAAGAACTTGAAGGTCAGGGTCCAGCTGCCGTAAAAGGCTAGAGGACAAACAAAATGCTGCACAGGCCCAAATAAAGACAACTATAGACACATTGCAGAGGTTTCCTGCTTCAAGTAGCTATTATATTAACCTACACTTTAGGCAAAGAGCATTTTAGGTTTCACACTGATGAAAACATAGGATGAGCAGAAGCATCGGTAAAAGTTGCATCTTTAATGAAACCGATGAAACAGGCCAGCAAAGGTAGGAAACAATTTTTTAAAAAAGGAAATTATATTGATTCCAGTTTACTTGAAAGTCTAATTATTTTGATTGAGATAAGCCAGTAACATTGCTTTTCTCTTCTTTACAACCAGCTAGTAGCTATTCTAACAGATCTGTTGCCTAGCTCCTTGCAAGGCCTATATCCTATACAGCAAGAAACATACAGTCTTGAATTTTGAGTTAGTATATGAAAAGTATATACTTGAACTTATTGTTCATTCATCCATGGCTATAAACTGTTAATATTCTGATAATCTATCATTCACATCATGGGCTGGGAAATAAGGGGAACAATCTTCAGTGAAGTAGTCAGAAGGGTTAATATCACTGATGAGAGGGGGAAAAACTGCATTAAAACATCAAGTTGAGCTGCATTTTGTCATTCATGCTCAGTGCTGCTTATTGTTGTCTTGTAATTATTCTAATTTTAAATGTCTCCCCATAAGATGAAAGAATGGCTAGTATCTTTTTTTTTTTTTAAAGAATAAAAACTACTACCCTGTCCTGTTCAGCAGGGGGGAGAAGGGGGCTGGATAGCTTTGTCTGAGTTTGCTTGGCTTTTTTAAAAACAAAAAAGCAGCAGCGGAATTAGAGGAGTCTCATGATCAAGTTTTTAACATACATAAAAATAAATTTAGTAACTTCAGATGATTGCTATAAAACACAACTCAATTCACTATTACTGTTTTTCCAACATTGGTTGTTTTTAATTTTGGGGTTTTTTTGAGGGCATAAAATTCTAAAAAATTATTCAAAGGAAATTAACAACTTAATTTAGCATATACATTTTGCAATAAAGAGATCTTACAGTAAATACATTTAGGTTTACTGATGCCACATAGTCAAATAAGCTCTTTACAAGTTCACTTTTGAAGTAAAGTAGCTATTTAATCATGTAAGTCAGCAGAAAGGGAAAGGCAGAAACCAGAACAATTTTCTGTTAAAAAAAAATATTTTCACCTTCTGACAAAAATGTTTTAAGAAACAAAAGCTGGAAATAAAGGTCAAAGTATAACATGAAAAGAAAGAAGATGCAACAGTTAAGTTTTTAAAGCACTGTTTCCAGGCTAATGTAAGTTGCAGATCATTAACTGAATGCATTGTCTGATGGGCATAAGTGATAGACTTCATTTTGAAGTTTCTCTTTTGTCTGCAGTCAAACTTTGAGTTTGATCCAATCTATATAGATAAATCTAGGGATTAATCTGGAGGTTTAAATGGTTTAGCCAAAGGTTGGTCCAGCTTTATAATAGTGACAGCTGATTTGTGTTACTTTCCACTGAGATTTCTTTTTTGGATGACCCCCCTACATATTGCATCTTGCAATTAGACTGTTGACAACTCTATTATGCTGCCAGCAGAGGTAGAGCTACACAGGGAATTATACAGCATGTTATGCTGTAAATGTTACTCACAGATGTCTTAAGAGACGGTAGTGTGTCCCATGTGTTCATATCTATGCTGCTGTGCATCTCGAGTTGCAGTTGTTTGAGTCAGAATTGGTGACATGCTGAGTCTAATGCAACTCTTACCAACAACTTTCCGAGATTAGGAGCCTGTCAGGATGATGTCAATGGAGGTTTAAGAACTGCTTTCTGAAGTTGTTCTGAGTTAATAATTAATGGGTATCTCCCTTTGATAGATCTTTTATATTTGGATGCAGCTGGCTGGAAGTAACCACAAAGGGAACCTGATTTTATTTGTCATTAATTTTGACTTTACTTAGCAAATGATCACGCGTCCCACCATCACAGCTTTACTAATCTGGCTGTACTATAATGTGAAGATGAAATCTTTGATTAACAAAAGAGATTAATCAGTTTCTAGGGTGTTTTGGGGTAAGATGCATGTACATATATCTCCTCCCAAGTAGTTTTCCAGTACATGCTTAGAGATGTGTTAAGTGTTAAAAGCTGTCGAGTAATCAGAATGAGGTTTTTGATGTAGACTACATTTTCATCTTCTATAAATGAGTACTTTGCCAACTAAACCAGAAACGTTTTGTCTGCACATATGAGGTGAAGATTTGGCAGTACATACTGGAAAATACAGGTTTAGAGCTGAAACCCATATTTTATACTCAAAAGTCAGCTTTACGACTTCAATTAATCTGAGTTAATTTCTAACACTATTATTTTGCTATGATAATGCCCACAGATGCTAAATGCTGCCTAGATACATGCCAAGACTATGCCCTACCTTAAATAATTGCTATTTTATATTGATTTATTTTCCAGTACCTGAAATAAGTGCACACGTATACTACCTACAAATTCCAACTCAGGCACAAGAGTAAATCCACAAATAGAAGACCTTAATTTCTTTACAAGGAAAAATGCTTGAAGATTCAGCCCTTTACGAAATCTTCATACTGCCACTGAAATGTACCTAAATTACGCTGTAAAATACTTTTGTTGGACTGACCTAGTCTATTAAAATTACTTCGTAAAAGAAATCAGGGAAACTGAATTAGAAGACTTGAAGGAAAAGGACAGAAAAACATAGTATTCTGGATATTCAAAGATTTTTTTGACTGTTTGAAATAACAAGTAATAGATTAAACTGTATTACCACAAAATAGCCTTAAATTAAATACGAAACCTTTACACTTCAGGTGAGAAAAAAAAAATCTATGCAAGAGATGCATTTAAATGCATCTGGGCTATTTTCATATGAGAAAACAAATAGTTAAGGATATTTTATTATTACCCACAAATTAAGAATTAAAGCAAAATCTAGTAGTTAAATAACAGGTCTGTTACTCCCCTGGGTGATCTACCCAGTGTAGATTAAATCCTATTGAGACAGAACACTTCACTAGTCGGATAATGAACAAGCAGCAAGTTTATTGTATTGATTTTTAGACAGCACACATTTCTAAGTGGTATGAATACACCATACTACCCGTTTTCTAGTTATTACGTATTTTCCACGCTGTGAATCAAGTTTCAAGTTCATAACAAGCACAGACTACAAACTTTTCCAGTAAGACCAGGAAATAAAATTAGAAACAACTGTTGCTGTCTATTTAGACACTGTAGTAGGTTCCTGTAGATGCAATAAACATACGTTCTGGTCCCAAATTTTTAATGCAGTGTATGGATTCAGTTATTGTAATGGGCATCACCTGTTAGCAACTCTGAAAATCTTCAGTGCAAACAGAGATATGACTCCCCCCTCCGCCACTGTGCATCTCAAATATATTTGAGTGTTTGAACACGTTTGTGAACTATGAAGGACACCCTTAGAGTTAAGAGAAGCTTGACCATCACACCACAGTTCTCACTGATCATCCATAATTGAAAATAGCCTCTCTTACTCTCTCCCCCGCTCCCAAACCCAGCTTAAAAAATTGTTTTAAAGAGTTGACAGGTGTCAGCAGGGAAGCTGAAGGTACAGCGAGGTCTTCAGATATATTTTTTTTTTTTCCACATCCTTACCTGTTTAGGCAGATAAGTCAGCAAAAGTTCAGGATGACTGAAACAGCATCATTTGATTACTATTCGAGCTGGATTTGACAGTTGTCAGCAATATGCAAGTAGGACAAACTTGCTAAAGCTTGGTGAGGGAACTCTAACAGCTTTTGTTTAACATAGTAACAAATAAACACATACCTCTGTGTCTGTTTATATATGTAGATGTGTATGTATGTCAATAATACATACAAAATACACTGAAATGCATCCAAGCATAAGTCATTACCCTCTACATTTTCTTTCCCATTTAAAAAAGGACAGATAACAGGGAATTGTAAGGATTTTTGTTAATGTGTACTCTATAAAATTATCTGATTGAAACAGTATATCTTCCTGGGAAACTTTAAATCAGGTGTTCTAGAAAGCACTCAAATTTTAAGATAACTACAGATAACTGATTTTGAAAGGCAGCATTAAGAAACTGAAGCCTGTAATATTTCAGTGCCCACCACTGGATTGCACAGAAGTAATTTGTCCGTGACTCATTGCTACTTCAATTATATTTTAAAGTTTGATATTAGGGGAACACTGCAGTGTTTAGCTTAGTATAATGTTCAGTTTTAGCTCAGTGTTATGCTCCTCCGTGTAGACAGAATTTATTGCAGAAATATTTCTGAATAAATAACTCCATCAGTTCCAAACAGTTGCAGAAAAAGCACTCATCGAGGGTGACTGTATCTTCTTCATACTTATCTGATCTAAATAACAAATATTTTGTGCAAATTTTACCAAAAAAAATCTATTTTTAAACTGCAAATAAACATTTCAGATAAATGCACAACTCAAAGTGCATAAATAAATATAGGAACTTTCTAGTGTTTCTCCTAAAAACATAAGATATCTTCAAGAGCAAAATATTTTAAATTTAAATATGTAACCATTTAAGAACAAATAGTCATGTCTTCGGTATAAATTTCTGATCTTCAGTTCCAGACGGGAAATATTTGGTTTCTAATAGAAGCAAATAACTTGACAAGAGATTTTATATTTAAAAAAAAGACAAAGTAATATTTCCTGCTGTGTTAGCTCAGTTTCACTGATGTGGTTAAATAGATCTTTAACATTCACCACTTCTTAAAGGTACATATAACCAGGGTGATGACAAGATATCTGTGTCATGGTAAATTGAGAAATAATTATTCTATTCTTTGATTTATTACATCAGTTGTAAAGTATCTAACTAGAACTGGGTACTGCAGCCTATACACATGTGAATACCTTTCCTCATGTTATTTGTCTCGTAATCTATTCAAATGGGTTAATTACTCATGGGTGTAAAGATGAACAAAATTTGGACCTTAACTCTCCACTTTACCCTTAAATCTTTATTAGCCTCTGTCTACAAGACTATACCTGTGTAGTAAAGAAAGAAGCAAATTACACAGTTGCTCCAGTGTAATTGTTTTAGATGTTTTGAGCTTGAAATAAAAGCTATGTTAATAAGTGCACAGTTGAAAGCTTCGCTTTCTATAGCGTTAAGATGCTTGTTTTCATTTGATGAAAATTATTAATACTAACAAAAAAATTGTTTTGAAACCATTTATATGGAATACATACCCACCTCTTTGGTTAAAATCAGTGATCCATTAAGGCTTTTCTTGCTTTTTTCCAAGCTGTGAGCATACTGTGTATTTAAGTGTGTGTAAGAGTGAAGGTGGGGGGTAGGTTTAGCTGAATAAAAGATTGCTTGATATCTTGAAGTCCTTTGAAGAGTTTTATAGGCTTATAAAGCCCAGTGTGAATGAATGACATTTTTCCCCCCTTTACTTTTACATATGGAAGTTTGTTAACCTGCGTTTCAATTAGTGAATAATTATTAATTATACTAATTACAGGTTTAATGAAAACCACATACTTTGCAAAAAAGTTAGGCTTAAGGCTGAAATTGTAGCTGCGGACAGCGGTGCTGCAATAAAGGCTGAAGCAACACTTCCACTTGGGGGGTTTTACATACACGTATAAATTTCTTTTAAAAAAAATAAAGCACTAGAGCAACTTTTTACAAGAAAAACCCACAGAGAACATATATCCAATAAATTATTTCAGACAACCCTGATTTTTTTAACCGAGCGTAATAACCATTTAGTTTGTTTTAAAACTAGAACCCTACTAGATTCATTAGGATCCTTATATGACACACAAAGCTGCCTTCATTTTCTTATTTAACTATCTACACAAAAGAAACAAGAACAAATTACAAATTCTCATCTGCTAGAAATTATAATACTTTATTCTGACAAAAGAGAGCATTGCCTACAGTATTTTAAGCTAACAATCACATGGTGACACCAAAAACAAGTCAGGAAACTTAGATCTAATGCTATCATTCTGTCCTAAGCAATCCCCGTCATCATATTTCTCTTCACAATCTTTACATTCCAAATAAGAAAAAAGCCTTAATTTGAAACCTTTCCATTTTTGTATGCCTATTTTTGTTTTAATATACTCTGTTAATTATACTTTCAAATAAACTTTTTAGAATCCTCTAAGATTGTGTATTGCTTTCTCCCTGGAAGAAGGCACCCACAGAATGTTTTAGGAAATCCACGTGAATTAGAAGCTGGTTATTTACACCTTTTACACATATACAGAGACTAACAAAACATGTTGTTTACTAGAAATCAAATATCTTTTAATCTAGTGTCAGATTTAACCAAGGACAGAAAGTAACATGACTAAAGACCATTATTTAAGAGACAAAGTGTCCATAAAACTGCTCATTCATTATTTCATACTATAGTTTGAAATCACCCAAACATTCAGTATTAAATGTTACGGACATAAAGCTACTGTTGCTTTTCCAAAAAGCTTTGCCTGTTTTTTCTAGTTTTCACACCAGTTTTCTGTTTGCTCCTGGATTTAGTTAAGCATGGGTTTTAAAGCACTGAAAAACATTTCCATCACATTATTATTACACAGCAATTGAGACATATTTGCATAATGAAAAATAATTACATAGATAATATCAATAAGTATGATTAAAACCATCTATTTTGGGGGTTTGAAAGTGGGAAGATGTAACTAATATTTATAAATTACCACTGTAAAATTAATAATGTTAAACATTTTTTAAAAATAGCATGCAAAGCAGCCAGCTATTGTTTTATTTTAAACCTCTTTTTATAATATTGTTGTTGCATTTTCCACAATTAACTGGAAACTTAATCCATCAAAAGTACATACAATTAAATCAACTATAAGGAGATGAAATTACTCTTCATATTTCTCTTCCCATGCAGAGAGAGAATTCCAAAATTAAAGTAAATTAACTAGGTTATTGAAATCCACTTGTGATCTTGATTTTAGACTTAAACAATATTTTAGCAAATACTTAAACAGGCAATTACTGTTTATATAGTAAACAGAAAACTGCCTGCAGTTTCAGATGAACTAGATTCACTAATATTGACAAGTAAATAACTATTTGGAGCTGGAATTATACTTTATTACTCTAGTCAACAACATTCATTATTGAATGCAGCATACAGCTTATATTAAAGTATAACATTATATATTTACACATTTGCTATTTACCCATTTTCCTAATAAGATAAATTAGGGAAGATGAAAAATGTATAGGATATTTAATATGCTGGCACTAGAAAATGCAGGTATTAATCACTTCAGCAAACTTTAAGACTCAAAAATCCAAATCTTTTCATTTCTAAACAAAACACAAAAAATATTAATTAGGCCCCAATGCTGCAATGTGATCAAAATCTTTGTAACAGCCTCCCTGAATTCAGCAGGGCTCAGACCAGGACCCTTAACAGGCTCACAGAATTTTTTTCCTCCTGATTTGAGCTATTATCAAATTAAAGAACTACTGCAGCTTGACTTTCTGCCAATTGTACTTGAATTTTCAGAATACAGCTTTTTTTCCCCTCTTATAACCTATTTTTGGGTTAATAATAATGTTCACTCTCGATATTATTGCCTGAACATCACCAAAATTAAACAGCATGAGAAGATGTGTCTGTTCCGAGGGTTAGAGTGCTACTTTTCATTGGATATTACAGCTCTGTGGGAAGAAAGCTCTGGGAGGCTGCCCTTATAGAAACACCCTTTAGAGCAGTTTTGGGCACACTGGGGCTTCTTTCTTTCCTGTCCCTCTGCAGAAAAATTGATGCCTACTTAGACCAGCGAGTTTTCCCAAAGTGCACAATAAGTAACCCTCTGCACGGAGATCTCCCCGCTGGCTTTGGCCACCGACTCAAGAGCGGCACAGAAATAGTTGCAGCCTGAAATACAAAAGTATGATCACTCTGGACAAACAGCTGCTGCACACATCACATCGGAGCGGTGGCATGCAATAGCTCACAGGTCAGCAAGACAGAGTACAATAAAGGCAGACAGCTGAAAAACAGCCAGTAGCAACTTTTGGCATGGACCTGTCAAAGATCCGCTTGCTGAGGCTCTTTGGTAGGTCCCAGCAAACATTGTGGCTTCCGTGTTAGGATCTACAGAGCCTCATGCAAGCATTAAGTAGCGCAGAGGACTCATAAGATCCCCAACAGCACAGTGGAACAAAGCAATCATATTTTCTCACTAAATATAAGTTTACATGCAGGAGGGAAGAAGAAATGGCCAAACACCTCTCAAATTTCCACTTGAGAGCCTTTAACACATGGCAAGCCCTTTGCATTAGGCCCTAGTTTTGTAGCCATTCCCAGAAAATTCAAGACTTCGTCTTGAAAAGCACGAAAAACACTTTCAGGTCCCTTAGCTATAGAATTTCCCACAGCAGACCCTACAGTGGATCCCTCAGACCTGGGCAGAAGGGCTTGAAGAGCCCTGAAATCTACCTGCTCAAGAAAGGACCTCCTTTCCACCTTTGCAAAGAGCACTGTGGAGGGGAGCAACCTTGTGGAGACACTGCTCAGAGCACACTGAAAGCAAACCAAGTGTGGCTCTACAGTCTGCTCTCAGGTTGGGGAGGTGGATTTCCCTTTCCAATTTGTCTTACATGAATAACATGGATTTTACCGCACACAAGGAACTGACAGTTGTACAATGGCTTTAGTAATCAATATATCCAAGTTTTTATATTAGTAACACAATAATTCACAACCACAGTGGGCTAGACAAGAAACACATAAGCATTAGGTCACACCAAGGCGTACTCAAGCCCTGCTCTTCACTGTATTCAGGCGTAACTCCTCTGAAATCAACAGGAATTAGCTCACGTAAGGAGTAGGGTTCCCTCGGTGACAACCCTGAAGTTAAAATATCTATTCCTTCACTATAGACCGTTTCAAGGACTACCTCTGACTATCCTTCCCCAGCAATGGAAAAAGCTGCTCTCCCACATTTCAAAGTCAGGGGTGGGCTGGTAGGGCTGCCAAGTCTCCTCCAGCATCATGGCACACTGAAAAATGGCAGCTCATCATTAATACTCTTCAGAAGCCCCTTATTTCCATTTACATGAGTTCATCAGGATTACACAGGTGACTGGTGTTACATGCTAAGTGTCTTCATGATCACACAGAGTGCCACATTAACAAAAATCAAAATAAGAATGGTTTGTCAAACACCACACAAAAACGCTGCTGAATGCTTCACGGGCAACTGTTTTAGCCTCCATATGCCTGCACGCTATGAATCAATCTTTAATTACATGATCACACACAGAACTTCAGCCTTGGTGGCAGGAGCTCTACAACATTACCAGCAACAAAACCCAAGGGAAGGAGCACACGGGGCTGCTGCAACTGCCCACTGCGGTCTCACCACTAACACTGCACCAACATAAACCTGATCTCGAGTCTTGTTATTCTCAAGTTTCCAATGGAAGACAGGGGTCTTGTTTCAAGAACCTAGGAATGCAAAGGCAGCCTGCAAACGCTTTACATCACCAAAGCCCAACTAACCCTTAATTTTGGATCAGGCCCATCCCGCACGTTTTCTGGCAGGATTACTGCTGTCCTTCTTTCCCCCTTCCCCAGGAGGAAGGTGAAGGCTGACTATGTCCGTGTCCGCTTGCAATTTCTCCTACAAACACCACGAATTTCGAAAATCCAGAAGGAAAACGTTCAAGGGATTCTACCAGAAATAGGAAATAAAAGCAGATGAAAAACGGGAGCGGGGGGGGGGGGGGTCGGCCGTGTGTCGGGGATGTTTTTTTCTCTCTCCTCCTGCATGTCACAGCGATGACAAGCAGCATGTGCCGAGCCGGCGGCAGCGGCCGGTCCCGACGGCGGAGCGGACCCCCGCGGCCCCGGGAGAGGGAACGGCCCCGGGGAGAAGGAGCGGGGGGTCGGCCACAGCTCCGGCCCCGCGGTTCGCTCCGCCGAGCGGAGGCTGCTCTTCCTCCGAAAGCACCGGGCCGGGCTCTCCGTGAGTTCAACCCCCCCCGCCAAAAAAAAACCTCGGTACCAGGGCTGGGCAGAGCCCTTTCCCCACCTGCGGTTTGCCCTTCACAGGCTGGAGTTCGCTGCCCCTTTCCAAAGGCAATGACCGAAGTCATCCATCTAACCAATTTTACCAGGAAAACACGCTGGAGAAGTTAAAGCTGTCTAGATATTGCATTCCGTACACCTCATTTCTGTTGATTACATACGGAGCCAGGCAAAATCCAACTGATTCATCCCTGGATAAGCCTGTATGCATCTTTACTCCGAGGGGTAATCCCAGCTACTTCACCAGGACTCTGCTGGGGGATGGGGGAAATCAGGCAGATAAATTAGTTCACATTAGTTCACATTAAGCTTTAAAACTGTGCCGTTTCTTCCTTTACATAATTTGCTGATTGATTCCTGATTTGGGGGTCTTTATGAGAATTTTGTACCATAGGCACTTCTGCGGCAGGCAAAGTGACAGTGAGTCTCGGGTGGATTTCTGGACAACAGAATAATATTATATCATCATGTCTGCTCGGTGCCCTCTCCATGCACAATAGCTCTGAGTGGCAGCGCATGGTAAGCGGATGAAGCGGTAAGAAGTATATGATCTGATGAGCTTGGCTAAACTGGGGGCGTCTCCTCTACTCGGCTAAATTAAAAACCTCCCTGCAATTTCAGTCCTAATCACCCCCTCTGATGCTGTAATTGATGATGGTCAGTTAACTCCTTCGCTCCCAAGGCCATCTATCAGAACCTAGCATTAGAACTGTGCGTTAGCCAGCTCTTCATGACTTAAATCGGTTGGATTTAATGGGGTTTTTTTTTAAATTTTAGAAATTTAGAAGTGATACGAAGCACACAGGGAGTCACAGCGTAAATATTTCATGGCAGGTCTTTGGTTACTTTAGATCCACGGCACCCCACTCCCCAAGTGGTACAAGCTGTCTTTAAGGCTGGTTTGTGGAAAAAAAATCTCTCCTCTTCAGTGGCACCGAGACATACATTGGCTTCTCTGCCACTCTCCTCCCTGTGGCTGGCACAGGCAAGGAGCCAGCAGCATTATTACACCCTTGCACCTCCCAGCTGGCAAAATGGCCCTTTGCAGCCTTTACCAGTTGGTGCAAGCTGCTCTAACTTGTGTTGAGAAACCAAACCAGAAAAAGAAAGTCCTATTTGCATTTTCAGCCTGATTCCAGACACAGCCCCTGTATGCTCTACATACAGGCTTACTGTTGGCTCTTATACAACATACTCCAAACTTAATAACAAAGGTGTGACTAGAGCTGTTAAAATGATCCTGGAGCTAAATAATATCTTTCCATTCCACCTTCTATTTAAGAAGGTTTTTAGGGAACTGTCTGTACAGTGCATTCTTCTTCTTTTGCAGAATTCTTTAAGTCTGACTCATACCAAAAAGGGGGGGGGGGAAAAATCTATAAGACTGGATATATGTTTATACTGTGTGAATAAGAGGCTTTTCAGCATTGGGAAATCTATAGCATGAATTATTCTAACTGATTTATAATAGACAGCAATGCCTTAAGGACCCTATTCTGACTGTTTGTGCTTTCATGACAGGGTCGATGTACTAGCTGCATCCCATTCAGTAACTAGAGGATCCAAAGCGTGTCCATACACCTGTTTTAGAATTACAGCTTGTTACTTCACTTTAGAAAAGGGCAAGAGGTTTGCCCCTTTTTTTATTTTTAAGGTTGCAACTTTTAAGAACATGTCTTGAAAGACTCGTATCTCAATACAACTTATATTTAATATAGTTCCAGTATCAACATCCAGTCATCGTCCCTAGATTTTTAAATCTCCCCATGCAGTATTAGAATGCCAGAAACTGCTGGAGTCTGTTCTTATTTTCATTTCTGTTGTGTTGCTTTGCTTTCTTTTCTGCATGGGGAATAGGCTGCAAAGTCTTGATAATGTGAACCTACTTTGTTTACAAATTCCAGCACTGCTACTCAGTAAGTAGGAAACCAACTGACCCAGGAGACATCTGGATATCAAAAGATGAGCCAGCTCAGAGGAGGGCAAGGTAGAAGCTCCTCTTTGCAGCCTGAGTAGCAGGGGTTGCAAAGCTGCCCCCTAAGATGCTTCAAGACTACTTTACCCAGTGACTAACACATGACTGGTGGCTGATGGGCAAGAAAATGGGCTGAACTGATAGACCTTTTGACCCAAGGCACCATTCCTTGTTACCTGCCTGCAGAGGAGGGCAGTAATTTTTCTAGATGTTTTGACAGATGAAAGCATCGATTCTAGGCAACCATTCTTACCCAGATCAGTCATTCATCTTGTAAAGAGTGCAATATTCTCATAACACTACATCATTGTCCAATATTAAAAAGGAAAAAATATTACTTTTCACTTTTCTGGATGCATGAGTCTTGTCTGGTTCCTTGCAGCCTTTGATCAAGTCCAAGTCTAAAGTAACTGACTAAAGACATAGTAAAAGGCATGGAAATAATTTTATTAGAGTCCACCTCCCTGGCTGCTGTTATTTTTGAAAGAGAATTTCCCAGACCCCCAAAGTAACCACATCATCTCTCTTCCAATACTGCTTGCAGTGTTTGACTAACGCAGCACAATACCAAAGTTCATATTAAATGAGGATACAACAATTCAGTCCCTAACAGACAACAAAACAACTGGCCCTGAAGTTCTCCCAGCACAACCAGGATCCACATGGCACTGAAAGGTGGCAGGTCTGCCAGCCAGTAAATGAATTTAATTAAGCAGTGGAGTGGCTGGTCTCATATGGCTGGAACTGTTGAGTGTAGGTGTGTGTGCACGCGTGCACTCTCGACACATTAGCAGAACCAAGCCAAACCGCAAAAGAATCCATAAATTTCTCTTGCAGCCATTAACTAAACAGACCCTTGCTCTGCCCATGATAGTGGGACGTGCACTGGACTTGACTTTTCAGGAACTTACTAAGTTTGAAAGGGGACACACAGAAAGAGACATCTGCATAAAGGCATCTGAGTTCTGAATTCTCCAGGCCTTGTTCTGTACTTTGCAACATCTTACACCAGTTAGAAGCCGTTGAGACAGGAGAGAATTAAGCCTGGTAATGAAAAAATAATTTAAAGAGCATCTAAGAGAAACATCTGAAGATTAGGCTGTCTCCTTTACATGTCAGATTTGATAGCTTTGCTCAGAGAAAAAGCATTGCCTACAGTTAAGGGAAACATGCCCAAGGCATTGAGGAAACTATTCCATTTACTGGGTCAGATACCTGCATGCAGCTATGCTTCCGTATCCAAATGACATGCAAACTACTAGGACCCAATGAACTGTGAAAGATAATTTATTCACTTTTTTTTAATATGTACTTTTCTATACTACTGACCAGCTCTCCACACCTACTCAGGCATTAATACCAATACAGCCCACACCAGTAACATCTTTTTCCTTTTGCAGCCCTATAGGGCAAGAAAGGCAGGGGTCACAAACCAATTTAATTTGGGATTTCCCTTACAGGAGAAAGCATTCTTCAGGTATGTAGGGCTGACATCTTACCCCATTCCCCTTTTGTAGTCTGTAACAGGAATGAGTCTATAGGCGACATGCAGGACACACCGGCCACATGGCTACAACGCTTTGTGTTACATCTATTGAGGTTCAACAGATCTCCTAACAGGAGAACTAAAAGTCACGATAAGCTGGTGCAGTCCATCATACACCTGATGTTTTCCCTGAAGGGTTCTAAAAGACGGTGAGACAGCTCCATGTTCTCTCTGATTTAACCTTATTCCCAGGCAGTGCTTGCCGAGAACACCAAATGAGGGACTCCATCTAGTCTGTTGGCCTTTGCTGGCCTTCTAGTCCCACTTTCTTATTTTTAACAGTTTCATTGTAAATGAGTAAAGCATTAAAACATTAGCTTATATTGTACTGCAAAGCCTATCCCAGTAAACCTGTCAAAATTGGCATCATTAATAATAATACTTAGCACTTACATAGTGCTTTACATTTTCAGAGCACCGTAGACATTAACTTAATTAACAAGTGACAGTTTCACAAGTAGAAGCTCTCCCTGCAGCACCAGCCCATGCTTCTGAATTTCTCACAAAATCTCAAACTCCACATTAATCCACTTGTCTTTCATCCTTCTGAAAAGATTATCTTCCTTTTTATTCGTCTCCTTTGGAGATATACACCCATGCTTTTAAAAACGAAGCTATTAAAAATATTCAGGTGGAAGAACACTGACTTAACATAAGCTAATTGGAAAATCCACATTACCCTACTTTTCAGCCTAAATCACACAAAAATCAGAGCTCTATAAAGCACATGTCTGGACAGAATAGGTCTCTAAATTGGTGTAAAGTGTACTTAATATTGATTGCTCTGCAATTTCCAAAACTGTTCAGAAACAGAGATGTAATTAGGTTTTATTTGAATTTTTCCTTCAGGTTTAAAAAGAAATATGGCTAAAAGAAGAAATCAATACGTTAGTCTATCTACAGAAGAAAAGTAAGCGAAAGCCCTGTCTCCAGCAATTTACATGCCAAATTCACTATGGGGGGGAACAGTGTTCAATTCTCAGGGCCATATCTCAGAGGTCTGTGGAGCCCATCCTAATTTCCACAGCTTAGATTTAGACACGCTGGTGTCACATCTGTCTTGTTTTCCACTTGTAGCCCACCAAGCAAACTCAGCACCCAAACAACACCATTGCAGGAGAGAGAAGTCACTCTTTGGCCTACCTACACAATGAGGTGAAGATCCTTACTCACGCTGGCCTTCAGCAAGAAGCTTCAGTTTACAAAGGCAAGGGAACAACTTGAAAGACTTCATCAACAAACCTTTCTTCCAAGATGCTCATGAACATTGCAATGCACAATCTGTGTGGGTGGCAGACACACTCACTGCCAGAGCAAGCCACACACCTCTATACCACAGAGCCCCTACAAACACCACCGTGACCCCCAGCACCAGCCTCAGGGAGTCCAACAGAAAACACAACCCAAACACTTGTGCAAGACAGCAAAGAAGTCACCGTTAAGACACAGCCAGCTTGAAACCGCAGAGATTTGTTTCTGCCACACTGGTGGCCTCAAGAACCACCAACAATCTAATTTCCAGCCAGCTGGCTGACAGCTATTGGGGTTTAAAACCTGAACACCACCACACAGAGTGATTTCCACAACCAAAAATTGTTGTTTTGTGGAAGGGAGCACCCAGAGCTGCTGCTGGCTTTGGGAAAGCCCTCAGCACGCCCAGCCTACCCTCCCCAGAGCCCCCAGTGATGGCCCTGGCACACTCAGACCCTTACAAAAACCAAGGGGGACCAAAGGTCTTGGTAGCCTTCAGGTTACTCACGTGTCTGCTGTCCTCAGATCAGCATCTCTCCACAGGCAGGACCTGGCCTTGTAGAAAAGTCTCCTCCTCTGAAATGCTTGTAGGCTGTCCTGTTGGAGACTGATGGGAGGGGAAGGCAGCCCAGCCCTAACTAGGCCCTGGTGAAGCCCCACAGCTGCTCACACTCATGAGGGAGTACCACAACAACCCCACCCCTCCAGCAGCTGAATTCTACAGCCTCCATTCCCGCTCTTTTATGGTAGGGCAGGGCGGGGCCATGGCTAAAAGCCCTTACACCCACCCAAATGGCAGCTGTGGGAGCAGGAAGGGAGTGTTCCTATTTGGTGGTTGGCCCCGTTTGGAGCGACATCCATCCCACTGTGGCACCTTGCTGTGGTCACTCCTCTTCTGTTTGATCGTAGCATCCCTTGTCGTTCCAGCCCCTGGAAAACCACCTGCTGATGCTGCGATTTTCCTGAATATCCACACAATGCTGGCATTTTTTCTTAGGATCCCAGCTCCTGGAGTCAGGGGGTTTCTGCATTTCCAGTCCAACTTGTGGCTGTGGTGGTTGCTTGAAAACTGCGATGGCTAAAACACTCCAAACACTCACAGGTGCTACCAGAAAAAAAAATGCTACACGTGCCTCTCCATTTTATAAGTGCCTGGAGCCTGGCGCGGGCTGAGGGGACTCCATTCCTGCTCCCCACAAACTGCCCAGGCTATGCACTCGCATCTCTGAGAAGCAGCTTTTCCGTAAGGCACAACCACTACGAGGATTTAGCCATGATGTGAATGTTAATTTATAGTGTAACAGTTATATTGGGAAGTGACGTTGCTTTTCAGCTACTTCTTGTGTACAAGGGGGCACTGTCCTGTGCCTGCTCAAACCCTGATGGGCAGGACCTCAACAGCACCAGGGAAATTGCTGTAAACTCTTACAGGTGGTACTTCTCATGGGACAGACTCTCAGCTGATGAAAATCAGCGTTGCTCCACTAAAAGTGATGCAAACACTAATATAGGCTGAGCCTTCCAATGAATCCATTGCTTAAGGAGTGCGTCATAACATCTCAATGTCTGCTAAATTAATTGGTGTGGATCCAAAGACTTTTTTTTTAGACATCTAATGCTGGTAAGCCGTTTGGCCGCAGTATGTTTATGCACAAATATGCACACAGAAAAATAGCCAAACCAACTTATTCAACCATGACGAGAGATTCTGAAACAACCTTAACGCTACCACACTGGTGCACAGTGCTAACGGCAATTCACAATTTCCCTTCCTCTCATAGACAGTTCAAACACTGGCGAAGTTCCTATCAGAGCATTTAATATCTGCTGTAAGCCCCTGTTTAGCAGGAAGATTACATCCCCCAGATTTCACAGTTCAAAAGTTCATACTGTACTGTTCTATTTATAGACTGCCTGACACTGCCTCTTCTTTAGTGCAGATATTCAGGGGGAAAAAAAAAAGCATCAGTTTGAACCATTTTTGAAACAAGGTTTTAAAGAGTTTGTTTTATGTGGCCAGTACCAACTCACAGTCCCTCATCAGAAACTTTTGTTTGCCAGTGTGGGGGGTTGCAATTAAGAATTCTTCTGACCTGTCATTAAACTTGAAACTTTGAAAAGAAAGTTAAAATTCAGAACTGGATAGTCAGTACTAAAAAAAACATATCCTTTGCTTCTAGCTAAGAATTTTATTAGGAGGAACAGGAATGGCTTTAAAAAAAAAAAAAAAGAAAAAGAACCATTTAAGGAATCCACAGGTTAAAAATTACTTTTGCTGGAACAGAATGATCATTAATAGAAAGACCCTTCCTGCCTGTACATCCTTGATTATTTTTATATCTAGTTTTCACTTCCCATTGTGCATCTTTTCTCCAGGTCTTTCAGCAAGTAAATCCTTCAAACTCTATCAGTGCAGGACTGCTTTAGAAACACAAAATAGATATTTTTAAGTCATCTCCAGATATCCAGTTGCAGAGAGATAAGACGCAGGCCTCGGTCTAATCTCATTTACACAGATCAAAATCAGAACTCATTCCACTGGAGTAAGCAGTGTGATGCTGCTGCAAACCTGCATTGCTTCTTACTTTTGGCAGTTTTGCATGTGATGCTTTTAACACCTCTCTGAACCAACTGATTTGAATGTATTCTTTAATTCAATCTCTGTTTTAAAAACAAGGCGGTACTTATGCTTGTGAAGAGCTCTGTCCTGCCAGCGCTTTTGGGTCAATGTCCTTCATGCACAGCCTCCATCCAGCTTGACCCTGCCCTGATCTGGGGCTGGCAGTACCACACCATTTTGCCTTTTCATTCCTCAGTGCAAGTGATCAAATACCTATTTTATAGTTGTACTGAAAAGAGAAGAGGTAGAGAGAGGGAAAGCTTTTGGAACAAATCAAGAAGAGTACTCAAATTTACATCTTCCGGAACTGCAGAATGATAATGCTGCTTTGCCATCTTCAGTGCCAGAATTGGGTCTAGAGAGTCCTGTCTGCATACATGTCCTCGGCTAACTACTTAGCAGAGCACTTTATGAGTGTAAAATGTGTTGACTATCTTTCAACTACCACATCAGCTAGCTAGAGAAATGATTTTGTTATTGGTTCATCTGAATATTAAAAACATCAGACAACGTTTCTCCAAGATCTGTTTCTCTGTAAATAACCACGTTGGTACTGTGATTAGTTTACTGAGTGTAGCACAGGTCTGAGAGTCTTTTATAACTGAACCCAGCATGTTTTTGGCTTGTGCATTGTCTTCAGGTTACAAGTAGATGAAGTATCCCTTAGCCGCTTGCTGCATGAAACATCATCTTTCAGAGAGTAGCTTCTCACCATCTTTTCTGCTCCGTGTTTCCCTGATGGCATCACGGGCTACTTGAGACAGGGTTGTACATGACTTTTTTGCACTTTAAGTGGGGACCACAAAGAGTGGGACAACCTCTTTCTTTTCCCCACTACTCCAGAGATCATGAAGTATGTGCCTGAAGGCACATGTGCATTCAATCAGTTTGGGCATTAAGTAAAATTAAGTACAAGTTTAGGCATGGTCTATCCAAAGGGAACTCTAGCTCGCAACCACGGCACCCAGATTCCAGCCAAATATCTTGCATCTTTACAAAATCATACAATTTTCTACCTAATGCTATTCCGCTCCCTTTTCCCAAGTGGAATGCACTTTCCGAAGGCATAATCTATAAGCTCCTTAGCCAGCGTATCTCCTGACAGGCTTTGCCCCACTGGTCGTCGCAAATCAGCCCACATAGCCTCGGTTTGCTCTCCTCTCAGCTGAGATGGCAGAAGCAGGGCAGGCTGAGTGCTACTTCTCCTACTCAAACTGCGAGCAGCAAACTGCTTACACAAACCCTCCTCCCAGTTGGCCCAGCACGACAGCTTTCGGCATGGTACGGCAGGGCTCTATGGCTGGAAGAGCCAGCCAGCCTGCAGTGGTGGGAGCATTTTGATCACAGACTGCAGTAAATATTTAATTATCGTGTGATTTCTTCTGTGCGAACCTCAAAGCGTTTCTCAATATCAATACTTGCTCTAGTTATATGTAACCATCTTTCAACTTTAAGAAATATATTCAGGAGTGATAATAAATATTTCATAAAACTGTAACTAAAAGCTGTTTGTAGACTTTAGGTGACCTGCTGCTTATTCCGAGGTGAGAGGAAGTACTTCAAGAGTGTATTAATTTCAAATAATTTTAAAGAAGTCTTATATTTGTTGGATATCTGCTTTACCCAGCTGAAAATCAAGGCCAAGATGACTCAGTCATTATACTGTAACGTGAATTCACTATCCTCCCTTCATACAACATACACAGCATGATTCAAGGTTAAGCATAGAATATCAAAAGACTCATAGCATGGACAATTTTAATGGTAAAGGAACCTTGACTTTTACTGATTATATTAGTTCAACTAAAATTGACCTTCAATATATGAAGATTTCATTTTCACAAATAAATGGTATGACTGATGCCTTTTATTAGGCTTACAAAAAAGTAATCAGAATTGAAGCTTTCAAGGCCACAATCTCTTTTTCAGTTGAAATTACAGATAACAGAAGGACAGACATAGTTATGAGATCTTAAAAGCTAAACTAATCTTTTTTGTTTGTTTGTTTCTTAATAAAAGGCAGTAGTATTACTATTTATCAGGTCCTGCTAGCGAGCATCGCTGCTAAACAACAACATGCCACTTTCCAGCATTATCTCCAGAGTTGTTGCTTGTGCATATTTATCCAGTTAATGGGATGGATTTATTACAAGTATTGAATAATTTGGACCCAGCTTACACTGATGTATTTTATGGCATGTGGTCAACATAGCTATTACGGCATGGATCTGCAACTGCTCTATAAACTGGAGCATACAGTCATTAAAATGAATGAGCACAAGTGTTTGTTATGCTGTTTTTAATTATATGTTTATCTCTTTCTCTTTTATACTTCCATTTTATTTATACCACATGTGGTCACATATGGGCCATAGATGTCATCTTAGGGGGTTTAGGCAAACCCTAAGCAACCATCTTACTTTATTTAGGAGGGTATAACTTACCTTAGCAACAATTATAGGGCTATATATCTTAATTTACATACATACTCCTGATTTTTAGTGAAGTCCAGTATCCAGAGTTGAGGGTATTCTGAAGGGAAAAGGAGCAAATCTCCATCATGTGGAACACTGATTATGAGAGGGATTGTTTTAATGTTTATCACAGGTTAAACATAGGTTTATTATTTAAATTAGATGTTTACATTATGACTGGGACATTTCCTGGAGAAGTTTCGTTAATAACTTGTGTAGAACAGAAAATCCTGGAGACTGAAACTCATTGAACTATTAGTTTAACAACTAATAGTTTAAAATTATAGTTTAAGGCACAAATTAATGATACTTTCAGGGCTCAGTTCTGTTTTCTAAAAGTTCAGCCATGTGGATAAATATCAGTCCTTTGTGCACTGATGAAAATCAGTCTGAAAAGACAGTACAGGTATTGGAGGACATCTCTGATAGCACAGCTCCACCAAAGCTGCCAATGGACAGGGAGGCACAGGAAACCAGAGTCCGTGTAAAGTCCCATGAGAAATCCAGGGGAACAAACCTTGCCTCTGGGGTCATCGGCATCCTGTTGGGTCTGTGGTTTATACCATGAAAACCATTTGACTTGTTCTTAGTTGGCTTATGGGCTTATTCTTCATGTGATTTTATCAGTAGAAATGGGCCAGAAAAACTGAAAGGAAATTGGAAGCACACGTTCAGTGAGTTGTATAGCCTTCAAATTTGTTTTTTATGAATGATAATGCCAGAATGCACGATCATCTAAACTTTTATAAAAATCAAAGACATCATTTTAACCCATGTACCTCTTTTGGACAATTCGGAGTCAAAGAGAGTAGTGTCCAGACACATGAATCTATGAAAATTTGCATACATACGTTGCTTTCTTCATTGGGTGGGTATTCCCAACATTGGCTGAAGGCCTATATCTTTCACATGACAGAATGTGAACAATTTATGCATTTAGCTAAATCTGCTTAACCTGGGTCAAACTACACCCATGTTGGAGCTCTGCCATCACAAGCAAAAAAGAATTATAGATCTGATGGTACATGTTCTGATGAAGGAGAAACAGTGACACTGGGCTGATCAACAGTTTAACAATGACACAAGTGGCTCCCTCTGAGGACGGGATCAGGTCTATTGAAATGATCAATTTAAGTTTTAAATTATACTTTTAATTATTTAAAATAGAGCGTCGGCAGAGCCAGGAAAAAAAAATCCCTTTGTGTCAAACAGTAATTACATCTGACTTTTCCACCGAAAACTCTAAGTGGTGTAGTACTGCATTATAACTGCTTAAAAGTATAAGGTTCTTTCTTTTGCATAGTTCAGATTGTGCACTGAACTAGATAGCTTTGTTAGTAGGGCACACGGCTCTTCGTTCCTGGAACCTCGCTTGAACTCTTTACTTAAATGAATACACTGGGTTTGCTCAGTCATTAGTAGGCAGTAACTCATATCGCAATGCATTGCATTTAATTCAGGACAGTTGGCAGTCTCTGCACAAGAGAGACTCCAAAATGAGCCAGCATATAAAGGAGGGGAATGGCTTCAGCTTAGAGCTGAGGTTACCACCAGGGCAAGGAGGGGATTTTCTCACTCCAGCTGTCTGCATCAGAACTGGTATTCAGTTCCTGGTACTCTGAGACCTGTAATCTTGGTGAGGGAAGGGGGGGGAAAAACGCTAAACACTCAAATGCTCACTTGGAGAATAGAAAATTGTAAATAAGCCACGTAAAAAAAAAATAATCAGAAATATACATGCTCGTGCATCAGTCACCTCCATTTCAGATGCGATGCCAAACAGAGAGGATGAATGAGGGCTCAGCTCAGTTATGAAGAGTGCAAAAATCAACAGCGCTAAAGCTACTTTTCAGGTTAGCATAAGCTTCTGTCTGCAAACACTGTCTGTTTTATCTGATTTTTTTTTTTATTGGACAGCTGTGATCTTCTCCTTTCAAAACCTTGTCACTGCCGTTCAGCAGAAATGTAAGTGATATGATTAAGGAACATGGCATCTTGTATAATCGGTCGTAATCATTATCTAGGGGTTTCAGTAACATGACACATGCACGGCAACAGCAGCATCTGCTATGGACTGACAGATATCTCAAGCTCAGGATGATGGAAGCACACCCAGGGATTTGTAAACTTGTCTTGGCTAATGCCACTATCCTGATGTGAACCTGTTGTTGGCTATGCTGCTTAAAGGCCAAAGATTAAAAGTGTTTTATAAAGTTCATCCTATCCCTCTTGAACCTACATCTCTGGCCGGTGTGGGATGTATTACCTTAGCAGACCTTTCCCACTTTCACTGATAGGATGGTACTTTTGGAAGTAGCTGTAAAGAGCAGAACACTATTTTTATAGTGTTTCCTCACCGTGCACCAGGTTGGTCTTTTACAAACACTCAGTACTGGATTAGCTGTGTTTCCAGAGAAGTCAACAAAGTTGAATTGCGTAGTATACTATGTAAGTTATAAACACTAGGGGATGGACTCCCTACCGCAGGGACACGTGACTGTAACTGGAGCGAGCGCCTCCGTGTCTTTGCTGCTTACCTAGAAGCTCCGTACCCGACGTAGGAGCTGAAGACTGCTAGCCGTAGCACGGTGACAGCAGCCGTATTCTGGACGCTTTGTAAGGGAGATCTGAAGTCTGCTTCTTCCCCAGCCTGCAGAGACTAAAATCCAATCTCTCACTTTCTGCACGTGTTCCCCAACCACGGTACTATTAAAGATCTGGGAGAAGTAGAGATGAGAGATGTTTTCCATGCCTCCTTGTTACAACAGAGTCACTGGAAGGCAAATGGCAGTGAGCCAGGAGGAGAACAAGCAAATGAGAATCACGCCAGAAATGGGATACATGCTTTTTTTTTTTATGTTTTTTGGTTTTGGCAAAATTTAGAACAGCTGTAGACTGCATTAATTTACTCTGAGGTCTGACTGATTGCCAAGGCCGTGGTTGGGGACATCACTTTTGTACAACTGTGGAAATTCATCATTCCTCCATGTCGACATCAGAGGATTAAGACTCAGGCACTGTTCCTTTATTGCGACTCCAAAATTTTGCTTTTGGTCACTTCTAGACAGGATCTTGTATTCAGCCAGCTCCATTCAACTTTTTGTAAACATTAATGCAGCTGTATTTCTGGGACTGTTAGCAGCTATCAGCCAGTGGGCGGGGTGAAGTCAGATTTATTCTGCAATGAAGCAAAACCTTCTTTTGTGCAAACGTGGCAGTTTATAAAGGTAAGGTCCATCTAGACAGGCTGCTGTAACAGTACCCTTTATTTGCATCCGTCATACATCTCACAGGAGTCTCACTATATGCAGTACTCACAATTTACAGATCACCAGTAACACACAGGGTTATTCCCAAGTAACAGCAAGGATTTTGTTTGTTATCCAACAATTGTGAATAATGACCACATTGAAATAAGTCACAATATGTTCTCGGACAATCTTTAAATGGATTAAATGCTTTAAAATAATGGCGTAAACTTCTGTGTATTATATATATTCATTTCTGCTCCTGAGCAGAACTACAGATCATGTTGCATCAAACAATATTACCTAAGTATAACACAGCTAATTGTTCCAAAAGTATTTATTCCTACTTTACTTTTTTAGGGCTTTGTGGATGAAGATGCTTCATAAAATTTTATAACATTATGATTCAGATTTCCCTACTGTCATCATATAGGACCTTATTCCGCAAATCACCTCCTTAGGTTAGTTTTTTTGATCATGGGAATGGGCTATGATGATTTGTACCATTGGAGAACCTGGACCATTGAGTTCAAGAGGATGACTAATGGAGTCAGATGCTCATCAAGTTCAGTGGTGGTATCAGAATCTGATTCTCCTTATGTTTGAGGACAAAGGATTGAGAACTGATGAAAGGAGAAGCAACTAGTTAACCACATTTATGAATGAGACAAATACAGAATGCAAATGCACCCGCCTCTTTAAGGCTTCCTCTACTATTGCCTCATGGAACAAAAAAAATAATTTTGCTTTATTCTCAAATACAAATATATTACATGATTATTGTGTAAGTGCAAGGATGTAGGTATCAAAATTCACTCTTCCTTCTTTTCTTGCAGGTCAATGTTTGAAAGAAAAATATGTGTATAAATAAAACAGGCATAGATCAGATGTAAAAATCCACCTGCTCCATTTATTAATGTGATTCTGCATATGAAAATATAATGTCAGGAATTAGGTAGCACATGAAAGTACAGCTAGGTAAATTTAAACAGAATTCTGAACAAAGATACATTTGGGAATATAAAACAGGGTGAGACTAAACATAATGTAATCAAAGGTAGAGAAAAGACTATGACATGAGAGGGCAATGATCAGAATTTCAGCTCTTAAAAATTGCATTTTTACTGAAGACATTACAGGTGAAGTTACCATAGCTGCTCCCGCTTTCGCACGGGTGTAAGCAGGTGTTCCTCCCTTCTCCCTGCCCCTGAGACAAACACCTGCTAGTATTAGCTACCTACTTCCAGTCACCACCAGAAGGAGCTTAGCAGATGATATTTTCATTGGACTGTGCAATAATGTGAAGTCTTCTCTAATCTTATTTGGCGCATTACCCATTGGATTTATGGAAATCCTCCGTGAACTTTAACCTGGAGGTGTAACAGTCACATAAACTCTGCATGTGAGTGTGTTGCAGTGGTCATGAGGTGCGCCCTTGGCTTTACCTACTGCCTAAGTCTTTGGCTAGGCCTATGTGTAACCCTTAAATCCAAAGGGAATGAAGTATAAAAATCTGTCTTCCGAACACATAGCAGTATGGCTGATTAGCATGGAGAAAAAAAGAATTAATAATGAGGAGAAAAAAAAGATAGCCAGAAACTACAAACACCAGGGAGCCCATTTCAGTGTTACTTGAAAATAAAGCAACAATAGCAAGACTAGTCATCTCATTAAATAATAATTTGTTATTTCCCTTTAATGCTGCACATGTTCTTTAATGGTTGTGACTTCTTAAGACAGTTTGACTATAATTTCCACGTATTTATCAATAGGAAACTTGTATAACTTTTAATGAGTCCTTGAACTGACCACCTGTGAACAAGAGGTATCGTAAACCTTGTCTCTTGAAATATGAAAAATAATCTGAACGTAAGTTTTCCTTGATGTGGCTGATCTAAAGCGGGTTGTGAAACTACTGGCAGACGGCTCAAGTCATCCTCCCTACAAAAATAAAACACGCCTACCACTTCCGTCCAATGGCAAGGAGTAGAAAGTGTTCTCATTTGGAAAATTGCAGGTAATTAGAGAAGGAAAAAAGTCTCTGTTTATTAAAGATTGATTCTTTCAGTAGAAAGGTGTATTGATGTATTTCTTTGTGGTCAGAGTATAGCCATCAGGAGAAATTTCCAGTTGTTGAAACTACCCTGATGGTCTTTCATGACTACATGATTTGTAACTTGGACATCTTGTGACAAGAGACAAGTATGTGCTTTGAAGTGGATTCTGGACTCAGGGGAATTTCATTTTCATATGAAATTAAATTAGTATAACTTACTGCAAAATTTCAGGAAAAAAAAAACATGTGAAGAATGTCGTTTCATTTCAGCTGAAACATCTTGTAAGTTTTACCAGCTCTGACTACAGTGCTGATGGCTGGTTATAAAATGGAGTCTCGCTTCATTTTATTCTTATTTATGTATCATCCATCAGATGTTCCTGTTTCACTTTGACTTCACTGATCTGACTAAATGTTAATATTTTGGGTTTAAATTAGATATCCTCTGGCACGTGTTGCCACGTGCAGAGATATGTTTTCCTTTAACAGTGTAATGAGATAATGCTGTATCAATATATCTGTATGAAAATTTCAAAAAAATGATGAAACTAAAATGTTACAATTTCAACAAAGAATTTTCAAGTATATTGAATTAAAAGAATATTCTGGTTTTCAACACAAAACATTCAAATGATGCTTTCAATACAGAATGTCTGGTTTCAGCAATTGTAAAATGATTATGTTGATGCCTTCAAAGCTAAATATTTTCAAGGCATCATTTTTTTCAAAATACTTGAAATTTCTCTTTCAACCCAAAACAGGAAAAAAACAAGATGTCAAAAACTGAATGAAATTTAATTTCCAGGTTTACACACAGTTATCTAATTTTTAGTCCATAGGTATGGGTTATCTTCCAACTCTGAACATGCTGCAGGAACAAAATGCATGTCCTTGAACTCCAATGCCATTTTTGGGAAGACTATAGATATGTTGAACGCATTTCCCAGTATCTGATCTGCGAGGGAGAATGGTGAAGAAGCCAGAAAAAGTGAGAAGGCAAAACCACCACAAATGCACAAACTGATTTTACAGAAAGACTGGCGTGAGCAAGGTAACTCCACCCCTTCACTCAGATGGCAATCACATCACAGGTAAAACAATGTTTTACTGCTTTTGGCAGCATTACAGAGATAACCTTTCCGTGATGAACAGATTTTTCAGCAATTTTTCCTGTGTGCTGGCCTGAACCAGGCTTTTCTTTGATGTTAGACATAAATATCCTAGCCATACTCCTATTTTCTTCTTGCATAAATAAACCATCTACAGGCAGCGGAAGGCAGTACTTGCTATTGTTTGTCAAAAAAAAAACCCCATGCTAGCTGTTTCCCAAAGGGTCATCTTTGTCCTGACGAACATCCCTACAGAAAACGTAATTGCATCCTTTTAAAAAATCATCCGGGTGCCACAGAGTATTGTGTGGATCTATTGAGTGATTTACTGCAGCAATAATACTGTCCTTTAGTTTTCACACAGTTTTAATGGCGGTATGTGAAAACTTGGAACTACACGGTATTTCCCTTTGTGGCATTGGTCTCAAATGAGCTAGGTCCCTTATTTTTCCATTTGACAAATTAGAATGAATATACAGCAGGAGGAGCTGCCTTGCATTTTCCATTCTTCGTGTTAAACATAATCTCCCAGCCTAAGTGCTGAATCACATCTCCCAAATATTTCCTGCTCCAATTGTGCCTTCACTTGTGTTGCTTTTATTTACCATGTCAGCTTGCGCCTTTCTTAACAGTGTTGCTTTTCTTCCTCTTCAAAGAAATATAGCCTTTTCTCTATGGCAATTTTTGAAATGTGTGCTCAAGTCAGGGGTTAGACAAACCTTATCAGTATGCGTGCGTGTGTGTATGTGTGCGTGTGTGCAGTTGTGTATGTAATTCAGGTATTTTCTCTTACCGAGCAGGACGGTTGCATTGGAAAGCTCGTAAAAGCTAGAGTGGAACAACAGCACAATGCATCAAAGGGGGAACTGAGTTTCTTTTTTTCCATAATTTTAGCTGAATGCATCACAAAGTGGCAATTATATGGCACATTTTTCTTCTAAAAAATTGGCCTCGTTGTGCCTCTAGACAACAAAACAGCATGAAGAAACCATACAGGCACAGCTTGGTTCCAAATAACCATGTTTACCTAATATACACAAATATGCCAGGCCTAACTACATAAATATTGCTGTTCTGACTTATTTCTGGAAGTTTCTAAAACACATAACATGGTGAGTAGAAAAGAACATTCGCTATTTATTTTTCACTGTAGGAAAAGGCAGTAAGTCTCAAGCATAAACATATTTGCAATGTGATAGCGAAAGATGACAGGAGTATCTATGGAGCATTTTATACCCGCTCATATAGTGAAAAACACGCAATGGAAAAATTCATTTGAGGTGTGCAGCTCAAATTTATATAACAGGCATTTTGATTTATCTAGCAAATGTTTTCTATGATATTTAATTTGAATTGATTCCTGCCATGTTTTTCTTTTTTTCTTTTTTAAGATATTCAAGAGATTTTCAGGACAACATGAAACACTTTTAAGAGAACTACCGGTTATCTCCTCTTTTCTTATCTCTTGGGCAGCTTTTTCCAGCATTCAAAACTGCCGCCTGCGTTTCAAAGCTCCCTCCCAAGATTGCTGTCAGATGAGGTCTATCAACAGGGAGGTCTTGCTCTGGGGACCCAATGTAGTATTTGAATGCATCAGAAATTGCAAATGACACAAAATGACTCAAAAAATGTATATATTCCTAACAAGAACTCAGGAAATTCCTAGCCCAGAAGTGTGACTGACTGACAAATGGCATATTCAAAATGTTACAAACGATAATTTTAGTCTGATTCCAGGGGAATTGACGGCAGATGAATCTCAGCCTGTGGCACGTGTACCTGTCAATGCTCTCTCAGTGCACCTCTGTCAAGGGCGCAGGCTGAGAGGGAGAGTTCTCCTTTTCTGCCAAACCTGGCAAGTAATGGCATTAAGGACTACAAAAGGCACCCACTCCCCGTTAAACTCAAGTTTTGACTTGCGTTGTCCTGCTGGTGGCTTCCATGAGGATTCTTATGAAACAGAGTCACAGCAGGCATTCCTCGCTCACAGTCACCAATCCAAGAATTTTCTCCATTTTTAATTTCTAGGGAAAACAGGACATTTAGAGGGCTGAACTCACCTCTCAGCTGGTGCAGAGATCAGTGGCGAGCGTTAGCAAATATGACTTCCAAGCGATCCTGAGGCTGCCAAAAATTGTTATTGCGGTTCCTTTCCAGCTGTGCCAATTTTTGGGATGAGGGTGACAACTGGACCTACTGCCAGTAGCTCCGTCTCCTGCCTCTCACCCATCCCAATGCTGTCCCAGAAAGTGCTCTGTGACAGGGGCTGCCCCAGGGCGTGAAAGTCTGGAGTCCTGCTCGGCGTCCCACAAGAAACTGTTTAAATTGTGGTACATCTAACACTGCAAGACTAAACATCGCTGTCATTAGAAGCAGTACAAAGAAAAAGAGGTGCAAGGAAAGAATGCTGGAAGGAGGAAAAAAGTCTTTATGAAAAGTGCAAAATGGGAACACTGTTCATAATTTAATTTTTTTTTTTCCAAAATACTTTGCACCATAATTCATTTTGTCCTGCATTTTATTACAATAAAAATACCCCCCAAAATGTCTCCTCCCCATTTTGGCATTTGCTTGCTTTTTAAAACATTTGAAACAACATGACTTGTGGTTTGGCTTTTTGTTTTGTTTTTATTTGGTGGGTTTGCATTTGTTTATTTGCAGGGACAGAGGTGGCTCCACTTAATTACTTTCTTATTCCTTTCCATTTGTCCACTCTGTAAACTTCAATATATTCCTCTAGTTTGGAAAAATTAGATTCTGACTAAATGACAGCCTCCTCTTTCCTCTGGCCACTTTCCAAAAGCCAGAAAATACTTAGAAATTCTAAAGCAGCAAAAGGAAATTTGAAAAAAAAAAAAAAGTAAAAAAGAAGGGAAAATAAATCACTAACATTCTTTTGCACTTTTTTCTCACCCAAATGTAAAACTCCAAAATCTTCTTAAAAATCAATTCTTGGGAATAGAATTTTAAAATTTCAGCTTCCAGTGATTGTTTTGTGGCTATATTTTACACTCCTATGAAAAATAAATTATTTTGTGACTGCCTACTTGTTCATTTATATGTACATTTTTTTTTAATTAAAAATAGTTCTTGCCAGACATTTCGAGGCAAAAAGAAATCAAGCAGGTCTGATAAATCCAAAATGTAGTCAGGCTTAAATTATGTACAGGTAGATTTGCTGAAGAAATGAAAATACTTATTTAAATACAGCAGTCAAAAACAATGGAAGATTATTAAGAGAGCCCTTCTATGAAGAAATATGAAAAGAACTCATCGGATATCTAGTCAGTTAGGAGAAACAATGAATAAAGCAAGAGAGATTTTTCAGGGGACTTAATTAAAAAATTCTGTTTTCTTCGAAAAAACATTGTCTAGTGTAGGTCCCTCTCTACTGAGACGTCTGTACTGTCTCCTCAGTTCAATACTCTGGTGTTAAGGTAGGGATTTTATGCTCCACTGAAACCAGTTCCATCATGAATCTAGTCCAACCATAGCAAAATTTAAGCTGAAGAATTAACTTCTTTTTTGTTTGTTTGTTTTAATTGAATAATAAGAATAATCTCCTCCAGCTGTGATAACGGGATGGCTCTGGATCAGTCCCACTTCTTAGACCTCTCCTTTTATTTCTTTTCTAGAAATCATAAATCTTTGATCACATGGGTCCCATTGCTTCAAAGCCACTACATCATAAACATTATTTTTCTGCCGATTTCGTTTAGCTTCTATGACTTTTTCCCAGAGCTCTGATCCTTATTCAAATTAAAAGCAAACAAACAAACAAACCAAACCATCTTTTTGTTCCTTATCCGGATGTCGTGCAAGACAAGTAACAGCTTTGATCTGGAGAGAGCATGGATTTTCTTTCTTCTTTTAAACAGGCAGAGGATATTCGTGCAAGTGAAGGATCAGGGTCAGGACAGGCAGCGCGTGTAACTGAAGTTGTCTGTCTTCGGGCCATGCAACTCTGCGGCAAGTTTCCCTAATGCCTTGGCAGCGATCCATAGCCTGACCTGGAGACACCGAGCTGAGACGAAGAAGCCAATTAGGTTATAACCTGAAGTTGGTTCAAACAGAGGTCCCGTAGGTGAACTCTGGCTGCATTATCCACTAAGCTGCCCTGAATCGGTACACAGTTTAAACAGGAACGGCTTGTTTTTGTCAAAAATCAGAATTTCTCTAGGAATCGGAATGGTATAAAATACCAAAAAAAAGACAATTACAAAAATTGTTTTCTATGCAGTGGAAAATATATTTTATTTAAATTTATCTTCTTTGCTCTTCTCCTTTGGGTACATTCTGTAAGAATATGCTTCTAAATGCGTCATTTCATTAGCAAATCTCCTGTTTTATTTAAAAGTGTATGTGTAAATGAGAACAGTGTTCAGGGGAAAAAAAAACTTTCTGGTGTATTTGCATTTGTTGAAAGGGACAAACCATGAATGAATGCTACCACAGCATTTGGAATTTCCTATATATTCCCCTATTTTCTTAATACATTTGGCAGGGGGAAAAAAGTAAACAAGAATTAAGACACGAACATGGAACCTCAACTTCCACAGATTGGCACAACTCCATCCAAGTCGGTGGAGCTGACCTAAAGGTTTATAGGAGTAACGGGAACGGGAGAATTTCAGCAGTGCTTCACTGATGGAGGAGAGAAGATGTGCTGCGGGGAGCTGTACATGTAGCGCATGGTCATGACTGCTTACACACTAATTAAACCGGTTTTATATTTTTGTGCTGGAAAGATGGTTAAAACCATCTGTTTCTTTTTAGAATATTCTACTAGCTAAGAAGAAATTGTGGTCAAGATTAGATCTAGGTGATAAATAGTTGTTTAGGGTTTTTTATTCTGCGGCTGAACATAAAGATCTAAATAGCATTTGCGTCAGTACTTAAGTACAGATGTAAAGGTTTATTGCAATGTGACAAACAAAATGACCTTAGGTTAATCTGCAATGCTTTCTTTCGACCAAAACAGTGATTTAATTTCTTTAGTATTTTATTTAAGCTTCCCTCTTTCTGCATGTTTTAACCCTTGCAATATGGAAGCATGTAATATATTTTGAAACAAATGTTGAAAGAAACATTCCCGATTTTTTTACTAAAACTAATTGTTGAATATGACCCAGTCTGAGGCCTCTTACACATCAGGCAATCAACAGGCTGATGCCTCAGTGGAGTGTTCCAGCAAATTACCTGGCACAGCCGTCGCAGGGTAGCTGTGCTGGAGCACATCCCTGGAGCTGAATTAGAGGTTGTAAATTGCCTCCACAAATCCCTTCCCTCATAGTCACTTATTGTCCCACATAAGTAGCTATCATTTTAATTGACAGAGTGTTGTGTGAGGGATGCAAAATCATGAAAAATATGAAGTGCATAATACGGAGATAAAACACAGCTCCATTGAAATTATACCTTGTCAAGAGGGAAAATATTCTGGTTGGCTGAACATGAATCAAAGAATTTGGAGGACCAGAATGCTGGAATTACCTGGACCTGGAAAGTAAGTATAGAAAAGGACCCGGCTTGCTTATTTATACTCATCTTTCTCTCTACTTATTTTTCTTTTGTGCTGGTCACAAACAAAGGGTGAAAGTTTAAAAAGGAAAAGCAGGGAAGAACTACAATGTAAATAATAACAACTTGTGTTTGTGGAGTAGATAGTTCAGGAGGCAGCAGCATTTCCCTTGGGAAAACGGCTTGGACCCAGCTGGAGTCCGAAGCAATGGCCATCCATAGACTGTTCAAGGGCCCAAGCGTGGCGGGTTTGTGGTCCGTGTCCCTCCCTCATGACGGTGTTTAAGTGGTTCACAGGCTCTGCATTGGCCCTATAAACAAAGATGAATTTCACTCTCTGAACACATCTGTCATGTTAGGGCTTTGACACCATGCGTGATGGTGCTTAGCAGTCTTGGTGCTGTGCACATTAAGAATATTAGTACTACGTTTTCTACTGTAAAACAGATACTTAATTAAAAAATAAATACGTGCACATACCTGTAATTGCAGATCTGTCATCTTATGCTGCAAAGCCACAAATGGAATATCCAGTTCCCGTACCTTTCTTGCCAGTGTTTTCTGCTCCATGGTTTGTATTGCCCTATGAAATGGGTGCATCGGTAAAATGAAGATCAAGGATTATTTTTTCCCCTCTTTAAAAAACATAAAAATGAAACATACATGACCAAAAGGCTGAAAAAATGTGACAAATAAAAATGCGTTATCTCTCCTGAATTTTGTTTGATTTTACACTCTGATATCCCTTGCTGACAAGGGAGAAATATTTTACCCCACAGATTCTAGTGGAAGTCAACAAAGCTATTCTGTCTTAGAGACCAAGGGTAGAAGAATCTATACCTTAGTTTTTCTACTGAAAAGAGAGATTAAAAAAAAGTTTACATCCACTATTGATTGATTTATTTATTTAATCCATCCACTGATAGCACGAAAGCTTCTGCTTTAGCACTTTACTGTTGATGCTTGACTGAACTATAGAGCTTGCTTTTTTTATGCAACCCTGAAATCAGCTTCAACATTGAAGCAAAGGCCATGACACTAGAGATTTTCAAGCAGCTGGAGTAAAAAATATTGGTTTTGTGTGTATCGGTGCAGTAGGTGTTGAAAATATAAAAAAGAGGACCATTGATCAAAATAATAGATAGAAGCATTTTTTAATCTGCACAAGTCCATACATGTTTGTATCTCCAATTGTACACACACATACAAAGACATGCAGAAGTGTATCTCCATCTCCTGAAGTATTTGGCATTCTATATATCTTTCAGCTTTTAGCTTGATTTCTTTGACAGTTCAGTCAGAATACCATTTTCCCTTCCCTTGTGGCAAGCTATACATGTTAAGCCTTTTTTTTTTTAACAGTGCTCTTGTGCTGTTTTCTTGCTTCTGCTTGACACATGTTTTGTTTTGTTCTTGAAGCAAAAAAAAGCACAAGTTCTCAAATAGATTTTTATTGCCAAAAATCAAGTGTATTTAAAGTACAGCCGACTTGATAAGGGTTTGCTTGAAGGGGAGAGGGAGGTTTCTTCTGCTACCCCAACACCACTTGCAAGTGCATTAGCCAATGGAAAAGTCAATGCCAGGGTGAGGATGAAGAAAACTCTAACTCCTCATTTCTCTCCCCAGACTGCAAACCTGAAGGATCTTGACATCTTCTATGATTTAATCATTAGGACGAGGTGCTTTGCTGAGGAATGGCCTCAGCAGAAGGTCAGATTTCAAGGATAACACTTGCACCAACAGAATGGTGTAAAAGAGATTTATTTTCTCAATACAAATATTTATTAAATATATTGTGAATGCTACCAGTATATTTTCTGCCCTTGTATTCAAAGCACTTTTAAGGAAAACATGTGTCACTATATACAGTTCATAGATGCGTAGACTGAGGCACACAGAAACAAATGATCTGGTGGTTCAAAATTAATAACTAAGTCAGCAACATAAGTTGCAGAGGAACTCTAAGCAACTGGCTGCGGAGGCTTGTTTATTATGCTAAATACGTAAATGTACCTCAGGACCGACGAATGTTCCTGAAGGCAAGGCTTTTTTGATGCAAAGTCTCCTAATGTACCCAACTTTGCATTGAATGCTCTGAGAAGTAAGAGTTAACTTTAATGAAAGTCTGTGTGTGCTTTAAAATGTCATAGATATAGCTTGATTAATGGAAATAGATTAGAAAGAAATATATTTTAATATGGAGAACGTACTTACCAGTGCACTATCAGAGCACAACTGACATGGGACGCAGTCTAAACAAAAGTCAGCAGCTACTAATGAGGCTTGTTAGTGATGCTAATCTATGTAAATGTTATTAATTGAGAACATCTATCTTTTATCTCCAACATTTGGTAATCAGGCAATTAAAAAACAATGACATTCCCGGCGGTTGTTCTCCCAGTAAAAAAAAAAAAAGTGATCAAAGAGTCCTGAATAAGGAAAGGGAAAGTCCCTTATCAAGAGCTGGGCCTTGCCTTGGGCTACCAGGCCTCATTAAAGGCAGAAAAGCTCTGTTGATCACCAATTAACCTGATTTGTAGGAACTCTGATAAAGACCTCAAACAACATGAGTTTTCTTAACTATAATAAATGACACAGTTTATTGACAAAAATAAAAACGTTTGGTTTGAAAAAGAACATAAAGGAGCTATTCAAATTGGGTAGCCCTACCACACACCAGGCCTGAAAGACGTGGGATAGGTTTAACTTCACCACATAGGTGGCATATTATCAATGCCAGATACAGTCAAACCTATTAACAGCCATATACACAACAACCAAATATATACATATTTGGTAGCTGTCACATAAATTTCTGTCATCTCTAGTCATAACAGACAGCAGATTGCATTAATTATGTATGTACTATGCTCATGAATGGAAATTCAGCGCTCTAGGGTGAACTCTGTATCTCAAAACACGAAAGTAAAAAAAAAAAAAAAAAAAAAAGAAAAGGATATTTCCTTGAGGCTTAATTGGTGGACATTTTGTGATTATACTGGGATTTTTTTAATCTTAGCAGTTGCTTTAAATTATCCCCAGTGTAAATTTCCATGTGCTTTTTTAACCCATTCTTTCCTTTCTGGAGAATTTAATTCTTCCTCTCAGGTATTGTTCGTAGTGTCATGACTAGTAGGTAGAGCACTGCAGTGTGACTGTCAACTATAGTTGTAATTATTGCCAGCAGTTCATTAATTCACATGGTGATGGCCTGTCCCTGTTTGTCTCTCTGGAGAAAGAAGGAATAATAACTAAATGTAAAACTTGGGCCTAGAGTTGAGTGAAAAAGCAGCACAAATATGGTACCAAACTGAAGCCTTCTCTGTATTTAAAGGTTATATGGTTTTGTTTTACCGCTACAGCTACTCCACCAAATCTATGCATTGTGAATGTATCTGCTAGAGATATAATTTTCTGCATATTGGGGGTCTTGCCAGCATTAGCATGTCTTGTCACCCTGGGCTTACATTGCTTTAAATGCAAAATTTTAGGTGTGCTTTAGGTCTTCAATGATAAAATGCACTTGAGACTGTAAGACCAAACCTGCCTTGTTAGGTCTATCGAGTAGCCGATGTCCATGATCTTTAGGGGCCAGATCTGACTTTGATAAGAATCAAATTGGGTCATAAAGTGAAAAAATACCACTGTCACTTTTTCTGACATATCCATTTGACACACGCAGGACTGTATCTCAGATTTATACATCAAAAATTCAGCTCACTTTTCTTCCTTATGATGGAGGCCATCATTTCTATAAAAATATTGTCTGTTATATGACATTTTTTTCCTCCGCACATCTGCCTTTTTCATTCTCTATTCATTCCTATTTAATGCAGAACTGAAGTAGTAAAGAAAATCATATGGGGAGGTCCAATGCCTTTAAATGAGCAATTTTTAAGAAACTTCAGCTCTAATACACGAATTGATGATATGTCACATTTAGCAGAGAACGTTGGGTATCAAAAGACATGTCTGAGAAGAAACAAAAAAAGAGACATAGCAGCAAGGGTAGTATGAAGTGTCAGCAACCCCTTTGAAGCTCAGACCCCTTTTTATTAAGATGATAAAATGAAAGATCAGATGCTTAATGTTGGAGCATGTGAATATTTTGATCTGAGATGACGTCTATGTTTTTGTTTTTTTAACTAATGCATTATTACCCATGCCCCCCCCCCCCTCCACCCGCCCCAAAAAAAAGGTATTGGTTAGTGATACCATGGGTGAGCTTTTATCTTACCATATAGATCTGAGCATGTTTTACAGCAAAGATAATTATCTCTAACCAGCGATTTTGGTTGGTCTTTGATTTAGCTGTTCAAGCAGATGCCACCATAGAGATTCTATTATGCACAAACAATTGTATTTCGTTGGTAAGTGCCCTGCATGCCTACCTCATTATTAGAACCCAATTAATTTTTCTTTGTAATAAAATGGAAAGACTTAGAGCTAACAGGAAGGCTAATCTAAAGAAATTTGGACCAACCGCAAAGAGTACCTGGAAGAAGCATAAAGAAAGAAGAGCGGTAATTACGTGACACATGCACACATACAAAAAAGAAAGAACATGAATTGAAGTTTCAGAAACAGGCCCAGGGAGCACAGATCGCAATCTGGCTAGATTGCGAAAGTAGTACTAAGATGTCTTAATTATATGATTGATGTAAGCTTCAAAAGGGAGCTCAGCATTCACAATGGCTACAGGGTTATGAGTGTTATCTAATTTATAAAGAAAACTACCACTGAAGGCAAACACTACACATGAAACTTGAGACCTTTCTCTTTCAGAACCAATCAATAACATCTTATTTTTAATCTATATTATGTTTAAGAAAATGTGATGACATCCTTGATTGAAGATCACACAAATAATTATCTAATAATGACTCACTTTGTAGGATCTACAAGGACCGGATCTACAAGGACTGTCGTTTGAATTCCTGTGACACAGTATGCGAGGGGACCTGGTTCAATTACCTGATAGAAGTACATAGACTATTTGTTTGAGACAAACTGGAAAAAGCACTGCTTGGGGACACTGATTAACACATTCTAACAGTTCTGATTACTTTAATCCAGTGACTTAGCTCACCAGCAAATTCTCTGTTTCCAAGACAGCTGGGTTAGCTGACAGTGGCAATCTCATCTTGCAGGGAATTCTGGTATTTCAAAACTTGTTTTTCCCCAAATCAGACAAAAAGCCCTTCAAATTTCATTATTTTAGGAACTAATTTTTTTTTTACTTCTTCTTTCAAGCTTGTCACTAGAATTTAATTTTGTTTCAGTTTTAACATTACAACTGTTAGTATCAATGGAAAATAAATAAATAAAATTTACATTTCATCAAAAGGAAATATTTTTATAATTTGGGGTTAAAGAAAAATAATGACAAAACCAATACAAACCTTTTTTTCAGTCAAGGAAATTGTTGTATTCCAGAAGGAAATCGCTTAATTTGAAAACTGTAAACTGAAGGTGGTTTCTGAGTTTGCCAAAAAATTTGCAGATAACCAAATACTCAACATTTCTCTGTCTATCAGTACCACTGTCAATAAACTACCTTTCTGCCTTTTTCTTGGTGCTGAGCTGTTTGTTCCAGGGGATATGAAGAAATGTTATCTTTGCATACAAAATACACGCATCTGCATACACCCAACAAAGTTTATTCTAAGCAACTAGTAAGTATTTCTTTGTGAATAAAAAAAATTACAGACCAGCTAGATAGACATGAAATAAGTCTTTATCTACAATGGAAAGGAAAATGAAATTAAAAGTTATAGATGCATTATGGGGCAGCATGTTTTTAATGCAAGCATCCACATAAACGTCGTCTTCTGAGATGGGTTTGAGTAGTCCAAACTACCTGATCTTTGTCACAGCTGTAGGTGAAGCAGTGTTCTCCTCTACCTATCCAATCTGTTTGTTATTGAAGGGCAACTCCCTTGCTTGGAGATACCCAAATATAATCTTAACACAGTTGGCCCAATTCTATTTAAAAGTCCTTTTATGAGTCCTGATTGACCAGGTCTGATGGTAATAGAGTGAGAGTTGATGCTACAAGCATTACACAGAAGAGGCAAAAATAAAAGCTGTACTGTGCAGACAGGCGGGGTGAAGGGTCCATTGAAAATCAGAGAGATTAGCAACTCATCACATTATATGTGGGTTATCAGGAGACAGAGGTAATGAAAGTGAGACCTATATCCTTGATCAATAAGAGTTTGACTGCATTTTGAGTTCATTTTCCCCTGCCGAGAGTGAGACAGCAAGCTTACTATTGATCACAGTGTTAATCCATAACTAGTCTGGGCCCTAGCCTAGTGGAACAAGGAGGAAAAATAAGATAATAAGCAGGAACTCTTGATCTTTTATTATGGTGTGCTAGATAAAGAGAGTGCAAGGTTCAAGGTGAAATACTTTATGGTTAACCTCTTCTTTGCTGTTTAACTCCAAGTGCACGAATGAAAGTAAATTAGCCAAGCCTCATTTTTTGATATATATTGACCTCAAATCCTGTTGACAAACCTTTTGCGAGGACACTCACACATGTGTACAGGTTACCACTCCACATCTCTTCAAAGCCCAGGGGACAGAGGCACTCACGTGGCATCCGAGTGAGATGCCGGCACCACATCTTCAGCTGGTGAAAGCCTGTGTCTTCCCCCTGAAATACGCAGGCACAAGTTGCTGTAGCCAAGGCGAGACAAGATGCATCCCTAAACCTCACCTTCAGCACCGTCCTTTGGAACCTGAACTTGCTGATCTGAAGATGAGCAATAGTTTCCACTGCTTATATATTTATTCCAGCCTTTGTTATGAGCAGTTCTAGATATTCTCTGGTAATAGCTTTTGGTTGTGGGGTTGGTTTTTTTTCCTCTGATGTTCTTAACTGACAACATGTGCAATTAAGACAACTTAATCTTTCCCATGGCAACAGCTGACTGTCAGAGACAGCAACTGTTTTGAGGTAAGCAGCTGACAGGAAGTAGTGATGGCCAATTACCGTTTAATAAATCCTGGGAAAAGAAGGAAAATTAACATTGTTATGGCAAATGTGTTTTTAAACTATGAATATTCCATAAACTGTAGCTTCAGTAAAATTTTAAGATAGCAGCCTTCCCTTCAAGGCTAAGATGATCTCTGTTTCTTAATTAAAGTTTCCATAAAGCATTAGAAAAAAAAGAGTTCTAAGTTCCTTCTATTTGGAGGTGAGGAGCACACCAAGAGCCTAGTAATTCAGGAGACATCCCCTCTGGCTCCTTTATTGGTATAATAGAAACATCTACATCTATATATGCATTCAGCCTCACCACCTCCTTGTGTGATCCTGTCACATTTCACCAGGCAGTAGTTCAGTACTAGCATTTCTAGTCTGTGTTAGTGACCCATATCCCAGCAGAGCAGTGGCATTGCCTGTGCTGTTGGAGAGGTCTTTGGGATCTGACTGAGAACTAACAGCCTTGTAAACACAGCGCACAAGGAACGGTTTCATTTTCTTTAAAAAAAAACAAAAAAAACCAAATAAATAAAAACAAAAAAAAACCTCCCCTTAATTCCTTGAAATTTGGGGCCAAAAGTCACAAGTTTGGTCTGCCTAAATAAAAAATTATTTCTTTTCTGTAGACTGCGTCAATGCATATAATCCTTAGCGAACCGAAAACACATAGATGCCAGCACACATGGCACTGAAGGTGTACTCTTACAGATCCCGGTGTGAACCTCACCATAGTGTGATTATTTGATCCTACAACTTGGCCAAATCATAATTATACTCCACCTGCTAATGCCACGTTGCTATTTCAGTTGGGTAGTGTAGCTTTCAGCTCTCCCAGGCTACGACTAACTCGTTCAGAGAGCCTGCACGACTAATTTACAACCTCTACAGAGCTACCTCACAGTTAGCTCCTTTTAGTAGTTGTTAAATTATCCCTACACATCATTTACATGTTGCATGAGTTGCTTGGGATAATTAATGCCTGTAAAGCACTCTGAGGTTTTTGGATGAAACATACAGTAGAATTACAATGAATTATTCTGGTGATGATGATGATAAATAAATACTACAGCAAAAAAACTGACAACAGCTTTCATGTGCTATTGAAAACACAAACCTGTAGCTGGAATGCTCTTTTCCAGCTGTGAGTGCCCTGTAGTCTCAGATACTCAAACAGAGAGAAGATTAATCTTCAAGTGGTAGATCGCCAGTTACTCTTTAGTGTTCAGCTTGTTTTACACAAGGGTGTGTAATGCAACTACCCACTGTAACATAAATCAATTTATGGACAAAACAAGAGGAGGAAAAATCCCATTTTTCTTTAGTTTAATAACACACAGAAAATAATACAGGGAAAAGTGAATGATAAGAGTCCCAAGAAATGGCGGGGGGGGATGTCAGAATATCAAATTGCTAAAATGCTGCTGTAGGCAGCACCCACAGGTTAAGCTGAGTGGCTCTTCCTACACAATATAGGGAAGCAGAGACTCCTGCAGATCAAAAGCAAGCATCTCTTTGCAGTTTTAGGGGCTATGTTTACTGGACTTCTTTATTTTACAGTCTTTCAGTAGTTCAATACACATTATTAGTTTTATATCCTGAAAACGCAGCTTTGACTGCAGAGGCTCAAATATTTGATGCCTTTAATTCAAGGTGTTGGTTTTCCCTGGCAAAGAGGTTTCCCCAAACTCTCTCATCTCATTTTTGTCATGCACTTAAAAGCACTCATTAAGTTTGCAGTGAAAGAGGTGGTTAGAGCAGAGGAAATTATAAAGTGGACTCTTGCACAGGAGCTGCTTTTACAAGGCCATGGTCTAGACTGGACACCAATGCCTTAATTTTCTTACGCAGGTATTTATATATGCTTGTGAACAAGGCATAGATTTGTGTGCTTTGAACGACATCCCCTAAATCTTTATGGATTGTATTTTTCTGACTACAGTCTCCGTTTATGCAGATGCCAATATTTAGTGCAATCCCTGCACAAATAAATGTTATTGTCTTCATCTAACCAAGGCAGCAACCTTAAAAATATTACTCATGACAGATATGTGTACAGAGATTCAAACACACAGATGAAGCCATCTATATTCATCTGTTATAACGTGTGCCAAACCAATAATGAAATGCAATGTAACATTTATAGTCAGATCAGAGCTTTGTGGTTTTACTCTCTTGAAAGTCCTACAGTTCTCAGGCTGACATTTCTGCCCAAGGTGCCCCTGGGGAAGGCTGCAGAGCCCTGCTAAATATTTGCAAATGAGTCTACCTCTTGTGGAAGTCTAATATGGAAAGTTTTACCTTCGAACTGCGGAGTGATCGCATCTCGCAGTTCATTAAGGAAGCACAGGGACCCCCGTTCGGAGTTGGAAGACTGTTTTTCTCTTTTTGTCAGGAAAGTTTCACCTTGTTGCTAGGAGTGAGAATTCAGAGTCAGTCACTGGGGATGGAGCAAGCCGAGGTCTCAATTCAGTGTATTGAGTTATGTATTTTATTAAATGGGGAAGAATATATCGGAAAGGGAAACATAGAAAGCCATTAGAAGACTAATTCAAGGAAGATGGACTTTGATCAGCTTATGGTATAGTTGTCACATATAGGAAGCGTCCAGAGTGGACACCTAAACAGAGTCCCTCAGGTCTACATCTGGTGCATTCTTACTTTCCATGTCCAGTTGTTAGACCCAGGACGGGTCACTAACTGTCTCACAAAACACTTTTTAAAATCAGAATTAACCCCTTGGACAATTTTTTGGCCAATTTGTCAAGTTACTGTTGAATTTCCTTAGGAAGTTAGCCATTTAGTTCTACTGCCTTTGAGATGCTACAAAAGGACTGAGATGGATGCGGCAGAAGCTGCCAGGTAGAACAGGAAAGAGCAGACTTTGAGGACAGCAATCAGATGCCAACACAAATCACATAGTATTCAAAGAGTAGCAGCCTGCATGGACAACAGCAATTAAAAAAATGCTTTGGACTGGAGGAACATTCTAAAAATTGATTGTCTTCTTTCAGCTGTGGGAAATCGCTGGTGTGAACCTCAGGAGCCATCCTAACCTTTGAGTGGTGCCGCACTAACTGCAGCGCAGCCTCACCGTTTCACCTACTACTTTGGCTGTAGGTATAGGTATGCTCTTCTGTCCCCCTAATTCTCACCACAGGACCGCAGCACCTGCTCTGGAAATATTTCCCTGAAAGATATTTTTATATATCTTTTCATAAATAGCACATCTATATGACTACATGGAAAGTGCTATACCATACTTATCATGAAGTAAGAGCTAAGGAAGGTGGGGTTTCACCTAGAAAGTAAAATGTTTTCTTGCATTCATCAAATTGTAATGACATAAATAGTAGATTGAATAGGTGTTTATTAATTATTCCCTTTCAGAACATCCACCAGTAGTGTAAATTGAAACCGAGGGATTTATTTTGGGGGAAAAAAAAAAAATTAACATCATTTTAGATTCGTTCATTTTAATAGGGTTTCATTTCAAAATTAGTTCAGACTAAAGAAGGAAAATAATACTGTTTAAGGAATTTCAGCATGTTCAGGATTTTTAAAGTATCCTAACAGGCAATGAAATTTTTGTTTTCCAAAAGCCATTTTTGGTAACAACACAAAACCGATCATTTTGTCTGATGTTTTATTTTACATGGCTTTAAATCAAACACGTGAGATTGCTACATGTACTCAAATGAAAAGAGCATATAAAATGCAGCTATCTCAGCCTCACTTACCACTTGTGAGCACTATAATCGTAAAGGCCTTAAGAGATGAGCCATGGCCCCGTTCAGCTGGATTTAGTGAGGATCTGCCACAGGGTGGAAGATGTCGATTATATTTTTATGGTTTGGAGCTCTTTGGTGGCCTATGCAAAACGCAGTGCTCACAATTAGGTCCCAGGTCCATTTTGTGGAATTCAATGCCTGGATGCGCTGGGGATATCTGGCATAAAAATTAATTCTCCTGTACACACTGTTAAAATGATAGTGGGATATTTTGCTGTAATATACACCATAATCACACTAAGGAACATTGGCATGAGATGTTACAAATAGAGTTTCAGCTCCAGATTGTCTAAACTAACAATAATTTATGTAATTATTTTATATTAATTATAGGTCATCTACTAATACCTTCAATTAATTAATGCTGTAATATGATTATGTAACTTATAGTTACTGTTGAAAAAAGGTTAATTTGTCAAGAAAGACACAAGGTAAACAGAAGTGTTATTAAAACCCCATATAAACATTCAATTCAAAATTTGAACTAAACATAAAGAAATATTGTAAAGAAATAGATGCCTAAACATCTATGTATACACGCATATATCTATTGCAACTTCATAAAATAGTTGGATTTCTTATAAGTTTTTTTTCCTCTCCTTACAGATGAGACAACTGCAATTTTTATTTTGTTTCAGTGGGAATTTTAATCTTAAAAAAAATAATTTTCTGCTCTCTTGGAGGAAATCATTCCTTTTGGCAATATTTTAGCCAAAGGAATTCTTTTTAATTATGCTTAAGTTATTATTGTGATTTCATTTACATGGAAAATTGTTCTTACTGAGGACAAACGTAAATGAAAACATAAATAGTTCTGTAATTATATCAATAACATTTTTATAAGCACAGTTTGAAATTAAAAATCTTTGTGACATGAGCAATTTTTTCTTTAATTCACATATATTTTCAAAGATTTTGCAATTTTCTTTATTATCAGCCCTAAAAAGCATGTTTACCACTTTCGTGGCTGAATTTCCCAATACCGCAGGGCTTAAAAAAAAACCCCACAAACCAAGAATTACCTTCAGGAGGATTCACAGATCATTCAGAGAGGTTCTTTCTGTACTCAGGGTGGGCAAAGAGCCCCTGAAAGCCTTCAGAGCCCCCTTCTCCTAGTGCACCTTAGAGCAGCTGCCAGGTTTCTTACATCTCTACTTGCTGCTGGATCTCACAGACTATTTTATACCTGACTAACTTTGTTCAGCAGAATATTTTTTTTCTGAATTCACTGGAATTGCTCTTATTTATTTAAGAGCTGACAGCTGCTGAAGTTCTTGGGAGTCCTTTGAGGCACGTTGCCTCTTCCCACGTGCTGGTGTAGAACCAAGGGTGTTTTGGGGTTGGGATAGTAATCTAAACCCTGATGAATGAGGCAAACAACTGACAAAAATCATGCAATTGAAAGCCACAATGTTAAACAGGTGTAGTGGGATCAGAATCCATCCCTACTGTTCATTACTGGCATATGCTATAATACTATCAAATTATTTCAGCAACCTGATGTGAGAATGGGGTGTGGGGTAGGAATTTGCAGATGGTAACAAGGGCAAAAAATGCTGAATGAATTTTAAATCTGTGCAGCGTAACATTTTAGCATCAAAGTGAGCATTTAGTACCAAATTCCATTAATTAACATTTCCATGGGCTTTTTATTAAATGCTTGCTCAGCAAGTCAAGTGTCTTTCAAGCTCGGAACAGCTGTGAATGTATAAAAATATATTGACACAGATATATTCATGCATGCAAATAAATGTATTTCTTTCATTTGTTGTGAATGATTGTTATTATATTATAGGTTTTTAACAGGTTAGAAACTAATTTGCATTATCAACCTGAACAGCTGAAAGGGGGGCGTACATTAATACCTGTCTACCTATTTGTAATTACTCTGTAGCATCTGGTCCCAGCTAATCCTTTCTGCTTCCTACTTGTTAGCAGCTCACTCCAAGGAAAGGGGTGTAGACCCTAACCCAGATTTCACTTCCAGCATCTCTTTTAAGGCTACTCAGGTACTCCTTTAATCGTGGCTTTAAATCCAGAAAAGAGTCAGTTGATGCCGAACAAGAAATAAAAAGGCATAAAATAAGTTTAAAATAATGCATTGCAATGAACGGTTTTGCAACTAAGTGCAGTTCTTACAGCTTAATCATCATATAGCTTGCTAATGCCAGACCCAGTTAGCAGTCACCTGATAGTTTTTGTTTTTACCCTGTGATAGTAACTAAATTAATTTGTTTCCTAATAAAGTGTTTCAGGATGTTGAGAAAGTACAGATAAGTAGACAGAATCCTTATTAGGATCATCAGTATTAACATAAAATCCTTTTGTGCTCATTAAAGAAAATACAGTCAATTTAATTAATGCACATTAATCCCTAGTTGACATTAAAATCAGCTAAAAAACAACACTGATATAGATTATTAAAATGAGACCAAAAAAAGTGTACAAGGTGGCCCCTATAGGAAGAAAATCATTACTGAAGACCTGGGTTTCCTTTTTTTTTTTTTTTTTTTTAATGGAAAATGTAATCCAGCTGGAGCCACAGTTGTCTGCCCATTACCCTAAGGAGAGTTTGCACCCACCAGTCATTTGCCTGTGGGACTCAGGAGCAGAAAGGCACATTGGAGATTAAAATCTGTCCTACGCAATGGTGCTGGTGGAAAGCCCTGCTCATTCTTTTACTAGTCCTTGCTGGAGGGGAAGTGATGGGGTTTGCACAGGACACTGGGCTGTATTATTTTCAGGGCTATTGCTAAGCTTGAGAAACTGCTCTTTGCCTTCTTTCTCCCATGTGTGCTTTTTATACTTTAGTTGCCCTGGCCATGATTCAGCAGCATGTTAAGACATCGCATGATCTCTAAGCGGGTGAGTAATCTCATCCCTGTTTGGCAAAGCCCTCAATCTCACGTTTTATTTGAGACACGCGATATCTCAATAAAGTCTATGAGATCCCTTGTGTGGCTTCAGTTAAGTAGGTGCTTAAGTGTAGTGTTATAAAAAAACGCCTGAGTGGCTCAGGTGTGTAAGACTTACTTTCTAAAGTCTTGTAAGTGTTTAGGCACCTAAATCTCATAAGCCTTATGTGTGCATTCAAGTGTGTCCTATGCTCGCATGTGTGAGTGCACATCAAATGCACTTGCTCTGGGAACAATGCAGGTATTTGAGCCCCACCTGATTAGGAGCTGTTTGCTGGCGCAGGGCTGTGCTGGCGTGACAGTACCAACCATGGGACGTGAATTCTTGTTTGCTCAGGGACCTCTAAACCCAGCGCTGCACTGAGCTCTGCACAAAAGCTATGCCAAGATCAGGGTCCTCCGGGTGAATATCCAGTCCATCCTCAGGGATCTACCCTGGTGCCCAACGTGCCGTGGGAATCAAGGGGGCATTCAACATCCAGTCTCCTTTGCTTAGGAGCTGGAACAACTCCAGGAACCAGGGAGTTTCAGGGCAGGGATTTGCAACAGTGATGCTTTAGGTGGAACCCAGACTTACCAGGTTCACCCAAGAGCTACATTTCTTCCTCCACTTCCCCGCTGCCTGCTCTAACCACTGAGATACAGAGCCATACTCATACTTGCACGTTTTCTCTTGCCCAATTTTTCTGCAAAATGGAACTGCTTCAGGAGGAATTGATGCAAATGTGGCCCATTTCTTTCCTTCATCTCTCAGCAGAGATGGGGCAGGAGCTTATGTCCTCTCAGTAGGAGAAGGACCTTGAGCATAGATCACCATCCCTCTGGGGCTATTCTGACCCCTTGAGGGCTGGTGGAAGGGCAGGGAAAGCAGACCTTCCAGGAGGGAAAAAACAGCAGGTCAGTCCTCTTTCTTCACCCGGTTCATTTTCCCTTTTAAAGCCCTGAGAACTCCTTCTCGATGAGACCCCTTGGGCAAGCGCAGAGGCCTCATTTGTGAAGGGCTCAGAGAAAAAGGAGAAAACACCAAGCTGTTCAGCAGTGCCAAGGGACAGACAACCCTAGACCTGCCCAGAGGCAAATTCTAGGCACTTGCCAGGCTTCAAGGAGAAAAGCTGCGGTGCCTACAATCTCTGCTTTTATTTTGACCAGCAGCTGCACAGGCATTTTGAGAAGCCACGTTTTGGACATAGGTGTGTAAGTGCCTTTGTACACCTAGCCTAAGTTGCCTTTGAAAATTGGTTTTAGATGGCTCTGCAAATATTATCTTACTATTACTTTGTTGAATGGGGACCGAAATCATTTGCTTGTGGAAGGTGTGTGTTGACGAGAGATTGATCTTCAATGTGTAGCTTAGATTTCAACTGAAGATGGCAGAAATGTTTCCTGAAAGAAAAATATAATAAGTTCTGGTTTAGAATTCTTGTGTATATAGCAAAAATCAATTCATTTTTATAGAATGTAGGATCGATAATATGTATCTGTGCTCCTGGACACCAGTATTTCTAAAATACCATTCAAGTCACAGCAGGTCTTATTTAAGTTAATGAGAGTTTTGCCATTGATTGTTTGGTTATATTTCTTCATTGGTACCTGGTGTTTTTATTTTGCACAGATTTTAACTCCAGAGTGACAATTTTTTTCTTTTTCTCCAGGATTTCTCTCCTCTATTAAAAGCCTATGCGCTCCCTTCACTATTGATTACACTCACAGACTCTTATCTTCAGCTTATAACTTATTTTATTCACTACTAAAAAAGTGAAGATAAAACATGAAAAACGAAAAGGGGAATTGTGTGATTATCCCATGAACAGTGTGGATTTTTGAGAATGTACCTAGTTGCTAACAAAATAGAAGATCTTTCCTTTTTTTTTTTTTTAATGGCATGACATGTTCCAAACTATGATAAGGTTTTGGGCTAATTAAATAAGAAGTAAGGTTTGTGAATGTATGGTTTTTATGATAGATGTTAGCATGTCGAGTCTTTCCTTTTTTTTTTTTTTTTTTTGTTCATATTTTAAAGTTTCCTTTTATGTGTGTGAAAAATGAGTAAGAGTGTCAAGCCTTATCACACCTGACCTTGCTTTTTGGCTAGCCTCTTTCCCTTATCTATCAAACACATTACTCTCCCCATCATAACGTGGTAGTGCAAACATCGCAGCTGGCCAGCAAACATGACCAAAGCTACCTTTAAACTACCTCTAGACTCTTTAAACTCAACTAAAAGGCTGATTAGGTTCCACCTCTTTGGTCATTATCTCATTTCGATAGCCACGCAATGAAAAAGCAATCTAGTAAAAAGCTGTCTCATAGGAAAACTAGTTAAAGTGTGTGCTTGCTTAGGACGGTGTACTTAAAGAAAACAATTTATTCGTTCGTCAAAACCAACTGTGTAAACTAGTTTAGCTGTTTGCCGAGGCTTGGAATGAACAAACGTTGTTGTTTTCCTCCCAAAGCTCCTCGGGGAGGGGCGGGGAAGGGGAACGACCGGACCGGGTCCGGCCCGCCGCTCCCGCAGCGCAGAGGCGGACGGGGCAGCCGGGAGGGAGCCTGGCCGGCACTTTGCCAAGGGCAAAAATCCATATCCAGCCCCGCAGCCCGCCAGCGGGCTGCCTTATCCCCTTCCTGGGCAGGTAGGAACAGCCCCTCACCGAGCAAAGCCACGGGGAAGCCCGATCGCTCTCCAGCTCTCTCTTGTCCCCTCTTACAAGGGGACGCTCGCCCCGTGGTTGCCCGAGAGGTGTATTAACACCCCCCTCCCCGGCTCTTTGATCCGTTCTCCCTCCCCACCTTCCAGGGAATTATCTTTTTTTTTTTTTTTTTTCTATTTTTTTTCCTCCCCTAAACAAATGTAAAAGGAAGAGATTAGGAAGGGGAGGGAGAGGCTGGCTGCGAGCGGCAGGGTGGGGTGGGAGGCTGCCGCCGGCATGTGTAGGAAAACCACAAACCTTTCTCGGGCGATGTTTGCTCGGCTTTCTTTTGCAAGCGTGGCACAATGGCAACTATTCAGGAATCAGTCAATACGACCTGGCACTAACAAGCCCTAAAAACATATATGCTTCATTCTCACAGAGCCAAGGAATCGTGTTTTTAAGTGGGATTTACTCTGTCAACAGAACAGGTAATGCGGGGAATCCCTGCTGTACAGTAAAAGCGCTCACTGTCCCCTTCTCCAAAGACACCGTAAAATCACCGTTCCTGGCCAGCTGAAGAGGTCCCGGCACAGGTGGTCCTAAGTGACAGGATTTCCCCCGAGCAAAAATAAACTGGAAAGGAGAAATGCCCAGGGAATCAAGGCGACCTCCTGGGGGCGGCTCCCCACGCCGGGCATCACCCGCCGGCGGCTTCCCAAGGGATGAGCGGGGCGAGCTGCCACGGGTGCCGGGAGGGTGGGCAGAGAGAGGGACCCCCGGCCACGAAGGGGTTACCGAGCCCGGCGACTGGAACTATTTGTCACCAGCACCCACCAGAAAGAAAAAAAAAAAAAAAAAAAAAGAATTACTGATTAACGTGATCTGTCAATACGCCTTTGCCCCACGGGACTGGAGCCGATCTATTACCTGGCACCTCCTTTGCCATCTCCCTCACCTTGCTAAGCCTTTGCATCCCTCGCCTGGCCCTGAGTCACGGGTAAACACCGCCGGGTGCCAGGCTGTGCCCGGGCTACCTGCCCGCGGCCGGGCGAGCCTCCCCCCGCCCCGCCGCCGGTTCGGCCTCGCACCGAGCGTGGGCGTCGGGGCCGGGCTCGGCGCTCCCGCGGGACGGGAGTGGGGCTTTCAGGGAGCAAAGGTGTGAGGTCCCCATCTCTCCGAGGAGCACAGACAGGGGGGGGGGGGGGGGGAAATGTCACTCGCAGGCACGGAGAGCCGGCTGCGGGATGGGGGGGGTGGACTCGATCCAGAGCGCATCCCTGACTCTGCAGGAGAAAGGGGGAAATTATAATAATAATTTGTTTTAAAAAGCACTTGGAAAAGTTTATTCCCCGTAGCAAAACGTGGCTGCACGCAGGAGAAACACGGCGGGGTGGGGGGGGAGAGGGGAAAAAAAAAAAAAAAAATATATAGTGCCTTAAATGTACGCAGATGCACCGCGGAGGGGCAGCCCCGGGACGCCCCACCCGGGGACGCCCCTCTCCGGTACCGCCACTCCCGGGCTGCCCGGGAAGGCACCGGCAGCCCCGCCGCAGGGAGCAGCCGCCGGGAACCAGACCTCCTTGTGCAAATTAATTCATCACAGAGATTGTTAAACAATTTGCAGGGCGGGAATGTTGTTGGTTGGGGGGTTTGGGGTTTTTTTTCTTTTTTTTTTTTTTTTGGGGGGGGGGGGGGGGTGGGGGTGGTGGTGGTGTGTGTGCTTTGTTTTTAACTCCTCTCTGGGGGCAAACAGCAGCTGGCAGCCAAAAGACTTTCTGAACTGTTTCATCTGGGGAAAGTGAGGAGAAAACTGACGTCTGACTCTCTCCGCATTTTAAATACGCTTGAATATAATTGACCGACCGCCGCTATTAAGCGTTTGACGTGGCTGATGGTGCTGTACTCAGGTGCTTTCAAAGTCCCAGAAATTGCTCATTTACAGGAAGAACTTGTTAAAAATAAAGGGCTTGGATTAAATTAAGAGGCTAAAGGCATTTGCTTGTGCGACCGTTCGCATCGTGATTGTGGAAGCGCTCCTCCACCCCTCTCCGTATATCAAATTTTTAGTTCAGAAAAGCCTGGTAGCGGTGCAGTACTAGTTCATAGAAACCCCTCACTGTATTTCCCGAAAACCTCGTCTGTGCTGTAGGACCTGCTGTGTTAAATTATGATCCAAAGGCTGTGGGGTGGGAACAATCAATCAGAATACCTGGGGTAGTGTGTAATGTGTGTGCTCTTGCCAGCGGGAGCAAGCGGCCCCTGAACACAGTCCCCCAGCAGGTTAAATAAATATGATACTATAGACAAACCGAGAGGATCACATGGCCGCATCAATCAGCTGTTGATAAAATACAATCTTCCTTTAATACACGCTGGGAAAGTTATTTAACACTTACAAAACCTGAATCCAGTGCTGTTTCTCTTAGTAAAAGGGGAGAAAAATATTCTTTGAAAGTGCAACTCTTCTTAAAAGGCAAGAAGAGGTGACAGTTGCATTTTCCTGGGGGATATAATAGAAAGCTTTTAATGAAGCCACAAACACTGTACAAAGTACGTGAGCCACGATGCTGGAAAAATACAGAAGCTGTTAAAAGAACAAGTCAATGTAAAAGTGGCCGGCGTCGATTCCAGGCTGCGCATTAGGGTTTATTTCCTTTTCATTCATGATTTCACAACCCGGGTGGCTGAAAGGCTCCCGAGAACTGTTTCTTCTTGGCATGCAATTAGGGACGAGCACCTCCAAGGAGGAAGCGACCGGGGGGCTCTTCCCTCCCAGTTCAGCATTTATCGGAGCTGCTGGGCAGTTTGAGCGGCCGAAGAAGCAGGACAGACACGGACGTGGGGTTTTTTAATAGAGTTGGTCTGAGAAAAAAATAAAATATTAGAATTTCATAAAAGAAATCAGTTCTCCCGGGGATTTGTTGAAACAAAAAGTTGTCGGTAGTGGCTGATCGCGGGGTTTTCTGGTTGGATTTTTTTTTTCTCCCCCGGCCGGTGGGAAGGAGTTGGGCTACTGGGGGGCGATGGTGTTTCCCCGTCTCAGGTAAAGGAGGGTGGAAGTAGTTTTGCCTACTGAGATAAAAAGGGCTGTCGCCCAAGCACGCTTTGAGATTGTCGCCCATTCGTTACCTTCCCGCTTTCCACTCACTTAAATGCGCCTTTTATTTTTTTTTAACTCCCATCACGGTGCCTTGTGCCACTTTTACCCCGTGGCAGGCCCCGATCCTGCCCGCCTGTCCCCCGCGGGCTGCAAAGCCCCCAGCACGTTTGCAGCGATGTCGGCAGCAGTTCGGGGTTCAACACCTTCTCCCGGTCACCGAGCCCCCCTCCCGCCTACCTGAAGCTCCTCGAGGCACGGGAAAACTCGGCATCGAGCCTCGGGGAGATAAGGCATAAATCACTGGGCAGCCAAAACCTCTACGGGGAAAAGCGGGAGGAAATTCTGACAAGGCTTCCCCCTACCAAATGAAGATTAATGCCCGCTTTGAAAAGGAAGCGGTTGGAAGTGATGTTTATACAAGAGAAATCCTGGAAATGGGGGGGAGAGGAAGGGAAAAAAAGCCAAAAAAAAAAAAAAAAAAGCCCGGGAGGGTGACAGTCCCGGGCTGGTGTCATCCCAAGTGTTGAAATCGGCGGCTGACGATGAGCCAAAAAGGCGTTTGAGGCTCGGTCCTTCCCGAGGCGCGGCTGCCGGCGCAGCCTTCGCAGCCGGGGAACCCCCGCGGCTCCCCGCGGCCACCCCGCCCGGTGTCGCGGGTGGGCGTCTCGGGGATGCCCGCAGCCCTGCGGGTACCGTCGGGGCGGCCACCTCGGGGCGGGAGGAAAACGGCTGGAAAGAACCGCCCGGGACAGTGGCAACCCACGCGTGGGCGCGGAGCCCGGGAGGGGGAACCTCTGGCCGGTGCCCCCCGGGGGCGGGAGGAGGTGGCAGGGTCCCCCGCAGCCAGCGCTGAAGGAGCAGCGGGCGCCTCCGCTCCTCTAATCTGTTTGGAAAGTTGCGCTAAAGAGCTCTTTACCTGCAACAGACACCCTTAAGCACTCTCCAGGGGCTTGTTGGGCAGATGTAATGGCGAGGCCAGGGGGTCTTGTTTGGCTAGACGTAGGGACATTTGTCATGGCTGACCTGTGAACTTCAGCTTCTGAGCCCAGAACTGTAAGGAGAGGCTCGGGCTAATGTAATAAAGCGAGAGAGACAAGAGGAAAGGCCTATCTTGCCCCAGGGCCACCACATGTTCACTCCGTTTTACTGTCAGTGCTACATGGAAGCTGTGGCTTCATTTCATATTCCATTAATATTTACAGCGGCGATTGAATTTCCCATTACAAAGTTCACCATACACACACTGCTAATATGAAATATTAATAGTATTGTGCCCATTATGAAAAGTCTTACTATTAAAAAAAATACGTATCTACTGGGCAATTTGCGCGGGTAAATTCATTTACTGCGTCCACCTGGACCAGGGGACCCGTATCCCCGGCAGCGCGGGGGTGCGCGGAGGTTGCGCGGCTGGACGGCGGGGGCGGAGTGGGGTCGCGCTGGGAGCAGCCCGGGTGGCACCGCAAGAAGCAGCGTGCCCCTCGCAGTGCCACCTCCGTCCACGCAGCTGAGTCCTTTGCTTTTGAAGGGTCACGTTTTCCATCTGCTCCGGGGCGTCCTGCGATGCCCAAAGCGGCTTTTCCCCGCAAAGGGATGGGGCCGGGAAGGGGGTGGGGGGGGATCCGATGGGGACAGAGGGGTGGTAGGTTTTTTGACTGCTTCTCCCCCCCCCCAGCTCGACTTTTCGAGTGGGTTTGAAGCACAAGCAAACCTTGTGCGACTAAAAGATGAGTAATCGGGCATCAACTTACTTTGCGGAGTCACTTCCCAGTGGCTGCTCAGGGCAGGCAGAGAAATCCTATCTCCTGTGAAAGGAAAATTGGCCGCCACAGTCCCAAAAGTGCCCCGAGGATCAACTGAAATGAAAGCAAACCGATAGTTTCCAGATCGGATGGAAAACAGAGCAGTATTGAATTTAAGCGGTCAGTGCAGACTCAGACCGACCGGACGACCCTCTCTTGGAGCACTTTCTTGGGCTTTCATTTTAGAGAGGGGCTGTCCAGGATTAATCTGTTCTTTTATTTTTTATATCTATATATTTTTTATATTTTTTTTTTTAAATCCGAGCACAAACAGCCCTTCCTTTCGATGACATCGCAAACCTGCCCGTTCTTGGGAAATTATAAATTTGCTACTTGCGTGTGAGCAAGTGGAGAGAGAAACAGAGGGAGTTTGGGAGACGCCGAGCTGCAGCGCTGGCCCGGGCGGCTGTCGGCTCTCTGGCCAAACCCGAGCGCTTTAGGGAACCCCACGTTCAGCATCCGCAGGTGCGCAAAATATTAGGAAGAAAAATTGGCACAGCCTGGGATTTTCATAGCATTTTTCCCCGAGGTAACTTTAATTACACTGATGGCAGTCTGTAACTCAGATTCCTTTAAAAAAAAAAAAACAAAACAACCAACTTTATTTTCCGGCAGGAGCTGGGCTGTATTGATCTCCACCGGTATTTACTTTCTGCTGATTGCAGTAAGTGAAAGCCGCTGTGGAGTCACTCTCTTCACCTTGAATCTTTGGTGAAGGTTGTGTTTGAACTTCGCTGGGAGTGTTTCACCTCCCTGCTCTGCCAGATTTAACGGTTTCCTATAGGTCTGGGCCCTGGCTAAGCTGTGCTTGGGCTGATTTTTCCCTGCCGTATTTTGGCCACGAGGAAAAGCCCCAAGGCAGTCCCTGGCCAGCTATAGGTGCTGCAGATGTGGGTATAGATACATCTGTTAGCGTGTTTTCCCAAAGCTTCTCCCCACGCACAAGGAATAGACACTATTTGTGACTCTTAATAGATCTGGATTAAGGTAATTTAGGAATCCTTAGGTTCGTCTCTCAGCTCGGGGAGATGACAGGCTCGAGGAGGTACGGACGGGTGACATTTCCACCATGAGATCCGTCCTTCCCCCCTCCCCGATCCCCCCCCCCCCCCCCCCTCCGCGTTCCCCCCCTTCCAGCCCTAAATGTGTCATGCTTTGTCACATCCTCTGCGTGTGTGTTTTTAGAGAACATTTGAATAAAAGGCTCGATGCCAGGTATTGGTGACACAGTGGGTGGAATTTGCAGCCTTTCCACAAAGAGTTGGAAGCCTCCATTTGCATAAGGTCAGGGTACAGCTTCTCACAGAACTTTAGCAGCATCTCTGTCTCTTAGCAACACTCTTGCACTCTTGGTCCCTGCATTAAATTGACTGGTCCTTTCCTTTTCTTCCTTTCATAGGGAGGCTTACAATAAAATGTCACCCTTCCAACCTGTGCCTGTCACCCAGTAGGTCATCTGTTTCTCTTACACCTCCTTCCCCCCACACCCCCCCACACCCCCCCCCCACTTCATCTCCAATTAGGGGATGAGATTATTCATTTGGTGGATTCCCAAAACTGCTTCATTTTTTATTTTGTTAATTAATATTAATAACATTTCTCCTTTTGTATTAATAAAAAGGAGCCCTCATAAACAGTGAGGAGATAAGGAGCAAATTGCAGGCACCTGCAAAACAATGGGATTGGAGAGGGGTAATAAGGCGAGTGGAGATAGAGAGAGCAAGGTTTAGGTCATCCTCTCCACCCATTTAGTTGATGCAGGGTTGAACTCAGCATGGAAGCCTTCAATGTGCTCAGAATATTAGAGTCACCCCTCTTGGCTCCGGCATGGGAATTGGTGACAGAATACAGATGCTGATAGGTGGTGTTAATGGAGGGTCAGGCTTGGACAATAGTATCCATCACTTGCCTCATGGCTCTGCTGTCAGATGGAGTCATTTCTGACTGCTCTATCACCAAGATTTGGGAGAGATTCAATTATTACATTCAGCTTGGCAGCGGTAGATACAAATCTATGCCCAAAGGACCGGAAAAATCACACACACACACACGCACCCCTCCCAGAGTGGTTTTTCCCCCTTTCTAAATTAAAAAAAAAAAAAAACCAAAACCAAACCACACCACCACCAAAACAACAAACAACAAAAAGTCCATGCCATTCAACATGCCCCGCTGCTAGGAGTTCCTGAAAAAAAAAAAAAAAATCAGGCGCCGCATTGCTCGGCCTGAGAGTTACCCGGCAGTTACACCGGCGCTGTGAAACTTTTTTTAGGCAAGATTCCTGCGGGTCCTCGAAACTTTGAAGCCTGTACCGAGAGTTTGTGCTTTTCCCCCCAGGACTTCGGGCTCTGCAGCCCCGGCGGGGAGGTAAATCCTGTCTCTGGGGGGAGAGGGCTGCCAGCCCTCCTTCACCCGGGGCGGACTGGAAGATTATCTATCAAGTGCCCAGAAAGTGCCCTCATTAACTTTAAGGATGGGGCTAAAGGACAAACTTTAACCACGGAAAAGCTCTCCATTTCCCCCTTCCTACTTTTAAAGGTATTTAAGTGGTGATAGCCGTTTTACATTCAGTCCGGATTTTATTCCCCGGCTCCCTGTGGCGAACTGATCCACTTCTAAGGAGGAATGGCTTGTTTTCTCTAACACGTTATCCATCTCTTGAGTGGTGCAAATGCTAAGGTGAAACCTGGTGCTTTTCAGCGGTATTTCTTCAAAACTCTTATTCAAACGCCCCCCCTCCCTCCTCGCTGCTCCTCCCGAAGCTTTCAGACACTGTAATTCCTGCAAGATAAATTCTCAGGTAATGGGTTCTGAGAAAAAGCAACAGAGGTTAGGAGTCAACTGCCTCCTCTTTAATAATTCACATGTCATATTTCTTCCACTTTGTCAAGTTGGCTAAAGAAGATGGGCAGGGCTGAGACAGGCAGACACTTGAGTTTATTATCCGAGGGTTGGGGGGACCCAGGGAAGAGGAAGATCTTCCTCTCGAAGAGGGGCAAATCCTGCTGCCTGGCCCCCGGGTTGCCATCTGCTCGCCCATCTCCCAGCGACTTCGCAAAGAAACTCTTGTTTTCCATCAGATGCACTCCTGCCTGGCTGTCCTCTTCCTGCGATCCCCCATTCTCCTCCCCTTTAAAGCTCTTAATCGTCCCTTCGCTTCTTTTACTACCATAAAAAAAAAACAAAAGAAAGACAACTTACAAATAAACCTGAGCGAGACCCCATACTGTATATATATTATTTATTTATTTATTAGCCAGTGCAGTGTGATATGTCTCCCCGAGTTATAATACTCTTTCGCATGGGATATTTCTATGGTCGTGTTTGTAAAAGTTTCGGGGCTCAAATTCAGATAGTTTGGATAACCAAAGGGAATCTGGGGTTTATAGGTAAGGTGAGGAAACTTGGGGCTGGGCTGTGTTCCCCCAACGCAGCACTGCAACAAAATCCCAGCGACTGCAAACGTAGGTAAAAACTTGTCGCTTGAGTGGAAGAGGCAAACAGTTGACTCTTCCGAAATTTGTCACCCTTCCTTGCACGATACGGTCCCCCAAAAGAGTACAAAATGGATACATTATAATCCCAGTAGTCCCGGCTAATTAGTCTTTTCAGATCGCTTTTAGAAAAACTTCCAGGATTTTCTAATTTTCCTCTTTCTTACCTCATCCTTAATGCATAATTCCACCACGTTCCCCCAAACCTATCTTCCCGTGTGAGTGCGGAATAATGTCATGCACCTGTGAACGTGTCGGCTGCATTTTGAAATAAAATATAAGAAAAGGAGAAGAGGAGTGGCTCCCTGAGCCACGCCACCTGCTCTAGAAAGCGCAGATACAGGTGAAAACACGAGTGACAGCAGAGCAGAGAACGTCTTTATTCTTCTGGGAGCTGCCTCTTTTTTCCTCTTACTGTATTATGATTTTCCTCATGCTATGGTTTAAAGCAAAACACTTTTTTTTTCAACAGCCTTTCACTGAAGCAGCAACACGTTTTAACTGATCTTTTGCAGTGTAGTCTCTTATGTGTGGCTATAAGTCTTATCCAGAAACAGTAAAGGCATATGCCTTTATCTGTCAGATTTAGGTAACTTTATACATGAAACGGAAGAGCAAGCAACTTCGGGGGATTTAGCAAAAGGGCTTATCAGTGTAAGTAAGGATAAGAGCAAGCCCTGAGGCCCATGGGACGTTTGCCCTTGTGATACTGGCCAGGGTTCGTTACATTTTTGGTTAGAGGCTCATGACTTTCACCCTTTCTGCAAGCATCGTTTCCAGAAGCAGGCAGCTCCGGTTCGCCGTGCAGATTGTTCTGGGATTTCGTTGGGGTTTGTTTTTCCTTCGGAGGAAACCTCTCATGTTACTGGGGGTTCAACACTTCAAAAATAAATATAAACCCGGAATAAGACCCATGAGCCAAAGAGAAATAACAAGCGTCAGACGTTGACAGTCACCTGGCCGGCAGGCTGGGAAAGGGCTGGAGGGAGCATCATTTTGGGGGGAGGGAAGGGATGCAGAGGTGCTGTGCGCTGTGATTTATGCCGAGGGCTTTTGCCTTCGGCTCTTCCGATGAAACACTGCGTGGCTCAAGGCTTGCACAGGGATGGCAGGCTGGCACAGAGGTCGCCCTGGGGCTCAGAAAGGACACGCGTGTCCTCAGATTGTCTCTGCGGTGGTGGCGGTTCTCCCTGCCCTGCGGAGGACGGGGGGCTCTCCGGGTGATGCTCACCTGCCAGAAGGCAGAAAGTTACCCCGGCTGAAACTCTTAAATTTACACTCTGACACTTCGAAACTTTTTTTTTTTTTTTTTTTTTTAATTTTTCCAGACACGAGCATTCTTTCCCCTCCCTGGCTCCCGAGATGGCGAGTTTATTTTCCCGGTGCCAAACCGCTCCCAGAGACACACGGCAGGCGCCGAGCGGGGCTCGAAGGGAGAGACGGAGCCGTCCTCCATTGGCAATCAGCAATGAGACGCACTTGAAAAGCTGCCAGGGAGAATTAGGATGGTAGCCCTATCCTGCAAAATCAGATGGTTTAAAGTGTCCCTGAGCAGCTGTTAAGCTTGTTGGGTTTTTTTATTATTATTATTATTATTTTCAGGCGTATTTTTTTTTTAACACCTGCGAAGTTTGTCTATGAGGATGCCACCAAAGACAGAAGTAGAGTGCTTGACAGACTCCATAAAGTCCTTGGCATCCTTCTAACTACGTGACAGGTCCAAGGACCAAGAGACGGGAGCCGGGGTGCGAGCGCGGCCCCGCGGAGAGGCTCTCCCCTGCCCGCTCCGCCTGGGACGGGCTGGCTGTTAGCACATCTCTGCAGACGGGCAGCAGATGCCCTCCTGGCCCCAGATAAGAAAGAGATGGAGGACTTGGGTGGGGAACCCGATTGCAACTGGTTCCTCCTGCCTCAGTCACACACAGCCTGTCCTGCGCGGCGCAAAGGGGGAGAGAAGCTCTCTAGGCATTGACAGCACCGATTTAATAGCAGGGGGGAAAAAAAAAATTAAAAAAAATTGGAAGTCTGGTGCTTTCTGGTCCTTGTTTTCCGAGGAGGAGTTGGCATTGGGACCGGGGCGTGCTGGGGTTCTGCCGGGGCAGGAGACAACCGGTTCGGCGGAGCCCCCGCCGCTGCGGAGGATGCGCCCGGCCGGCGGCCGCCGGTTGCATCAGGGTTTGTGCTCACACCTATCATCTGGAGTCATCTTCGCTCTGTCTTCCAAACATCTGGAGCATCTCTCCCCCGCCCGCCTTGATTCCACTTGCTGTTTCTTCTTATTGAGTTCTCCGTGTCTCTCTGCAACTTGTCATAACCTGTAATAAAATGCCCTTTTCGTCGGGAGTTAAAGTCCAGAGGGCATCAGATCCATTTCCAGCTGACAGCAGAGGAGCGAGGCAGGACAGCGGCGGGAGGATCGCTTTTGTCTGCCTCCAGGGCTTTAACCATTTCACAGCGGGGCACCCCGAGGGCAGCCGGACCCCGCTGTCGGGGCTGGGTCCCCCCCCCCAACCCCCCCCCCGGGAAGTGCATTGCAGCCTGTCGTGGTCCCCCAGCACCGCTCTGGGACCGGGACTGGGGGTCCTGGGCAGCCCCTGCCCCGGCAGAGCCCGCAGGTCCATGCCAGGGAGGGCATTAAACAGCAGAGCATCCTCATGTCCCCGTGGCCCAGCCCAGCTATGCTAATTATTCTTATTCTTATTCTTATTCTTATTCTTATTCTTATTCTTATTCTTATTCTTATTCTTATTCTTATTCTTATTCTTATTCTTATTTATTACTATTGCTATTACTAATATCATTAGAGTACACTGGAAAAAACATGACGACTATATGCTATATATACTATTATATATTATGTAGAAGGCAACATCAGACACGTGTGATGAATATGTGCTCTTTTTATGTCCATATTCATATGCGTTGAGAATAATGCACAACCATAAACATGAACATCTATAGATATGTGCTGTATATGTATGTGTGCTTACATACATATGCACATTTGTAAATATATACTGTATATATGTGTGCGTGTTCGCACCTAGAGTAGGTGTATGCACGTAGATAGATAAAGACGGGTTTTCTGTGTGTTATATTACATCAGAAAGTGTGCATCCTGCCCAGTTTGTCACCTCCTCTGTTTGCAGAGGTGTGTGCAGGACTGGAAAAGTACACAAGAATATAAGGTGTGTGAGGCCAATGAGCCCTTAAGTGGTCAAGTGTGATTTTTATATTCTTTAAAGACCAAGCAAACAAATAACAAACAGGAGGTGGGTTAAAAATACACCCGGTGAGGTGCAATGTAATCCCGCACTGCCCTGCATGTCCTGGCCAGGGGTCAGGCTACGGGGCTGCTGGTGGGGCTGAGCCTCTGATCAAGTATTTATGGCCACCGCATCTTTGCATAACATTTACTTTGCTTTCTTTAATGGTTTCCTCCACTCCTTTCCCCGCTCCTCGCTGCAAACAGCCTCGGTTCAGTCCCAGCCCCTGTGATGATATCAAGAAAGGTTTTTCTTTTTTTTTTTTATGGTCAAGCCAAAGCGAGGTCATTCTAATAATACCCAAGGTCACTGGTGGGAGCCACCGAGTCTCCCAGTCATTTTTCATTTGCTTGCAACAGTTAATGACAGTCACAGGGATGGAGCTGGGAGCTGATGGCCATGTGATGTCACCAGCACATGCTAGGGGATTATAAGGGCAGGTACAGGGCAGGGTTGTGGATTAAAAATGATGAAAAAAAAAAATCACTATTAACTGCTTCACTCCAGCGGCTTGGCGGAAAAAAAAAAAAAGGGTACAGACAAAGGAGGAGGATTTTTTCCTTCCCCCCCCTCCAAATCAGTCCTCCAAAATGCCAGCTCAACTGCTCCATTTTTTTCCAGATTTAGTGACTCAGCTGGAAAAGATCTGCAAAGCGTGTGAGAGGAGGCACCGCTTACTGCACCAGTTGCTGGGCAAGAGGTTGCAAAAGCAACCTTGCAATTACCCGGGGGCGTTCCTCTCTCTCCCGCCCAAATCAAAGGCCTCGTGCCTTTCCTCCTGCCACCAAGGGCAAAGCCTGGGGTGACACCACCAGGAATCAGACCTAGGCAAGTTTTTGGAATCGAACTGGTATGTTGTGGGGTTTTTCGTCGTCGTCGTTGTTGTTGTTGTTTTGACTTTTTCTTTCTATTCTAGCTCCCCACTCGGAAAAAAAAGAAGAGAGAAAAGAAAGCAGACCTCCCGGTTAGAGCACGCCTGGGTCGGGCTGCGGTGCTCCTTGGCTGGAGGAGCCCTGGGGGAGGTGGGTATTGATTTAACCATGTGCACCAACTGCGAGGTTCACGCTGCCAAGTGCCCCTCACACAGCCACGCTCGCACTCAGACCTGCCCCTCGCCTCCGAGGAGTCACCCCAGAGATCTCAGTCCTCACGTGTGGCCCATCGCTTAAACCCATGTACTGAAAAGTTGCACGCTGGAAAGCCACGAGTTTGCGCCAGCCTGCAGGGACCAGAGGAAGAAGCTACATAAATCAACTAGATTCTAAGTTTCCTTATAATTTAAAAAAAATAATTATATTCTGCTCCCAAAGGTGCGGAGGTAAGAAGTTTTTAACCTGTAGGATAACGAATAGTTTAGACAAAGTACTCTTTCTCGCTGGGAAACAAACCAAAAGAAAGATAAATTGCATATTAATCTTCACTCAGCCTCTCATCACTGCACTATTTTGTCTTCGTTGTCTCATCTGATTGCATTTATTTATGAAACACGACCTTCCCATAACCTCTGTTTCTGCATTTTTATTCTTTTCTGACATATTAACTGTATAGTGACCACCAGTTTCATTGTTTATTATTGTCATCACGTGTCCTTTTAAAGAGGAATTCCATAAAGAAAGTTGGATATCAGTTGAAATTTTTGTCCAATAACATGGTTTTTAATAATTCAATCTACAAAAGCGAAAAAAAACGATTTGAAATGTGGCAGTCCAGAATAAAACAATTAAGAAAAGAAAAAACGATTAAGAAAAGAAAACAAGCGACTGTCTGGTTTATGTGAACACCTAAACTCTAGGCTCGTTTCACAGCCTATGACCATTTATGAAAGTCTCACTATTGAGGTCGATGGACTTCGGATCACCTCCTGTTTAAGGCAGAATGGATCAATAGGATGAAGAGACAAATTCAAACTGATATAGTTGTCCAAAATACACTGAGATGTGTAAAACTTGTGCTTTCTGCTTCCTGTGTCTTAATGCTCATTCCTGCAATTAACTTTTCCTTCGAATGCTGTCTCTCTTTTGAATGAAAAGGGAGAAACAGATGCGGCTGGAGGCTGAATTTTTGAGCCAAATCATGCTGTTGTAAACAGTCGTGGCTGCAGCGAAGCCTTCTGAAGGATGCTGAGCTATGGGAGTATGATATCTGCTCTGACGGATGTTGTTAAGGATCTTCAGGTGTTTTTACCTGGTATTTACTTCAGCAGTTCTGACAAAAATCAAAGGCAGATTTATTTATTTTCCCTGGGAAAATACGAACCCATGCGCTGCTCCTGGGATGAGAAGAACGCGCTGCGTTCTTCCTATCTGCCTATTTTCCACAAAAATGAATAAAGTCCCGTCTACAATTAGGCCTGACTTGATTTATCGTAGTTAATAGGATTAGAGCGTCAGCCTCTCTCAAGAATATTCAAATGCAGGGGAAGAGTGGTACCGAGTTGCTGGTGGCTTTCTTCTCCTCCTGTGATGGGCATAATGACACACCTCCAAGCAGAGGGGATTTGTCCGGTGGGAGCAGGCAGATTATCTGTATCTAGTGAAACAAGGCGTGCATGGCAACCTTTGCCAAGGCTCAAAGCCAGAACCTACTCACTATAAAATAATTGTGTCACTACCTAACCAAGGCACTCTTCATGTTTCATTTATCTTTTGACTGTAATTGAATGGTTGAAAAGCAAAAAATGTAGACAAATTCCAGCTGTATTGAGATCTGTTTCTTTCTCTGCTACCATGGCCCATCATTAGATAGTTTCCCTCTCTGTACAGAAGGTCAGAGAGTATAAATATAAATTGCATTTTGCATTACTTCTAGATGAGTGAAGCTGTCAAAGCAATAATATAAGCTTTCAGTCCCACATTCTACCACTTCTTTCCCATTTTTTGGCCAGGAGGTCATGTGCAAATTGAACGTGACAGCCCAGACGACATGTCCAACAGACTTATATTGTTAGACTGTTCTGCCATGGCACTCATCACAACATTAAACCCACATCGGACTTAGAGCTCTTCGGTAGCTGCTAACAGTAGCTCAGGCTTCTTGCAAAAAAGTTTGTGTCCACATCAAGCTTATATAAGAATAATGACTCTTGTGGAGGATCTCATCGAAAATGCACAAAACAGGGAAAAGAATCTCACAGGCAAACCTGAAAGAGCTTATCGTAGTAATGCAAACTTTTAGTTTGAAAGCGGGATGCATTTATAGCGTGTGTGTATGTGGGTAGTCTTCACTTCTGTAAAACCTTGCTCCTTCATGAAGTTTAGGTGAACATTCTATTAGCTTATAATAAGCAATAATTCAGTATTTAGTGGATATTTTTGCTATCAGCTTTCAAAAGAGGGGGAACAATCCCCTAATTGTCCACCTCTTTTTATGCAAACAAAGTTAGCTTCGTGTCCGTTGGATAAAACACTGTGTATGCCAATTAATAGCATGGATGATTTGGAAAAAAAATGTATTTGGATGATGTAGTCTAAATTAATTTGTGAGAATAAATGCTACTGAATATTGTATTTTATATTAACTCAGAGCAAAGTTCGTCTACAGAACACCAAAAGTATGAGATCGAGGTTGTTGTCTTCAGCTGGAGTACAATTGAGTGTCAAAGCAGCTTTAGAAAGTTCTTTGTGCTGTGTACAATGTTGGAGAAAAGATAATGCTGAATGACAGTGAAACAAGATCGCTCTGGGGACAGAAAACCGGATTTCGAGCCCTTCACCTTCAAGTATCTAAAAATGCAGCACAGGTTGTGAATGACTGAAAATTCTTAGCATCTGGCAGCGGTCTGCTGGCCTATGCTAAAGAGCTGGTGGTCGTAGTCCAAATCTCGGCAGAAAGGAGTTCACATTATAAATGACATTATCTGGCAAATCTTTGCGATAGTCTGAGCAGAGGGGCCAAGAACTAACTTGGCACAGAAATCCGTGCTTTCCCTCGTCACAGAAATGTTCTCTCTAGATAAGGGCTGAGGCGAACACATGGATCAAGAAAAGTCCCTGCCACTCTTGCTCTACCAGCTTTCCATGAATTAACAAAGAACTTCATTTTTCAAGGACTATCAGGCTTTTGCCTTTTTTTTTTTCTTTTTTCAGAAGGACTAAACTTAGAGCGAAGAGTTTGAGTCCCATCTGGTACAAATCGGTAGGGGCTTTGCAGGCTTCAGTAGAGCTACACTGATTTACACCAGATGATGCTATTAGAGGACTGAACTATCCAACAATAATTATAAAAAATGTCTTTGATTATGCATGTGCAACAACTATTTATGTTTACATTGCAGAGATTTGCATGTAGCACAGTGGGGAGTATTTTATCTCTTCAAAACATTGCACCAGCATAAATAATCCACCGACATTCAAATGAGCAAAGAAATACCCACTTTTTACCACAAGATGGACCATAAAGGTTTTTCTTCACGCATCTTTTTCAAACAGATTTGTCAATAATCCTCAAATGCAAAGTTCACTCTAAAGAAAGAAGCATGGAAATAAGGAAAAAAAAAAAGATATGTCCTTTTTCAGGAGGTTATATTATAGATTGCTCTGAACAGCAAGTGAGTCTAGATGCAACCAGATGATCTTTACTTGAGAGAGAAGAGGATGGGGGAACTAGGGGAAAGTAGGACATCAGAAATGTCCCCTAAAAGGCAGTACCATACCTCATTTGACAGTGTTCAAAGCAAATTGTCAGGGAATATGAACCAGTTCAAATCCAGAGTAAATACTTGAAGCAATCGGACACAACCCTATCAAAGGCAGAGATGGAGATAACCGTGTGAAAACTGGGAGATGTTCTGTTGAAGTACCAGCCTGGAACGGCACAACAGAAATTACCGTTGGGGAAATTACACTGACATTTAAGCTTTCAAAATAGGAAATGCTTAAAATATGCAGTAATATGTTGTACCTTTGACTCACAAGAGGAAAGGGAGATGAAAGCGCAGGTAATACTCCTTTGATGTTGGAACTACACACATAGGTCTCCTGCTTTGACTTCTGGCTTTTTTTTCTACTTGCTAATTGTGCTTTGGAGGTGCTTCGAAGGCATTACATTTCTCAAATGAAGGCGTGTTGCCCTACTCCAAATATAGCTTTCCTCTTGAGAACAAGGGAGAAAACAGTTGCTGGCATTTTAAGTTTGATGCCCAGCAGAGAACTGGAAGACGCACAGACATGGTTTGCATGGCCTGGCTCCCCTCATTCGCCTTCACGTCTTCCTTCAAATGCCCCAGGTGCTGGTGACAGTCGCACAGGCCTGGTGTAGCAGCATGGCCATGATTGCCAGGATAGCTCGTCTCGGCATATCTCCTTGGATGAACTCGCTCAGCCCCAACTCAAAAAGCCTCTGGAAGTCACTGGGAGACTGCTGCATCGCTTTCGTGCTGCCTTTGAGAGCAACCTCTGCTTTTGCCAAGGGTCTTGAGGCAACAGCGGGAAGTTTAATCAAAACATGAGGAGGAAGCAGCGGCTCAAAGACTTGATGGCTCTGTGCTCTCAGCTGTTTCTTCTGCTGAACTCTGGAAGAAAAACCAAAGATACCACGGTATTCCTCCATTTATACCCAACAGAAGTACATTTTGCCCCACATGGGAAACCACACAGCACTGAACTCACCTGGGTGGTTTGGCGAGGGCTCTGGTCTGTTGTCCTACGCAAATCACATTGCCTCAGTTTCCCTATCAACAGAATGAGGATGTGATAATGATAATCTGTCTCTGGGGAGCACTCTGAACAGTAATTAGTGTTTTTATTAGCTCTTCCAAGATGAAATGTGTCACATAAATGGTCAGCGTTATTAAACTGAATTTAATTGGCAAGGGCTTGAGAAAAATTTCTATCATAAAGGATATCTTTGAACAAGTGAAGGAGTTAGTGGACTTCATCCTGGCACAAGGATACCCTTTTGTGTGACAGATCAGTGCAAGCTCAGGATGGGGGAAGAAGAGCCATCACACCCAATGCTCTGGGTCCTTTAATGGGAGCCCAAGATGAGACGTTGTATAAGGTATATGTTCAGAATCAGTAAAAGACAGAAACCTGAGTTTAATTTTGGATATTGATAGGGTGAAAGTGAGCTTCTGCAGAAGTCCTGCCTGCTCAAAACAATGGAAGAACAGAAAAAAACAGCCCCAGGTTCCAGCAGAAGAATTTAACAAGAGGAGCACAGACTTAGCTGGGAGCTTTCAAACCCCAGTCAGGTGGGATAACTCTGTAATTTTGTATCTTTGTGGATTTTTTTTTCTCTCAAAGCAGGTATCTCTAGTTTGATGCCTGTTTGGGGAGAAAAATAAGCTACTGTCTTTAAAACCCAGACTTTAATCCTAGCAAACTAGCCAAACCTCCATGCACACTGCTCACCAGAATTTCAGGACAAGAGGAATCTGTCGCATTATCACTACAAAATGGGGGCAAATTTTCAAAGATGTCTCTGCAGTAAGACTCAGAAATCTGGTACTAAGCCATCAGGGGATTTGCATTCACGGTTTGGGTTTCCAACATGACAATAGCGAGTTTAACTCCAAACACAACCACGTTGCATGAGTGCATGAAAAAAAACCCAAAGTGAGAAAAGCATCTTTTCATTTTCTGGGACAAGCGTGAGTAAACTAAAGTGACAACTGTACTTTTGCTTTGCATGGAGGCTTCCTTTGAGTTTTCATGAGAGCTTGGACACCCAGAAGCTGTGTTCATAGGAGCTAAAGAGAAAAAAAAAAAAATAGTAGTTTTAGAAACAACTTCTGTTTTGAAATCAATGGATGTAGACCACTGAAGTGACCCAATAGGCATTAGTTTAATACTCCTGAACTTTATTCTGTTAATGATTGTAAAGCTGTCTCTGGAACCCTAGAGGGGATGTAGATGTCCCAGATATCAGGGGGGGTTGCGATAGGACAAGGGGTAACTGAAAGCAGGTAGATTTAGATCAGATATTAGAAAGAAATTCTTTGAGAGTGAACAGATTGCCCAGACAAGTTGTGGAAGCTCCATCCCTGGAAGTGCGCAAGGCCAGGTTGGATGGGGCTTTGAGCAACCTGGGCTGGTGGGAGGTGTCCCTGCCCATGGCAGGGGAGTTGGGACTAGATGATCTTTAAGGTCCTTTCCAACCAAAACCATTCTATGATTCTATGATTCTTTGATTCTTTGAAGGTGAATCTGTTCTGAGAGTCTAAGTCCAGTCCTCTCTGTCAGCAGGGTGAGCAAAGGTAAAGCTGGGTCACTGTGTGAGTGAAGGTGGCTGAGAGACTCTGCAGTGTACAGATCTGTGTAGGGCTGAACAGAATTGGACAGTTTCAACATGGTTATAGACTTGTCTTCCTTAGTGGCACCAGGTCTTGCAGGCTCCCAGATATACTGAGTGTGCTTTTAAATCTGGTGTTTATTTTTCGCTTGATTTTACTCTCCATCATGATATAACCAGCTGGGTAAGCAATGTTTCTCTTTCCAAATTTATTGCTAACAGGTTTTGCCATGGCTCCCTTTCTTCCACAGTTTATGCATTTTTAAATTGGTAGCTGCTTTAATAATATTTGCGGCTAATATGTCCCTTCCCTGAACCACATTCACCCTACTTACAGTGTTCTTTCAAGTACCCGTGTCAAGGCTACTGTGTCAGTGGTTTTCATCTTTTGTCCCTGTCTAGAAGAGGAGTTTGGGATGGTCCATTACAGGTACTTGTGCCATGCACTTCAGATCATTCGTTTAAGTGTGCTTCCTGAATTGTCACGTCAGTGCAGTGCCAAAGCAGAGTGTATAATCATGCAGTGGATGCTGGGCGAGATGCTTTTCTGGGGTGAAGTGACATAGCTGTGTGGTCTACACTAGTTTAAGGTAAATTTTTGAGACCGGTCTCTGCTTTCTACTAGTCGAATATGGGTACACAGTTATTTGTGTGTTTGTAGATATTTTATTATTTGCTTGCATATGAATTCATTACACGTATCTTCATGTTCTGTGATAAAATACAATGAAAACAGTTGTAAATTCATCAATCCAGAATCTTCTTTCTTCTCCTCTTTTTTCTCCTCCTGTCCTCCCTTCACTGAATGACTAATAAATGAATGCTTAGGGAACCCATTTAAGATGCAGAGAGAACTTGTGTTCAAACCTTCTATTTATCTTCCTGTTTCACTCTATGAACACCTTTCCTGCAGGTCAATTTGTTATTCTTACACAAGGATCTCTGCCTCAAAGGTTTTGACCAGGAAGTCATACCTAGATTTGAGAAGTCTTAAAGTTTAACTGAAACTGGTGTAATTTATTTTTAGACATTTATATTTTCCAGTGGAAGGAATACACGCATATATAGGATTCAAGCTAAAAAGTCTCAAGGTCACCTCTGCCGGAAGACTTTGTTAGGGCTGTGGGTTGGATGAGACGACTACAACCTCTTCCCTCTCCCAGGAACAGCATCTGCGAAGAGGCAGAGCCCGAGGTGAGAGGAGAAACAGCCAGCACTCCTCAGCCAGCGTGAACTGACCCTTTAACCAACTCACAGTCACCATTTGCTTCCCATGTCATCTTCTCTAATATGCAATTTTATACTGTCCTTATTGGAGCCTTGATTTTTTTGGTTTTTTGGTTTTGTAGAAGAGCTGCAATCATTGGCGTTATTTTCCGCAGCTTTTAGACTAGTAATAAACACATACCATCACTGTCTTACCCCAAAGCATTTACTTTTCAGATCCCCATTGTCAGTTATGCTATAATAAACTAGTGCTGTTATTGGGATGAGTGAGGGCCAATAAAATATTTCTTGAATAATCCCTGATGTATAGGTGTGCATGAGGGGGGATGACCAACATTTTCAGAGACTCCTCTTCATACCCATTGCCGGAGCAACTTGAAACACCAGCCCAAATTTTAATTTATGTATTGGGTCTATGCTGAGCAAAGAAAGTGCTGAGGAGATGGGGTTCAAGAAACCAATCACTGCAAATATCTGTTCTTTTGCAGACATTGTGTCAGCCGAGTTCTCATCTCCTGCTTTGTCATCCACCTCAGGCTGTTGCTTTGGTGATGCCTGACATAACACAACCAGCCAAAAACGAACGTGGCCATCCTGAACATTTGCACCACGGCTCATATCCTCGAAGGTGTTTAGATGTCTACTCATTGTGAAGTGGCAGGGTGGCTCTACACCATGCGGCTGAGTGACACCACAGTGCCCAAAGCCAGGCTCACCTGGCTCTGCAGGACTCCCCCCGAACAGGGGGCACCAGGTGGTGCAAAGCCATTGTAGTGGATCCGGTGCCATCTGCCCTCCTGGCCATGAGCACGGAGGCTCTGGGACGCGCCAGCAAGTCCTGGCTGCCAGAGCAATCCCTCAGTGCCGCTGACAGCTTGTGTGGGGGACAGGACTGTGTCCAGATGGCCCCAGATTTTGAGGAACTGCGCTGAGAGATCAAAACTGAACTCACCCCTCTCGTGTCAGTGGTGGGGGCTGAGAACGCTTTCCTCTCCCATATTCCCCATATCCTACTCCTGTTGTCTGCCATCCCTGACAATATCATCACTGACAATGCCACCCCATCACCACGCAGGTTGGCAGCCATCCCTGGCTCCCCCCAACGTGCACCGCCTGTCACCTTCCCTCCGACGCCCTTCTGAGGTCCAGCCTGGTCTGCTGTGCACCCCCTTCTCCTCCTTTCTGCGTCTCCTTCCTCACCGCAGCCATCCCATCTGTCACCCATCCCAAAAACCAAGTGACAAATCACTTTTCTCAGCATCCTGTGCCTGTCTTCCAGACAGTCTTTACTCTCCTTTTTTCCATCCTACAGCAAGGTCATACTTCTTAACCTCACTTCCCAGATGCCCATATGCTTTTTTTTTTTAATCATTCTTTCTTACTATATCTCCATTTCTTTTCACCAATGATGCCAGCTTGGATCACCTGTTTACCACATCTTCTACAACTGCCTTTTTTCCTCCATTCTCCTTATCCTCCCTTCATAGCACTCCTTCAGCATGAGTGGCCGATAGTCCCTCTTTCCTATCACTTAAGAAACGTTCCCAAGGTGAGAACTTTAAAAAAATGGTCAAGATCATAACAAATAGGTCAAATGTAGCTGCCAATTTGTCTCATAAGTTGTCATGTAATTTAAAGTGGACGCTGGATGCAAAGTATGTAACAACTGTGTAAGGTGATGGTGATGCACCCATACCTTCACCGTTTGAAATTTATCCTGTAAACACTTTTGGCTTCAAGGAGCACTTGCAGGATGCAGGTGGACACAATTTAACAAGGCACATGTTATCATGCAAAAAAAAAAAAAAACAACCACCCAAGCAAACAAAAAAAGCTCTTTCCTATTTACTAAGATTTGCTTTTATTGAGGATAAATTTACTGGTAGGACTAAGGAGATTGCATCTCTCTTCCCTCACTAGCAAACAAACCATGGATTCCCAAGAGAAGTACAACCCCATCTCTATAATGGTACTATTCAGGCACATTTGTGAAGAAAACCTGCTCTGTGCTGCAAAACCAGCCCTTCTCACTAATTAATCTCTTTGCTCTGGAAAATAGAAGTGTTTCTTCCTGTCTCTTCTTTTGTCTGCCCCAGGCACATCACGAGCTCTTGCTTATCATCTCCCTCCCCTCTCACCAGTCTCCTTGTCACCAGTGACCACTGACAATCACGTCAGGCAACATCTTGACCCTTATCCTGAAGTTCCAAATAGGCCAGCTCTTTTTTTTATGATTATTTTTTACTCTCATCATTGTACATTGATGTTACCATGCGTCGGCCGCTCATCAGCTCAGTTTGTCTTGCCACCCAGCTTGCTTAGAGTAGTGTCTTGTTGATTGGATTACATCTGAACAGCACTTTAGCTGTCTTAATATCGGGAAGTTCACCGGCGCCCCTATGATTGTTACCCTGTGTCTATCACTTAGAGGAGACCAAAGCTGCATTTCTTCTGCACTACGAAACAATGACTAACTGGAGCTCTGAACCCTGATCAGCAAAAACCCTTCAGGTATTTGCAAGTATTCTGCCATTTGCCTTTCCGCATTCACCTTTCTTGGCTGAAAACATCTCTGATCTTGTGGGGGAAGGAGAAACCATCCTAACACAGCGGCTGGGGCCGCAGCCCTTTTCTGAGTGCTGGTTCTGCAGCAAAATCTGCTCTGCAAAATGTGGAGAAGGGTCATGGCACATTTCTAAACGCTACAGAGGAAAGAGCCACCCCCTGTTTTCCCAGGTGTGATTTCCAGAGAGACACACAAACCCCTTTTTCTCTTTCTCTGTATATCAACACGTGCCTCTGTGTGGATACACACAGACACGTGTGCCTGCGAGGAGACACAGTCAGATGGCAAAGATTTAAAAGAGGTAAAAGCCAGACACAAAAATTTCTTACCAGAATTTCAGGGTCCAGAGCAACTTAAAAATATCAGAACCTATCAAACTACTTCTGAAGAAAATCCAAAAATGCTACAGATAAGGGAGATAATTCTTTAATATCTAAGCCAACTCTTCTTATTCTATATCGGCCGGTGGTCCCCAATCCACAGTCCTCCGACGTTTCCTGTGGTAAAGGAAAATTTTTTTTAATAGTTGAAATTGAGACTGGCAGGCAGAGCAAAATAAAATGTTGCTTGTGGCACATTACTTGGTGCATGTGAGTGTTGTGCCAGGCCAGTGACCCCGAGAGAGGCTTGTTCTGCTCATTCACATTCCTTCAAGCAGCAGTTTTCAGCCTTTGGCCAGGACAGACCTTGTGATCCATGAGGCAACCTCCAAGTGACCGGGAGAGGTAACACCAACTGGCAGGTCTGCGGTCAGCAAGAAAAATGGCAGGGGCTGGAAAAGTGAAATGGATTGAAAAATCCTGCCTTACGGCAAGAAATTAATTTAACTCTTCACTTCTGGGTCCATCACTAAGCCAGGCCAGGATGAAGCTGTCAAACAGGCTGCTAAAAAATACACACAGAGAGATAATTCTTCTAATAATGTTCAAACACCCAGAGCGCAATCTAAGTTTTATAGATGAAAAAAATCAGCTGGAAAATCTACTTTTCATCCCATTGGTTTTAAATGCAATCAAGATGCCACAGTTAATAACGTGACTCCCATGTTTTGTGAGGCACACAGATAAAGACCAATGGGTGGGTCAGGAGAGGCTGCTTCAATCCCATCCTCACTGGGAGTCTCAGAAAGCTGAAGATGTTTGTGTGCATCTGGATGGCCACGCGTGGAGCAAAGAGAAACCAGTTCTGCAAAGGCACCAGAGGATTCCCCTCCGCTCCTTCCTCCTGGTCAGTGATGGAGTTAATGAATAAGAGCAGAGCTGGTTTCATTTGCCGCAGGCTGGTTGGTGTGATAGTCCCTGGTGAAACCCATGACCATGACGGACCAGAGAGCGATATGCAGCTGGGGTCTGCAAGGGCCATCATTTTAACAGAATAGATGAGAAAGGGATAATCTCTCCCCTTGCCTCTAACTTCCCCTTCTCTCCTTTTGGATACATCTATTAAAAGTGAAAGATAAACATGTAAGTAGACAGTTGGCTGGCATAAACCTTCACAGGATTTTTGAAAAACTTATGATAACCTTTGGGATCAAGGTCTTTGGAAAGCATTCAAGCCAATACCTCAGACAAATCTCCTTTCTAGTTTAATCCAGACTAGTTGAGACTAGGCTACATCTAGATCAGGGAAAAACTGGTTGAAGAGCCATCAGCAAAGGCAACCAGTAAGAGGAGCAAATTACCAAATTACTGGTCTTGGGGCAGGTGTCCCCTGGAGAAAGGCTGGGCTCTCCATGAGCTCCCTTTTAAAGGCTTACTTTGTGCAGGAGAGGGCTCTCACCTCCCGTAGTATCTGTTCTGCCACAGATTAATGGTCTCTTTCCATAGCAACACCTGACCCTTTCCTCCCCTTGCTGTGATTATACATACACATATACATATATATACATATAGATATATTCCCTGTCTAGGGAAAGAATGGACAGCTGACAATTTTCTGTGCCATCAGCACAATTTAATGAAAGGAAGGCTTGAAAAAAAAAAAAAAAGTAGAGAGCTGGAATATTACTTCTAAAAAAAGAAATATGGGGAGTCACAGGATCTGCAATTCTGTCAAGAGCACGACAAGCTGTTACCGGTAGCTTCAGACTGGATCCTGCTTCCAGAAGAGACTGTACTACAACAAGTATTGACTAAATGTGGGTGACACCACCTTGGAAACAGGCCAGCGCTGGGGCAGGTGCAAGGCGCTTGCAGGGACTGTCCGGGAAAAGGCAGTCATCTACTCGGAGGCAACGGTCCTCTTGCAGGTGATACTATAAAGTTGGCCTGCAAGCGCCTGGCTGAAGTCCCAGCTATACGTGCACCATCTCTGGTCACTGCTTTTCGGATGAAAAGCACCTGCTTTGTGGTAGAAGCAGAAATGTCTTTCACGGCATTGTTTGGCCCACGGTGTGTAGAATGGGTTGGGTAGAGCTCAGCCTCCTGACACCTCTTGCAAAGAGGAAAGTACAAATAAAAGCAGAAGAAAGCTGCACCTAGAAAAACATAGTGCCTGGGAATGGAGTAAATAGGAGCTGGGGAGGAATTCCTTCCCAGGGAAGACTCCGGAGGTAATATTGTATTTACAGGAAAAGAAAGTTTGCATGAAGGACTGAAGAATTCGGTTTGCAAGAACTGAATCTGTGCACAAAACCAACCATAACCAGAGGGGGAAATGTGGTCAGGTCCAGGAACATATCTTAAAACCATTCAGAGTCCACACAAAGCTGCTAACAAAAACCCTGTGAGGCAAGGAATAACATCTCTTGATAAAGCAACCAGCACGTGTGAGTGCCACCCAGCACTGAGCAACAGACTACTGCAGGTGCTGAGCGATACTGAGATGTTCTCAACGTGAGAAAGCACAAGTCCTGTGTGCCTGGTCCAGCACACTGAAAGGGCAGGGAACCGTTTGGAGGAGGTGAATCCTACAGGACAAGCTCAGGGTAAAAGCAGATCCCCTGGCCATGTTAACAGAGAAACAAAACAGACTTTTAGCATCAGTAGAGCTGCTGAGTTAAAAAACAATAGCTTGCACAGGAGGACATCATCGTATTTAAGAAATCCAGCATTGAATGGATCCGCAGCCTAGAGATAAGGGAACTTGCAGGTAAATTGAAGGCTGGCAATGACCCAAAACCGCTAAAGAGCGCACTGAAAAGCATCGAGTGCGTGCTACTGATACTCCAGTGCTCTGATGTGAAGAAAAGGTATTACCCGGGGAAAAAAAAATCGTTCCTAGGGGCCGATAGATTAGGTAGCATGTTTGTTCCAGCTGTGAGGAGCAGGAGGCAGCTTATCAACATACCAAAATATCTTAGCATCTCTCATTAGAGCTGATGAATTTTTTTTTCCTTTTTTTTTTTTTCTCTGATGAAACAGATGTCCAATTCATTGCATCTGAAACATTTTGTTTCATCCCCGAAGAGCTGCGCTCCTCACCCTGGGGCAGTCCCCCACCGAGGCTGGCCCACAGCTCAGGCCCTGAGAGCTCGGGGGCCTTGGGGCCGTCGGTTGGGAAGGATTCCCGGGTTCACGGCCCCGGAGCAAAGCCGACAGGCGTGTTTCAAGGGAGGCTGAAACAAAGGGGGTTGAAATTCCCAATTTGTTAACCTCATGGACCCTCCGATGCTGCTCACAACCATAGGAGTTAAAAAGGACAGGGAGAGGGGAGAAAAAAAAAAAAAAGACAGTGCATTCCTTGCTTGATATTATTATCCCGGGGCCAGCGTGGGCTGGGGACCACTGGGACAGAACAAAGAGTCAACGCAGACGTCAGAGTGCTCAGGCGGAGGGTCCCGCTTGCTGAATGAACCAAAAACTTTTGACTTTTTAATCCCAAACTCAGTCAGAAGGTTATTAGACCAAAGACCGCTGGGCCTAAACCAACAGCAAGCCCCTGACTGACAATTTCTACCGATTATGCTAATAAATTACAGGACTTCTTTGAAGCCGAAGCATGTTTCTGCTCTTGCCATACACAAACCATCCCGGAGAACCACATGTGACGCTCTCCTAGCACCGTTCCTCTGGCGCTTGTGTGCATCCCTGATGAAATATGGTCCCGCTAAAGTCACCGGCAAATTGTGTTCAGCTGTGTTTGAGTAATACAAATACCCTCACATATACACATATATAAAGCTGCTTCCAAATCTAATGAAAACTAAAGAAACTCCCAGGCAAAGATAACTTCTTTAAATAAATCTGGAAGAGTGAAAGCCAGAAAGGAACTGTTAGCGACAAAGTTTAATGTAGTGAAACTCTCAGCAGCGGGCTGTATCCTCGCTCAGTGCTTACACCGAGCTCTGAACCTTGCGGCTGAATTAAGGGTTAGCTACTAGAAAGATATCCAAACCTGATGTTAAAGACAGAAGTAATAATAAACTTACCAGGCCCTTCAAAATAACAGTTCAGGATATATTGTTCACCTTTAAAATGTTGTTAATTATGACACTTTTGAAACTAGGTGCTAGAAACCCAGGAGATCAAATTAGAGCCCGAATGTCTAGCTGCAGTTCTGATCCAGCATCTCCTCCCCGCAAGTCGCCTCGCCGACACACCTACTCAGTCTGCGCTGGCCAGATATTTTTATATTCTTTCTTTGTAGCGAGAAGTGAATCAGAAACGGTGGGCATAAGTCAGGAGAGCAGGAGAGATTCCCAGATAATCACCTTAAAAGGCAAAAGTTTGCTTTTTAATTTCCCTAAGGTTTTATATTTTTTATATCATTTATTGTGCTGAAAACAGGAAAGGTTTGCCCACCTGGTTGTCAGTAAACTTTCCTGGGGTGCACGTCAAGCTGATTTATTCCCTCCTGGAGAAGGGTTCTTTACAGGGAAGAATATGTCCAGATTTACAGTCGGGTAAATGAGAACAAAATTAGAGTTCTCAGGAGGGCAAAATAAGCTTTGGATCATCACTGGAATTGTCTTCAGCTCGGTCAGATGAACAAAGTTTTAATCCGAAAGCAACTTGAATTTTGTTTACCGTTTCCCATCACACCTATTAGGCAGAATCACCTCAGCTTAGAGCCTAAGAACGTACCAGTTGGAAAGAGAGAGCTCCCAGCGATGGTCCCCGAGAGATGCCATGACGGTATGCTGCACCCCATATCAATGGCCAAAAAATTGGTACCCTGATAATACATCCATACACCGGGGCTATATATCCGAACTGCCCGGGGCACATATAGGAGTTTGGGGTGTAAATCAGATTAATGCTATGTACAGTACAGCGCAGCGAAGGGCCCGCAGGAGCCTGGAGGCGCGACACCCCCCTTCCCCCCAAGCCCGGCGGTAAAACCCCGCCGGAGTGTGCGGAGAGGCGGCGGGGGGGGGGGAGCGTGGCTGCCCGCCGGCCCCTCCGCGCCTCCCCTGCCCTCCGCGCCCCTCCGCGCCCCTCCGCGCAGCCGGAGCCCCGGCCTGAGGGCCAGCGCTTTCCGCGTAAACTCCGCGGGCTCCAAGGCGGAGGGAAATGGGGGTGTAAGCGGGAGCCCCGGAGGGTGAGGCGGGGGCGGGAGGGCGGCGGGCGCGGAGCGGAGCGGAGCGGGCGCGGATGCGGTGCGGATGCGGGCGCGGATGCGGGACCCCCTGGCAGGGCGGCGGGCTGGGAGCTCCGACATGGCCTAAGAGTGCAATTAGCATTATCTTGATGAATTTATAGGCAGCGAGTCCTTGCTGTGCCTTTCAGAAGTCGCAGGGCACTCCGTCCCCATCTGTTCCTTTATGATTATTACTTCACTTTTTTTTTTTTTTTTTTTTTTTAAATAGTAATCGTTGACCTAATATATACGACTGGGGGAAAGGGGGAAGATGTGGCTCCTACAACGTCAATCAAAACTCTTCCTCAAGCCCTCCCCACACGAACGCTTTCTGTCTCCCAGCGGTACTGGCAAGATGTTCTTAGCCAAATACATGATTCTATTAATGAGCACTTATATTTGCTAAGGAATGCAAATTCTTTCTCTCCGTGTATTATTAGCTGTATCAGAATGTTTGTCCTTTCAGTCCTCTTTGAAGTTGAAGGAGGAAAGGCTGTTATGTGGCACTGAGAAGGAAAAAAAAAAAAAAAAAAGAGAGAGAGAGAGAGGGAAAAAACACTTCTAACTCCTCCGGGTTTTTATTTGTTCTCTTGCCAAAAACGCCAAAGGTAGCAAAAGTTACAGAAATTATTTAAAATGTGTGGTTTTTTTCCTCCAAATTAGATAGAATTTTTCCAACTGATCGTCCCCTTTTAATAATAATGAGATCTAATGAACAGCCTGCTTTGAATTTACTTTATAAAATAATCTCTCTGATGCTCTAGAGAATCTATTACGAGTTGGAAGGAAATAAATCCAATTGCCTCCCCAAACATGAGAACGGTTGTTTTCAGCGCTTTAAGCTATAAATGAACACCCTCTCCCCCTCCGCGCCGCAGAGGTTCCGGCTGATGCCGCGCCGCGCCCGAGCAGCGCCGGGGCTGAGCCCGCCGCCCCTTTCAGCCCGCAATTCCCGGCGGGATGCGCGGAGTTTGCGCGGGGGGGGGGGGCGCGACGGGGCCGATGCGGGTTTGCAGCGGTGCCGCGGGTGCGGAGGGGTTTCCGCAGCGCTGAGCGGAGGGGGGGGGGTGTCTCACCCACCCCCGGGGCAGACACGAGTGGGGGCTCTCTACAGTGAAGTTTTTATTCCAGAGAAACGGGAAAGGGGGAGGGGGGGGGGGCGGCCTCTGCATCAGCTCAACTTTTGTCATGTATCACTTTTCCTCTTGAAAGGTGTTATAACAGCAATTCAATTACAGTAAATAGTGTACATCATCTTCACAGCTGGAAAATTCTGTAACTAACTGTGACCAAACGTTGTAAAGGAATATAGCTTAACCAGTATTACTTTTTTTGTTGCTGACCACAGGTTAATTAATTTCAAGGAGCTTAGTATATCTAAACAGAAACACACTGAGATGCTGGCAAGAAATCATAAAATATAAAACGTGGAATTAGGGAGATCATGTGAAATCTCCACAGCAGCGTTTGGTGCCTGGGAACAATTCTGGCGGTCCCCCTCGGCCAGTGCCCCCCCACCCCCCCCCCTCCGGCCCCGTGGTCCCTCGTCCCCCAAAACACGCGGAGGCACCGAGCCCTCTGCAAACACCCCAGGGCACACACACACTCGCGTCCGGGTGCCCACACGGGGGTGGACATCCCCCGTGGGGTGTGTGTCGGGAGGCGCATATACCCGCGGCTGGGGATGGATATGCCACGCGTGGAGACCCGCACACGGGTGCTTTCAGCAAACCGCGCTTCCACGACAAATGTCCACGTATACGATGTATACGTTGCAGGCCATACGTATAGACTTTTGCTAAGCACCCACTTTCAGCCCGGTATTAACCGTGTGCGCGAAGGTGAGGAGCTGTTTCAGGTCAGGGCTGAAAGCTGACGGCGGTCCGGGAGAAGCCCTAAATCACCCGTGTAAAAAACCCGAGTGACACTCGCCGCAAGCCAAGCGCAGCTCCCCTTTCAATTAATGGTACTATTAACCGCCGTCTCCAGTTGCAACTGAGAAGATTTAAGGAGGATTTAATTTACTTGGAGGTATATGAAAAGGCGTTGTGCACCGTGGGAGGTGTTTCCACTCGACACATGCGGCTGATGTTGCTTCCCCCTCGCCGTGGGGCAGCCGGAGGAGCGCGGTGTCCCTGTCACAGCCCGCAGACGGCTGACCCCGCCGGGGACGGGGGAAGGGGGGGGCAAACCGCACCGGGGGGGGTCCCACCGGGGCGCCCTGAGGAAGGGGGGCAGGATCGGGCCCGGGGAACCACATCCAGAGCCCAGAACTGAGTTGGGACTCAGTGCCGCTGCTGGCACTGAGCTCGCCCTGCGCGGCCGTGGGGCAGCGAGAGGGAGAGGTTGGATGCTGCGGGGGGGGTGTGCCGTGTGATGGGGCATCCCGATTTGGGGAATTCAAGATAACATACAGCCTCCCATCCCCTCCCGGAAATCATATAGAGACCGGGGTGAGAGCCAGGTGGATTTCCCTGCGAAAGGGAGACAGGATCGGGCCCTTTCGCCTGCTCCTGCCCCGGGTTAGGGACGCTGTCGCCAAAGGGGTTGGAGTCACCAGGAGCGTTTCCATTGATTTCCACGTTTGTTAGCGTGCTGTTGGCCACGCTTAAAAAAAAAAAGTAAATTAAAAAAAAAAATAAAAAACCCCACGCCAACAACAGCAACAAAACCCCAAAACCACCAAAAACCAAAACCACCAAAACAAAACAACAAGAAAAAAAACCCAAACCAAACACACACCCTCGATCTGTGAAAACTTTATTGAGTCAAAAATCTCCATGCACGGACCGTCCCGCTTTTCTTTAAAAAGGAAGAAAACATAAGTCGCCACCTCCAAATTGCGCTCGCCAGCCCTAGAACAAAGGTCCGAGCCCCCACGTTTTGCAGTTCTCAGGACAATCTTGTCCATCTCTAGGGTGAAAGGAATACAAATTCCCTACCTCCTCTCCCTCAGCCTCAGCGAAAACCCGCAGGAGGGGGGATCACCACTTCAACCCAGCGCCCACCGCCCTCCTCGTAAGACAGCTCTTTAATATTTCAATTTTTTTGACTCTTCCCAAGTAAAAGTTTGAGAGTTAAAGTCCTGCCCCGCGTCCTTGCCCAGAATGGCAACGATTCCCTCCTGCCAAGTTCGTTTGCCGCTTCTCCTCCCCTCCCTCCCCTCTGACCAGGTACGAACTGCCCGCAGCGGGACGGGACCTTTTCAGAGATTAAAAAATATTCAAGGCGATACGAGCACAAACGTGCTGGTTTCCAGGGCAGCTCGATGGTAAAGGCATAGTTAGGTTTTGCATCAATTTTTCTACTCTTTCCTCCCCCCCTTCCTGAATGCAGTTTGTTCAGCTCAAAGCGGCAAATTCGGGAGAAGCTGAAATTTATGTTGTACATGTGCAAAAATATTTGTGGTGGGGTATTTTTTCCCCCAAGGAGGGAAACAGTTCCTATGAATTGCCTTATTTCTGTTTCCCCGCACTGCCCGTCGAATGCCTTTAATCTTGCGTCTTTCTAACTCTGTTTCTCAGGTTTTCTGTCTTTATTTCCCAATTTCTAAAGTTGCAACCGAAAACCTGGGTGGCAAACACGTCACCATCCAGATACAGGCAGAAGAGCACAAAAGCCGGAATCCTCCTAATTTTGGTTTATCTTTTCTGGAGGGGAAAAAAAAAAATCTTCCCCCCCCAAAAAAGATGTTTCTGATCATCCTTCAACCCATCACTGCATGTTCGAATTACTTTATTTTAAATTCTTTAGCCTTGTTTATTATCTTCAGGAAATTGCTTCCACTACCGCGTAGGTTCATTTTTTTTGTGACATAGCCCAGAAATATTCCCAGCAGAGGAAAATACACCGCAAACACATCGCTCAAAAGTTTTTTTTTCTTCACAACCTCAAGTTCGTCGATAATTTTTCTTCTTCAAATTCTCGTCCTTCATTTAGCAAAGGTGGGGTCCACGCAAATTGGGGGGGGGGGGGGGTATTTGTTAATTAACTGAGTGCTTCAGATGGCAAGGAGGAAAAAAAAAAAAAAGGAATGTTTTGTTCATTATTGAGATGTCATTTGCCAGAGTTACTACTGTCAGATTCGGGGGGGGGGACGGGGACGGAAAACTTTGGCGGTTTTAAATACAGGCTTTCTTATCATAACTTTAGCAACGCAAATCTCATCATTTTAGGCATTTTGCAAGGGTTATTTTCTGCTTCCCAGCGTGGCGGGGCGGTTGGTTTTTATTTCGAGAGCGATTTTGAAACTCCGGTCACTCAGCGGAGTCCGAATCCTTTTTCATCCCTTCCGAGGGAAAAAAAAAATCATATTTCTTGTTCATATTTTTTTTTTTCTTTCGTAAAGAAAAATATATATAGGTCAATCACCAAAAGCACATTTTCGGTGCTTCCCTGTCCTCTCTTTACCTGAGGAAGCGCACCCGGCGCCAGAAAAGTTAGCTAAAAAAAAAAAAATCAATCAAACAAAAGTCCATCCAGGGTGTTAAATATAGGTGAGTTTTTACTATTTCTGAAGATTTGGCTTGCGGAACACCTAGGAGTAAAATGCAGAGGGGGAAACTTTCCCTTGATCCGAGGTCCCCAAACGCTCGCCTCGGAGCTAATTAGGAAAGAGCATCCCGGCAAGTTCCTATTTCCAAACCCAGCTCGTTCATTTCGGAAAGTTACCCGCATCGTTTCTTTTAGAAAGCACAATAATTAGACCTGAGCGGAGTTAACTACTCTTCCTCCTGGTCAACAAATCAATAGCAATTAATTTGAAATAGCTGAGATGATAAAACACTTCCTATTGCACCTGACCTTTCCAAAAGAGTTATAAATAGAATATACCGAATATATGTTTTAACACAGTTCCCGTTGGTTTAGTCCATCTTTTGCTATTCCTCGGCTCTTAGGAGAACACGTTTTAATTTTGTTTTTCCTTCCGTTGTTCGGACTTCTTTTTAGACTTTAAACAAAATCGTTTAGAACGATTTCTTGATTTAAATAAACCAAAAATGGGATGAGGTATTTGCAGCAAAAATCATCTCTTTACAATTAAGTTCGAATAAAAAAATGCGGTATCGTTCATGTAAGCATATATGATGAATGATACGGTACTAGACATGAATATACATGTAGCCAATATTATATCACTTATGCACACTGTTCCGGAGGACATGAATTGATCTAAAATTGAAATTGTAGAGGAGAGGAAGGTGATGGGGTGGGAGGACTGCAAAAGGAAGAGATCAGAAACGTTTAGGTGTGGAATATTAATTATAAAACACAGAACTCTTCACTTTTCTTTGCTTGGTAAGAAAGCCTCGTCTTCCCCCGCTCCCCCTCTTGCTCCCTCTCCCTC